>QCXZ01000064.1:55397806-56873609 GCA_025024175.1 Rhyzopertha dominica
ACTGTTTTTGGAGTTACAAATAAATAATTTATTTTTTTCGTGGACATGGACTTTCTAAAAAATTACATATAAATACTTTATGTTAATCAATAATTGGATAGGCAACTGTTTTCCTTTTTGTTACCTACCATAAAGAAGGGGAGGTGATTAATCTGGTCACCTCAGTAGTGAACCATCCACAGATCTCTGTACTGTAAGAAACTTTATTATTAACGCAAAAAACGCACGCCTCCATAAACTTAAATTTATTTACAAGAACAGTGTTACTTTGACAAAATTCGGTCTAACTCTAATGTTACTAACTACTTATTTATTACAATTCTATATACGCACACGAATCTAATGTGCACACGTTTAAAAAAGGGGGTTTATAAAGCGTTTGTGCGTTTGAGATAGTTTTTTACCCCAACGACACTCTGGTATTAAAGCAAAATTGGGCAGGCTCGCTTACCAATGTTAGTCGTCAGTACCTGAGAAACGTTCAGGCTACTCACTGCTTCCGGTGGCGAAGCGTCAGGGTATGCTACTCGTTGAGGTGGTAAATGGTATGCATCGGGGATGGCGAAGCGTCAGGAGTATGCTATGGTTGAGGGTGGGAAATGTTATGCACCGGGGATGACGAAGCGTCAGGAGTATAATACTCGGTTGGGGGTGGCAAATGGTATTTGCCGGGGGTCGCTGTCAGTTTGACAGCAAAAATCGTAGTTTTTCTGACACCTTACCGGAACGTGGCCAAATGTAATTTTTTGCAAAGGGGTAGCCGTTTTCCAGCCTCGGAGTGTACCCCAAGGGAACAAACGTCTGAGAGATCAACTTTAAAACTGGTAATTAACAACAAGGGATAACCGGGATCACGTCTGACGTTTTGAGGGATTTTTAGCGGGGTTACTTTTTTTTAATTATGTGGTAACTAGGGAAACCTGTAATTCGGTCTCGCTACCAAGGTCGCTACATACTAGTTTAATATTGTGAATGGGGTTTTCACAACATACACCCCGGGTTGAAGTCTGGGACCTTCAAATTAAGAGTATCTATCTATTAGCACAAGCACCATCATCTTGGGGAAGGGGGCAAATTTTTTGTTATACTGCGGAAATATTCTCCCTTTTGCGTTTTGACTTTAACAAAGCCTGACCTTTCCGTCAGCTGCCTACCTTTATTTCTAATATTCTTCCAATGGCCAACACATCACAGGGGACTCATCCTCTTTAGAAGAACAATTTCACCAACGTTTAAGTTTGCGGAAGAATGTAGCCATTTTGGGCGATGCTGAAGTCTATTAAGATACTCTACCGACCAGCGTTTCCAAAAACGTTTGCTGAATTTTTGGATAACAGTTGATAAAAGGATAAGCGATTATCGGAAGGTGTGAGAGATCCTTTTCAGGATATGTGGTTAGAGCTGATCCTATTAAAAAGTGACCTGGAGTAATACACCTTAAGTCATTAGGGTCGTTAGATAGGGGACAGAGAGGTCTCGAGTTCAATATAGCCTCGATTTGTACAAGTATGGTTGAAAATTGCTCGAAGGTGATATGAGCATTACCTATCAATCTTTTTATATGATATTTAGCGCCCTTTATCGCTGACTCCCATAAGCCTCCCCAATGAGGACTCCTTGGAGGGATGAATTTAAATTCGATTTCGGAGTTAGAGAGAAATTCCTGAATTGCATCTGAATGCCTTTTTGTTTTAAAGAAATCACGCAGTTCTTTTAACTGATTGCTGGCTCCTAAAAGTTGGTGGCATTGTCACTATAGATGAGTGTGGGAATTTCCTCTACGAGAGATAAATCGTTTTAAAGTCATCAAATAGGCTTCAGTGGACAAGCTGCTCACAAGTTCTATGTGAACACACTTCGTGACAAAACAAACAAATACAGCTATATAACATTTTATAAGGGATGATTTTCGCAAACTGGAAGATCTGAAGAAGAAAGGTCCACCGTAGTCTACTCCAACCTTTTGAAATGGACGCGTAATCTGCACGCGATCTCTGGGAATATCAGCCATAATCTGTTGAGCCGGCTGGGCTTTGAATCGATGGCATATGAGACAGTTTCGTATGACTTTTTTTATCTGTCTTAAACCATTTAAGGGCCAATACCTCAATCTAATATTAGAAAGTACTGTTTGTGCTCCGGCATGAGCCAGTCGTAAGTGCTCATACTTGAGCATTAGAGAGACCACGTAGTTGTTAGATGGTAACAAAATGGGATGTTTTTGATCGTATGGAATGTCAGCATTTTCCAATCGACCACCCACACGAATCAATTGATTCTCTTCCTGGAAAAAAGGTTTTAGGGAAAGCAAACCTTTGTTTGTTAGAGTTTTGTTACTCTTCAGTTCAGTGATCTCCTTGGGAAAATATTGTTGCTGCAATTTCCTTACAATCAGAAAACGGGCTTCCTGAAGTTCATTTACAGAAAGAATTCCAGTGTTCTGAGACTTCGAATTTTTACAGTTATAAATAAATCTTAAAAGATAAGCGAGTGTTCGATTCAACTTAGAGAAGCTAGAGAACTTATGAAATAGACTATTCCAAAGTCATGTTCAGTGAGATTTAGACAGGAATTAGCTTTTCTTTCTTCAGGGAGTTCTATTTGCGTGTTATAGTTTTCGAATTCAGAAAACTCAAACCTTTTGAGCATGCAAAAAAGCTGGACCATTGAACCAGAGTTTGCAATTAATAGCATTTTGAGGTAGCACACCCCGGGATGGAAGATCAGCTGGGTTGTCTTGTGATTTTATGTGTCTCCATTCACACCTCCAGGTTAAATCTTGATTAGAGCTACTCTATGCCCAACAAAGACAGACCAGCGAGCGGCAGGGGATTTTATCCAACATAAGGCAATTTGAGAGTCCGACCATAAATTAGTCGAGTCAATTGAGAATTTGTCCCCAATTATTGATAACAGTTGGGTGACGAGTTTGGATAACAAGACCATTGCACATAGTTCGAGTCTGGGAAGAGTTACTGTTTTGATTGGAGCGACTCTAGATTTTGACGAGATTAAATTACATGACAACTGATCGATCATCATAAACAGCGCGAAGATACACACAAGCTGCATATGCCTTGGTGCTAGCGTCACAGAATCCATGCACTTGTGTGGAGACAATCGTTTTATTCTTACAAAGATATCGAGGAATTTTTAGATCCCTTAATCGAGGAAGATTTACTACAAAGTTTCTCCACTCTTGAAGAATGGCTTCGTTTGATATAGGCGTATCCCAATCTATTTTAAGACGCCAAAGTGATTGTATTAGGAGTTTGCCCTACAACTATGACAAGTGAAATAAGACCCTAGCGGATCGAAACACCGAGATATCACGGATAATATTTTTCTCTTTGTAATCTCACCTACTGGAGTGTTTGCGGTACAGATATGAAAAAGCACATCTGAAATGGGATTCCATTTAAGACCAAGGACTTTATTGGGAGTTTCATCAACTTTGAAGTCATACTCTTTAGTTTTTTCTGCAGATATGTTCTCCAAAAACTGTTCCGAATTGGAACACCACTTGTGTAGCGTAAATCCATGTGCATTCAAAAGAGAGTTTAGTTCGATAAATAGTTCTTTTAATTCGTCAACGTTATCGCATCCACAGAGAATGTCGTCTACGTAACATTGATAAAGCAACGCGTTTGCTGCCAAGGGAAATGAATCTATGTTTGTAAGAGCTATTTCTTTAAGCACTCTTGTAGCAAGATACGGGGAGCAGTTTAAACCAAAAGTGACAGTATTCAATTCAATACATTGTAAGGGCTCCTGGGGACTATCCCTCCAAAGAATGTTTTGCAGAAATCTCTGATCAGGATTAACTATAACCTGACGAAACATCTTTTCGATATCGGATGTTAGTACATATTTAAAAGCTCTGAAACGGGTAAGTATGTCATAGAGATCAGGCTGTACCTGAAAACCTTTGAACAAAATGTCGTTAAGGGAAAGACCACTTGATGTTTTACAAGATCCATCGAAAACCACTCGCACCTTGGTGGAGGTAGCTTGCTCTCTTATAACGGCATGATGAGGAAGAAAACATTTTGGTTGAGAGTGTGGATTTATCGGGTTAAGCGGGATGAATTTTCCATGGTTCAACGATATGTATTCATCGATAAAGCCTTTGTATTCTTTGAAGTATTCTGGGTGTTTTTATAAATTTCTTCTCTAAGTTAAAGAACCTTCGTTTTGCTACTGATAGTGAATCACCAAGATTTGATGCTTCACTAGGAGTTTTTAAAGGAAGATTAACTTGAAAGACACCATTTTCCAAGATTTTTGTAGTTTGTTTGAATATTTCTTCCGCACATTTATCTTCGTGCGAAAGAGGGAGTTTGTTTGGAATTTGTTCTAAATTCCAAAATTTGACAGTAACTGATCAATTGGGGTCTGTTCAGCTTGTGACTGAACAAAGAGAGAAACAGTATTGGGCTTTATTGAGTGTGTAACTGAGCAATGACAAAAATGAACTGATCGTGCATTAAGTCGAGTACATATATTCTGCACATTTCCCCATAATATCCAACCAAGATAAGTGTTCTGTAGTACGGGAAGGTGATTTCCTAGATTGAAAATACCTTGGGTGAGTAAATGAGGGTATAGATCTGCACCAATTAACATATCTATATCTGATGGGTCAAAAAAGTTCGGATCAGCCAAGGCAATATCGCTAGGAATATTTAAGCCTTTCGGATCTAGGGGGACTTGCGGGAGTTTGCAAGTTATTTTGGGTAAAATGGCGCAAGAAATTTCAAAGTGTTTATGAGGGAGTACATTTGAGTACAGAGTTACATTCACCATATTATTACAACTAGTGCTAAACTGTGTGATTCCTGAAATAGAGAGGGGGTTGTAATATGGGGCATAACCCAAAGTCTTTACTAATTCATCGGTTATAAATGAATTCTGGGATCCACTGTCTAAGAGAGCTCGTGCAATTATTTGATTTCCCTCAGAAGTATAGAGTTTCACACAAGCAGTAGCGAGTAAAACATGACAATTTTGTGTAGAATGGGCTGACATGTTGAGAGAAGTTTGGGTTTGAGAATTTCCATTCGACTGAGGGTTTTGACTAGATGAACTGGTTTCAGGTATAGAGCGAGATACTTTCTGTGTATTATGTTGATTAGGTCTAGACTCGTGAGAATGTGTGTTCTTGGGGCTATAATTTAAGTGCAGCAGAGTGTGGTGTCGCTGGGAACACAGTGCGCAACCTTTAGTCTTACATTGAGTTAGTGAGTGCTTCGATCCTAAACAATTAGAGCAAAGCCTATTTTCTTGCACAAATTGCTTTCTTTCCGCGACAGACAAATTTTTAAATTTATAACAAGTGTAAATTCTGTGATAGGCATCATTACAATATAAGCAAGACGGATTCTGAGGTACTTGTCTTACAACAGATGTATGAAAAGTGGATGCTTTCACTGGTTTTCTCTGCGGAGGTGTATCAGTACTAGCTAGGTTCTCTAATACGGTACACCTTTTTTCAAAAAACTCTATGAACTCTGGAAGAGTTGGCAGTTCATCTACTTTGCGTTCAGATTCAAATGCCTTGCGGGATCCAAAATCTAATTTTTTACTTAACAAGTAAATAGAGAGAAATTCCCACAATTGTTTGTGTGAGTATTTTAAATTTTTTAATGCTTCTAAATTTTTATTCGCATTTGTCACAAAGTCCCTGAGTGTCGTAGCATTACATTTATTTATAGAGGGACCTTCAAATAGTGCTATAAAGTGAGCATTAACTGTAGCGATTTTATTTTCATATCGCTTTTGTAACAAACTTAAAGCTATCCTAAAATTATCATCAGTTACAGCTAAATTTTCTACTAATTTTGAGGGTTCAGCAGCCAAACATCCTTTCAAGTACATAAATTTCTGAGCACCTGTTAAATTTACATTATCAGCAATTAATGCCTTAAACAATTGATAAAATGGTGTCCACTCATCCATTTTACCGGTAAAAGTCTTTATATTTATTTTTGGGAGTTGAATAGACATTGGTGATGCAAAAGAGGGCGCAGAGGGAGTCGAAACATTAATAGTGGGGGCGAGTTTATGAATTAATTCCCAAATAATAGCTAAAGTTTGATGATATTTATCCTCTATGTCACCTCTGTCTTCATTATCAGGGCATATGTCTTCGATAAAGTCCTGCGCCTTTGAATAGTCTTCAAATGCAGTTTTGAGTTGTTCTTCTTTAGTCTTTAACAGGTACACACTATTTGCACTGGTTTTATTTTGTTCAGTCCAGTTTTGTACTCTAGTTAAGCTAGCTTTTGCACGAGTGCGTTTATTTTTGTGGGCTTCTAGATCATCCATTTCTGACAATATAAGCAAATACTAAAAACTATTTTAACAAAGAGAACGACAAGGAGATAAGCACGTAGGCAAAAGTGTTATGGAGGCGTTAACGATATGAGCTGAAGGCGAGTTTATAAAAAAGATAAATACCGTTCCGCGAATTAAGTTCAATTAACAATTTTTAACAAACTGAAACTTCACGGATCCGGCTCGAAGGACCATTTTTATGGATAGGCAACTGTTTTCCTTTTTGTTACCTACCATAAAGAAGGGGAGGTGATTAATCTGGTCACCTCAGTAGTGAACCATCCACAGATCTCTGTACTGTAAGAAACTTTATTATTAACGCAAAAAACGCACGCCTCCATAAACTTAAATTTATTTACAAGAACAGTGTTACTTTGACAAAATTCGGTCTAACTCTAATGTTACTAACTACTTATTTATTACAATTCTAATACGCACACGAATCTAATGTGCACACGTTAAAAAAGGGGGTTTATAAGCGTTTGTGCGTTTGAGATAGTTTTTACCACGACACTCTGGTATTAAAGCAAAATTGGGCAGGCTCGCTTACCAATGTTAGTCGTCAGTACCTGAGAAACGTTCAGGCTACTCACTGCATTCCGGTGGCGAAGCGTCAGGGGTATGCTACTCGTTGAGGGTGGTAAATGGTATGCATCGGGGATGGCGAAGCGTCAGGAGTATGCTATGGTTGAGGGTGGGAAATGTTATGCACCGGGGATGACGAAGCGTCAGGAGTATAATACTCGTTGGGGGTGGCAAATGGTATTTGCCGGGGGTCGCTGTCAGTTTGACAGCAAAAATCGTAGTTTTTCTGACACCTTACCGGAACGTGGCCAAAATGTAATTTTTGCAAAGGGGTAGCCGTTTTCCAGCTCGGAGTGTACCCCAAGGGAACAAACGTCTGAGAGATCAACTTTAAAACTGGTAATTAACAACAAGGGATAACCGGGATCACGTCTGACGTTTTGAGGGATTTTTAGCGGGGTTACTTTTTTTAATTATGTGGTAACTAGGGAAACCTGTAATTCGGTCTCGCTACCAAAGGTCGCTACATACTAGTTTAATATTGTGAATGGGGTTTTCACAACAATAATGTTAAAAGAAAATTTTCAGTATTCTGGGAGTTTTTTTAAGTGTCATATTTTTTACAAGTTTGTTTAAATTTTGGGTTCTCGTAAAGACAAATTTTATTTCCGCTCTAAAATAAAATACATTTTGTTGAAAAGAGTCCAAAATATTCAATTTAATAAGCAACCTGTTTCGTAGGCACTATTAATCTATTACCCCGTCAATAAGTTAAACGTGGTAAAACTAATTACATGGCTAGAAATATTGTGAAATAAGCTTTCAAATGATGTATCACAAGATGGATAGTTCCATTTAAAACTTTTAAAGGGGTGTTTACCCTGCTCAGAGAGTAAGCGCTATCCATTAAAAACTTATTTCAAAAGTTGTCCCCCTGCAAACAAAAGTTTACCTGTTTTTGCAAATTTTTAAATTTTTGCTATATTTAAAGTTATTGAAGGTGTGAAGTTTTCAAAAAATCACCCTGTATATTGTTTAATTTTATTACTGATGCAGGTCTCTGTACATTGGTTGAATTATGCAGCGTAATCATGATTCCAAGTTTTAGTGTCATGCAGCGTTTGTTAGATTTGACTACGAGCAGAAAGACTGTAGAACTAGTTTGTCCCAAATGTAGTTATAGGGTGTAAATCTTATACTTTTTTAAATACTACTGTTGTTATGATACATGATGTGGTAAAACCAACGCCTTCGAATTCGGCAACCAGATTTACTTTCACATCGAATGCAGCGGTGGATCTTGAGGAGTGCACAAAAAGTGACCTGAATGAAAACAAATATGTTTTTAGTGTCTTTGTGGATCTGTTTAAGGCTTTCGAAGTTGTGGACTGGGGCATTGTGTGTGATAAAATGGAGAGAATGGAATTCAGGATAGTTGCAGCAGCATTAATAAAGTCTTATTTGACGAGCCGGGCCTACTACACACGTGTTAATGGTGCGGACATCGATAGAAATATATTTGCAAATGGGTGTACCACGTGCTTCAAAATCAGTTTGAAGTTTTATTTGAATTATCTATTATCTATTATTTTTTGTTATGAAATTAAAAGTTACTTGACAACAAATATAAACGTGGATGTACAGGCAGCTCACGCGGATATACATTAGAGATGTGTCAGTCCGTTCGGACCCGTTCGGCGGATGCGGATCCGAAGGTACATTGATTGGATTCGGATCCACTYCTCGAATCGGTCCGGCTCCGGATCCAGTTTTGTTCGTGGAAGCCACTGTCACTCACGGATACAAACGGAAACGGAGCTGTTTGCCTGCTGGTCCTGGCCGTCAATAGTGGAGCCACGCGTTCAGTCGTGAACCGTGTCCGCGATATCGGGATATGTTTCGTAATGGAACGACTGACTGAAACTTTCGACTTTTAGGGTGTTGAGATTCAGTTGCATGATTTATTGTATTTCCATATCTTTTTGCTTTTAAATACTATTCAAAATGCGATATTTATTAGTTTTTGACTAGTATAAACTTATATTTTTCGAAGTAACATTGCGGTAACAATATGGTTGCTATCTAAATTATATAAAACAATTTACCTGAAAAGCTAATTTTTCAATCCCACCTGCAGGCAATAAGCTAATTAAAAAAAACAATTAATTGATGATTTCCTGATATATATCTACTTAGATAAAACATTATGTACCTAATGGATACTGTCAAGATGTTTTCGGCCAATGATGTCTGAATAGTGACGTTTTTTTGAAATATTTGTATATAATTGATTATAAAAAAAATATAAAGTTATTTTGAATTTTAATTAATTTCTGAGTTAAGTAAACTGTCAATAAAGAAAATTGAGCATAATAAAGATATTAAAATACACAATACAAATAAGCTTTAAAGTTGGGAATAATATTACTGCAAACGGGTCTAGGCCGATATTGAGCGCAGGACTATTTATTGAAGGTTGAACATTTAGTGGACCTTGATAAAAATTAGTGAAAATTAAATACCGGATTTAGTCGTAAACACTGTATATCTTTGGGTAAACTTTACCTATAAAGTAGTGGCTGCTTTTGGCATGATCACAATTGATACGGAATTCCCAAGTTTTGGTGTATTTACAAATAATACATTTTGTTTCGAAGTCAGTAAACTATGAATGAATGATGAACTGCACAAAATAGTTTATTTCATTTTTATAGCTTGTACTGATATAGTCATTACTTTTTTTTGTACAGGGATGGATACATTTACTTACCTAAGTACTATAGATATCATTTTTTGATAGTCTACTAGTGCAAAACCAAACAATATGCAAAGAAATCTCGTTTGAAGCTGCTTTATTAAGATACTAATTTTCGTAATACCTAATAAAAAATATTTTAAATAACATGTATAACATAAAGTTAAAACATTTTATTAATGACTCATTTTTATAGTAGGTAAGAAATAGAGACGAAATGTGATTATCAATACAATGCTGAATACTGAAGCTCACCTAGATTTAGCCATTCGGTTCCACTGCACTGGTTCCGTTAGAGATTATCGCCGACCGTACATTACTAGTCCATTATAGTCGCCGCACATCGTTTCTAAATTATTTCGTTTCGGGTCCGTTGGAACGGGTCCGTCGGACCGGGTCCGCAAGTTGTTTGGCTCCGTTGGATGCGGGTCCACCTGCGGATCCGGACCGCCCAACTCTAATATACATACTGCTGCGAACTGTACGATGCATGCGCCACCCTGATTACAAGCTGCAGCCAACAGACGTGCTTGCATCTTTTGAAGTTGMACTGGAACACTAATGACGTTAGAAMGGAATCAGACCCTTTTAAGGTTTAATWAATCTATGAGCCCGTTAGACTGGAATTATTATTTCACCGTGATAGTAATTATGACATATTCTACGATTAAGTATAAAAAACAAACTTCTATATATTTGATTTATATGTTAAATTTTCAGACATCGTAGGATATACGTATATAGCACTCAAATGTACTTACAAAATAGTCGGACAACTCTAACTCTTGTGTGTTGGAAGTTCTTACCTGCAACAATAAAATAAATATATTACTTTGCAAGTACTTTTACTCATTTCTTAGTTCAATTACTGTGAAACGATGTTGTGTGTGCTAAGCACATACATATTATAAGTTTCAGGAAATAAAGTTTACAAATACAGTGAGGCAATTTCAAAACAGGTAATCCCTGACTCCTATGTACTGAAGGGGAGAGGCAAGAAATCTCAAAAATGTAGAATTAAAAGAGAGTCCAATTGAAACTATCTTTAGGGAACTGAATCTACAAGCTAAGCTGTGAACTGTAATTGATTCAAGCAACGTAATGTTTCTGGATCAAACAGTCGCCAAAAATAACAGCAGGATATCTTACAAGTCATTTTTTAAATACTGAGATATTTGAGTCCTGGAGAACAAAATTACTATTTATTATTGTTTCATTAATGAATACTTACAATGCAGACATAATTTAAAAGCGGCCACAGTGTCGTTCAAATATCAAGTGATATTTTTAAATAACGATTTGATTTATCCTTACAACACCACCACCTAAAACCCTCTTTAATATAAAAAAGTACCTTTACCGTCGAATGTAGTTCTTTAGGAATAGGTAGATATCATAGCAAGGAAAAAACGGAGCTTATGAAAATGTACTGTTTAGAATTAAGGGTTTTGTCGTCCATCCTTACGTATTGCATTTAAAAGCTTTGAATCAAAATTGAAGCTCCACCACATTGTAGGATGCGAGATTTCTGAAGCGGTCTGCGAGGGTATTTTGAAAACGAAACGAAGCCGGCGCCTCCGCCATAATATCAACAAAGAAGGTGAAGGTACACCTATTTAGAATTTGTATTACAAGGGATGGTTAGCTTCTGCCACGGGCCTTTTACAATTACCTAGATGGTGCGACGTTCGTCAACAATGAAAATAAAAGTATTGTTCCTCTGTCTCGTTATTTATTTCGCGAGCCGCTTGAAACGAATTTATTTCTCTACAAGATTTCTGTTTGTTTAGAACGATTTAGCAATAAGACAGTTAGTCAGGATGCTGATAGGATTCTTAGGGTGGGGTGAAACATAGTCACTCGTTACTCGTTGCTTGTAAATTGTGCTTAGAAACCTGTGCATGAACAACAAGAAACAGGTATGAACAATATACAGACTTTAATTATAATATGCTCAATTTAAAAGTGTATCTTTTTTGGCCGGTTAATTATATCGGATAAGTAGTGTATCTTAATAGCTTTGCCAAATTTGCCCGTAGGCGTGGTGGTAAACCAGACATCTCCGCCGCGAATGATTTTGCACTGCTAATTGTTATTTATCTCTGGACTATTTTGGGGATCTAAACCCGTAGCCCTTTTAACATATCAAATATACCTCGGTATTATTTGTTTATTTATTTAGTGCAAGGAAGTTGAGCTTGTTGCGCTATGAATATTTTGTTACCCTATAATAACTGACTATATGATTATATGTTTTACGATTTTCTCATATTTCTAACGTTCGCTGATTTATGTTGGCGTATGCTACGTCGTTGATTTATATTTATGATTTATGGGGTCTTCTACATGTTGAAGCATTGAAATACATTATTTCAATTGTAGTGCTCCTAATCGCGTCGCCGATAGCATGCGCAATTTTGTAACTATAATCTTTTTCCGGATACTAGTGTAAGAGTGTAATACTTATTAAACAAAATTTCATTTTCCTTTATTATTAATTCTTACAACCTCTCCAAAAATAGGAGGTGTTTATAAATCTAATTACGTTGTTTGTTTATTATATCATCCCAAATTCACTTCGAGCACGAGCAAAGAGCGTATCCAACAAATCTGCTTTATTTTACACAACTTAGTCTGGCTGTAAAATTGGTTTATATACCGCAATACGAGGGAATTGCTCTTTTACACAATCTTCACATATCTACTGTGATTATCCACCTTATATCAAACAGATAGAGCGTTTTCTGCTTCAAAGCCGTAATCTGTAGGTATGTAATACTTAATACAAACTAAGTAACTAAAAAATAGGCATTCGACTATCTTCTGTTTCGATTGTAACTGATAAAAGTACGTAATGAGTTTATAAATGAAAGAATATCAAATGGATCAGACAGTCATCTTTATGTATCTTAGGAAACGCACATAGTATTGATATTGTTGAGATGGACAGATAAAATTTGTTATTTAGTACTGAATTTCCTTTATCAATTAAGTAGAAATTTAGATGGCAATGCCATCTGTTAGCATTACACTGACATGATGACAAAGCCACCTAGCTGCCATTATGGGAACCATTACTACTGCACGGTTCTTGTCCGCTCGTAAAAGGTGCCGTGGGGGCCTACTGTCAACTTGATGTATGCCTATTTGTCAGGCTAAAGGTCACTTACTTTAAGAAGTAGTTCCCATAATGGCAGCTAGGTGACTTTGTCATCATGTCAGTGTAATCCTGACAGATGCTATTGCTATCTAAATTTCTACCTAGATCATACCAAGCCTTTGGTATATTGGAAAAAACAGTGCTATGCCGTGCTGTCTGCACTAGACCTAAACTGCACTGATGAGCTATAACGATAGCGAAATAGATCTATCTGCAGTTGGTTGTGGTGCAGACAGCACAGCACAGACATGCATTCCTTTCTCAATCTTAAAATTATTAAGTTTTTTTTTACTCTTATTGGTTTTAGAATGTAAACAATATTTCTTGTTGATTTGGGAAGTAACAGATTTGTGTAAGACTGCATTATATGTGATAACAAAAGTTTCTTAGTTTACCTATATAAAATCGCTTCACAGTCAACAACCCGCAAGTCAATATCTTTGATAATAATGTTCTTATGTGAAAAAATCAACTTTAGCTAACAAATTAAATGCAGATAAAATAATTAATTGTCTAAGATGATAACAAATTTTACTTTTTTGTCATAGTTCATATTAAATACAATTTTCAAATATTAAATTCTGCAGTTCACATATTACAATCCCTCATGTACGTATTCAACCAAAATAGCTAACAGAAAGAATCCAGACTTCATGAATTAATGGGACATTTAACCGCCTGTGTCCAGCGTCTAAACAGGGACTCTTTACACAGGTCGACAGAAATACGTATCTCCAAAAAAGCATCTCGCTTTATGTCCACAGCACACGCACCCTTCAGAGGGCTTTTAAATTTGCAAATGGTCGAGATCCTTTTTGGTTTCAGACCCGCATCAGTTGTAAATAGGCCAGTAAACATCGTCGGTAACATTTCTCAGGGCAGAACGCGCTGCCCTGGCGCGAACGGCTTCATATTTTTTACTCGGGATCTCCTTTTATCACAGACTCAATGGCCCAAACAAGACGTCTCGCTGTTGAAGTTTATGTCTTCTGCTAAGGTCGCCTGGTTTATGTAGCTGCAGTGGCAGCGATTAAACTCTAGGAAACATGATTTCTGAAGAGTTTAACATACTGGATCATGATTAAGTATCTAAAGTCCTTTAATTTAATAATGACAAGTTGCCTGTAAAATTGAATTACTACCACTAAAGAGCCTTGATGTGCGCTCAACCCGTCTATGGTAGTTTAAAAAAGAAGTGATACAAATCCCTACATAAATTAAGGAAAAAGGCGAAACCTTTCAGTATTCATATGATTTTTGAAAGAATGTGGCAAAATGTGGCGTCCTTAGGAATGCGAATATGACAAAGAAAACGACGAAGGCAGAAATGATCAACCTGACGAAATCTTTGATGAAGAACTGATTTTAGAAGATGCTGAGGGTATGTACATAATTTTCTAATATTATCCCCGTATGTTTCTATACTTTTAAAGAGTTACGTAATTTTTCTACATGAATGGATTCAAAAACTGCATTCATTGTGAAACATCGTGAATCAAATTAGGTAGATTGCAAACAAGCTACCTAATTGCAACTTTTCTAATTTCAAATAAAATCAAAAGTTTAAGATTTACTCAATTCGTCAAAGAGTTAGTTAATTATTAAAAAGACTGTCGAAATAATTATATATTTCTTAATAATGCACTGAAATGTATTCACTACATGATAGTATATCTGATAATAACAAAACAGATGCCAATGTCACCTGTCAGTAATGCACGGACGCGATGACAAAGCCACCTAGCTACCTTATTGGCTACTTCTTTCTAAAAGAAGTGACCTGTAATCCAACACGTTGACATGCACCTGCATGCATCAATCTGACAGTAATTTTCACACAGTTAAACATACATACTTGTCAGATAATTTTCCTTTTATTTCAACCACCGTCTACAAAAAAAAATAAAACGAAATACCACGTGTTAAAGAATACAAAAGTATTTAAAAATTAACATAACATTATATACCGAATGTAGGACAGAAATGAAGTACCAGTTTTACCAACCATCAGAGCTCAACTCAATAAGGAGTTTGATTTTCAGCGCAGCAAAGTTCTTTAAAAGGTTGAATTCAAATATATAGGAATAATAAAGCAGTGATGCAGTAATCACGTAAACGGCTGCTAAGCCATGAAGAACAGAATTTATTGAAAAACTGTAGTGCTGATTACCACTCAGATATGGACTGCATGGTCCTTAAAGAGTGATTCGAAATACAGTTTATACGAAGGACAAGTCGATTATTAATGCGATTATGTTAAGGCGGCTCTTCATTCTCGTAAAATATAAGTAAATCCCGATAATATGCACACAGGGAAGACAAAATTTTTATAAGAGAACGTCTTTACCTTTTCCCGAGAAAAAACATAAAAGCGCAGTTATTGAAAATAATATCGAAAAGTAAATGTTGACACATCAAAATTTGTTTATAATTTATTCTCAGTGTAAAGAAAACATCATTTGTAACTAATGCAATATGCAAAGTATGGATAGTAGTTTTTTTAAGTAACAATCAATATCGTTGAGAAGAAGGAAATTTTTAAAGGATGTCTGAATTAACTATGCCTTTTACACATTCATAGGGAATTCCTGTGGATATAGGAAGGGAATTGGAGCGTTGTGCAAAAAAAAATGGAAATACAAAATTGTTTTTTTCAGAAATGTCAATTTTGTTTATCGAACTCTTAGAGGGGTCATTTCAATGCTAATTTTAATAACAAGAAATAAAAAGCTGTATCCGGTTGACCAGCAAAACCCAATAATTTACCAAACTTGTTGTTGAATAAGTATCATATACCTTAGGTTACTGTGACGGCGATGGGTAAAAAGTGCAGATCACATGCGTTTTAATCTTATATGCGGTAAATACATATATTCCCATCGTTAATCTAATGCACTAATTTTCATCATCTATTCAACTCTGCACAAAATGTATACATTAGAATCGATATGCATGTATTTATTAAAACTTCCATTAGCTGAGAAGTAATGATGCATTGTCAAAGAAAGTATTCGAAGTTACAACCTCCCTATTTCGATGCAATGAAAATTTCTAAACGAATACTTACTGCTGGGGTATATCATACCAAAAATTAGCATGAAGATGTGTTTGTCGTTGACTGTCTAACCAGTTTTAAATACAATTAAGATGAGACCGTAGCTGCAGACAATTTCTCAAGCCGCTTTGCGGCCGAATACAACTTCAGTCGGCTGCAGTTACTGAAAACTTTCAGCTCATCATGTTAAAGTCAGGACGTTGTTGTGAAGTTCTCGGAAACCCTGGATGGAGGTTATTGTTCGAGATGAGAAGTTCGCAACAAGAAATGCGGTGAGGTTTGTTTTCATACAATCAGGGGTAGAAATATTACACCACTAAACTCTTTATATTTCGCATTTCAATGGAGCGACAACGGAAACTATGCCAAGCAGGCGATATTTTCTTTCAGTAATACTATCAAGTTTGAGAAACGATTTTTTGAAAACCCTTCACTCGACGCATTTAGGGATGGTCAAGACAAGGTGTTACAGTTTTCTAATGGGGCGTTTTTGGGTCAACGTGCCGGTTTTTGTTTTTTTAAACTTTGGTTAGTCGAAAATGAGTCGTTTTATTAAGATAATATTTTGTCGGATAGATCGCTGTCTCTTGAAAACACTGACAAAAAGTTAATAGTCTGACGTTTCGATTACACCTGTAATCTTTGTCAAAGACGAAAAACCTCAAAATTTGCCTGACACAAGTTCAAACAAAATTTTGAAAGTAAATAAACAAATCACCAAGGATGCGAGACGTCATAGAAACAGCGTGCCAACCTGATAAAAAAGCAACCTAACGATGAAAAAGGAACTACCTACCTACTAGATATACACGAACTACTTGATAAAAGATAACTACAAAATAGCCTTCCAAATGTCAATTAACTCATAATTTCCAAAATCCCTATTAAAATTATTAGTATTCCTACAAATTTCTATAGCTTCTTTTATTAGACGTTTGTGATAATATTTTTCTCTATGTAAAATTTTTGTTTTATCAAAATCAATCATGTGTCTAGTCAAATATGAGTGTTCAGCTACGGAAGATTTATCTATCTGTTGCAACCTAGTAGCACGTATGTGTTCTTTCAAACGCGTACCTACCTTTCTTTTAGTTTGACCTATGTACCACTTTCCGCAAGAACAAGTAATTTTGTAAACACCTTCACTCTCTAAATGTACTTTATCTTTAGTAGAACTTAAAATTTTATCTAAATTATTATATGTACCATCAACAACTAAAATATCGTGTTTTCTAAGCATCCTCTTTAATTTTTCCGAAAGGCCTTGTACATAAGGCAAACTCAACTTCAATTTACTTTGTCGTGGCTGAGAATTTACTTGATTTGGATGAGCACTTTTATTAAAAACTGACCAAATATTCTTACTACTATAACCATTTCTCACTAGCGCTGATTTAAGATGATATATTTCTTTTTGTACAGAACTTGCGTCTGATATCCTTTGTGCTCTAACAAATAACGTCCTAATAAGACTATTCTTTTGAGAAGGAGGGTGGTGAGATGTGGCATGTAAATATCTGTCTGTGAGTTGGTTTTCTGTAAACCTTGTGTCCTAACTGTCCAGTGTTTGTTCTGTAAATTTTGACATCCAAGAAAGGTAAACTACCATTGCTTTCTAATTCCATAGTAAATTTTATGTCGGGATTTTGACTGTTCAAATGATTTAGAAACCTACCCAGCTCTTCTATACCGTGGGGCCAAATAACAAAAGTGTCATATCTACGTACCTATACCAACATTTTGGTTTAAGCTGAAAACTGTTTATCGCTACATGTTCAAAATTTTCCATAAACAAATTGGCTACTACAGGACTTAGAGGTGAACCCATTGCACAACCTGATTTTTGTTCAAAAAAATTATCGTTCCATAAGAAATAAGTAGATTTTAAACAATGTTCGGATAATCTGGCTATCGTGTCACCTAAGGGATCGCTATTAAGCTTGGATTTGATTATATCTATCGTTTCAGGAATGGGTACTTTCGTAAATAAAGAAACCACGTCAAAATTAACCAAAATATCACCTTCTGAAATACTTAAACCTTTTATAATATCAATAAAGTCTGAAGAATTTTTGATGAAACTACTGGTATTTCCTACATAAGGTTTTAGATAGTTGGCACAAAATTTTGCCAATCTGTAACAAGGACTGCCAATCGTATTGACTATGGGTCTTAACGAGACATTGGTTTTGTGGATTTTGGGCAAACCATACAATTTAGGTACCTTGCAATCGGAAACAGTTAAAATAGACTTCTCCTCATTCGAAAGATTGAACTCTTGATTTTTGAGGTAGGATCTCGGGATAATTTTTGATATGTTTCCTCATCTRACAACTCTCTAACTTTATTTTCGTAATCTGTTCTATCTAAAATTACTGTGGCTGAACCTTTATCTGCTCTAGTAACTATAATGGACTTATCTGTATTCAAATCCTTAAGAGCATTCATTTCCTCAGATGTCACATTAGGTTTGGGCGTACGTGCATTTCTAATAGCGTGGCATACATCCATCCTAATCTTATCCGCTTGATCTTTCGGAAGCAGTCTTATACAGGTTGGCACGTTGTTTCTATGACGTACGCATCCTTGGTGATTTGTTTCTTTACTTTCAAAATTTTGTTTGAACTTGTGTCAGGCAAATTTTGAGGTTCTTCGTCTTTGACAAAGATTACAGGTGTAATCGAAACGTCGGAATATTAACTTTTTGTCAGTGTTTTCAAGAGACAGCGATCTATCAGACAAAATATTATCTTATTATATTATGGACGCTGAAAGCATTCACCCTCGAGTCGTTTTAAGTTCGAGTCGTTAAAGATCGTTTCAAATTTGAGACGTGAGTGAAGATGTTCATTATTGTCATCCTTTTCCACCACCCTTACCTCTCCCGTACGATTTATTTGCGTATGGGATGTGTGAGGAGTGACAATAAAGGTAGGTTTATTTTGATTTCTATCTATAACGCCGCACGCCGCAACACAAAGGGTTTAGCCCATTCATAAATGTGGTGGCTTTATATCTATAGTAACATAGAAAATTTGATCAAAAGTTATAAATTTCGCCTAAAAATACAAAGCATTGCCTTGAAAACATCTTTGTAGAGTTGGGAATACCCACAGAGGCCTTGGCAGCGATTCCATATTGATTATTTAGGTGCCACTTTCCAAAAATACCATGTTTTGGTCATAATTGATGCTCATAGCAAACGAACTGAAGTAATATGGTAACAATAAGTAGCACTTCATCTAATACAATTAAATTATTAAGAGAAGCGTTTGCTCGCTTCGGGTTACCTGGGTGTATAGTTACTGACAATGCTACTAATTTTAAATCTCGAGACTCAGCCATTTTTACATAAATATCACATGTAGTTTAAGGAAATTCCTCCGTTTCACCGTTCTAATGGTCAAGCAGAAAATTTTGTAAAAACTATCAGAAAAGCATTATTTCAAGTAATTGGTGATAGCTCGATCATAAAATTGAACTTAACTTATTGTCATATAGGCCTAACACCTCATCGCACAACAGGTGTACCTCCAGCTGAATTAATATTGCTTTCTAGTCAAAGACTGTTGTAGATTTTGTTAAAAATGCAAATACACTACATTTATAAAAACATCAGTTTTATTATTATTTGAAATAGTTCTTCAAAGCGGTTTTTTTAATTTTTTAGAAAATAGCTTCGTAAAACTTTAATATACAGCAAAAATATTCAATGCCAGCATAAAAATTGTATTATTTATGTAATATCAATTTTGTCCCAAATGGCGCTTCATAGTGGAGAGTATTTGTTTAATATCCTTTTTATTTCTACAGTAACTTTTATTTCATTCTCTCAAAACTGCTTTTCAGGACCTTTTCATTTTAGCCTTACACTGTAATCGCCTTCAATCCGTGAATTCTTTCGTCGCCGTACTCGTTCAAACTACACGAGTTTCAGGGCCGACTGCGAATCAGTTTTGACGCATTAATGATTAATGGTTTGGAAAGGGCGGGGGCGGGAACGCTTTAGTTTTGCGGTAGCAATCGTTCGTCGTGTTTTAAGCTGTTGTAAACACGCGAGTTTCAGTTTAGCAGTGGATTTTTGGAGAAGTAAAGCCTTGGTTTACGGTTTGTTGATTTGCGGTTTGCAAGACCAGGATTAGTTTTCCCATTATTGTACGAATAAAACAAGCGTCMGTAACCTACGAATTTCGTGGTGTTGGAGKAATGTAATTAACAGGAAATGAGGTAATCTAATTGAATGTGGGAGGATAGGCGATGTAAGAAATTGTTATTCGAATAGGCGAAATGTTGACTTAATAAATCCAGAGCCAACATTGTTACAGTCTGTTCCAGATGACGAGGAAACCGAGCATTCATGTACTTCTTATTAGCACTTGGCCCTTTCTCACTTGGAACGGACTATACAAACGAACGAACATACTGTCGTCCAACCGAAATAGTGCATTCTGACTTACGTTGTAAATCTTGTCAACAACGCGGGAGGGGGCATTAACCAGTATTTTGTATTTCTACCTGCTACTCCTTACATCCTAAATCCATTTATATAGCAACATCTGTTTTGAAGAGCAGCTGCAAGAAGAATTATTGCTACAGCTACAGTAACACTTCAATAAATCGAAAAAGAATTGCCCGAGAGTGCGGGCTTGATGTTTCAAAATGGAGTATAGGACAGGTTCTGAAGAAAAGTGAACACAATGTACGCTGAAAACTAAGAAAATGTTCGAGACTTCTTCTTCATCATAAATCGATTATCTGAATGTGTGATGTTGCACATCCTTACATGTGAGACAGCCGCAGAAATTTGGCAGAATTGTTATCTGTTTATGAACAGAAGTCAACAACAAGTGTACATTTGGTTCAGCAAAGATTTTTTGCATATAAGTTCGAAGACACTGATACAATATCTACATTCGTTTCGAGAATACAAGAACTACAAAATCAACTGAAGCAAATGGGTACATACATACATACATGGATTGAAGTACCTTGGCCCGATAGTAAACAAGTCATAGAAAGTAAATGGGTCTTTAAGTTAAAAGACGATAACACTGGTAATATTAAACACAAAGCCCGTCTTGTTGCTAGGGGTTTTCAACTGTAATTGGTATGATGTTTATTCGCTAAACTAAGTAGTTTCAGAATTATGCTTGTACTTGCAAATAGATTAGGTTTGCCAGTACATCAAATGGATGTGAGGGGTGATTTTCTTTATGGTGAAATTAAAGATGAAGTGTATACGTCTTTGCCAGGAAAGAATAGGCAAAATTCAAATTCTGTTTGCAAACTCAAGAAATCTATCTATGGACTTAAAAAATCACCAAAAACTTGGAATGAAAAATTTAATACTTTAATGATGAGTGAAGGCTTCAACCGTTCAAAATATGATTACTGTTTGTACACAAAAAGTAATTTGTATGTTTTGTTATATGTCGATGATTTGCTAATAGTAGGGCATGATAAAAACGAAGTCAAAAGGTTAAAGAAAGTGTTTAAAGAAAATTTTGATATTAAAGATTTGGGTTTAATCTCCAAATACTTAGGAATAAATGTTATTCAAGATTTGCAAAAGGGTATCACTAGTATTGATCAAAGTAACTATTTAAAAAATATTTTGAAAAAGTTTGGAATGTTACGACTGTAAACCTATGTCAACACCTATGGAAGAAAATTTTAAGTACAACAGTTTGAGGGAGGGCGTACATGAAAAGGAATATGAGACTTTGTGTAGAGAAATTATAGGTAGTCTAATGTACGCAGCACAAGCAACAAGACCTGATCTATCTGCTTAGTGTTAATTACCTCAGTCGATTTCAGAACTGTGCAAGCCACGATTTATACAAAGCACTTAAACGTGTTATGCGCTACATTAAAGAAACTATTGATCTAAAATTAGTTTATACAAGGGTTGAAGTTCAAAATGCGATTGAAGCATTTGTAGATTCAGATTGAGGAGGCGATCTAAATGATAGAAAATCAACTACCGGCTACGTGTTTAAATTTCTTAATTGTGCTGTTGTATATGGGAGTAAGAAACAGCAATGTGTTGCTTTGACATATACAGAATCAGAGTATTTAGCATTATGTTATGCAATCAGTGAAGCTTGTCGGTTGAAGAATCTTAATAATGATTTTAATTTGAGTATCAATGTTCAACATGAAGACAATCAATCTGCTATACACATTGCAAAAACCCCTGAAAATAACAGAAGGGTAAAGCATATAGATATAAAAAAATTTTTTATTACGGAGAAAATAAAGGAAGGTATTGTAGATCTAGTTTACATTAAAACGGAAGATCAAATTGCCGATATCTTTACAAAAGCCTTAGGTAAACAGAAGTTTACTAAATTTAGATCACAACTAGGATTAGAAAGTTGAATATTTAGTTTTGTGAATTACAATAAAGGTTGAAACAATTTCTTTGAGGGAGGGTGTTTAGTAATAAGCAATGAACTTGTTTCAAAGTCAAGGAAATTTGGCAATAACTTAAAATGGGCAAAAACAGTAAAAATAGGGTCATTATGGATATGTAATAATATAGATATGTCATGTTCAAAAAGAATTAAATGTATTATTAATATTGTGTCTATGTTCGTTTAAATTTAATAAACGCTCCAGTCGAGAACCACGCTTTGCTAAAGAGACAACTTCAATGCCTCTTTTAAATAACAATTAAGAATAAGATTTCATTTTCCAACAAGATAATACGAGGATTCATGTCAGTAGAGTCGATGGCTTGGTTTGCCAACCAAAATATCGAATTGTTAGAGTGCCCTTCTTGTTCACCTGACATGAACCCCATTGAAAACCTTTGGGGTATCTAAGTTCGGCGAGTATATGCGGATAACCGACATTATGTCACCATAAATGAACTCGAAAATTCATTAAAAGAGGTTTGGGCCAATTTGGAACCAAGAATATTAAATAATTTGTTCGGAAGCATGAATTCTGGAATTTTTGAGCAATCTAGGACTATTTGGCCTCCAAATCCATTATTAATTTACGAATGTTTTGTTAAAATTTATTTAATTCTGTGTGAGATTTAGATGGGGGTATAGTTGTGTACCAGTCCAATTTAAAACTGTTAATAAATGACTGAATAGTCTACTTCTTATTATTTTCGTTTCTTTTATCCCTCTTATTAGTTACATTAAGAGGGGCATTTACTTGGAGCGATCGGGCAGAAATGTAAATTATGTAACCCATATTACCAGCGGGACTTGGGACGTAAGAGGGTAGCCGATAGGTTGACATCGCCCAAAGATCGTACGAGCAACAGACGGACTAAACTAATATTCGGAAAATTGCTGACTGTAGGGTGTGCACAAAAAAGTAAGCATGATATTAGTAACCTACTATGATATTATACCAGGTTATTCAAAATATGGAATAACCCATTTATTTCTGTAAATATGAACTATATAACATTTCATTCTAACTGCATGATTTCTGTAGGAACTTTTATAACAATTTTCCTTCCGCCTTCCCATTGCTTCGGCAGACAGCAAATTAATGTGAAAGAGCTTTTAACATTAAACTTGTCCCGTGTAATTACTAATTAGACATACAATCTTAGAAATCCAGTCATATCGGAATAGATCGTATACCGCTCGATCATTCCCGACAGGATTGTATCTGCCTCACTGTTCAGTGAATACCACGCGACGGACCTGGTGGGGATGGGCATTCGCATTCTGCTCTCCTGACGGACTCGTGCGAAAGGGTTTGCGGTTTTAGATTTTTTGAATGTTTTTACTCATTTATCGTGCTCATGTTTTTGGTAGTGTACAAAGAAATATGTAGCTACAACGTGGAGTTCGATTTTTTCGTTTAGGTGCCTTAGTTTTCGAGAAATAGCTCGCCAAAAATACGCATTTTTAAGCAAAATATAACAACAAATATTTACATTACCGCACCAAATTCAGAAAAATTTCGAAATTTCACTTCGAAAAAGTTTCGAATAACTCGGTAAAATGTAAAACGGTAGGTGCTTAAAATGACCCGATTCGCTCTAGGTAAACGCCCCTCTTAATTTACGTTTACATTTGACAAAAAAAAACTTAAAATGCTCTCCAATTTATTAAATAATTCAACAATCGACAGATGACAAGTATACCACAAAGCAATTATTGTTGTGTTCACTTTCCTAACAGGCGGCAAACTGATTTAATTGACAATTTCCATAAGCGTCCTGGATGCATGAATCATTTATAGAAACCCTGTAGTATGCTAGTAGTGGTTCTGTTAAAAGAGTTTAATCAAAGACAAAGTGTTGATTCATAAGATTTAGACATCGAACAAAAAGTTGCTGAATCTTAGAATAAAGTAGTTATACTTTCTGATACTAAAATACGAGTTGTAAGAATGAGAGGCTGTTCAAAAAGATGTGGAAAAACAGTTATCTGTTTAAAAAAGAAAAGCAGTTAGCGTTTTAATGATTCTTTATTTTTCCACATAATTGTCATGTCTTTAATAAGAAAAAGTTTGTAATACGTTTTTCAATAAAAAATTTAACATGATGAACATTGAACAAGCTTAATTCTTCACAATCTTCCATTTATGCTAATCCCAGATAGTTCAAAGGACCGTCGTTTGCGTTATTTTAGCAATTTTGCACATTTATCAACGTAGGTCATGATGCAGATAACCAGCGCCTGTTACAATACACGATGCTGGCTCCGGCTACGATAGCACTCCTGTTTAAAAATGGCATATCATACAGGGTGTTATATTTGAAAAAAGCAAGTTGACATCACCTAGTTCCGGTATAACTGGAAGTACAAGATTCTTGAAAACATTTAGGCAGATGTCTCCCGTTGACAATAGTATGCCGCTAAATTTTCATTTTTTCCCCACCGACAGTTTTTTTTCATAATCCGCCGATGGAACACCCGGCGGGACACACTGCATACCACTTTATGAACGATTTCTGCTCAAACCAACTCCATTACCAACTCGTTCAACTTCCCAACAGCACCGCGAACAAAACACAAAAAATCGCCCCTAAGTGCACCGTATTACAGGGCCGACTAAAAATCCGCGTAATGAAAAGCCGCAGTTCATTTTCATTACAACTTTTTGCCCCCTTAATACTCATTGAGCATGTGGGAGCTTTTAAAGCTGGCGGAGTTAAAGCGGAACCTGAAAATACGCTGGCCCGGAATCGCCGTGAAATACTGCAGCCCCCCGACAGAAATGTCGTCAGATTACCCCAATATTTCACGCGGAGTGGTGCTCCAACTGGAGCAGGTAAAAATTCGCGTTCCCAATTCTAAAGAAATTTTAGGTTAAGGAAAGGGGATTTCCCACGAAAAGGTTGATTGGCGTTCTCTGCGTTTCTATAGGAAGTTTAGTTTTATCTGGTCACTAATATTTTCCGAGAAAGCCAATCTGAGAACAATGTGACGTTTTGCGCTGGAAGCGCGCGGGAAATTACAGTCTTGAGGTGCGACACAGCATTTAGTCAAGGGTAAAATATGTGAAAATAATTTATTTAGAGAATCCTSCTTGTATCAGCTTGCTTAGTACAGGGTTTCTATAAATGATTCAGGCACCGTGGGCGGCGTTGATTTCTGAATTCTCTGTGCCGCCTTTTTGTAACTGCTGCCAAGCTAAAATATGCACGGCGACAGTAGTTGAAGGTTGCAGATGAATGTCACCCCACAGCAGGAAGCACAAATGCTGTCGAGGGAAGCGAGATTCTGGCCGAGACTGTACAAGGAAGCCATCGAAATCCAGAAGAACCCGCACAATTACAACCGAGACTGGGGCATTGAACTGCCTGGAATCTGGAAACCGGTCATGCGTAACAACGCCCGCGCGTCAGTGACCCGGACGAGTATAAATACCCGAGCGGACTAGGACAGTTCAGTTTCAGAGCTATTTCTGAGGAAGATACCGACATGAGTGTCGAAATGTCAAGGTCTAATAACCAACGTGGGAACCAGCCCGGAAAACTACATGTCATCGACAACAACCACGGAAGCCTTCAAACCAAGAAATACATTTGTACACATTGCTTGTAACTTGCCAGACCATTTCTGCAAGTTGAAGGATATATACTGGAGTTTAAAAATAAATACAACACACTGTTGTAAATGTGACTTAATCCAACAACAAATATGCACGGTGCATTCATGTTAGAAATTGAGGGATGTGATAAAGTTTGTACTGTTTAACTTAATTTTTAGGGCTGAATAAATGTTACCTCTTCTAATTTGATTGCCTGTAAGCCCTTTTCTTCGAAGACTTGGCTAAAACTTGCACCCCGTTGGCTTGTTATTGATGAGGTAGATTGGAAAAATCGTTATTTAACATTTATATAAAAACGAAGTTCACAAATAAATTAGACGTCCATATCATTGTCTATGATTAAATTCATTTTGATAWAGTTTGCCCGCTGTTGAGTGGTGAACGCTTATTGCCACCTGACAAAAAAAATAGGTTCCAATTCTCAGCGTTTTCTAATAAAATGTTTAATTTTGTGTCGTTGTTTAAATTGGGATGACCAGATCTTGGTAAATCCTTCATACTACCCATTTTGTGAAATCGTACACCCAGTAGATTAGCAGTAGACTGTGCAATAAAAGGTCCGTTTTAGTGTTCCATGTTAAAAAATTGACAATCTTCCTGATGACTTTAGAGTCTATCGCCATAGCCTACCCCTACCGCCATTCATATTTAACATGCGGATCACATATTTAAGTTACTTGTAGAGAATTGTCACTCACAATGTCGTATTTTAACTAAGTCAGCTTTTGCTAACATTAGCAATACTTCAGACTGTGCTAAGCACTTGATGGACATCAAAAAATTCAAAACGTCGTTAGTATCCAATAGACGGCATCTATGATTTGATTGTAATCTGCAGATGATAACGTACTGTCTGCTGGTACTAGTCGACGTGTTTGTCAACAAGTACTAGCAAATTAACCCCCGATACTCCCTCCAGCAATATTTTTGAGGTATTATTTAGATCGATTGGATATATAAAATTGTAAATTGCTTAATTACATTTTGAACATTTGATTGCCTACTGCCCTATGTAATTTTCTTGTACGTCAACTTAATAAGTTATAAAGTTCTGATAAAATGCAGTAAGTCCTTGAACAAAGGAATTTCTTTCAAAGGTGGCATTATGTTTTAAATAACCTTTTTAGAAAATTGAAATTTGACCATACGTTATAAAGTTATGAGAGCTGAGATAAAAAATCATGTCACATTTACAACAAATTCGTCAAGCAGACATGACCTTGATATACGCGGTCCTTCAAACCTATTGAACCCAGTCGGTAAAGTAATGCATGCGCTAATCGGTCTAGTTGACGATATCAGTTGTCCGTGTCAATTAATCTGGCTATTATATTATGCTTTGATGCTAGTTTTTCTTATTCTCGGGTCTAACGAGCAAGCGGGACTGAGTTTGCGTATAAAGGACACAAGTCCGCACATTTCTTAAAAATATCCAGCCCTGATATACTATAACTCGATTTTTTCAAGGCATAGCTCTTAGGACCTGCCTAAATTGTCATCTCTCAACAAAAATACAATACTTTGAACGCTTCTTCAAAAACATAATAGCAACCTCAGCTATTATATTCAATTTTGTGTAAGTACTAAAAATTTTGAAGGCTAAACTAATACACACCTACCAGCAGGTTTTAATAATTCCCTCAGATTTGTGCTAGAAAATTATTTAGGTAAGTTACGAGTAGCTATTGCAACTTTATAAAATTAGTTGCCATTAAAGCAATATTTTTTTCAAAATGCAGGATCTTCCGTGACCAATTTGTAACTTGTAACAAATTTTCGCCGGATTAGACCCGCGTGTAAAACACACAGATACGCCCACTTCCATCCTCACCGTTTCCTGAAGCACGTCCAGCAGTTGGAATCCCCGAATCCCAAATAATTCGACCGGGATCGAGGTGTGCCGAGAAAAGGATCGGACCGAACACGGTTATCCTCTCACAAATGGTGGTATTCTTAAGCGAAAATCCCTTAATTCCGGAATTTATTCGCAGGGGGTTAGCGACTGACAAACAAGCCCGAAGTTTTGTTAATTAATAAACGGACAAAGTAAGCCGTGGGCGTTGGGGCTTTCGCTAGGCCTGCTGAGACACACGAAAGCTTTTGAGAACCATACAGTCGGTTATACAGTTTTACGAGTGACGAGTTTGTTTGCAGTAGAAGAACGAGGGCAAAGTCACTCATTTTTATACGAAATCGCCAGAAACAATTAAGCATTTATCATATCGTGATAGAGGCTTCCATACAGTGGCAAACGGATGTTTAACAGCAAAGGGATGTTGACAAACCATATTGTCAAGTTTAACTGCACAAAAGCAATATTATTGGACATGAAATCGTTTTAATTTGAAAATATTTTTTTTACAATCACAAGTAGCATTTAAACTCGATTGTTACTTCTACAGGGTTTCTATAAATGATTCATGCGTCCAGGGCGCTTATGGAAATTATCTAATAAATCAATTTGCCACCTCTCAGAAAAGTGACGTATACTTGTTATATTTTATATTTGATACATTTTAATATGAGAAAACGCCTGGGAGTGTGAAAAAGTTTCATTCGATAGATGAGCTTTCCATGTTTCAATTAACTAGCTCATTGGAATAAGTAACTATCGCCACTTCTTTTGAAGGTTAAAACCCTAAAAGGTAACAGTTCCTTTTCGCTTGACATTTAGACAGTAATAGAACCGAATAAGGTATCACCAATTTTCCTTGAGTAGTCGCTTTCCATGCGAATAGCGCCTACATAATTTATTTAATAACAGTAGTCACGTAACTCCAAATTGATTAAGTTTTTTCTGTATAAAGGGTAAGAACTCTGCAAGACTCAGATGCAACATAGTCAAACAACAGAATATTTGGTGGAATCACTTTTTACAGAAATGACGCAGTATAAATTGAATGCTTTGAAAAATGCTTTTTATACCTAACGATAACATCATGAATTTCAGTCCGTAGATAGGGGAATCTAGAAAACGGAGATAACACTTCACAAATCTGCCTCCTTGACAAAATTTTATTTTCAAATGGCTTAGTTGTAATATATAGAACTCAAAAGAAATGAATTAACTAAAATAAGAACCTGTTACTCGATACAGTTTCGTTATAAATAAGACACCACCTATCTTTGCTTACGTAATAAAAAATATGGTTGCTTTAGCAATAGTGCTAAAATTAAACATCGTATCTTACATTTAACACTGTTGCACTTACATGCCCAAAAATTAGAAGTTACTACTTGTCAACAATCTATTGAACTGTTATCACCTTAACCGCAATAAAAATGGTGGACAATTATATTTTATAAATTCAGTAACTTAAATAATGCGTTGATTAGTACTTTTATTGGTTTTTGTAGAAAATATAGTTATGAATACACTATCGTACAAAAGTAAAGCAACTTTTTGACTGTATGTGAAAAAAGGAGGTTTCGAACAAGGTAATTTTGAAACGAATTATAGTGGCATTATTTAGTAAATATTCAATACTTTTAACAGAAATAAAAATGCTAGAAGGTAAATCAATTTATCAATTTATACAGAGCTAAACCAAATGTTGGCGAATGCCTTTTTAGAAGGAATGACGAGGACTATCGCTATCATTACCATTTCTAATAATCTAAAATAATTTTATGTTACAAGGAAAGAGAACATGTCGAAACAAGCAAAAAAGCTTTTTCGAGGAGAGGCTTTAGCAAAGCCCATTTCCTGTCTCATCGAGATGTACCTATTTAATTTCATTTTAAGGATGCATTCCTTATAGAAAGCAAGATAAACAACAAATCGAAAGTACATATTTATATATTAAAAAATGGTCGAGCTAACCAAAGTTCCGGGAGACCAAGTGATCATCGTTAGGACAAAGACTATCCAACGAACAACGTTCTTGAGTTTTGAGTGTGACAGACAATACCAAATACCGCCTTTTCTCCATAAATAAAGTGGAAAATGTGCTGAAAATGCAAAAATTAGGGGAACCTAACTATTTGCATCACGGAAATCCATGGATGTGAGGACCAAAAATAGTTACTGAAATTCAATTAGTGAGCTGTCCAACGGAGATTTGACGAAGCGAAACTCTGTAAAAGACATCCAGCTAAAAAACATTATTTGTATTTATCAAATTGAAGCATGCAGTTGCATGTCACTTCCTTTAGGAAGTAGTACCCGTTAACACAGCTAGGTGGCTTTGTCATCATGTCAGTGTAACGCTGACAGATGGCATTGCCATCTAAATTCCTAATTATTCTTTAAAGTTTTATGTCTGTGGTATTTTGAGCTATTTTGCATAAAATAATCAAAATACAGATACGTTGATTTAACCCTAAATAATAAGTTTCAGTTTAACAAATCTGTCCCAAAATTAAAGTTCTATCGTAAAGTCGCTTCTTCGTTGTTTGTTGCCGAAATTTGTTATTTTTTATGAAATAAACATTTTATTTTTTTTTCAGAAAATTGATTGATGATAAAATTGATTAATGATAAAATGACTCAGATGTACCCTTCATCAAAATTTTTAAACCAGCCCCGAAACGGCCGGCGGAAGGAAAAAATAAGAGGAAATCTTGTAATTTTCCCTAAGGATTTAAGTACAGATCCGGGTAATACAAAAAATTACAGACCTATAATGCATTTGCCAGACCTTAGCACAATATTTGAAAAAAATAGTTCGTACCTGCTAGATTATACCAGGCATCTCTGAACTTCAACTCCACTCTGGAACGTTAATAAAGAAAAGCCAGTGCCAGGACTCTAAATACACTATCGCAATATTCTTAGACATCAGCCCAGCTTTTGATAATGTTTGGTTCCCCGAAGTCATAAAGTCACGAATAGACAAGGGTGTCGACCCATACTTAATTGAAACAGTAAAAATGTATTTAACCCACCGAGAAATTGTTCATAAATACGATACTATTACGACGGACAAAGCAAAGGACAAAGGGCTGTCTACAGGGCTCTGTCCTTATATAAGTAATAATTCATAATTTATAAGTAAATTTACGAGGTTGAATGCTTTCGCGTCCAAAGTTTTGTTTGAATTCATGTCAGACGATATTTTGAGGTTCTCGTCTTTGATTACAGGCGTAATCAAAACATGAGATTAATAATTTTTTGTCTGTGTTTTATAGTGACAGCGATCTATCGGAAAACATTATCTTATCTATGCTCTAGACCTAAACTGCACTGATGAGCTATAATGATAGCGATATAGATCTATCTGCAGTTTGTTGCGGTGCAGACAGCACAGCCTAGACATGCATTTTATAAAGTTTGTTCGATTTAACTGTCCATCATCAAGTACCGATAAACTATTTTTACAATAACTATAAAGCCAAAAAAGATATCCCCTTTTGGTTTCAGATATATCTTGCTTGACTGACGAGTTATTATAAATAATGAAGACATATATAGGGACCAATTTGTTTTTTTTTAATATTTGGAATAACGAGACATTTTCTTAAATAACGCTCACTAGTGTCAAACAATACGAATAAATTATTTGAAGTTAGGTTAAAAAACGTTGAAAAACACTTAAAATAGAAAAATCGGTACCACATCTGTTAAAAAAAAAATACCTCCTGATTCCAGCACAGTTAATTTCTAAGATACAACCGCTATCCAGCCTTAACTGATCACCCTGTATATGCCTTGGGATGAACGCACGCAAGACCGTAAATCTTAAATGTATCATCCAGCGTACAGTACTGTTAAAACTATAACAAAGTTTGACATGTCGTTTTCCAGGCTGGTTCCCACGTCGGTTATTTGACCTTGACGTTTCGACACTCWTGTCGGTGTCTTCCTCAGAAGTAGGTSTGAARCCGAAGTGTCCTGGGTCCGCTCGGGTATTTTTACTCKTCCGGTTCACTGACGCGTGAGCTACTTCTGAGGAAGACACCGACATGAGTGTCGAAACGTCAAGATCAAATAACCTACGTGGGAACCAGCCCGGAAAACAACATGTCATCGACAACAACTACGGAAGCCTTCAAACCAAAATAAAAAAGTTTGGGGGGAATATGCGGCAATATACGTCATATAGGAAGCAAATAATTTTTTGTTTCATGAATCGAAGAAGGAGGAGTTTCTAGATGACGCGTCGCGTTTCTTTAAGAAAATGTTTGACGCAGGCAACCATTTTGGGACACTCCGTTCAAAGAGTCCTGTGTGCGAGTTTTTATTTCAACTATTGCCGTGAAGTTTGGAACGTCCCCGTCTTTTAGTCGAGTGTTCCACTTAGTCCTTGTAGCAAGTTCCATTCGTTTCCGTCAAGTCCCACTCTGTGCAACAAACGCAACAAATCAATCGCGAACTGCGCTTTTCAGCTGCCACTTCGACTACTCTTTTTTGCGGCGTCCACCACGGCAAACCAGTGTTCAAAGTCGGGGCGCTGTAAAACTTCCGCATCCTCTTGAAAACTCGAAGCAAGGCGCTGAAGCCGATCAACTGATAGCCGATTAATCAGTCCGTTCCCAGGGCGGCGCAATGCATAATTTAGGAACGGCCGGCCTCAATAATTTAGGATGAATATTAAATGAATACGCTCGTTAAACTTGGTGGTCCGGTCTTCAGTACTGCAAACTACTTGGATTAGTCTGGGAAKGAGAAGAAATTGGCTTCGAAAGGTGAATGGGTCATCGACTGATAGAGGTTGCGTGTCAATTGTTAGGGTAAAAGCATGTAAGACAGGATTGGATTGATTTAAATCAATTGATCAATGGGATCGTCCCACAATTTTTCATATTTTACATTTAAAATGTACATAAAAATTGAAGCACAAAGACATTTTTTGCGATTTTTCCGGTTCTTCTTTGTCGAAAAAAAAATGTGAAAGTATGGATTTTTCAATATCCGTTTCAAATGCCTCGATATTCCGTCACGGAGGTGACGTAAAAGGTTCGCATGCTGAAGAAAGTGAGAAACACCAATAATAGCCAATGCTCTAGCAGCATTGCAAGTAATATTTGTTTCCAAGTATGCAGTTGCATGCCAATTTGCCAGGCTACAGATCTCTTCCTTTAGGAAGTAGTACACGTTAAGGCAGCTAGGTAGCTTTGTCATCATGACAGATGGCATTGACATCTAAATTCTTACTTACATCATACCAAGCCTTTGGTATATAGGCAAAACCGTGCTGTCTGCACTGGACCTAAACTGCACTGATAGCGAAATAGATCTATCTGCAGGTGGTTGCGGTGCAGACAGCACAGCATAGACATGCACTTTAAAAAATAATTTTAATAATATTCATTAAAGTGTTAAAGCATGGCTCCAAGAGCCAATCCTAAAAACATCAATTGCGACTGTGAAATAGTAGCAATTGCCGCTATGAAAAAAGTTTTTCCAACTGTCTCTATCTAAAGTTGTTTTTTTCATTTATCGCAAAATATGATAAATTATTTGGGACAAAAGGGGTTTTATGTGTAATAATGGTCCTTTTTCCTTACCTTTTTTCTAAGGGTTTTAGTTATTTGGTTTTCATAGAGACTACCACCATGCTACTTATTATACTGTATATTGAACAGAACATCCGTTCTTGCCTTCTGCAATACTTGCTTACATCTAACTTAAGGTTATTCGCGTTCATCGAAGGTAAGTACACTCGCTTGCAGAAATGCTGTTCCTGCCTCCTGTGCAATACACTTCGATCAACAGGAAGTGAATATTGTCTATTCGTTAACTATACCATTACATATGTCCCAGTATAGAAACGATCCAGGATTTACTTCGGAAGCCAAAATGATCATGGCCTTAGCTTTCGTTGCTTTAGAAAACCTGGATCAGGTCACTGATGTCCTCGCAAACAATCTGCGGCAAGAACTCGTTCCCATGTTGGAATCGTTTGAGGATAATCGTCTGCGTCAAAACAATCTGTAGACAGCTGTTTCGGCTTATAAAGCCTCCTCAGCACAGATATAGTCCCAATGCAGACAACACGGCATACAGGGTTAATTAAATTGTTAATCAGTAGTTATGTGTACATCATGATGCTCTTAACTACCACCGAGGAACATGTAGTATTAAAACAGTATGGGTCTTTTTAAATCGACCTTTAAACTCGTCCCTAATCAACCGCTTTAAACCAATTGCATACGCGATAACGTGGCCGACACAACTTAATAAAGGTCATCCCGCTTTGCCACGAGCTTAATAGGTTTTTAACTCGTTTATCAAGGCAAAAGCTCGCTTTACCTCGCCGGTTCGACATGTCGATCGAACACCCTCCACAGCAGACATCCCGCGGGTTAAAATAAAAAACGGCCATCACACGGGCGACATCATAATCAATCAGCACAATGAAAGATGAGATACGTTTTGCTATAAGTCAATCAATCGATACATTATTTCCAGCAGTACAGATTCGGTATCTCGGCGAATGCTGGTTGGTTGCTCTATTCAAATTGGTACTAAGCATGCTGATGTAGTGAAGCTACCCCCTAACATATTTAAACAATGCGTATTAATAAAATTTGAATATATAATATGGAATTTAATAAGGAATAATTTCTTGCAGCTACTGAATGGAAAACAAATATATCTACTACAAAAATAGATACAGACAGCAACAAGGAAGTTATGAAAAACATTTGGAAGCCGTGCGAACTACCGTAGATGGCTCCACTGGCAAGTAGCAGCGAATTTACCAAAATATTGAATTTCTTGGACCAAAGAACTTCCAAATAGCAAATTTTGATCAATTATACCAGAAGTTGTTAAAAATATCGAATACACTAAGTTAATTTGTTAATGTAATTTCAATTACTTATAGAATTATAATCTAAGGAGTTGTTTGAAACTAAAATAAAGAAATTTTTCATAGGTACTGTGTTGCGAACTCTGTTAAATTCATACTAAATCTTACTGTCTACGACGTTTACTAGTACATTAACAAGGAGCGCTTACTAAATTTTATGAGTATTCCTTCAGGTGTTGTTAAAACTATGAATTATTGGTAACCATAACATGTGTTGAATGGTGTCAAAAAAATAACATAAAAATGTATTAAGATATGATAAAATTGTAAGGAAGGTACAAAATATGGAAACGTATCTTAGTTGAATTATTGGATGAACTACCAGTACCGGCTAATATACAGGGTGATTTTTTGAAAACTTCACACCTTAAATAACTTTAAATAGAGGAAAAATTTAAAATTTTGCAAAAACAGGTAAACTTTTGTTTGCAGGGGGACAACTTTTGAGATAAGTTTTTAATGGATAGCGCTTATCCTCTTAGCGGGGTAGATACCCCCTCAAAAATTTTAAATGAAACTACCCATCTTACAATACATCATTTAAAAGCTTATTACACAAGGAGCAACATGTAATTAGTTTTACTATTTTTTACCCATTGACGGGGTAGTGGGTCAAAAAGTGCATTGTAGCAAGTGGCTTATAAAATGGAATATTTTGGACTTTTTTTAACAAAATTTATTGTCTTGCAGTTACAATAAAAATTGTCCTTACTTAAGCCTAAAAAAACTTGTTAAAAAATAATTGTTACACCTAAGCAAAATGCCAAAAATACTTAAAATTTTCTTCGGCATTACTTGATATTGCAACTCGACAGTTTATACTGAATTGGCTAAATAATTATCTACTTTATGTTTCTAATTTTTTGTTTCAACTTTTTGGCTACTTCTTTGGCACGACCATCTTTTTGTTCACATTCCTTTTTATAAATCGCGTGAAATTTTAAAGTGAGAGTCCAAGTGATATTCAACTGCCGAAAGGGTAGAAATAATTTTTATTTACGGTGCTGAGCATAGATGTGCTCGTGCATCAGCAAGGGTGTTTAACGAACGGCACCCCGATAAAAATGTTGACGCTAGGTACATTCTCGATCTCGTGCAGAAATTTCAAGACACTGGATCTGTAGTAAACAAAAAAAGGGCTGGGAGTAGAGTCGTTGATGAAATGGCCCAACTTGAAGTACTTGGTCATGTTGCAATGGATCCAACTAGCTCTTTGCGTAACATTTCTACAGCCACCGGACTTTCTTATTCATCTGTAAGGAAAGTTACAAAACTGCACAAAATCCATCCCTATAAGATGAAAACTCTCCAGGAACTCGGCGAAGAAGACTTCGATAGAAGACTGCAATTTTGCGAAATTATGACAGAAAAGACTATAGTAAATCCAAATCTAATAAAAAATATCTGCTTCAGTGATAAATGTACATTTTTTTGAACGGCTCTGTAAATAAACATAAAGTCAGGTACTGGAGTGACGAAAATTATTAACGAGTGCAGGAGGATTCCACCTGAAACTTTCCGAAAAGTGCAGCAGGAGTTCGAGAACCGTCTGTATTATTGTATGGAAAGAGGTGGTGCACATTTTGAGAATCTATTGCAAGGTTTGAATTTCTATGGTTTTGTTCACACTGTTTTTGGAGTTACAAATAAATAATTTWTCTTTTTCGTGGACATGGACTTTYTAAAAAATTACATGATAAATACTTTAAWGTTAATWATAATGTTAAAAGAAAATTTTCAGTATTCTGGGAGTTTTTTTTAAGTGTAATATTTTTTACAAGTTGTTTGTTTAAATTTTGGGTTCTCGTAAGGACAACTTTTATTTCCGCTCTAAAATAKAATACWTTTTGTTGAAAAGAGTCCAAGTTATTCAATTTAATAAGCAACCTGTTTCGTAGGCACTATTAATCTATTACCCCGTCAATAAGTTAAACGTGGTAAAACTAATTACATGGCCAGACTCTTTGTGAAATAAGCTTTCAAATGATGTATCACAAGATGGATAGTTCCATTTAAAATTTTTAAAGGGGTGTCTACCCTGCTCAGAGAGTAAGCGCTATCCATTAAAAACTTATCTCAAAAGTTGTCCCCCTGCAAACAAAAGTGTACCTGATTTTGCAAATTTTTAAATTTTTGCTATGTTTAAAGTTATTTAAGGTGTGAAATTTTCAAAAAATCACCCTGTATAGGCGCTAGCATTAATGAGTGAGTAAAAACAATATGACTTAAACGAATACAATAGTCATATTTCAAACAGCTGCAACTGGGTGCAAACTTAAAATAACAATGGCATAATAATACGAGTACAATACATGGGTATAATGGAAAGTACATACGATCACAGTTCATTCTAAACGGTTCTATTATTACATAAGTAGATATCAGCGTCGTGCAAAATTTATTAGCACTTCAATTGTTAATGCTAATATAGACGACACCACAGCTTCTCTTAAAATGCGTTTCTTTCTTACGTTATTTTCCTGTGCATTTTTTTCCTGAAGGTTGTCATCACTTAATCAGATACAGGAAATTAAATTAAATCTTTTGAATGATTTATCACAAACGATTGATATTAATAATATTTATTACGATTTTCAGGAATTTACTTAGATAAAGAGACTGGCCAGTTTTTTCTTTTACCTAGTTAACATATATTACCAATAATTTCAACTGACGGTAAATACATCGACATAAGGTTGTTAACAGCTAACATATAATTAGGTATCTAGCTAATTATCTCACTACTTAGCTACTAGTATAATCATGTCCCAATCTCCCAACAAGACAAATGAAACGGATTACGCGGTCGTTGGTACACACCAATATCATGTTTACAATTGCTGGAATAATTATCTGCAGGCCAAACCCAGCGCGCTCGGTTGCAAGCAAACATTAACACGAGCTGTATATTTTCTCCAATATGTATTTCTCAAAACTATCATCGTAATTAGGAAACATATTTTCTAGTGGACATTACTTATTAAAGTAATTAAATGTAATAATCAAATCTGATCATCCAAATAATATTTCAAGTAAATTCGTAATTGTCAAGCATTACCCTAAAACATTTCGTTCTTCCTTTGTAAAGACTTAAAAGGGGGTAATTTTACCGCCTAAAACTTCATATATAATTTACAAGGTTGCTCTTTTTTGTCAGATAAATAGCAAATGTTTCTTTTTAATTCGTCTCTGTACAATACCGTAAAATTTACTTATGAAATATACGCAAAATATCGAATTCCCCCTTTAGTCTTGCTGCTTAGAAATGCCGCATCCTAATTTTATTTCATTCGCATTAAAAAAAGTTAAAGTTTGAATTATTTCTATAATTTAAGTGTTTTTTTTTATATTTGAACGCCAATTTTTGGATAGCGCTTTACTAAAGTGAAAACAGCAATTCATTTGTTATCTAAAGTAGAACATCTTACTTCCGAAGATTTCTTGTTACTTAATTTTTGGCATCTTTAATGTTTTTCACAATTAACTGATGAACAGCAGTACGTATGTGCGATTTTATTAGATATATTTTGTAATAAAAGTAAAGAAATGGAAACGAACGTGCAGATGAAGCAATGGGGTCGTCCCACAATTTTTTTTATTTTACATTTAAAATGTACATAAAAATTGAAGCAATAAAGATATTTTTTGCGATATTTTCCGCTTCTTCTTTGCCGAGAAAAAAAAATGTGAAAGTATGGATTTTTCAATATCCGTTTCAAATGCCTCTATATTCCGCCACGGAGATGACGTCAAGGGTTCGCATGCTGACGAAACCCAGTGCTCTAGCGGCATTGAAGTAATATTTGTTTACATTTTTTTTAGCTACGTCGCGTTGCCAATGCGTGCAAAATGTACTCTTATACTGGCATTGAGACATTGATACCTAGGTCAACTTAAGGCGTATTTGTGAGAATAACTTAAATCATCCTTCAGTCAGTTTATTCTATAATGAACAGTTCAATATAATAAGCGCATTCACTGGGCCTTTGCTAAGATACGAAAGCACTTTAACCATCGAACCTGCTTTAGAACTAATGTTTTTATTATGAGGAATTAAACGACGCTTGAAGCTTGATAACGTTTAGTTTGTATACTTTCGTATGACAACGATATGATAAATTTTGAAATTGTCATGACGATCTCTGGCCGTCGTTAGGAAGAAAACGGTAAAGTACCGCTGACAACATCGCACGTTCGCACGTGCTGCATGTGTCACATGTGTTACGAATAACCCTAACAACTCTAGCCAAGCGTTTTTGTTTACATAGTTTGGTCAAACTTTCGAGTTTCGTATTTGTCAGATTAAGTGGTGGAGCAAGATGTTGTCGAAGTATTTAGGTAATCTGTTGTTTTTTTAATGTCAGAATGGCTTACGTTAAGATGTGTTTTGTTCCGTGTTGTAAGAAAMCTACTGCTGATGAACAGTTACAGGTTTTTCCTATGTTTACATTATAATAATGATGTTGACGGTTATACTTATACCTTCGCCCCTCTCTCTCACTCCCATTGCATTATTTGTATTTCTCTGGCTATTTATAAAACTGAACAGTGAGCACCTAGTTACCTAGGGCGCTGTAACAGTGCGCATGACGAAAATTAGGAACCTTTTGCGTAGTTGTTGGCGGATGTAAGAAAATGTTTAAAACAGAGTATTTTTTCTACCGCCGTTTGTTACGAGTTGAATTAATCTGAAAGCAAAATAGATGCGTGGCACTGGTATTCATGATGTAAGCAACAAAAGGCATAGGTTAAAACTATCAAATTTTAAATGTGTGGGACGACCCTATTGCCATATCACTTTCACTGACGACCCTGTTCTGCTCTTGCTGTTCCGACAAAATTTGCGATCGTTTCGAGATTCCCTCAATTGTTGTCGAGTAAGCTATGAATCCAATCTTTTAAGTTTCAAGTTTTCTTAAGTTTTCGTCACGTTTTAAAGTGTAGGTACTAAAATTTTTGCTTACGACGCTGCGGATTTAACCGATGGACCCACTTTTGGGTATCGTTAAATTTTTCATTGAGGTAATCATTGCTTGTATGTATTTCTCAAATTTCAAGTGAACTTATTTATCTTTTTGTTGGTTCCATTAACTTAAGTTAACACGATTTAAAAGAAGTGCTGGAAAGCTTTTGCTTTTAACTAATTAATCGTAATTATTTTGCCATTAAGTCTGGCAATTTTTGCTGATTTTATTAATAAATAAATAAGTGTAAGCCAGAAATCGGTGTTTAATTTATTAAATATGCTAAGTAAACTCCGTGCTTCGAAAGAACCTCTCATCCCTAAGAGAAAATCAACGTAGGGAAGTTGGTCCATACCCTTAACATAAATTTCTACATTCCGGTGTAGTGGTGGCAGAGGTTCAAGGGTAACATTTCAAAGGCACCCGCAGCGATTTTTCCAAACATAATTTCAGCGTCAAGTAGACTAACAGCCTCTTACCCCCTCCCAAAATAAGGTAAGGAATTTGTGATAGCACCAATAGCTTCTGTGGCTAAAATGATTGTGGATGCAAATTTTAGTAAATTTATCCCATCGGCTTGCTGAAATTGAAACCAAAAACTTTTAAGCGTCATCTTCGGAAGGTTATGCTCCGTTAGGAAGCAGTTCCCGACATATGCTTTCCTACTCTAACATAAGGTAAACCCTGTATTATCCAAACTCAACAAGTTGCTTAAAAACTTCCCCAAAACTGATAATTATGAAGTCATGTGCAATATAATATAACAAAAAATTTATCGCTTATGCAGGAATAAAGTACTTCCAGATGCAAAAACGGTAAACTCGCATTTCCCCATGATAATAGTATCATTACACAACAAATAGAGCACACGCCCGTCATTTATCCTGCAAATTAAGCCAACCCCTCATTAAAAGCAACGCGCACGTCTCTGTACGCCGCGCAAACCGTAGCATAATTAAAACGTACATATATCAGTATTAAAACTGAATAATAGTTTGTTTGCATTCGGAGCCGTTACGTAAATTTCACTAGTTCGTGTAATTCGCAGAATATATTTCAGTGTAATGAGCTTTCCCAGTTACAAGGAATATGGATGGGCTCGGAGCGAATGAAATGCATAAAATATTGGGCGGAGCAAGCGCTCGCAATGCCAATTCCAAGATTTAATTCCGTTAATTGTTGCCGTTTAGCCTTATTACGTCAACCGGTTACTAAAATATCAAACAGTATCAACAAAATTAGTTGGAATTTATAGTTTAGTAGTTTTATAAGAAAAAGAAATATTAAAAAACCACGTGTGGATCTGATTAAAGCTGTAGACGACAATATAAATTTTTAATAAATGTCAATTCGGCAGACTTCTTTTCTCTTTTATCACACTGCTCTACAGTTGTTATTAAACACTATTTAAATAATTTGATGTACCTATATGTCGTAGTCACAATAACACTATCAGCCTTCTTGCGTAAAATTTTGAATAACGGCAAGTATTTATTTTGACAAACAACAAAAACAGCTAGTCGCACTCAAGAAAGAAGAAATCGCAATAGTAACTCGTATACCGCGAGGCGTTTTGAAAAACGTTCCTCACAGGTCGACCGATTGGTAGTTTATTTAAGACTAGTATTCCTTAAAACGCAAATAGGATAAATTACAGTCTTTTATGAAAGAAATGATACGTATATACCAAAAACATAAGATTATTTTATAACATACAAATAAATGTATTAAAAGTATAAATAAATTTCAATCATTGGATGACAAAAAGAAGTATTTGTTGGCACTATGTGACAGCATTAATGGCACAACAGGCCAATTTTTTGCAGCAACATTTCTTAATTTTTTGTGCTCTACACGGCAATTTCTTATATCCCTAATCACCCCATATTGAATAACTAGATAAACCGTTTCTTAATACCCCCGTACAATACCAATTTTATATAAACTCCATTCCGAAAATCTAAAACGTTGCCCTATAAGTTCTATTTACTCAATGGTCCCCCACCACTTAAGGTTACTGCCCCTATGCCTATAAAATTAAACTTCTGCATTTTTTATGCAGCTGTTTCCTATCCAACATAACTTTTAAATACTAGATCAGTATCAGTATTTCCAATATTACCATAATTACGGTGCATAAAGCTTCACTTGCTTATTTCATTTTACTTTCACACCCAATGGAAAGTATTGTATCGCAAAAAAAATTTCAAAAATTTTTATTTGTCATTCGCTTTAAAATGGTCGAAAACGCAAAAAAACAAAATTTGAGCAAAAAAATTTCTTGTCTGTGTCTGTGGTATTGTTGAAATGGCTAACGTATAAATCTCAACTACCCAAAGCGACCTATTGTTTGTGGTTAAGTAAGGTATAGTATGTGATTAGTAGTATAACTGCGAGTATTATTTGCTCTTATAAATTTTTGGTGCAGCAAACTGTTTAGAAGATATTAGCAAAAAAAGCGTCACTTAAAGAAAAGGATTTTTCCTAAATATCTCCGAATATATTTAATATATTAAAAAATGAAAATACCATCAGATAGGAAATAAAATTTCTCACAAAAAGTGTCTTAGAAAATCTATTTAAAATTTTACCATTTTCGAAATATTTTCAAAAAGCCCATTTAGGACCCTGCTCGTACGATTTTTTTTTAATTTTTGTATTATATAGAAAAAATTTCTGATTAGAATGCACTCTTGTAATTTTTTGTTAAGTTAATGATTTTAGAGTTATTTGGAAAAAACGATTTTAAAATTTATATATTTGCTATTATCACGAGGACTGTTTGTCTTAGACAAAAAGTGTAGAGAGAAAAAATGCTCAAAATCTGATTACTAATCGTATAGTATAAGAAATAAAAACGTATGTCATTTTGACAATTGGATATGGAAGTATTGATTCCATTTGCAGCGGTTTTGGCATTCTAATACAAATTTTTATGACCTTCAAAGTAGAATATTTAGGACGATTAAAGTAGAAAGCAAAACCATATACTGCAAACCTGCTGGACATGCGCATGTGAGCGTGTCCATCGTAGTTTTTTTGTCGTTTCTCGACTGATACAAAATTTCTGTTACAAAAGCCCAATGCGAGTCCAACATTTTGTAGAATACCTGACCAAATAACACATATTATAGTTATTTCTTCAATATGCTTATTTAACTTACCGTCGTTCTTTAGGTTGACTGAAACATAACAGGTTTTTTAAATAATCACGCGTTTTAAATTAAGTACTGAACTATTAACTTATAACTGATTAACAACTATTCACCATTAATTTTATTTCTTGTTTAATTAATTAATTTACCCTAGGACAGTATAACTCGTCTTCTAACCTACCGTGTAAGTCAATTTTAAAGTGATTTAAGAAACAGCACTTTTACCTTTAAACATATGAATTTGGAGAAAAAAGTATAGTGAAATCAAAAATTGGTTAAAAGTGTTAGAACTATGTTTAACGTAATAATCGTATTACGCGAGATATTTACAAAATGTCAAAAGAATATATCTTTCAGTTGTTTAAATTATGGGTTACAGTCACAGATTCACATAATTATTTCACTGTTTCAGAACATCTGATTATCCTAACTTGAAAACAATGTGGCAAAAATGTATCGAAAACAACTATTTGCTGCCATTTTAAAGTCAGCAATGTGACCCGAAGCTAACGACGTATCGCGCTCACAAACATTCGTTTATTCCAGAACTACCGAATAATATTCACCACTCGCTGGCGCCCCGAAAGATTAATAGGTTATTCCCAAAACGGGGAAGTTTCGAAAATATATTTATGGCAAATCTACGCGGATTTGACAAACTATTTTCGCGTAAAATAGATGTGTTTTGCGCACAGGGATATCGATTTGGTCCAGACAAGACTGAAACGAGAGCAATCGGCTATTCGGCTAGAATCATTGACTTTGTTAATTTAATCCGAAGTTAGCGGGAGCGAATTGTAATGAAACAAAGTTGTTGCCGAATACAATTGTTTGGCGAATGCAACCAACGGTTAATAATGTCTGAAAGCGCACAGGAAAGCAAAAATAATCTGTTGTCGATACGTCTAAGGCTTTATGAGCATTTTATTAAGGCAATTACTGGATGAGGATTTTATAATTATTATTACATCAGAAAAAATATTAATAATGATTTTAAGGTGTCGTTATTTGCACTGGAATCAAGAGTAATGTTAGTATAGTAAAGAAACTCTCTTAGCGTTTTTACAACCCTGCAATACTATTTACATTTCATTTACAGGCACAGTTGGAACGGCACGCGACCCCTTATAAATGAAACCCTCTCTTTGTGATTTTACGAATTTCCAGTGCCGGCTTTAAAACTCGTTTTTTGCTTGTGCAGTGCATATTATTCTAAGTAGTTTTTAATCATTCGGTTAATAAGAGGATTTACATCGATCGTTTTTATTTACGTCTCAAAATGAATTGCACGTAGTTTTAGATGAGTAGCAACATTATTTTCCATAAGCAAAGTATATCCTGTGAATATGTTGAATGCTGTGCTAGCCGAAAATTATAAACAATACATTTTAATATTTTTACAATCTTTTAACTATTGGAAACATGCGGTTAAGAGGCCTCGCCACCGAAGTTTCTTATGGAACTTTCAATGTATCGTCCTGTGCCTTTAGACCAAACATTAATTAAAATATTTTAATAAAACAAAGAACATCTGAAAGAACAGTCAATTTCCTACAATTTGACCGAGCGGAAGTTTAAAATTTTGTTGATAAGGTCATTAAACGGCACGATAAATCAGACATAAAAATGAGAATTTGATCAAACTCGTTTATTTCAGAAACTATAAGGAGTTTACAGATTTCTTTCGGTCACATTGTAAAAAACATTTATTTATGGAGAGAATTGCAAATCCGACAAAAATGTATTTGTAAATAACAAAAATAATGATGCAGAATGATTTGCGATTTAAAACTGGGCTAAAAATTGGTGATTTACAACAGGCACTTACAAGTTAAGCGTGCCGCCGCAAATGAAACCGCATAATTACTTTATGGCACTACCTGCATCCGACCGGATGACGAGGACCGGATCCATCTGTAGTTTGATGCAAATTTTTACTTTATTTGGGTTTTGGTCTTATACGATTCCAAGCGTTCCGTTCAGTTTTCGCATATTTTTTTTAGTTTGTATTCCGTTTAAATTTTTTTAGTGTGATAAGTAATTTTAGTTTAGTGTTTTATAGTTTAGCTTAGTGTATGCCGAAAATAAGTTTCTACAACGTAAGTACAAGAAGAAGAAAATCAATGTTTTAATAAGCTAAAAAGAAACAAAAAAGAAATAATAGATTTAGAAAACGATACACGATATCAAAGTTCAAGTGGCAGGTGGCTCGAAGAACGCAGAAAATTGCTAATTGCGTCAAATTTTGCGAAAGTTTGTAAATGAAGAAAACAAACAAACACCGCAAAACTTGTGAAGAGCATATTGTATAGATCTTGTATAAGTGCCAAATCAGTTCAACATAGAAAACATTTTGAAAACATAGCTGTTAAGGAATTAGAAGAATTATTAGGCCAAGAAATTAAATCATGTGGGTTATTTGTTGATCCGGTTGACAATTTTTTAGGAGCATCCCCAGACGGTGTCGTAGACGAAGACACTATTGTCGAAATAAAGTGTCCATACACATCATATAAATTACAACTGACACCAGAAGAAGCTATACAACAAAAGAAGATCACATTTTGGCAATTTAAAAACAATTCTATGGAGGTAAATAAGAAACATGATTGGTTTTACCAAATCCAAGGCCAAACACATAGCACAAAAAAAGTATGTTGGTTAGGTGTGTGGACGGGTCCAAATCAATTAAAAATTGAAAAAATTGTTAGGGACGACGTATTTTGGGAAACTAAAATGCAACCTTATTTAGAAACATTCTATAAAAAATGCCTTTTACGTGAATTGGTAGATCCTCGCCAGTGCAGAAGTATGCCAATTCGTGACATTTATATATGATATACCTACTGTATTTTGTATAATGTTTATAACTAACACTGTTTCTAAATGTTTAAATAAAACCTATATATTACGTACATTTATATGTTTTTTTTTCTTAAAATGTTTTTAGATGCACGTTTTCATTGTTAGTTCTCGAAATTAAAACTATACTTTTACAACACTACTCGAGCAAATTTATTATGTTGAACAATTGGTATTTGTTTTGATTCTATCAGAATTGTTTAGAATATTATACCTATAAATTTTTGAAATCTACATTAAATTTTGAGTTTTAAGACCTTATTTTTAAAATTTATTGCAAAATTAAAATTAACGTGATTTTTTAATGTATGATCGATCAAAATAGACAATCAGAATTAAAAAATAATTGCAATTAAATATTTAATTCGGGTTCTATAAACCGGCCCTAGATCACCTGAACTACGAAAGAACGAAATATTTGCCTGGAAATACAAACCGATCGACCCTATCGTAAATAGACATAACCCCATCATAAATAAAGATAAGAAATGATTTGCAGAGGGTGGTCGACACGTTTATTGTACTCATTCAGTTCCTGACAGCAAAATTCGGCTACCGAAGGTCTTCTGCGTGGCGAGCCCTCTTAACGGTTAACATAACTAAATGTGTAAATAAAAGACAAGTATTTTAAAAGAAAATAATAAGAATATATATATATATATATATATATATATATATATATATATATATATGTTTATCTAAAACTCTAAATGCAAAAAAATAATTCCATACATCTATTATATATTTAAAAAAAAGTCTAACAAGTTTACACCGACATAACTTAAATATATTAATTATCATCATCATCACTACTGTCAAATTCTGAATCACTGCTAGCATCATCATTAACATGTATTATAAAAGTTTGATAATTTGGAGATACATAGCTATTTTCAATTTAAATAACATGCTTAATACAGCTTTTCCACAGTTCTTTCGTTATACCACTTACTTCTCTACGCACTAAATCTACAACTCTCGAACTTAAACGTGGACATGTATTGTTTCTTCGGATTCCTTTTTTAAGCGTACTCCACACTAATTCAGTTGGGTTTAGGACGCATTAATACGGTGGCAAACGCATAACTATATGTCCATGTCCTTTCACTAGTTCATCAACTCGATATTGTTTAGGTATGTTGAGATTTTTTATTATTGTCAACAGATTTTTTTGGTAACTTTTCCATCCGGAATTGTAATTTTATTCTCTTTCATATAATCAATTATTTCAATTTTTGGTAGCTGATGTTGGCGCTTTGTTCAGTAATTTTGAATGATAACTCCCGTTATCCATGACTATAACAGATCCTGGTTCCTCCCGCATGAAGAATTATAATAATTCTATTTCCTCTCGAATGTGGTGCTTGCAGAACGCAGTTATTTGTCCCATCTGTCAGACCTTTTTTTAACAAGTCGTGGGTGTCGTACCACGTTTCATCCAAATATACGATATTACGATTTTCTTGGCGGTACCTTCTGATTTCGTTTATATAATCCCATCTCATTCTTTTTAGTCGGGTTGATTCCATTATGGACAAACGTTGGTTTAATGTACTATAATTAAAACCGATACTCCTCAGGCATTTTCTGAACCACTATTCATAATAACTTACATCATATCCTAATTCCAGAAGTTTTAATTTCAGACTTGCCTTAGTTGGAACTTTATTTTCCTTATACATTTAGTAAATCACTTTTTTAATTTCTACCCCAAACTCTTTTGATATATTTAGAAATTTCCCCGAATTGCGTGATTTTCCTGAATTGCTTTTAATTTCAATAGTATCTCTCACAGTCGTGTGGTATCTTGGGTAAGGTAACGACGATTCCTCTTGTTTTCTTCAATTTGCACTTCCATGTCACCATGTCAGCGTCAGCAACTTCATTCTGAGCGGTACTTGGAGCAGATTTTTCCCAAGGACGGGACATTCTTCGCTTCTCTAGTCTCGCGCACAGAAATAATAAGACTGAATGCTAGTTTTGGTTTGACCGGTAGTGAACTTTAAATAATCCGACCCTGCTTAACCATCTTCAGAAAATCGGACCTAAATGTATGGTAATCCGGTTATTTACGGTAACTTGTGAGGGGCCGCCTGCTGTTCGAGATGAAAGATAAATTTTATTGAAGGGTTGTAATAACGGTAAGAGAGTTGCATTACTATACAACTCATGCAATGAAAACTTTTAAATATTATTATTAAATATAATAGGTTTCGTCTTACTAGGAATGAAACTACTTTTATCTCATTGCCTACCTTTCGGAGATTATTGTTTCCTTCAAGGTCTATAATATTTAATTAGACAGCCTCACTACAATTATTAGAGTACAAAAAATCACATCAAAAATATTTACAATAGAAATGGAATTCTCCTAAGTAAAAGAACAGCTTTAACAACGCACAAATAAGATTAATAACTGTTGGTAAATTAAACTATACATAATCTATCATCTCCATTTTAAATCATTTTCATTAATATAATATCTTATTTGCGCTTTGTAACTTTCTCGTTATATCTAGATTTCATAGAATTGTGTCAGATATTTGATACTTATCAACATTATTTATGATTATAGTTTATAATAATTTAATCTACCTATAGTAATTAATCTTATTTGTATCTTCTTAAGGCTATTTTTTCACTAAGGATAATTTCATATCTATTTTAAGCATTTTTTTATATTTTGTGTTCTATATGTAGTTAAGCTGTTTACAAAACATTATATGCCCTAAAGAGGGAGATAATAATCTCGGAAATCTAGGCAATGAAATAAAAGGAGTTTCATTCCTATTAACACCGAAACCCATTATATTTTTATAATATTTATACATCAACGATCAATAATTCCACAACACAAACTTTGGAAAAATATGGCCGGAGTATACAATTTCTTAACAGTATTCATCGTGTGGCTTGTTGATCCTTGAACATAACTTTCAGCAAAGGGGGCCGGTTTCAAACTTTCGCCGACCTCTAAATATATTATATTCCCACCTACAAAGATCGGTTTGAATAAACACCATAAAACAGCTTTTAAAACGACTGATTTTCCAACATATATGAATTGCCTACAATTCGCTGAATAAACTGACGCTGCGGACTTACGACAAAGTTTATTATTACCTGGAATATCGTCTCTTCATTACGTTTAAGTACAGTTTAAGCAGTAATCGAATCAAGGAGGGTGAGAATTAATTTAACTAGTTTTTTCAACAAGATAAAAGATATAGTGCCCGTCAGGAAAATGAAACATTGACTAGAATAACAAGGGGTCCCAACTGAGGGCTTATTGCGGTCCCTATCATAAACTGTTGCTATAATATTTGCCTGGTGCTTTGCAACCGTAATTTAAAAATAATGTTAATAATTTACTTATTTCTTCAATTATTTAGCTATTTACAAGGATATACAGCAAGTAAGAATGCAGTAGCATACAAAAGAAGCTAAAAATAACATAGTTTAACTTTAATGACGTATCTCGGTTTTGATACACGGTTTCTATAAATGATTCATGCATCCAGAGCGCTTATGGAAATTATCGATTAAAACAACTTGCCACCTCTCTTGAAAGTGACGTATATTTTTGTCATCTATCGATTTGCGAATTATTTGATATATATTTTAATATAGAAATTTAATATAGAAAATGCCTGAAAGTGTGTATTTTCAACATATTCTGTAATGTTTTGTGCGATAATCAACTTTAAGGTTGCAGAAAGCTCACATTTCGGAACTGTTGTGTGACATTGATCTGCAACCTTCGACTAATATCGCCGTGCATATTGTTTTTTGTCAGGAGTTACGACTCAATGAACTGATTTTGCGTCCTAACTTGGCATTTAAGTTGGCTCCATAATAACTCCTTAAGATTAAGTAGGCAGTAACAATGTTACTTTTGCACGATTGGTCTTCACGAAGTCCAATAAATCCATTTTATTAAAGAAATTAGCAAAGCGCTTTCAGCTAATGTAAGCCATCATCAGTGCCTAATAAACTATACAGAAATACAGAAGAAATAAAAAAACGTGAAAAAATATAAAAATTACATAATTATTGCAGTTACAACCAAATTTTTGTTTATACTTGAACCCTTGCAGCTTCACTTACTATCTTTATAATCAACAAATTATTGCCAATATGACTGGCAATAAGATTATTAATTTTTCGGGCATCTCACTTTTCAGTTTTTAGCTGGTCATAATATATATTTTATATTGTGTACACGTTATTAAAAATAATTATAACAAACGAATTAATTAACATAATTGCACTACAATGCCTTAATGTATCCGACGATTCCCTTTATATCATCCAAAGTTAGGAATTCCTAAAGTACAACCGCTGAACGACGGCGGAACGGCTCGTAACACATTTTTACATCAGAAAATGATTTATTTATTCATGGACTCTGTTCTCCCTACCTCTACTGGAAATTCGAACACGTACACGGCCAGATTGAGATTTTGAGGTTGTAAAATTCCACCATAATGGAAGCACAGCAACTTTTTACGAGCTACGTGGTAAAGTATAACGAAGGAGCTACTATATTGATCTTTTTCATTTTTATTTAGGCTGGTGCGCGCTGTGGGTCCACCTAAAATATACAATATAGTCAGCGACAGTCGATTTATACCAATTTAGTATAACCTGGTATAATATATATTGTTTTAGCAATCACATCAATAACCCTGTTCAAAAAGTATTTTCTTTAATTGCCAATAAAACTCAATCTGCAACTAACTAATTTATTGGTACATATATATGTTAATTATTCTATGTGTTTATGGTCTTTTTCTAAATAGATTTGGCCGTTAAACGACCCAAGGTATTTTTTGTACGTTTTTCCTCCGGAGTGCAGCAATTTGAATCTGTATCGCACAAAATATCGAGAATAAACAAGCAGACATCTAGTGCTCTTAGATTTTCTGGGAAGAGATTCAAATGAGAAGAAAGAAAGTGTATTTTTAATGACATATGACATGTCTCAGCTAATATATGACATTAAAAGTTTTTTAACTAGATCATTGTAGTCTTTAGCACTGTGGTTCCACAAAAAATCCTTTGACCACATCTATGAAAGATGTTTTTCGTTATCGCTGTGTTGCTGATCAAAGTTATCGTCTTTTATAAACTCTCTTATTTGGGAGCCACAAATATTCCATCTTTTATTTTTGCTTCACTGATCTTAGGAAACTTTTCTTTTATATATACAAATCCTTTAATGCTTCTGTCAAGTGATTTAACAAAGTTTTTTATAAGACTAAGATTTATATGCAATGATCCCAAAATAGCAACTCCTGGAATAAGAAACTGCGTTTGAGCCATTTTTTCTTAATATAATGATTTTCATTATGTCTTCGATCCCATTCGCAGAGTAAACAGAAATATTTTGTATAAGCAAGTTGTTTTTCCCAGAATGTTTGCCAAAGCATACAGTCGTAGGACTCTTTCATGTTATCAGCATGGGCTATTTGTACAGTTGGAAATATATTTTCGTTGTGTAGTATCACAGCCTTTAGGCTAACTTTTGATGAACAAACGCCAATCTGCTGAACAGTACTCTAGGTCCAGTATAATCATTACCGAATGTACGAGGCATGTTTTTTAAGTAAGTACCGTTTTGGAATTAAAAAAAGACGTGCAAAGATATCGCAATAATTTTATCTTACATTAAAGCCTGTACCTTAATCTACTTTTCTACATAATTTCCGTGAATATTGAGGCACTTGTCATAACGTGGCACCACTTTTTGAATACCCTCCTCATAAAATTCTGCCGCCTGACTTGTTAACCACTGTATCACAAATGTTTCGACTTCGTTATCGTCTTGAAGACGCTGACCACCCAGGTGTTTCTTCAAGTGCAGGAACAAATGGTAGTCGCTGGGCGCCAGATCAGGGTTGTATGGAGGATGATCTAGAGTTTCTCATTTAAGAGATTTGATGAGATCTTTGGTCCGATTAGCCACGTGTGGACGGGCATTGTCATGCAGCAAAACGATACCCTTACTCAACTTGCCACGTCTTTTGTTCTGGATTGCACGACGCAGATTGTTCAATGTCTTACCATAAGAGGCTGCATTGATTGTCTCATTACGAGGCAGAAACTCCACTAGCAAAAACTCCTTTTCTGTCCCAAAAAACTGTGCACATGATTTTCCGGGCAGAATTTGTTTGCTTAAACTTCACTTTTTTGGGTGATGATGAATGTCGCCATTCCATGGATTGTTGTTTCGATTCTGGTGTGACGTAGGCCACCCATGTTTCGTCACCAGTAACAATTTGGTCCAAAAAATCTTCACCTTCATTGTGGTACCGCTCAAGGAAAGTCAATGCACTGCCTAAACGTTGGGTTTTGTGCAAATCCGTCAACATTTTCGGAACCCAACGTGAACACAATTTCCGGTAATTCAAGTTCTCGGTCACAATGCGATACAAAACACTACGAGAATATTGAGGAAAGCAGTCGCACAATGATGAAATTTTAAAGCGTCTGTTTTCTCTCACCTTTTCGTTCMCTTTCTGCACCAAATCTTCATTAACGACCGAAGGACGCCCATTCCGTTTTTCATCATACATATTTGTGCGGCCATCTTTAAATGCTCTCACCCATTTCCTTACCATTCCATCACTCATAATGTTTTGTCCGTAAACTTCACAGATCTCACGATGAATATCGATCGGTTTTACGCCTTTAGCACTAAGAAATCGTATAACAGCGCGTACTTCACAATCGGCGGGACTCACGATTGTCGGAGGCATCTTAAACACTCAGCAAACAACGTATACAATGAAGAATCAAACTGTAATGGCGTCAGTGCGTAGACAAGAGATGTAGGAAACCAGCGCGCATGCGCGGAACGCCGACCGTAACGCTGCGGCGGCGGAATCGCAAAACGGTACTTACTTAAAAAACATGCCTCGTATACCGTTACAGGAGACCAAATCCCCTTCTTAGGAGAAATACAGGTAGCTTACAAACACTAATTAACAAAACTAAGTTTGAGAAATTGCAGTCTTTGGAGGTCTTTGTGGTTGCGACCTCTACCAGTACTATGTAGGCTACCGTTCATAGTACAGGTTCCCCACAGAGATGGGTGAGTGACACAGATAATTGCCAATAGATGGCTTCCTGTCGCCTACAATTATTATTCTCGCAATTGGTCTGATATTTGGCCAAACAAATTGATTGGAAATTTCATAACTACTCTTAAAATCACAAATAACAAAAGTATTTGCTTCTATAAAACAACAGAAGACAAATACAAAAGCTGATGGAATATTTATTTAGGTTTATCCAGTTTTCCAGTTACTTGATGCTTTAAGTACTTGAAATGCGTGTGTTACATATGAAAATAAAAACGAACTCTTGTACGGACACAAGTTTTTAGGAACAAGCAAATCAAATTTTGTTAGTGGGTTTCACTGGTCAACCAACTACTTCTAACCAAGCCATCATTCGACACGGTTTTTTTAGGAGAAAAATCCCATCGGTGTACGAAGAATATCGACATAAATATGGAAACCTTAAAAAAATTCATCCAAGAAACCTAACCAACGGATTTGTTTTAACTTTTAACGACACACCCAGACTGCTAGATTTCATCATATTCCCTTCAAATGTCGCCGTCTTAATCCTACCGAAAACATTTTTTCCGCAACGCAACACGAAAACATGACAGCAGTTGACTTTTTCATCTCTTCCACTAGAAAACATAATCTGCTGACGTACATCTCGTAATATATGAAATTACATACCGTTTTCCACTCCACTTCGCTAGACACATCCGTGATATTCGCCGATCGCCATCGCTGTCGAGATAGAAATCTAATTCCCCATTCATAGAGACGTCTTTGTAGGCAACGGGAATAAAACACGAGCGGATATATATTCAGAGGGCGCCCGTTTTTACTGTGATAACTGTTCGAGATCCTAGTGGATAACGTTAATGCGAAGAAAATACTACTGGCGTAGGACGTTTGTTCAATCGTAAAGCACGTGCGTTTTTCACGATGGTTCTTATTTGGGAGTGGAGGGTTAGCGAAAGAAAATGCCGCAAGAAATGTGTTGGGTGCAGAGGGGTGAGCACCACTTGGTAATATTAGGGTGCGGTTGTAGAGCAATTCTTTTGCAATTACGACGATGAATGCTATCAATGTTCATAATATAAAACTTTTATATTTTCCGAAAAAAAAGTGCTGTCACTAATCCCAACACTAAAAGAAAATATCGAACTGATGTGTCGTTTATTTCTGCAATCCTTACAAAGATAGAAAAGTGTTAGATTTAGTTAGTTTAAACAAATTTTTGGAAGGAAATGAACAAGTGGCCGAGGAAGCGCGAGGTGTCAACGAGATAAAATCTAAACCGATCGATTAAAAAAAGACATGTCTACTAGATATAAGCGAGCTACTTTATAAAAGAAAATTACAACTTTGTCTTCCAAGTATCACCCAGCTTATAATTTCCATTATCCCTATTAAATTAGAATTTCTACAGTTCCTTTTACTAAACCCTAAAATTTTTATTATGTTAAAACTAATAATTTTTTGTGGCGCCGAGTACAGGGGGGCTCCGGGGCCCATGCACTTCCCCCCCCCAGAAATAAATCAGAGGGGGCGCACGTATTTATTTGACAACACTCTCATGCGTAAAATAAAAAAGAATGTAATACTACAAATAATTTTGTTGCGTGAGGTGTAATTCGTAGAAAAATTGCACATAGAAAATTCTTTGCAACATTAAATTGTTAGTATATTAATATCATATATTTGTCTTAATTACGTAAATTACAATATGCAAGTAATTAACTTTATTTAATTTAAGAAATATACTAATTACTATATACCATAAGCGCGTAGTATATACATTTACAAAAGTTTGATTTGTGTCCTTACAAAATCTACAGTTTTTGTACAAGTGGTATTTGAACCCACAGCGTTTTCTCTACAGCTGTGAAATAACCAAACATTTTGGCAAAAAAAGTTTATTTTTGTGGTAGGTACTAATAGTGCAATAAAAGACCTTAACACCAGAGAAGACGAACAACTAAATTTTTATAAAAAATCTGGATTGCAAGGTAACATGCGCTTTCTAGGTTTTTAATATTTTACGTGGCCTGTCGAATCTGGTATACACCTAGTAATGTGCTACTTTTGTATTAATTCACTTATGTTTATTTTCATACATATATAAAAATATAAAATGACTCATATTTATAACCTATTACATGAAGCAAGCTGAAGGGCACCTCGTGTTTCACTTAATAATCTACATTGTTGATCGTTATAACAGATCTTTACTAGTTTTAAAAAAAATACAATTTAAGTACTACCCATCGCAAGACCATGTTTTGTTATTTTATAGAAGACTTGTCCTCTTCAAACCTTAATATTTATTGAAGTTCCTAGAATTTATTAAAAGCTCAGGTAATGCTAATGTAGTGCGAGATCTGTTGCCAGAATTTGTAAAATTAAAAAAAATAGTTTTATGCATTCGTGTATCTTCGTGTAGCGCGGAGTGTTCGTTTTTTGCTTAACGAAGGCTGAAAACATATTTGAGATCAACAGTGTCACAGAAAAAAAGCAAATAATTTCGCTTTACTGCATATCCATAATAATCAAAATATTGATTTGAATATAGACAAGATTCATTAAAAAAATTGAAGTTAACTTTTTGAACAAATTGAAGTTGAGAAATGTTTAAGGTAATACGGCGCATTTTTATAACGAGCCACCCCTGAGATTTTGAAAACTCGGCGCCTATGCTTTGAGATATCAACATTTGAAGGTATTAAATCAAGTTACACGTGTTTTTATTCTGTATACGATCATTTAAGAATACTCCAAAAATTTACATTAGTTGGCCAAGAGAAACCAACCTTACACCCTTGCGATCGGTATGCCCTTTGGTTTTATCTATTTTACAGCGTAAATTTAGCAGTACAGTTACTGTATACGAAAATAAAAACATTTCAACTTTTATACAGTAACGAGGGTTCATGTAAGCCCTTAGGATCTATGCTGCGCTTTGTTTTCCGCTGCATTTTTCCCCATCAACCTTAATTTGTTGTAAAGGGCATACTGTATACTATCATATCACGTATTATGTCACGAGCTGTTGGCCTACAACTAGAATAAGAGTTTTTTAATGTGGAATTCTTTGATAACATCAATAAAATCTGAAGGGCTGTCAATTATTATACTGACTTAAAGAAACACCGAAACCATACAACTTTGGTACTTTGTAGTCAGAAATCGTGATAAATGATTTTGCTCTTTTAAAAGGTTTTAAGTTTCAATAAGATATTTATTAATTTTGGAAATTTTTTGTATGTTTCCGCATATAAATATTCACTAATTTTAGTCTCATAATTGAACAATCAAACTAGCAGTTACCTGCGAAGTTCAGTTGTAATTGTACGAAGCTCATGGTCCAAAACACTTACATATAAACATACGCTTACACATCTTTTTGCTGAAGAAAAAATCAATAGTCGAGCAAACCAAAAGAAGAAAATTATTTATTCCTTTTAGAACTATTTATCACAATAGAAAATAAAGAGCCGCTGAACGAGAAGCATGTTTTGTATAATGGGATCCAAAAATAGGCACAGCTTCTTCTAACACAATCTTAATCCACCTGCTCAGGGTGTTAACTGAAATTCTATGATCTTTTGTGAGAGCTAATAAGTTTATAGGACAATACCCGAAAAAGATTTTAAGTAATCAATTACGATAAAAGGATTCCTTATTTTAATAATACTAATAATAATAGACTTTATTCCTTATTGAACACAAAAGGTTAGAGTCGGTACTGCATAGGCGAGGTTCAGCCTAGGCTGCTTTTCAACCTAACCTATATATAAATCAAAAAGCTAATTCTAGAACTAATAAGAATGCCGCACAGTTTTAACTATACAACAACATTTATGTTATTTTAGTAATATTAAATTTAGTAAACAAGTAATAGTGTAACACCAATTTGCACAAACGTCAAGCAGTTATTTTTGCTTTAATGTTGCTCAAAATTGCGCATAGGCATATCGTTAAAGGAACCTTCTAATTTTTTATACTGCCGGCAAGCGGAACACAAAAAGCTCCGTTGAAAGCAAGCGGTAGAGTGGTGTGGAACCTGCAAGATGCGACTGTGCCTGGACAACCTACCCAACGTTGGATTATGCAACCACTCAAAATCATTACTAATATAGCTAGGCACTGGTCCATAAACTGCGTCGCAATACGACAAACGGGATACAATGAACGAGTTACAAATGGTCAACTTAATTTCAGGCGACATGGTATGTCGATTAGGAAATAGTTGGTTTAGTGTAAGATAAGATCCCTGACACAGACTGCCTACGTGACGCGTAAATCCTAAGTTTTCGTCCAGGTAGAGTCCAAGGTTTTTACATGATTCGCTAAAATGGACTGCTACCCCACCAATCATAATACTCAGTTTGGCTTTTATTTATTGGCGCTTAAGCTTGCTTCCAAATAGCATCACAGACGATTTGCCAGGATTTAGGTTTAATCTATGTGCCACACATCCAAGAGGCTTCTCAGATCAGCATTAATAACGCCCTCGGCATGGTCCACTTCGGTCATCATCGAAACTGTGCCAAAGCTGAGTGTCATCCGCGTACTGGTGCATATGACAGTTATCTAAGTATTGCCACAAATCTGACACATATACAGAGAATAGCAGAGGGTCCAAAAGAGAACCCTGCGGCAACCTGAGCTTCAGCTCTATTGGTTGGGAAGCAATTCCATCCAGAAAGACAAGTTGGTAACAATCCCAAAATATTTCTTAAAGCTCAAGAAGCAGAAGCAGAAGAATTAATTCAAAAATATGCAGACAATATGACATATAAACTTGTATCGGAACTAATTGAAATCAGAAACCTTCTTTATCAAAACCTGAAAAGCATCGACAGTATTAGGGAATTTGCAGTTGCTACTTAGTAGTATACCTGAGATCTGTACCGCGTTTCAATTGTTTTTAGTGCTTCCTGTTATATTAGCACAACCAAAGATGAATTATCGGCAATGACTGAATCGCGACTATCTTCTGTAGCGTCAATATCTATTGAAAAAAAACGCGCTTGGACAACTTGGACTTGGACGAAATTGTAGAAAATTATATCTGTTTACAGAAAACAATGAAGTAAATATATAATACGTATATACCACACAATAATTCCAAAGCGCTGCAAATATGAGTGATACTATGTTGGAGTAATATCTTTTGTTATCTTTGATACATTTCTGTTATATTTTTTTGTAGTATTAAGAGCTAAGAATTATTGATATGTTTAAAAAGTTTATAATATTTGCGTTTTGTAAACAATAAGAAAATAAGTATATGCATAAACTTCCTAATGATCTTAGCGTGGAGGTCCCCGTTACTGCTGCCTACTCATGTCATCTAAAAACGAGACATTTCCTAAAGTCAAGCACCTCCGGTGTCAACCAACCATTCATAAGTTGGACGTTCATAAGAATAAAAGATGTAAGTTGTATAAAAACACAACATAGAGGACAATTATTTGAGTGTCAACGGAATCAGCAGATGAAAATCCCACAAAAACCACAGACAAAATTTCCCTACATCTGCTACCCTTCGCTCAGCAAATCGTTTTCCTTTTACGCAAATCGTTCGACCCTTCCCAGCAGCGGTATTCCTGTTGCATGTTTCTGTTTACACACTCCCGAGCTGATTGCCTCTTTGTAACGGAGCGCCCCCTGGGGCCAGTTATCCGTCAATTGATACCGAAAATTGGGGCTGATTCCTTAGTAATCGGCGGAATCGGCAAAAGTGGCCGCGATGAAGTGCATTACGGGTTTAAACGGCTGTTTCGCGTGACGATTAGGGGCTCTCATGGTGCAGGGGGCGATGAATATACTGCGGCGTGCTCGGGGTTGCAGCGGGTAAATTGATTTGTACGAGTGCCGTGTCGAACAGTAGGGGCTGTTAACTTTTAAGAAGTGAATTTATTGCAAGTGCTATATAATTTATACAGTACCTATCGGTGTGCATGGGTGTACCGAAGGGGGGGCAAGGAGGGGCAACCGCCCCTCCCTGGACCTAGACTGCCAACTCTGGGCAATTCCCACCTCCCATACATTTAGTTGAATAATTAAGTATGTATTTACGAAATTGTTAATGAATTAAAATTTATAGACAAGCGTATTTCACAATTTTCATCCAGAAGTTATATTTGGCCTATGCAAATGACATAAATATATAAGGGAAATTCCTGCTTTGCCCCCCCCCCTAGACCAAAAGCTGGGTACGCCCATGTCGGTATGTAACTTGGGTATTTTACGTTCGAACATGTCGATTGGTTTTTAAGAAGCGGTTTCTTTGTTTTAGAAATTTTTTACGGCCTATCCCAAAGAGATACGAGATGAATCATAAACTAGGTTAAAAAACAGCTTCGAAAAACGGAATGGTAAGAAAAATAGGCATTCAATGGAGAGGTTAAGCCTGAAGTTTAAAAAAATCCAAAAATTGCCATCAGGGAGTTAGCTAGCAAACGTGAACTTAGCCTGTCTATATAACTATCCTGATTTAAACAATAAAATTATGATTTTTTTATTTTTTTGTGTACAGTATCTAAAATACCAACCCATATCGATATTAAATGATTCTGTCACGGTATAGGAATCAAATATCGTGTATGTATGCATATACAGGGTCGCTACAAAGTATGGAACCAGCAGTATATTTCAGTTTCTGTTCGACCGATATTTCTGAAACTGTGCATGGCCTATATTACTATAAAATGCCTTTTCTGGAATTTTTTCAACTCCGTGTCAGCTCTCGCTGCCGAGATATAGGCGCCAGTTGCATTTTTTAATTGGAAGGGAGTCAAAAAAGGATATGTTTTCCTGATTTCAAATTTTCAAAAACATATCACACTTGTACATTTTATTGCTTCTGAGTTGAGATATATAATAATTAAACCTAACAAAGAACGAAAAGATGAAAACAATTTTCCTTGTCTCTAAAATGGACAAAAAGCCAAGTATCACTATTTTTCCTTGACTGGTGATAATTTTCGTCTAGTTTAATCAATTTATTGCGAATCGGGTACCCAAACAATAAAAAAGGAAGACGTGATTCCCTGAAAAATGCTGTATATTTTTATTTACGTTACAGAAGATGCTCAGAATGTTCCATATTTACTTCCTGACAGTAATGCAGCCTTGAGTAAAAGTTTTCTAATGTTCTTTGTAACATATTTGGAGATAAGTTCTGAATTTCTGCCCTGATTCGTCCTTTTAAATCTTCTGCATTATATGGCCGATCAGCAAAAATACGATTTTTCAAATACCCCCCACAGGAAAAAATCAAACGGCGTCAGATCAGGGGAACGTGCTGTGCATTCTATCGCTCCGCGCCTACCAGTTCATCTGTTTGGAAAGATCGCATTCAAATATCCGCGAACGTCGACTGCAAAATGGGGCGGTGCATCATCTTGCTGAAACCATATCTGTCCAGAAGGACGCGCAGCATTTTCACGATTAGTGAACAGGCGAATAAGTTCTGGTATAATGTGTTCGCTCGAGAGCTGTAAATACTTGACCGTATTCAAATTTCCATCGATGAAAAAAAGCCCAATAATATGCCTACCGATAACACCACACCAGACATTTACTTTCTGAGGGTGTTGTGTGTGGACTTGTTCTATCCAATGTGGATTTGTGTCCGACCAATATCTGCAATTATGTCTATTTACATTACCATTGAGGCAAAAAGTCGCTTCATCACAAAACATAATCCAATTTACAATGTTTCTATCTTCATCTATCATGTTCCTAGTAGTTTCGCAAAATTCTATTCTACGATCGAAATCATCTTCGCTCAGTTCTTGTAATAAGTGAATTTTGTATGGATGAAACTCTTCTTTCAAAATTTTTTGAACAGATCTTCTGCTAATACGGTGAGTGAAAGCACGCTGTTGTACGGAACACTTGGGATTATCTTGCACATCTAAAAGGACATTCAAGCTACTTTCCTCACTCGTAGCAACCTTTGGATGTCCTGGTTTCTTACGATTTTTAAGACCTTTTTTTAACATATCTAGGAAACGGGAGCTGACACGGAGTTGAAAAAAATCCAGAGAATGCATTTTAATTACCCATAGGCCCATGCAAAATTTCCGAAAAATCGGTCGAACAGAACCTGACATATCCTGCTGGTTCCATACTCTGTATAGAACTACATTTCATGTGAACACTCCAAAAAAATAGTTTTTGAAATTCGATTTTGTTCAGGTATTTCCGGTATTGTAAGTCCTAAGCTTTGCGACCAAATAATTTATTAATCTGAAATGCCGTTATCCAAGCAACGAGCATATGAAAATGTCACCGAGGTTAAAACATCTTATTTAAAGACCGCTACTCAATTTAAAACAAAAAATATGCTCAATGGTGATTCTTATAAGAAATAATAATAATACTATTTATTGAGCAAAAGCCCTCTAAATCGGCAAAGCCGTTTTACATTAGGGGCAGTTCCATATAAAATTAGCAGATTAATTTAATCCAAAAAACCAACAGTTGAGTATAAAGCAAACATAGATAGATACTCGGAACAGATACAAATGTCCCTACCTCTCATATAATTCTAACAGTTTACAAGATATTTTATTCTTGAACGTTATAAGGCTAAATTTTTCAGAGAATATGTCAGTGTAGTGATTATGCAATATGGCAGCAGTATATTCAAAACTACCTTTGAATTTCTGAGTTTTATGTCTAGGAATAGAAAAACTATGTACAAAACGCAAGTCTACATCATGAATATCGGATCTCCGAGTCAGACTTTCGCAAAGATATGTTGGCAACCCACTAGAAATAATCCTCCGCAAAAACACACAAAACGACAGTATATATCTCACATTAAGTTTTAGTATTTTAAACTGTCTGTAATATGGGGTGACATGGTCCCTGTAACCTATTAAAAATGAAAACCTTAGACATGCATTTTGCAATAATTGAAGTTTGTCCCTCACTGAATTACTCAGAAATTTGTAGTACACTGTGTTACAATAATCTATGTGACAGTACCAGTGCATTGGCAAGTTTCCATTTTATTTCCGGTGATAATGTGTTCTTGTACTTCCACAGACATTTCAATTTCTACCACCCTATTGGTGACTTATGCACAGCATATTGCTCAAATGACAGATGAGGGTCTATTACTACACCCAGGTTTTTCACTTCCTTGGAGAGAGGAATCACTTCAGACTTCAATAGAATCGCACTAAGACACTGTGGCATTTTCCGAATGCAATTTACAGAGCCGATACACATCACCTGAGTTTTCCTCGCATTCAGTTGAAGACCATTAATGTCCGACCAGTCAACGATCGATTGAAGAGTCTCGTTAATTACACCTATAGTCTGATTGGCTTCCTCCGGAAAGCACGACACGTAACATTGAATGTCGTCCGCATAGCAATGCACTCCCCAATTCTCAGGCATCATTCGAGGAAAGTCGGCAATATATACGCTATAAGCTAAGGGGCCTAGCACACTACCCTGAGGCACCCCATATGCTGTCGTAATCCAGTCTGATGTCACGCCATCGATTCTAACCGCCTGTACTCGATCGGACAGAAAGCTGGTAAACCAATTGAACGCAGTACCCTCTATGCCATAGTATTGAAGCTTAGATAGAAGTAGCTCACGATCAATCGAGTCGAAAGCCTTTGAGTAGTCAAGAAGACATAGGAAGCTAACGCTAATTTCATCAATCTGACTGACAATGTCATCTGTTATTCTAGTCAAAGCTGTAGCTATACTGTGGTGTTTCCTAAAAGCAGACTGATTGAAATTAAATTTAACGACCTTTTTGATAATTCACTCAAATTTGGAATTAATTTTTTCTGGCAAAATAGCCAGAATTAATATTTAAGATTATATTTTCAGAAAGTTGGACCATTAAAAAAATTGAAAACGATTCAAAAAATAAGATAAAATGTACAGATTATAAATTTTATAGTAAGCCACTTATTGCTACAAGACTTGAAATCGTGGATCGGCGTCATTTTATAGCGCCAAATTACAGACTCACACTATATACGAAACATTTCCAATCCTTCTACTAACCAGCACTTCAGCCCCATCATCATATTGAATACGCTCGATCCTTTTTCCGAGATCTGGTTAGAAAGCCATATTGAAAACAGTAGCCACAGGAAACAAAGATAAAACTCTCTACATCATTAATTGTATAAAGTGGAGTCGATCGAATATAGGTCTACCAATCCACAGAAAATATAGCTACAGTATTTTGAATTTACCACGGCACCCTTCCTATAGATTTTACATGTAGATAAATATTTTGTTTAAGAAACAGCAAATTATTTGCCTTTCCCTGAATGTTACAACCTGAAACGGTGAAATTTAGAACACGTTCAGCGCATTTGAACATCAAGGCCGGCCCCTTTCCATCCAAATTTCATTCACATGACGACCTGAATATAAACCGAAGTGCCMCCCTTCAGAAGGCATCGCGAAAAATCCGATATGAAAACGGCCSCGGGCAGAAAMGAGAAAATAAACGAACGCCAACAATGAAAACGGCACGGAACCGGGGAGTCCCATAAACAAAACGGCGCTACGACAATCGCCCGTCGCGGAAGAGAAAAGGAGTGATTATGGTCGCAGCGACAGGCCATTAAGCATTTCTTTCACCGCCAATCTACACTGCACACAAATTTCCGAAGTCAAACAATCCCGCTCCACCGGCCCGACGAGCTATATATAACTGCATCCTTACAAATAATGGAGGAGACACTTCAATTTCGTTCGGAAATGGCTGAAATAAAGCAAAAGGTCCGCGATTTATCGGCTCGCGCTCATTACAACCCGGGGACTTCTGCGGTGAGCCCGCAGTTCACGTGGAAGAGGAATAATTTGTTCGGATTTTTTGCGTCCGCCTGCTCACGGACAGCAGCAACATAAAGATGCGTTAAAGATAAGGTGAAGGTGTTTCAGTGCTGAAGAACTTTAAAGTTTCCGATAATACACGATCTAAGATGCTTTTTCTTTAACAATTCAAAATACGACACGTCTTCTCGATACCTGCTCATTAATTTTTTTGCTATTTATACAGTAACATTTTCTAATAGCAATCAACCCCTGGGTCCCAAATGGATATTATCACTTTTTTGAAAATTACGTAAAATGAATCTTGAAGTGCATATATATCCTATGTCATGTTAAAAAAAAACAGTCACCGACGCTTCTATCCAAAGTTATTCAACTCGTGACGTCAGGTGTCATGTAAACATTGCCGAGGAGCGTGCCGTTTAATGGTGTAGTATCAGTCGTGCATTGGAAAAGCTTTTGTGTTGCATTTATTGAAAGGACGGTCGCACCAAAAAATGAATTGTGTAGTTTTACAAGCATCTATTATGTATGGAAAACAAAACAAGTGTTGTTTTGTACATGGTTATAAAAGTACTTCAGTCAGAACAGCTAACAAAATTTTTGTAACCGTTCCTCGAGATTATCAACGTATGAAAAAGTTGTTTAAGGCCCCTAGACGTGATATGCCGAAATCGCAAAGTTTGGTTTTCTGTTGTGAAGATCATCTTAATTCTTACTGTAAGTTTTATTATTCTCTTTGGGGTTATACGTGTTTACCATTCAGTTTCCATTTTGTTATAGCTTGAAGAGGATATGAAAAATTATATGCGTTTTAAGTTGATAGAGGGAAATATAAAGAACGACGTTGTTCCGCATATATTCGACTGTTAGCCAGACCGGAAACTAGCCGTAAGAGCCCCGAAAATAAATGGCAATTTATATTTATTCTGACCTCTAAAATAAATGTTAAGTTTAGGGTACATTTTTGATTCTTACATTTTTATGTTTACAAATAGTATGTTTCCAACAACCCACTGTGATCAAATTATCAATGCTACGTTAATTTGATAAAAAGTTCACTTATGCTGTTGCTTTTCGTTCCTCATCTCCGCCGCGTTGAACCGCTCGTCGCTATACACAAATTCCATAGCAATGAACATGCCTTCAGAAGTTATAAGTATTTTACTTTTTCTTGGCGTATTTTCATTCACTTGTCACAAAATGAATGCAAGCAACAAACTAATAAATTGGCGGGCTGAGGCTGACGCGTGACACGGTGACCCCAGACGTAAACAAGCGGCCATTTACAAGACACCTGACGTCACGGCCAATATGTTCGCGTTCTGGCGGTCCTTTTCAATATTCACATTTTTAATATTAAAAATACACTTTACCATCCAGTTTTTCGAATTTATAAGCTGCCACAGCTATTACTATGCAATTTAATAAAATATAAATACATGGCAAATACCCAATTATTAGAGTAGTGTCCTACAAATTACTACAGAATAACGCGATGAGCAATAATTACAAACACGAACGATCACCATAAAAGTTMAATAGTAACTCCGTCAACATACAAATAAAAAGTGAAATAAATTAGCTAGTAAAGTTAGGATACATCGACAGTTGACTCTGATCAATTTAATGGACAAAATCCAAACGGAAGTGTTGCACTTTCTGGAAGAAACCACGCTCGAGGACCTACAGGAAGTTTCCCAGTGTTTGGAAGAGGCCTGGCCCAGTTGTGCTGTATAAGGGTGAAACTAAAGATCCGTAGACAGTAAATTCGTATAGACCGATCTGTCTCTTAACTATTATAGGGAAGACACTCGAAAAACAGGTCTGCTGGAGTCTGAAACAACACAGATCGACGATGGTGTTTCTCCACCAGGATCATTGCAGTTTCAAATAATGATTAAGGCTTTCACGGCCGGAGTCGGTACTGGTAGATACTTCCTGGTTAGTTGGCCATGATTGGCGTGGTATGAATCCATTTGGCGTGTTTTTCGCAAAACCGGTATCCATGCCCTGATTATTTTCAATATTTCTTCTTTGCGGTTAAAATTTTATTGGTATCAATAGCATGTTCTGCAACGGCAGATCTTACTGTATAGAGATCTTGTAGCAGCACTTCTATTGGTAGTTCCAATTTACACTTTTCCGCAACTGCAGGTTATACTGCATACTCCCAAGAAAATAAGAAATCTTGCTTTTCCTTCGTAGAAGTGAAAATGTGCTGTAGCTGTCTTGTAGGTTTATAGACGGATGTGATGTTCATCCTTTGCAATATTTTGCTTATGTAAAGCAAACAGACCCTTCCCACTGGCGCTGGTTGCAGGTAGGCAGTTTTCTCTGGCTCTCGTAGCTAGTTGGCTCGTTTTATCTCCCGCGCCGAGTAACCGTTTGCTTGTACCACACGGCTTAGGTGGCGCAATTCCTTTTCTGCCAACGATGATGGTTAGAATCTTTGCTCCGTAGCGGTCCGTGTGAGTAGGTTTGCGGTAAACCTGATGTTCTAGCTGATTCGTTCTTCTGGTGACTAAAACATCGAGGGAAACTAGCCTACTGTCTTTTTCGGTCTCCATGGTAAACTTTGGGTTTCGATGTCTGCTGTTTAGGTGTCGGAGGAACTCCTGAAGAGTAAACTCGCCATTACTCCACTTCCAAAAATACTCACCTCTACCCCGGAAGTATCTACCAGTAAGTACAGTTGCAGGCCGGGACTAGCAATGAAAGACGCTCTGAACAGATGTTGCGTTTGACAATTTGTGATGACCATCCCTGTTCAGAAAATAGTGTGCTATGAATTACTGTCAGGACGATTTGCAGAGCAAATAATGTCATGGCGAAGATTGCTTACTCAGGCGACTCGTAATAGAAAGGAATTCCAAGGCCGAAATAGAAGAGAAAGCCGGTGCAGCACTGACGGAATTAAATATACGGTGCAAAAACAACAAATACAAGATGAAGGATAACCTTTCAACGGACTTCATAATCAGATGGCGAAGCGAATCTATAAACAGGAGTGCACAGTCACTACCTATTTAGGGATAGCCCTAGATGAGAAAAGAACTATTTCCAACGTAGAAGGACCAGAATGAAAACGCACAAGCATGGCTTCCAAAGAGCACAAAGTTCCGCTGGGAATGGTTGAAATTCATATGAGTCATATAATGATAGTTCTCAGATCTCTCATATCAGATATCAGGCGCTGATGCACTAAGCACATACCTAGGAAAAAGTCAAACACTGCAATGATCAGATCCTGATATCTGACAGTTCTCTAACCTTTAAGGTTAGGTTTTATAGTTTGATTCCCTCTCCTATCTCCTTTATAAACATTTAAATTTCGCGCCACTATTTTTCCATAAAATAGCGGACTGTAGCAGTAGTGTAATATATTTAGTGACTGTATATTGTTACAATTGACCCGTGTTAAATTTGACACCGTTCTCCCCTACTTGTAAGAGAATTACTTCCGATCACTACTTTTTGTCAATTTTTTTTTATACCGAACCAGGCCTATTTTCGAATTCCATTTGTACTTTGCTGTTTTCAGTATTGATATAAGGGTTATTTGTTATTTCTGTTGATTTGCAATTTTGATCTAGAAAGTGTAATATTAGTGTTGTCAATTTCAATTCTGTTTTGGTCATATCTCGTGAAAGTGAACATGTCACCGTCGTCGGGTTGCACAAGTCAGGAATGAAGAGGGCAGACATTATTCGAACGACTGGGTTCAAACCGGCCAGCGTCTACAGAGCTGTGGAACGTTTCGAACAAACCGMMGGGTCTGCAGACCGTCCTCGAAGCGGTCGTACAACCACTGCAACCGCTCAGGAGAACATCAAGAAGGTTCGGTGCAGAATTCGACGAAATCCTGAGGTGTCGCTGCGCAAAATGGCGAGAACCTTGGTGTTAACCGAGACTGTATCGGAAACGTTGTCATAAACAAGCTGAGACTGCGCAGCTACAAGATTGCTCGTGTAACATGAGGGCTGTTCCTAGGGCAGAAGTAAGGTATTTTTCCAGTATTTTTGCAGATGGGTATCATATTAGGTACGGTCAATAATTTTTTTAGATATTTTACAAGCGAGGGGTTTGGCGTCGAACATTCTAGAACATTCATTGTCGCGTTTTACTGTGTATTGTCACTTTATTATAACATCCTGGCTCGGTTTAGGCGATTTAAAAAGAGAGGAACTTGAGGATGTCATTCAAAATCGTATACAGCTTTGTTCCGTAACAGATACTCGGCAATATCCTAGCAATAACCATTAAAAGAAATACTTCTTTGTCGGTCTTCTAAATTGTAGAGAAATCCGAATTCGTCACGATGCCGTTTGCCCGGGGTAAAGTTTATGGTCCGTTTGTGAGTCACCTAACGGTACAGCCGTCATGAACAAAGCCAACGAAATTTCGATTAAGGGAAATACGCGACGAAAATGTATAATCAAGGTGGCGTAAATCGTTGGTTGGTCTCAGGTAAGGCAGGTGTCTAGGTTAACCTAGGCGAACTAGGACGAGAGGTAGCGTAGTTGTCGATAGTGAGGTACTTTTTCCCAGAGAGATATGTAAATCTAATAAGAAAATAAATTGTAAGATAAGGGCTACTCTCTCGCGTGATTCTCCAACCTCACCTTGGGAGGATCACGAGCTAGTTAGGGTTTGATTTAATTAAGTTTTGCGAAGTTCATATGAAATTTATTTATATGAACGGAATGCATCGCAGCATTTGCCGCCAAATTCTGTAGAAGGGATGTTAGCCCTCAGTGTCCACCAATCAGAGTGGAGCGTCCGATCTTTCTGGAACATTCCTTACCAAGGTTATTTAAGGACTTGAGAGTGTTTCAAAAATCAGTTGTTCTTGTGCTCAACTTGTGCTTCGTTTTTTTTCTCAGTTATCTAAATTCGTCTTGAATCCAAATTTTCTTAAATTTGTCTAAGAGGCGGTTCGTGCGACGATACACTCCGTGATTTCAGTTCAATTTGTTATTATTCTTACTATTTCATTTTTGTTATTGCATGCGATTTATTAAAACTTGTAAATATATTGTGGTTAGAAAATTCGAATCTTTCATTTTATCCGGTCTATACGAAAGTAAGTAGCGCGTGTGTGTTCGCGACCGCCAGCGGATTCAAACCGCACATCGAGACTCACAAGATTTAGCAGCTGACCAGACTACATCAAAGGTAAGTGGAGCATGTTCAATGGTTTTCTGCTCTACCTGGCGATAGTTAGTTACCAGGCGATAACTAGAACCTATTTCCGTTTGCTGTCTGTCTCTTTTGTGTTCGTTTTACGGTACCTTACGCCACCTGATATAGCACGTCGTTTTCGGCCAACCTAATGACGTACAAAGGCGGAAGGCACCAGGTGAATTAGAATGCTAAAATTAGTCAAAAGTAATTAATAAGAGACTCTGTCAACGCGGCTTCGGGGATTGAATGACTAAGATTTTTTTTAAGTGTTCGTATTCGTGATTAGCGTCCCCGACTGCCACACTCGCCTCCACTTCCTGAAAGAGACGAAACGTCTCGAAAAATCTCGTCTGATGTTACACCTGCTCGCCGGTGTTCGCCTGTCGAAAGTTTGATATAGTTTGATATAATAAACGTTATTGCTCATGAAGTTGATTGAATTTACTTTTGTATTCGGTATTTATATACTGTTGAAAATATCTGCAAAAACTTTTTTGTCACACTGTATATTTGGTACAGCTCCATTCAGTTACCAACCAATTCGCGCTTTAAACAAAAAAGTGCACGTCTAACGGCTTTCTATATTAAGTCCGAGATTAAGTCCAAATCCCGCCCACTCTCCGAAAAACAATAGATTCCTTTGAGCAGTAACTCCATTAGCGCCACGGGCTCTGTATTTATTTCGGAAGGGAAGAAAGCTGGATAAAACTTGTTAGAGTCGGCGAATTAGACGGCGATTTATCACCCTTCGGTGTTCCCCCACGGACTGATTAATTCCGCCGCTAAAAAGCTCCAGAAAACGTCCATAAATTACTACCGAGAGAGACTTGTATCCGCTGCTGTTTGATTCTGCTTTCAATTAAGTCCGTTGTCTTACCAAATCGCTCAGTCAACCGAACATGACTCAGCAGTCAAAAGATGTGTAAACAATTCTGTTTTCGTACGTTTTAAAGGATGCGGTAGAGTGAAATTTGCAGTGGCGGCTGGTTTTAAAGGGCACAGGAGCATGTGTCCACCCTCACAATTTATTGAGAAAAATTTAAAAAATTTACTAATACACAATTCACACCCAAAAACGTTAATAAATGAAATCTTGTATTCTACTATTGATTTATCAACTCTTCATGTAACACAAACAAAGCTAACGATGAATAACGGTGGTATGCAGGGTGACGTGGGGCAGAGGGTAAATCATGATCCTATGGTTGACAATAACCTACAAACAGTAGAACATAGAAGGTATGGATCCCTACCAAACATTACTGGATTGACAACAAAAAACCGCTGCAAACTGAATCAATACTTCCACATCCAATTGTCAAAATGACATTTACGTTTTTATTTCTTATACTATACGATTAGTAATCAGGTTTTGAGCATCTTTTCTCGCTACACATTTTTTTCTAAGACAAGCAGTCCTCCTGATATTACCAAAAATATAAACATTTTTAAAACCGGTTTTTTCCAAATAACTAGAAAATTATTAACTTAACAAAAAATTACAAGAGCGCTTTCAGATCAGAAATTTGATTTTCTATATAATAGAAAAATTAAAAAAAAAACGTACGAGCAGGGTCCAAAATAGGTTTTTTGGAAATATTTTGAAAATGTCAAAATTTTGGATAAATTTTCTAAGACATTTTTTCTGAGAAAGTTTATTTCCTATCTGATGGCATTTTCATTTTTTGAATATATTAAATATATTCCGAGATATTTAGGAAAAACCGTTTCCTTTAAGTGACACTTTTTGCTAATATCTTCTAAACAGTTTGCTGTACCGAAAATTTATGAGAACTAATAATACTCGCAGTTATACTACTAATCACATACTAAAAAGAAAAAAATATAAAAAAAATAATAATTTGCAAAAAGGGTAGTTACCCCCCAATTTCGCCCCCTTACCGATACCCTACTTACCCCACAAACAATAGGTCGCTTTGCTTAGTTGAGATTTATACGCTTACCAAATTTCAAGTTCATATATTAAGTCTTTCGAAAGTTATCGCGTATACAAACAAAACCACAGACACACAGCACAGACACACAGACAAGAAATTTTTTTTCTCAAATTTTGTTTTTTTGCGTTTTCGACCGTTTTAAAGCGAATGAGCAAATAAAAATTTTTGAAAATTTTTTTTGCGATACAATACTTTCCATCCGTTGGATGTAATTGGAAGTAATTAATCAGAACGTTTAAAAATGAAAACATAAAAAATGCAATTAAGACCAAAAAGAATGGCTCAACTCTACTCACAACATTAAAATCAAAAATATCAAGCAAATGTTATATATTGTTTGGAATGTGAGGATTGTGAAGGTAAGTATATAGGACAGACATCACAATGGTGGTTAATAGATTGGCCCTCCACAGAAGTGATATATGTAACTAAACAAAGGGATATATGCTCACATACAGAACACAAGAACCAACAGTGGACATCATGTTAACTGGGATAATGTCAAAATTTTGTCGATGTTTATTTGGTCGTGGGTGTTCTGCACCCACAATTTACCTCTCGTGGGTGCTGGAGTCCCCGAGCACCCATGGAGACGGTGTCCCTGACTATAATTCATGTGGAAGATAATCCATTACAAGGACAGGTTTGAAAGAAAACAAAATTGTTTCGATTGACCAGTTTCATGCGTATTATTCGAATATTTTCAGGACACTATACAAAAATAAGAGAGGACAAAACCATAAAATTATAAAATAGCAATGTTGTTGAATGGTGTGGATGTACTTGAAACATTCATTATAATTTGATTAATTCAAGACAAGACTGAGATGACAATTGAAAACACTAGTACCTATATGCGCAAGTCCATGTCCACAACATTCAAAAGTCACATAAAAACATTGTTTAGAGAATTAGCAAATAGAGATGTTTAACTCAGGTGTGAKCTGCATCGAAGAGCTGACTCTTTCAAAAGAGCTGTTGAGGCAGCTCATTTATTTCAGTAGATGCAGCTCTCCGGCGCCGAACTGAACTGAATTGCCAAGCTGGCTGACAACGTGACAACTGAACGCAGCTATCGTTCATTGATACGACTCCGGCGAGCTGTGTTCTATCCGTTCTTTTTCCCAACATGTTAAGTAGGTACACTGGTACATAGTTACAAAATCTATGTAAACGACATAAGCCAGGTAATTAATAACTGAAAGTCGACGTTTTAACGAACGTAAATATATGGGTTTGCAACAAAGGTAATATGTAACAAAAAATAAACCATCATTATGCAAACAACTACAAACTACAAGAACACAACTCTACAATTCGCAAAAGTATATCAAATTAAAAATATTATTTCTTCCACTTTGTTGCTGGACAGATCAGGGAGTTATCAAGTTTACTTCCGGTTTTAATTTTAAATTTGATAATTTGGCTTGTCCAACAAAAACAAATACGTAAATCCAGACTTTAAGTACGTCTCGGATACGAGAAACCTAGATCAAACTGATAGAGAGCCGTGACGATATTCATATGACTGCGAATCGTAGGGATCTTGCAGCTCTTTTGAGCCGACTCACTGAGTCAGCTCAGTTCAAACCAAAGAAGCAGATGCAGTGAACTGACTCACTGAAAAGAATCGAAATGCCCACCTCTATCAGCAAAGTAATGATATAAAATAAGTTATATTGCAGAAGTTGGAATGATTATTAAGAGAAATACCAATTAAATGTTAAAAATATAGGTAGTACAAAAGTTGAAAAATCGAAGTTAAAATCTGCAATTAGTATAAAACTATACAAAAACACATTTATTATTAATTAAAATATAGATACGTTAATGCAAAAAAACTAACGATTTGTAATTTATTATAAGATTATGAAATACTTATTACACTAAGATTTTCAATGTTTTTTCTAGTGTTACAAGCGTCATTACACCTACATATGCGGCATTTCAGATAATAATCTTTTCTGTAGATTAGATTATCTAAAAGTGATGAATTATCAAAATCAAACTGATGGTTAGTTTTTTTTACATGAGTCGTTGGTGCTGTAATATTTGACTTTAACACATTGTGTTGCTTACTGTCATTTTTATGATTATTAATTCTAGATTGAAAGTTTATTACAATGTTGGTATATAGTTATATAGCTTGTCGATCTCTTTCTTGCGATAAAAAGGCAATAAAATATTAAATGGTTTTAAAAGACGTTGTAACTGATTGTTAATGATTCTAAAGTAGGTATCTTGCATTAACGGAAGATGTGACACGTGGCTCTGCTGTAGACTGTTTTCATATTGGTTAATATTGTACAAAGGAAAATTACTGTTGACTGCCATTTTTTGATCACGTGGGGGGAGAGAGGTTGTACCCCAAACCCACGAGCCGGCACTGGAAAAATGTGAGTTCACTTCCAGTAAATTAAGCTGAATACAGAATGGCCAATTTTATAAACTATAGATCATGGTTGTAACACATAATATTATTAGAAAAACTTTGACATTTTCATACAATTTGTTAAATGTCCGCAACAAATAAATCTGAGGTGTTTTTTCAAACAATGCCAACACGCCATCAATTTTGTGAATTTCATATTTGATACAGTTTGCTATATGTACTTTGCTCTATATATTTGCAAGGAAAACATGACTAGTGCTGAATTTTCAGGGGTCGAGGGCAGTGACAGCGTTGTTTTTTGGAACTGAGAACAATGTTATCGAATAATAAGAAGATTGATATTAGCAGATTTAATAATCTCATTGTTTTTTTTTTTGAAAAGAAAGCTCGAAGGTTATAAAACGAAAAAAGTGTTAAGCAAAGACGATATGTTAATTTTTTAAGAATAGGAGATGATGAAAATTACTTGATGATGAAGGTATGTTTAGAATGCATAAAATAGTTACTTTATTTATAAGCTGATTTTTTTTCAAGGTATTCTCATTATTGGCAGTGCAGGGGAACGTAAACTAATGAACTAAGCCGTTGTTAGTAGAAGATGTTAGAGATAAAGGCGATATTTACCATAATGTTATACTGCCAAACAGATTGTTCAAGAATTTTTGATCACTTGGTGGAAATTATACGGAAATATGTTTGGCTACGTCCGCTTGAAACTGACCTTGCATACAGAAAAGACAGACAGCCCGTTGGGATTAATACGTTTGAAACTACCTCCAAAAATATTGCTAGTTTCCTTAAACTGCCTGACCCGGATGGGTACACTGGATATTGTTTTAGAAGGTCTTCCTCACAATATTAGTGGATTCAGGGCAGATATTGTGACTCTCAAGCGTTACGGGGCATGAAAATCAGCCACTGTGGTCAAAGGACGTGGACAATTCTTTCGAAAACAAAAAGAAAACTGCTGTGAAAATACTGGGCGATCAAATAAGTAGGGGGGGGGGCTGACATTATCAGCAGATAAAGCCGATGCCGAACAAGTAGTTGCTGGCGAAACCATAAAAATCGACAATGCAATTTCCTCAAATCAAATGTCGTCAGACTTGAATACGGTCAATTGTACTGTTAAAATAAATAAAGTTTTAATAATAAACAAAAATTTTGATTTTGGAGTTAATCTGCTTTCGCACTGCTTGCGGTAAACTGACATTTTTCCAACAAAAATGGTACCCGAAAAGTTATACTTTTCATTCATGAATGAGAAAAACGTTACTTTTCATTCGAGTTTCGAGGTACGCATGAAAACACCAAGTTTCCATAACAACATTGTTGCATGAAATTTATTTTTAATAATAGATAGTAGTGGCAGTAGTAGAAAAAAAGTTTTTTTGGGTTTTATGATAATCACGACAGCGATACACATTAAGAACAAATAATGATAGGTCAATGCAAGGTCTTATCGATAAAAAACATCGCACTTTACGTGTACGTGCCTATCACGCTGCGAAAGGACATTGCCGCCCCGCGGCCGATAAAAATGCACCGATCAGCGGATAAAACGGAGTCGGAAAAGGGCCGGAGCTTTTAATTACCGCAAGATCAGCGTATCGATAGCGGTCCGCAATCCGTGCCATACAGGAAATGTGCGAGAGCGGTTCGCTCAACTCCGAACATTTATCAAGTCCCGTGACGTCATGCGCGACTAATTATTATCGGATTTGCTGGTTTCGCGCTTGCATAGTTGGTGGACGACGTTTTTGCAATCTGAAAATGWGAAATATGCACGATGACAATAAGTAATAGCACGCATACAATACAGGTCAATGTGGGCGAGGTTTGGTGTCAAGCGCTCTGTTTCCGGTCCGTGTGTTAGATATCTCGCTGCGCGTTTGTAATTTAAGTATACATACAAACATTATATCACAAACACTCATACTTTAACATTTGCTATTCAAATAATTATAGCGATGGAACAAACCCAAGATGCATTTTATATAAACATCCAAATTGTAAATGTTACATTAATGTAATGCCATTTTGTCAGTTTATATAAAAAAAACTATAATATTTAAAAAGATCTAAATATATGAACACAAAGCTTGTTTAATTTAACATAATTAGGAGCCCACACAAAGATAAACACGGACCCTACATCCTACACTTGTTCATTGGTAAGTACTGATGAATTCTGAATTATTGTTTTATCTAAGTGAAATTGTACACTTGACCTAAAAGGACTGACCCTAACATCTTCATTTCTTGTACTACTTGTAATAAATAGGTACCTTAGTACTTCCCTGTACTTATGACCTGTCTAGTAAATTCACTATTTTCTTGTAATTTTAGCAAAGATTGTTTACAAAACTGTGTTTTGTTTCAAAGTCTGCTTCCCGTCAACGTTGAATAATTTATAAGCGTGCCGTTTGTTCGTTTGTATAACTCTGTGCATTTAGATGCACTTAAATATTTTTCTGCGTCTTGCAGAAAATTTATTCGGTGTGCATTAAAGTATGTTACATCTACATCCTCGACAACTAGTTTTGCATATGGGCATAAAAACAAAATATTCTGAGAAAAAAATGCTTGTGCCTTATTTATACAAAAACATACCCGTATTGACAAAAATCACGAAATTGATACTAGCTTTAATATAATAAAAGAAAAAATGCGTTCTATAATCCTTTGCTTGTCGTACCTTGGTGCACATATGTACCTTTGATCGTTTGAATGCTTTGGGCATTGCCGAAAAATGTACAATGTTACAAACAAGAGGCTGTCTAATCTTCTAATTTAATACCCTAGGACTGTTTCATTGGGAGCAATTTTTTTTAGTTGTTATTGTAATTAACGTCGGTTTGTTTTCATTATTTGAGTTCCTGTTCTATTTTTAGTGTTATTACTGAAAGTTTGTGAAAGCAAGAGACGATGAGGGTGGTATAATGCCATCTATAGGCAATGACACCCAACCAGTTTTCTATAGCTTTATATTCCTTTTAATTAGCAAGGGACAATGTTTGATTTCTGACTATGTGTATACCTATTTTTTGTTTATTTTGCCCTATTCGTCTCAGCGACAAAAATACCACAAACATTTCCTCGGTCTTTTAAAATATAATGCGCGCCAAAATATTTTGTACTGCAAGAATCAGTTTATCCTATGGCCGATCTTTAATTAAAAAAATCATACTGAAAAAATTACGTTCAACAAAAAAAAATTGTTACCTGGGTCACACCAGTGAAATATTTAGGACACATATTGATGCCTTCAGGAAATAAAATTTGGTGGCAAACATATTCCTAATAAGTGAGAGATTTTTAAGCCACTCGAACAATCGGTGTGGTATCAACCCCAAATAAATGCTTTCAATATAATAAAGAAATCTTTGGAGGGAACTGACTCTAAGTCATATGAAATTGGTTGTTGTATATTGATGCAAAAAAAGCACAGTGGTTATTCCAGTAACTTTGGCTGCTGAAAACTTTATCGGTTACATACGGTAGATTCATTTTTACTATTTAAAAATTGAGACAGATTATAAGCCACTGATTCAAATTCCACTAACAAAAAATATTAACGAGTTAACCCCACGATTAAGATAGGACAAATATGCAAAAACAGCAGAATTTATTTAGTATACAAAGTAAGCATAAACAGAAATGGTATTAAATACCCAATAAAATACTTAAAAGTGAAACCATAGATTATACACCGCACCAGCGGACCAGCTATGCGAGCAAGAAGTAGCGAAGTTTCCGAGGAAGTCCTTATAATAGGCGCTCCATCTTTGCGTGTTGCCGAAAAATGCTAATTTAATCGTCCACGATTAATCAAAACTAACAACTTATTTTGTTCCCTCCCTAATATTCGTGTTGAAGTAGCTACAAAAACGAACACGACATGGCCGGCAAAAAAAAACGTAGATTTATAGTACATCCATAATGTTCATAATTTGTCAACGTACACGACTTTAATCTGAAATTATGATGCCGTTTCGATGAACCAGTAGTATAGTAATTCCTAATACCACTTTAATGCACTGCATTGGTTTGGATAAACCTCCAAGCAATAGTTTGAATTTATATTGCCTACAATAAGGGTTTTGTAAAACAAAGAGTGTAGGTCTTTGAACAATTACAAAACTGCTTAAGCGGTACAATGCTCAAAACTGAATGTATCATAAATAAATACGGTTTATAAGTTTTGTAATGTATCATATAATGTATTTTAGTTATTGAATGTTAGATCTAATAAATAGGAATCACTAGTTTGAGTTCGGTATAGTTTTGATACTCTTTGAAAATGAAAATAATCCGAAACGATCATCAGAGCTATATAATAAATCTCATGAAAAAAGCACATTCAAAACAATCAGCTTGTTTCCAAGCTATCTAATTCGGAAGTGTCCTTTAAAACCATTCAACTTATCCGTAATGCAAACGAAGGCAAGTTGAACTTTATTCTAAAAAGGACTTTGGTTGAGCTCAAGATGTGATCTAACCATATCTGATTTAATAAGCAGTGTAAGAGCTATGATGTTACTCAGGATTATATGCATATTAATTGTAACAATAACTCGTGGAAAGCCAAAAGGATCATAAGCAAACAACAGCTATTTGGATCGATTTCGAAATCAGAAAGTAGCACCCACGTCAGCAAAACCTGGGTGAACATTTACAACTACTTCATACAGAATTATATTAAAAAACTGCATATCATAATTTTTGATGAAACAGCTAACGATATCTGCTGTGAAGTTGAAATTTTGGTTCATAAGAAATTGTGAAATCTGCGTAACCAACATATGTAAAATAATAGTCAACTCATTTAACCCCCGATGTGAATTTAAATTCAGTGATCGTGTTATCGTACAAGTACAAATTTTACACAATCCGAACAAAAATTATTAAGTCAAGATTTAATATATTGGCCAAAATTTAGAAAAAAAATGTAAAACATTAGATATAAATACAGAATTAGCCTTAGACGAATTAACAAATGAAGATACGAAAAAGGAAAAATGCACGTGTCCAGATATAATATCAAATAGAAATGTGAAGATAAATCATTCACTATTTGAAAAGCTGGGAAACATAATAATATTGTCATTTTAAAAACAGATGAGTACCAGGCTAAAATGAATAAAATAAACTGTCATATGTTTAATTCAGATCCCACAGACCAATTCCAGAAAGATGTCACTAGCATTTTAAAGTCTTCACAATAGTTGACACCAAACGAGAAAAAATACGTTATTAACAATAAGAAACCCAAGAGCTCCAATACTATAAGGCATATGGCTAACCATAAATTCACCAAACTCAAATATCTTTGAGAGCGTTTGTTTCCTCCGTTAATGCTCATCGTGTAAAAATAAACATTTATCTACCTTTGCATAAATTCCCAACAAGCTCAAAATTTACATGAACGTTAGGGATACCATTATAATAAAATTGTGAATGAAAAGTCCCCATCGATCCCAAGTGTGAAAAAAAATTATGCAGGGTCAAAGTTTTTAGTTTGTTTATGATTTGTTCTTACACTTTTTTCGTAAGATTCACCATTTTTTGAGATAAAGCGATTCTAAAGTTTACTAGTTATATTCTCCGTAATATAATATGCACACGTTTCCACGCCCCCTATGAAGTAATGTACTTGACGCGTTTTTAGGGTGGTTTCTCCAGTAGACCTGTTACTCCTCAATTTATTTTACTGGGGTTTAATGGAATGACAGGCCTTCTTATTCAACTTCTTCTTCTTCATCTTCCTGAATCGACGCAAATTGTGACAGCGATACATCAGTTGTTTCGTCGCTGATGTAAAGACCTTCTTGTGTTGGATATTCAACATTTGAACACAACTGGCATTGACAACTGATGCATACTGGTGAACAGAATAAGCCTACTTTTTTGCAACCGTGTTTCGAATTACCTACGCCACATTATGGAAAATACAGCTTTAGTAAATTTTAGAACCGCTTTTTCTCAAAAATGGTGCATTTTAGGAAAAACAGTGTAAGGACAATTTTTGTAGATAACTGCGTTGTCTATATTTGTTTGAGCTATTTTATCATGAAATTAACCGTTTCGCTAAAAAATTTTAAAAAAACCGTTTACGAGCTTCGACCTTACATAATTTTTTTTGCACGAATGGAATCGATGGAGACTTTTCACAATTTCATTATAATGGTATCTCTAACGTGCTGTACATTTTCAGTTTGTTGGGAATTTATGCAAGGGTACCTCTCTTTCAGGCTAACTTGACCGGATTATTATGCAATTTTAACACGCTCAGCTGAATGCTAATTCAAATTCCGCGATGAAAGTTAAATAAATTATCAATGCCAAAGAACGTTCTTCTTGTATCCTTTGATGTTTTCACTTCTATCCCTCTAAATGACCTTTTAGAAATTGTAACGGGTTTACTCTAAATGTCAACTTTATTATTACAACGTTTAGACGGGGAGTCAGTAACGCGAACCGTCACACAAACTTTTAAAGTGCCTCCCGTCTGAAACACTGCTAACTCAGTGGAGACGGTGGGGTTCAGTGATACGATAGTGAGTGATAAGCTTCTAACATCACACGTTGAAAAGAAAAACTCAAAATGTAGAACGTCCTCACTTTTATATTAAAACAACTCTCTACAAGTGATTGTGACTATAAATAAAGTGATGGTGACTATGACAAGTGAATTATAACGTAAATTACCCCTAACGAGTGCGCACTGGTGTCCTTAAATACAAGTCAACCTGATATTGTGCAATATAGCTCTATATATCGTGGAATACTAATACTAACGCGTAAATACGTCGGTGGATACTAAACCGATAACAGTACCGATTAAATGAAACTAATCCAGGTAAGTATGTTATTTAGTTTATATCTAACGACCGGAAAATGTGTTATATTCTAGGTACTCGTCGTCATGCTCCTTTCAGGTTCCCTTCGCCAGTGATCTTCGATGCCCTATGTTTATCCGACGGGATGCTGATGACTGCTGGTACGTCCGATGACGTAAGGGTGTGATGACGTATGTGGTGACGTCTCTAAAGGAAGGACGCACCAATATCTCGGCCGGGCCAAGGATGGAGTAAAAAAGAGCCTAAATGAAAGGGATGTCTATGAAGAAACGGTTATTGGCAAATCTTAGGTATACTTTCCGACATACCATAGATTCCCTTACCTTATTAGGAGAAAGCACCGTGGTTAATGGTCGCCGAATGGCGTAATTCCGTCCAAGACGACAAAGGTCGAGTTTTGGTCTAGAACTAGTCAGATGACTACCAATCACTACGACCGCTATGGCTATATGTTTATTGAATCCAGGATAACCTGTCTTGTAGATCACTATATGAAGTACAAGTACAACTTTGATTCACGATGGATGAACTACACCGATATAACAATAGCCTTCCGTTCGGAAACCAAGCCACTGCTGTTCGTGAATTTCACCGTTCAGAAGATTCCCATCGCCCAGGACAACAAAATGTCTCCAATAAAAATTTTTAAGAGATAAAGCTATCGTTTCTGTGTTTTCCAGATCTTTGACGCCGCGAATTTAGAGGACCTATCTAACATGTTTACCAACAATAAAATTTGAAATAAAGACGTTCTTTTTTTTATAACTACACTACCCTTACAAAATAAAATAGATAATTTCTATGAAATACACAAAGAACAAGCTATTAAGTAAGTGGGTTCGCTTTTGTCTCCAATGTTGGCCAAAATTTTCATGTCTGATTTTGAAGCAAAATTCTTTTCAACGATAAAGAATATATAGAATATATTATTCTGGACCAGGTATATTGCTTATATTTTTTATTTGAAACTGGAACTGACAGGCAGTTGAATTTATTCTTAAAATTTTTGAATTCACAAAATAAAAATATCCATTTTACAAGAAATTAAATAAACTGTGGCCAAATGGTATACTCAATAAAAAACAATATTAAAACTATAATGGAAAGAATGCTGTACAATATAAACATAAATGGTAATCAGCCTCGTAATCAGCGGATTCAGAATTAAAGCAGTAGAGGTAATAAGTGTAATTTGGGGGTTTTCTGGTTAACAAGCTAAAACCTAAAAGAGGTATTTATCAACTAAAGTATACGCAAGTAACTCAAGTAAAGGTACTACAGGTTTTGCTGACTGCTGCAAAAAAATATTTTTATTGCACAAGAAAAGGTAAAAAACTAAACTAAAACTTCGAAAATTAGGCAAACACAACAATAGAAAAAACACGTGACAAATACACAAAACAATTCCAGGTTCAATACCTTTGATATTACCGAATGGGCATAGACAAAATTTTGCACGTCTGAATTCAGAATAGCTTTGATGCTCTTTGAAAACGACAGTTTAGGATCGAAACGATGCTCAGGGCTATATGATAAATGCTATGAAACAAAACACACTTAAAACAATCAGCTTAACAACGGCCTATTTTACTATAAGTATTCTTAAGAGATTCTTAACAAAAAGTCTTGTTTATAACGGTCAAGTGTCCATAGGTTTACGCTACAGTGTTTATTTATGCCTGCAGTGACTTTAGGGTATCTACTTAGGTTTTATCAGAAAAAGATACCAATACAGTAATTTGTTTTACACGCGCATTTTGACATCTGTATGAACTTTATGTTTGTATTTCTAAAACCATACATGGTTAAATTAAATAATGACATTCATTGAAACCTAGACCTTCATTTTCTCTCTGCTTGACGCATTGCAGGAGAAAGCCCACCGGCATCCTGCATTCTCGTCTGAAATAAAAGGCAAACGACTGCCGGCTGCATTATTTTTCTTCCCGTACAATATTGACTTCCCTTGCCGGACAACGGGCGACGGTTTCGTGCCCTGAGGTCTAAACAAGGGCAGTTTATACGAATCAGCGTGTATTACAGCTACAATTCAAACTTCCCCGCGGGCGAGGTAAACAGTTAAACTTTTCCAGTCTCGAGGAGGGATTTACGTGTTGCAAGTTGTTAAAAAGTGGGGYGGTTTGCAATTATATTGTGTGTTTTGCACGCACAGATAGAGATAATAATACGGTTAGGGGAGGTTATTACAGCGAAAAATTTTGAAGTTGGAATAAGAACTCATAACAGATGCATTACCAGGATATGTTAGAATTTGACGGGTCCGTTTTGGCACCAATTCTCTTTTTCATCTACATTATAAGCTACCTTGCAATGTATGGCATCAATGGTGCAAATGTTTAAATACACTGACGATGACATTTGCTTTATTCTGGTATTACATGGGGCATTAACCAAGACATCAAAAATTTTTAAAGCGATGTTTTTTTTAATACCCTGCGGATTAAMATTAACGYACCGCTAAGAATTGACTACACTGAAAGAAATGTTTTAATTTTTGCAAAAACCAAGATTGGTTGTGTGAAAATTTGCAACCGTGATTAAATTTTTGTAAATTCATCAAATTTCATCTTGGTCATATGTACATACAAGTACAAGTAAAATATGCATGCAACTGTAGCTAAGAGTATTTGGCACTTTGTAATTTGTTGTACATGAAAATGCATTGGCTTCTAAAGCTGACTATTTGTTAACATGGGTTGATACAGCAAAAAAAGGGTTTACTAATTCAACAAAGACTTTAGTACACTGTGTCACGTGACGCGGTGGACGACCACCCTCCCATTCCAGCACTATTTATCGGATTCGCCACGTGGTAACGCGTTTTTGAACAAGTTAATAAATGCTAATGATGATTATGTATTGATAGTGTCCCAAGTGATAGAGCGTGTTAAGCTGTATTAAAATATTCTCAAAAAGGATTTAGAAGATCTACTCAGTGAATGGGGCTTTCAAGAATATGTTGAAGTTGAAGAGACATTGCTACAAATGACGTTTCCAGAACGGGAATTAAAGAAAATTGTGTATTTAATGGCATTCCTTATTTCTACGTTGTTCTGAATTACTGTGCTGATGTAATGCATAATATGTTCGAAGGAGTTTGCCAATAAAACATGCTTCATATTTTAGAATACCGAATTTTTGATACCCGTTTAATAACTCAGGAAAGACAGTTTTTTTGTGAATAAATTATAGCTTTACTTGGTTCAACAAATCAATTATTAAATAGGAGCAAATACTATAACTTAAGAAAACAAGAACCATTGCCTGAATCAACAAAGACATTATTTCATTTTAATAAGTGCATTTATTTAAGGGCAAAATTAAATTTGCAGAAGCAGCAAATTTATTTCGAAATAAGAAAAATGCTGCGTGGCCAAATATTTTGCCTAACGCCATTTTTACCTATAAAATTTGTTATGTTAAATAAGATTTTATTGAGAAAACTAATACATTTTTTTCAGTGTACAACTTTAAAATGGGTTTTCTCTTAAACGCGGCTAATCCGATTTTGGTAATTTAAAACAAAAACAAAAAATATGTTCAATGGTGATTATTATAGGAAATTTAATGACCTTTCTGATGATGAACTCAAATTTGGAAATATTTTTTTTGTAAAAATTTAATATTTGACATCTTTTACAATCTTGGGGCATTTTTTTAATTGAAAGCAACTCAAAAAAATGAGTTAAAATGTGCAGATTGTCTATACGAAATTTTATAGTGAACCTCTTATTCGATTAATATTAATATGGTGCCCATTATAAAATTTCGTATGGATAACATGCATATTTTAACTTATTTTTTTAGTCATTATCAAAATGTTTTAAAATGGTCCAAGTTTGTGAAAAAATTATATTAAATATTAATTTGGTTTTTTGTCAGAACAATATTGAGTTCAAATTTGAGTTCATCAACAAAAATGTCATAAAATTCCTATAAAGATCACCATTAAACACATTTTTGTTTCAAAATGAGTGGTGTCCTTCATATTACAAGATGTTTCTTTCAATCTTAGCGAAACTTTCACATGGTCGCTGATAGGTAACGAGACTTCACATCGGAAAATTATTCAGTGGCTAAGCGTTGGACATACAGAGGTGTAACATACCTGAACAAAACCGAATTTGGAAAACTTAAATTTTTTTGGTTGTTCACTTCATAAGAAATGCCCCACTAACATTTTACTGAGTTCGCTAATTTACTTCATAATGCATTAATGTCAAATACGGTTACGCAAAGTGTAAATAACGACGATCATCAGTATAAAAGCTCTTAATATTAAACCAAAAGAGTAAAAAAATCGTCTTTCGAAAAATGAAAATGCTAAATAAGACATTTTTGTGGTAACAGCCGTGATAGGACGGATTTGGCAGCAGTAGGTATTGCATTAAGACATTGTCATTGCGTCCATGACACACTATCAGACCTTAGCTGCCTTTAAATAAAATTGGTATGAAGTTTAAAAAAAGCTTATAACTTTTAAACGGCTATCGATAGGCATAGGGAAAGGTAAATCTAATGTACCTATACAAAATTAAATTTTTTAAATCAATACAATGGAACATATTCATATGGTTTTATTTAAGATAAGAAAGATATTTGAGTTCAATGTTGACTAAATATAATGAGCAATTATGACCACCCTGTAGATATTTAACAAAATACGAAGGTACTGATAAGTTGCATATTAATAAAACTTTCGGAAAATCAAATACTATTTTTCAGTGTTTGCTGAATTTGAAGCTACTGACTTTAAAGTAATCCATGCAAATGTCGATTTTTTTCACAAAAAAAAACAGGATATCTCTGGAACAGTGCGTTTTAGATTTAGATATAGATGACCTCAAACAAACTCACCCTTAAACTAATCGTAGAATACGAAACAAATACAGWTAAGATAAGAAAGATACCGGGTACTTCTGATATATCCGGAAGAACTATGGAATGGAACTACCTATTTGAATTAGTGTGCCAACTTTTTTAACTGCAGGTTTTCGCAGGGCGCCCTGTATTGTTAGTTATAATAGCTATTACTTGTGATTTAGAATTTAATTTGCTATTCCAATGTAGATACCATCTGTCAGGCAAAGATTACAGAAAAACTTCATTGAAAATTATATCCCCTCGCTAATTTTCCCGATCAAATCATACGCCCTAAATGTCAACACGCGGAATTATGAAATGAACGACTTTTTACCGGACCAAAATCCGCTTTAAAGAAGGGATGAAAAAGAAACTCGACGACCCCCGCTGAATTCGCAAAACCCCACCGACCATTTGCGAAATTAAGACTTTCGAATATGATTTATGCCGTTGATTTAATCCGGCGAACTCGCCGTCGGTAAATCAGGCTTTGCTTGTCAATACAAACGTTGGATTGAGCCCTTATAAGGCTGTGGGTTTTAAGGGGGTACTGTCGTCAGAAGACCCTCGTCGCGGATGAAATATGTCTAGCGTTATGCTGAATTCGCAAGTGGAAACACTGACAGAAAGTCTTTGTAAAATTTCGCTAGAGAGTCTGCACAGGGCCTTTAATTTAAGAATTGTACAAGTCATACATACATACAAGCATTTCAGCGAAAACTAGAGAGATAAAGAGAATAAAAAGGAACAGTTGACTAACGGCTCAGAAAAATGCGAGCAGAAACAGCCTTTTAAATGATTTTTGTAAGTTCAATTGTCCAGTAAGATCTAAATGATATACTCGTATATTAATATTACGTTTGTGTAAGTTAAAAATACTTGTAAAAGTTCTTTTTATTTTTAATTTAGTTTGTGGCTTTCACCTAGCCAAAAATGCTTTACCTTATCATTAAATTTAATTATTATAACAAGTCCACTTTGAGTAATGGATCAGTTTTCAATACTGAATAAAATGAAATTCCTATCAAACACAGCAAAATAGTAATTAAATATTTTGAAAATGTGCACAGATCAAAGCTATTTTACCTTTAATGAAATATTCTACAAATTAGACTATGGACTACCTTTTCTATAATCTTGACCAAAATTTTCATGTAGAAATTTGAAGAAAAGACTTTTAACGACAAAAAACAAAATGATGAAGAAAATATCATTCTAGACCAGTGATAGTGATAGTGACAGGGTCTATTCTTAAAATTCTTAAAAGCCCTAAAACAACAAAATCTAATTCACATTAGCAAAAGAAAAGAATGCAATCCTTAATTTTCTGGATCTATCTATGTCGGTAAAGAACAAATATAACTGACTTTGAAATTTGTGTAACACTGACTTTCACCACAGTAAATTATAGGTATCAAAGATTAAAAATAAAAGTGTAGTCTAATTTGGGGAGTCTTCTAGTTAACAACAAGCCAAAAACCAATACGTTAAACAAAAGAGATATTTACCAACTAAAATACATGCAACGTGCATATTTAGGACAATCAGGCAGAGCCATTAAAAATAGGATTAAAAAACACGTTGCTGGTATAAATTCGAATAATATCTAAAGGCACAACAGGTTTTGCTGACCATTGCATAAAAAGTAGTCAATGGTTAGATCAAAATATCATCGGTCTTATTATATAGCGACTGAAAAGGTTAAAAATTAAACCTTTTGGAACATTTTGAAATTGAGAAAACACATCTAAAAACATTTGACAAATAGCTTCACAAAAAAATCTTACATCCAGTACGCCTTTGATAATATCAAACTATGAAGTCGACCTTCTCAAACCCAATCCAAAGATTTTTACGACTAATAAATGTTACAACAGCTGTAAAAACAAGAAACTTAGACAAAATATTGCACATTTGGGTTCAGTACAGTTTTGATGCTTTTTAAAAAAATGTGATGAATAATATTCCTATAAATTAATACCGCATAAACTTCAAGTGCTTTTCGTTCATATCTTCCCCTTCAAATATTTGTGTAGAAGTTTATAGTTCACAAATTAATAACTTGTTCTGTATTACCCCTAAATCACAAGGTATATGTAAACAATGAACGGTCTACATTTTCTTTTATCTTATAACTAAATTGAAAAAAAATCTTTTTCTGTGTTTATATTCGATGTACAGTATATTAAACTTTATTGTCATATATTAAATTTATAAGTAGGTACCTTCAATGTTAACAAATTGTTCATTTGGCGGAACGTACCTATAGAAAGTGTCCAAAAACAGTTTATAATTTACCCTCACTTGACCCTCTATTATTTAAACTAATATTAATTGAGTTAAACAAGAAAAATCTAATGCGATCAGTTAAATAACAAGGTACGTATAGGGACCGAAGTTAAAAGCACTACATTCATTGACGCGGGGCTATGCATCACAAGAAACATCTCGAAATTTTACGCCTTAATTCTTTACCTATAGTGTAACCTACGCCTAGGAAATGAATGGATGTTTCCATAGGATAACAATCTCACAGATACTGCAGTTTATATTGGGTGTATACTATGAAAGTACGAAAACGACGAAATGTACCCACCCTAGTCGCCAGACTTAAACCCTATTGAGCACCTCTGGGAGGAATCGAGCAGACCGTCGCGCGTATTCCGTTTACCAGAAGTTTGCTCTCAAATTACAAATACATTATCATTCAACACAAGCATTCCAGACCCATGGGAATTAAATTTTATATTCCATAATGGAAAATTTTGATTCTGCCAGTTATTGCTGCAAAAGGTGAACCAACGAAATATTAACAATTGTTTACAGGGTATTTCGTAAAAAACATTCAATGTAGGTATGAATACTTTAATTGACAAATTTGCATTAAATAGTTTTCTAGATTTTCTGATTGTTGTTATAAGTTGCTGCCGCACTTTTCATTTGTTTGTCTTTCCATTTAGATAATTTGCATCAATCGCTTATAATATTATTTAAAGTTCTTGATGTACCTACATATTATTACTACAAAAAATTTCTACCTTCGAATATCACCAGCGCCAGGAGCATCGGATAAGCCAGCAATTCCATTTCCAAATTCCAACACTCACATTGTTTTTCCAGAGTTATAAGCCACAAAATCAACCACTGCACAGTTTAATGTCACACGAACGATTGCCTAAAAACAGACAGGGTTCAGAGACGCACGAAAACAGATTGCAAAAAGTCGCCGTTTTTTGTCCGCATTACTCCGCTCGGCAGTTTTTTTAAACAATGATGTTCACACTCCACTCACGTTTCAAGTTAGCGGCGAACTAAAAGCGATAGATGATTGGTTTAAATTCGACAATCGGCAGGTTTCGTGCGCAGTCGATGTTCAGCAGTTTAGACTGTTTCTTGATTGGTCCGATAACGAAATACCATGACAATGTTGCCAAACGTATATGTTTAGAACGGCCAATTCGGGTTTTGATATAAAACAAACATCAAAGTTAATTTCTAGATACGGTTCATGGTAGACACTCGTTTTTTTTGTTACTATCTATAAAAGAAGAAGCAAAAATATCGAGAAAATTTAAGTTAGAATAAAAATAGCACTGAATTTACCTTCCATTAAAATCAGCTTAATAGGGTAGCCATTGTTAGAAAACTGACACTTGAGGATATTTTCAGCTAAAATTGTGAAAATCAAACATCTCTCTGCGTCATAATGTCTCTTGTTGCAAATATAATTAAATTTGTTCTGATTTACGAAATTATTATTTTGATACTGGCAACGTGGCAAGATACCTCCCGTATAAAACGTCATTATTTGACAAGTTGTCAACCTCAAAAAAAAGTGAATCAAGCACAAAATCATTAAAACGACCCAAATAAACACGATGCAACAAGCTGAAAGTATCAAAAACCTAAAATTACAGCTCCAAGTAGCTCGGAGTGAGATCAGTAACTTACGGTAACCAGCATAAACAGTAAAACAGTTGTTTCCAGTTCCTAACCTCTTTATTTTCAGTCAGCAACTAAAAGCTTTGAATTGTTCGAATAAGAAAGACTATGATGATATCAGGGATAGGCTTGAAAGCTTCAGATGTCGAGCATGCAGCACAAACCAGCTTCAAGACGAAGCTGGTTCCTTGTCGAACATTCAGAAACAAGTAACGTTTCATTACATCGGAATCATTTCATCTGATTTTCATGGTAGACGGGGTACACCAAGACAACCAGGCATTTGCCCAAACGTCAGTGGGAAAATTACTTTATACAATGATGTTTTTACCAATCCTTCGCATGCTTTGGAAGGTCTTCAGGAATACTCTCACATGTGGTATGTAAATATACCGTTTTGGAAACTGTCACTCAGTGAATTGCATGTTTAAGGATTATATTTCATTTTCATGACAATGATTCAACGCATGTTAGAGCAAAAGTTTCACCGCCGAGACTGAATGGTGAGAAACGTGGTGTATTTGCTACAAGGTCGCCACATAGACCGTGTGCCATTGGAATGTCACTTGTTAAGATCGATCGTATTATGGACGATACCATTTATTTTCAGGGTGTAGACATGATCAATGGAACTCCTGTGTTGGATATTAAGCCATATATACCTCAGTATGACAATCCTAATGTGAAAAATGCTGTCGGAGGAAGCTTAGGTAATCTACATTAAAATGCTTGTTTTGAGTTTGCTTCTAGTAGAATTAACCCATATGGGTATTAGGGCATTATCACGTCCCCTTCTAATTCTACTGCTTTTTACTTACTAACGTTGTATAGTTTTTTTTGTTTCTCTTGCAATCTTGCACAAATTTTGAACTGAAAGAGATGAGATGAAAACATATCATTATGATAACGAACTGCTTGTTTCACTGTATGTAATAATACATTATGTTGGACTCCTATGACCTAGCCAGATTTACAGTGTTGTCAAGTAAGATGTATAGGTTTACACATTTCTACTAAATCGAGTAGAATTTAAATATTCAAGTAATACAAATAATTACTTAATATTTTATTGCTTATCAGACATTGGGTTGGAGCGATGTGTTGGTGACACCAATAGACATCAAAACGCACAAGAGCATAATGGTGCTAATAGCAGATTAATGGATGGAGAAGAAAATGTAAATCAAAGTAGATCATTGGTATTACCTGAAGGGAGCAATGAAGTCTATCAACCCAGCAGAGAAGCTACCAGTTTTCCTATGTGAGTAAAACTTGTTTTCTGACACTATGGAGAATTTTTCTGTCTAAATCTAGACCTTTTGTTGGTAATTGCTTTGCAGGAAAACTTACAACATGGATTGAACAAAAATGTACATATCGTTGATAAATGTAAAAATTTAATTGCTTAATATAACCGACTTCCATGTTATAGAGTGCCAGATTCCAGCAGAATTGGTGAAAGAGAAGCGCCGGATGGTGAAGAAGAAGAGGACCTGTCAAACCAGACTCGCTCAAGTGGTAGTAAAACAAATGAACCCGTGGAAGATGTAAGAATACCTACATGGGTAACACATCCACCAACCGGCACTTTGAATGTAATATTTAAGGAGCGGGCATTGACAGAATTACAGCAGTTAGGAGCAGAGGTTAGTTTTAATACATAAATTTTGATTGAAAAGAAAAAACATTATTCATTTTTTGAAGCCAAATTTTTACATTTTACTTGTTTTCTTGTATTGAACATTCATAATTTCAGTGATCCGAACTTTGCACAAATCTGGTTTCATCAATGGTCATTTTCAATTTTTGCAGGGTGAAGAAAAGAAAACAACCATCACGAATGTCCTAAGAGAGGATCCACGTTCTGTATATCTCAGGCAACGTTGCGGCAGTCATTGTTATGTTTTTCGAATAGCTGAGCTTTATGTTTCTTGTAAATTCAATCAGGTTAACCACTCTGTCACTGTGTACAAGGTTTTCCAAAATTCAGCCACTGAAGATGGTGACTGATATTCTTAAGCATTAGCAAATGAACATGTGCAATTTCTTCTAACACGTTTTGAAAAATGTTCCTGACTTGTAAAGTAAATGTGTTTCTCATCATCGCTGTAGGCGAGAAGTGTTAATTTATTATAAATTCTATTTTAATTTCATTTCTATGTCTTATTTTTTTATGTAGCCTTAGATATAGAGTAAGTAAACATGTAAATGTAATAATAATTATTATTATTAGGTGTTTGTGGTTGTTACTGCATAAAGAATGATGAACAAGATTTTTTTAGACAGCTCTGCTTGTTTATTCCATATCTTCCCTGCTTGAGAAAATCGGTGAGCACAAATTATTTAATTTTTTAGTAAAAGTCACTTTGTAAAATGAAGGCTGTTTTTAGGGCAAATATTAATAAATAAATTTTCACGTTTCTTTGTAGCAACAGGCATATCTTGCTCAATTTTGGTAAGACTACATTTAATTTCTAAGGTAGCTTTTATAAATTTATGGAAGTGTTTTTCTTTTAGATAGACACTTGTAGTAGCGCAAGCGATATAAATTCAGCACAGTGAACAGATTTGACTTAAATATTTAAAAGCTGGCATCTGTGTTACAGTAACTGCTATAAAATGCAATCAAAAGAATTGTGTGATAATCTTCCTAGTTCTGCATTTTTTTCTGATTTTTACGTGAAACTAATTACAACTTCGTCCAGATTTACACATTTTAATAAAACGTATATACAGTAAATATATCTATGTACAACATACTGAAGGTAAAGTCAAAATATACACTTGGTGGTACACTACAAAATATATCAAATAAAGAGATGAATCAGACCTCAAAGGGTACACATGATAAAATAACTATCCACTAATCAATGTATACAGTTAAAGCAATAGTAATAAATAGATACAAAAATATTATGGAAGATACGATGCAGGACAAACCACAACCTGCTTTAAATCTCAATATGAATAGCTGCCGTTAAAATATTGCTTCAAACACTAAACATTTTTGGCTCCATTCAAGAAAAATCTAGCACAAGACGTCATTCTATCACTTGTGATAAAGGCAGCTACTCAGCAAGCAAAAAAATAAATGGACTCCCTATTTACATGATATACCTAACTATGCTTATTCTAGTTACATCTGTTATCATGTCACCGTCACAGTAAAACAACAAACACTACCAAGTTCAAGGCAAGATTGCATTTTATTGTAAGACTTCAAGTTACTTCGATATAGTCTTATGTTTAATACATTCTAATTATACATCTTCAGTTCTAATTGTGGGTTTAAAGTGTTTTACTGCTGGAAAAATCAGCTGAATTTCCAGTTTTTATAATAAATACTAATTGTTTAATCAGTCAAGGAACAAACTAAACCAGTTATTACCTAAGAAGGCAGTATATTCTGCCTTGAGATTTTCAGTTGAACAATTTTGTGACTACATAATACTACTGTAAAAAAAAAGAATTTCCAAAAGCAAAACGACCAGATTTCTATACTAAAATCAGACTTTTGGTCTTCAGGACTAGCGAAATGTGAAGACAGCTGATAGAAACGTTTATAAAAATACAGTTCAATTTTCTACGTAACATACATTTTACCTGAAGWGATAAAAACAKTAGGCCTTTGTTTTCACGCCCCCACATCGAAGTTCAACTATGAACAGGCATGTGAAGTTCCTTACAAAATAGATCTCATGACTAACGTTCTACGTAACAATAACAACGATGTATAATAACCACGGCTCAACATTGTTTCAGTGTAAATAAATAGCAAGAACTGAAGTGCATCGGGAAACACAGTTTCTTTTTCATCCCTAAAACTAGACGTATCTATACCTCTTACTAGCAGTACTATTTACAGGATGTGACTATAAAGTAAGGGTATTTAACCTACTTAACATTTGGAAAGGTAACGTACTATAAAGAGTATTGTCACAAGATTTGAGTACATGTTAAGAATTATTACTTGAGTTGATTTAATAGTGAAGGGATCTGTGCATACAGGGATATTGTGAACATGCTGAATACATTTTGGAATTCTGAGTCAATGTCTTCCCTGCAGCACAGTGTAGTTACTTAAGACGTTTGCTGCTGGTCAGTTTATTGCGAAAGTAAAATAATATTCTATAAGGTAAAGATTATGAATGGTATCTGAGGCCAAACAATTTAAACTTGAAGGAATAAAGTACCCTTTTTGTAGGATCATTGGAAGTAAGATTACTTATATGCAGTAGAAAGAATAAATTGTTGAGAAGCATGTTTTGTCTACCTTTATGTGCTTACATTTTGTAAAAAAAGCTTTATATAATTGAAGAAAAAGGTTAAGCAATCTAAAATTATACTTACAAGTTCAAGGGATGTTGTCTAGACAACCTAAGAGTTACATCAAGAGGAATCACAAGGGCCCTCAAAAGGTTTGATACAGTTGACTCTGAGGAAAACATTCTCATCTATAGGAGAAACACTAAAAGGAGCAATTAAAATCAATTTTTTTCTTAGGAATTCCTGGAACTGGAATGCCTGTAATGCTAAACTTCACAAATATGGTACTAATAATCCGAAGATTAGTAAAAACTGAACATTTTGTAGAAAACTGTGTTGGTGCCTGGGTACAATAAAATGTTTGGTCACTAGCAGCAAACGTCTTAGATTATGTCACTTAGGAAGACAACGAAAAAATTCACAACAAAATAATTAAAAAAAATGATGCTTCAATAATCAAAAGAAATAAATAAAAAAGAATAATCACAGCATACTTTTAGTTGTCATCTTCATACAAACCTTAATCCTAATCCGTCATTCCGAGGTAAATAACGAACAAAATTGATATGCAGTACTATTTCAAGCAACCGTTCTCTAAAATTACAAATCATGCAAAAGAAAAACAAAACTGGGTAAAGAACGTTGACTAAAAAGACGATCGCCTCAAATAATACTGCACATTCGATCTTCAGCCTCCCCTAAACCCTATTACCGTTAATCAGCGAGCAAAGAAAATTAACCGTCTTTCCTGACAGTCGTCAAAAATATATGACCTCCTCTTCTGGCGGTGGCTGCTGTTTGAATTTCTCTGGCAGTTTCGGGTAAGTGTGCGTGCGAGATGCTTTGGCGCCTGCTGCTGTTTGAGGCTGATTTGACGGTGCAGGTGGAATTCCGGGTGGAGATGCCTGCATCATCGCGGGACTGGAACCCGTCCTGCTGTGGGAATGGGGCAGAGATGGATTTGTCGGTGATGCCTGCAATTGATAGACGAATGGTGTATTTAAGCTGCTAGCGCTAAGAATGTGAAGTCATGCTATCTAAGAAATTATAGTGCCATATACAAAACAAACTATAGCTATAAACCCCAAAATGTCAATCTACTATTAATATACCCATTGTGTAGATATGTTGCTTGTCTAAAGTAAAAACTATGATCACCAGAGAAATTATTAATTTAGTTAATGACATGTGGTTAAATGACAGCATGTATTTATTGAGCCCGTACGACTAACATATTTTTCAAAAAAAAAAATTATCTTCATTGAATCTGCTTTACCAATGCTAACAAAAGTGTATAAAAAATAAATTATTCTTCTCGTGGGTTTACTTCATTAATCACCCTTGTATAATAATAATAATACTTAAAGATCACATTAAACTAAAAAGTCCTAAAATATTGTAAACTAATATGTATGCACAAAGAGGAAATATAGCAATGTTACTTCTTAAAGAAAATTTTTTTCACTAAGTCCAAATATGTATATCCACTTTATTTGCAACAAATTGGCTAAGCGCTTTCAGTTCATATAAGCCATCATCAATGCCTAATAAACTGAGAAATACAGAAGAATTTATATAAAATGACATCAAATTCAAAATAAGCAATCTTGACTTCAAACAAAAAAGGTAGCCTGCATGCCAAAAACACAATCATGAAAGCAATGATCAAATAAGTATAGGACAACTAAAATGGGCCTGTTGCCCCCTTTTTTTATTGCAGAATATGAATCTACATGAAAAATAATAGACCCCTATTTTTTTTTCGCAAAGCGCTTAGTTAATGCTTAAAAAAAGATTGTTTATGTTTAAAGGTTGAGTATCTGACGTCACCGTTCTCTGGCGCGCTTAGTGCGGTGTAACTGTGTGATGTTGCCATGCTATTTTCTGATCCTGGCATTCCTGTCGACCGAGATGTGGTTTCTGAAACCGAAGTCGCAGCAGCGTTGCCATTTTATTCCAAACTCGCAACCGTAATTATGAATTATAAAAACGTACACACGAATGGATGTGTTAAACGAGATTCGTTGTTAGTCGTTTTCACAGTAAATATTAAAACGTAAAATATATTAAATTAAAATATTAACTTGTAGCGGACATACTGCAAACAGAATTCATTTTATGGCAGCCGCAGGATAAGTCCATATTTCAAGTGTTATTAAAACTGGAACAACTATTTATTAAGTAGGTAAACTCGTTTAATCCTAAATTACAGAGTGTATAGCTGCCATTACATCATTTTATTCAAGTCGCAACCTTTAAATAGCAAAATAGCCTAATTTGCGTAAAATCGAACGATCTGGCCACAAAAGTTTCCATTCATGTAAATTCGTCATTCATGTGTAAGTCAATTTTTGGTAAATTGTCCGAAGATCCCTTCACATAATCTTGCTCCATAATTGCACAGTCTATGTTTGAACAACAACGTACCAAGTAAATAAAAACAAAACTTTAACGCGTCCTCCGTTCTCAAACCAAAACGTAAACAAAAGCACAGAACCACAGAATATACCTTCAACAACGACAAAGGTGTCAAGTATGCAACAGGGCATCCAGCGCATCGGCGCAATAACGGAGTGTGTCGCCAGAAACGGTGTCGTATCACGAAATATTTTAATTTGGCGGAAAATCTTTAAAGGTAAAAATAAGACACTAAAACATTACAAATATTTTTTCTATTGCCAGCTTCTAACTCCATTAGGTCCAGGCAAAGTCGCACATGTTATAATAACAATTTACTGTCAAGGGCAACAACCCCATTGGAAAAATCATTCAAAATTGTAATCCGTTACCTATAGTTTTTTATATTTCCAGAATTTCTAAAAAAATTTGTTTTGAGGATTTGTTACAATCATGTAAAGAATTTAAATTATTTAAAGAGGCAATGAGTTGAAATAACAAATGATTTTCTAACAAAAAAATTTTTACTAACTGTATTAGTATTTTTACATTTCTCATATGAATGAACATTTAAAACAATATGAGAAATATAAAAATATAATATAGTTAATACAAATTCTTCGTTAGCAAAACATTTATTGTCATTTAAACACACTGCCTCTTTAAATAATTTAAATTCTTTACATGTTTGTAACAAATCCTCAAAATTTATTTTTTTACAAATTCTGGAAATATACAAAATTATAGATAACAGTATTTTTAGAATTTTGAATGATTTTTCTAATTTTAGTTGTCCTGTTCTAAATTCTTTATTTGATAATTGTTTTCATGCAGGCTACCTATTTTGTTTGAAGTTAAGATTGCTTATTTTGCGTTTTATGATCTAAAAATTGACAAAAATTGATACAAACAAAAACCCAAATACATTATCTTGTAGAGCAAAAAATTGTCTTTCAAATAAACAAAACATTATGCAAAAAATTTTATTTTTAACATGCAATTTTAAACACAACAATGGCTGGAACTTAGCCAATCCATTAAATTCTTCTGTATTTCTCAGTTTATTAGGCCCTGATGATGGCTTATATGAGCTGAAATTGCTTTGCCAATTTGTTATAAATAAAGTGGTATATTTGGACTTAAAGAAGAATTTTCTTTAAGAAGTCCTACTTCGTAAATGCAGAGTTGAAAATATATGACACAAGCTTAAAACTAAACTAGTACATCATACAATCTAGACAACACTAGCCTAAAAAAATTAATAAAAAACTCACTGCTTCTGATGGAGGACTAAAGCTGTCTGAACTCAACCTCTGATAACCGGAAGTGCTAGTTCTTCGAACCTTTTCTTCTTGCTGTTGACTCAGCTTCAAGGGAAGCATCTGAGGGGGTCCACTAGATGGTGCAGCAGACGGTAAACTGCTGGAGCTCAACCTAGATACTAATTTCAAAGGGATTTGTTGTTTAATCGGAAGGTTCTGTGAGACTTTCTGTTGGTTTGTTGTACTTATCAGGTTCATCGGAAGCTGCGACTTTGAAGTACCTAAATGAAACAAAAATTTAAGTAAAAAAATCTGATTTGATTGTTATATTTAGATAAATGAATTCATATTATTCGGTGAAGCTCAATTCTATTTATAGGTTAGTTAAATATTACAGTTACAGGAATTCTCACATTGCATTGTCTCGATTTTTGTGTAGGTAAATGTATTTCAAACTTAACACTTCTGCTTTTTAAATACTTTTAATAATGCCTCAGTTGAGAAATAGATCTACACCAACAATTTCCCCAAATGACATAAATACATTACAAAAATTGCCCCACAATAATGCCTTGAAATGATAAAATATGATAAGATACATATCAAACAAAATTAATCTGATGCAGAGGTTGAAAATACCAATACCAGGAAATTTGTTATGTAAAATGTAATTCTTCATTGTTTTAAGGACTCATAAATACAAAAAATAACATATGAAAGAATATAAAAACGTTATTGGAGTTATAGAATAAGTATTTCTCTGTAAAATTAAGCAAAACTGAAAAATTTTAAACTGAAACCATCCAATCTTCTTTTAAACTACAGAAGAAATCAAGAAGCTTTGCTACTGCCATCAGTTTGTGATCTGTGTATCTAACACACAGAAGTGACATTTATCTTTAAACGTAGAACATTACCTTAATTTTAAAAATTCTGAAATTAGTATGGTTGAAAAGACCTATTTTTTCTGATTAAGAAAATTTTGATATTATTCCAATTTTTTTTAGTCATTTAATCAGATTTTATATTTACATCCAGGAGGCTATGGAATGAGAAAACACACAATATGATTTATATTCAGTAAAAATTTTAATCCATATAAAAGAATATTATCCATATTTGGATACATACAGTAGAGTGAAAAAAAAATCGGACACTGAGTGAAATTTTTTTGAACGTCAGATAACTCGTGAATGAAGTTATCAATTGACACGGGGTTTTTTGCTGTTTGATTCTCATTTTCTTGTTAACATTTCCAATAAATATCGTTGAGATTGTTTCACTGTATGATAAGTTATGGTATCACATTTCAATGCACATAGAAATGTAACCGTGCAAAAAAACCCGGACACTTCGACAAATTTAGTAAAACACAAAATTTATTTAAAGAACCACAAACTTAACATTTATCTGACAGAACTATGGATCAACATTTAGTCGCATAACCCTTTACAACAATCACAGCAGCACAGCGGAGTCGACCAAACTGATAATTTTCTTGAGAAGAATTTTCTTTTATTCCGCCTCCTGCACTGCCATCAAGTCATCCGCTTTCTTAAATTTTCGGACCCGGACGTGCCTTCCTAGCTCTTCCCACAAGTGCTCGATCGAATTGAGGTTCGGCGACTGTGCTGGGCATTGCACATTTTCTCGATGGCATGTAGAAGCATAACCTCTTCCAATATCAAACTATAGCATAGTTCACATTTTCAGAAATTTCTAGAGAATATTATGCCAAATCATTACGTTTCTACCACCGTGCTTGATAGTGGGGACTTGATAAGGGTGGTCGAAGCATTTTCCGTCCGGCCGGCGCACGAACCAAATGCCACCCGAAGATACCAAATTAAATTTACTCTCATGCGACCACAAGAATTCGACCACCCGAACCGGTTCGAAAATCTTGTGGTCGGATGTGAGTAAATTTAATTTGGTATCTTCGGACGGCATTCGGTACGTGCGCCGGCCAGTCGGAAAACGCTTCGAACACCGTTATAAAGTCTCCACTATCAAGCACGGTGGTGGAAACGTAATGATTCGATGGTAATCTTTCCTAAAAATTTCTGGGAGTGTGAACTATGCTATAGTGTATCTTTCAGGCTGCTTCAGCCTTGGTCGGTCTGCTGTGACGTGTGGACGGCAAGATGAACGCCAACCAATATAGGAAGATATTGGAAGAGTTTATGCTTCCGCACGCCACCAAAAAAATGTGCAGTACCCAGCACAGTCGCCGGACCTCAATCCGACCGAGCACTTGTGGGAAGAGCTTGAAAAGCGCGTCCGCGTCTTAAAATTTAAGAAAGCGGACGATTTGATGGCAGCGTTGGAGGCGGAATAGAAGAAAATTCTCCTCAAGAAAATCATCAGTTTGGTAGACTCTGAACCGTCCCGTTGTGCTGCTGTGATGGCCGTAAAGAGTTTTGCGACTAAATATTAATCCATAGTTGTGTCAGATAAATGTTAATTTTGTGGTTCTTTAAATAAATTTTATGTTTTACTATAAATTTGTGAAAGTGTCCGGTTTTTTTTGCACGGTTAGATTTTTATATGCATTGAAACGTGATACCATAAATTTTTATATACTGAAACAATCTCAACGATATTTTTTGGAAATGTCAACAAGAAAATGAGAATTAAACAGTAAAAAACCCGTGTCAATTGGTAACTTCATTCACAAGTTATCGACGTTCAAAAAAAATTTCACTCGGTGTCCGGTTTTTTTTGCACGCTGCTGTACATGAGACTCCTAAAGGCGCTCATGCAGTTCTTTTGTCGGTAATCTAGGATGCCGTGTAACTAATGAAACTCATTATTTATTTGGAAATAAGTACCAATACATTGTTTAACATATTATATAATAATACCAAAATTAGTAAAAATGAAGCTAACCAAAGCCAACTTTGTTAACACGAAAAAAGCAGGTTGGTGTTATATCTAAAAAATGTGGCCTCCAAATTAATTCGAGTACTCCACTGGATTCAAAATAAAAATATCTATAAAAAATATCTTCACAGTTTTTTTGTATCTACATACCCAATCGAGATATTGAGTACTGAAGAAAAGTTATATTATTCAAACGAGGCAATGGTATTATCACATACAGGAATTAAGTGAATATGGAATCACTTTAAATGCAACTGTGGCTACCATAAATTTTAAATTTCTCAACCCAATCTCATTAAAAGCAATAAAACTCACTTTTGGTCCACTTAGGGTCCTTCCTCCTGTCGGCAGTATGTGTACTCATCATACTTTCCGTCCTAACAACACCGCCCTGAGCATTAGATGCATCAGACATGGGGCTGCTTTCTTCCGAACTCTCCTTGCTGCTGTCCTCCAGCTGTCCCGTTACGGGCAAGGCAACGTTTGGTGAAATCAACAATCCCTGACTCGTTAACACCTCCATCTTCCTGTACAGCTGCTCCCGCTGTTGCTTGATGTCAGACTGTTCGGCACGGATCTGCTCCTGCAGCTTGAGCAGTTCGTTCCTCTTTTCTTCGAGCTCTTTGGCCTCCTGGTCTCTGGTGGCCGCCCACGCTGCCTTTTCGCCGCTCAGTTTGTCCTGCAGGTTGCGTAGCTCTTCTAGTTGCTGATTGTGGCGGTACTGCTTGGAGCCCTCCCCTCCACCTCTCAGCACCGATATTTGGGCTTGTAAGCTGATTTCATGAAACAGAATGAAATATAAGTAGAAATTTAAAATTCTTGATTATTAAACTTTGAGATTGAATTATTAAAATTTTATAACACCGACTCTGACTTATATCTGCATTGATAACAGTGATGTCAACTTAAAGTATGACAAACAGATCTGTAACAGTGCAGCATCAGTGAGGAGAACACAATAGTATGAAAACATGGCTAATTTCAATCATAAAATACCCAGCAGCAGTGTTTTTTTAAAGCTTAGGAATAAAAGATGCAACTATACGCAATATTCTACAAAGAAATATAACAGTACTTAATGAAAATTGTATGTGTTATTATTTGTATTAAGAAACTGTTATATCGCTCTACTGACGCCACTACTGACTTTATGGAATATGTATCAGGAGAAATCGATCAAAATAAATATGTGGCTGTGGTATTTGTGGACTTAAGGAAGGCCTTCGATACGGTGGATATTGACACTATGCTAAACAAATTACACAGAATGGGGGTGCGGGGTAATGCTCATGGATTGTTTAAGTCGTACCTCAAACACAGGAAGCACAAAACTGTGGTAAACGGAAGAAAAAGTGGAGAAGTGGAAAATGTGGTAGGGGTACCACAGGGATCAGTACTGGGCCCGGTGCTAAATTTGTTGTATGTGCATAGTTTAGCTTTGGTAGGTTTAAAAGCTAGGTACATTACATATGCTGATGATACAGCTCTAGTGTACTCGTCCTCTGAGCTATCATGTCTAGAGACTATCATAAATAGTGACCTAAACAAATACTGTCAGTGGCTCTGTCACAATAAACTTGCTATTAACCTAAATAAGACCTGTTATATGTTAATCACGCAAAAAAATAAAAAAAGATAGCCATTAACATTAAAAATTAAACAGTGTTGAATGAAGTTCGTTCTAATAAATACTTGGGTCTCTACATAGATAATGGGCTGGTCTGGGATGTTCATATAAACTCAGTAATAAAAAAAATAGTGACTATGACGGGTGCATTAAGACGTTGTGGTAACTACTTGAACGATGCTGCTAAACGTATCACTGTCAGCTGGAGAGTCTACTACGATACCTCATTGTCTGTTGGGGGAATGCATCCCAATACTTAGTTAATAGGCTGCAGAGGGTGCAGAATAGAATCATTAAAATTCTATACAACATGGACCACTTCACTCCAACTGCTCAGGTCTATGGACCTCAACGTTTGCTCAATATTGACATTTTAAAAATGTTGGAACAGGCAAAGCTTATATTCTGTATTATGCAAGCTCAGATAAAGTGCAATTCTAGTATAAGTGTAGTCAGTCAAATTCATAGTTATAACGTGAGAAATTACAACTGTCTTAGAAGTGATTTCCGAAGGACTAAAAAGACACAGGCCTCTCCAATTTTTAGAGCAATTAAGGTGTACAATTGTTTGGATGCTTTTATAAAACACAAAAAAAAAATATAAAAGCTTCTGCAAAAATTTAAAAAGAACATTGTTGGAAAATTTTTGAATTGTATAACATTAATATGTGATTTAGTTTATAAGTGAAGTGAACTGCGGCACCTACATAAACTGTGTATATTGATTTCCCTTTGTTTAAGCCAATGTTACCTGTTTATTTTTTTGTACTGTTTTTTGGCTAGTAATAAATTAAAAAAATAACAGTTAATGATAAGTAACCGCAACTTTTTAATCACTAACAAACATTAGGCTTTTTAAGATTACGTCATCCAATATGGCGTCCAGGGGGCAAAAAGCACACGCATGGGACGCGCCTGCGAAACCCTGGAAACGGAAGCGTGGCTGATAGAGTTGGGTCCTTCATGACCAAGTCCTTCAAATTGAATTGACTCATGCCTTGATTTGGCTCACAGCTAATGAATCAGCGTCGTTCGTGCGTCGTACATGGTTAACCGCTGACGACAGCACACGACGAGAACACAGCATGACAGCATATTTATATGCTGTGGCGAGACAGGAGACACCGTTGTCACTTTCAATTCACGATCCATATGAACGACTTGAATGATCCGAATCTACGTGATCGATTGAACGATTTGAATTGAATCAGATGTCCCAGCTCTAGTGACTGACGTTGGCATTAAGTAATGGGGTTTCTATGACAGCGCGCTAGAAGCTGCATCGTTTTGMCATGTGCTCCCTGGCMGTCGCTCCGAAAGTCACGTGTTCTAAAAAGCCTAATTGCCATCTGCCATCACAAACAGTATTAAGGCACAAGATGAATCCACAAGACCAAGGGAAGAACCAAATAAATGTGATGTTGGATATCGTGGATTATAAATTTCATTTAACGGCATTAAAATGCTAGTCTATGCCCTGGGGGCCTGCTGTCCAATTGAAGTATCTAGKTGCATGCCAATTTGTCAAGCTACAGGTCACTTCCTTTAGGAAGTAGATCCCATTATGGCAGCTAGGTKGCTTTTGTCATCATGTCAGTGTAATGCTGACAGCTGGCATTGCCATCTAATTTCTTACTTTCATTTAACGGCTTAAATTTTTTCGTTTTTCATTCATAGATTTTCAGTATGCAAAAAATTCTTCAAACAACTTTTGGATATACTTTCATATAATAGTTACCCTTCACAAATTCTCCATTTTTAAACGTTTTAGAAACTTAGCATGGTACTGAAGAATAGTCTATCACTAATTAATACTATGCACATTGTCGTTTGCTGTTTTATATATTAACCTTTATGTAATTATTTTAAACTAAAAAGATTTTAATGTGTTTGCAATATGTCTAATATAACCCAAAGTGGCTATAACCACTTAATACCTGTTACAAACTCTATTAGAGCCAATTTTCATCTACCAAAAGTTATTTTAGTTTGTAAAATTAATTTTAACTAATTCAAAACCATATTGTTGCCAAAATGTATGTTGGAGTCGACCAGCCGTTATGACTGAGAACCCTTAAAGAAATAAAAGCAACTGATGTTTTATAAAATGTGTCTTAGTTTCTATAACACTCTTTTAAAAGAAACCCAATAGCAATATTTGGGTGTAAGATTTAAAAGATCATAATAACAATAAGAAACTACATGGTCTATAACAGAGTAACATACTTACATTGGCAACTTATAAAATTACTAATGATGGTGCCTATAAGTGTTCTGAATCTACTATTGTGAACCTTTTATGCACAACAGGGTGTAAAATTGCTTCCACATTTTATTTTATTTCCTTGAGACATTATTTTGAAAAGAAAGCATTTTCCAATTCTACTTCATTCAGAAAGGATACTTAGTTCTATTCTTCTTTCAATTTTTTCTGAACCTATATAAAAAAGTTTTAAATATAAAAATTCAGCATTACCTTTCATTGGTTGTCATAAGTTGCAATATGATTGACAGCAGAGTATAAAAATGGTGTGACAACTGAACAGCGGCATATTGTTGTTCTCGGCCGAGCGAAAGAAGCGCTGTAATATCTGGTGGAACTGTCACCTGTTGATTGGTACTAGGTACATTTCCATTTGTTACTGACGGTGGTGCACCAGTTATACTACAGTTCCTGTAAGGCAGTCGCTCCTGAAAAACAAACAGAAATCTATATCAGGGAAACTAATAACTTTGGTTGGGTCAACTGGTGGTGTATTTTGTATATTTGTTGTTTTTAAAATTTTTTTTTACTTACAAATCAAAACTTGCATATAATGGTTGCTGACAAAATTTAATCTACAACAATGATGTCAATGACCTTTTTAAGTAAGTAGTGTCTATAGTCTCAGAAACATATTTGCTTCAGATCATATAATACCTAATACATTTAAAAATAATGACACTTGCAGATCTCACGCAATATTAACAATCAAGAAATTCACTTACGAATAATCGTGAGTCTCCTGGCTTCAAATTCTCAAAGTCAGGGCTTCCAGCTGGTGTGGTGCTAGAAGACTGGAGTTTTTTGCCCATTCCCTTCAATGGACCTTGGTTGGACGTGTCGAATCCACCGAATGTCTCAGCTCGCTTAGGTAAAATCGGCGACACATATGTTTCACTCTGGTGTTCTCCCGCAGAACTGACACTTCTCGATAAATTTGTACCTGTGGTGTAAAGAGAACTGGCCAGTTGGCTGACCTCCTGCAAAAAAATTGGAAAAGGTTTAAGTATAATAAATCTATGAACTATACACTTAATATGCAATTTTGGACATGGTTGCAAAAATTATATATTTTTTTTGGTTATACCTGATATTTAGAAACTATTAGCTTGAAGTCGTTCAATATAACGCATTGGTTCTGCTTCTGTGATGCTAGTGAGTTGTTAGTAACTAACTAATCATTTATTCTAAATTAAAATGTTAGTTAGTTGCATTTAAATTTTTCATTTTCGCCCATATAACATTTATGTACTTTTAGTAAAATAAGAAGTTCCAGTAGAATGATGAAGTCAAGATTTATTTTGATGACTATTTCTATTAAGTCTTCTGTGTATTAAATTATCTTGTTTAGCTATAAAAACATTATGTACAACCCTTTATTGGCTTTAGTAACCTATTAAGGAACATTKCATATATKACTGGTTACTAATTACTATACKGAGTGACTCAAATTCTATGCTCATTATTTGAATCTCGGAATCGSTGGGTCTTATAATTTATCAAAAATTGATTTTTAAAGCGAAGTTGTGATAAAATTTAGCTATTTCAAGGTTGCGCTTAGACAAAATAGAGTAACAGCAACAAAAAAATTTGTACCCACTTATCGAATGACAATCAAACTCTCAAACAGAATGTCCTATGAAAAAAAAATGTAGACGATGATGTAACTCATGATTGTAATGAATTTACTTAATAAAAAGTTGTTCTAACTTTTATTTAATTTGAAATATTTCACTTATTTATATGTTATATAGTTGTAACGAATTCACATTCGCWCTTATGATTTTTTCTGATGCATCTGTTGTCTAATATTTACAATGAAAATGGGTAATGCATTTAAAATATGTGTTTTATTAAAGTTAGTGTAAAGTTACGGTAAATCTCAGCACTCTGTTTTAGGAATCTGGCCACACTCAGAAACAATTAAGAGATCCCAAGATGATTAAATAGAAATAAAATAATATATTTTCAAGTTTTTTCCCAAATACAGTCTAACATCCTTTATCTGTAATGAAATTTTTAAAACATAACACTCTTTTTCTTTTAAAATAAATTGTCAAACATTTCGAAAAGTAATACAGCAGGTGATAATAAATATTTAGTTTCAGTTATCAAAACATTTAAGGTATTGAAGTTCGAGTTAGAATTATACATAATAATTTTCAATCGAATTATCAAAAATTTGACATCAAAATTTGAATGTATATTAAAAAACGTAAAGATAAGTAAAAAATTACTGGAAAAATATGTCCTCCATCTATAATAAAAATGCTAAATTAGGAAAATAATTCTTGCATGGACTATATTTAATAAATTTATTAATCTTGCATTGGCTCTAATAAAATGTATGCTTGAACAATGTCAATATGCTATTAAAGATACAATTCTTATATTCAGGCGTTGTTTCTTATAAAACATAAAAGCTATTTGTGATAACTACAAAAACAATTTCATTCATTAAATAATCTGAACAGTACTAAATAAACACTTATTTCAAAAACTTGTAATAAATATTGTAATGAAATTTTGCATTAATGACATTAAAATAAAGAAAGTTACAAAATTTTAATCAAACTACCATTAGCATCTAGAAAATTATCACACTAAAGCATTTGCTTGATTTGTGCACAAAAAAATCACCTAAAAAAGTTATGGAAACTTACCTGAACAGCTGTCAACACTTCCTTCCACATCTGCCCAGTATCTGCATTCTCACTGACCAAATGTCGATAAGATGGAGGTGAAGGTGGGTCCAATCCCGATGCGGCTAACAACTTGAGTTGCAACGACATCTTTTCTTCCAGTAACAAAGCCTGTTCCACATCCTTCTGTCTCAGCAATCCTACAATGATTCACCAGTTAAAAATGAACTCCAACAGATAGCAGGAAATTAACATTCCATGCTAATGAAACAGTCAAATCATCAGATGGATGAAGCGCTTCCAGTCCACTTGGAAGTATGTAGTATATACGATATGGCATGAAACTTGTGTTTTGTTTATTTGAAGTACTTAAATATTTGAAGTAATTAGAATAAAACAGCCAAAATATCAATTATATAGAATCTTTAAGTATATCATTATTTAAAGAGCCTACTTTTTACCAATCACAGCTAGAATAGACATGCCAACCAAATGCATCATAAAAATTCTTTATGACTGTTGATTGTTCAGGTGCAGTACAACTGAAAGTGGCTGCTAAAAAAGGAAATATGATTAAGGCAGATTAGTAATGTTGGATTCAGTACCATGAGATACACAAGTCACAAATAAAAATTCCAATGCAATACGCAAGAGCCTTATAGTTAACAAGCATACTGTTTTAGTACAGTTAATAATACAAACTGGTAAAAATTTATTAGTAGCGAATGCAAAATGTCGTTTGCACTTAAAAGATGTGTTTACCTAAGAATTAATACTTGGTAGATCAAATTAGATTCCAAATTACACAATAGTAAATCACTTTAAATACAAATATTTAACATTTCATTTCATACTTTGCTTATAATGCCAATAATTCATAGACCAATTTTTGCCTACTGCATAAAAAGTAAGCAAATTTCAAATTCAAGAAGGTTAAATATTATACGATGAAAAGGATATTCACAAACAAATGTAAAGCAAATGCTGTAACATACATATTATTAAACTGTATACGATATGGTAACATGTCCGGCCATTTGCAAATTACTTCCATTTTATTTTTTATTTGCTCATTCGCTTTAAAATGGTCAAAAACGCAAAAGAACAAAATTTGAGCAAAAAAAATTTCTTGTCTGTGTGCTGTGGTTTTGTTTGTATACGTGGTAACTTTCGAAAGACTTCATATATGAACCTGAAATTTGGCAAACGTATAAATCTCAACTACCCAAAGCGACCTATTGTTTGTGGGGTAAGTACGGTATCGGGAAGGGGGCAAAACTAAGGGGTAACTACCCTTTTTGCAAATTTTTAATTTTTTATATTTTTTTCGTTTTAGTATGTGATTAGTAGTATAACTGCGAGCAGTACTCATTCTTATAAATTTTCGGTGCAGCAAACAGTTTAGAAGATATTAGCAAAAAAGCGTCACTTAAAGAAAACAATTTTTCCTAAATATCTCCGAATATACTTAATATATTCAAAAAATGAAAATGCCATCAGATAGGAAATAAAATTTGTCACAAAAAGTTTCTTAGAATATTTATTCAAAATTTTGACATTAACGAAATATTTCCAAAAAACCTATTTTGGTCCCTACTGTACGATTTTTTTTAAATTTTGGTATTATATATAAAATCAAATTTCTGATCAGAAAGTACTCTTGTAATTTTTTTAAGTTAATAATTTTCAAGTTATTTGGAAAAAAACGATTTTAAAATTTATATATTTTTGCTAATATCACGAGGACTTTGTCTTAGAAAAATCTCTAGAGAGACAAAATGCTCAAAATCTGATTACTAATCGTATAGCATAAGAAATAAAAACGTAAATGTCATTTTGACAATTGGATGTGGAAGTATTGATTCAATTTGCAGCGGTTTTTTTTAAACAAAAGCTAGTGGCTAACACAGTATTGTATTTACAATTTTAGATGAGTAGTATATTTTGAATATCATTAATATTTAAGCAACGGCACAAAAACTCATGAATACAATAATTGTGCTTACTTATCACTAAGAACTTAAAGCCATGCTAATTTTAATTTGTGTTTGTATGAGCAAAATAATTATAGATTTAGAGAATTATAATTTTAGGTAGTTTATTTAAAAAAATAAATCTGAATCGTTGTTGATATGTTATTCTCAAAATGGCCAAAACTGCAAGCTAGGATTTTTTTTTCTTGAAAATGGTTGAAGTTGATAATATCAATTTTGGTACATACTGTCAGTTTGTTGAATGCTATTTTATGGTGGTATCATATTCTCAGGTTGTGTTTATAAAAGGTAAAAAATTAACAACTGCTCTTTATTTTTTACTGAACTTTTCTGTTGGTTACCTCAAATAAGAAAAAACTAGAGGTTGTCAATTTCAACCCTTCATAAACAGTATACCATCACAAAATAACCCTCAACTAACTAAAAATTAGGGAAACCAAAATTCAGATTGTTAACTTTAGTAGTTTTCAAGAAAAAAATAATTTTTCAGTTGTTTTAAGATATTAACATTAAGTCAAAGAGAACTCGTATCGAAAAATTTTATATAAAAAGACTATCCTTAATATATCTAATACAGAACATCATGTATAACAAATCTGAAACAGCTTTGCTGGGACAACCACAATATGGGGAAACTTAATTCTACCTCACAGGATTTCTATCTTTACCATTACATCAATTGTAATCTAAAAAAAAGAAAACCCAAGTTTCAAAAAATTCATATCAATATTTAATATCATTATTATTATACAAAATTTAATTAAGAATAATTAAAAAAAAAAGAAATTGATACCTTGTAACTTAACTACTGTCATCCTTTTGTAAATGGCAAATGTCTACCCCACAGTTTCCAAGTTTTATCTCATCAAAGCGAAATTTTGTACAAAGAAAAGATAAAACATTAAGCAGAGCTCAAAAAGTAATAGCCCTCAGTGTGTTTTAGAGACACTCTGTATTTATCGCTTTTCTTCTTCAATCTGACCTATGTTATAATAAATTTAATATAATATTTACAAGTGATTCATTTATTTTGCAACCTGTCACAGACTTTGCTGCTTGACCTGACTATTTAGAATGACAGTTCTTCAAAGTATCTAAAATAGCTATAGACTCCATCAGCATTAAAATTTATTACATATGTATTAATTTGTAGGTAAAAACAAAATCATCGATACCTTTTAAGTCTCAAACAACACACCAGAACAAACACCGGCTTATGGTAAGGGTTACGAGCAAACATCCCGAAGAAATTGCATGCACGAAACAACCGATAAAGGAACATGCTTTTACCAAGTTACCTTCAATGTCCGACTCAGTGTCTGTTGGAAACATAGCAACATCGTACACAATAATAACGCTAATAGAATTTATTTCATAAAACATATTTGAGTGGGTATGACAGGAGATAGATCTACAAAAAAGGAGAAATAAGTAAGCGTGCCCAACTAAAATATAGTGAATAATAGGGGGAACTACAAGGATGACTATATACAGGGGTGGGAATGGAGAGGGACTTGAGACACTCACCAACTAGGTGGCGGATTTGGTTCTGCTTCGCATTGAGGAATGACTGACGTTCTTCTGTGCTCATGACAATGTTGTCGTTCTCATCTTCGGGGCAGCTTTGAACTGCAGCTCTGAAGCAACAACATCAAATACAATAAAATTAGGTATTTTACTATAGTAAGATTTTTGCAGTTTGAACATTCTGTGAGTGCTGTATTAACAATAATATAAAGTATACAGTATAGTTTTGATAATCCGGACACTAGAAGTACCAAGTGTTTTTTAATTCAGTCAATATCTTCTTAAAATCTTTAAAAACAGCCTCTTTAAAATAAAAACACATCATATTCCAGTTACAAACATGATATATTTTTCTTTATACTTGAACACACATACATACGAGTACATAATATCGTACATATTGATAAATCAACAGATTTTTGCAATTAATAATTAATGCAAATACATACCCTTTCATAGATATCTGCATGTCAAATTTAAAAAAATGCAAAATGTGTAACATAAAATTCACAACAAAAGTAGTTTTCAATTGTTAGAACATATGCCAGAAATTTAATTATTTTTTTAGCAAAATAAGAATTCAAGGTTGACTGTTTAATGCACTGACTACGCTTAAGCGCTTTCTTTAAATTGCCTGGGTAATAAAATTTCATGTAGAGGCATTCATTTTGTTTTGTTCTGCCCATTTTAAACACACAGTGTGTGCCTCCCTTCATGTGTCTGGGTCCATTACAAATCACTGAGATAAGAAATTGGGTGAGGAGGCTTCTTGAGGAGCCAGGAGTATAACTGCCTAAATTGCGGGGGTAGGGCTATTTCTACACACTGTCCAAATTAAGGAATTAAAAAACCTAAAACTTTCGAACGTTTCAGGCATCTGACATATCGTAGTGTCCGGGTTATCAGTTATACTGTACTTAGTTTATTAGAAAAGTAGACCTAAATATATCAAATCCTAAATCATCGTTGAATTATTTCATCTTAACGACAAAACCGATTCAACACTGATTCATAAGTCTGGCAACAAAGAAGATATCACAAACTATCGTGAGGTTTGTATTCAATCCGTTATACCCAAATTGTTGGACGGACTTGTGGTCTCACAATTGAAATGGTCCTGTAAGCACGTGGTTGGTCCTGAACAGCATGGTTTTTGTGATGGGAAATCGACTACAACAAATCTCTTGTCATATCAGTTAGATGTTCTTGATGCTTTTGAGAAGGGTGTGCAGGTGGACTGTATCTACACAGATTTTTCAAAAGCCTTCGATAGGGTTAATCATGTACTGTTGGTTGAGAAGTTGCGAATTTTGGAGTTCGGTGATGCGATATGTTGCTGGATTCAAAGTTTTATTAGCGGGCGGGTCCAGTCAGTTAGGATAGGTAACCACATTTCAGATTAAGTATCTGTTACTTCAGGGGTCCCGCAGGGCTCACACTGTGGACCGCTGCTTTTCAGTTTGTTTCTAGAAGACATTGCTGGCAAGTTATCTTCGGGTTGTCTGCTTTTTGCAGATGACTTAAAAATTTATAAAAAGGTCCAATGTTTGCAGGACCAACTTGATCTTCAGCGAGATTTGGATGTGTTGCACCGGTGGTCAGCAGAGAACAGGCTGGTGATGAACACTGATAAGTGCTTTGTGATCAGTTTTTCACGAAACAGAAATAGTCTAATATACCCTTACAGTATAAACTTTTTAAAATTGAAGTCTATGGGAGAGATTAAAGATTTAGGAGTGACATTTGACAGCAAGCTGACATTTATTAATCACATTGGTAATATAGTGGCAAATGCTTTTAAGGTTCTGGGATTTATAAATAGATTTAGTAAGGATTTTACTCCTAGTACGTACAGGCTTCTCTACTGCTCCCTGGTGCGTCCCATCCTTGAGTATGCGTCTTCGGTATGGAGCCTGCACTATTGCATTCATGTTGACAGGATTGAGAGTGTTCAGAGGGCATTTGTTCGTAATTGGGGATACAGATCATATGGGGGCGTTGGTAATTTGGATTACCCAGTGCTTATGAGGGAATTAAATATCGTAAGTCTTCAGCACCGCAGAGCAGCAGCTGATCTGTGCTTCTTGCACTGACTCATTCATGGTAGAGTAAGTTGTGAATTTTTAATTTCGAAGCTGTGTTTCAATGCTGGTATAAGAGCCCGAACAGGACGGCTGTTTATTACTCCATTTTCTAGTACAAATTATGGCTTAAATAGCCCTATGTCCAGAATCCAGAGACTGGGTAATGATTGTGATTTAGATTTGTTTAAGTGTAGTCTTAATGCTTTAAAGAGACACATATTGCATTCATATCGCTATTGATTATTTTGGCTTCAGGTTGGGTTGTTATGTTAAATTTAGCTTTTGATGTTTTATATTTTGCATTCTGCACTTCTGTAATACTTAATGTAAAAATGGCGCTGTCCGTGTATATCAATAAATAAATAAATAAAAAAATTTCTACTGTCAGTGATAAGTCAATTTAAATAGTGATCTGTTATTTGTGGTCTTCATTTTATTAAACACACCTATGTAAACCATTATGAAAGATCTGTAGAAGAAATTATTTTGCAAGAAAAACTCACCTAATCGCCTGAATCCAAACTTGCTTATCTTTGGGCTTGTGTACCTTCAGTTCAAACATTTCTGGATCTGAAGGATTCGACGATATCAAATAAATACCTCTAGACTCTTGGCCAGCCTTCTCACGGACTAGAAGCTTTTGTAAGGAAACTACACCAGCCTGAAAGAAAATTTCACATTTGATTAATACAACAGATTTATTGCTTGTATTCTTAGGTACTTGGAAAATTGTATTTACGAGGATGTCATCTTATATCAAAGAGACATGTTGGTAAGATTAAGTTTAAGCAGCTATGATGATGTTAAATTAATTTGTGAATGTAGCAATGCTGAAAAGGTGAAAAACAAATATGTATATGGAAATATTTTCCAATACACCGCTTGGCAATTACAGAAAAGTAAAAACTGACATCTATAAAAAGCGAGTTCAAGTTAAAAAATACTTATGGCAAATAATAAAATGAAGGTTGATATAATTTCATAAAATTTTGAAATGCAAGCAATTAGAATGATGCCCACATTTTTTTAATAAAGGATTTGGTAGGCCAGGAAGGGGCCAACTCCCCACATTTTATCCTTTAACTTTAAAACGATTAAGAATTTTTTCAAAAATATGTTTTTTTAATCCTTAGGGCTTGTAAACAAAAAAGGTACTCTTTGTTCATGCGGCTAAAATTGACCCTTTCTGAGAGAATTGCAGTTGAACACAATTCACATTTTCACTGCTTAACTAAATCATTTTTTTTAATCAAATTAGCCATGATAAATGATCAATCTGTTATTGATGTMACTGTTACGTTRACATTTTTACAATACTTTACATTATTTGTTGCRTAAATCCTGAAATAATAATAACTGAATATTCATATAAATAAGTACGACAACATACTCATTTATATGAATATTCCATTACTATTATTTTAAAATTTTTACAAATTGTTTATTATTTATCACGGTCATTTGATAAAAAAATTGATTTAGTTACATAAGCAGTAAATGTGTGAATCCTAACATTCAACTGCAATTTTCTCGGAAAGGGTCAATTTTAGCGCCATGAACAAAGAGTACCTTTGTTCAAAAGGCCCAAACATTAAAATTTCTGAAAAACTATTTCTCTTCCACTATATTTAAGAATCAATATCTTAGCAGGCGGGCGTTATTTCAAAAAAAGTTATACTGTAAAATAGTGTTATTTTTACATCAGTTTTCAAATTCGACATCTTGTATAAACAATTTTTATTTTTTTGAAAATCATTTATTTTTGTTTATTTGTTGCTCGCTTGTGATGTATCACATAGGAATGTATTTATTAGCAAGTTCTGAAAATCGGTTTTTCTGAGAACTCTCCCTTCTAGACTACTAAATAATATGTATGTATTGTTCAAATATTTTTTAATTTGTTTATTGTTCGAATTTTTATTTACTAAATTTGTGCTTAGCTGTACCTGTTATCACATGTAGTGCTTAATAAAATTTATTATTATACTATTTGTTAAATAAATACAAATGTCAACTCACCTTATTGTCTGGAGTAAAAAACGTATATTTATGTGAATTCTCCTGCAGGAAAAACAGCACATCGGACAGAACGATAACCAACACAATTTGCATCTTCCCTCTGCCTTGCATCAACATGGCAAGTCCCTCAAACCTCAGCGAGCGGTTCCCCTGCAGAATATCGGACTTCTTGAACTTGTGTCCTCGATGCATGGTATACGACTTGGCTTCTATCCTGTTATAAATCTCCAACTTGCGGTCTTCCTTCTCCTTCTCCGCAACCTGTGCATCGACTTCTACGAGTATTTCTTTGACTAAGCTAAGAGCTTTCTGTAATGTTTCCTGTTCGTTTTTGTTTTCTTTGCTGGTCTTAATTAACGGTTCTATCAAAAGGGGATACTTCGTAAGACGCTGCGTCACGAAAAGTATACATTCCGGAATGCCTTTCTTTTTGAGCAAGGGATTCGTTTGGCAATGTCGGATGAACTGGCCAAAACGTGAGTCACTTTGAAGGTAGTACTTGTACAGTTCAACTGCATCTCGGTGTCGACTACAAAATTCTCCTGGAAAGAAAAAACAGAATAAATCATAAAAATTATTGTAAAACAAAATTAAGGTCAAATATGTCATATAAACATAATAGGTATTATTGCCATTTAGATGTCGTGAAGTTCTATTTGTATTTTAAGTGTAGTGTAGTGGCATCTTTCTTTAATGTATTTACAAATGGTAGAAATTACAAACTCCTATTCAAGCTTAACTAAAAGTTTCTTCTAATTTAGCTAATGGGGTTGTAGCCCTCGATCACAAATCGTTATTGCAACACATTTGTAGGTTTTGCTAGACCCAATGAAGTGAGATACTAGCAACAAAAAAATATTTCTGATGTTATATTGTCTTATTTTCGCCCTCTAAAGTTTTCCGCCAAATTCAAATATTGCTAGCAACGTCACTTGACCCGGCTAGAGTGGGGGAGTGTGGTGGGATCGCATTTCGCCACGGTAAACCTACCGTGATTTCGTGTTTGACTCATAAAAGAAATATCTGGTCAGTGTTGCCAACTTAGCGGATAAAATTCTCGCCCAACGGAAAAACGTTTTAGCAGTTAGCGAATATTTTAACGGAATAAGAAAGTCTTTAATTAATATTAACTGTTTCACTTTAGCGCATAAATATGGGAAACTTAGATATGAAGTATCTACAATCGATTTATTTATGCTAGGTGACTCGATGATTACTGTATTCTTTGCCTGGGAAATATTATATTTCCTGCTTTTTTTACCTACCAATCTAAAATTTTACCAACATCTAACTAGTGCTTATGTGTTTCACGTTGCAGCTCTGATTGTCAAATGACGCAGATATTATCTCAAACCAAGTAAAAAGCAACGAAACATATTTCTGGAAGGAACACGAGCTCGACAACGAAATTTTTAACGTTATAGCATAATATGTAGAAAAATAATAATTATTTATGTAAAATAAATAATAAATCCCCTTGTATATCAACAGATTACCCTGTCTTTAAAATTTTAGCGGATTCGATACACCAATCTAGCGGAAGTTCTATCAGCCCCGGTGGCAACACTGTACAGATAGACAAATGATCTGTTTGTTTACATTTGCGTTTGGCTTGGTTTTGCGAGGAGGATTTATATTTTTGCATCTAGTTTCTTTAACACAAGCGACTTGCTATTAGCACATCACGCCACAATTTTCGTCTTGATTTTTCTTCGGGTACAATTAAAAATTTCTTTTCTACAACAACAATACTAGTAATTGCGCATGTTGGCACAAAACATTTCTTTTCAGCAGCCATTTCGTCCGCGTTTTGAACGATATAATCGTGATCGATAAACAAAAACAAACAGCACGAGCATTACTGAGAGGTTATGAATGACGCTCGTCGTGTCGTCGTCCGTTCGTTGGCAGTTGACAACGAAAAACACGCATAGGCAACTGTAACGCTGAAAATTATTGTGCCCTGGCAACAACACACAGCTGCTGCCAATCACAAGCGGCAGAGTCAACCTACGTCACACATTCAAATATTTAAACTTTACCATTTTTTTTACGTTTATCTAAGCGCTTTGGAAATTAAATGAATACACAGGGGTATATTATTTTTTATGTAGATTCATATTCTGCAATAAAAAAAATATGGTCTACAACCCCATTACATAAAATGTTCATATACCTAATAGCTTGAGAGCAAAAAATAGAATCACAAGGCATATGTAAATGACAACTTCTACTGCATAAATGTAAATAGCATATATTATACATAGCATATGTATAAATAGCATAGAAATATCCTCACCATACGCTGATTTAAGTTTGGAAGCATGCTGGTCCGAAAACTGCTCAAGCAGAATGTCAGCAATGGTTGACACTACAGGTGACTCTCTCTGTCGCTGCCTCAGACGTGACAACAATCCTAAATGCAATTCTGTCAGGTCAGCTAGTCTCGGAAACATACGTTCTAAACTTGGTCCTAGTTGGAAGTATTTTTGTAAACCGTCTACAAAAACCTGTAAATAAACAAAACACATAAAATATTAGTAGATTACAAAAATTAAACCAAATTCTCTTGTTATCTGATTCACAGATCAAGTTCTTACCTTCTGCATAACCAGTAATGTCATACAATGATGTTTCTCGGTCAGGATGAACTCGTAGATGTGCTCCTGCCTCTTGACTTCCTTCTCTTTAAGTTTTCTAGCAACGTCTTTACCTACATGCGGGGTCCACGAGTCAGGCTCATTCTCGTGGAGACCAAGGGAAATATCTGAACACAGGTCAGCAGCAGTCAGTGGTGAATCAGACAGAAACTCCAACGGAACAATTGGCACATCATCTGGAAAGCTGCACAGACAGATTAAGAATGACATGAATTAATAAAACAATTTGTTTTTTGTAGATACAAGGTTTGGCAATTATTATTAAATAATGAAATGTCCTTGAATCCTTCAACTTGGAAGCAATGACCCATTGTCAACTATACTGGTGTTTTCAGTAATTCACAGCAATTATTTAGAGTATTATTACCCAGTTTCCGTGGTCGGGTCAACATGAAATTTCTTGCAAACTGGATGAAAATCGCACCAAAAATTGTAAGCAAAAATACGGTGATGAATGTTTATTGGAAGCACATGTTCATGAATTTGTATGAAGGGACATGATTCACGTGATGATGATCTGAGGAAAGGTGCAGCAGAAACAATACATAGGGTTGCTAATGTTAAATGTAGAACTCAGTATTAACAAAGAAACAATTCTTACCATGATGCATAAAAAATTTACAGTTGAGAGAGTGTGTTCAAAAATAGTATCCAAAATGCAAACCAAGGACCAATAAAATCTGGTATTTATCAAGAAAGGCAAAATGGTGAGATAGATTGGGTGCAATCCCAACTGAAGATAAATCTTGGGTGTGAGTGAGTGGAGAAAAAGAGAAAGCTGTGATAAAGCAAGGCCAAAGTGTTGAAATCTCAAATCAAGACAATGCTAATATCATTCTTAGACACCTAAGATGTGATCTATTGGGAATTTGTGCCTCCTGACCAGGATTTAACATGGTATCCTATCGCACAATTCTGAAACATTTGTATATGAGGATGAGGCATGTGGACATGAAAACAGCCAGCTTCTGGACTACAGCAACACACTTATTCATTCTCTGTTGATTGTTTATAAATTTCTAACTCAAAAGAGTATTCCTGTACTTCCACAACTCCTCTATAGTCCTGATCTTTTGCCAAGAATTAAATTTTAGCTAAAAGGGGCTCGTTTTGAGACTGCGAAAAAATCAAAAGAACTATGATGCAGATCTCAAAGGATAGATGTCAAAGACTGCTTTTCAAATTAGGACTGTCACTGGAACCACTATGCCAAGTTGGAAAGAACCTATTGCAAGGGCCTGTAACCTACTTTCATCGCAATATTCAATATACGCTTCCAAATTGAAGCCTAATTATGTAATTACTACATCTTGTATATCCAGACAGCTAGCTTTCAAAGGTATACTTTTAACGTTCATTATCTTAATAATTATTTAAATAAAAAATTATTTTTAATTTACATTTTTAAAATGGACTGAAAAGTATTGAACAATTTCTCCTAACCCCATACAGATTTATAACCCAATGCAGATTGTCCAGTAAATTTGTGATTATGAACTTTTTAATAGCTATGAAAAATTTATAAGAAAACCTGCAAATAATATTTCTTTTTGTAATAGACCTACATATGCCCTGTAATTTTTGTTAGGAAGTAGCAATCGTAGTACAGGTGTAAATAGTTATAAATATTTTGGGGTTGCTTGACAAAGGTCAAATATGCTTTTATTGTTTAAGCTAAAGAGAGTAAACAATAAAGTATATTTTTTTCCATTGTCAAAGGTTTGACTTTTATTGAAGTCAAATTCACGGCTTGTATCTTAAAGTTATTAGAAATTTATAGGAGTCCTGAAGAAGGCTTTAATAAAAGTCGAAAGCTTGACACTGGAAAAAAGAGTATACTTTCATTCAATCAGCCAAAGGTCGAGTCAACCCAAAATATTTATAAATATAGGTTCTATATTTATACTTTTTATTTGATAGATTATTATTATTATTATATTATTTATTATCACAACAAAGTATACTTACAATAGCTAAGTACTTTTTAGTTACAATAAACTTGTAGAACCTCAGAATTTCTCATCAATTATTATAGCTATCAATTTCGGAATTACACTCAAATCTGTCCTAGGTTGAAACTTACCTTGTGGAATCATGATGTCCATGGTGAGAATCACTGTCCTTATCATCGTTGAGTATCTGACTGTAAAAAAATTAGTGTCACTAAACAAACAACAACAATCCTGATCAGTAATGAACTGGCCATTCCAAGCGCCAGGCCGACCGCAATAAAATCGAGACAAAATAAAAACGAACGTCAACAAAATCCAATCGATAATAACTGTGATGACACACTGTCTGTGTGTAGGTGTGACAGCAAGGTAGCGAGAGACAGAGACAGTTCAAAGACACATGCAAATAGCTGAAAGCATATACAATCAAGTTGGCGGTGGTACGATGTCCATGATGTTAACAAAAATGTACGGAAGCCGGAAAAGTCAAAAAGGTAGTACTGTCAATGTGAGGAATAACACCAGCCGCCATTGGTATAAATGACAGTGATAATGTCAGTACTGACATTATTAACTGCTCTGGCGGCAAAAACCATGGCAACCTATGACCTTATCCGGCAGCTCAACAAACAAAAACCTGTGTGGCAGAATATGAGGTGTGGACAGAGCTTAGAAAGAAATGTAGAATTTGAAAAAAGATAGGCAACTGCAAAGGATGAGGTAGGGCGCGGGAACTTACTTCACTCCCAGCTTGGTGGCAACCCTGCGCCAAGGTGAGTAGCATAACTGGCTCCTCCTGCTAGGGAGGTGCGGACAACAGGTAACAAATTAGCCACACTCTCTCTTGTATACCCACTTAAACTACATCTTACTACTGTGGACCTGTCAGATCTTGTAAATCTATGCTTTACATGTATCTGATAAAAGTGATAATGTTTCTGATGTTTAATACTGAAATATAGTCTTACACCAATTAAGTATTTGACTACATTTAATTATTTATACTATATGTACTGAAGGATTAGCACTCATGATTTTGTTTTTTTTTTTACTTATAAAACCAGTTCACTGTGCTGCGGTATTGTGAGGCGTAAAGATTTGTCTCTACTKGTAGGAATTATTTCTCAAAGTTGAGACGTACATGCTAAAATAAGTATTGGCAAAAACAGAAATAAATGTCGGGGAAATTCCAAAAAACGTTAATAAAGTCAAAATTATGAGGATTTCAGACATTTTCAACATTGAGGCAAAGTTAAGTGAGTATATTTTAAGAATATATTCTGAAGAGAACGAAGATTTAATCATAGAAGATAAAGATATTTCGAACATAAAATATTTTTTAAGATATATCTAAATTAATACAAATTGTACTGTAGTTACTACACTCTCATGATGTTGTGTAAAGATTTTTTTCTGGTCAATGATATAAAAAAACATTAAAAGAAAAAAGTAGAAAAACTTTTAGCTTTCTATAACTTCAATTGACTTGTTTGACGGCGCTAAATGAAACATTTTATTAATAATATAATAATTATAACACTTGGTAATGTTTCAGATTATATTGAGTTTAACCTCTTACATGTTTCGGCTTATTAGGCCTTTCTCAAAGAGTTTACAAAACGAAACTGTTGCTTAAAATTAGATGCAGATACCATGAGCATCTATACCTACGAGCGGGTGACATTTATGGCAGCGTTGATAAACAAACTAAATGTCACCCGCTCGTAGGTATAAAGGCTCGTGGGATCTGCATCTAATTTTAAACAACAGTTTCGTTTTGTAAACTCTTTGAGAAAGGCCTAATAAGCCGAAACATGTAAGAGGTTAAACTCAATAAAATCTGAAACATTACCAAGTGTTATAATTATTATATTATTTTAGCTTTCTAATAAAATTATAAATGAAATGAACAAATACACATGCTTTTTTAATACAAATAATACAAGTCTGCTGACGATGATGTAACAAATTCAGAATCCGACTTTTACTGCTTTTTTATGCTGACAATTTATGAGACTGAATTTTTGTGTTTATTTTAGTATGTTGTTTTGTATGTGACATTGTTAACATATTAATAATAAAAATGTAACATAACATGGTCAGTAGGGCTTTTCACATTATCCAGTAGGCACATTGCTCTTAAACTTTCTGGCAAAACTGCTGTGCAGCTTTATTAGAAAATAAAATCTTAATCATTGTATCAAGATCAACATAAAAGCCAAAATGTCTCAAAACGCTTGCCTACAATTGTCACATAAAAATGATCATCTTGGCCACAAAGTTTCCCCTACCACAGCCTTGCTAATTCAGAGAATGTTCTGTAGAAAACATTTTACAGGGCAAGCCAGGGGTGTGGACAAGCTCCATAACGTTGTTTTCTATCCTAGCTATCGACTTAATGTTTTTATAAAATGAAAGGTCCGACAATAAGGCACATTCTAAAAATATATCTATTTATCCCAAAATAAAACATACAGGTAAGTTCTGTTTTTTCGTTTAATAAATACCCCTAATATTTGTTACATTTTTGGATTTGTCACTACTAAGTTGTCAATATAAGGCACCCAGATTTCTTAGTTTTTGATATAAATCAAAAACTAAGAAATCTGGGTGCCTTATATTGACAACTTAGTAGTGACAAATCCAAAAATGTAACAAATATTAGGGGTATTTATTAAACGAAAAAACAGAACTTAMCTGTATGTTTTATTMCTTTCACTGTTAACTGGGTCTGTTAGGTCTATTTTTTTAAATTTAAGATTTAGTAAAATAAGAAATCATGGTTTTTTCAAAAAAAAAGGAATCCAGTAAGCAGCTTACACTTCAGTATGCTTTTTCAATAATAATTGTACACATCTAACTGCGTCTTTACATTTACAGTTACATTTTGTATTCAAATGAATGGCATTATTGACAAGGATAATAATACTTTAAACAAAATTCAGTTTTCTGATGAAGTAAAGTTTAAGAATAACAAGTCGGTCAACAAATATAGTATGCGTTGCTATGCAATCGAAAGTCCTCACTTGTTAAAGACTATGGATCACCAAAAGCGATAGTCATTTAATGTTTGGGGAGGAATCATTGGAAATTAAATTACATAAACCCTACTTTCTCGACAATGAGGTGAATGGTGAAGGGTATTTACATTTTTCTTTGGATACTCTGCTGAAAGTGGTTCTTTCCAAATATAAATATAGCATGACCTAACATAACACAGTTCAACATTCTAGCAGCTGTCCATCATCCTCTACTTTTGTGTCATACTTATTACTTATTACTTTGCTATTTCTTTCTTATCCTTGAAATCAAAAACTGCAATATCAAAGACATTTTGTTAATTAAAATCTTGAGTAACACACAATATTTCAAACAAAAGGACATCAATTTTATGCAATTTTACTGGTAAACGTATTACAATAATTAAGAAGTCAAATACCCAATTGAAATTCAAATCAATGAGTTACAAAGTTGATAATCAAAGCTGACAGATTTAATAAAATGGCAGAATACATGACAGAGATTATTTTTGCAATGTTTGCAATCTAAACATGGTCCTTCTTCATTTTTAATGAAGTTCTGTTACAAGTAGGAAGATATAGAAACAACAACATTCTTATCGTGTTCACCATAAAATAATACAAACGTTAGAACACAAATCAAACTAAGCATTGTACAGAAATGCAGAGTGAACACGAGACTTTTGCCTAGCGCTTTTCAAACAGAAAAACGGCACCCATTTTCACAGAATTAAAAATCATTTACAACCAACTTTACTAAATCACCATGAACAAATAGTGCAATTTTTTGTTGTTTCAATAATTAAGCTTTTACGAGTTACAGGTGGATTCTGCATAGAAAATACCACAGAAGCTTCTAGTTAAATGCTTCTCAAGGACACTATTATATATCCCGTAATTAAGTTAGAGCTCACTATTAAAATGTAAATTTTTCTATCTTTAGCAATAAGCACAATAAAATCCCTTTCAACTACAAATTCTTTTTTTATTGGTGACCGGTTTCGAGATAAAATGTTACCTCATCATTGGAATAAGGAATAACTTGTGTCATTTTGTCATTCTTAATTTGACAAATGTTGGAACCCCAAATTAATGGTAGATATTCTGACAGACCTAATATGAGGGATGTTTGTAGGAATAGTTACATTTCTTAGCAATATGCAATTTCTATTAATGAAGACACATTACTGATAACACAAATATAGAAAGTAAATTCTGGTTGAATATACTGGCATATGTTTTGTTATTACGATTTTTGATATTATCTTTTATTGTTGAATCCACCTACAATTACCAAGTTATTACTTTAATACGTCAAATACAATAACAGCTTCAAAAATACTTAAATGAACAACAAATTTACAAATGATGAAACAGGTAGTTTATCAAAGCAATTATTTATCACAATGAAACCATTTGTAGAGTAAAAAATGAAATACATGTACTGCAAATTTGATTTAGGATGCCGCTGTTCTGAGAATCTTAAGTGGGCTAAACCAGCAATTTATCACAATAACTTGGCAGGGAACATATATAGCTACAAAGCAAGCAAATCAAACACCCAAGAGAAGTGAGATAAAGCCAAGCAAAGGATACTAAGTTAGGGTATTATGCCATCCTTGTGTAACATGTAACATACGATAAATCCAGGTATTTACCGATAACACCCAAAAGAAAGACAATTACAACTAAAGACACCAACGAAAATTAAAGAAATCAAACTGTAATTCTCCTCCTAACATCTGCTAAAGTAAAAGAAAGGCCGGCGAGGAGTCCAGCATTTCTTTTGAAGAAAATATGCTACGGGTATAAAAAAAGGCAAGTCTGAAGTGTATTAGACATGCCGATCATCAAACGCTACCAAACAGTTTGAAAGAGACTAACATTGAACCATTTCCTTCCGAGAAAATTTCGAGAGTTTCAAATTACGAAGCTGCTATACACGAGAAAATCAATCTTTCTACACAATTAACAGAGTCAACATATAGCATCTTCGAGTCAATACGTGAAAGGTATATTGAATTTCATGAGTTTGCATACCTGCCAGACGAATTGCTGTTGTTGTTCCCACTGAAGGATCCCGAACCCCGTTTTGAGATGGAATTTTTTGTATTCAGGGGCACTGCGAATCCGGTTATTTTGGCAGCATTCTGGAAACATCTTATATCAGAAAGGAGTGCAACAATGGACGTGCCAACTTACTTTTGAACTTTTTGGTTTACTACATTCTGCTATATTGTCTTTACATGAGTTCTGATGCACCGTCGTGCCACAGCCTGCAAAAATAACAACATACAATGCAGTGCTCTTAAAGTTTTTACAGGTGGCACTTGAATGGATAATAAAATTTTACAATATCATAAAGATTCATTCTTCTCTAAGAAAAATATACTTGAAATGTAATCCACTTTATTCTTTTAATTGTAGAGCGTATTCGGCTAACAAGTAGCCATCATCAGTACAATCAATATAAACAAAAAAAAAAGGAACTTTAAATGTGCGTGCCAGGAAGTAAAAAAAAATCGTCAGGCAAATTTTCAAATTTATTATATTCTTTATTAATTTAATATATAAAACAATTTGCTTACCTTCACAATACAGTGCAGGTTTACTATTCAGCGGTTTATTACAGGCATCACATATATGTGAAGAACCATAACAAGCTRAAACCCACTGATGTGTAATTTTCTTGCCCTTGTCCTGTACAATAAGATGTCATTAAGTATGAACAAAATCGACTTAAACAAAGTACCTTTTTCTTCCTAAAGAATAAACTTCCTCTTTTTCTTCTTTTTTCAGAATGTCTGTCATAGGAAACACTGTAATGTGAAAAAAATGACAGTTTAACCAGTTGATAAAAATCAAATGTGTACAGAAGTGAAAGATTTATACAGTTATTCAGTTCTGAATAGAGAGAACATCAAAAACAACATGGATAGCAAAAATAAATAAACTTCTGTTCCGTTCAAAGCAAGAAAAATGTATGTGAAATTTGTTTTTCAAATAGTAATACGAAAATCCAAGACGGAAATGCATGAATCACATTAAGCACTACAGTTTTACTTCTAATTTTCCCTTTTTTACATCTTCCAAATAGAACACCAAATGACTACTTCTATCAATAACTAGTTACAAAGTTGATTTTAAAATTATTTTAGAACAGCAACAAACTAAATATTAATATATACTAAACAATTCAAGAATAATACTACAAGTTGTTTCTACATGAAACATGTTTCCAAACAGATCAAAAAAAATATGAGAATAAGTTGGTTTAGTTGTAAACTAGTAAATGGAACTGAAAATTAGTAGTATTCGTTGAAGTGCAAAAATTTCTACTTTAAATAAGCAGACAATAAATAAAACAATTGTTTTCGCTAATTACGAGATAAAGAAATTTTATTTACATTGCCCTAACATGTCCTTTAAAATGAAGTTAGAAATTTGCAACTCAAACAACTATTGCTTGAGCTAATTAAATAACTAAACAAAAATGGGATGAAAACATTTTCTTTTCTAACAGATGGCAGAAAATACATATTATTGTTATTTTGATTTCGGAAAAGATAATACTTGCCACAAGATAATTCCAAAAGCAATAATATAGAGACAATTCATTGTAAAGATTTAAAAAAAAACTGCTTGGAAAAATAATAATATCAAGTTCCTTTTACCAGGCAATTGAAAAACCACCTAACACTAAGACAAATTACTAGAACCCACCTACCAACTGCTTTTTCCTTAAAAAGCACAACAGATCTATATTATTGTGTCCAGATGTAAATTCTGTTTTATACAGAACAAGGTTTTCTAATTCAAAAAGACTTTTGTAAACCGAATTTTTGCTTTTAAAACAAAAGCTTCAAAAGAAGGGCTAACACAACGGGGTGTTACAAAATTGGTAGGCCATCAGGTAAATCACAGATTCTTTGGGTCAAAATAAGGGACCTTTGTTATGCCATTTTTCATATAAAAGCTTCGTTTTTGATATACAGGAAAGTTTATATCTTCAGAAAGTTTTTTTTAATAACTCATTGAAATTAGGTGTGGCTATTTTTCAAGTAAAGACATAATAAAACCCTGCTTATGTTTTGTTGTATTTGCTCATTTAATCGGTATTGTAATATAATGTAATATTTATATAATAATTAATCCCAATTAGTACAATACAAAAGCAGCAATATCTAGTTAACGAGGTTTCAAATCAAAATTTTGTAGGGCAGACAGAATAGCAAGAAACAAATGTTTGTTGTAAAAAATTAACTTCGAAGGTTTAAACGTATGAAGWAAAWATAGGAGGACAGAAGGGTTACCGAAACTCAAATTTTCTACTTTCGACGCCAAATTTTCAACTGAATATTTCACCAACAATGTGTCTACATGAAAAATATTCATTCCAATTTTCAATGGGAGTTATTAAGGATAAAACTTTTTCAAAATTTAAACTGTCACCTTGTATATTGAAAACAAAACTTCCATATAAAAAATGGCATAACAAAATCCCTCTTTACTTTGACCCAAAAAAACTTAATAGAATGGCTTACTAATTTGTAATACCCTGTATACCATGAAGTAAACGGAAAACTAATTGCCGGTTTGCAATTCATACCACTGTATTATCTTAACTATTTTAGTAGAGCAGTTTAATCTTTCATCAAGTAAAACTCTACATGAATTAGACACAGAAAATATTACAAAAAAAGAATTATATTATTAAATAGAAAATGTTTACTAAAAGAAAACTTCTGTACCTGCTGCAGGACCTTCTACGTCTATTCTAGGTGCAAGTGCAAGAAGAGACACAAACTAGTCTTACGCAGCCTTATTAATTCAAACAATAMATTTAAGAAGTTTACTGTACAGAGTGTCCCATTTTCATTGTAATTGCAGGGTATCTTGGTAACTATTACCATTGTCTGAATATTCAGATTACTACTAGAGAGTTGCAGTTTACACGTTACTGTATTATTTTTTTGTGGGGAGAATTTTTTTAGTGGATGATATTTTTGAGATATTACACAAACCTACATTTTTTTATTGGACACCATAATTGGCTTTGCTATGGTTGAAAAGACCTATTTTTTCTGAATAAGAAAATATATACATTGTTAGGTTTATCTTTGCTAATTTTTTATACTAATTTAATCAGGTTTTAAGTTAATTGTCAAAATGGAAGTAAATAATGTGATGATAAACAATGCATCAGTTTTTTAGTATTCTTTCGGTTATTTTTGCTAAGGTTGTTATCACCGAATTCTGTCTATAATTGTTCACTTCAATTTTATTCGCTTTTTTATAAATTGGAGTTATAAGTGCCGTTCTAAATACTCTTGGGAATATTCCTGTAGTAAATATTTTATTTATGAATGTCTGCAGATTTACTGTATCTACATTCCTAAGCAAAATATTAGGGATTGAAGAAATGTTACATTATTCGAAAGTTGGCTGCAGCTTCAAAACAAAAACGATATGGTGATGGTGCAGCTCTAACATTAACAGTTACTGAGATACCCTAAAATTACAATGGAAATGGGACACCCTGTAAATTTACTATCATTTGTTTGCTGAATACTCATGCATTTGAATTAACTAGTCTGCTTATCACTTGTGTCCATTACTTACTGGTGCAAGTGGGGAATGGAATGTGCATCATAGTGAGTGTGTCCGGATCGGCTGCCCTCCTCTTCCGTCTCACTCTCTGTACCACTGGGTCGGCCCCTAGACACCAAGCTAAGCACATGCACTACACTATCTATGGCAAATGTATACACAACACAATGGCAAAGGGCTTCAAATAATCGACTGCTACTTTAACTTGTCCGTAAGACATGTAACAAGCGATTATCGAAAAAAAGCACGAAATATACTTCTTACACATTTTATTATCTAAACAAAATATTATTTTCTTATTTCAAAATTGTGTTTACTTTGCCTTGTAGGTATACTATTTGGTAACTTAAATGAATAAATTAATAAACTAATTACAGTCTTTAGTTTTAAGGTATTGGAAATGTATACCAATTAAAAATTACTGTTTACTTTTCTTTACATAAATAATGTAGATATCAGAACTATCAAATACTTTTTATAGTGTGGTGTCAACCAATCGTTTAATTAAAATTAATTAAAAAATTAATGCATCAGAAAAGATTCTCATTTATACTACCATTTTCTGAAAATTTTAAAACTTACGAGTAATTAATTTAGATATTTTGAGATATTTTGTTAAAATAAAATTTAAATAAAATAAAAAACTTTCATCTACATAAAAATCAATAGCAGTTTACAATTTACAAGTTAAAATATATATAGAAAATGTATGTTGTCTTTTTTTTAGTCTTGGATCAAAACAGTGTCAGTGTGTCTTCTGTCATATTTACAGGTGTAGAGTTATTCATTTTTTACTATTACCAGTTTGTCTTGGAGTTTTCTCAAATCTTAATATTGATGTGTTTTAATAATAATAATAATTCAAACTCGAATTTTATACACACTTTGTTTAAATTGAAAGTAGTGTTATCACTAAGAAACCATTATCAGTACCCTGTAAATATAAGAACTAGCACATAAGAAACATAAAATTTATTAACATTTTTTGTAGCCAATCACAATTAATTCCAGTTCCAATTACTATCTTTGTATGGTACTAAAGAGCTAAAGTTAAAAGCATTTTATCTTCGACTTTAATAAAACGGGTGCAAACTAAATTTAATTTTTGTTTTCAGATGAACAAAATAGCAAAAAAAAAGCAAATCCTCACAACTTTAACTTTTAAAATTTTATTTGTTGTAATAATATGGATTTAGGATGTCAAGTGATCTTAAAAAGAATTTTATACTAACATCATATCACTTTAATCCTCAACAGACTAAAAGTAAAAGTGTTTAATGGAATTACACTTACGCTATTTGTATAAAGAAGGGATTTACCAATAATAAACCTTATGAGACCGAAAGTGTTTTATGTCTTAATAATTTTAGATCATATAATTATAAATTATTCTACTATTAAGTATCAACAGATACGGAACATTGTTTTTGTTAATCAATTGCAAAAATCATCAGTTATATATTAATTTTTTCTTTTACTGTATGGCATTTGTAATACATATTCCAAACTTAGTAAACTAGGTGGGAAATTTTGTTTATAAAATGAAATATAATGAGAACTAACTTTATATTATTCAAAAACCTTCAAAATTTATAAACATATGTTCATTGCTATGTGATATAATGAAATGGGCAATATTCTGTTTATAAACAAATTTCAATAACCATTCATAATAGAACAATTCAAAAGTTTGCAGATTTACTCTAGACAATCAAATAAATATTAACAATTTACCCTCCTTTAATTTCTATCCTTCTAAATGACTCGGTAAGCTCAATATATTTCGTGCAATCATCAAAACAGAGCAAATATTACAAAAGCTATAAAAATGTATTTACAAATGTTAAAATTTTACCTCACAATGCGGGAAATGTTCACATAATGTATTTATTATAAAAAAACATCGAGATGTTATAAAACATGCAGATAATAAAGTGAACATATTCCAAATTGTGCAATATATGAGACACATCAGGCTAGGTAAAACTTTAGTAAAGTCCATGTTTTAGTAAATATAGCAAACGGACTGATTAAGAGACTGTTATTTGTGGAATACTCACAGAGGTAGTGTCGGCTGTGCTCCTGTCAGTGCAGGTTCAGGCACCAGGTCCCGTACTGCAATGATAGAAGGAGTCGATACGGACTTCTGTAACGGCAGTCTTTGTGGGAGCAGTCGAAGTTGTTCAGCCTCACGTTTGGCCTTGATTTTATTAAAGTCACTCTGAAAATAATATTTGCCTATTTTTACATTTTGTGGAATGCATGAATTACAATAACAATAGATACATTATTTACATCGCAGTTAGGAGTAACATAAATTTTTTTGGCGATGATTTGATAATATTGAACAAATATGTTCGAATCTAACAATTCTGCATCTGATGTGTTTTGATTCTAATACTCAACTTTGGGAAATATTAAAATATTTAAGCAAAATTTGGTATTTGATTTGGGGTTTGTTTAAATCAAGATGCCATCCACGGTATTTTTCATAGCATCTGTCAAAAAAAATGTATACTTTGCAAAGTCATGCACCCTTTTTGATATATTTGAATGTTATAATGTAATACTTCTTTAAACAATGGAAGGGTGCTGCATTACTAAAATTCGAATATCTTGAAAGGGGTACATATAGGGATTTGTAAAAAGCACCTATTCATTTTTTATGGCAGAAGAATGGAAGAATAGATATGTCATCCATAGAAATAGATACAGGAAGACACAAAAGTTATGACATTTGAAAATGGTGTGAAGTACCACAGACGGATCCAAATGCAAGTAGCAGCTAAGATCATTATACTATAAGGTACCGCCACTGAATGATCCTTTTACTTATAATGTGAATGAGAGAAGCGGTAGCAAGTATTTCTATATATAATATACAACCGTTGTCAGTAGCTACCAATGTTCAGTGACCAAATTTTGTTTAAATATTTCTGTACTTTCAAAACAAAATCTGAATCTTTGTTGATATTAACATTTAGACCAAGATAAATTTTGTTACATTTTGTTAAATCACATATTTTTGTCAGGAATTTATGGTAGTAAGAAATTACCTACAATCTCTAAAATACCATTGTTCTATATGATTATGGAAACTTTCAGTATTCAAGTAAAGCAAATATTATTGCTTCAAGGGGAAAAACACACTGATAGTTAAGAAAACACATTAACAAAATAAGGCTTTTTCCCAAAAACAATATTGTTTGTTCATTATACTAAATAGAAACCCTCCAGATAGGTCTTCAGATGAGAAATTTCAAAAAAACATGCAAGAAACCAGTATTGTTGCTTTTCAAAAATACTCATGTTTATTATGTGAATGACATAATCTGTAAGTTGCTAATTCCCGTAAGAAACCACTGAAGCAACAATGTTTGTTTGTTCACTAAACTACGTTTAGACATTTGTGATGTATAATGGACATACCCTATTATATATAAGCCAATGTGACTGCTTGATTTTGTTTATTTTAACCTGCCAAATTTTCCACTATGTGTAACGGAATTTTGGTACAGTTAGCAAATGGGTTGTAAACTTTTGTGTGTTTGACTTGTAATGACCTTTTGCAACACTGCTTAAACATAAAATAGCACTTTACTAGACCAGTCCCTTTTACTTTACATGACATTCATAACAGTCAACTGTATGATTTGCAGAACAAAAATTCAACTAAGGCCAGCTCACACATTTTCAAAGAAATAAAACTGTATTTTACAAGTACACTGTAAAGAACACGACGTTCTTTTTTGATTTTCAAAAACATCTGACAGCAATAAGAAATTGCAGTATTCCCACGTTAAGTGTGAGATTTACAGAAAAAACATGTATACACAGTTTTTTCCTCTTAATGTTCTTGTTACGTAATCAGCTTTTATGGAAATAAAATTCATAAGTGTCTTCTTGAAATATGCTAGATTTAACAAACCTGCAAGTCAGCTTCATTGAGGGAATGTGTGCTAGCCCCACCTCCTGATCCTCTCGTTCCTCTGTGTCTGACAGGAGCCTCTGGACCAAGAAGCCTGACCGTGCTGCCATCTACATTATCAATGAGTGACGATTCGTCTGCCTCTGATTCCATGCTGCTCAGGGAAATACTGCAAAAAAAATTCAGAAAGGATTGGAAATTGCACCAAAGTTCGGTCTTTATGAATGAGGCCACAAACATGTCAACAAAGCAATATTATGCAATAAAAAGAAAGGCCCATAATAAAAATTAGTGCCAAAAATGCTGTTCTGTTATATCTCTTGATAAAGAATACTAATTACCCATGAATATAAATGGATGGCAATTGTTTCAAAGGATTCTTGAGGTATAAATTTATTCCTAATGTCCCAGAAAAGACCTATTACTGCAATAGATAGATGTACAGATAAATAAACTCCTTATGTAAGTACTAGGGAAACTATTACCATTGAGTTTATTACTCCGAAGAGGAATATTATAATCAATGCTATTACTGTTTAAAAAAAAAACAGTGTCTGAACCATTAAAAGTAAATAATAAAATTCAATGATATTTCTGTTTAAAAAATTACCAGTTAATCAGGCAATTCTCTAAAATTACATAAAACTGAACTTTCAACATCTGATAAATGTTATAAATGATAGCTTTAATATATTTAATAAAATAATTTAAAAAAAAGGTTTCAGTTGCCTGTCTCCAGAAAATATTTTTGCGACACAGGATGTGTCAGTTTCTTTCAGTATTATTCAACAAAATTTTTTTAATCGTACATCTTGTAGGTAGACACACTCACATGACATGTGATTTATTGTGCACCATTTTGGTGTTATTTAACATTCCTTGAAAAATTTTATGTTTGCTGTGTTTTTGAAAAAAAAATATCCCACTAAAAAGAATAGACAGATGGGATTTTCGTTGTTGCTCAAGCATTTATCCATAGATTGGATGGAAAAACACAAATCCATACAATCAATAAGCATAAGCAGTTGAATTTGAACAATTTAAAAAGTGGACAAGTTGATTTTTTTATACAATAGTATGTATACCTATTTTTACACTTTACACAAAATTTCATTAACTCTAAATCTTATAAATATGTATTTGGGTCTATATCTATAGTACTTCTGGAGATATTCGTGATTTTCGAGTATTTTTAGATATCAAAATTATTACAGTAACAAAGGAGGCCTCGGCAACTGACCTATCTTAAACACATTTCAAATAAACTTTGAAAAATGCAAAATGGCACACAATAGGTAACATATCATGTTAATAATTATTAATAATTGCCAAGGAATACAAAAATGTTATAATATACAGGTTCCGTTAAAAAAATTAAGCTAAGTAACCTCAAACAAAATGTGATACCGAATATACATGAAAATATTTTCTGGAGATCCACAACTAAAAATTCATGAAACTTTTTTTATTTATACTGAATGTTAAGGGAGATCAAGACACAATTCTCAAGGTATGAACCTTGTATCAATCACATGAAAGAAAATTGTTAAAAGAAAAGATTGAAAAAACCGGTCCTACCTTCTCTGTCGAGGATGCTTGATCTTGTCCTTCGTTCCCGACAGGTCTTCCAAAGCCGTCCATGACCTTCTTCTCTGCGTTTCCGGCTGACATAACCAATCTTGCGCTCCTTCACAGAAGAAAAAGAATTAACTCCATTATTTTCTTTTTACATGTTGTATACTGACCACTTCCCTTCCTACTCGGAGGCTGATGTAAAGGGGAAGATCCCAGGGATCCTCCTAATACTTCTAGCTCTGCAGCTGCTTCATTTAATGCTGGACAACTCGCGCTGAGCCTGGCGACTTGCGCTAGCAATGGATTCAAGGCAAAAGCCGCAAAGTCCTTCGAACTTGGCACGAATGAATTATCTGTCAACAAAACTCGGGTCAGATATCAAAAAACTTCAATAATGGATAAAAAAAACAAGAATTTGGAAATTTTTTTTACAAGACATCTTGTAAAGAATATTTCCTAAGCAATTCCTAAGCAACAGCTTCTTTTTATTCTTGCCTGTAGTGAAAGGTTGTTATGTTTATGTTTATTTTTATACAACAGAAATTAAGAAAAACTCCACTGACATTTTTCTGAAGTTATAATTGATTTTCAACCACAATAAAGCGAACTATGGTTTCTATACAAAAAAAGTTCAAGATTGTGTTATATCTTAAAAATGTCGCACGCCATTGGATTCACAATAAAAATTTATAAAAAATGTCCTTACAGTTCTATTGCATCTGCCTACCTAAGCGAGATATTGAGGACTGAGGAAAAAACAAAAGATAACATGAAAATGGCTATGGTACAGTTCAATCCACAACAAATAAGTGACACAGTAATGCTGAAACTATCACATAGTACTAAAAGTTGCAGAGATACCTTATAATTACAACAAAAATGGGACATTAGATAATATATGTATAACCACCATTTTCAAATCAGATTTCTGAACATGAAACCTTGGACTGTATTTATTCTAGAAAACAGAATCATCTTCATGTCAGGAAATAACAACACAGCAAAAAACACAAAATGGCAATTGAATTTGTGATTGTTGCTTCTTGAATTTTTTTTATTAGGTGAAACTATGATAGTACAGAATGTTCATAGTTCCTATTTGATTAAATAAGTAAGTTATTGAAGTGATAGCAATGATTTTTAGTTTTAGTTTAGTTAGATTACTGACTACTTATTTGAACAGTTTAATATCTATATTATTATGGTTTATTTTCACTCTAATTAACAAAGCTACCGGCCGAAGTAAAAACAGTTACAATTGGTTATCTTGTTATAAAAAAATAAGTCAAGACTATTCAAACAACTTTCACTCACAACTGGTGGAGTAAGTAAGTAAGCTTTGGTAACTTGTTTTCAAAACTTGATTAGGGTCAGAAATAGACAGCTGTTTTTTTTATACCATTCCATAGTAGAAATACTGATATTGATAGCCCTATCTGCAGAATTTTGAAATTGAGTAATGACTGTGATAATGATTTGTTTAGGTGCAATTTGAAAGATTTAAAGTGGCATAAAAGGTATCGATTGTTATGAATTTGAGTTTATTTATCTCATGTTTAAATAATCATACCAAAATTGGATTTTTTATTATATCATATATTATAATATATTCTGTATACTTTCTATGAAATATAAAGTAAAAATGGTGTAGTTATGTTGAGTTACAAATAAATAAACTGTCCACTATTAAAGTCAGCTAGAGACATTAAGCAGTCTAAATGCTGTTGACCCACAACTCTTTTAGAGCATTTGTTATATGTTTTAAGAAGGTTCGTTATTTTAAGAAATGTCAGACAAAACAACAGTATTTTGAAGGAAAAATTTACAATAACTATTTTAACTAGTATACATCCAACAAATATAGAAGCAAAAAAACCAGTTTGCCTTTTTGACTTGCTTAACTGCTATTACAGGTGTGTAATATTTAATCTTTTCACACCCTTTTTATTTATTGTAATTAATGCAATGTTGGCTTAAAAATTCAATTCTTATGAGTATCTCAATTGTGAGTTACATCAATTTCCACTACTGATGTATTTTAACACCTATTGCAGTTATTCTGAAGGTTTGGCATTTTACAAAGGGACAACTACATACTTTACAAAAAAAGTTCACTTACTTGGAACAGAGACATCTCGCATACGCTGTACACTTTCATGTAATTCCCTGACTTGCTGGAGGCTGTCCTCTAATACTGGATAAGTTTTATTGGCGGGTGAGTGTGGTGTCACGCTGATCGTGGGCAAAGGCCCCGGACGTGGCAGCATGTCCAGTACTGGCAGGTGATAGTCGGTGATGACGTCTTCGTCACTGTCTGCCTCTCCTTCGCTTTGACCACACTCATCTGGAAAAAGAAAATCTTTTGTAACAAAAGATGTTTGACAGTCAATAGTTATTTAAATCAGTATATTTTTCCATGATGGGTTATACTGATATTTAGGAATTCATTGCGGAACAAAATGTTTAACGGATAATACCTTCAACCAATATAACTAATGATGAGTGATTTACAGATTTACCTCAGAACTAAGTAAATTGAGGAAAGTAGCAAGCTCTGTATTAATTTTATATTTTATCGAAAAATGTACAGTGATTCCCTCATTTAGTTTATTCATGTTCTTTCCTCATTTATTCCACTACATATTACACTTACTCCACATATTTCATTTACGTCTTACACCTTTTATAAATTCCATAACCGCATACGAATTTTGTTAAATATAATAATATGTACACATATCAAGCTTCTACGACAAGAATATATTCCAAAAATCTTACAAAATTCATCATTATAAAACAAATTGCATGTTTCATCTTGTGCAAAAGTTTTAATGGCTCTTAAAATACTTTCATTGGCTTTTCTTTCTCAAAACCTGAAGTACTACAGTAGTATTGTAATATATTTTAGTAGTTTTCCAAATCGTAAATAAAGTAATAAAGAAACCCAAATATGCCATGGAAAAATTATTAAAGTAAAGTCTACAATCTATGGTATGCACTTGCACACAAGAAAATGAATTTGGATTTTTTGGAATACTTGGAATGTTCTTTAAAATGTAGATACAAAATTTATTTTATGATCTGTTTACACAAGTTTTAATATAATGATACCGATAGGTTTTCTTTGCATATGCAAATAAAATGTTTGATAACGGATGAAAGTATGAAAGTGTGTCGTAAAATTAGTCTGAATGATTTTCTTTTCAGAATTCTTTGCAGAATATATGTACTTATAATGCTCAAAATAGACTCGCAATGCTATCTTTTGGAAACAGGTACAGAAATGATGAACTACAATACTTTGCAGCTGGTTCTGAATGCATTGGAAATATATATGATTAAATGTCTTTCTTATTACTCATCCTCTCTTTGTCATACTACTATATTAACCAATAAATAATTATTAGTTCCTATAATGAATTCCCTTTATAGGAAATCATGAACGGGATGTTTGATAAATATATGCAAATAGTTCAAGGGATTGTTCTACGCTATTTTGCTCTTTGATCATTTTCTGGAAACTGCTTTGTTTCGAAGAAACAGGGCGATAAAATTATTCGGCAGTAAAAAATCTTCGCACTACACACGTTGGTTCTATGCTGATGGTTTAGTATACTACGCTTTGCGACTTTTAGTAACCAGCAGTGTGCAGAACTTTCAAACTGATTTTGCTGTTAGCTTATTTAGTTCTTTATTTTTATCATGAATCTCTCATTTGACCAGGGAACTTAATGTATAGTAAAAATGGTAGAAGTTGAAGAAATTGTGCTAAACATGATTTACAGAAAAATTTACGTATTTCAACCAGAAAAACTGAAAATGTTTTAAATGTAGCAATGGAATTGTTATCGAAAATTTTAAAGTAGATGACTGGCTAATCGGACTGGTTTTTTACCACAAGGACCTAACGGTGAGCTGTATTGACCTTTTTGGAACAATAGCTAGGTATCTCAGTATGTATTGGCAACAAGAAATGCAATGTGTTTATGCACGAAGGTGCAGCAGTGCATTTGAGAATAATTGCTCGTGAGTTTTTAACAGCAACATATGGATTAAAAATCTCTTGTATTATTATCTCTGGGGCTATTTGAAGACGTCAATTTGCACTACTCTAGTGGAAAATGTGGAAGGTTTGAAAAAGACGGTGTTCTGCATTCATTGAGGAGATATATAGAATAAAACATCCTAGATGGTGGCAGTAATGTTAAACAGTTATTGCAAAAGATTAATGAGCAATATTTCGGTTACTGCAGAACCTACGAAACAAAATAGTTTTCCGAAAATCATCAAAGGACACAATATTTTGTCCTTTCCCATTTCTGCAGTATGTTTGCTAAACACCCTTCAATTCAAGATAGTGGAAGTCTGAATGCATTTTTCGTAAATTCCTGTTTGCGCAAAAAATGTTTGAATTTCGAGCATCAGTAATTTTTAACTGGTGTATTCTTAGTACTTTACTTCGGAAATACTACCATCCGAATTATTAAAACCCATTTTTAAGTCTGCATTAAGACGCATTAGTAATTTCTCGCTGCAACCCACTGATTAACTTGAACACAAAAACAAACGGTCAACATTACAACCGGCTATTTCCAGTCCATTGTGGATATTTTAAAATTTACACGACGTAGATACATTACGTACGTATGTAGGTGCACTTACTGATTTTTTTATTTTGCACACGTGTGCCGTTTTACGAAACCTTAGCTTTGTTCCCGCCTGAAATAAATCACATCTGGCCAAGCTAAAAATTCGAAAATGGAGTTTGATTTTTCCGTTTTCAAAGTGTTTTTTAAAAACAGTGGCTTGGGAATTTGCGCGTGGTCACGTCGTTTTATTGTGTGCATTCCAAACCCAATTAATCGTTTTTGCACGGTCATAATGTATCATGCGTTTTTATGGTGTTGTAAAACCTGCAACGAACATAAAATCGCCAGTAATTTTATCAGGACAGCATAATTAACTGAGTTCGTCGCGCGAATTTGTTGTTTTGTGGACAGAGAAACTATTTTTAGTCGTGAATTTGTATGGATTCGGTGACGATGTATTGAGTATGGCAATTATTCGTTTACGCAATAATGAATTCGGTGCTCGGCGTGACTGTGTTGATTGTGCCATTTTGAGATAAGGAACGAAGTGTATTGTCACTGGAAAGGACAATGAAGACCTTCTATAACCACTGACCTGGATCTCGAATGTGTTATGTTTAAAAATAAAATATCAGTATCTCCATTAAGAAAGCATTTAATGGACTCGCAGATTTTATTAAACATAAATTAAATCTTTCAAAACCATGCAGAATAAATAAATTAAAGCACTATTTAATAATTAACACGTTCAAAACAAGTTATTTGACGGTAAGAATCGCGTATTTTTGCGAAGCGCTAAAACTACACTATTTGAACCGTCGATTTTCAGAGCAGGGTGGGGATTAAGTCAATGGACCACAATTTTGTATTAAACATTAACACGTCTATAAATTTTTCCTCTCCGGATTGCTGTTTCTGAGAAAAACGAAAGATTGTCATAAAGTCTGCCTTTGAGGTGGTTTTTCGATACAAGGGATGGTTTCCCTTATTTCCTTATCCTATGAAGTATAAAAAATATTGCTTCATAGTTGGATGCAGACTAAAGCGAAGAAAAACTCGTTGCCGCTAAACAGGCTAGTCGTAAATTTTTCCCCCTAAGCCATTATCATATCAGTTCTAACAGAATATTCTTAATCTAATTGGTGTGGACTAGATATAAGATATAAAATACTCATAAAAACGAAATAAATTTAAAAAACTATTAAATACACGAAAGCTTAAGCGTGATATACAATTTAAAACATAATATAATTATTGTTGAATTTTAGACATCTATTTCCTTCAAAATGTTGCTGGAATCTGTTTATTTTTAGTTTGTTCATAATATGAMATACAGTATCGATAAAGTAAGGTATAAAATTAAAAAAATGGTTATTTGTAATTTTTTTAAACGCTGAAACAAGTAACATAAGATTTTAGGTTTTTAGTTATTTATTTTATTTTGGACGTTTGAATACATAGCAATCTATTACTAATTACTATAAGACGTCATCGATTTTTCTTTCAATAGAACAGCGAGGGGGTAACCACTAAGAGAAAATCTGTCCCACTGATTACGGATTACATAAGATTTCATGTAATCATTAATGATTCGGGAATCCTACTAGAGATTAGACGGATTGCATAGCTGATTTTGGGATTAATACGATTACATAGTGATTACAAAGGATTTCACTATGATCGGTAAATGTAGGAAAAAAACCAGTTCTCCTGGTATTAGCAAAAAACCATGAATTTTTAAAATCGTTTTTTTTTCTAAATAACTACAAAATTTTTAACTTAACAAAAAATGTAAGAATTCTTTTCGATCACAAATTTGATTTTCTAGATAGTAGCAAAATCTAAAACCAAATCGTGTGGACAAGGCCCAAATCCAGTTTATTGGAAATATTTGGAAAATGTCAAAATTTGGGAAAAATTTATTAAAACATTTTGTGAGAAATTTTATTTCCTATCTCTGATGGTATTTTCACCTTTTGAATAAGTATATTAAGTATTTTCGAAGATATTTAGGAAAAACCTGTTTTTAAAGTGACGGTTTTTTGCTAATATCTTCTAAATAGTTTGCTGCACCGAAAATTTATAGGAACGAATAATACTCGCAATTACACTACTAATCACATACTAAAAGGAAAAAAATAAAAATTTGCAAAAAGGGGTAGTTACCCCACAATTTTACCGCCGCAACCCAAAAACAATAGGTCACTTTGGGTAGTTGGGATTTATATGTATGCCAAATTTCAAGTTCATATGCTAAGCCTTTCAAAAGATCGCACGCAGACCGACAGACACAAATACACAGACAAGAAATTTTTTGCTCAAATTTTGGTTTTGGACGTTTTCGAGCATTTTAAAGCGATTGAGCAAATAAAAAGGTTTGATAATTTTTTCGGCGATACAATACTTCCCATTCAAAGTGGAAGTAATAAAACCGTAACAGCTAAACAGATACCCTTATTAGAGCTTCCTGATAAGCGGCAAGTTCTTACATCAGAAATTTGCACAAGAATTAATGTTTGGTTTAGTTTTTCTTTCAAATTAATAATAATTGCATTCTAACTATACTTCAATTTCTTTTTGTTTTGCGGAATGTGTAATATAAACAAGCTTTGCATGATTATCTGCAAAAAAGCTAGCACAATAATGTTAACTAAGTGTAATGCCAATAGCAGCAGAAATAAAAAACAATCAGATCAGATGCTCCACATATTACATGAACACATTTAAAAGTGAATTATTCACATTTATCAGTATATTTTTACTAACACTACGAAATGCATTGCGTATTCGTTTTATATAAGTCTTCCCAACGGAATCCCTATAAACTAACTGTCTAGCATGACCCCACAAAAAGAAATGAAGCTAGTTCAGGAGAAACTGCATGTTCTAACGAGATTTAGTCTCGAATATTAAATGAGTAAAAAAAACCGCTGCAAATTGAATCAACACTTCCACATCCAATTGTCAAAATGACATTTACGTTTTTATTTCTTATACTATACGATTAGTAATCAGGTTTTGAGCAGTTTTTCTCTCTACACATTTTTTCTAAGACAAACAGTCCTCGTGATATTAGCAAAAATATATAAATCTTAAAATTGTTTTTCCCAAATAACTCGAAAATTATGAACTTAACAAAAAAATACAAGAGTGTTCTCTGATCAGAAATTTGATTTTCTATATAATACCCAAATTTAAAAAAATCGTACGAGCGGGGTCCAAAATAGGTTTTTTGGAAATATTTCGAACATGTCAAAGTTTTGGATAAATTTTCCAAGACACTTTTTGTGAGAAATTTTATTTTCTATCTGATGGTATTTTCATTTTTTGAATATATTAAATATATTTGGGGTTATTAGGAAAAACCATTTTCTCTAAGTGACGCTTTTTTGCTAATATCTTCTAAACAGTCTGCTGCATCGAACATTTATAAAAGCGAATAGTACTCGCAGTTATACTACTAATCACATACTAAAACGAAAAAAAATAAAAAAAATAATAATTTGCAAAAAGGGTAGTTACCCCCCAATTTCGCCCCCTTCCTGATACCCTACTTACCCTACAAAGAATAAGTCGCTTTGGGTAGTTGACCTTTATACATTTACCAAATTTCAAGTTTATATATTAAGTCTTTCGAAACACAAACAAAACCAAACACACAGACAAGAAATTTTTTGCTCAAATTTTGTTTATTTTTGCGTTTTCGGCCATTTTAAAGCGAATGAGCAATTACAAATTTTTGAAAAGTTTTTTCGCGACACAATACTTCCCATCCGTTGGATGTGGAAATAATATGTAGAATTTGGCCATCAAGTAATGCTTTTTAATCAGTACAAAGAGACCAGAATCCGGAGATATTCAAGTATTACCTGTATGTTCCCGCTATTCAAAGCATAGTAAAAACAAACACTCGATGTGAAAACACCGAATGAATCAAGAGCACACGTCTTACACTGGCTTTATTTTAGCCATATCGCGCGCCACTACCGAGAAATCTACGCAAATTTCATGTTTTCCAGGCACACGCGAAATTTCCTGGACGGCCAGCCGGACGTAGTATGTATCTTGGGTTTTATTTGGGCAATACAGAAACATTTTGTTCCAAAACATTGGAACGTATTTCGGGTGAGTCACAAGAAAAAAAATTATCTTCGGTTAAGTGACTCTGGATTTACAGTTACCCTAAAAATAGCTTTATACACCTACCGTAACGTAAATACCAGTGATATCTGTAGATGCTAAGATTGGGGGGCGGTAAAAGAGCGGTAAAGACCCCAGAGGAATTTAAAACCGCCATAAAAATATTCACAACGTACTTGGTCTATATTTAAAAAGGCGACAAAGATTTACACTCTAAGGCATGGCCATATCGCAACAAAATTGGCATGTAATTGTAATGTTCAGTAATAAGCAAAATCGAATGCAGCTGAACATTATACAGAAGGAAAAGATGTGTTATTTATAGTGGGTTTAGTTTTTGTGTCATAACAAACATTAGAATCTGGTTTTAGTTGAAGTAGTAAAAGAGGTACAGATCGAATCAAGTGGTAGATGTCTTATGTTAAGCAGCTCTAAGCCTGTTGAACACGTATTTGCAGCTAGTCCAAAATCTTTAGGTGGCTGTGACAATCGCTGAACTATCCTACAGCTGATGCTATCCATACAAGTTCTATTGGTATGTTTGAAAATGGAACATCACTATATTTTTTGTTTTCTTCGAAAAGTTATTGGACATTTCCTGAAATAATGTTTGCTGGACTACAAATAGTTAAGTAGGTCCGCCACCTAAAACTCCCCAGGCTCGTATTTTCTTTATTTTTTTAGCTACAACCTTAAGTTATATGTCAAATTCTAGGTCTTTTTAAACTCTTTAAATATTGAATATTGGGTGTCCAAAGATTATCATATTATGCAAATAAAGTTAATTTTTGTAAAAAATTTTTAACCTTACCCCGTATAATAAATATTGCTTTATAGTTGGATGCCGGCTTTTATTTTCTTCAATATGTGTCTTTACCGCGTAATTTTTACTCCTTCTTAGTGAAAAACAAGAAAAACTAGTCGCCGCCATTTTTGTTAATAGGGTTGTTCAGAATTTTTTAAGTGTTACTTTGGTAGCTTATTACTGTACAAATTGTGCCTACATACCCATCACTGCACACAAAACCCCAAAATTTTAAGTAACTTTTAAATAAATAAAGTACAAAGTGATGTAGAAAATCAAACTAGCCTCATCGCAGGGTTTCGTTTTCTAGTCTCTCTCTCTGTAGAACGAACTTTGTACTTTATTTATTAAAAAGTTACTCCAAATTTTGGGGTTTTGTGTGCAGCGATGGGTATGTAGGCATAATTTGTACCGTAATAAGCTACTAAAATAACACTTAAAAAATTCTGAACAACCCTATTAACAAAAATGGCGGCGAATAGTTTTTCTTGTTTTTCACTAAGAAGGAGTAAAAATTACGCATACATGGTAAAGACACAAATTGAAGAAAATAAAAGGCGGCATCCAACTATAATGCAATATTTATTATACGGGGTAAGGTTAAAAAAACATTTACAAAAATTAAGTTTATTTGCAAAATATGATAATTAACAAAAAAAAATTGGTCACCCAATATTCTATTTTTAAAGAGCTTAAAAAAACCTACAATTTCATATCTAACTTAAGGTTGTACCTAAAAAAATAAAGAAGATATGAGCCTGGGGAGTTTTAAGTGGCGGACCCTGTATAGGGTGATTCACTAAAGGTAAGGAGAGGATTTATCTCGAAAAGCCTTAGATAAAAATGTACCAGAAAAATTTACTAAGAATATTTTTAAGTTCCTAAATTTCCCTTGGTGTCACATACGCCTCATTTGATACCAGGTTACCAATAAATTATGTCGCACATTATTAACCGAGTAGAAAAACCAGTAATGTTTGTGTCATGAACATTACCCGTTAGCAGAAGCAAATTATTCACAGTTACAATTGTTCAATGGTCATAAGCCTTTAATATCGATATTTAATCCCAAGAAAAATATACCTTCTTTGGCTGCTGCAAAAATTCAAAGGTAGGCTCATTTACTGTCATATTATAATTATAAACCAGGGAGTAAAATGGGTGAAGCAGACGCACTATCAAAAATACCATTAACAAAGGACGAAGCTGAAGAACTAGACATCAGTTTACTACATTTCCATGAGTTACCATTAACAGCAAGTAAAGGTGGTGAGAGCATACTATAGAAGATAAGACACTTTTAGTCATAGAGTATTGCAACAATGGATGGCCAGCAAAAGTCCAAGATCATAATATTAAGATAACCTGGGGAGCACAACTATAGCCCCACCCTGAATTTTAAGCTTTTCTTCGTCAAAAACAAACGCAAGATTATGTAACTAACAAGAAGCATAAAAGAAAACAAAAAAAAATATTTTTTTAAACTGGAGCCTCATCTAAATTTCACACAAATTTTAAAAAAACACTCGTAAATTAATAATGGGTTCGGCCTCCATTTCTCCTAGTTCAAAAATTCTAAAATTCATGTTTTCAACCAAATAATTTAATATGGCTCCAAATTAGCCCTAACCTCTTCTAATGAATTTTTGAGTTCATTTATGGTGGCATACTGTCAGTTATCCGCATATACTGGCCGAACTAAAGGTGTTCAATTGGGTTCATGTCAGGTCAACAAAAGGGCACTCTAACAATTCGACATTTTGGTTGGCAAACCAAGCCATTTCTACTGACATGAATCCTCACATTATCTTGTTGGAAAATGAAATCTCGTTCGTAATTGTTATTTAAAAAAGGTATTAAATTTGTCTCAAGAACTTGAATGTATTATCGACTGTTCATTCGTGTTGATGGGTTAGCCAATGTAAAATGCCTGCTTTTGTAAAGGCACCCCATACCATTAATGTACCACCTTCAAAGTTTCGTTTTAGAAAATACTCAGGTCGCCTCAAATCTCGGCAATAACAATTGAAATCATCTGGACCATTCATCGGAAAAGATAATCTGATTTTTTTAAATAGCATGGTTTAATTCGAAGTTTAATTGTAAAGTTTTGGTTTACATTTTCCCAATTGGGTATTTGCCATGTATTTATATTTTATTAAATTGCATATTAATAGGTAGCATCTAATCCACAAAACAGCTGTGACAGCTTATACATTCGAAAAAATGGATCGTAAGGTGTATTTTTAATATTAAAAATGTGAATATTTAAAGGGACCGCCAAAACGCGAACATATTGGCCCTGACGTCAGGTGTCTTGTAAATGGCCGCTTGTTTACATCTGGGGTCAGCGCGTCACGCGTCWGCCTMAACCCGTCAATTTATCAGTTTGTTGTTTGCGTTCATTTTGTGACAAGCGAATTAAAATACGCCAAGAAAAAGTTAAATACTTATGAGTTATGACTTCTGAAGGCATGTTCATTGTTATGGAATTTGTGTACAGCGACAAGCGGTTCAACGCGGCGGAGATGAGGAACGTAAAAGCAACAGCATAAGTGAACTTTTCATCAAATTAACGTAGCATTGATAATTTGATTACAGTGGGTTGTTGAAAACATAAAAATGTAAGAATCAAAAATGTACCCTAAACTTGACATTTATTTTAGAGGTCAGAACAAATATAAATTGCCATTTATTTTCGGGGCTCTTGCGGCTCGTTTCCGGTCTCGCTAACAGTCGAATATATGGGGAACAACGTTCTTTATTATAACATTTCCCTCTATCAACTTAAAACGCATATCATTTTTCATATCCTCTTCAAGCTATAACAATATGAAAACTGAATGGTAAACACTTATAACCCTAAAAAGAATAATAAAAGTTACAGTAAGAATTAAGATGATCTTCACAACAGAAAAACAAACTTTGTGATTTCGGCATAACACGTCTAAGGGCCTTAAACAACTTTTTCATACAACATACAACAAAAATTTTGTTAGCGGTGCGGTACTGACTTAAGTACTTTTATAACCATGTACAAAACAACATTTGTTTTGTTTTCAATACATAATAAATGCTTGTAAAACTACACAAATCACTTTTTGATGCGAACTCTTACACCGTGCTTTCAATAAACACAACACACAAGCTTTTCCAATACAAGAATGATACTACACCATTAAATAGCACGCTCCTCGGTAATGTTTACGTGACACTTGACGTCACGAGTTGAATAACCTTGGATAGAAGCGTTTTGGCGGTGACTCCTAAGATTCGAATTTCAGACCTGAAATTCTCTACCTACAAATATTTTTTTGTTTTTTTTAACATGGCGTACGATATATATATGCACTTCAAGATTCATTTTACGTAATTTTCAAAAAAAGTGATAATACCCAATTTCGATTCATATTCTCACGAACAAATTCCAAACGGGCTGTTTTATGGTGAGGAAGAAATCTCCCTCCCTATAGTCCATTTTGAAACATCGAGCTCGCACTCTTGGGCAATTCTTATTCGACTTTTTTAAAGTGTTACTCACTGTAGCAACAATTCTTCTTGCAGCTCTGGGAGCAACTTTTCTCTCAGGGCCACCTTTCCTGTTTGTGCCATGCTGTTCAGGGTTTCACAAATAATTGGCGACAACTTTACGGGACCGATTAATTCTTTGAGCCATTTTTCGGCGACTAAAAAATTTATCCCAAAAAGCCAAGATTTTACCTTTTTCCATGTCACTCATTACTCCATATTCGGCTGATATTTTTTCTGCGCTGACAGCAATCTTCTGGTTTGCCCAAAGAAGTACTTGGTAAATGACAACTGGAAATATCATCTAATCGCTACCATATTATTTTCTGTGATACTTAAGACAGCTCTACTTCCGGAAAAGCTAGAAATGATATAGCTGCTTTTCTATAGTATATTGGAGTACGAGTATATTGTATCTTGCTACAATATTCTATATTGCTAACCAAAGAAACCATCTATAATGGTATTTTTACTTTGAAAGAATACACCTAGCAATGCTTCGAGCTGCAAAACCTGGCAACCAATCGGTCACTAAAATATCTCGAAGCACGTCGACAAACGGATCCCTACAAGTGTCCTCCCGATTGTTCCTTTTTTAATTTCTCTGACGTAAACACTGCGAGAACGAGCAAAATGAATGAATGGGTACAAGAATAGACCAGCAGAGCTCGTAGGAAATTGAAATTTATTTTTGGTATGGATTTCTGTTTGCACATCAGTTTGACGGGTGTTATAAAGAGCTTCTCTGAAAAGCATGGCTTCTTTGTCGGCACGATAGCAGCAGCATCGACTTGCCTGCATCGGCGTTCAGAGCACGTCCCGCTGCAGGAAAATTTCCTTTAATATTGAAAATTGCTGTGGTGCAGCTTGTTCACTGTTTGTTTACTCGGACCTCACGGCACGGCTGAAGCCTTTGGGGATTGTATTCAGAAACCGAGACCGGCGTGATGTTTAAAGTTCGATTCGAGTCACCCTGAAGAATGAAATGAAGAAAGACCAAACCAATAAAAGTGTAAATTGAAGACCCTGCAGCAACAAGACGGCAGCTCTTTCACCAAAAACTTCTCAGGAGCAACACAAAACAGATACATACTTCCATTAAAATGCATGTCTATGCTGTGCTGTCTGCACCTCAACCAACTGCAGATAGATCTATTTCGCTGTCATTACAGCTCAGCAGTGCAGTTTAGGTCTAGTGTAGACAACACGGCATGTTTGTTGTAATGGGTGATAAGAGTAAATCCTATAATTACACAGATGTGCATTGTGGCTGTTGCACCACCAATCGATGGAGATGTAACAAGCTTACTCCTTTTCGCCCCAAAATGGAGCTGCCTGCTTGTTGCTGCAAGGATTTCAATCGTTATATTATGGATAATATGTGTAAATTGTCGGATAGTAAGTGTAAATTCACAGATAATTAGTGTAAATACAGGGTGTCCCACTGGGTACCGCCTGAGTCCATATATGGAAAACTGAAATTGGGAAAAATCAGATAATTTGGCAGCATACTAAAGTCGATTGGAGACACCAAATATTCAAGATGCTGATACATCCGGTTATAGCGGAAGTAAGTTTTACCTTGCTGACTTTAAATGGAACACCCTATAAATTATTATTGCAGCATAACTTATACCCTAAGTCAAATTTCGTTTATTTTCTTTCTACACCTAAAAAATCCATTGTGTATGAAATGCATATGAACTCTGACCGTAGCAATACTGCAGTTTAATTCAACTTAATTCAGTTTTAATGTCATCCTGTTTGCAAACTGCTGTTGATACATTAACTTTTTAACTTATCGAAAGGTACTGGTGTGAGAAAAAGAAAAAACACAGGTCACTACTTTTTGTAGAATTCTCAACAAAAGAATAAAAGCCAGTATCGACACTTGCAGAAGCTGCTTTGATAAAGTTTTTTGTCGTTTATTTGCAAACACAAAACAAAAACCAGGTCATTCGAAGGGTAAAAAAACTATACAAATCTGAAAGAAATAGCTTTGATGCCATTAAAAAAATACAAATAAAAACTATGCTGCCAAGGAAATACACTGACATGCAAAAACAAAAAGGTTATGAAATGAAAAATAATTAGAACAAAACTTTTAAAACTGAGTCAATCATAAACAAGTGTAATGACACAAAAAAGGTAAATGGAGGTGTTCACATTCAATAGATGAGTAAGGCAACCTTGTTCAGAGTATGTGGCCAGAAAAATACAGGTATAAAAGGCAAACCTTAGCACAGGAGGATGTTAAAGAATTGCCTATGCTGAAAACATAAAAGTAAACGACGCAATGGGACCCAAGTGGAAAAAAAGAAAAGGTAATTCCAGAAATGAATGGTTAACAGAGGTTGTAGAGCTTTAGACTATTTCCTTATCTGCTGTCACCTAGAGGGTTGATAAATAGGAATAATGTTTAATTTAACATCTTCATGGACTGGTTGTTGATMTCGCATATGGGGCTTCAAAAAAATTTTCTTAGCGAACTGTGTACAATTGTAATTCCTTCTTTGTTTCGAAATATTTGTTATTAAACAAGCACCAAATTTCCAGTACTTCTTTAATAAATAAATGGTCTTATATCGTACCTCTTTCCCTCCATTTTTAAAACTTTGAGCCGAATATCCCGAAAACTCTCAGCTCTAAGGTCACTTTTTTATATTTTCGTGCTCAGAGAAATATATTGATTTGAAATTCATTCCATACTTTATATTTTTTCGCTTAGCAATTCTAGGCTTCATACGTTTGCCTCGTTCTAAATAAAGTACAATAAAAAATTAAAACCACACACCATGACGCTATATGGATTCTATGAATGCAGAAAAAGCACGAAGGCGTGAAAAAGGTGTAAACATATGCCGTTACGTCATTGAGCAGTTTATAACATTGTAACCGTAACCCACAAAAACTTGAAAGGCAATATAAGCAATAATCCGTACATGAAAATTGAAATTAGAAGGCATTGCAGTTAAACATATTTCTTTTATTATACCGTAACTGTTGCGTACAATTTTAAGCATTGGGTGAAAAGAAGTAACGATAAAGTGAATATAGTACAAGTACATTCATCTACATATGAGACGTTACAATATGTTAATTTGGCAATGATTCTTCATCAAAATAAACCTTTATTTTTGATGCTAAAGCCTCATTTTCGTTCTAACGCATTTTCGATGTTGTCTTAAATAAGGACATCTAGAGATGTGAGGTGGAGAACGTTCTCATTGTGCTTACAGAGCATATTCGCGAACGTTCGCGAACGTTCCTGCTACCCTGAGAACATTCCGTCGGGAACGTTCTCTGTTGTGCTCGAGCACGATGAGCATAAGAGCATAAACAGAAAAATGGCGTGTTGGCAGCGTGTGGTGACGTTAGCGCATGTGCACTTTGTAACCATGACTGCTMGTGCGTTCGTTTTTTTTGGTTATGTTTGCGTTTCGTAACTATTTATGCCTGCAAATTTTGCCACGCCGAATACGCAAGACATGCCACCAGAATGGTAAGACATTTGCGTAAGTGTCTTAAATGTCCATCTGATGTAAAAGCATTTTTCGGATATGATAAAAAATCGTATAATCCGAAAATGAATGACACAAACGCAAGCGCTTCTTCACAAGCCATTCCAAGAAAAGAATTGATGGATGTCGATGTCGATAGAGCCAGAGGTAGACGTCACTGCCTCAGAGATATCTTCCACCGCCACCGGTTCCAGTTCCAGACCACGTTCCCAGTTTAGAAATTTCTTTGACACAATGCCTACCGCAGAAAAGACTGAATTAGACAGACTTCTAGCACGAGCAATTTATGCTAGTTGTACACCTCTAGGTATTACTGAAAATCCTGAATGGGTTAAATTTTTTAGAAAGTTACGACCAAGTTATCTTTTGCCCAGTCGGTACCAAATATCCAATGGACTTCTAAATGACGAATACTAGTCAGCAAAAAATAACATTAAAACAAAAATTGATGAAGCTCTTACCCTCGGCATGCAATGCGATGGCAGAATATGTTGCGAAAACAGACATGTTTGGAAAACAGTTTGTCTGGAGCAGTGCAGAGAAGATGGATCCGATAACGTGGTGGAAAGGCTTTTATTCTAAATCATCGTTGAAAAATGCTCTTCTAAGCTTGCCGCCATCTTCAGCAGCCACTGAACGTACGTTCAGTAAATATAGTTTCATACATACGAAGAAACGAAATAAACTCACTAAGGAACGTGCAGGAAAATTAACATATATTGCATGTAACTTAACTTTGGCAAATCAAAATGAAACGCGTAAGAACCAAGAAGCTGTGAACAGTGAAAATCCTAATACTAACGAGAACGATGACAGCGACTGGAGCGAAAGTGAAGAAGTACCAATAATAGACCAAGACGAAAGAGAAAACGAGGAGGGAGCACAAGCAAAAGAAGTCGAAGTTGAGATTGATGAGGAAAACGACAGCGGAGAAAATGGAAATGACTAGGTTTTAACTTTTGAAATCTAAAAGTTTTTTTTTACATTCAAAAATCTCATTTTGTTTGTGTTAGATTTGTGAAGAATGTTATCTGCGGTAGTTTCGTAAAGAATTTTATTTGTGTTAGTTTTTGTAACGAATTAATTTTTTTGTTTTGCGAATGCATGTTTCATTTTGTGTAATAGTATTACAGAACATTATATATTATGCCTTTTTCATTCTCCTGTTTCTGTATTTATGTTATTGCTCGTTCATGCTTGTTTATTCTCGTTTTTGCTCCATCGTGCTCGGGGAACGTTCTCAAAAAATGCATGCTCGAGCATTTTACATCACTAAGGACATCTCATCGTGTCAACAAACTACTGTGGACGTGACGGGAATACTGCTGTTGAAAACCAAGTGGTACACTCAGCTTCCAGATTACTGAATTGGGCGACAGGCGCTTTTCAAAAAGCTTTACTGAATATTGCTAGGGTAAAACGGAGTACAATTATTTTATTAATAATAGTCGCTTATTTTGTGGAATCCTTGTACTATTCATGTAAATTAGTTCTTCTTAGTGGGTTCAGCTTCCAATAAAAACTATTCTTATTTGACGTCTCGATGGTATTTTGAGGTATTTATCAGAAATTCTTTATTTTTTACAACATTAGCTTGACATTAATGGTGATTAACGACATTATTATTCTGCATATGGGACTGAATTTTGAAACATGCATGTATTCAAACAGATAAGAAAGTAAGTCTTATTTATATATGTGTTAACAATTAATTTGCAGGGTATGTATTTAATTTTATTGTACTTGTAAGTTTCGCTTTTTATTATTATTTAAAAATTCAGTCTCATATGTCTAACGTTTTAGACAGTAAAGAATTTTTTATAAAGACCTAAACTTAAGGTCGAAACGTCAAATAAGAATAATTTTTATTGATACCTGAACCCACTAAGAAGAACTAATATAAATTATTTTATTAAGCACGAGACGATCTTTGCATTGTGATTTTTTTATGATTATTATAAGAGTGAAGATCCCCTTTCCTACGCCTCTGGTGAGCAAAACGGAAGGAAACCGCTACATTCTTCAATGCCAATCATATTCCTCCACGGATTACCGTTGCTGTTCGTTTGTTTTGTTTCATTCCACGAACGCTACCGTACGAAATGCAAATTGTGGGATCTAAACGTTTCAAACAACGGCTTAATCAGAGAAAGAAATCTCGGATTAACGCGATATTTAACGGGTCGGGTGAAAAAAATTAAATACAATGACGAGATTGCGGATACAAAAGCAGGAGAGTAGGTGATGAACAGATTGCCCGATATGGAATGTATCGCTAGCGGCCTCGATATTTATGTGCTAGTTTCAGAGAATAAAGTGTTTATTACTAAAATTTTGAAAAAAAACCTTATTCAATTGGGAACGTAAAGTATTAATATTGTTTATTTCCATAAAAAAATGATGCCACATTACACTGGTCTGAATATACAGCCAATTCGTTATGCATAATTACTAAAGAATGCATCAAATGCAATGTATCCTACAGTGTAACCCCAGCTTTTGCCGTAGCTTCATGGAGAGATGAGGTCAAGGAATATAAAAAATCTGTCATATGCATTTGGAAACACTTTGTTTCCAAGTATATCAACCACAAACTTCTAGTATTCGTTAGTTGGTTGCACGGTTCTGTAAGGACTATGTCAATAATGTCTAAGAAGTTTTGCATTTAAATAAAGAACTGGCAACTAACTGCTGCATTAGGGCTGATCTGAATTATTGTGGTAGAAAATATGTCTACATACCTTAAACCATTCAAATATTTTACGCCCCATTCTATTTATTACATTTAAAACATTTTTTGTCAGCTATAAACAAATATGAATAAATTTTCACCAATCAGTTACAACATAATAAAGGACTTTAACTTTTAACTAGCACGAACTTTGACAATATTTTAAACATTTAAAAGAAAAAAAATAGGATCAACTAATTTTACTGTAGTTTAAAAAACTGCAATAGCTACAAAGTATGGAACAGCAGGATATTTCAGGTTCTGTTCAACGGATTTTTCTAAAATTGTGCGTGGGCCTAATTTTTTCAATTCTGTGTTTCGATGTATGGGCGCAAGTTGATTTTTTTTAATGGGAAGGGGGGTCAAAAGTCTCATCACTGAAAAAAAGATATTTTTTTCTGATTTCAGAAATGTATCACCATTGTACAATTTATTGCTTCTGAGTTGAGAAAAGTGTAAATGTAAAGAATGAAAACGATTTTCTTTGTCGCTAAAATAGACAAAAAAGGCAGGTATTACCATTTTTCCTTGACTGGTGATAATTTTCGTCTAGTTGGATCAATTTATTGCAAATTAGGTACCCAAAAACATGATTCCATGAAAAATACAGTATTTTTTCAGATTTACATTACAGAAGATGCTCAAAATATTCCCCATTTACTTCCTGGCAGTAATGCAGCCTTGAGTAAAAGTTTTCTAACGTGCTTTGTAGCATATTTGGAGTTAAGTTCTGAAATTCTGCCATGATTCGTCCTTTTAAATCTTCTGCATTATGTGGTCGATCAGCATAAATACAATTTTTCAAATACCCCCACAGGAAAAAATTAAGCGGTGTCAGATCAGGGGAACGTACTGGGCATTCTATCGCTCCGCGCCTACTAATCCATCTCTCTTGAAATATCGCATTCAAAAATTCACAAACGTTGACTGCAAAATGGAGTGGTGCACCATCTTGCTGAAACCATATCTGTCCAGAAGGACGCGCAGCATTTTCACGATTAGGGAACAGGCGAATAAGTTCTGGTGTAATGTGTTCCAGCAAGCATTGTCATCCAAATTCAAATGATGGGAATCATATTATGACAAAAAATGAAAGGGGCAAGGGAAAATAGTTGTACATATATGGCAAGAAATTCTTAACAAAGTAAAAAAAGAAAAGAAGTTTGGTTTTAGCTAGAAACTTATTATAGAAAGCAAATTATTGCGGACGACTTAATATTGAAAATAAATATGATGAGAACAGAGAAAACCGACAATGACAACCTCAGGCTACAGTCGTATAAAATATTAATAACATCCAATGTATTTAATTTATTGGAGTAAATTAATCTCTTCTACTAAGAACTATTATTCGCGCTGACATCGATCCTCTCATCTAAATGTTTGAAGCGACTGGTTAGAAAGAACAACACATTCTAAGCTACACACTTGACAGCTTGTCTGCTACAGCTGCTGAATTGGTAACTAGAATCGAGATGGCTCTGAAGATTTCATCGATCTGCATTTAGTATTCACTCGGGGTTCTAAACTTTGAGACACAAGTTTTTGTTTTTATTTGTAACGGCAGCTGTTCATGAAATACAAACATCGACAGCCTAAAGTTTAGATGTGACGTTGACAATCCAAAGTCGAAGAACAATACAAACGCTAGTATATCGTATTAAAAGTGACAAGAGGATGGCTTACCTGAATCAAAATAATCCGCTTGATAGTTGATATTGATAAAATTAGTCCACCTATCAAGATCTATTCTAATAGAAAACTGATTCTTCAAAAGTTGTAAATGTTCTCAGCAAATTTGATTTTAGTTTAAGGATGTTACAGCTGCAGAAAGTACAATACTAGTATATATCAATTAACTGAGTTCTGCTCGACTAGATTATTCACTATACAAATTAGGCAACGCATATCTACTCTGAAACAATTTTAGAGATCTAGCTCCTGAATTACGGTCATGCTGCACGATGACTTTATACTTATTGCGGAAGCCTTCTTCCAGTAATAAAACATTTAAACCTGGCTAAAAATTCTTCTGTGATCAAATCAAAGACTAATTCCAAGTGAATAGCTTAACTGAAAAAGCATACTAAAAGATAAATGTAACGTTTTATCGGTGTATTGCATCGTCCCAGACCGGCACAGTCGACTCCAGTTATCCTACATGAAAGAGTAACAGTTACGTGTTTCTTGGGCAAATTACCCATCACATTGAAACATGGCTATAGCATCTGTTTAAAACAAGTTAAAACAATTTCTGAAAACCTTTTTTTGCCAAATTTATTCCTAAAAGAGGCAAATAAACCTTTGTAATCGAAACCAAAAGCATTTGAGGACTAGCATGAAAAATCTTAAGTGTTCATGTGAGTTTAGAAGAGAGTAGAATATTTGCAAATAAAATCTCAATTTGGGTTTTTGAACATACCTCCAATTCACATCAATCCAATTTCATCCACGAACGGAGATAATGAAAATAAACTACATTTTGTCTTGGTTCTGAATTGTTGGTTAATAATCTCAATTAATTGGTGAAACAATATAATTTGCTTAACTTTAATAAAACATTCAAAGAGTTATTTTCTTCATTTAATATAAATTGCGTTTCAATTTAATTGTGGTTGCACTCTTAGCATTAAAACTGAAACGTAAACAGTATGCAATAACACGTTTTAATCTAGTCAGTATATAGAATCTTTTGAATATAAATGGTGGCTCATTTGAAACTGTAGTAATTAATATTACCTCTTTTGTTTCAGGTAAATCATGTGCATCCAGCACTAGCTGATGAGGGGATAGCGAATTTTCTTTTGGTTTAGATAACCAATGATGACCTTTCCACCAAATATCAGCATTCAACAATATATGTGGATAAACACTTCTAGAACTCAGATCAGTAGGGTTATTTTTAGTACAAAATAATTCCAGTTATGTTCATTACTAATAATTTCTGGTATTTCAGACGCAATTTTACAAAGATCTGAAGACTGCGTGACTGAAGATAATACAATCTTTGAATCGTATCAGTAATAGCAAGGTACATTCGCAAAAAGCCTTTGACGACTTTATTCGCTAAACTAACTAATAAAACTGCACCTAAAAGGCGTGGAATAGTCAAGAAGTATCTGAATTGGTTGTTCTAATATAAATACAAAGTAATCCAAGGGAAAAGTTAAAGAATCGACACTGCAGTTCCATGGAATACCTAAAGTCTTTGCTGATTGATTTTCTCGAAGGAAGACAAGCTGACTTTAAAATTGATGAAATCTTTGTACATATAGAATTCATAGAAATTCCTTCTTCTTCAGAAGAGAATCGATCAGGTGATCAAATCATCCATACAGAAGTCATTATGGATTCTGGCTGAAGCAGGAGTAATTAATAAAAAGATTTACTGTCATCAGGACGTCCATTAATCCACAACCAGATAAATACAGTCCACTCTACCTTAATAAGATTTTTGTGGTCCGAAGGCGCAATTGCCAGCTACTTTAAATAAATGCAACCACCTGTATCTCGTTTAAACTGATAAATACAATTTTGTGTTTACCCGGAATGCCGTTTCTAATACTATAATTCACTTTGAAACGACAATGGTAACATCCTTCACGCCAACTGTCAAATCAGAAAAACTAGGGCTTTCCGCCACCACAACCAATAATAGAGATAACCTTGTGCAGCTTGGGGTGAAAATCAATCAGGCTAATCCCACCGGATTTTCTCCAGAAATATACCATAAAATAATTTAATTACTACCTTCATGGCACTACGTCATATCAACGAAAGCGGACTGCGGCTTTGTCTATTATCTGGCGCGGCTTTCCGGGTTATTAGGTGCAGGGAAGACGGATAATCCGGTTTTGGATTGGAAAAGGGGTCGCCAGTCTAGTCGCTGCCGAAAATGGGTCAAGAACGGCGTCCCGGTTATCCCGAATATGGTGGCAAGGTCGGTAGGTCCAGTCGAAAAGGTAAAAAGTTGGGTGTCAGCAGATCTTTTGATAGTGAAGAGTTTTATAGTTATAAATGAGATGGTTCAGTTGCCTCACTTGCCAACTCCGAGAAGATAGAGATCGTGTTATAAAAACAGATATACTAAACATATGAAATAAAATCGACATAAGCTCTGTGATGCCACATATATGTTCACTTTTTTGTTGCAAGATTTTGACGATCGCCAGAAAAAACTTATTAAAATGATAAAATTTGACAGAACATACCTAGCATCCCTGTATAAACGAGGAATTCCTACACATCATTATGTATTGAAAGTCAATACGCAAAAAATATCACTATTTAGTGAAAATAGACACCAAAAACGAAATTGTTTCAGTTTTAACAAAAATCTGACAACACAAAAAGTTTGCTATTTCCTTGAAAAGTTTATTATTTTGGGTACAAAAATAAAATATTTAACGTCCCTAAAATATTAGCTCACTACGTCCCAAAAACCAAATTCAAATTTCATGTTTAAATTGACTTTTTCCCAAATAAAATTAATTACACATTTTGTTCGATTAAAATTACGATGCTCTTTTTTTAAATATTGCTAATGTAATAAAAAGTAAAAAGTAATTATTTACATATTTATCATTCCTCACGCCTTTACTAATAACAGATGATTTATGAACTTGCTCTTAATAATGCATCAACGCTTGTTATGCATAGGTGGCAGTACCAACTTTTAGAAATGGAGAATTCACCTCATGCGCGTAGTTTCTTTTGCGGAAAGTTTTAACTAATATATTATTAGGTGTTTAGTAACAACATTTCGTGAATAGGTAAACGTACACAAAAAAATTAGGAAAGGTTTTGTTGCGAGCTATTTTTGTTTATGTTTTATTTCGTCATTCCCTCATTTCCATTTGTACTCGGTAAATTAAAGACAAAGATAATAAAATTAAATTACACACAACCACATATTATCAACGGTATTAGAAAACAAATTTAATGGTAGTTTAAACCAAAAAAAACATTACCAGAGGTTGCTCAGTTCACAGTTACCAATAATACAACAATTTATAAACAAGAAAATTAGACAAGACTCTCTAAATGTTATTGGAGATGTTACACAGTTACACTGCAAATGTTAAGCACTTACCAAGCCAAAAATGATAAATTAGAAGATATTGAAAACTCATTTATTACAAACATTACATACTACTATTTTTACTCAAAAAGGTTTGTTATTTGAATTAGAACGCTTCGATCAAACTTTAAATCACTTTCCACTTGGCTTTACGTTAAAAAACATATATTTATCTTTTGAAAAAAATGATTAAATTTGACAGTTGCATGTTTAATAATAAATTAACGTTGATTTTATCCATTCCAGTTACTTATAGTTTATTATTAATTATTAAATACTCCAGACTTATATTCAATGATAATACCAAACTCAAACTTTGTGTTTAAATCACAAACGTACTTTTTCCTGGATCCACGTCGCTGTACGATATTAAGTGACATATACTATTGTCATTATGCAAATTTAAGAGGGTTTCTAGAAGAGGAAAATGATTGCGAAATTTCAATTTTAACGAATAAACCTTCACACGAGAATTGTAAAGAAATTCAAGCACATATGGCACAAAACTTAATATTTCAAATTGAGAATACCAATAAATGGAGTGGACAACAAAAACCACAAAAACTTTTTTAAGGAACATATCCCACGGACTTGTAAAATTTGCTCATCAAATGGAGTACAAATAACGTCTTTTGGTCAAATTGAAGAAATTGAATATGAATTAGGAAACACGAAAATTCAAAGGTCAATCTAACGATGGAATATTTCAAAAATAATTGCTAAAATTTACCAATACCCAACCAAAGGCTTGATATGAAAAAAACCGCTGCAAATTGAATCAATACTTCCACATCCAATTGTCTTATGCTATACGATTAGTAATCGGATTTTGAGCATTTTGTCTCTCTACACATTTTTTCTAAGACAAAGTCCTCGTGATATTAGCAAAAATATATAAATTTTAAAATCGGTTTTTTCCAAATAACTCAAAAATTATTAACTTAACAAAAAAATTACAAGAGTGCTTTCTGATCAGAAATTTGATTTTATATATAATACCAAAATTTTAAAAAAATCGTACGAGCAGGGACCAAAATAGGTTTTTTGGAAATATTTCAAAAATCTATCTGATGGCATTTTCATTTTTTGAATATATTAAGTATATTCGGAGATATTTAGGAAAAACCGTTTTCTTTAAGTGACACTTTTTTGCTAATATCTTCTAAACAGTTTGCTACACCGAAAATTTATAAGAGTGAATAATACTCGCGGTTATACTACTAATCACATACTAAAACGAAAAAATATAAAAAAAAAATTGGAAAAAGGGTAGTTACCCCCCAAATTTTGCCCCCTTCCCGATACCGTACCTACCCCACAAACAATAGGTCGCTTTGGGTAGTAGAGATTTATACGTTTGTCAAATTTCATGAAGTCTTTCGAAAGTTATCGTGTATACACACAAAACCACAGACACACAGACAAGAAATTTGTTTTGGCTCAAATTTTTTTTGCGTTTTCGACCATTTTAAAGCGAATGAGCAAATAAAAATTTTTTAAAATTTTTTTCGCGATACAATATGTACTTCCCATCCGTTGGACGTGGAAGTAATAGATAGCAATGCCATCTGTCAGCAATTAATTGATACAATGACAAAGCCACCTAGCTGCCTTAAAGAATGTGACCTGTATTGTCAAACAATTGCAGTCAATATTTCCGGTAGTATAAAAACCAAACTGTAAATAGACACAATAATAAACTGTCATAATTCAGTCAAATGCATGTCATTCTGCTCAATTTAATTTTGTACCTAAACAATAAAATAATTAGTTTTTAAAAACAGGTTTTCACCTACGATAAACATATTTCGCGTACAACCACGTTAAAAATAACGTCAGCATTAGTTTAGGAGAAATTATGTGAATTTTATAGACTCGCCTAAAAACACAAACACACTGTTGAACACGTAAAGTGTGCGATTACCTAACTTCTACTAATAGGCACAGGAAATTCACCGCACAGAAATGTACACAAAATTTAGCAGACCAAAACAGGCTTGCTAATAGAGGTTATAAATACAGGTTTCGATCTGATTTACACAAGACAAATTACTTTAAACGACGTACAAAAACATTTGCAATGCCAAAAGTTGTTCGGCCACACCACGTAATTAATTTCTGACAAAGAGACGTAAACTGAAGCGTAAATATCCAAATTTTATGAATGAATTTATGGACCATTTCCTCGATCCAATAAATTTAAGTATCCCGCTTCCTGTATGGACGAATAAAACTCGATGCCCGATGATTTCGGCACTCCTATTCTGATCATCTGCCACTTTAACGGCCGAATGATTATTAATAGTTTATTACTCATCAACACCGCATAATGATCGTAAAAGACTATGTTTACGAAAACCTATCCAACAGTAGTGAGTTATCAACAGAAATGCATCATTATTTACTTTTAGCGCTCAATTTGCGATGTACACTGAGGAAAAAAGGTTTATTTACGTGATCTAAATTTTGTTTAGTGTTAGTAAATAATTTATTTGTTTTTAAGTTTATTTATCGGAAAGCAACTTTTACCTCCAAATGAAGCAGCAAGTTACCATCACATTGTCCTCCTTAGTATCTGCTACAAGTTACTAGAGAAGTTACTCTAACAGAAAATAGGAGCTATTATTGAAAACTCACTCCCGAAGGAACAAGTAGGTTTTAGGAAGAACAGAAATTGCTATGACTAAGTTTTGGCTCTAACAACGCATGCTGAAATTGGTTGCCAGAAACGATTGAAAACTGCAGTAGTGTTCATAGATTCATCGGTGGCCTATGATACTGTGTGGAAAGATGGATTGATCCTCAAACTATTTAATACTCTGAAATGTGGAAAGACTGTGAAGCTCATTGAACGAATGCTGTCCCAACGTCAATTCTGGGTGTGTTTCTGGGAGAGTACCAAATTCAGGATTGTTAATAATAATCTTTCACAAGGATCGGTTTTGTCGCCTATTCTTTTCAACCTTTACATAAGTGACCTTCCAATAACTCGATCGAGAAAATTTGTGTATGAATACGACGTGGCATTGGCTGTAAAGACTTTTCTGTACTTGAACAAAACCTTTCAAGAGACATCGGGATTATGAATTGCTATTTAAAAGCCTGGCGCTTATGCCCTAATCCATTGAAGACACAAGTAACTTACTTTCATCTCAACAATCATCAAAAGACAAAACAACTTCAAGTTATGTCAAATAACATAATTCTCAGACATAACTTCTTGCCAAAATATCTTGGAGTGACCCTAGATACGTCTCTAATGTACAAGAAACGTCTAGAAAACACCAGTAAAAAATACGAAATAGAAATAACATCCTGCATAAGCTTGCTGGTACAAGTTGGGGTGCAGATGCAAGTGTACTCCGTACTTCTGCAACTGCCTTGCTTTATAGCACTGCTGAGTACTGCTGTACTGTTTGGAAAAATAGGCATCATATAGGAAAATTTGACACTCAACTGAATACTGCAATGCGACTAATCACTGGAACAATTTAGTCAACTTCATTACCTTGGCTTTCGATTCTTTCAAACATTGCTCCTCCGGGGATTCGCAGACAGTTTGCTACGTATAAAGCTTGGCAAAAATATCAATCAGCCCCTAATGAGTTTCTGATTTCCAGAGATCTACAAGATCCACCTACAACTCGGTTAACTTCCAGAAAACCTCTGTGGACAGAAGATTTCCTTCGTGCTCCTTGCACCATTAAAGATGGATGGTGTTCTGTTTGGCAACTTAAGAAACATTATATATTCAATCAACAGCTTATAGATGATCCTACAGAAAAGGTGGCACGAGCTGACCCCCCGAGAAAGTCTTGGATCACTCTAAATCTCCTTCGCACTGGTCATGGGAAATGCAACTTGTTTCTTAATGAATGGAATCCATCTATCAACCCTTCTTGTGAATGTGGAGATCCCCTCCAAACAATTGGACATATGGTCAACAGATGCCCCCGTACAGCATGGCCTGGTGGTTTTACGTCTATCCATTGACCAAACTTATCTCAGTCCAAATGTTAATGTTAACAAAGATACAGGGTGTTAAAGTTGAAAATTTGTTTTCAATATTTGGGGTTTTTCGAGACAAGGAATTCAAGGATTTTTATGGATTGACTAATACTTGCATGTCACGCCATCTACAGTCATGTCATAACTTCTACTTGCATCTACTTTATGGATGATATATCAGTTTAAAACTTCTTAGAACTCTAGAATATTTTCGTTCTCCCATTGATCGTACCGCGAGGTACGTGAAAAAGGAGAACTATATATACGAGGCATGTTTTTTAAGTAAGTACCGTTTTGCGATTCCGCCGCCGCAGCGCTACGGTCTGCGTTCCGCGCATGCGCGCTGGTTACCTACATCTCTTGTCTACGCACTGACGCCATTACAGTTTGATTCTTCATTGTATACGTTGTTTACTGAGTGTTTAAGATGCCTCCGACAATCGTGAGTCCCGCCGATTGTGAAGTACGTGCTGTTATACGATTTCTTAGTGCTAAAGGCGTAAAACCGATCGATATTCATCGTGAGATCTGTGAAGTTTACGGACAAAACATTATGAGTGATGGAATGGTAAGGAAATGGGTGAGAGCATTTAAAGATGGCCGCACAAATGTGCGTGATGAAGAACGGAGTGGGCGTCCTTCGGTCGTTAATGAAGATTTGGTGCAGAAAGTGAACGAAAAGGTGAGAGAAAACAGACGCTTTACAATTTCATCATTGTGCGACTGCTTTCCTCAATATTCTCGTAGTGTTTTGTATCGCATTGTGACCGAGAACTTGAATTACCGGAAATTGTGTTCACGTTGGGTTCCGAAAATGTTGACGGATTTGCACAAAACCCAACGTTTAGGCAGTGCATTGACTTTCCTTGAGCGGTACCACAATGAAGGTGAAGATTTTTTAGACCAAATTGTTACTGGTGACGAAACATGGGTGGCCTACGTCACACCAGAATCGAAACAACAATCCATGGAATGGCGACATTCATCATCACCCAAAAAAGTGAAGTTTAAGCAAACAATTTCTGCCCGGAAAATCATGTGCGCAGTTTTTTGGGACAGAAAAGGAGTATTGCTAGTTGAGTTTCTGCCTCGTAATGAGACAATCAATGCACCGTCTTATTGTAAGACATTGAACAATCTGCGTCGTGCAATCGAGAACAAAAGACGTGGCAAGTTGAGTAAGGGTATCGTTTTGCTGCATGACAATGCCCGTCCACATGTGGCTAATCGGATCAAAGATCTCATCAAATCTTTTAAATGGGAAACTCTAGATCATCCTCCATACAGCCCTGATCTGGCGCCCAGCGACTACCATTTGTTCCTGCACTTGAAGAAACACCTGGGTGGTCAGCGTCTTCAAGACGATAACGAAGTCGAAACATTTGTGATACAGTGGTTAACAAGTCAGGCGGCAGAATTTCATGAGGAGGGTATTCAAAAACTGGTGCCACGTTATGACAAGTGTCTCAATATTCACGGAAATTATGTAGAAAAGTAGATTAAGGTACAGGCTTTCATGTAAGATAAAATGATTACGATATCTTTGCACGTCTTTTTTTAATTCCAAAACGGTACTTACTTAAAAAACATGCCTCGTATATCACTCAATTGAACGGAGTTAATCCGATCACAACCAAACCTGGTATGGCAATAGCCCATGACCTTCTGAGCTCCAATGCGGAGCCCTATGCTGTAGACTCTCACAGTTCAAAACTTACAGGACATCAAAGTTGCTGCAGATCGCCGTGCACTAACGTCAGTAGGTTGGAACTACGCGTGGACCACGATCGGAACTACCTGGAGTCAATCATGGGAGAACGTTTTTTTCGTTTTGGACGATTCCACTGGTTTTAATGAACACCCGCTACATACGTATTATTAACAAGACGTATATTGTCGTAATTAAAGTCAATCCTTGTGAACATATAAGCATGAAAATGAAACGTATCCTATAATGTTCTAAAATTTGTATAAAGTAGCCGCAGTTTACTATATATTGTAAGGAATTTTTATTGTTCGTTATACCCTGCGTTAAATGATTCTGATTTTAAAGCTAATTAATTTATTAACGAAGAATTGGCATCTCTGGACGAGTGCTATGACACCCCTATAAGAATAACTTGGAGATGATCCACATCAGTACGCTCCATAACAAACCGATAAATCCTAACCGCACCGCTATACATACTTAATTCCGCCCATAAACCTTCGCGAACAGATTTGGATTTTACAACTTTCTTTATGATTCACGTTCAAGAAGGGGCTTTCACCCGCCCAAAATATGTTTTTCTACTTAACTCCGTTTTTACGCTGTTATTTGAGGAAACACTGCAGCGCAGGCCGATTGTTTAAAGCATCTAAAAATAAACTTTTCGTACGGTAATACTGCCAACGTCATTCGAGTCATGTTGAATTTGCTGAAAAATCAACGACGCGACGTATACAAACATGGAAAGAACCTGGGGATTACTCAAGCAGTATTATCGTCCGTCTTGTGACAATTAAGCACTTCGTTTTCCTAACGACGCAAACGGTGGAGCAAAATCTAAATAAATTTTCTGAGTAATTGCTTTAAAACATCAAATATTCATAATTACAACCATTTCTATCTGTTAAGGCAGTCAACAGGGCGAAAAGAATACCTGTAACTTGGTATGGTTATTTAATTATTTAAAATTACGACCTGAAGGTCGTATTGGTTTCAAGGAACTGAAATTTACTTTTTCGTAAGTATCTCGTGCCAGATAGCGTCAACTAAGGTCGTTATCTAAATCTAGAGTGTGAGATTTTCTACTTTTGTCCCTCCGATTAATAATTTTGGAGCTACAGCTTCAGTGATGTTTGCAGCAGATGGTACTGATGAATTAATAACAAAGAAACACTTCAAATGTCTTCATTGTTGTTGTTATTTGGAATGCGCTGGGAAGACATCTTAAGAATGTATGTTCGCAAAAACCCCGACAGAAAATCTCTCTCCTCGTAACTTAGGTATAATCACGTACTAGCTGATAACTTTCTGTTTTCACAAACATTCAATAAAATCTTCTTTTTTCAAGCTTTTGGAGAACAATACAACCCTAAATGAATTGGAAATGCTGAGAGTGAAGATATCACCAGGCCTTCTGCAATGAAGTTAGTTATGGTGCAAAAATGCTGCTGGTGCTAAGACGGATCAGTGTACAGACACATTCATATACAGCCAGCTTTAAATTGTTCAATCAGCAATGTTCCAGTCATGGTCCGCGACTTAAACCATCATAAAGACGACGAACTAAGTAAAATCAATAAATTTTTCTCTCTGCAAATGGAGGCAACCTGAAGAACAAGAGAAAGATTCTCAGGAAGAATCCATTATTACTGATGAACTAAATACTACGCTTCATTGGGATACTGCGATAAAAAAGAAGAACACCTTATTACTCCCCTCTATGTTTGGTGTGGAAAGAGGTAAAAGACAAAGGTTAAACGGATTAACAGTGAAAATCCAAATTCAAGATTATAGTTTTCGACAAATCGTCTATATTCAATGTGATAAATATCTGGGAAAGCAGTTTCAGAAATATGAAACTCTAAAATTGTATGAAGATTATTAAACTGGACATCACGATTTCTTTTAACTTGTATTTTCCACTGAAGTTTCGGTGAGGAGAATATCCTCCGGTTAATCCGGCCAGAATTCACCTTATTATTCTTATTTTTATCTTCTGAAGATGACAGTTTAGCTGCTGAAATACGTATATAGATTATTGTAATTTCTAATATTATGGTTGGTTATTTTTTGTATAGTATATGGCACCATATTAATCAACACCGATCTGTTTGAAGTTGGCTCTACTTCTTGCTTTTATACTCCTATTGTATATTTTTACACCCCAGTATTCAAAGCTATTTTGGCACTTATTGATCCTATACCTTGGGATGGCTTAATTATTTCGAGTTCTCGTTTCATAAGGTGGGTAGTGACTTTCTGAGATGACTGTGAACATGGCAGATACAAGTGAGTATGTATACTGCAGGTAGTGAAAGTATTTGTTGTAAGTAAGTAAGTTAGTTTTACTGCCATTTCATCTACAATAAACCTTATTCTTCGAATGGAATATATTGCTGATGACAGTTTCTGACACAAACAATTTATGTGTGTTTTCCAGGTCAAGGAGGAGTCCACACGAAACCCCAACACCGTTGCATCACCCTGCTTCACCTGCTGCGTAGTGGTAAGCAATAAACTCTGTGTTTTGCGTCCATTCAGCTGCAGGCCGTTTGAATTTAGCCAGTTCTGAGCATCCTCTATTGCTAGTTGGGTATCCAATTTCAGAAGATGTCTGTCCCTTGCCAAGCCAACAAATGAAGTGTCGTCGGCGAAGAAAAAAATGTCTGTGCTTCAATTTTTATGTACATTTTAAATGTATAATAAAAAAAATGTGGGACGACCCCATTCTTAATGGTGCGTTAATTTTGACGCGCAGTGTATAATGTAGCTTTGTAACAATAGAGAAAATAAGGAAAGCACTGCTTTATTCATACTAAATGTATTTTAGGACATACGGAGGGGTATGTTTACTTCTCCTTTTTTAACTAATCTAGTGAACTGTTATATCTGCACAAAACTAGGTGAAACTGGATTATCAACTAAAACTGTTTTCCGGTTTCTGCACTATTAACTATTAAGTTTGAAGTTGACAATTGCCATCAACAGCATGGAAAAGTTACATAAGCAACGTATTACTTGCTAATTTAGTTGAGACACCCCTTATAAAACACAATTCTGAACTAATCAATTTATTTCACTAATGTGTTTTGGAATTTACTTTTATTTTTTATTTAATTGCACTAATTTACATGCTACACGCAACATCAGCTGAACTGTTGGCTCCAAGAAGTACATGTGGGAATCATCCGACCAATTAACATCAATTAAAAGCAAGCTGCCCGAATGCCCTTCGCAGCACACATGCTAATATTTAGGTTTAATCGCGGAAATATTTAGTCTCGTATTTAGTTTAAAGTTAAAACAGTTCGGTGAGTTTATACAATTCAACTACGATGCGGACGGCTTTAAATAGATCTTTATATTCCAGAAAATCGCAGGTGGGAAACCGTGGAAAATGCCGTTATGGCCTAGAGCACATTGTGGTATGCGAGAAAATTGTACCAGCAAAGTAGGAAATTCACGAACGAAAGGCATCCGATGTTAGAAGTTGGAGAGATTTATATACAGATACCATAGTTCAACAGAAAAAGGAGGAGTTTTAGTCACCTATGAATACCGGTTCATTATAAGTATAAAACTACATTATTTGTAGATGTTCTTAAACAGCAAACGCACTACAACTGCATTTGAAATAAAATAAACTAATAACTATATCCTGTACTTCTCCTATTTTTAGAAAGATAGATAAAGTTGGAGGAATGGACTGGTAGGTTCTGGAAATAAGAATTCGATTGGAACCACAAACCAATCACTGCCCGATAATTTGATTCTGGGTTATTACAGGTTTTATTTCCGCATCGGACATTTCCCTTGGATTCAATTCAACGTTATAAAATTTTAAGCTTAAAGTTAAATTTGCCTTTACCTCAAAAATAATCGTTGAAAACCACAAAGAATTTTCAAAACAGGGAAGACTTACGCGGCAACTTTTTGAACCTAATGGCGAATTTCTAGCATCAAAAATTTTTATAATTCAATAGGAAATTTATCGGAAACCACGATATTATGAAATTAATGGGCACTATAGATCTATTTATAATATCTGAACCCATTTATTTTGTTAAAATGACACGTTTTACATTTTTATGGTCCATACTGTTCCAAATATTACAGAAATGGAGTTTCATCACAATTCTGCTGGACATAATTCAGATTCTCCTAAAAAATAATTCCCATAAGAGCAAATTATCTTCCCCTTTTGACATCAACATCGAATTACTAAACGTGAGCCCACAACAGATAATAATGTAGAAACCCCACATAAAAAAAATATAATGACACAAAATCCGCCATCATTTTTGCACCACGGCATCGAATACATTACTTCTGATTGAATCATTCATTTAGGCCGAATTTTCAGAACTTTTAACCTAATTTAAAAGCACTCGCAATTTCAGGTTCCGCATCTCGAGACCTTAAGCTAGACAAATGACAATGTCAAATTTTAACCACATACGAGGTAAAACTGTCGTTTACACGACGGAATATAATACACTTTCAACAGGTTGCAGGCATCGTACGTTGTACTACGTCAATAATTCCAATTACGACCCTTTAATAGCCACAATATAGCACCAGAGAGGTACTCAAGAGGTAATTATATTCACAATAGATAAGACGTTATAAACTAACAAGTAAACATCAAAAGCACAGGAATACCAGCCAAGAAACCAAGTCCAACATCAGATGCAGTGGAAAATAAAAAAAACATGAATATTTAGACCATTAAAACAAAATTAGTTTAGAATAACTGCCCTAGCTTAGAAGGAGTAGTTTGGCAAACAGGTAAGGAATTTGGTAAGTTAATTTACGTAATTAACAATTTTGTACATGGCAGGTCCGTGTATAAACATAAATGTATAAAAGGTCAGGTCAGGTCAGGTCACAGGTGCAATGCTATGGATAGATATTCAATTTACAGTTTCTTATACAGGGTCGCTACAAAGTATGGAATTAACCAACAGGATATTTCAGGTTCTGTTCGACCGATTTTGCTGAAATTGTGCATGGGCCTATGGGTAATTAAAATGCATTTTCTCGAATTTTTCAACTCCGTGAGTCAAAAGGAACATCTTTGAAAAAGATCTATTTCCTGATTTCAAAAATGTATCACACTTGTATAATTTATTGCTTCTGAGTTGAGAAAAGAAGGAACAAAAACTCCAGGTGTCTCCATTTTCCTCGTGACTGGTGATAATTTTCATTGAATTTGTTATGTGCAATCGCAATGCCTCAGTTAAGTAAACATGATCGCATCGAAATTTTGATGATAATTGGTTATGGAGATAGAAGACGAAGTTATTAGGAAGTAATTGTACTCTACAATGTCCAAAAATTGATACGCGTGACGAAAGTAGATTGAATGCAAGGAAATCCCAAGTGTTCAGTACAACAGCGTGCTCTCACTCACCATATTAGTAAAAGATCTGTGCAGAAAATTTTGAAGAAAGAGGTTTCATTCATACAAAATTCACTTATTACAAGAAATGAGCGAAGATGATTTCGATCGTACGATAGAATTTTGCGAAAATGCTATGAACATGATAGATGAAGATAGAAACATTTTAAATTGGATTATGTTTTCTGATGAAGCGACTTTTTGTCTCAATCGTAATGTGAATAGACATAATTGCAGATACTGGTCGGACACAAATCCACATTGGATGGAACAAGTCCACACACCCTCAGAAAGTGAATGTCTGGTATGGTATTATCGGTGAGCACATTATTGGGCCTTTTTTCATCGATGGAAATTTGAATGCGGTGCAGTCAACCTTCGTGAACATTTAAATGCGATATTTCCAGATAGATGGATTGGTAGGCGCGGAGCGATAGAATGCCCAGCATGTTCCCCTGATTTGACACCGCTTGATTTTTTCCTGTAGGGGTATCTGAAAGATCGTATTTATGCTAATCGGCCACAGAATGCTGAAGATTTAAAAGGACGAATCAGGGCAGAAATTCAGAACTTACCTCCAAATATGCCACAAAGAATATTAGAAAACTTTTACTCCAGGCTGCATTATTGCCTTGAGCATCTTCTGTAATGTAAATCTGAAAAAATACTGCATTTTTCACGGAATCGTGTTTTTCTTTCTTACTTTTAGGGTACCCGATTCGCAATAAATTGATCAAACTAGACGAAAATTATCACCAGTCAAGGAAAATTTTAATACCTGGCTTTTTTGTCCGTTTTAGCGATAAAGAAAATTGTTTTCATTCTTTTCGTTATTTGTCAGGCCCAATTATTGTATTTACACTTTTGTCAACTCAGAAGCAATAAATTGTACAAGTGTGATACATTTTTCAAATCAGGAAAAATATCCTTTTCAATGATATACAATGCAAGTTGCTTCCATATTTCGGGAACGAAAGCTGACACAGCATTGAAAAAATTCTAGAAAATGCATCTTCATTACCTTTAGGCCCACGCACAATTTCAGAAAAATCGGTTGAACAGAACCTGAAATATCCTGCAGGTTCCACACTTTGTAGCGACCATGTATGTCTTTAAAATAAAGCAATATATGAACTTTTTGTTCAGAATTACATGCACTATCATCCTACAAATTATTGCCGCTTTCTCCTGAACTATTTTTTCTTTGTCATATATTTGGCAGATTAGTTAATTTAATCACTACAATTTCGTGTAATACTATTTTAGTCATTACAAAATTAACACAAAGCTGTAAAATAGATCAAATTAATATGAAAGCGACATATATCTGGTTCGAAGGGGTCAACTTACGCAGTGAGTATCATATCTGAATTTTGTCATAAACTGTCTTTTTTTCAACATGACGCCTGGTCTTAATAAATGTTGAATCAGATAGTCAACATCAATCCAGTTGTTTTGTGATTGCTAACTTCAAAACAAACCAAAAGAGACCAAAAACATAAAAAGTGCAAAACAGCCTCCTTCTAGCTTCCAACCAACTAAACACTATAAACGCCATGCCCAAAACAACACACAACAATCTAGCAGCCGCTGTAAAACAAACAACATCCAAAGCTAACTCGATGGACGAAAGAACAACTGCAAAATCATCGATCTACAAACGGAAAGCGGCATCGCATCGGGTTCATCCGAAGCACTAATAAAACGGAAGCACAACAACACAGAGACGGCCGTGAAATACCTGTTGTACGTCGCGACGACGGGGACGTGGGGCTGCTCAGGCTCCGGCTCTACTGTCAATGCCTGGGCCGTCGCGACGCCAAATCGATGGGGGACGCCTGCGCCCTGTACAATCCAAGAAAACCGTGTGATAGCGACGTCGGGATGATGATCATTTTAAGACGGCGGGCGAATTACGCCAATTAAAAAATTGCGGCCGTGCAGCTGTTTCCAACTTGTTAGGGCTTATCAGCACGACTAGCAGACGCGTTATGATACACTTGAAGGCTTCGTCGAATATTATTCATGAAAAAAAATATTATACTCCGTTTCAGAAGTATACAGAATATTAAATCTAACGCAGAACCAGCCACCAGCGGCGTGCAACACATAAAAAAAGGATGTTGCTAACTGATCCATCTATGTGGAGTTTTAATTTAAGTCTTCTGCACTTTACTTAAAAATGTTAATGTGGCAAAAAGCTTTCTGCCTTAAATGTCCATCTTCTAAGGTTATAAAAGTTATAGACTATGGAAAACATAAATTAATTTTTGATAGGATTTAAAACAAATCAAAACAACCGACTAGACTTTATACTACATTAAGTATCAAGAACAGTAAGGAGAGCACCGATAATGGAGGAGATCGGTAACTCCTTACTGTTTGAGGTATGCGTACACTATTTTTTGTACGACATTATCTGAATACAAAGATATTAACTAAGAAAATGTACAGAAAATGTTAATAGTTATTTATTGTATAAGTGTTTCAGATAGAATTTTATCCACGCAAGAATGTTTAGACGCAAGAGCCAAGCTCGAGCGTTTAATTTTCTGAATGCATTAACGTTTTATCCATAATCACAACTATTTAGAACCAAAACCGTCGAAATTTTATCCGATTTCATAAAAAAATAATTTGACATTTCACTGTGACAGCGGCTGCCACCCCAAAAGTCATAGAAATTAACTAAATAAATATTGGGAGGTGTTGAATTGTTGCTATTTATTTTCGATTGATTATCGACTTCATTTGCAAAAATTTGTGAAGTTCGTGAGAAATGGAAGAAAGTGTTCCTGGGATAATCCTGAAGGAAGCTGCAAAAGCAACTCTAAAATTATCGCCTGCGAAGTCCAAGGAAAATTATGAAAAAGTATTTTCCAAATTTAACGAATATGATTAAAAACGGGGTGCAAAGAAGAATGCAATTTCATCCATGTGCTCGAAGTACCGGATGCTGAAGGCTGCAATAATGCAAACATAGACAATGGAAAATATAGTAAGCTCACTGCCTACCTGAAGAGAGTGTCGAGAGGATAAAAAGCGAAGAAAGCTGCAGTATTGGAAAATGCACGCATGGAAGAATTTTTGCGAAGGACTTGCGATAAAGAATATTTGATGATCAAGGTAATKTTGAAATATTTKTTGTAGCACTAATAATGGGAGTGTCTGGTGCCTGTCGTGGCTCAAATTAACGWATKTGAAAATCAGTAATGTAGCAGACAGGACTTCTGCTTGTTTCGATACCAGATACCAAGACGGGCATTTCACGAAAATTCATAATAATAGAAGAATGATTCTTTGTCAATGTTGTGAAGACTTGTAGAAAATACATGTCCTTACACCCAAAGAATTTCAACGAGCGATTCTTTTTTATGATACACTAATCAAAAGTGTACTTCACAACCTGCTGGAATCAGAACTCTGTCGAAAGTCCCTGCAAGAGTTACTTCATTTTTGAATCTGGCAAATGCAGATGCTTGTAGCGGCCACTGCATTGAGGTGGACCTCAACAACTTTACTGGCTAATAAAAGTGCTGACATTACAACAATTAAACGACATGATGGGTGGAGAAGATCCGCTACTTCAGAAAGCTATATCGGGGATTTCATTCCAATACGCTGGACATTGCAAGGAAAATCCAAGGTTCTGCTGGTACTAGTCAATCCTTGCAAAAAGAGACATCTGCAGATTTAACAAGAACATCGGCAGGCATGTGTTCTGAAACCGATGACAGCTACAAATTTAATGTTAATGGCAAAAAAATTTAAATTTGATAGCAGAAATAACGAAATGTTGATACATATAAATGTTAATGTTAATAATAAATAAGATGTGATTGATTTAAGATTGTATTTTTCTTCATCTCACTAGTGCAATAAAGTAATTTCATTATTCCACTAGTGGATAAAGTGGTACTTTATACGATTCTTATATTACGTGTGGATAAAACTTCAATTATAAAGTGATTATGGATAAAATTATTTTTGTCTCATGACTCGTATACCTACCAAACTAAGTGGATTTTGTCGTTACTATGGATACGTTTGTAATTTTTTAATCGTCAAGATATTTCGTTTGACAATAAGCATTAGTGAATCAGAAAATGAAAATAATTGAGATATTGAAGAGGCCTGGGATATAGGATGTTTTTCAATGATTCCTGAAAAATCTAAAGAACGTTATGAAAACACATAATAGTTAATAGTTCCAAAAAGTGATTTAAAAAGAATTATAGAAAGAACATAAACGAAAATTTCTTAGCATCTTTTGCGCAAAGAAACAGAAAATTTGCATCTCCTGACAGTTTATGGGCTCAGTATTCTATGTTAAAAGCAACAATTTTCTTATACGATCCCACTGTTATTTCTAAATTTTCTACGCTGATTGCATTTCTCGATCGAAACAATATTGGACATACGCCTAAAAAACCAGCGTTTTGCCAAGTAAGAAATGACCAATTTTATAGAAGCACCAGATGAAACATTTCTGATTCATAAGCTACGTCTTAGTAGTAAAAGCTGGAATCCGATTTCTAAACATTTGTAGGTCGCAATGATATTAGGCGTTTCAGCGTGTCCCATTTTCAATATTTTATAGGGTATCTCGGTTATTATTAAAGCTAGAGGAATGAGGCTTTCGCACCCTGTTCTACTTTTTTGAGATAATTTTTCTATCAGGGTAGAACAGATTTTCATAAAACTTTTTTAGTTTTTGAGTCATAGCCGAAAATTGAAAAATTTAGAATTTCCGAAGGACTCCGTAGCGATTTTAATAGAAACCATAGTTGCCTATGACTATCAAAAAAAATATTTTTGAGCTTTTTAAAAATTATGTAACTTCTATATCTATCTTAATAGATAAAAAAGTTACAGCCACTTTTGCAAATTCGGTGAAGATATCAAGTAGGATAAAAAATATAGGCAGCCATGAAAAATTGCAAACAGATGACGAATACATCTGTCAAATCTAATCTAAAGTTTGAGAATACAATACATGCATTATTTATTTAGTAATTTACAAAAGTGTGAGTGCTAACAAATAAATACTGAAACAATGGCCAACGCCAGATTTGAAAATGCAGAACGATTAGATAAGATCGGAATATTTTATGAGTGTGGATCAAGCTGCTTTCTATATCTAGAAAGGTGTGCGGTGTAATTATTTATTAGCTAGTGTTTCTGTACATTTGTTTTGATTTGTTTAAGGTTTCCTGAGAAAAGGCTACCCCATAAAAACGACTTACTCTAGATTAAAAAATAATTTACTATCTCACGGATCATTTGGAAAACCCCGACCGAAAGTTTATGAAAAAGAAAATCGCGAAAATGATCTGACAAAATGTTCTAACAATGGTAGTGACAAACCCGAAAACATCTGTTAAACACATAGAAAAAGAAGTTAGGGTGTCAAAAACACGTGTTCAAAAATTTTTTAAGAAACATATATATCCTATATTATAAAACAAAGAATACATCAATTACATCCCGGTGACTCTGAGAGACGAACGGCATTTTACAATTGGTACTTAGCAATCATAACTATTTTGGAAGAATCATCATTTGGTCTGACGAATGCCATATAAATTGTGATGGTATTTTCAACCCTAATAACGTCCGTCATTGGTCAGTTAATAAGAATCAGCATGTCACTTTAGTGCAACAACGCCAAGGAAGATGTATCATCATGTTTCGTTTATGGGGGAAATTAATTTATCACTTTTTTACCGGTATTCTAAATACTTAGATTTATTAAATACCTGTCTCTCGGAATTGTTAGACAATATTCCCCATGCAGTGTTGAGGGATATTTATTTCCAACAAGACACCTTGCCACAATGCAGATTTAGTTAGTTAAATCTAGACTTAAATCAACACTTTCCACAACAGTGGGTGGGCACTCATGATCCCGTTCAATATTATAAAAAATGTTTATCAAAGCCATGAACCGCTAGAAGAGTTAATACAAGACACTAGGAGAGCGTTTGAAAAGTTACGTCTTAGGCCTATATTTATTTAACTCGATAGACGCCCTCTCTACCAGATGTGTATTATGTTTACAGCATAACTGGCAACATTGTGAACTGCATTTTTCATAAATATAAGTATATATTCCTATTATTTGTTTAAAATTACCCGCTGATGTTTCTACTGTTTGATTTAATACATTTATGTTATACGTATTGTTTATTATATTTTTTATTTATTTTATTGTTCATAGCTTTTACAGTGTTATACCCAAACATAAATATAAATTTAAGTTTGACAGATGCATTCGTCATCTGTTTCCAATTTTTGCTTTCATGGCCGCCTATATTTTTACCCCTACATAATATCTTCACCAAATTTGAAAAAGTGGCTCTAACTTTTTTATTTATTAAGATACCTAAATATAGAAAACTATAAACTGGGGAGCATAACTATAGCCCCACCCCAAATTATCCGTTTTTCTTGGCCAAATGCAAATGTAATTTAATGTAACTTACAAGAGGAATAAAAGAAATACAAATAATAGGAACTGGACTATTTCAAGTAATTTATAATAATTTTCATAATTTTTTACATAATTTGTAAAAGTTGCGTGGTGCATAACTATAGTGCCACTTAAAAAAAAACCTTTAGGTGGCTGTGATCGAACGTCAAAAACATGTTTATATTTTGTTATTAAATATTAACTGTCACTGTGTTGTAACAATTATGTTAAAAATGCCTCGGGAAACTATCTGAGGGACATGGAAAAAGGTAAAATCGTAGCTTTTTCGGATGAAGGATTTGGTCGTCGAACAATTGCTAAAAGAATTAATCGGTCTCGTAAAGTTGTCGTCAATTATTTGCAAAACCCTGAACTGTATGCCAGAAACAAGAAACCTGGCCCTAAGACAAAAAATTTCGCCCAGAGCTGCAAGAAGAATTATTGCTACTGAGGGTAACACTTTAAAAAGTCGAAAAAGGATTGTCCAAGAGTGGAAGCTTGATGTTTCAAAATGGACTATAGGGAGGGTTCTAAAGAAAAGTGAACACGTACGCCGAACACTAAGAAAATGTCCGAGACTTCTTCCTCGCCATAAAACAGCCCGTTTGGAATTTGCTTGTTAGAATATGAATCGAAATTGGAAAAATGTAAACCAAAACTTTACAATTAAACCTCGAATTAAACCATGTTATTATTATCTTTTCTGATGAAAAATATAATCTTCATGGTCCAGATGGTTTCAATTGTTATTGGCGAGATTTGAGGAGAACCTGAGTATTTTCTAAAACGAAACTTTGAAGGTGGTACATTAATGGTATGGGGTGTCTTTACAAAAGCAGGCGTTTTAACATTGGCTTACCCACCAACACGAATGAACAATCGAGAATAAACATTCAAGTTCTTGAGGCAAATTTAATGCCATTTTTAATAACAATTACGAACGAGATTTCATTTTCCAACAAGATAATGCGAGGATTCATGTCAGTAGAGAGGCTTGGTTTGCCAACCAAAATGACGAATTGTTAGAGTGTCCCTTTTGTTCACCTGACATGAACCCAATTGAAAACCTTTGGGGTATCTCAGTTCGGCGAGTATATTGCGTATAACCGACAGCATTGCACCATAAATGAACTCAAAAATTCATTAGAGAGGATTGGGCCAATTTGGAACCAACAATATTAAATAATTTGGTTGGAGCATGAAACCTAGAATTTTTGAGCAACTAGGAAGAATGGAGGCCAAACCCATTATTAATTTATGAATGATTTGTTAAAATTTGTTCAATTCTGTGTGAAATTTAAATTACGCACCAGTCCAATTAAAAAAATTATTTTATTAAATAACGGAAACTGTTATAATAAATGACTGAATAGTCTACTTTTATTATTTTCGTTTCTTTTATTCCACTTGTTAGTTACATTAAATTACGTTTGCATTTGGCCAAGGAAAACTGATAATTCAAAGTGGCTATAGTTATGCTCTCCAGTGTATATTTTTGAAAAACAAAAAAAAATTTTTTTTGATAGAGTCATAGCAAACTATGGTTTCTAGTAGAAAACAAGTTTGGTTTATAGTGTATAGTGTTTGCAATATCAAAAACAAATAATTATATCATTTGATTCTACATAAAAAATCTACAAGAAACCATATTTTAAAAAAAAATATAATAAAACCTCGGGCGCTTATTTCAACAAAAATATACCAACATTAAACAATATTGCATGTACCAACTGCTTACTGCCAATCCCAAGCCTGGAAAAATTCGTGGGAAAAGTAGTTTGAGCAATTTTCTTTTCAGCTTCATAAATATTTAAAGCCTATACTTTTTGCTTTTAAAGTTTTAACCTTTTTTGTCACAGTAAGCTTTTATAAAAAAGTGATACAGATAAAACAAACATCTTCTGCAAAAAAATTATACATTGGATTGCATGGAAATATCATATAAGCACAAGTAATGACAAAAATAAAACAACTGCCTTTCATTTGTTACTAAAATAGCAAATGCCGTCAGTGCAGTGTACATTTTGTACCTACAGGCAATGTACAGTCATTTTCAAAATATACTAGAGCTTAATTTTTGGGCTAGAGAAAATGTTTTTATACGAAAATCTGATTTTTATCGTGAAAATTACTTTGGAATTAAAGGTATTAGAAAAAAACGCCCAAGCTTCGTTGTCGTGATTTTTGTCATACCTTTAATTCTCGAGTTTTGTGCATGACAGCTAGACATTATCCAAGAAGCATTTTACCAGATAAAAAGTTGGGTCTTTTGTATTTATAACCGATAAAATCTCAGCAACAATCAAATCCTAAGAACCTAGGTCATACTAAGTAAGTAGGTGTCAATAATTTATCGGCTATTATCCAAATCTAAAAAAGTAGCACAATAAATAAAAGAAATCATGATTATTTCAATTACATACAGCAATAATTGTTAAAAATTGATTCTATATATAAAAAACAAATATGAGATTCAAATTGTTTATTATAGGGAACCGCCTACTATTGTTTGCAATATCTTTATATCAGGCTGCTTTTTTCTTTAAGGCTCAATATTAAAACACCAATTCTTAAATACCTAAAACCTTATTCCACACTAAAAATACTCATTATCCTCATTTTATCAAGCCACCTTGTTAAAAAGGTAAGCATTTTTATAACCAAAGCAAACACCTGTTGCACACACGTAATACTTCAAACAATAACAAAAGGTTTAAACAGCTAGATTCTAAGCAGATTCGGCCCAACTTGGATGCGAACTTCTTCGAAAATTCTTACAGGAGCCTACGAAATTGTCAAATTAAGCAGTTCTTAAGCAAGACTTACCTGATGAATTTCGTAAAAGCATTTCTTCTGACACTTTCTCCATTTTGTTTCTTTCACATCATAATCACACGCAGAAAACTAAATTGGTCAATCAGTATTTCGAAAAAACCATCGATAACTAACTCACAAATGAACACCCACACACTTTGGCCCCTTGTATACCTGCATGAACCAAACAGGTGGTACGGTCCTGTCCAACACCTTGTTTTGCAAGGGAAGACCGACTGGAACCCAAATTTCAATAGTAATCGGCTACTACATGATAATATTAAGAGTACATGCACAACTAGACTTCTTCGTTATACTATTATTTTACTTTCTCACTATACGTGTAATGGACAACCAAGAACAATACATTTTGACACAACCTCGGACAAGGCAGCCATGACATTTTGCGGTGACGTCACGCCCGGTAGAAGGGGTTAAAGAACGGGACAAGAATAGGATCACACAAATTAAGGTAACTATAAATTGATTAATTTATTAGCTAATTCGTGTGTGGGACTCGTTGGAATTACCTATGTGTTACAAGGGAGTCGCAGACCCTACAATTAAGGTTATTAGTGAATGGGATCGCGCGTCCAGTGAGCTAAGATTTTAATTTGATTTTTGCTGCTGTGTTATGCAACCAACCGAATAACTGGTACCTTTACCATAGAGCGCAAAATAGAGGAGTTATCATAATAGGAGTCAAATAATGTAATTTAATTAGCGATATATGGCGATCAGGAATATGGAAAATAGTGTCATATGCTGACAACCACTGTTACCAACCGTATGTGTGATAATTATAATACACTCAGACGCTATAACATCCGTATGATGATTTATAAATAAGTATAAATTTTAGATACCAGTACTTGTTAATCCTGTGTTTTTTACTGACCTTTATTATATGTAACTTTATAACTACCCACTTTAAAATTTGTATTATTACCTACGTATTTCCATACAGACTCGTACATTTACCAACACCAACTTGGATGCTGATTTCAAAATTTGTAAGCGAAATTTATCACGGCTACGTTTTTAAAGTAAATGTTATAGGTACCACTGATTTTTTTGTTGCAGTTAGGTAGTTTTCTGCGTATTCATTAGCGAATGAAATTTGCATCATAATGTAATGTTTTAAATAATAATAATGGTATAGGTACCTAGTTTAGTTGCCAGCTTAAGACAAAGATCTAAAATGCAGGATACTTAATACAAAATAAGTACAACTTTATTAGCATAAAAAGAATAGTTACTAGGAAATGGGTTAAACTTTGACCTTGACCAGAAAACAAAGTAAATTTACCTTTGCATTAAAAAAAAACAAAAAATAATTAAAAGGCGTTCTTAAAACTCGGGTCAGATAAACGGAACGTGAACGTACGTCGTTCTGCAGGTGAAATAAAGTGAACTGTCACTTGTCGGTTGTCAAACGAGTTTCTTTTGCAATTTACACTTACATTGCTGTTAGTACCCATTCCATGTTTGTAAACGTTTTTGCAACGGTACCCATGCAAGTTGCAAATAACAGTAATACCGTATTATTTTCATTAGGCAATAAATGACATATTTATTTATTTATTTATCATATAGGTACGGGCTAAACGTCAAGTATGAATCAAATTCTACGAACTAATTTGCACGACAGACGCTACGTTCGCGTAGAAAACCCTGACCTACTCGACCCTTTTCTTTATGAATGCCCGTTAGATATAGAGATCAATAAACTACACAGTTTCGCCAAAAATAATGATTCAAATACATCAAAATGTAAGGCTTTCAAAAGCGCAACAAATATATTAGATATTAGCATATATTAGGTACAGTCAGACGTTTGTCAAATACCAGTGCTCTTTAATATTCATCTGGGATTCCCCGTTTTTGTTGATTCCTGAGTTGGTTGAAAACATATACGAGCTTAACAAAAGGAGAAACGGGTGGATAACAAGCGATAATGAGTGCCCAAATCAGTTGTGGCTGATAAAATGAATAGTTACTGTTTTATTGCATAAGATGCAGTTTAGGCTTGATGACTACAGTTGCTAAATACGCGCTACAGTACCGCTATAGACCATTATTATTTTAAGTTCATACTTATTTGAGTGTTGGTAGGAATTAATGGAAACCATCATTCTTTCCATTTCATTTGCTCTTTAATTAAATTTGCAACATGATCCTGAACTAGTTTTTCAACGTATATTTAATTGTGATTCTTCACTTTTGCGATTATCAGGCAAATGGATGATTTTTAGAGTAGGTACGTTTCCACAAACTAGAGGAAAAGTTGTATATTATGTTACTGGTTATTATTGTAATAATTCTAGGGTTTTACAAGAAAAACGTAATTTTAGCTTTGTTAACTGTTCATTTTACACACTTAAGAAATCTTAAATATCATATGGTTACTTTACCTTGTGTTCTAATAATTTAAAAACAAATTTTTGGCAACAAGTACAAGTTTCGTACAAAATTTTATACATGGGTAGATAATTCTTGTGTTGTGTCCATGCAGCTATGAGCATGTCATAGTATCGCTCTTTGACCACCAAATTTAGTCAAAAATATCTTGCAAAATCCACTCATTTCCCAAATTTACCTTATTTTGTCCCATTTTCAGAATTAGGAAGTTGATATTATATAATTTAAAACAAATTGGAAATGAATAAAGTTCAAATTAAGCAAATCCTTAACAAAACTCAAAAAATGATCAAACCTACATCTTCAGAGGTGCTGACATCATATTTAAAACAAGTAAATGAGCCACCTTGGACTTCATATTTTGTTAAGGTATAGTGGATGGAATAATGAAACAGTATAATAATGGATTTTGACCACTGAGTTTTAGTACAGCAGTATTATTGATGATCAGTGGGGTAAATCACATTTTAATTGGAAAGTAGGACAATCAAATTACCATATCCTTCGCACAGGATGCTTTCCTTACATAAAGTACCACTGTACTAAAAGAAAGGAACAGGACTTACGGATTGAAGACTATTTTTTTAGAATTATAAAGGTAATTAACTTAGGTATGAATATCCCACCCATTTATTTAAGGATATATTATTAAGAGGTTTCTGTTTTAGGAATACCATGCTTGGGATATGGCATAGCCGCCTTGTTTTTAATAAAACACTCAGAAATTGTAGACACACCAAAAGGTCCGGTGGAAATTTATTTCTTATACCCTGAAGATAAGGGATCGCTTTATTAGTACAATTTACCAATAAATAAATGTATTAAATGATCTTTTACCAATGTTCACGGTTATCTGACCTCTGTACTTATCCTGTATTACAGTACTGACGTCCCAATCATATTTATTTACTATTACAACAACGGTAGCATTATCTGGCCTCTTTACTGCTGTAGCTTCCAACAAACTTAAAGTTGTTGTTGCCTTTATCTTAACTGAATTCGTCGGTATGAATTTTGAAAAATGACCAATGGCATAGAACATCGGCTGTTTGTAGAATTCATCAGCAGTGGCATTTACGAGGATGGCTGCGTCTATGGTATTTTCTATGTAAGTTGGACCTCCGCTTGTATTTAAAGCCAAGTTCCAATCAATCCAACCGCTAACCCAATTATTGAGGTTCTAAAATAAAAGTGTTATTAAAAACAAGAAATAAGTAATGATAGGTAGATGTAAGTGATCTGCATAGTTCTGATCGTTTAACTGTGGTTCAGTCATAGTAAAATAATCAGAAATTAGAAATATGTATCTTAAAAATTTTTGAATGAAATGGAAAAGTGGTGAATTTGGTGGAGGAACACGCTTTCCCGACTTTTTTTTTGATCTATTTTTCTTCCATAGTAATAGTTGAAAATAAACACAACAAAGGCACAATGCCTCACTTGGCAACCCTGGTCAAATTCTGCAATTCACGAATTGACAGTGACAGCTGACATTTATGTACTAAAGAAAAGTGAGGTTAATTAACTTAACCTGTGTAAGTTTGTTTACAAGCAAAGTTTATGAGTTTTGATTCGTTTTGCTTAGGGTGAGTGACATATTTCCATTATACCTGAATAATATCACTTGCATAGTCTTCACCGCGCGACCAAGACCCGATATCAACATTTTGTTCCCACGGTTTGTCACCTGAAAGGAATATTTTATTACATTACAATTTTATATTAACAAAGTATTGTGTTTATTAAACAGAAAACAGCTAATTGCTTCTCATAAAAGATCTATGTACCTTTTGAAGCTTCTGTCATCATTATAAACTTATCTGGATACTTGTCATGTACATCGGAAACCAGAGTAGCTGGTAAAAATTGATCCCAATACCAGTGATATGCAACTCCATCGACATAATCTTCTACAGTGCTATTTTGGAACAACTGCGTGGGAAAATTTAGAGATCACTTATTAAAAACTACTTCAGACTAACACAAATATTGCTTACCAATTCAATATACCATGGTAGAAAAAATCTTTGGTCATCGAGGGCCATTATTTTTAAATGAGAATAAGCTGAACTTCTAATTGTTGGTCCCAGATTTTCGGCTATCCATTTTGACTAAAAGGAGTCTTAAGTAATGTGAAAACAAAATATATCGAGATGTACCATTTGTGAACTAGTATATCCAATACTGTTTATTTTAGTGAATGGAAACAAGGACAGGCTAGGTTCGTTTTGCGTTGTTATACCCCAGAATTCGATTCCCTCGTTCTTGTATGCATCCAAGAATTTAACAAAGTAGTTAGCCCACACTTGATACATATCATCCTTTAAAAACCCTAGGCCACTGTAGTCGTTGTTGGTTTTAACCCATTTGGGTGCGGTCCAAGCCGATGCAAAAAACCTGAGTCCTGCTTCTGATAGGTCCATAGCCTTTTTGATGTAGGGCAGCTGAAATTAAAATGTATTACTCTTTATTTATCTTATTTAAGGGGCAAATCACACATAGTAGTGCAGAATATTATAACACATTTTACATACCAATTTGAAAAAGAGACATTACATAGCAAGTGTTTCGTCGTGTTTATGAGGTAAGGAATTGGTTCTTATGCTAGCCTGGAGGTCATAATAATAAGATACATGTTTGGTCACATTTGTAGTAACCATGATATAAAAATACCTAGTTTGTAGTTGTAAACTTGATACATAAATTACTTGCATATATAATGTACAAAATAATGATGTGTGTAGGTATACTTTTTTTAATTAATAATATAATGCAATCAGAAATTATTATTTTAATGTGTTTACAAAATTAATATACACTGACAGTTATAAAAAAGTCATAATGAATGCAGTCTATTGGAATTCACAAAATTTAGATTTGTGCCATTAACCTGGTTGAGTGGTTGACAAAAAAATATTCTGCAATCCATTATATTTACTTGAAGTAGATAAGATTGTAGAAATGTTGAAATTAAACAAAAAAGAACTTTAGAAAAAGTTATTTGAGTCATTCTGAATACATAAGCGAATTTCAAAGTTGCTTCAAATAAACAAAGAGCGTTGAATGCAGCCATATTTTTGATCATAACAATGTAGTCTCAAAATTCTGTAAACTTATTTTGAAGTTAATAGTAAGAAATCGATTAGATGAGTTTACATTTAAAAATTTTATCAAAGTTATTAGCGTGACCCCAGCTGAATTTAACATTGACGTTTAGGTATTGTCAGTTACGGAAACTGTTTAGTTGGTTTAATGGGAAGACTCTCATATACCTTTAAATCGTAGTCCTCTTGTGCTAACGCAAAGTTTGATAATGTAGGATCTGGTTCGTCATTGTTATCATCATATGAGTATCCATGAGTGGAGAAATCTGTTCCTCCTATTGGAATTCTGCAGAGACTGTATTCTAAACCTTCATCTGAGAAGTATGATCTGTATATAAAGAAAGAATTAATAGATTTGATTTGGTAAACTGGCATGCACACTTTTGAAGTTATTACGTATATTAAAAAGAAATGCTGCAGCCATTTATGTCACATTTATTCAGTTTTACATTTCTTGAATTTCTAAATAATTCGATTTTTTTACACTCACATGTGAACATTATAAATTAATAATTTTTCTCTTAAGTTTTTTGTAACCGACTATCTGTATATCAAGCTTAAGCTTTCCTGTATTTAATAGTTTATTTAAATTTATTTCGTTCTTGTGAGTATTTTGTATCATACATCTAGTCCACACCAATTAGATTAAGAATATTCTGTTAGAACTGATATGATAATGGCTTAGGCGGAAAAATTTACAACTAGCCTGTTTAGCGGCAACAAGTTTTTCTTCGTTTTAGTCTGCATCCAACTATGAAGCAATATTTTTTATACTTCATAGGATAAGGAAATAAGGGAAACCATCCCTTGTATCAAAAAACCACCTCAAAGGCAGACTTTATGACAATCTTTCGTTTTTCTCAGAAACAGCAATCCGGAGAGGAAAAATTTATAGGCGTGATAATGTTTAATACAAAATTGTGGTCCATTGACTTAATCCCCACCCTGCTCTGAAAATCGACGGTTCAAATAGAGTAGTTTTAGCGCTTCGAAGAAATACGCGATTCTTCCCGTTAAATAACTTGTTTTGAACGTGTTAATTATTAAATAGTGCTTGAATTTATTTATTCTGCATGGTTTTGAAAGATTTAATTTATTTTGGTTTGAAGGCTTCCGTGGTTGTTGTCGATGACATGTTGTTTTCCGGGCTGGTTCCCACGTTGGTTATTAGACCTTGACGTTTCGACACTCATGTCGGTGTCTTCCTCAGAAGTAGCTCTTAAACTGAAGTGTCCTAGTCCGCTCGGGTATTTATACTCGTCCGGGTCACTGACGCGTGGGCGTTGTTACGCATGACCGGTTTCCAGATTCCAGGTAGTTCGATGCCCCGGTCTCGGTTGTAATTGTGCGGGTTCTTCTGGATTTCGATGGCTTCCTTGTACAGTCTCGGCCAGAATCTCGCTTCCCTCGACAGCATTTGTGCTACCTCGAATTTGATGATGTGGCCAGTCTCCATTCGATGTTCTGCTACAGCCGACCTATCACCTTGCCGGTCTCTGGTGTCCCTCATGTGCTCCTTGATTCTCGTGCTGATGTGCCTTTCGGTTTGTCCGATGTAAACCTTCCCACAGCTGCATGGGTAGCTGTACACACCTTGTGTTTGTAGCTCCTCAGTCGTCGAACGATATTTCGGAAAGGCGTTAGCTATCTTTCTCGGGGCGGTGAAGATGGTGTTTACATGATGTCTTCTCAGCATCCGTCCGATCTTATCTGTACATCCATTKACGTAGGGCAGGTATWCTKCAGCGATGTGCTCCTCTGGTTCCTTCATCCGTGGTTGCTTGTTGATAGCCTTCTTAATCTGTGCCTCAGGATATCCGTTCTTCTGTAGTGCTCTGCGTAGATGTTCTAATTCCTCTTCTAGGTGGTCTGGTTCGCTGACTAGCTTCGCCCGCTGTATCAGCGTGTTGATGACTCCTTGTTTTTGGGCGGGGTGGTGGTGTGAATCTGCATGCAGGTGGCGATCCGTGTGGGTTGGCTTCATATAGACCCGATGTCCTAGCGTGCCGTCTTGTTTCCTTGTCACCATCACATCGAGGAAGGGTAGGGCGCCATTGGTCTCCATCCCCATCGTGAATTGTATGCCGCTATGGATACTATTTAGATGGTCCAGGAACTCCTTTATGTTCTGTTCTCCATGCGGCCAGACGGTAAAAGTGTCGTCCACGTATCTAAACCAACACTTAGGTTTAAGCCGTGCCGATGCCAATGCAGTTGTCTCGAAGGCTTCCAAGTAAATGTTAGCTATCAGCGGAGAAAAAGCGGTGACCCCATCGGAGCACCTTCTGTCTGCTCGTAGTATTCCTCCTGGAACTTGAAGAAAGTAGAKTKCAGGCAGATATTCGCAAGTTGGACTAGTTCTTCATCCAAGTCKTCTTCTTGTAGACGTTTCTTCAACTCCCTTAAGGCAWCGTCCAATGGTMTCTTCGTGAAGAGTGAGGTGATATCAAAGCTTACTAAGATGTCCTCCGGGTCCAGTCTGATCTTCTTCATTTTCTCAAGAAGGTCTCCGGCGTTCCTGACGTGGTGCTCTGTCTTTCCTACGAGTCCTTTCAGAGTCCGAGCGATGTATCCAGCTAGAGGGTGGGTGGCAGATCCTGTTGCACTAACAATCGGTCGCAGTGGTATCTCTGGCTTGTGTATCTTAGGTAGGCAATTTAGTTGTGGCGTCCTTGTATCCGTTTTGATCATGTTGAGGAAGACACCGACATGAGTGTCGAAACGTCAAGGYCTAATAACCAACGTGGGAACCAGCATGGAAAACAACATGTCATCTGTTTCTATCATTACATGCCGCAATGGAGAGGTCGAATTTGAGTAAGAACTATCATATACCAGTTATATCTGGATGTATATGTGTCACACAATATACAGTTAATTAAGTGATGTCCAGGTATGCGACTTATTCGTATCTTAAGTGAAGAGGGCGGAAGCTAGATAAAACGGTACAATGCCGCTTTCAATGCGTTTTTAATCAACAAAACAGAGACACGGATCAATACAAATGACGCAATTTCTATTTAGAGTGGTACCATGGATAGGGGCGACGTTCCTTATTTAGAATTAACCTTCGCCTTCATCCTTTGTGTACTAAACACAATACTGTCCATTCATTGAATTTATGCCGGTATGTCGTAAAGCCCGTCACACTAAACAAGACGAAACTTTACATACTTATATTTTTCTTAAACAGCAATAAAGGCAGAGCGCTTAGCCTTCGTACCAAAATTAGACAAACTAATTAAGCGATTTCCAATTTTCCAAAAGTGTTAAAAATGTAATGTACGTGTTTCGCTTTAAGAACAAAAAAACGTTTTCCGCTTTCTTTTCACAGCTGTTATCGCAAAAATAAATAAATACCAAACTCGAAAATATCGGTCAATTTGGACGCTGGGCGTCTTTGTCCATAATGTCACGTAATCATTGACGTCATAGCTTCGATCATTTGTAAGAGCTGGAACTGCACTGACATGTAGTTGCCATTAGTTGCCAGATGGGCGACTTATATAAATTTATACTTAGACAGTTATTCATCACAAAATTTTTGCAATGGCGACTTTCTTTTTCTGTTCTGTCAACAGTATGTTATACATTGGTGCCCACTGCAGTTTCTGGTTCGGATTTCTAATTAGCAACGAATTCAATGCGTTTCTAATTCAATTTTAAAGGGTTTGCTGCTTAGTGAGACAAAAGTAGGTACATCGATATCCATATTTCAAAGCCTGGATTCCCAAAAAGTCTTGTTGTGTGCATCATGTGAAGTGTGATATAAACGCCTTGCATACGTTTTTAAATAAGTGACAAATGTTACAAATTATTTTGGGTCAAACGTATATCAGTGCTGCGACATTTTTTGGGAGTAGTTTAGTTAGAGACGATCATCTATACAAACAGGGCAACCCTGTGAAGCATTGAAGAATTTGTTGATTTGTTTTCGTAGATTTATGTGGTTTTCGTGTAACAAACAATAGGCTAAAATAAAATAAACAAATATCGCGTTATGCTCAACATAATGAGAGAGAAACTTGATAACAAGTGGCTTTTTGTCCTTCGGTGTAAAAACACGACCAAAAATTCTGGCAAGCATATTGCGATCTGCCAAAATCGATTCTTTTTTAGACTTTTGCAATCATTTTTTAAGGTAAAACAAGTTTTTATGTTAATGATACGTTATTTGAGTAATTCATGAACACCCAATTGTAGTAGCTTCGCCAATGGACAGCTGTTTTTCATTAATGCATTATGGTCATACAAATGGATAATTTGCAGAATTACAACACTACTAAAACAGCGTCCGCGGTGAAACCTGCGAGCCACATTTCAAATGTCAAAATCGCTTTGTAAAGTCTGTGACCATTCCGAAAAACATTGATTCTCTACATCGTATAATTTTAGAAGATCTGCGAATTTGGTTCAAGCATCACTACTTGTTTACATTCAAGTTTTTTCTGTCATCTTTAAAAGAATCATTTAAACCTTCTGAATAAACTTTTTACTACGTAAGAAACGTTTATCCCCACACCGCAACTACTAAAGGGCAATTCAGAAGTGTTTCTGCACGGCACTAAAGATCAGTGTTCAAAAAACAAAGGCAGTAATATCCATACAATGGCAGAAGTATCACGGGGCAATTGTTCTGAAATACTAACTAATGAAGACCACTGAACAGCGCTTCTGAAAGCTTTCCTCTACTAATTGAATTGGTTAAATGTCCTCCCAATTCACCGGACTTGGCACATTCAAATTTTATTGTGAATTAGTGATTCCGAACTGAAATTAGAATAGGCATTAGAAATTGCATTCGCGGGAAGAATTAATTGGCATAGTTTATTCATTGGGTTATGCGGAAGGAAATTCGTTATTTGCTTAAAGAATGTACATGCAACCTTTTCCGACTTCCAAATTTCGCCGACATTTGCGAATTTGAGAGAGAGGTTTAGTAGAAATCGTACATAATCTGCGACACGTGCAAAAAAGCAGCAAAAAAATAAATCACTAGTTATAAATACACCATACTTTCATCCCTATCACGTTCAGTTAATTCATTAACTACGAGGACATATTCATATCTATGGTTGTCCTGTTACCAGTAAACAAAATTTAATTTGGTGTGGTAACAACTATGATGTTTTATAAGTAAGCTGTCAAAGTTTGGCATCCAAAAGTTCAATACTGACAAAACTGTGAATTTTTGAAAACGACATGTCTGAGGAAATGTCAATTATTAAGTATTTATTTGTGAAAGAGCAATTGGGCAAAGAAATTTTTGCTGGTATGGTGGACACCTTAGGTCATCTATGTCCTTCATATACCAATATTAAAAACTGGGTTGCGAAATTTAAAAGAGAAAAATCAGATGCCAAAAGAACGATTTTCCAAACAAATTGATTGGAAGGGGAGGTCCCGCCCCGAACCCAGGGCGATCTATTTACTGATTTAACGAAATATGATTTCTTGTTCTGGGGCCACGTTAAGCAATAAGTGGTTTATAAAGAACCACCAACTACTTTAGAGGGTATGAATTGCAACCCTCTCAATGCTTTCATTTCTGATATCTTCAAAATGGTGTCAAACGAATAATTCTCCGTTACCTCTAACTTACTTTAACAAGTAGTTCCTAGCCTCTTCGCTCAACGAATTTAAATTGATACCTACGGCATCTGTAAAAGCACCTCCAAAACCTTCTATTTTCTGATACGTTTCATCTGGGTCAATCGTTAGCTTTGGTATTCTTGTGATTGACTCGAACTCCCCTGTACTCTTCTGAAAGCGTAATCCAGCTTTATTAGAAACGTAATGGACATAGTGCCCTTCTTCAACAGGTTCCGGGGATGGAATTGTATCACAGTATGTAGCGTCACAGACGCAGACTATGGCACCGCTGGATATTTCTCGCGATTTGCATTCGATAGCATCTTCCGCGTAAACTGCAACATAATGGAAATATGAGTAATTTTGACCAATATGTGCAGGAAGTTAATAGCTAAACTGTATAATAAGACCCTTGATAAACATAGTACCAGCTATACAGACACAAACTGCATTTGGCCGACAATCGTTACTAAGTAAAGTATGACGCAATGAATTGACGAATTATGATATTTTTTGACATGTCACGTGTCTAAGTGCAATCTGGTGTAATAATGGACTGTACTTAATTCACTATTAATTGTTCTTAGTATATCCCGTTCCAATAGATACCGTGCTTACACGCTCTTTTCTACAAAATCGCCATAACCATGGAAATCAAAGTACGAGGCATGTTTTTTAAGTAAGTACCGTTTTGGAATTAAAAAAAAGACGTGCAAAGATATCGCAATAATTTTATCTTACATGAAAGCCTGTACCTTAATCTACTTTTCTACATAATTTCCGTGAATATTGAGGCACTTGTCATAACGTGGCACCAGTTTTTGAATACCCTCCTCATAAAATTCTGCCGCCTGACTTGTTAACCACTGTATCACCAATGTTTCGACTTCGTTATCGTCTTGAAGACGCTGACCACCCAGGTGTTTCTTCAAGTGCAGGAACAAATGGTAGTCGCTGGGCGCCAGATCAGGGCTGTATGGAGGATGATCTAGAGTTTCCCATTTAAAAGATTTGATGAGATCTTTGGTCCGATTAGCCACATGTGGACGGGCATTGTCATGCAGCAAAACGATACCCTTACTCAACTTGCCACGTCTTTTGTTCGGGATTGCACGACGCAGATTGTTCAATGTCTTACAATAAGACGCCGCATTGATTGTCTCATTACGAGGCAGAAACTCCACTAGCAATACTCCTTTTCTGTCCCAAAAACTGTGCACATGATTTTCCGGGCAGAAATTGTTTGCTTAAACTTTTTTGGGTGATGATGAATTTTCGCCATTCCATGGATTGTTGTTTCGATTCTGGTGTGACGTAGGCCACCCATGTTTCGTCACCAGTAACAATTTGGTCTAAAAAATCTTCACCTTCATTGTGGTACCGCTCAAGGAAAGTCAATGCACTGCCTAAACGTTAGGTTTTGTGTAAATCCGTCAACATTTTCGGAACCCAACGTGAACACAATTTCCGGTAATTCAGGTTCTCGGTCACAATGCGATACAAAACACTACGAGAATATTGAGGAAAGCAGTCGCACAATGATGAAATTGTAAAGCGTCTGTTTTCTGTCACCTTTTCGTTCACTTTCTGCACCAAATCTTCATTAAGGACCGAAGGACGCCCACTCCGTTCTTCATCATGCACATTTGTGCGGCCATCTTTAAATGCTCTCACCCATTTCCTTACCATTCCATCACTCATAATGTTTTGTCCGTAAACTTCACAGATCTCACGATGAATATCGATCGGTTTTACACCTTTAGCATTAAGAAATCGTATAACAGCCCGTACTTCACAATCGGCGGGACTCACGATTGTCGGAGGCATCTTAAATATTCAGTAAACAACGTATACAATGAAGAATCAAACTGTAATGGCGTCAGTGCGTAGACAAGAGATGTACATAGGTAACCAGCGCGCATGCGCGGAACACCGACCGTAGCGCTGCGGCGGCGGAATCGCAAAACGGTACTTACTTAAAAAACATGCCTCGTATAATGAAAACACCCCAATGATTAAGAGATCTAAATACTTACGAGGGGAGATCATTATTTACGGTCCCTAATATAGTAGGCGTTGACTTTTTGATATATTAAAAGTTTATTTATTTGTTGTGAGACTTGTTCGATACCAGTCTTGTCAATGATTGTTTGTTAAAATAATTTAGAATTTACGCGAAGGTGTTTGAATAATTTTCAGCAATGGAGAAATCTGAGATAATAATAATAATAATAATAATAATAATAATAATAATAATAATAATAATTTATTTTTCTGCATCGCAGATAAGTCAAAATACAATTTCACATGTAATATACGTATGTATTATAGGATTTCCAGTTTAAGGAATTCCTGGGTGGTATATATGGGGTTGTCCAAGAACAAACCCTTCAAATTTTTCTTTAGGGTTGGAGTCGTCAGGTCCCGCCAGCCGCTAGGCAACTTGTAAAGCTGTAGGTTAAGGGATTGTTTTTCGGGCGTCACTAGTCTGTGTCTAGTTACGGAGAGGTTTCTGTACGCTCTAATATGGTGTTGGTGAGCCTCTTCGCTGAAACTGGTCCTTCATACCGTGTATGGTTATTATTTGCCTAATTGTGTATTCTGCCGTCATTGTCAGTATTTGGTATTTTTTAAATAGTGGTCTGCATGGGGATGTCCGCGGAGCTCCTTCCAGGGCTCGAACGGCCTTTTTCTGCAACAGCAGTATATTTCTTGCATGAGCACAGTTAGCCCATGCTTCGATGATGTACATTAAATTGGTGCGGAACATCGCATTGCATGGGATTAATGCAGCTTCCCAGTTGACACTCTTTCGCATGCGCCTAATTGCATAGATCACTTTGCCGAGTTTACTTGCCAGTTCATCGCAGTGTGTTTTCCAAGTCAATCTTGTGTCTAGATGCAATCCTAGGAGCTGTGCAACTCCAAAGGGACGCATTTTACGTGATGATGTGAACGTGACGTGTACTGTTTTTGCCTCATTTAGTTTATGATTTTCCTGAAGTTTGGACATAGCTATTTCAGGATTTCTGTCGTGGATAGCAATGGTTGTGTCGTCTGCATATGGAAGACATAATGTATTTAAGTTTGCAGGCAAGTCGTTGACATACAGATTGAAAAAGAGTGGTCCTAGTATTTGTTAAATATGTTTTTATAATGTTGTTGGCCGTTCCTCTGAACCCATAATGTTCTGCCTTTTGTAAAAACTCTTCATGTGACATGCAATCAAAAGCCTTGGATAAGTCACACATTTCAACTTGGCACGTGTGGTGCTGCTCAAAGGCTTTCGTTATGTAACGTAGAAGTTCTCTGCATAGGTCCCCAGTACTCTTTTGTTTTGTGAAGCCGTGTTGTTGTATCGAGAGATAGCTTTGTTTGATGAGAAAATGTTGCATTTGTTCCGCTATTAATGACTCAAATATTTTACCAAAGACTGGCAGAATTGCAACTGGTCTGTAATTTATGGGCTCGCTTGATTGGCCTATTTTGAAAACTGGACACACACGGGCTATTTTCATTTCATCTGGAAAAACCCCTTTTGTTAGACAATTGTTGTGTAGGTCTATGACAGCTTTTACAAGACGGGTTGTAATTCCGTAAATGTCAGAAGAGTCTTTGGATTTCATCCTGCTTACATGGAGATGAGTACCTTCTGTTGTAATTGGATGAAAAAACGTGGTATTCCCATTTACTCGTACATTTCGGACAAACTCGACTGCATTGATTGGTTGTTTTTTAATTTCACCAACAGTTTTTAATGCAAATGTTGTGAAGTAGTTGTTAAGTTCATTAGCATCTGGTGAATCTTGATGACTTGGTTGATATTTTGTTTTCCCTGTTTCATGGTTTATAATGGTCCAAATTGTTTTACTTTTGTTTTTTGAATTTTCAAGTTTGTTCATGTTTCTGCATTGTCTGTTTTGTAAGCAGAATAGAATTGTTTGTAGTGCTTAAGTACGCGGATTTATAAAATATTTGCTCCTTCTTACCAAGTGGTAAAAAATTTGTCTCGAGAATTCAAATTGGGAAGACAAACGTGTGAACATGCAAAGGGTGCCGGACGACCAGTAACTATTCAAGAAAATGTTAATCGTGTACATGACATGGTAATGGCAGATAGGCGAATGGCCATTCGTCGGATACCTGAAATTGCAGACTTTTGATATAGCACAATAGAAAAAATATTTACAGATATTTTAGGTCTTAAAGAGTTTTCTGCGTGCTGGCGCTGTGTTCCTAGAATGTTGACGCCTGATCAGAAACGTTCGAGAGTCCTGCATTCTGAAGCCAGCCTGGCAAAGTTTTCAGCAGACCCGAATGAGTTTCTCTCTGGATTTGTAACTGCTGATGAAACATGGGTCCATCATTTTGACCCAGAGTCAAAACAACAGAGTATGGAGTGGCATCACAAAGGTTCTCCTCCACCACGCAAATTTCGAGTTGTGTCCTCTGCTGGTAAAATTATGGCCACAATTTTTTGGGATGCGGTCGGAATTTTAATGGTTAATTTTTTGGAAGGCTGACACACAATAACAGGTTTTTATATGCTACCTTAATTTCAAAATTTCACGAGCGCATGAAAATTGAGGAAAGGAATTTTGTTCTATCAGGCAACACTCCTGTATACACAAAAGCCGTATTGCAATGAATGCTATTCACGACGCAAGATTTGAATTGCACGAATAGCCTGCGTATTCACCAGACCTAGCTCCCAGCGATTACTTCTTATTTCCGAAATTGAAATAATATCTACGTTGGCCCAGATATCACGATGATTATCAAGTGATGACAGCAGTAAACGACTGCTTAGAGGACCAACCACAAGAGGAATCAGAGCATTGGAACATTTTTTTTACTTTCGTATAATCAATTCCTTTTAATATTAAGTTTATTATTCTGATGGAGTATAATCACAGCCTATATCTATCTTCGATTGTTTTCCAAATAACGACGACTAATAACCAACAGACCCTGGGTTTTGGAAATTCAAGTTTAATATTTCGCTTACATCATTATAATTTTGTACTTATCTAATATGCATTCGATTATTTTACCAAACATCTCAGAAAATTCAAATGGAATCTCGATTAATTTTCACGCAGATGATTTTCGGTGACAGCACACATAGTGATAATTATCTTTTTTAAATAATTAAAAGATAATTCTCGTTGTACCTAATAGTTTTGATATTGCTCATAAAATTAAAAACTAAAAAAGAATCCTGGCATACCTAATTGTTTACTGTACATGTATATAATAATATGACCTTGCATGATGTAAAATTGTGTCGTAACGGGATTTCCACGAAAGTTTTATAGAAATAATAACAAAAACTGTGCTCTGCACTAGTGGTTTTCCCCAACATATTATTATCATTATGATTTTTTCTCATTCATTACGAGCTTATTTGATTATATCCTTATTAACCGCATATTTGTATTTCACCTGTACGGTGCCTTGATGTTTTTTGACATTTTGCTATTCGAAAGTTTTTCTTGTAGTTTACTGTAATAGCGCTTACTCCAGATAAAAATAATAATCAATGCATAACAAAATGTTAATTACCCCAGCACGTTTTTGCTTTCAATTTAGATTGACAATACCAGAGTGTTATGTTGGACTGTAACAGTTAATTATAATAATCTACAAATGTTAATAGTAGTTATTAAAGGTTATATCAATGAAAACCTTTTAAAATAGTAATAGTAATAGTAGTCTCAGACTGAATGGTAATATACATAATGATATACCAATTAATTTTTTAGACCAAAATGGCATTTGACAAATTAACATCACCCCCCAATGCAGGATTTTGGAAAAACCTGATACGAGATCTTAGAAAGACTGAGACCATTTTTAGTACTTATTTATTTTTAATTACTTAAGAATCTGTTCGTACTAGATAGAGTATGTGGTGCTGCGTGATTTAGGAATATTGAGAGAAAGAATTAATTTTAAATATGCTATGATACATTTTCAAACATAAACCTGCATGTTGCATATATACCTAAAGGTTTGTGCTAATGCTAAATTATGTAGACTCTAAAGAAATAAAGTCCTGAAATAAGATTTTTAGGTGTCGCGTTAGTAATCAATTACAGAATTCAAAAACAAAAAAAAATTATATCTGATTAAGTTGTTTCAGTTTTTAATGCGTTAAAGATCTACTGATATGCTTTCGTTTTCTTATAATTATAAAATTTATTTTCTAGCCTTATTTATTTACTAAACAAAATAAAACCATAAATTAAGTCATTTTGAATTTTTAATGAATGGAAAATTTCCGTATTTAAATTGATTTCCTGGTAAGAATTGATTTTTTTGGAAAAGAAAACGTAATCCCTTTTACCTGTTTAAAGATTAAGGGTGGGAGTTTCCTGAGGTAGAGGTTTATTCTCAAAACTTATTCGAATGTTATATCACAAGATGACTGCGAACTGTATCTCTACACGAAAAAAACGCATGTTTTTTTTAATGCATGTATTTACGTTAACTACTACCTATGTGATTTATTAATGTCTATAATTTGTACTGTACGAACCTATTTTTTTACTTCGCTCTTACCATGTTTTTGATTGTTAAGGACTAAACAAACAACAATATTTATAAAGGGGCATGTGCAATACATTTCACTTTTAATGGTTTCACACACATTTAAATGACGTCATCGATGTTAAAGCGCTTAAGGTGTTATTTCATGTACGTGTAACGTATATATAGCAGCTTTTACTAGTATGGTTGTACAGTTAGGTCGTTTGTAAGATTCCGTAAAGATGTCGTCACAGAGGGAAAGTTCTGTGAGTAGCACAACTTTTTTTAAACAGAACTTTACACATGTTACTAAAGATTTGATCATTTTCTTGGTGCTTTGTTGTTAATAAAACAATTGCTTTCCAATTTCTTGGTTGTAAGCCTTTCGTTTTTTCTTCAGTACTATATTATGTGTTTTAGATCTAAAATTATATTCTTTTATACTGTTTTTGTTATTCACTTATCTGAATTACCTTTTGGCAAATTTGAAATGACGCATTGAAAGCTTGTTTTTACATAAATAGATTGTATCTAAAGTGGTTCACTAAAGGTTTTTGTTATTGTGTTATTAGCGTTTCTCTATCGCAAAAATATTTTTGCTGTTATAAGAATCGTTTCGAGGCATTGACAGATATGCATATATTTTGACTTCCAAATGTTACTCATTGTTACAAGTTGAAAGAAATTAAGTGTAATTTTTTTATTTATTTTTCACTTTTTTACAGCGTAACCACTGTTTTCATTTCTTAAATATTGATTTACAGCTGAAAATTATTGGTCCAATAATGACACCGCATTTCACTTTTTAAAATATCAAAAAGTATATTTAAAAGTATGCTTACTCAATTATGTAAAAATCTTTCCCCTTTATTGTCCTTTTGTAATTCGAATTTTGGGTTCAGTACCATTTTGCACGTTCCGTTTTTTTAAATATCTTCGTCGCTTTCGATTAGAAGGTTAAGTTTGTAAGAGTTAATTGCCCGTAGAACTCATTTTTAAAGAACCTATTAAGGCTGCGCTGCTATTGGTATAACCTTTATTGCCAATTTCTGGGTCGTAGAGAAACACCTTTCTCTAAAAACGTTTCATTGTGGAAATAGAGGACGTTAAAGTTTGATTTTTTAATGTTTTTTTTTTCATTTTTAGTGGAAAGGTTAAGATAATTGACAATAAAATTTTGGCTACGCGCTATGTAGATGCGACCTTTTATTTGTTAAACATTTTTGTCAGATTCGAAATCGACCATTAAATTTTTGGACAGTTATTGCAGACTTGCCCCATCCGAACTTTTTGTTTTGCTACGCCACTGGAAAAATTTTAAATAGTAAATGATAATAACTGGTTTTTCGTTTATCATGCTTAATTCTCACTATGAATATAGTGAATTATTTAATACATTATTGTAGAACCAACGTTTTGCACACCATACATTTTGTGTAACGATTTGTTGTTTAAAATCTGGCAATCGTTTCACAAACGGATTCGAAAATACATTGAAGTTAATAGAAACCATTTTGAGCACCTGTTGTTAAGAGCACATTTCTTTGTTCTATTAATTGTTGTGCTATATGTGTTTAAAATAAAATTTACCTTTTTATTGTTGTCTGTCTTTAACCTTGTTTTAATCAAAGCCTACTTGAAATGTTGTATACCATTACTATTAAATAACTGAGGTGCATTACATTACTAAAATGGTAATATCTCGAAAAGGGTAAATGATATGGACTTCTACAAGGTATACATTTTTGTGGAAAAAAAGACGGGTAGGCATTTATATCTGCGAAAAAAAGATACAGGGAGGCGCAAAAAAGTTATGACATGTTTAACTGGCGTGAAGTACCGTAGATGGTTATTAAAAAAAATTTGGACTAAGATAAGTTTCGTTGAATCTTAATATTTTTGTGCAAAAAATAAGTGGTTTTACTGGGTACCATTGCTTATGGACCACCTTGTATAGACCCAATCGAAGCTTCAAGCTAATGGACTAACCGAGGATGGGAATATTCTTCTGTTAATCAGAAATAAATTTAAATCTTCCTGCAGCCAACTTCTAAACTCTTTTGGATTTGCTGGGCAGCTGAAACATTTTTCGTGAAGGTCGTGTTCTGTTTTTGGGTGTTTCTAATGCACCCTCTTGTATTGCTGGGTCGTCGATCATTTCTCTGTTTTAATTCATGTAAGTAAGATTTATTCTGTTTTCTGCTCTCTCGCTTGATTTAATTTTTACTAACTTCAATTGTTTGGCCAGTAGATCAGCTTCTCATTTAGCCTTGGATGATGCTTTTCATCCAGCTGTTAATATCCTAACCTACTACAGAAAGCCGGCTCCTAGCGAAACCTAAGTTTCTTTTACTTAATGAGTTGTTATTTCTTGTGGATTGGTCCCTTCTAAGTTCATAACTAGGGGATGTCCGGTTAATAGACGTACATTTGAAAACGGAATATTTTATTTACACAAACAATAAGAGAAGAAACAGCTATTATAACTTTAAACATGTAATAAGTACTACTTTAATTGTTACTAGTTCCCGCAGCATCGATGCCATTTTCTACATCAGCATAGTTTAGTCGGAAAAAGATCGACACTTTCAAATGTTGTTTGCTTCACTCATTTCACATCTGAAGCTTTGGAGAGCTTCTGGCAGGTCGATGTACGAGGCATGTTTTTTAAGTAAGTACCGTTTTGCGATTCCGCCGCCGGAGCGCTACGGTCGGCGTTCCGCGCATGCGCGCTGGTTACCTACATCTCATGTCTACGCACTGACGCCATTACAGTTTGATTCTTCATTGTATACGTTGTTTACTGAGTGTTTAAGATGCCTCCGACAATCGTGAGTCCCGCCGATTGTGAAGTACGGGCTGTTATACGATTTCTTAGTGCTAAAGGCGTAAAACCGATTCGATATTGTGAGATCTGTGAAGTTTACGGACAAAACATTATGAGTGATGGAATGGTAAGGAAATGGGTGAGAGCATTTAAAGATGGCCGCACAAATGTGCATGATGAAGAACGCAGTGGGCGTCCTTTGGTCGTTAATGAAGATTTGGTGCAGAAAGTGAACGAAAAGATGAGAGAAAACAGACGCTTTACAATTTCAACATTGTGCGACTGCTTTCCTTAATATTCTCGTAGTGTTTTGTATCGCATTGTGACCGAGAACTTGAATTACCGGAAATTGTATTCACGTTGGGTTCCGAAAATGTTGACGGATTTGCACAAAACCCAACGTTTAGGCAGTGCATTGACTTTCCTTGAGCGGTACCACAATGAAGGTGAAGACTACCAGTTGTTCCTGCACTTGAAGAAACACCTGGGTGTCCAGCGTCTTCAAGACGATAACGAAGTCGAAACATTTGTGATACAGTGGTTAACAAGTCAGGCGGCAGAATTTTATGAGGAGGGTATTCAAAAACTGGTGCCACGTTATGACAAGTGCCTCAATATTCACGGAAATTATGTAGAAAAGTAGATTAAGGTACAGACTTTCATGTAAGATAAAATTATTGCGATATCTTTGCACGTCTTTTTTTAATTCCAAAACGGTACTTACTTAAAAAACATGCCTCGTAATTTAGACCGATTTTTAAAATGCATTTGACACTGTTAATCACTTAGGATACTTAGATTCTCTCCTGCATACTTCTCTTAACTAATTCGTCCTTGAACTTTAAATCAATCTTTTTGTTGCGACCTTTAGAGTCCTTCAGGGGTCAGCTTTAGGCCTGTTATTTTATATACTGTTTATCAATGACATTATTAATGTTTTAAAGCGTGAAAAATTCCTCTACTCCGATGATCTTGAAATATTCTATACAATGCTGTTACTTTATCTGACTGTTTAACTTTACAAAATAATTTAAACGCTTTATCTCAATGGTACTCATCAAAAAACTTTAAGAAATTAATGTCTCGATCTCATACTCTCGCAATTTTTTTTATGTTATCGCTATAACAGGATTGAAAATGTGACGTTATTACGACGTGTCTCTTATTTCAAGGACCATTTTTAATGAGACATTTACATATCTCAAACAGTTGAAGATGTTTTTAAACTACTAGGCCCCTATACAGAAACTGTCGTAACTTTAAAAATTCTAAATCCTTACATCAAGTTTGTGCCATACTCTTGTCCTGATGAAGCCTCTGACAAGAGCGAGTGAAACGGCGACCCTATTCAAAAAACGAGGTGGACGGACTTAAAAACACTAATATTTCAAAGTAGATATCTTCATTCCTTCTCATTAACCCAGTATTTTTAGTGTATAATTGTATTATAATATAATATACGGCATTCATACTGTTACAAAATTTGTAAGTATGAGAAATTGCGAAACTATTAGCAGTACATATCTGTAATGCCTGATTGCTATTGGTATTTGAAATTTACGAAATTTTTTTAACTGCTACTGAATGGATGTTTTGCTTGTCAAATGCAAGCCCTGACGAAAAATATTTTTATCGCCAAAAACAACAAAAAAATACCAGATCCGGACATGGCCTCTTATAAAGCAAAAAGCAGTCTTGTCACCCTACCTGGGCGGGACTCAGAACTCTCGTGCTATTATTATTATTATTATTGCGGGCACATTTTATGTGTAAAAAGGAAATATTAATAATTAAAGTAAGAGACACAGTAATTTGCGATTTTAGTGAAATACGCCGTAAATACTGGTAGATGATTCCGGGTTAGCTGGTTGTCGTGTCGATTTCTTCCTTGCTGACGTTTCGTTTCGCCGTTCAGAGCAGAGAACACAAGCTAATTCTCGACTTTGAAGATGCTCACCTCAGCAGTGGACGAAACGCCCGCGAGGAGAAAATCGCCACAGTGGCCAACTAGCTCGAAATCATCTCCGGCCGTGAAAGCCTTAACCAGGACCTACTTTTTTATGTCCAGGTTACTACAGTTTTGAATGATCTGTGGCGACTTTACTTACTTATTTACTTTACTTATTTATACAGGCCTTTAGAATTAAGCAGTGACGAGCAAATGCGTGTCAGTAGAACATCTTTAAAATTGTTTAAGAACATACTTACCCGCTGCAAGCAGTAAAAGCAGGACACACGTACTCTTCATATCGCTGTCCTGTACACTCTACGCAAATTACTATGTATTTACTAATGGTAGCATGAAAAATCCTCGTCATGCGACCGCTTTTGTGGCCAATAAACAGTGATAGTACGCCTAACAGCTCGTTACGTTTTGTGTCATTAAAGCACTTGATATGTTTAAGTATGTGGTTATTTTAATCGAATAAAAAAAGCGCACCTCTCCGAAAATTATTATGCTATCAGGTTCGGTACATGTAAACCTGTAATCAATCAACACTTTCGTGTTTATTTGATGATAGAGAACTACAAATTTGTTTTAAAGATAACATGCTTTTTAAATTATATTGCTCTTTTGCGAACTGTGTTTAAACAATTGATGAAAATTATTGCGCATTAACGTGAGAAACTGTATTTTGAATTGAACGCACCGGTTTTCTGAGTTTGCAGGATGCCAAAATTATAACTTCATTTTTGGGCTGTTTACTAAAGTAAGACTTTTTGCACACTAACGTCACCAACGCTCGAGATAAAATCTGGCACTCTAAAGTTTGTTGATTATTTGGCTTCCGTGAATCGTTCTAAAATTGTTTTCTTCGTAAGTGTATATCTACTGATTTTTCCACAATAAACAATATTCGCTACTGGTCTATAATGAAGGCAAATGCGCCTTTAAGAAGATTTGTTTTTAGCGCACCCATGAAGGGAAATGTTTGTATTTAGTGTTTGTGATAGCTCAAGTTAAACAAGAAATAATAACAAATTGTTAATAATGTTTTTGACACCAATAACCAGTGGTTTACTAGCATGTAATGTGGGACCTGAAATATTCTGCGAATACAACATAATGATCTATTCATTTTCCCTAATTTTTACGACACCCAACCACAGATCGCTGTAAAACTATTTGCCTGCAGGCGGTTGTCGTCGTAGATTTTAGACACTTAAAAAGTCACTGTCAGCGTCTGTTTCATCACCGTCGCCAATTTTTAAAATTGAATACAACCCATCCTCACAGATATCATCGTTCAAATCTATTCTAAATATCTGGATGTCATTATTCAATCCATTTTTCACATACACATATTTTACATTCTGTGGTATCGTTGTAAATTTCCTGCTTTGCATAAGTATCGTGTATCGGTTAATTTGTAAGTATAAATATTGCCCTGTTAATAAATTTATAATAATTAGTTTATTTTTTTTAATTCGCGCTTCCTAAAATTTAGCATGAATTTTAGCACTTTTTCGCTCCCTGCCTCTTGTATATAGCACGCCTGTGCTGCTGTACATTTTGTTGGAAATAGCTTTAGTGTATGGTATAGTGACAGTTTGTAGAACTTCAGATGCAGGACTGCATCCGTATAATATACTGATAATGCTCGACGTATGTGTGTGATTAGAGGCTCGGTAAATCGCGTGACGTCATCGCCGGACATTGGTGTTTGGAATCGCAGTAATTTCAGAACCAGTATAATTACAGCAGATAGTTTATAAAATGTATTTAACATTTTTGTGAGATAAAGAAAAACATTCAAGTATAAAGTAGCTCATTCTTCCGTAGCTACTAGTTTTAATAACTGGTGTTCAAATGGAATTCAAAAATTTAATAACATTACTTTTGAGTAGGTCTTTTGAGATGCATTCTTTATTATAATCCTATCACGAGGATTGTTCCTTGCCAATCAATTGTTTTGAACATAAAACAGATAACTGCAATTTAATTCTCTGTATTTTAATGTTATTTTGCTGCAATCTGCGTGTGGTTATTTTAGCACATCGAAATTATATGGTAGCATCAAGCATTTAATCTATAATTATTTTTTTATGAAACATGCGATCGCTGCTATTTGATTACATAATCATGACATCCTTAACCACAATAGATGATTTGCTTTAAATTTAATTAATTCGTTTGCACAAATCGATAAAGTACACACACGAGACAAATTGAAGCTAAAAATATCAGTATGAAACTTAATTACGAAAGTAAAGGAGTATCCCAGACAAATTTTGCTTATTTAAAAGTTTTTCCTCTATGCAATCCTTTTTAGGTGTGCTACTTTACTAAGGTCATTGAATCTTGACAGGTACCGACAACTTTAGTTTCTGATGGTACTATGTCTGTTATTGAAGAATTTGGTAGCCATAAACTATCATTCTGTCTTTTTGTTTTGTTGGATCAAACCTGAGACTAGAGTTTGCACTATCTTATAATGCAATGACATTATTAACCGCCTTTAAAATCTTAATGAACTGTCATTATATAATAGATAAAATAAGGAAATTACATTTAATGAGTCTATTATTATGCTATCACCATCGCTGTATGGCACAAAAAGCAGGGTTTTGTAAAACTGTGCATGTTTACTATTTTGCACAGGTTTTTCTTTTAATTACCTCAAAATAGTGTTGCATTAAAACATGTAACATGCTCTAGCCCAAATTGTCGTCCAGAGGCCTTTGTCTTGTCAAGCACAAACTACTTTTATTTTTAAAGGGCTTGAAATTACAAATCGCTTACTGAAAGGAGTTTAATTACTATGCTTGAAGCTCAAAAATGGACTTGAATAAACATATTACAAAGGCTTAAAGCACTTTAAATGAGCTTGGAGCATTTTTTTAATGGGCTTTTTTATCTAATCTTAACCACTGTACACAGGGTGTTTCAAAATTGGATGTGTCCAATTATGACGAGTTCTTAGTTTATTATAAAGACATGTCTGCCAATGCTTCTTTTGTATGCAGGTACAGGGTGTTGAAACTAAAAAAAATATTTTTTCTATTAAAAAATGTTTTTTCCAGGCTTTGTATATTAGCGTGCGAAATTTCGAAAAGCAGATCACTATTTTTAGAGAGAGTGATAAAAGTTCAATGAAAAGATACTCTTATTGATCGTCGCTAGAACGAGTTGTTTTCGAGAAAATCAAAAGGCATATTAGTGCCAATTCAGCAAGAAATTAAAAATTTTCCTATTTAAAAAAGTCAACTTTTTTAAATAGTTAATTAAGTTTTATTGGCATTACACTGTAGTTTTTCCGTTTTTTAACGCACATATGTGGCCTTGTTTTTAACTGTTTCTGCTGTATTAGCGTTTTTTTTGTTTTTATTTATTGTTATTGTGATCATTAATTTGAAATTGTACTCAATTTTTGAATTCCAAATCGACGCCCGCAGAAAGCTTTAACAATATTTAAACTTGCATTGAAGCGTTTTAAATGCTCCCTTTTTTGAACTTTGTAACTCTGTAAATGATATGAAAAACTGAAACTTTAAGCAGAACCTAGTTAATTTTGGGAACTTTGATCATTGTATAAAGTTCGCAGCATTATGCATTTTTACAGTTTTATAAATTGCCTAATCAATAAGCAACTACAGCAGCATTTCCTGCATTACAGTGACTTAGCTCAAAAGTTAACAGTTCAGTATGGCTTGAAAAGTGTTTTTTTATAATATAAATATGGCTGTTACTATCACAGTGAGAAATTATGAAATGCTATTTTTTGTAGATTTATGTAATATGAAAAATAATCAAAATTCACCACTTGTATTCCATTTGATTATTTCAATTTTACATTATCTTCAGACAGTTTGAATAACTAAATGATATACAGGGTGATCATTTAAGGCTGGACGTGGGCTGTATCTTGGAAACTAATCGTGCTAGAATCTTGCGATGAAATGTTTTAAAACAAATATGGCCACATCGATTTCATTTAAATATTATAAAGTACACAACTTTGCCAGTAGGTGGTGCATGTAATATGCCATCAAAGTATCGTATCTTTCTCCAAAAAGTTTCAATAGTTTGTGAGTCTAAAATAGACTCATTATAATCTATGTTTAGTTCTTAACAAATTTTATTTGAAAATTTTTTTTCTAGTTGCTATGACGACAACAGAAGGGATAGAAGATTGAAATCTTCACAATGACCTAAGTCAGTTTTATGGTTTTCAATATGATCATAAATAATTTATTTCAACTATTGCAACGGGAGTGTTAAAAAATCTAATGCGCTATAGAATTTTTGTTAGCTGTTATAGCTCATTAATCAAGCAAGATATTTTTAAAAACCGGATGTCAGTATCTTGTTTGGTAATAGTAAAAAAATACTGCGAAACCATTCTTTTATTCGGCTGTTTGTTTTCATTTGAAGTAAAATTAGGTTATTTAAAAAATCGTACGTTTATTGATAAATTACGTCTTTTCTTTAGTGTGTCCAATATAAAAAAATATAATACAAAATTCTTACTGAAACTAGACTAGCTGACGGTTAGGTACTAATGGTCTTATAGGTACTTATTCCTAAGCAGCTCAGTAGCCCTTGACCGTTCCTTGCCATTTGTAACCTTATTACCTATATTACACATTATTTCTACTAATATTACATTTGATTATTGTACTTCCCTAGATAAATCACATGGAGTTAATAACACGTCATTCTTCGAGTTTCACTGATTTGTTCTTGTATTAAGTATTAGTGCTATTGAGAAAACTATTCAAATTAGTAATATAGAATACAAGACACACTATGTATCCGTCAATAAACTACTTATAATATATTAAAAATCAAACGATAGAAAACAGTCAACAACAAACTAAAACTACAAAACAACATAACAATATTACAATTACTATAGTAGAAGAGTTATAAATTATCCTCTAAATGTCCACCGTTGCTGGCAAATCACCGATCTTAGCCAAACCCAAAGACAGTTCGCAGTTTTTTTTACTATAGACACGAAAGGAAAAAAGATATCGACCTCTGGTTTTGAAATTCGTCTTGCATAATTAAGGAGTTATAACAGCTTACAAAAAAGTCTATAGTTGCAATAAATTATATTGATAACTAGCCACCATTTGCTGAATTCGCTCATACCATACTTATGTTATTTTGAAGATTTGAAACTTCTGTCCCTCCTGTTATCATTGTCATAATAACTAGAAAAAAAATTCAAATAAAATTTGTTAAGAACTAAACGTAGATTATAATAAGTTTATCTGATCCCAACATTGTATTGCAACTTTTTAAAGAAAGAAACTAATTTTAGATATGTCATATTGAATACACCAACTAGCGACAAGAAAAAAAAATCAGATAAAATTTGTTAAGAACTAAATATAGATTATAATTGGTCTATTTTAGACCAACATTGTATTGCAACTTTTTGATAAGTCATATTAAATGTGCACATAGAGGCAAAGTTAAATATTCAAAATATTTTAAATGCAATCTCTGTGGTCATATTTATTTAAAAAAATTTTACATAAGATTCTAGCACGATTAGTTTCCAATATACAGCTGCTGTCCATTCTTAACTAATCACCCTGTATATTCTTGTGTGACCAAAAAATTTTCAAAGGGAAAATTTACTTGAAGGCCTTCAACAAATTACAAAATTTGCTTTTCGAAACACAAAATCAAGTTAACTAGCATTCATATTCCTAAATCTTCTGAATCCTGAGAAAACATGTCCAGTATAGTCATAATTTGACAGGTGTTCAAGTCGATATTATTGACAGAAGCATAACCTAAATTGCATGCTTTTTTATAATAATTTGATGTGATTTATATCTCATGACTAACAGATTATTAATTGCAGTGCTGGTTACTTCCACTCCAATGCTGCTGCAATTAATTCGAAAGATGGCGTAAGTATGGATTACCTAACGTTCAATACATGATCTAATTCATAGCCATAGTACAGCTGCTGCTGCTGCAGCAACACCTCCCCCCAACACATCAACTGTGGACAAAGCTATAGTGTCTCAGTTTGACAAGTTAGCAAAGGAATGGTGGGATAAACGTGGACCCATGAAAGGTCTGCATTCTATGAACAAATTGCGTGTAGCATTTGTTAGAGATGGACTTATAAACAATGGAATTGTACCAAAGGAAAATATCGACACACCTGAACCTCTGACTGGTCTAAAGGTTTTAGATGTAGGATGTGGGGGTATGACGTACAGTAGCTCTTATCATCCAAAATGAATAAAAGTTTATTTTGTTTTAGGAGGGATCTTATCAGAACCTCTTGCTCGTTTAGGAGCCTCCGTAACTGGCCTAGATGCAGCCTGCGACTTGATAGAAATTGCGAAAGCACACAAATCTAATGACAGCAGACTAAAAGACCTCAACTATGTTTGTTCATCTATTGAAGAGCATTCTGCCAAGAACGAGTGTGCGTATGATGCTGTTGTTGCGTCTGAAATAATAGAACATATAAGAACCAAAAAAGAATTTGTCAGTGCCTGTGTTCGTTGTCTAAAACCTGGTGGTTCGATATTTGTTACAACACTAAATAAGACTTTTTTCTCATTTTTTGGTGGAGTTTTGATGGCTGAGACTGTACTGCGTATTCTTCCAAGAGGTACACATGAGTGGGATTTGTTTATTAGTCCTGTGAACATGCAAAGGATGCTGGAGGATGGTGAGCTCATTTATTCCATTAGTTTCTTATGGAGGAAGTGCACAAACTTTTACTCAGCAATTTTTAAAAGAAAAATTGAGCTGATATTGCACATATAACTCTGCAAATTGATGACATTATGTTTTCTTCAAGAATGAGTGGGGTTGTATTTTTTCCTTCATATTACACATTAGTCAAAACTCATGCACTTCTCTTGTTAGTATTTTTCATTCAGTTTCATTTCAAATTTTGATCTATTTTGGCGTTTTCAGTTATTATTTTATTTCCTTTCAGAAAAATGTCGAACAAAAGTGATACATGGAATGGGATACAACTTTATTACTAATAAATGGTTTTGGTCCAGGCTAACACACATCAATTACGCCTTACATGCTATTAAATTAGAATGATGTTTTACTTTATAGCTGTATCTATATAGAGGGAAATGTTAGTTTGTTTAAATAAATTATTTTGTTGTTAATTGCTTTTTCAATGCACCCTCTCCCAATTTTTTAAAGTGTAGAGAACCATAACATTTACAATGTGTGCCAAAATATAGCGAAATATGACACTAAAAGCAATTCAAAAACCTCTAATAATCATATGTCAGTCTTCCTAATTCAAATGTGCCTACCAGAACTGGTTATTATGAAATGTCTTGCATTGTGACTTCACAGATGGGAATAAAAGGCAAACAATTTATTGTGCTAGCAAAAAAGCATTGAGTAAAGAGGGATTTACAGTTACCAAAAATGTACATATACATAAATTTAATTAATTACATTTTCCACTTGGCATATAACTGTATTCGTAGAAAAATGTTTAGCAATATTTCTCATGTGTTACTACATGCAGTTTATTACTTAAGTGATTTTATTAAGCATTTTTTTCTTTTTCTTATTTATGTAAATTGCAGTCACATTTTTTCAAGCCGGCTGTGATTTGATGTTGGTAATCAGCCAAAATACAATTATAATAATAAGAAAAATGTGTGTGTGTATGCCACATAGATAGATAACACTACATAATTAAACATTCAGGAAAACTAGTTATGTATACAGTGTCTTATCTCAAGTATTAGTGTCAAAAAATATATACCACTTGTAGTACCCATTCTTTAACAGCATATTTGAAAGTATTTTAAAACATGTTAGACTTTTGGTTATATTAAATATCCACACTTACTTTGTTATTCCTTGGATTATTATAAAAATTATAATTATAGTTTTATGGGATTTGATCTTTTACTATAATACAAGTATAGAAACTAATAGCAATTAGACCCTGGAGAAAGAAACAAACATTTTTACTGTTCTATTTTTCATTACTGATATCAATTTAACTTTTCTACATAGGTAATATTTGCTGTTTTTTATACAATGTTGTTCTGTTAACCTTACATTTGGTGTACTTTGAGTCGTTTTGTAAAACCAATATGATCATGTGACTGTGAGAAGCAAAACAGCTAATTATGCCAGTGTTGTACAACTATATTCATTTATCTGTCAGGTATCCATCCTCTCTTATTCCTGCTTTTTGCTTACCACCACTCGATAGTCAGAGAGAAGAATGGACCATAGCCACAAGATGTAGTGTGTCACTAACATTGCTTAATCGCTGAAAGACATCGACTCATTTTTTAGTTAATTGTATAAAACATACAAACTTACACAACATGCTCGTAAGTGACACAATTTTGTGGATGGCCCAGTTCTTCGCACTGAAAACTCAGTAGAACACACTTCCCTACAATCCAGGCCAGTTTATCTTTCCTTTAGTTTGGTATAGAACGCACAAGCAGCATTTGTTTTGATAATTTCCAATACAGTCCGCTGAACTATTTATAGATAGTTGCTATAGCCCCAACAAATTGAAATCACGGATAATAATGGCCAAGTAATATTTAATTACCATTTAATGCAAAATAATATTTCTTAGCAAAGTTGTATATTCTGCAAATAAATATCGCGAAAAAAATTTTCAAAAATTTTTATTTGCTCATTCGCTTTAAAATGGTCGAAAAAGCAAAAAACAAAATTTGAGCAAAAAAAATTTCTTGTCTGTGTGTCTGCGGACACGATAATTTTCGAAGGACTTAACATATGAACTTGAAATTTGGCAAATATATAAATCTAACTACCCAAAGCGACGTATTGTTTGTGGGGTAAGTAGAGTATCAGGAAGGGGGCGAAATTGGGGGATAACTACCCTTTTTGCAAATTTTTATTTTGTTTCGTTTTAGTATGTGATTATTAGTATAACTGTGAGTATTATTCGTTCTTATAAATTTTCGGTGCAGCAAACTGTTTAGAAGAATTAGCAAAAATGCGTCACTTAAAGAAAACCGTTTTTCGTAAATATCTCCGAATATATTTAATATATTCAAAGAATGAAAATACTATCAGATAGGAAATAAAATTTCTCACAAAAAGTGTCTTAGGAAGTTAATTCAAAATTTTGACATTTTCGAAATATTTCCAAAAAGTTATTTTTGACCCTGTTTGTACGATTTTTTTTTAATGTTGGTAATATATAGTTAATTAAATTTCTGATCAGAAAGCACGCTTGTAATTTTTTTCGTTAAGTTAATAATTTTCGAGTTATTTGGAAAAAACGATTTTAAAATTTATATATTTTTGGTAATATCACGAGGACTGTTTGTCTTAGAAAAAATGTGTAGAGAGAGAATCTGCTCAAAACCTGATTACTAATCATATAGTAAAAGAAATAAAAACGTAAATGTCATTTTGACAATTGGATGTGGAAGTATTGATTCAATTTGCAACAGTTTTTTTAGTATTAGTTTAGTTCAAGAAAATTGACACTAAAACTTAAGAAAACCTATTATTTTATATTGAAGAACTTTCGCTATTTTGAAAGTGAAATCCACATTATTTTTAAATTGTAGCTCTATAACATTGCTGATCGCTAAATGTTAAGATGTAAATTTGGGTAACCATCTCATAGACATATAATTTTTTTTGGCCACAACCACAAAATATGTGATTTAAATAATATAATGTAGTTCCGCCACAAAATTGTGATACAAACTAAAACTTTCCAAATAGGTGAAACATTTTTGTTACCTATACCGAAGGAATAGAGTGTAAAAAAATATTTTAATGAATTTTGTATTAATTTCTCATTATTAACCCTCTGTAACCAAATACCAGTTACGCCCAAGTTTTATTGTAACTTTTTATACCATTTCAATGTTGCAACTACCTTTACACTTTAGTGTGCTATAATTTAGAGACAACCTAAGCACATCCTTTTCAAATTTGCCTCCCGTAATTAATATCTTTGCAGTAAGTACATTAAATTTTTGTTTATTGACACTATATACTTTTTTAACACCAATTAGTTATTGTACTGGCTCTTTGCATGTTACTGCTTCATAATCGCAATACAGAAAGACATTGAAAGACACTTTTAATTCACTTTGGTTTCTTGTTGCCTTTCAATTTACTGTATTAGGAATAAATAATTGTGTTGATACTTCGTTTTTCAATGCATACTTCCATTTCTCCCCTATCTGGATCATAGAAAACTAAATCCTTATCAATATTTCCCCTGGAAAACAAAATTAATGGTACCTTCAAATTCAGTTCATTGTCCAATAATTATGCTTTACCTGTTAAATATCATGATCGAAATCTTACTATTTGGTTGTCGAAAAGCCAAGACTTGTATATTTGCATCAGCACTTCTCCTTTGTGCACTGATCCCAATTCTTACACTCCCAGGTGATAGAAACTTTGAAAAATGTCCCAACACATAGAACATTGGCTGTTTATAAAATTCTCCACTGGTTGCATTCACAATTATAGTCGAGTCAACAGGGAAATTTGTATAAACAGGCCCTCCATTCAAATTCAGTGCCATATTCCAGTCTATCCAGCCCACAGCTCCATATTGCAGGTCCTACTTGTAATAGCAAAATTTAATTGCAGTTTAAGCTATGAAGTGGTGTTTTACCTCAAATATATTGACAAGATACCTCTCGGCTCTTTCCCATGAGCCCAGAAGTACAGGATTTGGATTCAAAATACCTAAAATTAAGGAAAATTGTATTATTTTTAAATTATTACTATATGTGAGATACATGATTATTTTAATATCTTCAAAAAGTGTTTCACACAATTTTTACTAATTTAGCTCTTGACGATTATTACACATGATTTTTTGTATGTTTAGTATGGCAGTCAATGTCAAGTAGATACAGATGTTTGATTAATTCTGACCCTGACTGATCTTTGTCTAGAAAATTACATTATACAGGGTACTATAAGCTTTTTTATCAAGAGTTTACAAAAATTAGTTATAATTTTTATTTCGACATAAATGTATAGGGATTTTTTTAAAGATTAAAAGTATCCCAACTTCTAGAAATAATTAATCTAAATTTATTCTACACATCATCTGTCAACTTTCCATAGACATCGTAGTAAATTAAACATTGTACAAAAATAATTAGAGAACGCCCGTAAAATGCATCGATTACTGCATAACCGGGTCCAATAATTCAGATAATGAATTCTGAACTACCTCTTGCAGTTTTCCTAAGAGTTTTGAAACAGGGGAACATAGTAGTGGTTTCATACTGCTGATTGAGTGTAAGTTAAAAGAGCATTTTAGGATACTTCCTTTATTTATGTAAATAAAGTGCACAGAAATTAAGGTGTTAACAGGTGAGATCTTTATATATATTTATTGTAAAAACTTCTCCACAAGTACCTACCTACTCATATATTTGTTTTAATAGGGAACCAATAATCAAAAAGGTGTGATAGAAATGGGTCTAATAAAAATTTATGTTATAACACATTCAAATAGTTATTGGATTTCATTTAAATCAAACACTTTTCATATCAATCCATTAAAAACCTGCAGAAAATTATTAGAATGTACGATTTTAGCCTAATAAAAATACTTGAAGCTGGTCATTTGATTTATTACCATTATTTATTGAATACATGGATTTAATTTAATGTACCTCGTACAATGACTTCAAAATCGTTCCAAAACTGATGGCTAAATTTAGTTTGAAAATCTCATTTGCTAAGGAAATTTAAAAAATAATCCATAATCTTTTGAGATCTTCTGTGGTCTATATCTTTGAAAAGGGGAAAGTGAATGTGTTAGTATCTTTACAGTTATCAATATAAATAAATAGTTTTTCTGTAGAATGTTTTGAAATATTTGTGCAATCTGTATAGTCCTGTATTTATTGGCCAATTAATTTATAAATTTTACCTGTGCTAGCTTCCGTACCCACTAAAAACAATTTCTTTTTCCTTGTGTAGGCAAAATTTAAAAAACTAGGGGGAGTGAAGAAGTCACTGTACCAGTGCACTCCAACTCCATCTGCATATCGGAGGGCTTCATTATCATTGAAAATCTGAAAAAAATTGCATTTCAAAGATGATTCTCACAGAAAAATTGGTTTACCTCTCTAAGAAATGGCAATAGCCATCTCTGGTCATCATGTATGATGATTTTAAGATTTGAATACTTTGAACTGCGAATTGTTGGGCCTAAATTTTGTCTTAACCATTTGGCCTGAAAAATAAGTGCATGTGATAGTACAAACAAAAACATCATTAGTAATTTCCATACTGCTTGCTTTAAGTCCGTACATTTTATTATAAGTTTTATTTTAACCCTTGGATGGAGTTCAAGTTGATAATAATTTAACAAGGAGTTTGTAAATTATTATTTCTGGTAATGAATACACATTTGGATAGTCCGTTTCGGCCATCCCGTGTATATTAAATCTCTTGTATTTATCAGTAAATTTATTAATACCTTCAATCTCAAAACTTCTTAACTACAGAAAAAGAACGAAAATTACTGTTATGCAAACGAAAGACAATCATGAATTACATAAATTTTTGCCTTTTCTAGTCACAGTATAAGGGTCACTCTTGTGGTACAGATATACAAACCTTCAATGTGAAAAGTACCATTTCTTTATTTTTAACTTTATTTTCGATATGCAACCTAAGAAATGATCCAAGTATAGGGTTGGAAAAACATTAGAGAAAAAAGACAATGAAAAACTGTACCAGCAAATAACTATAAAGGTACATCAACTAAATAGAACATTATTACAGAGATGAGAATTTAGAATGCATCTGATTAATTATAATATAGAATATGTCAAAATCTTCATGTAAATCCTTACAACTGGGACACAGTGTAAATTGATAAGTGCATCAAAATGTTAGTACATGCACTTGGTAGATAAAACAGTGACTTGGAATGGGTCAATGGAGGTGATGCCCGAAAACAAAGCAGTCCATTAGCCTATTCAATAAATTGAACGTGAATACCACACCTTGCATGTCCCTACGTCGCTCTATAGATGCATTATGAAAGGGAGCCATTAATTCTAAGCACAACCAATCTGAAGACAATCATGGTCTAATTTAAAAGCTAAATATTTCATAAATTTTCTATGTAGTCTCTAAACTATCGATGTGTATAACATAATGCAGACTCCGTACAATGCTTGTGAACTAAATTTTCATCTGACTAAAGTGTTAGACAAGACGGACAGCAAAACACAAGACAACATTGTGTGAATATTACAATGCATCATTGAAGAAGGCTAGAGAGCCAACTCATACGGGTTACAGAGGGACTTTATCTTCTTGAACAATGGTGACCTATTAGTGTTTAAAGGCCTCTGGTCACTTGCGTTTAAATGAAACTGAATTTAGTTTAGTTCTTGTATTTATATTATGTTTAGTAAATTTAGTCTCTTCAATAAGCACTTCAGTATATCTCGGGCCCGGATTCAGAACTGTGTTTGGAGGGGGGGAGGGGCAGACCCAACAGTGGGATAACTTATATTAACAATAATAATATATGGGGCATAAAAATACAAACACAAAAAAATCCTATAAAAGAATTAATTACGTAGGTGAAAGTGTAATCATGTTAAGCCAAGGAGTCCTCTTTAATTTTTTTTTAAATTGAGAATGCTTAGGAATATCTTTTGATGCTTGTTGCATCCCTTTTTTAATGTAAAAGACTAGAAAAGAGACCAAAGTCTTAAAATTGGTAGCCAGAACTTTTTCACTGTCAGGTTTTTGTTACTGACTTTTTTTTCATTGTAAAAGATTGTGAAAATGATACTAAAATCCTAAAATTAGTAGTCTGAAATAATGTTGGGCCTTTTCCTCAATGGAAGAGAGTCATGGAGGTCCTCTCCATTTAAATGTTTTTTAATAAAAATGTTTAAAATTGCACTTTGAGGTTTGTTACTCTTTCTTTTGATAAAAAAGACTGTTAAACAAATACTAAAATGTTAAAATTAGGTAATCACAAATAACTAGCTTTTTCCTGTGTTATGGGACATCAGAGCGATTTTTTGAAATAAATTTGCTTAAATATACATAATAAGCCTGAACCCTTCTCTGTAGATTTTTTTATTAAGGATGCTTAGAATTGTACTTTGAGGTTGTTGGTGTCTTTTTACCATCAAAAAGAATGCAAAACAAACACTAAAATCTTAAAAGTAGTAGTTGGAAACAATGTTAAGCCCCAGTAGAACAGGAATACAGGGGGCTTTTAAAATAAGTATACTAAGAATGCATTTTTGAGCCATGTTAGTGTTTTTTCTTTAACATGAAAGATTGAAACAAGCACTAAAATTTTGAGGTTGGTAATCATAATAGTAATATTTTGTTACAAAAAAGGTATTAAAGTATGTACTTTAATGTTTTATCACTTTTGAATCTGTATGTAGCCTAAAAAGTTAGCTAATAATCACAAAGCATTAAAAAAATCTTGCTGCTATTATTTAGTTTTTATACTTTGTGAATGTAAAATGTTATGGGAAGAAAAAGAAAATACAAAACATCATTATAAGAAGTGAATAAACGAAACTAACTATGAAAGTGCAATTCCCTCCCCCCCATAAATGCAGGCCTGCTATATCCTGAACTATTATGTGATAAATCAGTTTTGTTATCTATTCGATACATACAGGTGATACCTACCAAGCTTTACTAACTCAGTTCACATCATAATCATCAGAGTGAGGTCAAAAATGTTCTTACCATATTTCTTGGTAACCAGCCCATTGAAGGTAATTCAAGTGGAGTCAAACCATCGAGGGGTTCATTTCCTGTTGTAATTGCCCAGAATCCTATTCCGTGGTTTTCATATTCCTTTAAAAATCTAACGTAATAGTTTGCCCAGGCTTGATAGTATTTTGGAAGAAGTAGCCCTATCCCACTATAAAAATTGTTTGTTTTCATCCATGGTGGTGCCGTCCATGGAGATGCTATAAGCTTTAGATTCTTTGAATGTTTTAGTGCTGCTTGAATCATAGGTATCTAGAATAGCTTGACTGATATAAGTTAAAATACATTCGAAACAATTACGAAACCTTGTAGTTCAAATCCTCTGCTTGTAACCGGAAATTTTGCAGTGTTCCATTATCAGGTATATCATTATAAGTGTAACGCCTCAAAGAGAAATCAGTCCCTGCCATTGGCACCCTACATAAGCTATACTGTATTCCAAAACGACCAAAATATGATTTTAACAGATTTGCCTGTGCCTGTTTTGGAAGTAATTTGATATTCAAGCCTGTGGAATCTGTAAAGGCTCCTCCAAATCCACAAATGGTCTGCTGTGTTTTTCTTCTATTGAGTACAAAAGTGTCTGCTTGAAAGAAGTGAAAAATTTTAAATTTATTGTAAATGTATTTTATGCAACAACAGACTTAATTATGAATTAAAATAAATACCATTGTAATGCAGTATAATGCAGAATTATAAATATAATTGGAGTGTTAGTCATGACTCATTAGAAATAAAGCAATCCTCAATGTAAGTTGAGGTTATTCGTGATTGATTTTGCTACTTATTGTATGTTTGCTAACTCCCTAAAATTTTTGTGTGTAATAACTGAATAGGTTTTGCACTAGAATGAGCATTTATCAAAAAAGTTAACTGGATTTTATACTGAAGTGCCATTTAAACAGCACAGACCTATTCAGTATATATATTATACACCTATATACTTACTTACACTTACCTGTGGTATTATTTTTTGCGGAAGTTGGGTGCTTGATATTCAATATTAGGCCGTCGCAGAGTAACCTAGCAGTTTTCAGGCAATATGAAATTCATATCATATATATTTATTATGAAATGTATATTGCATACTCAGGTCAATTGTTATCTGTCTTACAAATTGTGTAGGTGTTATGTATATAATTTATGTACACTGGCGTTCATTAACTATTCTAGTTATGTACGTATAAGAAATATAATTATTAATATTGTAATTGACTCACTGACTATTAAAAGGAACTAACTGCAAAAACTGGACATTTTGTCGTGATACATTTTTTGGTGTCGAAACGAACCAACTCCCTTCAGTCTGTGCATTTTAATTCATATTTGATCGTATCCAGAAGATAATCACCAGAATCAACTTTTTTATGAAGCTTATCTTACATAGCCTACTACATTGACAAGTGATAATGATTAGTTTGTAGTACACAATGTTAATTAGTTCATTATTAGAATGTATTTTCACAGCTTTAAATCAGTTTTGATAGCACTTTTGTTGAATTTAATATTTAATGATCACAGTTTGGTTTTAAAAGGAACTAAAATGTTTTGTGTAAAAACAGTAAATAAAAAGCTTAACATATATCTTAAAAACATCGGTGATATCGCAGTTTCGAATTTACAACAATATATTGTGCAAAATACAAATGAAGACTTTTCCACTTTTCCGCAATTTGTAGTTTCTTGGAGTTAGTTTAGTTTAGTGTAAGTCAGTGATTCAATTACATATGTTGATTCTGCTTGATATGCATGAACATAACACTTCCTCTACAAATACAAMTGTATCGCAAAAAAAATTTTCAAAAAATTTTTATTTGCTCAATCTCTTTAAAATGCTTAAAAACGTCCAAAAACAAAATTTGACGTTGTCTGTAGGTCTGTGWGTGGATGCGATAACTTTCGAAATACAACATATGAACTTGAAATTTGGCATACATATAAATCTGAAGCAACCTATTGTTTTTGGTTTAGGTAGGGTATAAGGAAGGCGGTGACATTGTGGAGTAACTACCCTTTTTGCAAGGTTTTATTTTTTCCTTTTAGTATGTGATTAGCACTATAATTGAGAGTATTATTCGTCCGTATAAATTTTCGGTGCAGCAAACTGTTTAGAAGATATTAGCAAAAAAACGTCACTTAAAAAAACCGCTTTTCCCCAATATCTCTGAAAATACTTAATATATGCAAAAAGTGAAAATGCCATCAGATAGAAAACAAAATTTCTCACAAAAAGTGTTTTAAAAAGTTTTCTCAAATTTTGACATTTTTGAAATATTTCCAAAAAACTGAACTCTGAACCCTCTCAATGATTTTTTAAAAATTTTGCTATTATACAGAAAATAAAATTTCTGACAGAAAGGGACTCTTGCAATTTTTTTGTTAGATTAATAATTTTGTATTTATTTGGAAAAAAAAACGATTTTGAACTATTCATAGATTGTAGAAAAAATGTGTAGAAAAAAATGCTCAAAACTTCATTATTGATCGTATAATATAAGAAATAAAAGCGTAAATGTTATTTTGACAATTTGATGTGGAAGTATTGATTTAATTTACAGTGGGGCTTTTATAATGGACTTAACAATATTGATTTGTAAATTTTTCCACATTTCATCTATTATTTATTTGTTGAAGTTTCTCAAAATGATTTGTAACATATTATTATATGGATATTAACATTGAGTTTTTTACTCCAATAATAATTCTCAAAAATATTAATTAGTTAAATTAGCTTAATTTTCAGTAATATATATTAGAAAAAGCTTCCTGCAGTGAAGTATAAAATTTCTTCTGTATTTTTTTAAAGTGACCATTAATTTATTTGATAATATTAGCTGTTACCTTATATCTGGGAAACCCCAAACTTGACTAACACCCCTCTATTTCCTTATTTATAATGCAAGTGCAGTTCAAACAGGAAATAAATTTTTCATATACCTTTTGTATTATTGGTCCACTGTTCTCTAAATTTTCCATTGTGCACTTCAAATCTTAACCCACTCCTTGTGGTAGAATAATGTAAGTATTTTCCTTTAGGTAGTTCATCTGGCACGTAGAGTTCATCACAGTAAGTAGAATTACAAACACACACAACACTAGTACTTTTATAGTATTTTTTAACACACTTCTTATTATTAACACTCCATTGAGCTTTAACAAAAAACAGGCACAGTAAGACCACAGCAGTCTGCAGATAGCTCATCTTTACTACAACTGATGAATTTATTACTTTCACTCGTATGCGAACAAGTATTATGCAAATAATTGTTTGAAAAGGACATTTAATAGCGGTGCTCTTTGACTCAATAATGACCAACAATAGGCTTTGTAAAAAATTTAATGTCACATCAGGCCAGATTGGAATGTGCTGGAAAAAATTGCTCCATTACAATGTGTTGTGAAAACTGCAATCCAAACGTCGTTGCATCCTTGCAGCTTGGGGCCATAAATTAAGTGTTTGATGTAATAGCTTGGCTAATTTATCATTTGGTAGGTGGTGAAGCTTTCACATTGGTATTGTCACTGGTTTTCAGGTCTATGTTGTGGCCTTGAACTGCAGGGCCTACTTTTCGGCATTGCTGCCTATGTGATGCTGATGAATATGTAGAACAGTGAGACCTTGCTTAGATAATTGGGGATCCACCTTGAAACACCACCTAAAGTCATTACTGTTTTGCACAAAAAAAAACTGCTGGCTTGCATCAATTGATGTTAATGACAAATAGTACACTATCAGCCTTGCTTATAAAAAAAACCACTGCAAATTGAATCAATACTACTACATACGATTGTCAAAATGACATTTACGTTTTTATTTCTTATACTATACGATTAGTAATCAGGTTTTGAGCATTTTTTCTAAGACAAACAGTCCTCGTGATATTAACAAAAATATATAAATTTTTAAAATCGGCTTTTTCAAAATAACTCAAAAATTAGTAACTCAACAAAAAAATTACAAGAGTACTTTCTGATCAGATATTTGATTTTCTATATAATACCAAATTTTTTTTAAAATCGTACAAGCAGGGTTCCTAAATAAGTTTTTTGGAAATATTTCGAAAATGTCATAATTTTGGATTAATTTTCCATGACACTTTTTGTGAGAACTTTTATTTCCTATCTAATAGTATTTTCATTTTTTTAATATATTAAATATATTCGGAGATATTTAGGAAAAATAGTTTTCTTTAAGTGACGCTTTTTTGCTAATATCTTCTAAACAGTTTGCTGCACCGAAAATTTATAAGAACGAATAATACTCGCAGTTATACTACTAATCACATACTAAAACGAAAAAAATAAAAATTTGCAAAAAGGGTAGTTACCCCCATCCCTATATCCTACTTACCCCACAAACAATAGGTCGCTTTGGGTAGTTCAGATTTATACTTTTGCCAAATTTCAAGTTCATATATTAAGTCTTTCGAAAGTTATCGTGTCCACAAACAAAACCACAGACACACAGACAAGAAATTTGTTTTTGCCCAAATTTCGTTTTTTTGCGTTTTCGACCATTTTAAAGCGAATGAGCAAATAAAAATTTTTGAATTTTTTTTTTGCGATACAATACTTCCCATCCGTTGGATGTGGAAGTAAAATTAATGCTGCTGATGTATTTTTTTTTATAATTTGAAGACGCTTTTTGTTAAGAAACAATAAAAAACTTTTAATTGTATTTATAAAATTATTATGTGTATTACTCCACAGTACCAATATGTTTACGTACTGTTTTGGTGGAAAATTTTGGTTAATAAATAAATAAAATATTCATTGTAGAAGATGCAATAGATCTATCGGCGACAATAGTCATTATAGAATTTGTCTTTGATAAAGAATACAAGCAATTATCATTAGATATTTTATAAATAGGCTTAAGTTTTTAGGGTATTACTTCATTGGCGAGAGAGCATAATAGTAAGTTTATTAGCCAAATCTGTTAGTTCATCTTGATAGTTTTTTTATATACCAGCTTCGAGGTTTAATTGATACACCGACAACATTTGATAGATGATAGAAAATGCAATTTTAAACCCTTTTCGAATAAAAAAATTTCCGAAAACGCTTCATTTTTGATATATTTTGATAAATGATATCCTATTCTATTCCTAAACTATAAAAAATATCCAATTCAAATTTGGTGGAAATCATAACGAGGAAAGTTTCTAAAGCAAAAGCACCAGTAGCGTGCGCTGGGGTAACACCCCCCCCCYCCTCTTTAAAATTCAATTTACAACMCCTTGTATATCAAAAACAAAGCGTTTTCGGAAATTTTTTTATTCAAAAGAAGTTCTTAATATTTTTCTATCACCTGCCAAACGTCGGTGTATTTCAAGGACACCCTGTATATACCATATACAAAAATATACTACTACATTGTAAATAAAATATTACTATAAGAAACTCTGAACACAGTTACCTACTTTGGAGCAAGCACACACCAAATAATTATAATACAATTAAATGCGGCAGCAACACAGACAACACCATCAACCACCACATTTTTCACCCCATCAGACAAAAAAGATGCTATCGATTTCACAGTTTCGTGAAAAACCAATATAATATGGTATAGACAATAACAACCTGTGATTAAGCATGTCGAAAGCCAATTTTTTTAAAGTTTAACACCCTGTATACTGCATATTTTCCATAATGAACAAATTTGTCTGTTGGAATAAAGATTCTTATTATTGCTATTATTAATAATACGAGCCCAGGCTCATAATAGTTCGGCCGGCTCGCATTTTCAGTTACATGCTCTAAAAAGTTCTGATACCAACACAAACTGTGACAAATTACTGCAAAACTGTTTATAGTACATTAAAACACAGACCTTAAACTTACAAAAGGAAACAACTTTATTTCATTTACGTAAACGGCAATAATTACAGAACCAAAAATGTAATTCAACCATCAGGTCATAATAGTTCGGCCACGTCAACTGACGGATCATAAGAGTTCGGCCATGTATCCCATTAGCCATGGAAACACGAGACGGCCTGCCAAAACAAAACATATAAGGAATAAATCAACAAATATCTGTCAAGCGTAGCCTATACTTTATTTTGCAACAGTTTTCAAGTAAAATGCCTTGTGGCAAGCCTGTTAGTGAAGATTTGCGTATTTCTATCTGTAAAGCTGACGACCAGGGCATTTCGGGGCGTAAAATATCTGCTTCACACTCAGTTCCGCGCTCTACTGTGCCAGATATTATCAATTTGTACAAAAGAACTGGTGGGGTCCGTCAAAAATACAAAACTGGCCGATTAAGTAAAATTACCGGAGCAGATAAGAAAGCTTTGTGTAAAATTATCAAAACAAACCGACGGTGCAATGCTAAAGAACTAACAGTACTATGGAGGGCTCACATTTTAAAGGAAGTTTCATTATCCACAACAAAGGGATGTATCAAAAAAATAGGATACAAATTTTATAAGGTATTATTACTTTTCCTGTTGGAGTAGAAGCACTCAAAACCCCTTTTGACCCAATAACAGATGAACAGACTAAAATGGGAGCGGGAACGCAAAAACTGGACCCAAATGCAATGGAATAGTATCATTTGGAGTTATGAGTCGAAATTTGAGGTATGTGTGGGTGACACCCGAAAAAGAATTTTACGCACATCTTCAGAAGCATACCACAATGACTGTTTGGTAAAAAAAGTTAAGTTCCCAGGGTCTGTGATGGTTTGGGGTTGTATGTCTGCTAGGGGTGTGGGTAGCCTGCGTATTATTGAGGGCACTGTTAACACGCAGAAATACAGAGAGATTCTCGAAGAAATTTTTTATCCTCCATCCCGAATTGTCAAACGGCCGAAGGCGAATTTATGTTCCAGCAAGATGGAGCCCTGTCATACGGCAAAAATAGTTCAAACATGGTTACAAGAACATAAAATACCAGTATCAAAATGGACCTCTTCCAGTCCGGATTTATCTCCAATAGAGACCCTGTGGCATAATATGAAGAAACAGCTTTGTAAAACTCCAGCGCGTCGAAAAATTAAAAGCAACTTTGCAGGCTATATGGGACAAAACGCTACCAGAGGAATGTGCAAGACTCGTGGCTACAATGCCTAGCAGAATTAAAGCCGTTATTGCTAACAAAGGTGGTGTTACAAAATATTAAATGTTGGCCGAACTCTTATGACCCGTAAGTTGACGTGGCCGAATTATTATGACCTGTTAGTTAAATTACCTTTTTGGTTCTGTAATTATTGCTGTTCATGTAAATGAAATAAAATTGATTGCTTTTGTAAGTTCAAGGTCTGTGTTTTAATGTAGTATAAACAGTTATGCAGCAATTTGTCACAGTTTGTGTTGGTATCAGAACTTTTCAAAGCATGCAACTGAAAATGCCAGCCGGCCGAACTATTATGAGCATGGGCTCGTATACTTTCAGTTGTTAACATAATTTAATATTTTGTTAGAAACAAAAAAGGTTAAAATAGTTGATTGGATAATTGTATTTCCAAACTGTTACAATATAAAATACAAGTAGTAATTTCTGTCTTAATACTAGAAAAAAAGAAATGTCGAAGGAACGTGACTTAAAAAACACACTTTACAACATAAAAATGAGTACCTCTAAATTTCATATTAAGAAAAGGGGATGCCCTATATGCAAAATTAACATACACGAAGATCATTCAGCTGTGGAACTATCTTTTAAAAATACAAAATAATTTAGAGCTCTACAAGCCGTTACGCCCAAGAACAACATGACATACGCGGTTAGAAAATTAACGGCTAGTCACAAAGAATACTTCACTTTATTCCTTAGCGGGCACCTCGATCACTCGGGGCTTGTCGATGATGCGTGCCGTGCGGTTGCCCTTCTCCACGATGCCGATGATCCACGCCTGGTAACCCTCCTGCTTCTCAATGTCTTTGCAGTAGGCGGCGGCCTGCTCCCTCGGCAGGCAGATCAGTAAACCACCCGAAGTTTCCGCCGAATGACCCTGGAGTAACTGGAACATGTTGCCGCACGCCTTCGCCACGGCGGCCATTTTCGCTATGACTGGAAGGTTGTGGATGACGAACGACACCTCGTTCTTTTGGTGGGACGCCAAGGTCTGGGCGTGGCCCAGGAGACCGAAACCTGTAACGTCCGTGGCTCCGTGAGCGTTGTACTTGTGCATGAGACGGCTGGCGATGCGGTTGAGACGAGCCATCGAGTCCATGGCACGATGATATGCTTTGCGGACATCCTCCTCGCTGACTACTAGCTTGATGCGGTTCCAACGTTCGGGTTGGTCGAGCCACTGATGGGCATTCACTGCCACCTACAGATTTAGATGTGATAATAACCAGTTGCGTGAGGGTGCAAAGAAAGACTATTACAGAGATAATTTTTATGTTAAAAAAAAAGAATTTTTTTTTATGTATGGTAAAGATAATGTGACTTGGAAGYAAAAAGTGTTACTAACTCCAGTAAAACACTTACTGATTACGTGATAACTAATTGAGAGGATGTTGAGGCTACAGTTCATCAGTTTCGGAGAATCACTGACCATTTTGTAATTTTTGTGTGTTAAAATTGAATAATGTAGTTAAAAAAGTATGTAGATATTGTCGCATACGCTCTAATCACCCGCAACATCGTTGCAATTTTTCATTTAGTAGATCTGTTCAAAATAAAAAAGAAACATGACAACCCCGTAAAACGCAAAGCTGCGATTTTTACCTAAATACGGAAATTGAAAAGATCGAGGAGTCACATTCGGGCTTGATCAGCGAGAGGTTGCGACACTACCAACCAGGTATCCCCATTAGTTAAGAAAAGAAGATGTAAGTACAATAACTCACGTAAGTAGTAAATTTTATTAACCTTTATTTTCTTTAATAATTCCCTATCGTTAATTTTTGTGTGCGTAGATAATTTTTACATTTTTATTTTGTGAAAAGTGTAACTTGTTCTTTATTTTTTGTATGTCTCTGTTGAACTGATCTGGCCATTGTTTGTAAAATTAGTGTTATTAAATCTAGTGGCTTGTATACGGCATTTGACTTGACCATCCCTGATCCCGTCCCGCTTCAGGTGTCACTCTCGCTGAGGCCCAAATGCGACAATATAATGAATCATCGCAATCTGGAAAGAATATCAGGGTAGCTACAGATATGTTAATGGTATATAAACTCTGTTGAAATAAACCATCTTTATTCGGAAATATTAAAAAACTGTGAAGACGTAGTCAACATGTTGCTCCAAAAAAACAAAATTACCTTGGATTGACAGTGATGTAAAAAACAAAATATAAGAATGGGAAAATGCATATAAAGTATTTAGGAATTGCAATGAACAGGATAGAATGTACAACTGGCAGCTAAATAAATCGAAGAGGAATGAAGTTGTAAGTTTACTTCAGGAGAAGAAAAACTGTTATTACCACAAAAAATCGATTGTAATAAATCTAACTCCAGTATGATATGGAAAACTTGGAAAAATCAGTGCAGTTCTAGTTATATTCACTTTAACTGTGATGAAGATGTAATTAAAGAAAGAGATCACATAGAGATTGTAAATAGATTTAATAGTTACTTTATAGGAATTGTAAATACTACTGTCAATATTGTAAATTTTAATGAAACCTGCCAATAAAAACAGGAATATGTTATCCCTGTTTATCAGAATTTCACTTAATAAGATCACTATAACATTAATTACTGTTAACACTATCTATTTCAGTACCATGCAGGCGTTAAAAGTAAAGCTTTTGTATGATCGTCTAGTTTTGTAGCAAAAAAAAAAAATTGGAGTGTCTGCCTCTCAGCAGTGTTGCCAAATTACATTCAGCACGGCTATCTGTAACGCAGGTTGTGGATGGAGTTTGTTTAATGATCTCCCAGTTTTTTAGTGCTACCAACATTAAAAAATAGAAAATTCCATTTCATATTGGCTTCATTAAGAAAGCAAAATTAAAAAAAAACTATTTTTGGGAGTTACTTTACTTATGTCTGAAATATTTATATTATACAAAACATAGTGAAAAGTAACATAGGTAGCAATATGAGGCTAACAGATTATAAAATAACAATACTTAACACAGCAAATAAAATTTAAAGCTTTCAAAATAGGAAAAACTATTACAAACCGATTTACAGCTTGAAGCATCTTTATGAACTGTTTAATAAACAGTTTCAATTTTGGCTTATTTTGAAGCTCATCCTTGAGAATCTATAAAAAACGCCGGTATAAAGTTAGGCATTTTTAATTTTAAAAAACCATATGAGGCTCGATTACAAGTTTAAATCTGCACATAACATGGTTCCTACAGATGCGGAATGAAGAGTTATATTCTGTCAGAAAACGTAATTTAGACAGATGAATCAAAATTTATGTGTGAAGGTACAATAAACAGGAAAACCTGCATTTCTCGGCCAACCATAATCCTAACGAAAAGTGGAAGAAGAATTTTCAATGCAAATTTGGTTTCAATATACTTTTAGCTATACGTAATCAGTTCCGGAAATTTATTTACGATCAGAACTTACTTAAATATTTTAAGAACAGTAGTTGCCGAATTTAATGAAAATTTGCCACCGAAAATTTATGTATGTGTGTTTTTATCAAATGGATGGAGCTCCAACCTATAGTACATGAGCAGTTGTGAACGAACTAACCAAAACGTTTTATCTCTGAGGCAGAATAAAATCAAAGGTATGTTCTATGTATTGCTTAAGTTTATACTGTCCCTAATTAAAATGCTACCAAGTAACATGAACTGGCATCATTTACTGTTGCATGGGAGCTTAGGAACGTTCGAACAATAATTAATCGCAATGCATAAACATGCTAAAGTGGTTGCCTAATTTTCAGGTGAAAAGTAATGCTCAATATGCATCATCGTGCGTCACCGAACCGTAATAGCAGATTGCCACTAATTCATATTTTCAATAAAAAATTATAAAAAACATTTCTTTAATGGTCCTACAGACTATAGAGATGCTTTTAGTGACCATGCAGTGCCTGCCCATTTAAAATGATAGGCATGGGTGCATACAGGAGCATTCAAGATTGAGTCGTTAAAGAAAATCTGCTAATATCTTATCAAATAACACTTCCTTTCCGGATTCAGTAGTTAACAAGTGAAATGAACAAAAAAAGCATTAAATATTGATGAGAAGCAGTTTGAAGAAATAGAGAATATAGCGCTCAGCAATTACAGACAAAACATATTTATGTCAAGAAAATGTTTTGACAATATGCATCATTTGAACAACACATTACTCCATCAGAAATCATACAGTGAATAGATTATTAAAAGTGAATTTAAAAAAAAAAATCAAATCGTATAAAAAATATTCTAGAGGCCATTGTGGCGTTCATTGTAAAATTCCAAACACAATATGTAATTAAAAATATTATTTAGGCTTTATGTATTACTGGTGTGAAGCAGTTCAATGAAAATGATGAGTTTTGTGAATAGAGAAGGAATTTTGTCCTAACCCATTACTGTTTGTGAATTCTTGCTCGCAAAGCTCCATGTTCACCCGATATRGCAGCACACAACTTTTTCAGTCTCCGCAATAGCATATGTCACTCCGTGGACATGTTTGGATACGTCAATCTAAAATTTGTTATTTATCGAACCGGGTCAAAGTATTTTTCGAACTTGGAGTAGGAGTCAGATGAAAATAAACTAGTACGCCTTGCACCTTGTGCAAATAAAAAAAATGAAGAAGCTGGTGAAAAACTTGCTTTCCAAAGACATTTGTGATTGGAATAGGATTCAAAGAAATCTTTTTAAAATATCGCACTATGCGCCACATTTACGCACACTATGACATTTCTGAAATAATCATATGTTACAGAAACAAAATGGCACAAGCAAACCAAACAAAGACAAAATACATGATCAAGCGATCAATTCAATTTGCGCCACTTACATAGCAAAAATACATAAGCAAATTGAGTTCAATTTGTCGTATCTAAACAGAGTGATACCCTGGTGCTGAAAGTGAATGGCATGTTTAAGTTTTCAGTCCGCAACATTATTGGGAAAGGTTAAAATCCAAGTGGATGGTAAAATTCATGACAGCTGAAGACATTTTTAGTGCATTGTATGGAAAGAGTTTTAACATTATACTAAATTTAGGCGTATCATAAATTGTGGCATACCCTAAGGAACCTTCTTAGGTCCTCTGTAATTTCTTAGCGAAAACAAAATAATAGATTGTGAGTCTGTATGCTTGGGATACACAGGTATTTCAATGTCATTCAAATATACAGGATGTCCAGTAAAAGAGGGCATATGTTAACAGTAGTTTCCTTGTGCTAAAATAAATCAACTACTTGCCAAATTATAGTACTTCCAAAGTTATTTTTTTTACATTTTTTCAAGTTTTTTTTTGTTTTAAAAAATATTTTATTCAAATTTGGTACAGTGGTATATCTAATCAGTCTAAATAAGATAACACAGTTACACTCAGGATGCTCCTTTATTGTTTTGATTTTGCAATATCTTTTGTAGAATAACTAATTATAAAACATTATATTTTCTTAAAAATTAACGGATTTCCCTTGAAAAACCCAATATAACACAGCAAAATCTTATTAAGTAACAGCACAAAATACAATATGAAGAGTAATATTAATTAAAAAAAAATAACAATAACCATGTAAGACAAATAAATGTCTACTTATTACTTATTTAAATGATGTCAAAAATGAAGTCAATAGAGTGCATTTCGAACACCTTTCAAATAAATAGGTAAATAATTAAGATTTTACTTTCTTTTATGGTTGGATTTATTTAAAGTAACACATGACAAGTATATCATTTTCAAAGTAAATCTGCTAATTTTTAAGAAAATGTTTTATTTGGGTATTCAACAAAAAGATACTGTGTCCCCTATGATTTATTCAAATTGCAAATATCCTGCCTTAATGGAATGACTAGGTAGACCTCTACCGATTTTTAATAAAATATCTTGAAAAACAAAAGTCAAAATAAATCAAGTAAAAGAAAATAACGCTGAAGGACTATTCCTTGGTAAAGAGACAAGTAAGTCGGTTTCTTTCAGCTTATTTTGACTCATACTGTTAACGCACGGTCCATTTCTTACTAGATACCTTGTATGATCAGGAAATGGCCAAGTAAAAATGTCATCAACTAACCTGGGTTCCTAATGGTTTGGTGAGTACCAACACATCACCAACAACAGCATTATCTGGTACAATGTATTCATTAGGCTGACAGACAGTGGAAGCCACCCCTCCGATGGTGCACCATGGGTTAACAACAGTCTGTCCTCCAGTTACGGTAGTGCCGGCTTCCAAAGCCGAATCCTTAAATCCACGCATGATTAATGGAATAACAACGTCACGTTCCTTCTCGGTCATCTTCGTACTGACACCAAGAAGCATCAACATGTTGTCACACTCAGTTACGCCCATTGCATACAAGTCGCTCAAAACATTAGCACACGCAATCTTTCCCATCATGTACGGATCGTCCACCAAAGGATAGAAGAAATCGGTCGTCTGAACAAGGCATAGGCCCCCATGACGTAAAGGAGTTACCTATGAAGTTCATTGTAATAATACAGAATCTTCGAAAACAAGCATGGGAAAGAGGTTACTCACCGAGCAATCAAGACCAATGCCTATTCGAGGGATGGCCATATGCATAAAATGAGCATGTTCATCTGTGGCGGTGTTGTAGTCTTGCTGGAGTCCTTCTACCAGCTTGTTGAGCACCTCCTGGGGCACCTTGCAGCCGCGTCCCTTTAAATCGGCGAAGCGCGTCAGCCGAAAACTCGCCTCCAAGTCGTGGGCCAATGGATCGAAAGGMCGGCGAAGTGCCAGGGTATTAGGATTAGTGCCCAATTCCAACTGAACAGCACCCAGTGCATCTTGCTGCACGTTTGTTACTTGATAATCACCCATGCCGGCTTTTCTTAGCGCAAACTGTGTTGAGAAAATGCAATACTATCCACGTGAAAACGCTGGCTCGCCAAGAGAGTTTCTCAAACAATCGCCGGACGCTTGCAAAATGGCGTACTTTCGTCTTGGCGTATTGAACCACCACGCAAGAGCGTGCGATGTCTTTGTTCTGATTGGCTGGCTGAGTTTGGGACAATTATGCAGGAGGTTGTCAAAATTTTGTACCAAGAATATAATATTACTTTTTTACTCGATGAGTATTAGATATCTTGAGTACAACTGAATTGTCTAAGATGCCTAATAACAAGATACAACAGTATCAAATTCAAATATCGTGGCAAACATTTTTAAATGGCCCTACTCATCGATTTATTTTTGCGTGTTTGAATTGGGCGGAAGCGGGAGTGGTGCACAAAATTGTAGACAGCTAGTACGTGCGCGTTGCCAAACTTATTTATAGCTTATGAATTTTACCGGTAACCTTAAAACTAACGACTACGTGTTGCCAAATACCTACGATTTATATGTGTCTTTAAATTGTTAGTTTCGTTCATATTAAAAATGCTAAATAATTAGTACTTTCAAGTAATTTCTGTGTATGCAATCAAAAGCAAGTGAGATTACGCAACGTTGCGGCGGTGGTGATGACTACTGTACAGGGCAGACCTGTTCATTCGTTTTGTAGTCATTTAAAATGAAGTGATTAACTAATTTTACCTAATTTTCCGGCGATATTCAAACAGAAAATCGTTTTACAGCATGAAAATATCGTTAACCATGTTAAAATGTATTTAAATATTTCGCTACAGCTCTAAAACTGGTGCAATTCGGTAAGAGATCTTCAAAATTTATTTCCCCAGAGCATGTACCGCGTTCAAAACTCTATTCCCTCTATTCCATAGGTTTTCAGTGCGAAGCAAAGGTGTAAAGTGTACTGCTATTAACGTTCAATAAGTGTTTACAAATAAAAKGTCGAATTCGGAAGAAGTTGTGAATGAAAGTATCATGCAAAKGATAACAAACTTGAAACCAAGAGTAACCTCAGAAYTCAGGAGTACTCATTCAGAAAATAACGTAAAGAGATCCATGAGTACATCATCAAATGGTAGTATTGAAGATAGCACTCCTGTAAAAAAAATGAAGCTGCCTACAACACATTTAAATACTAGTTACGTAGGTTCACCTCGTGAGGTAAGAAGAATGAGGGCGGACTTATTGGAAGCGAGAAACACTATATTATCATTAGAGAATCAGATTAAACATATGCACAGTGTGAGAAAGGAGATGCAAATTATGTTCGATAATGAAACTGTAAGCTTACGGCAGCAGCACGAACATGATAGGAAAAGCATAGAAGAACTTGAAGCACATTTGCAATGTATACGAAAAAGAGAGGCTGAAGCAAAAGCACAGCTGGCAGAGGTAATGATACTGTTGCCTTATGGCTAACAATTATAGGTTATACATGATGATATTTTAGGTTACATCCGCTCATGAAAAGCTGAAGTTAACATCTGCAGAACGTATCCAAGAACTGGAAAATCAACTTAATACAATTAATGTAGAGAAACAATCATTGATTGACATGAAGGAAGAAGAAGTAACGAATTTGAAACGTAAACTAAATGAAATCGAGATAATATTAAAAGCTGCACAACAAGATGCAGAAGCGCAACACAAATTAAATGAAGAACTAAGTATGTGCTTATTTATCTTCGGTGAATCTTTGTAACGGCTGTGTTTCAGGTAAAAGCTTGTCAGAGAAGAAGGATTATGAACGTCAGATTGAGCTGAAAGAACAGGCCTTGCAGAAAGCTCATATGAAGATTAAAGAGCTTGAATTTGCTCGAGAATCCTACTTGGAATTTAAACAACAGGCTAAGGTAATTTATCACATTTACATAGATCTGTTTAGTACCTTGTAGAATGCAATAGGACAATTCAATACATATTCAATTGTGAGCAATTTTTAGTTGATAGCATTCAACAAGAACAAAACGATTTCACTTGGTTGATAAAATTGCAATCACTTATTTTGTAAGACTGCAATTGACAAATCGTTTTTAAATGCATCCGTTGTTGAATTGTGGATAGGTGCAACTACGAATAACTCCACCAAGGATACCGAACAAACGATTCGCTATTGTCCCTGTTTTTGCTGGCAAATCCAAGCTTTTACGGATTGCCAATAGGAAATTACGATGGAAATTACAAAATTCATTTGTCATCATATTTATGCAACGGTATTTTAAAACTTACTTGTTTACTACACACAGTAGTTTCTAATTCCACCAAATGCCTTGTGACATGCTGCCTGCATTAGAACAATCTGTGGACTGCTATTTCAGCTTGTTAAGGTTCCTCAGCACGAGTATAGTCCAATTATTGCAAATAACAATAATTGGTTATTTGTTATATTCATCTCCTAAATAACAAAGTAATTTTTGACAGCTTTTGAAACTTTCCGTTATTTCACTGACAATTTTCATTATTATTAAATAATTTTTAGACCCAACAACATAAAATATCCCACTATGTCGTTCTTGAGAAAGAAAATAAACAACTGAGAGACGAGAATGTCAGAATCAAAGATGAGATTGGTAACAAGCTGCTTCTAGAAGAAGAAGTCCACGATTTGAGAAACAGGTTCGTTGCTTAAATTACAGTTCTCCTTCATTGTCAGTTTTCGTTCATTTCTTATCAGGTTGGTCAATTTCAAAGAACATGAAAAGCGGTTGGCGTCACTTCAAGTGGCTCATACACAAATGGAAATGCAGCTTGAGGAGTGGCGAGCGGTAGCACGTGGAATTTGCGAATCAACTGGTTCTGACTCAATGTTGCCTCACCTTCTCAGAAAAACGGTTGAGAGGCTGCAACATCAGGAGATTAATCTGACAGCGGAAAAGGTTCAGCTGGAGTCACAGTTGAACACCGCCCTGCATGTGAGTAGATTACTATTGGAGGCTTTGCTTTGCTTATGACGGCATTTGCTCCCCATTGTCACCATAGCTGCTAAAATGTAACTACTTTATCATTACGATTGACACTTTCATAATTTCTATTGCGTGTTCCTGACATGAATTTATGACTAAAAGTCTATATAAACTAGTGTCCGAAAATGCTTCATTTTTGATATACAGAGTATTGAAGTTAAGCAAAAATTTTCGAATTTTTTTTATTTTTTAGAGAACGTTTTTTTGAAATTACGAATTTTGGCAGAATGTTATAATACATCACTGCTAATAATCTGGCATAAAAGATTTTTTCATATCTTTAACAGAGGTGGCGTAGGGGGAGGGGCAGAGGGATTTTCTCTTTGAAAAAAAGTTGTGTGTGAAATGTCAAAAAGCTCGTTACTATTTTCAGAAAGAGCAACAAATAAGGTACAAAAAAGGATCTCCATATCTAAACAGTGACGGCAATTTGGGGAGGGGAGCAAGAAGTCTTTATTATAAGAAGATTGTTTCCACATTTTTAAATTGTTTCAAAAATTATGAAGATCAGTTAAAAATATTGAAAGAAGAAAAATTTACTTTTTATACTGCTAAGACAAGCCATTGTTATAAAATTAAGAAATTGCATTTTTTAAAGATTTTTAATAACGACAAATGCAAGTTGCATATCTAGCTTTAAAAAAYAATTAGTTTAATTTAATTAATTAATTTATGTTTTCTTTTTTATATTTTACTGGTCTTTATAATTATTGAAACGGTTTAAAAAAATGTGGAAACAATCTTTTTATAAAAAAGACTTCTTGCCCCCTCCAAATTACCTCCACTGTTTAGATATGGTGGTAATTTTTGTGTCTGACCATTTATCATGATATAGTCCAATTAATTCCAAAAAATTGTTGCCATATAAACGTTAATTTCTTTGGAAATTAAAAAAAGTTAATTTTTGATCTATGTATGCCAACCTGTAGGAATTCAGGTTTTGTCGATTTTTTTGAAAGCGGTTTGTTCTAGCGAAATGCAATAAGAGGTCCTTTTTTGTACCTTATTTGTTGCACTTTTTTTGACATCTCACACACTTTTTTTTCAAAGAGAAAACCATTCTGCCCCTCCCCCTACAGATATGAAAAAATGTTTTATGCCAGGTCTATTATAACATTCACCTAAAATTAGTAAAGATTAAAAAAACTGTTGTGTAAAAAATAAAAGAAATCGAAATCTTGTTTTTAACTTCAACACTCTGTATATCAAAAATGAAGCATTTTCGGACACATGTTTATATAGACTTTTCGTCATGATTTCACGTCAGGAATACGCACTAGAAATTATGACATCGAATTTAAAGACACCCTGTATATATTATCTTTTATCTTGCTGGTGTTGCTCCAAATAAGTGATATTATCTTCTTTGTAACTGCAACATTTCGGTGGAATAAACTCCACCTTTGTCAAGCTTTATTTTTCCTTTATATTACACAAATCTAAAATTATAAAACATATATCTTTGATAATTGAATTATAATAATTTAGTTACCTGCATTATTGTATCATAATATATTATCCTTGCGGAATTAATTTTGTGTACTTTCGCTTCTTTTGGTTCGAATATTGAATGGATAAAATCAGTTGCATTAGGTTTGTCAGTGTCACTGTCATTTATTTAATTGTAATTTATGTGGTGGTTTTTGTACATTGTTTATAGAGCTGTTGTCCTGATTTGAGTCTAGAGGCTGTCGTCAGTTGGAATTGCTTCCTAACATTTTGCTAGCACGAGTGGCAAGCTTCTTCAGAGGTCCTTCCATCTCTGACGATGGCCTCTAAACCCGAATCAGGACAACAGCTCACCACCTGACCGCGAAAGCCTTAGCCAATTGTTTATAAAATATTAATTTGGTGGGTTATTTACCTCTTTGTTTTGCTTATTATTAGTTATTAGATAATATTGTTGTATATATTATTAACTCCTTGCACATCAGTTCTATTATTTACTGTTTTATTTATGTTATTTTTGTCTGTGCATCATCATCACAATAAACACAACAAAACMATTTTTCATTAAACTTAAAACAAAAACAGCAAAATAACTAATGACACATACTATTTATAAAATTCCATGTAACAACTGTGACAAAMTTTACATTGGACATACTGATATACATATAGGGAGATTTCCCCTAAMATATATTGTTTTAAAATCTTTTGCTGTTGACCTATTAAACAAMCATTATTTTCACTTCAGGAAGCTAAACTGGCCCGTTCAGAGCTGGAAAAAAGTCAAAAGCACATCACCGACCTGCAGTCTAATGTTCAAGAACGTCAGACCCTCATCCACAGGATGCAGAAGAAACTTCTGCTGATCAGCAGAGAAAGAGACAGCTATCGTCAACAACTGGACTCGTATGAAAAGGATTTAACGATGTGTTTAAATCCACCAGGTAATCAGACGCAGATGGGTACCCCACACCAAACACAGAGAGAACGGATAGAGAGTTTGGAAAAGATCATCGAAGGATACAGAGATATGGTCGCCAGATTGGAGAACGACTTACAGAGCTGCGAAAGGGTTTCACAGTCAGGTAGGTCTAAAAGCGAACAGAAATTGATATTAAAAAACTGCTGCAAATTGAATCCACATGAAATTGTCAAAATGACTTTTTGACAATTTTATTTTTTATTTTGTACGAACAATAATGAGGTTTTGAGCATTTTTTTCTCTACACATCCATAAATTTTTAAAATTGGTTTTTTCTAAATAACTCGAAAAGTATTAACATAACAAAAAAATTACAAGAGTGCTTTTCGATCTGAAATTTGATTTTCTATGTGATAGCAAAAAAAAATCTAKTTTTTTGAAAATATTTTGAAAATGTCAAATTTTGGGAAAAATTTTTGAGAAATTTAATTTTCTATCTTATGAAATTTTCACATTTTGAATATATTAAGCATTTTCGGAGATATTTAGGAAAAACTTTTTTTTTAAGTGACGCTTTTTTGCTAATATCTTCTAAACAGTTTGCTGCACTAAAAATTTATAGGGACGAATAATACTCGTAATTACACTAGTAATCACATACTAAAAGGAAAAAAAATAATAATGTGCAAAAAGGGTAGTTACCTCCCAATTTCACCCCCTTCCCTATACCCTGCTTACACCAAAAACAATAGGTCGCTTTGGGTAGTTGAGATTTATATGTATGGTCAAATTTCAAGTTTATATGTTGTCTTTTGAAAGTTATCGCGTCCACGCAGAGAAAAGAAGTTGTTTGCTAAAATTTGGTTTTTGGATGTTTTCAAGCATTATAAAGCGATTGAGCAAATAAGAATTTATGAAAATTTTTTCGCAATACAATACTTCCCATCCGTGGAAGTAATAATATGTGAATGGCTTTCCTAAAATAGTCAACAGTAAAGTGTTGAATAAATGAAAACGAATGTTCATAACAATTAACAAAAATTACACTAAATAACAGCAAAGAGCAATTATGTTGATTTTATAAATAAGGAAAAAATGCTTGCAGAATAGTTGGGGCTTTTTATCTATTTTGATTAGCTCTTTGATATGGTACTCATCTTCTAAAAATTAAGAATTGTATTTCATCTGCCATTGACACTCCTTGAGGTGTCCCTCAGGGCTCTGGTATTAGTCCCCTATTGTATTATCTGTTTGTGAATGGCATGGACGGCAGATTTGAGCTCTGTAGGTTTCTATTATTTCAGATATGGTACCGGCACGTGCGGAGCAGCTAGAAAACCTTCAGAAACAGGTGGAACAGCTCAAAAACGAAAACCAACGCCTGCGTGATAGAAAGGACAAGCTTGAAATTTACGTAGAGCAGTACCTGGAAGGAGTGGACAGACACGAAGGACACATTTATCACCAAAGAATGAATCCAACTGCCGAATACCAAATGCAACAAGAAAATAAGATCACCAAGCTGGAAGAAGAGGTAAGCAGAAATTGAGATTCAGTTCGGCTTTCTTTTAATAAGTTACTGGTTCCAAACTCATGCGTTTGGAGTTTAGATCACTTAGATCAGAATTAGTAGCTGTTAGCTGCACATACTCACAATGTCTTTTGGTGCACTTTTTGAACAAATACGGTGGAAGTGGCACTTAGAACATATAGAATTGCATTGGTATAGGCAGATACATCACTTACATATATGAGAAAAGCTCATATTTTAATAATTAATTTTGTCACTTATATCACTTAGCTCGACCACTTTATATATAGGGTCCGCCACCTAAAACTCCATAGGCTCATATTTTCTTTGTTTTTTAGGTACAATGTTAAGTTATATGTCAAATTATAGGTCTTTTTGAACTCTTTAAAAATAGTGTAGTGAATGTCCAAATTTTTTTTTGTACATTGTGTTATTTTGCAAATAAAGTTATTTTTGTAAATATTTTTTAACTTTACCCCATATAATAAATATTGCTTCATAGTTGGATGCCGATTTTTGTCTTCTTCAATTTGTGTCATTACCATGTAATCGTAATTATTACTCCTTCTTAGTAAAAAACAAGAAAAACTAGTCGCCGCCATGATCTGTTTAAATAAATCAAGTAGAAAGTTCGTTTAATAAAGAGAGAGGCTAGAAAACGAAACCCTGCGACGAGGCTAGTGCACGATGTAGAAAATCAAACTAGCCTCATCACAGGGTTTCATTTTCTAGCCTCTCTCTCTTTAGAATGAACGTTGTATTTGATTTATTTAAAAGTTACTCAAAATTTTAGGGTTTTGTGTGCAACGATAGGTATGTAGGCATAATTTGTACCATAATAAGCTACTAAATTAACACTTAAAAAATTGTGAACAGAACATGACGGCGACTAATTTTTCTTGTTTTTCACTGAGAAGGAGTAAAAATTACGCATACATGGTAGTGACACAAATTGAAGAACACAAAAGTCGGCATCCAGCTATAAAGCAATATTTATTATCCATGGTAAGGTTAAAAAATATTTACAAAAATTAAGTTTTTGCAAATTGTATACGAGGGTGAATGCTTTCAGCGTCCATAATGTTAGTTAATATGTTTTCGGAAGGATCGCTTTCACTATAAAACACTGACAAAAAATTATTAATCTGATCTTTTAATTACTCCTGTAATCTTTATCAAAGATGAGAACCTCAAAATATCATCTGACACGAGTTCAAACAAAATTTTGAAAGTAAATAAGCAAATCAGCAAGGAAGCGAGGGTTCAAGTAAAGTCTTTTCCACTCCTTTCTGAACTTCCTAACATATCTTACACTTTACAAATCAAAGAGGAATAAGGTTGTAGGTTTACTTAGGGAGAAAAAGCGACGTTACTACCACAAAAAAAATTGATTGTTTTAAGGCTAACTCCAGTATGATGTGGAAAACATTAAAAAAACTTGTAAATAAAAAAATTAGTGTGACTATAGTTGTGTTCGTTTCTACTGTGATGATCATATGATTTTGGTAAGAGATACTGTGGAGATTGCGAATAAGTTCAATAATTATTCTATAGAAAGTATTGGTTCAATTGTCAGTTCAGCCGAGTGGACATGAGTCAACTAAGGAAAATAGTTAATAATCTGGATAATAAATTCAATGTGAATGATTGCACTAACTCTAAAATCCTAAAAAGAATATTTCAAACTATAGGTCATGTTATTTTGAATTTCATTAACACTTCACTGTCTGGTGCTTGTGTGCCCAACTTAAAACCATTAAAATTAGTACCATATTTCCTATACCAAAGGTGGCAAACACTATTGAGTGCAGCGAATTTAGACCAAATAATACTTTGCCTGTTGTTGAGAAGATATTGGAAATGGTAGTTTACAGACAACTCTTACAGCACGTAGAAAAATATGAAATATTGTTGCCTTATTAATCCGGATTTAGGCAAAATCACTCTTGTTGCCCTCCAGTTGACTCTCAGTAAATTTTATGCTGATATTAGCACTAATAAGTATATTGTTTGTGTTTTTCTCGATTTGAAGTGAGCTTTTGAGACAATTGACAGGTCGATATTGCTCAGAAAATTATTTCAATATGGTTTTCAGGGAAAGGTGCACGAGTAGTTGGCTAATTATTTAAGTAGTAGAAAACAGAGAGTCAGGATTGGGGACATAGTTTCGGAAGAGGCGGTGAGTGAATGTGGGGTACCTCAGGGGAGTGWGATAAGGCCTCTGTTGTTTACATTATATATTAACAATATTGATTTGTTTGTTGGTTGTGATTTTGTAAATTTATTTGCAGATGATACATTACTTGTTGAAAGTGATTGTAATTTAGATGTAGCAATAGCAAAAATGAATAAAACTCTTGCAAAGGTAGAGCAGTATCTGGCTTCAAATAGATTAAAGCTTAATGTATCAAAGACTAAGGGTATGATTGTGACTACTAAATACAAATATAAATTTTTAGATTTAGATAAAATAGATTTGCACATTTGCAATTGTAGAATTGATATTGTAAGGATATATAAATACCTAGGTCTCACAATTAACTGCTTGTTATCGTTTGATGAGCACTTTAACTACATGCAAAAGAAAATATCTAAAAAGTTGTTCTTTTTATTAAGAGTGGGTAAATTTCTCTCTATGGAAACGACCATTAGAGTATATAAAACTATTATACAACCTCATTTTGAATACTGTGCGTCGATAGTTTTCCAGTTCAACCTTAACAAGATGTCTTGCTTGCAAAAACTTCAAAATCGTGCAATGAGAATTATTCTAAAGTGTACCAGGCTCACGCCGATTAGGACTATGTTGATTGCTCTACAGTGGTTGAATATAGCGGATAGGGTGCTGTATCTTACGAAGGTCTTTATATATAAAATAATAAATAATATCATGCCACCTTACCTAACAAAAATGATAGTTAGGGMACATGATGTTCATCAGTATGAAACTCGAAATGCTGGTGTTATTTTTGTGAATAGAACTTACGCAACTGCCTCTAAATCTCTATTTTTTAAAGGTTTTATAAAATACAATTCATTGCCACTTCATGTTAGATCTGCTAAATCTCTTAGATGCTTCAAATCACAGTTGCTGGTTTATATTACGGGCACTGGGTAGCGTGCGAATATTGTTTAATTTGTTTTGGGTTGTTTGTTTTGTGTATTCATGTTGAACATTAAAAAAACAATAAATGTTATTTTCCAATGTATCAAATACTAGCCTTGTGCTAATTAATAAAGTGTATTATTATTATATTATTTCAGCATGTTGATTGTATTCCCATTACTTTCAAAATTTTGTTTGAACTCATTTCAGACAATATTTTGAGGCTCTCACCTTTGATAAAGATTACAGGAGTAATTGAAACATCAGATTAATAATTTTTTGTCAGTGTTTTATAGTGACTTCGATACTTCTGAAAACATTATCTAACGCTCTACATATATTTTTGATTTAAAGGCAAAACTATTGAAACAATAAGGTTTTTATGGATGTTTTAGGTGGAGCGTTTGAAACGAAAGATAAAAAACATGGAAGAAGGTTTAGAAGGCAGTAAAATCGACGTGTCTTTCAACCCAAAAGAGAAACAAGCTCTGCAGGAGGAGATCAAATCATTGGAGAACCAGAATCAGCGCCTAAAGGAGTTTTTCAAGTCTTCCACGCAGGAGTTCAGAAATGTGGTGTATATGCTCCTTGGTTATAAAGTAGATAAGACATCTAGTTCCCAATACCGATTGACAAGTATGTATGCTGAAACGTCAGAAGATTGTTTAGCATTCCAGCTAAATCAGGACGGAGTACTGAACTTGCTCGAAAATCCATTCAGCGCGAGACTTGAAGAACTTGTGGACCTGCATTTGAGACATCAGAACTCAATACCAATGTTCTTGAGCGCCATTACTGTGGCGCTTTTCAGTAGTCGAACGATGACAACTAGGACTTATGAGATAGATTAAGGATATTTTGTAAACTCGTTTTGTAATTTACAGTATAATCAGTATCATCGTGTAATATAACATCTTTTTAAAACACAAATGGTTTAATTTATCAAAATAATTAATAATAAAGATAATACGACTTTATTTAACCAAATAATTGTGCAGGATGTAGCACACCTATTCCACTTAACCCAAATGTATTTGGAAGAAGTCAATTTCAGCCACATGAACAAAGAGAGTTTTTGTTTATAAGGACCAAAGATTAAAACACATAACTTTAAAACAGGTAAGTATTTTTTTAAATAAGGGTTAAAATGGAGGGGTTAGTCCCATCCCGGCCCCTCCAAAAATTATTTTAAATAATGTGCGGCTGCCACATCAAATAACCAGAATTTTATGAAATTATATCAACAGGTCTAAGAGATATTTTTCAAAAACTGTTTTTCTTCCCCCAATGTTTAAGAGTGAATATCTCAGTAGGCGGGCTTAATTTAAAAAAAAATTATATTGTAAAATAGTGTTATTTTTACACCAGTTTTTAGGTTCTGGAAGGTTGCCCAAATAATGCGGGATCATGTATATAATAATATAAATGAAATTGGTAGTCTTATTTTAGTTTAAATTTAAATTTACATCATGTAGTGATCCATAAAAATAGAATGTTTCTAAATAAAAACGGGACCTTGTGTTTAATAAAAAGTAAAATGGCGTTTCATACTGGTCACTGGGTAGGTAAACTTACACAAATTAAAAAAAAACTTATAAAAAAACACATTTGCAAAGCTGCAAATCTTCGTATGCCATAATGTTTCTGACGATATTTTGTGTGGGACTGTATCAAAACATTAGCAAGGTCTTAGAAAATTGAGATACACTTTTCCTTGATCTACACTGTGTCGCTGATTATGTGGGTAACCTCTCGGAATCTGAGAAGTGGTGTAAAAATAACACTACTTTACAGTATAACTTTTTTTCAAATAACGTCCGCCTACTGAGATATTCACTCTTAAACATGGGAGAAGAGAAAGTTTTTGAAAAATATATTTTAGACCGGTTGATATAATTTCATCAAATTTTGGTTATTATTTGAAGTGGAAGGAGCCAACCACCCGCATTTAACCTGTAACTTTCAAACGGGTAAGTATTTTTCTCAAAAATATGTGTTTGTGTGTTTGTTAATCTTTGGGTATTGTAAACAATAAAAGGTACTCTGTTCATGGAGCTAAAATTGACCCTTTCCGAGAAAATTGCAATTGAATGTTGGGGTTCACATTTTCACTGCTTAACTAAACATATCATTTTGTTTTTATGAAAACTAGCTGTGATAAATAATAAAAGTTGTGATTGATCAGTTCTCATACTTGTAAAACTTTTAACATTTTAAAATAATATTCATAATTGTTACAATAGGCGATTTTCAGAATTAGAAGTTGCAATTTTAGGAAATTATTAAATGCATGTCAACGTAACTATTTATATGAATATTATATTAATGTAAAGTATTATCAAAATGTCAATGTAACAGTGACAACTAATACAGTTTTACTATTTATCATTGCTAATTTGATAAAATAAATGATTTAGTTAAGCAGTGAAAATGTGAACCTTAACATTCAACTGCAATTTTCTCAGAAAGGGTCAATTTTTGCCACATGGACAGACTATCTTATTTGTTTATAAGGTCTAAAGACTAAAAAAAACAGATATATTTTGAAACAAAATACTCATTTGTTTTAAAGTTAAGGGTTAAAATGKGTGGTGTTTTCCCCTTTTTKCCCCCCCCCCCCAAACATATTAAAAAATGTGTTCATCATTTTAACAGCTTACACTTCTAATACTAAAAACCAAAATTGATAAAATTATATCAACCGGCCTAAAAGATATTTTTAAAAAACTATTTCACTTTCCCTACGTTTAAGAGTCTCAGAGAATCTCAGCAGGCAGAGGTTATTTCAAAAATAGTTATACTGTACAATGGTGTTAGTTTTACACAGATTCCGGGAGGTTGCCCACATAATGTGGGAAACTTTGTATATTTGTTAGCTAAGTATTTGCTATTTATTCATATTGGTTTGGAGAAAGTAAAATATTTTTTGTTAGAAAAGTAGTTAATTTATTCTTTAAAAAAATTTTCAAATATTGGTTATTTATAACAATTTATTGATCTACAGTTATTAACATCTGTGATGTCTTCTGATTTAAATGTTAGAGTGTGATTAATGAAGTTTTKWATTGTTTTGGTATTATGCCTGTTCAAAAGATTGTAATTATATGTTTTAATGGTTCAAGAATGAATTTTGGTTTGTCCATTAGATGGAACAATGGAGTTTCATTCTGCGTCTGTGTCCATTATAATTTGGGTTGAATTCTGTTCTGTGGGTTGAATGTTGTCTTTTTTGCATTATATAAAATATTTGCATGTCCTCGATTAACGAGATAACGTTATCGTTGTTTAAAGGCAATTTTTCGTGAATCATACATCAAATTGATAATTTTCAGCTTTGTGTATTGCATAAACATTAAATGTTTCATTAATGACAAAACATAATGTTTGAAATAAATATGATCTGTCTGCATCCTTGAATTTACATCTTGCTCTTTCAAAATTTGTTAACAGGGGCTGAGTGATTTCATATATAAAGGTATATGCGTTCTACAGTTATCCACCAAACATTACAAACTAAGGATTATCACATTTAATCTTACTGATCTACTTTCTTACATAAACGAAAAATAAATATTTACCTAACTAGGTAGTTACAATTATCAGTTATTATCGTCTTAGTAAACAAGGCTTTAAGTTTGCTTGACCTCGCGCTCTCCCTTCAAGCGGTGATAAGGTCACTGGCTGTTTTCTAATTTCAACGTTTTTGACATTATTATGATATTCGGGACCGGTACTTCCCCGAGTGAATTATAATAGTTATTTATAACTTGTTACTTGTAGAATGCTTGTAGACGCTTGTAGGTTGTGGCGCGTGTTGTAACATCATTCGGTAGTCGTGTATCTGCACCACTTTTTAATAGTTTTTAAATAGTTTATTAAGAGTAACTACCAATATTTAAATTATACCCCGCAACGTGTAACCCTGAAATTTGTAAATTATGTCTAAATCGATTTTTCTCCTAGTAGTGACTATTTTAATTGTAACATGTGCAGGGGATCAGGATGGATCAAAGAGAGTAAGGTAATATCAATTTTAAAACACGCATATAAATTTCATTTAAGTATCAGACTTTCACTCTGATTCAATTTACTTATACATTCTAACCTCACCTTTTTTGCACTTTAGCTTTGTCTATTATAATTTCACTGTTTCTTGTGTACTTATGGGTGGGCTATGTATATGTAAGTGTTTAATAACAAAGTAGTAGATATGTAAAGGTGCAACCATTTTTTTCATTGATAACAGGCCCAGCGATAGAAGCGTTAAAGCTTGTTGCTTTTATTACCATGGGGACCCTTCTATTCTCTAGTTTTGCATCTGGTAGTTAGTTTATAGTAGCAAATAATGTTCTGCTTAGCTTCATATGTATTTGGTTAGGTACATAAATAAACAATGAAGTATGTTTTAAATTATTTATTTCTAGATAGAAAACATTTTTCAACTTTCATATGTCTTTTTGCTTTTAAGAGTTCTTTATATTATCATTATACTCTATTTATAGTGCTGTTTCATGCTGTATAGATAACAGTGCCATTGATGACATTTCGTTATAAAATTTATTATTATACGTAGTTTTAAAATATATGCTTGCTATTTTTGAATTATTTATGAAACATATTATTTGTGTTTCACTATTGTTCATCGTTAATGACGATGTGGTTCCAACCTTTTGCTGTATGCTTCGTAGCTTTTCAGTTTTTATAAATACCACTTCTGCCTCATTTATTCAAATTTATGCATACACATACCCTAAAATTTATAATCTCTTGTTTTTCAAGGATCTCGTTAATTCGACAGAAGTCACCAAGACAACAAATAGCTGAGTCACCGAATTTAGAGAACTATGGTGTGTACACCAAATGGATCGGAAATGATGTGCCCAATGTAACTGTTGCATTATACAGGTTCTTAGATGTAAGTATGAAGTAAATTATGCTGTTTAGTAACATATTACATAGTTTATGTATCCATAAATTATTTGAAGGACAGACATTATCAAAATTTTTATAATTTTCTTGCAAATTTAAAGATTTGTGACGGATTAAAAAATTAAAATACGTCACTAATCAAAGAAATTAAAAAAATATTGGAATGAATTTTAAAAAAATAGTGAATATAATGGGTGGCTTAATTATAGCTCTTCAAGGTATTTTATAATTCAGATTTTTTATTCAAAAATTTGTACTTAAATGTACCAGTTGATTGAATGTAAATAAAAATGTTAGGAGTCATAAGTGGCATCAAACTATTTTCGTTTTGTGCAAATGTGTGATCCACACAAAATATCTCCCAAATTAAAAAAATATATATATCTCAGCTGAATTGACGAGCCAATAGAATTAATGTTTTTCGATTTGTATCGTTGGTAATACATTTTCCTATCAGCACTTTTGAGAATGCATTAGTGTAGATTTCTTTTGAGTATACCAAGATAATAAACCAATATGCAATTAAAAAAGATACACTGTCAATAACGAGGTCAACAACAAGAACTAATTTTATGATAATAAATTAACTGTCTACATAAAAGTATACCTACATAAAAATCAGTCTGATATTGTGTCTATATGTCTTTTTTCACTGATAAACTAAAAGCCCTAATGATATTCTGGGTTTGCACCTCTCCCCAAGTCCAAGAACCATGACGAATCATGGTTTTTAAAACAAAAATTATGTTTTACCATTGACTAACAGAAACTGTAATATCAAGTGACGGTTGTGAAATATAGTGTTTCTTAAACAGATGCAGATATTAAAGTGGTGGCAGGACTTTAACTGTAGTTTTTGTCTTAGATTTTTCAGACAAATAACTAACATATTAAACAATAATCGATAAATTTAATAGATTATTTTAATCTGCTGATTTTATTGTAGAGACACAGACACTGTTGACTCTTTCTTTTAAAAACTGTCAATTTTTCTTATTTTTGTTTTGGAAAAGTCTCCAAATTGAAATATAAAAAATAGAAAAACCATCTTATTTTATAAAATTCCACAACCCCTGAAAATAACTTTATCTCATATATATCCCAAATATTCAGTGCTTTTAATTGATTTTTAGTGACTTATTTATTCTTAAAAAATATATGAAAAGCATTCTGGAAGTGCAGTAAACACAATAACTTGTCACATGTTTTGTGCTTTTGTTACGTTAGGATCAATGGCTGTATGATTTAATAAAATATGCCAGTTATCGAGATAAGGTGCAAAACTCAGTACAAAGTACTTTCCTTCTGTTGATTTGTACATATCTACTGTGGAGTGAGTATTTATAATTATTCAGTTTTTTTTGTTACCTACTATATGCAGCATGGTAGCTATATTTTAAGGGTTTCTAAAACACATTGATGCAGCGGTAAAAGTGTTTTAGGATGCTGTTTATGTTCGACAGAAATATTAAAATGGATACTCAACAACAAATAGTTTATAACATTTTTAATCTTTTGTTATTATAAGGATCCATATCATGTGTTTCTGAATTTAGTACATGACCAAGTATAAACTATTAGGCATTCTTAACTTTCTTTTATTTTTGCTAATTCTTTCTCATTTTAACTACATTAATCTATTAAATAAACATTAGACATTAGACCATCCATGTTGTGACATACAAACTACTTTGTTTAAATCTTTCTTGCTTCTTGTTTTTTAGGTGCATTGCCCTTTTATTATGAAGGTCGAGTTAGTTTTTAGTGTTTCTCTTCACAAGTTTTATTTATTTTCTATTATAAATTTAATTAAAAATATTATTTTTCAAATTAGTTATTTAGTAGCGATCATGTACTGTATATAATTTTTAATTTGTGTGTTTTAGTCACTGCTACTGTCTGATACTTCTATTAAAAGACCTTTGATACTTTCATAATACTTCTTTAAATAAATCTTCGTTCTAGCAAATGAACACTGTTTTCTTTTATTGTTGGGAGTTGAGTTTCTCAATTTGAATAATGTGTCGTGTTGACCATTCATTATTACATAGTACCTAAATTTTGTAAATCAGTGAGAAAATACTTTTATAGATCATACACACAAGTTAACACTGGAGTAAAATTTTCGGGATGTTGTTTAAAACTTGTTTAGTTTACCTGAAAAATTTAAACAATATGTAATAAAAAACCTTAATGAAATGTGTTTGGAACACTGAAAAATTCAAAGTTTGAATTAAAAGTTTTAACAATAGGTATTCAAACGAACACTTTAAAAGAATTTTCTGCAGTCCCTGATAAATTGTATAGACCCAAATGAAACTATTTATATATTTTGTGAAGTGTATTGGTATCATAAAGTAAACAAAGTAGTACATTCATAGAATATGAAAGTATAAATCTCCAAAATCAAAAACCTAATAACAATGGAAATATTCAATAACAGTCTTAAATCATATTTTACATTTTGTTTTCCATTCCTTTTTCAAACAAAATCGTCACTACATAAAATAAATGCAACAAAGCAGTAAACCCCAGTGAAAAATATAAAAAAGCATTTTTGAATGCTTTCACTTGCCCTTTTCCAATTTTATAATTCTGCAAAAGTATTTCATTTGCCCGTTATAAGAAAATGCAGTGATAATATTAATCGGAACTGAACAGTTATTGAAAATGTTGAACTGCGTTGACACATCTTGACACAGGTCGCTGCGGATAAAGCTGCGGTGCTCATTCCTGATGTCTATCAACCCAACTTCATACTTGTAATTCTTGGCCTCTCCTTTAGCTCCAATAAGCTGTACTGCCCAGTACCCATTTTGTTCTCCGATGTCGTGTCTGAACCAAACGCGAAAAACTTGGCCATAAGCCACCATGCAAAAAATATCGCATTGTATATTATCAAAAGAGAAAGTTATAGTTGTTTTAGAGAAATTCGTGAACTTGACTCTATCGTTGTGGTTGCTTCGTAGATGCGGCACTAAATTTGGGTGATTTCCTTCCCAATGACAGAAAACGACGTCCTTCAGTGGGCAGGTGTATGGTTTCAATGGACATTCTCCTTCGTGTTGCGCCATTTCTAAACCTGGCAGTACAGCTTCACATCCCAGATCTCTGTGCACACAAGGGAATCGTACACTATGACTGAGTTCTTCCAGCGCGTAATTTCGAGTCGCCCCAAATGAAGCTCGACAACTCGGACAGTGGCTTAGTTTCGGACGACAACCACTGCAAATGCTGTGCCCCGCAAGACACTGAAAGATCGGAGATCGCATGAAATTGTTGCACACGGGGCATTCTAGGTAGCTGAGCAACCTGTCGTCTAAGAATTGAGATTTCGCATTCTTGGATAGTATTCTTATCACACTCGTGACACTTGTATTCTTCGTGATTTGTTTCAGTAATTCCAGGTCGAAAGGTAGGCCAAAATTTAGCTTCGCGTCACACATGAATTCTGAATCTGGTAAAATAACGAGTTCGCTTTCAAATTTGATCGAGTTGTTTCCAGAGCCTTTCTGTTCGATGTTGTAATAAAAATCGGACGCTTTCTCCGGGTTGCCTATGTAAAACATGCTGTACCACAGCCTGTTGACCGCCAAGTCGCACAGGGCATGCAGCAAGAATTTCTCGTCCTTCGTTAGAAGCAGCAGCGTTGTACTTGCATTTTTCGATATGTCCAAATCTACGCTGATGTAATCCCCTTGTTGACGGATTATGTTTGATGAATGGCGTTCTTCAAAATGCCCGACAATCTGAGAAGAGTGTCCGTTCCAGTCACATTTGTTAAAGTGTGTCAGCGGACATGAGCAGTTACGATACGCACATTTAGCTTTGTGCATCTGAATATTATTGTAGTCAAGCCTCTCCTTACATCCATTGTTACTGTACATACAAGGTAACTTTAGCTGTCGCAGTACATTCTCTAATGCTGAATTTAAAATGTAAGGATCAGACGGGTCCAATTYCTTTTTGCATAGGCCACATACATTGCCAATATTTCCTACCAGGATTATCGGAGGGCTTAAGATGTTTTTGCACAGAGCACAACAGAAATCTGGCAGAGATGCTAGTTTATCGTTTAGCTCTAGAGCGCTGGCCTGTTCTAGAGCCATAGCCATGTTGGTGACTGTATTAAAATTTCCTTAGTTTACACAGAAACTAGTTTACATCATACTGTAGTGCCTTTGTTGGTGTAGGTAACCTTCGCTATCAGTTGATAAGAGTACAGTAGGACGATAACGTTGTTTTTATGCCGTAATTAAAAATTGAACGAATGCCGAAGCCGAACTGAAATGCAGCTTGACAGACAGGGTAACAGCTGACGTTCTGACAGCTAAACTTTTTTTTTGTGATTGACGGATGACATATGCCAAATGTAGTTTAAAAGTAGCGGTTGTGCCACCATGTTGCCAACTTTTGTCATTATTTTTACGTGATACATGCTGAGCGTTAAAAATAGTTAAAATTGACAAAAATGGTTCAAATAAAAGATATACAGAATTAGGTGCATAATTTGTTGAAAATATTTACAAAGATGGCGGACTTCCGGTTATAAGTCAGGTGATAAAAATCCAACGCGGGCGGAAAAAGATGCGTTCTAAACGTGTCAAACACACATCTATGTATGGAATTTATTTCTTTTTTTCCTGAGAAATTCATTTCCTTCGTTGTTCCACCTTATTTCCTTTTAAGCTGCTACTGGAAACTGATCAAACTTCGAACTACTATTTTTATCAGTATTTTTAGAATAATTAATTACACAACAAACGTTATAGCCCATTTTATGCATTATTTTAAAATAAAAACATAGGATTAGGTCCGACAATGTTTCTCTATTTCACCACCTTGAGTGCTTCGATCGTTTTAGTTATCCTTATCCCCTCCAGGGACTTGCACGTATGGTATAATAAATAAAGTCCGCTTTTTCTGTTAACATAGTAATTTGTTTAATACTTAATCTAACAACACTGATGATTCAACTCTTTCAATTAAGTATTTTGCTTCTTCTTTTGAGAGCTACAGCCAACATCTTTCAGCTGTCAATTTCAGTATTTCACTATGCTCCTTGCAACCATAGTTTTTCATGGATAAAACACCATAAAAAAGTTTTATCATTTGGAATGTTTATGTAATGCCTTTAATTCAACAGTAGTTTTCACTTGATAAAAAATAATTTTATCCATCTAAAAAAGTTAGCTCAAGGGCATTTTGGCAAGTTTATTAAACAGATCTAATGAGAGATGATGTGTTTCGGATACACTTTCGCTAATGCTATCCAACTGTCTTACTTTGGGAATAATCCTAGAAACAAGTGTCAACATTTACTTTTGCAACTTGAAGCAATGACGATACCTACCTAACAGATGTAGCAACAAGCATTTAATTTACTTTTAATCACATTTGAAAGTGTTTTACTCCCTTACAGAACTTCAGTACCACTTCTAACTGGCTAAAATGTCATATCTCATTAGTGAATTCAGTAGGAATGTACTTATTAGTTATTAGTAAAGATTTATTAATACTTTTGGTGTTTATTTGCAAGAAAAATTATTAATTATGCTATATCAGCATAATCAGAACATTTTTGAAGGAAAAAAATATGATTTCTAATTGAAAACATTATCGATTGCATGTACCCTGAAATATGTGCCAGAAAAATAATTACAGACACATCTAAAATTAAATTCCTTAAATACAAAATATAAATTATTAATTTCATTTGTTTAGATAGAAATTAGTCTTACTGGTAATTTTTTATGCAACATTTATAAATTCATTGTACAAGAGCTGTTTTTTTTTAACCTGCGGTTGGTTATAAAATAAGATATTTTGTTATTAAAAGTTGAATAAAGTCTTACTCATTTTTCTACAAAATTGCCAAAACAATTGAAGCATTTGTCATATCGTGACAGGCTTTTAAATGCTACCTTCAAGGAACATTTTCTGGAGCTTTTCGTTGGTGGCAAAGCGTTATCTGTTTCACCATGAAACAAATGACAACAATAACAAAGGAGGTTTATTGTGAAACAATACGTTATCTGCTTTCGTTTAGCATTGTTTTGATTCTCGACAGGGCACGGCCGTAGTGTGTAAAGTTTTTGATAATCCATCGTATAGTCTGGACTTGGCACCAGTAATTTTTCTATCTTCTGAGATTGAAATTAAAATCACTTTTGGGTAAACAAGGTTTCGTGACCAAGCAAGGGTTCCAGTAGGCTGTCAAAATGCACTTGACCAAGTTGACGATGAATTCCTTGAGCAGGGCATAAAAAATAGCCCTCATATTTTTTAATGAAATGTAGGTTTATTTGTAATGGATAAGTGTATGTATTATTAACATTTTTTTAGTCTGAATTTTATGGAAAAGTGGTTGTCGGAAGTCCTGGAAAGGAATACAATCTTGTTTTTGATACAACATGGACTTACTCTTGGATATTGTCATCGGATTGCGAAATAGATACCATTGGCTGCTGTATGGATTTATTTATACAGTAGGTAAACAGTATATTAATTAGAGGTTTTTCTTCAGGGTTTCACAACAAATACGACCATTCAAAGTCGTCAACGTACCAGCCGGATGGTAGAACATTCTCAATGAATGAAGGAACTTATAATTTGACAGGATATTTTTCTAATGACACATTCTCTGTAAGTAATTAGTGGTACAGGGTGCGGCATAACTGTCTCCCTATTTTCAACATGGTCGTATAAAGTCAGGCCGGGTCACTGAAAGGTGGGGATAGCGCATGTACAGGGTGTCCCATTTTAGTTGTAATTGTAGGGTATCTCGGTAACTATTAATGCTAGAGCATTCTGGTTTCGACATTACTGTATTATTTTTTTGTTGGGTTGAGCTGTACCATCACCATTTTTGTATTGTCTTTTGTTTTAAAGCCATAGCCAACTTTTGAAAAATGTAACATTTTTTCAGTTCTCAATATCTCGATTGGCTATGTAGACACAAAAAAACTGCAGAGACATTTTTTATAGATATTTTTATCCTGAATCCAGTGGTGTACTCAGAATTTTTTTAGGGAGTCACATTTTTGAGATATAACACAAACTTGCATTTTTTAAAATGGAAACCATAGTTGGCTTTGCTATGGTTGAAAAGATCTATTTTTTCTGATTAAGAAAATGTATACATTGTTAGGTTTATCTTTACTATTCCTGGTATTATTCCAATTTTTGTAATAATTTAATGAGATTTTACGTTTTTCGTCAAAATGGATGTAAATACTTGATGATAAACAATTCATAGGTACTTATCTCCAAATAAACAATCATTTTCATTAGTTACATGGCCTCCTAGATTATCGATAAAAAAATGCATGAGCGCTCTTAGGACTCTTATGTATGTACTCAAATATCCATATATTATTTTTAAAGGATTAAAATTTTTACTTAATAATATAAATTATATTGTGTGTTTTCTTATTCCATAGCCTCCTGGATGTAAACATAAAATATGATTAAATTATTTAAAAAAATTTGAATAATTCCAAAATTAGTAAAAATAAACCTAACATTGTATTCAATGTCGCCGTGGAAATGTACAATCATGAAAATGAGTCTGCCATCGCTGCACAACAAACGTTCCGCATCAGATATGAAATTTCTCGAAATCAGCAAGTCCTTGACCGAAAACCAGTTGTTTTGCGACTTATTTCTGTGGGAATATCTCAAAGTTCAAGTCTTCAAACATCGCTCAAGGACCATAATGGAACTGAAGGAGGCAATCTGTCTGGAAATTCGCCAAATACTGCAAGAAGTGTTAGTAAGAGTTATGCGAAACTTTAGAAATCGCTTGCGATGATGGTGGACAGCATTTTTTAGATATTCTGTTCAAAAACAATTAGAATGATTTTGTTTTAGTCGCACTCTTAAAGCACTAAAATAAATTATTTGCATTTCAAACAATATTCGTTTTATTAGGCTTTAAAAAAAGGGAGACAGTTTTGCCGCACCCTGTATAATGATTAGTGCTCAGTGACATATACTTAAATAATACTTTTAGATTGGCAAAGCTCGTGTTAAGAGTCAATCTTTTATTGAAATGACTTATGTATCCTATCTTAATATATTCAGTAAGGCAGATGGTGTGATGGGACTGGGCCTTAAATTTGGAGAATATAATCCGTTTATTTATGCATTATTGAAGAACGGCAACATTACCAAAGCTATGTTTTCRGTGTATCTGAACAGGTAACTGGATATGAATAGCATGCATTTATTTTAAAACTAAATGTTTTATGTTTTCAGGGATAAACAGTCTAATAGTGGTGGTGATATTTACCTTGGAGCAATTGAAGAAAGACATATACATGCAACAAACAATGTCAAAGATCCTATAATATATCTACCAGTGAAGAGTTATGCATTTTGGCAATTCGACATTGATAAGTAAGAATTACAAATATGTTATTTTGCAAATGACTAAAAGAATATTCTATTCCTCACAGAATGCTTAATATTTGTTTCATTTTAGAAAAAAATACTGCTTTTTTGGGTTTAGTTGTAGTTGATTAATTGTAAGATTTATTGAACGTTTTTATTTGTATTAATATTTTATGTTCTTTATAATTTAGATAAATGGACTCCAAACTATGGCCTGTGGGCAAAGTTCGGCTTACAAACCTAGAGTCAGTTAATCGGATGAGCTTTATGTTGAATAATAAAACATTTAATTTCAAACTGAGATGTGCAGTGCATAGGGTTACATATTTAAACTCCCTCTCCAGTGTTGATAGTGTTGTGATGCTTTTTATTTTTATCGTATAGAACTCTAGACGCACATGTTCCCAAAATTCGTTGTCGAACTAGATATGCTTCTTAGTTCAAACACGATATTATAGCTGATTTCAAATTGAAGGGACTTATTTCTAGAAAGCTTAAGCGAAGTTCTGGTCATTCATTAATGGGAAAAGTAATAGAACAAGAATACTAGGTTTACTTCACTAAAACGGTGAATTTCCAAATCCCCTGAAGAAACTGTCTATGCTTTTGCAGAYTATTTTAAAATGGTTTACCTTCCAAATACGAATTACGGCTGTATGTTTCGCAAGAAGATGGTCTACTGAATTTAAAAATGTAAGAGTTTAAAATGAAACAAGGTGCAGATCAAATACCGAGTTTTCTATTGTGGGATTGTGGTACGATTCTCTGCAAGCCGCTTAGTGCATGCTGGCTGGAAAGTGGCTAAGATTGTAACAATCATTAAAAAAGATGATAAAATTCAATCAAAAATTACAGATCTGTCTCTACTATCTAGCGTGTGCGAGCCATTTGAATCATATCTATACTATAAAATATTTGCTCAAGTTAAAAAAAGAATTTCACCTTGGCAGCATAGCTTCTTTGTGGGAACATTTATTCAAACAAATCTTATTTGTTTCACACAGTACATTGCTTCTACACTCGACATTTTAGGACAAGTCATCTGTATTTACACTGACTTTTAAAAAGCCTTCGATTGCTTAGATCACAGTTTTATTAAATAAATTATTAAAAATGGGAATTAATGATAATCTTGTTGACTTCTTTCCCTTATACCTCAGTAAAAGGCAACAATATGTGGAAGTAATGAACAGTAGTTCTTACAGTTTTACTGCAACTAGCGGTGATGCACAAGGTAGAAATCTTATTCTGCTTTTAATCAGGTTATTTATAAAGACACTGTGGCTTGTATTTCCAGTAAATGTTTATTATTCATTAATGATACTAAAATGTTCCGAGCAGCAAGCAGTTCATTCTACCTACTTTTATGTTATATCCTATTCTTTCATCGTTGCCTGTAAACGGGTGTAGAACCTGTCGGACAATAAACATATTTTTATTATTATTATTATACATCTAATGCATTGGAACTCATTATTAAATAATAAATAGATAGTATAATACTAACGAGGTTTATGTAAATAAGTTATTCCTTTGATTGTCTCTTTTTGTGGGTTAAGTTTCATGGCATCGATATCAAAATTTAGCTGCACTGTAAATCTGTAATTTCCATTTAAATTTCTGGCATAATATTTGCGATGGCATCGATATCTGAAGAACTAGATTCATAATTGACCTTTAACTCCTTAAGAGCTTAAGTTGGAAAATCAGTGGAAAAGAATCTTAGTTTGCAAAGTTTTAACATTTTTTATCCAACTGGTACTCAAACAAAATATTTTCTGTTGGGATCAAATCAGGTCGACTGGTTTTGCCTTTGTAGTTAAATTATGATCATTAATATGTTTATTAGTTCTACAGGGTGGGCCGGGTGATTATGTTTCTATAATAACTCCGGAATATTAAAAATACGAAAACTGTTTTATACCAAGGTCTTTTGAATTTTTGAGTAATCCACCTACAATTACATATTTTCAGGAATGGCTAACTTCCCATTGTACCGGAAATGCATAGGTTTACATTGGATTTTTAAATGGAATACCTTATTTTTAAATTATAATTTTGCTTCTATATTAAATTTAAATGGAGTTATTCATGAAAAACGATACCTGCGTAGGATTGAAATATATTTTGAATACTGTAATAAAGAATTTAAAAAATGCCATTTGCTTAAATGCAGATTGAATACCTCAAAGACCATATTTTCGAATGGAATGCTACAAATATATTTCCCTGTCGAATATGAAATAAAATGTTCTTTGATTTGGTGTTGCATTTTAATATTTTTGTGTTACCTACATAAAAAAATTAACAAAATTTTACAATTTCTTAGAAATGATGTTAGCATCCCTTGCCGAGCATGTATACATGCTGAAATACAGTTTAAATTTTTTATATCCTACATAATATTGATGCTTTGTATTTTTACTACCTATACCATAATATCCATACTACACTTTCTGTTGTGATTTCACATATAATATTGAATAATCAGTATCTATGCAAACTATCAGTATTTTTGCTAAGAATTTCAATATTTCGATAGTATCATTAGTATCCCTAATTATATCTCGGATATTGAATCCTGCTTATACTTTTCAAGAATAAAAATCATAGCAAATAATTCAGCTATGGCAGCTGATTTGCCAACACCAAAAATGATATCACAAGCAAAGAAACATATTCAGCTTTTAAATAACTGATCTACAAACAAAAAATTTCCGACAATTAACAATTATATATCAAATAAGAGAAAATTTGATTTTACATCATTTGGTAGTGCAAAAATGTTGTGCAGCATTTTGTTTTAAAATGTCAAAATTAAAAGTCATCAGAAAGTAAATTTCTAGCCTCAAATTTTTGTTTCTTTATTTGGAATGATAACCATTTTCTGAGCTGTTTAAAACAGCAAGAATATTTTATTTAATTTCATGGCAAGTTATTATTCCTGGTAATACTTTTAGAAGTATCTTCTTTAGTATACATAGCTTTTATCTGCTTCTTGAATAAACATGAAGACCTTAGCAATATCATGACATCTCTAGAGTCATCCAGGGCTTAAAAACCACCTGAATTTTCTCACATATTTGATATTTTTTGTGAGCCACAGTTTTTGCTGACAAACCAATGCTTTTAAAGAAACCTGATTTTTCTGTGAACATTTCTTAATGGTTTTGAAACCTGTAATTGCATTTAATAACTTCATCACATCACATACACGCAATCATCTTCAATTCTTTATACCATATTGAACAAAATGACTACCATAATATACTGCACCATAGTTGTTGAAATGTTCAGAAATAATTTTTTAATTTGAGACAAAAGTTTGCTTAAATGAGAATTGCAAAATGATGAGTTGATATGGAAATTACTCTTTTACAGAGATCTAACTAGACACACCAGTGACCTCAGTTTACAACCTTGAGGAGAAAATTAGCTTCTGCCTGATTTGTAGTTATATTGAATCATTCCAACATAAGTTTTTTTTTGAATTACATTTTACCAAAGAATGTTTTACTTGTATCTTTTTAGATTCTTGCCAAAGATTTCGCCAGCAAACTAATACTGTGTTCCCCATTGATACTGCAACTAACGTTTTTCCGAGTTAAAGTTCTAGTCTCGCTCTTCAGATCTCGATACATTCACAAATATTGCTAGTAGTTCTTTTAACACAGAAACAGAATGCCTCGCTGCAGAAGTTCAAATGGAAAAAATGCAAAAAATATATGAAAAGAAACACTAATTTACATAAATTAATTTTTATGTCTTATCTAAAAATTTATCTATGGAACCTATTGTATATCTGGGATAACTAAAACAAAATAGTGCTGTGTGAATACACAGCTTGTCCAACTTGGATCATACTTTGGAGGCCCCTGCGTTACATCCTAAGATAGTTTTAATGAAGGAATACTGAAATACATTTATTCAAATAAGCACTAAAAAAAACACATGAATACAAAATATACTATAAATATCATTTAGTTACAGTTTAATACACAGGACACAAGTAATCAATATATATAAATGTTAATATAATATGCTTCATTTTGAATACCGTTCTTTTTTGTGCAAAAAATTGTATTGGAAATGTCCATTTTTAATACTACTGCATTTGTTTTACAGGGTTACTGTAACATTAAACAAGAATAATGTGACGACTCTTGTTAAAGGTGTTACTGGAATTGCAGATACGAGTAACAACTTAATTATAGGGCCCAGGGAACAGATAGAAGCTCTTAATAAAATCATTAAAGCAAAGAAAATACCAATTTTTGGAAGGTTTTTTGTACGAGCTGTTCACAGCAATTTTATAGTGCTTCTAAGGTTTATCTTTCATTTTAGGTTGATTGCGACACAATAATGAAACTGCCCAGTATCGAGTTCTATTTGGCTGGAAAACCATTTTCTTTGAAGTGGAAACAGTACATACAAAAAGTAATAGTTAAAGCTTTATAGTCGCTCACTTTCTCATTTTTCATTTTTAGGTATCTTATCGAGGAATAACGATTTGCGTTTCAGCATTTACATATTCGAATTCTCCTTCAGAACAACATGTATGGGTGCTGGGTGGTGCATTTTTATCACAGTATTACAGCATTTACGACTTGGATAACAAACAGATAGGCTTTGTCAAATCTGCCTGAGTGCCATTTTATTTGCTATAAATTACTTTATTGTTGCTTATGATTACTTATGATTTTTAATTTGATTTCTTACCAGCTAAGTTGACAATTTTTTTGTATTAATAAAAGCTTATATGAGCATTTTAAAGTTTACTGGATTTATTTTATAAGTATACTGCATTTACTATGTTGTAAGTTATGCTGTGATATCAACGAATGGAAAGAACACATTCATATTATCGAACATAAGTTCACAAAACCTCGTGACGGTTGATGTGCAGTATACTGAATCTGGTTTCTCTGGCAATGAAGGTATGCATAGACAGACCTAAAAACATCTGCCTTTAGACTAGCTGCAAAATTACATAGTGTCATTTGTATTTTTTACCATTTAGTTTCATCCGATTTACTTCCTTCTCAAGCATAATTTATAACTATTCTGTCCTCTCTGAGCTTGATTCTACTTAAAATGGTTCGGTCCTTAACACCTTGTACCAGTTGGTTAGTAAACCATATTATATAATTAAAAAATCAGAAGAAGGTAACCTAAACTCACTATCATATCTTGTGTTCAGTCAGTGTAAAGGTTGGTAATATTAGATGCGTCTATTTATACAAAAGGAAGTCGCATAGTCAACTTTTTCAGAAAGGGTGCTTACTTGTCACGACCCAATAATTCTGCCCACCAAGCACCACGAGCTTTTGCGATAATAAAAGGTGTATTTAATTAAATTTTCACGAGAGTTTTATTTTGCATATTTGGCATATTTCCATGAGTGTCATGATTTATGGTAAATTAAGGGATGTGTCTAATTACCAGGTTGCATATTTTCACTGTTGACTTTATAGTTTGATAATAAAGTTCATATTTTGTGTACTTTGTAATATTATTTAAAAATATCTAGGGATTTTCTCAATAGTCTGCTTTTTAGAAGATATAATCGGTACCAAAACAGTGTAATATTTTTATCCTAAATTTGTTTACTGAAAGTACTGTAAGATCAGGTAAGAAATTGCAAAAATGAAGATAATCGGACATCTTGAATTTATTGTTCTTACAGCCATTCTACTTTCACATTCATTCTAAACATTGTCAGTGCAAAGGTGTCAAAAATAAGTTACATTTTACTGTGGCTAAAATCTTATTAGAACTTACTCTTGAAGGAGAGATTTTTTCAGGTCGTGTTTTAAAATGGTAAGACCCAGTTGAACAAATTGTGGTTAACTAGACCATTTGCCAAATAGATAGTTAACCAGCCATTACTACAGGCAAGATAAATAAAGAATGCTTAAAAAGAAACATATCCATAACATCTGCTTGTTTACAGGACCTAAGCTTTTTATATTTTATTGCATTACAAACATCAATTTAGCATTTGCTTTCTTCAGATTACAAATTTCTCATTCAACACTGTCTCAAATTGGAAAGTCCTCTAAGTTAAAGGACGTTACTAAATCTGAATACACAATCAACATTACAGCAGTAGTGTTGGCAAGTTATAGTAATTGTGAATAGAACAGTTTTCAAAGATAATTTGTGTGCAGGAGGTATTTGTATTATCCAACAATCCATTAAAAAGATTAAACATTAGTGTAGGAAAAGAAACCCAAGGAAACACTTGGACAAATGAGTTGTTAGGCAATAGGACACTGTTGAAAAGTTTCATCTATTTTTTGTGTTCTCTGTTGCTTGAAGTTAATGTTAATAAAGTTTAAATGGATTAAAATTAAAATTTTACAAGTAAAATTTATCTAATAAGCTCAAAATCAATGTTGTGTCTCCTGTGGTCCCTTATAAAAGAGAAGTTTTATAAAATACTGCATACTAATTTACTACATGTAATATGTTAATAGAGTAGCTGAATTGATTCAGAAACAGTTCCTATAGTGATTTTAAAAGGAATGTGAAAAAGATGTTTTTTAAAGCACCTCTTGTGATTCAAGTTTTTAGAGCAAGTCTTTCAAACATCCTTTTAGGTACCTATGTGGATTGAAGTAGCACTTTATTTTGCTGTTAATTATTTCCAAATTAAAACACTTTAATTTGGAATTATCCGAATCAGGTATTGCTGTAGCCCGAAACTTTGTTGTTCTTAGGATACTACTAACTGCAGGTTTATTGCAAGTATTCCTTTGTACCAAAATTTATAAATAATAATTAAATTATAAAAACAAGGCTTAAGTTTAACGGAGTGTACACAAAAATTCCTGTGAAATGGTCAAAAGATAAACTGTTGGACTATTAAGAAAAAATCGAAGATACTCTTATAGAAAAACGGAAGTTTTCAGAACTATGTAATTAAAAAAAATTTGGATAGAGTAAATATAAAAGTTCAGATACCACCTGTTCAGCTTTCAACACATTTGAGGATGGTCATAGGGTGAAATTCTGAATGGTATTTAATTATCAAACATTTTTGTAACTACTGTAATTAATTAGATAAAATGCATTAATAGTTTAGATTATTTGGGCATGTGTTTTTTTGACTTTTAAGAATTTTATATCTAGTAGTTTAAAAATTGTGTATAAACATTATTTGTTGGTTTTACATATTTTATATATATGCTACACAGCTACTGATACATATTCTACCTCGTAAAATAAATTATTTGCAATGGATAGCATAGCATAAGTTTGATAACAGATACTATAAATATCACTTGATTATTTTTAAGTATTTCAGAGTCCATATTTAGATAAAATAATGCTAGCACATGCATTTATAAATCAATCTAATTCTAATCTAGATGAGTAAATCTGTTCTTTAGACAAGTATTTCACTGCAAAAATTTCTAAATGAGTTAAAATTTTTCTTGACAAAAACATAAAACTGATCCATTAACAAATATAATTTGTATTGCAACTCCAAAGTCTATCAGTTAATCTATTTATTCACATATCAAATCCTTGATAATTGTCAGTCCGCGGAGAATTTTAAGAAAACCTGGCAACATAGCGATCATTTTAAGGTTACGTTTACGAGTATTTATTTAACAAGAGAKAAGCTTATATATTTTTACGTGACGTTGGCTAGTTCGTTATCAAAACTGCAGTAGATACCTTTTTACCAAAATTGTCAGCAAAACACGTAATTAAGATGCAGTTCACCGGAAAGGTCGTTTTGGTAACAGGTGCCAGCAGCGGAATAGGAGCATCGACGGCCAAACTTTTTGCCAGCTTAGGAGCGACCTTGGCATTGACAGGTAGAAACCTTGAAAATCTTAAGAAAGTAGCTAGCGAATGTTGTCGACCAGAAAACGTACCAGAGCCTTTGATAGTTACGGGAGAACTGACAAATGAATGCGACACCAAACGAATCCTGGACTCCACAATCGAAAAATTCGGAAGACTTGATGTTTTGGTGAACAACGCTGGAGTGTTGGAAACTGGATCAGTAGAAAACACAAGTTTAGAACAATACGACAGAGTTATGAACGTAAATGTCCGCTCTATATATCACTTAACAACGTTAGCAGTTCCTCATTTGGTGAAAACGAAGGGAAACATCGTAAATGTTTCTAGCGTCAACGGAATCAGAGCCTTCCCAGGTGTTTTGGCATATTGCGTATCCAAAGCAGCCGTTGATCAATTTACCAGATGTGTAGCGCTCGATTTAGCCCCGAAACAGGTCCGTGTGAATAGCGTGAATCCAGGAGTGACCGTTACTAATTTGCACAAGAGGGGTGGAATGGACGAGGAGCAGTACAAGAAATTTATAGAAAGAAGCAAGGAGACCCACGCTTTGGGACGACCGGGGAAACCCGAAGAAGTTGCGAGAACCATCGTCTTTTTGGCGGGAGATGGCGCCAGTTTTATCACGGGCGCCTCCGTTCCGGTAGATGGCGGTAGACATGCAATGTGTCCTCGATAAAAAATCGATACGTTTCTGTGAATTCGAAATTAAAATAAATGCGATTAATTTACCGAGTATATATTTGAGTAAAGTGATGCTATAAACCTGAGTTATTTGTTATTACTGTTATAAAATACATTATTATTCTAATACCTAAAACTTCCCTTAATTAATTATAAAGATATTCATATGGGGAGACTTGTCTCTGATTTGGAAAGCCTTCTGAATCTAATTAACACAGATAAGAAGAGATTTGTATAGAGCAAAATTAACCAGCATAATAACTGGTTATGTGCACAAATATAAAGATAAAAAAATCCAGTGGACAAATTATTCAAGAAACAACGCTTTCTTAAAGAAAACGCGAATTTGATAGTTGTGAATAGTAACAAGGGTGGGGTGACAGTTGTTCTGGATAGGGAACAATATAATAAAAAAATGATGCAGTTACTTTCGGACACGAATGTTTTTGTGGTATTGAGTAGAGACCCAACAGGTGTTATTCAAACTAAAAGTAATGATTTCATTAAGCAACTGGAAAAAGTACAACTAGTAGCAGCATAAAAAGCAAAAAGTCTAAAGATTTACAATGGTAATCCCACAGTCCATAAAGCGGGCGCTCCTCAGGCCTATCGTGTCTGGTATTCAAAGTCCGATGACACAATTATTATGTAACATTTTAACTAAAGCTTTCCAGCCAACACACATGTATGATAAATAAATATCAAATAACAGCAATCCTACAAAAGCTACATAATAGCATTATGTACAAGAGATATGAAATTTGCTTTGAAAAATATGTAACATATATGTTTACTTTGTTATGTCTAGGATATATGATGTTACATAAGTCCTACATGTTTATAATACATTATTTGCCTGAGTAATTTTTGCATAGCACACAGGTCGCATCTATGTATCGTAAAAGTAAAAAAGAAAACGGAAATAATATAGAAGATATATACGTATCGGTATTAACAAAAACTAAATGAGAAAATGATCACAAAGTAGTAATGTGAATTACTCACGATAATAAAATAAATGCGGTTAAAGCTGAAAATACTTCTGTGTATGTATTATTTTTTATTAGAATAAAACCTACCAGTTGCAGAAACTTTGTATTCAAATAAGCGTAAGTACAGAGAAGAAAAAATAAACAGAGGTGTGATTTATAGTTATGAAAATTAGCAGTCTAGAGTACTCTACCACGCAGACCCATACGAGTGTAATCTACAAATCTATTTTATATACAAACTGCATAAGCTTTTGAATTAACAAAGTATTGGTGAATTTTATAATACACACATCCGTCAAATCTAAAAAGTGTGACCAATATTTCTCTCATATTGATAATTAATTATTATTTTGGGCTCTTTTTGGATACAGTCTCTTCTATTCACAATGTATTGGATTATAACTATATACGGCTTAAAAAAGTCATATTGGACCATTGAGAGCTAAACTCAGGTGCAGTTTCACCCTTCAATGTTCTACAATAAGGTAAAGGAGCATCAATACTAATTCAGATCATACAAGATTGTGGAGAAAGAAGATTTATGTTTGTCTGCAAGTGCTGTGTATAACATTGTATATGTATGAGCCGACATCTGATAGTGTATGTGCCCTGCGTGTACCTTGTGTGTAATGTATTTGTTGCATTATAATAGTATTATAGCTGTTACGTTACCTATACCATTCATGTACCTTACATTTTGTTTGTAAACATTGTTATATTATAGTGACATAAATTGTATATGCTGGCTAAAATGATTTTAGAAACAATATCTGTCACAAATAAGTGACAAAAATGTTAGAGGCTTCGTCTGTAGATGTTCAAAAGCTATTGTGACTAACCATTGTGCAAATGCTTGTTCCTGGTTAGGGCATAGAAATAGGCGTTTACGCGAGAGCCTTAAAAGGTAAGATTTTAATACTAATTAAATATTAAAAATAACTAGATAACAATTTTAAGGCAAAGATCTAAAGATTCTCGATTGCGAGTAACTAATGTCAGAATGGCCACGTCTTAAGGGATCAAGGTTAATACGAAAAAAGTGAGTGGTTTTTATATTTTTTAATATAATTTTTCACAAATATAGTCATTCCATGTTTGTTATTTCCTCTTACTTGCACAGACTGTAGGGTGTTACAGTGTGCATGGGCAATTTTTCTTTAGGACATACAAAAATTACTCTGCATTTTGTTTTATTATACATCTTTTTCAAAACATGAACTTCTGAAGTTGCAGATAAGAAAAGGAACTTTTTAATACTGTTGTTTGCAAGACTGGGCCGTGGGCCCTTCCCTTCTTTGTGGCGCTGCCAGTCACCAAATATGTCAAAATAGCAATTATGACCTACTAAAAAATTATAATTTTGACTTTTATTTAAAGTTGAGGATAATATGAGATAAAACTTTGTACGATGCATTCAGTGCTTATTTAGATATTGTCGGTGAGGAGAAGCGCGTAATATATTGCTTCCTGGACTTAAATATAAACAATTATTATTGAAATCGGATATATGTTGGTAGAAGTGACGTCTGCTTTTTGTCAAATTACGTGTCAATAAATCGCTATAAGCAGTTCGTTTTCAATGTGATGGGTAATGAGGTGTACACCATGTAGTCTTAGCGATCTGTTGAAAAAAATTTCTATCATTATCAGAAGCTGGAAATATGCCTAATTAGATTTTAATTCCCGATTGTGTTTTCATTGCTCCGGATATAGTATATTTGCTACAAACATTAGTTTTTTATGGTTGTTTCTGTCACATTATACTGTTTCATGATGGCTTTTCCTGACTTTCCGCTAGATGAGTTCGAGTATATAAAAAGAATCGTCGAAAAAATTACTGCAATGTTGTTTTTTTGCCGTGAAACATGAATCTGTCTATAGTTGGATGCTTGCTTTTAGTTGGTAAGTTATGATTTTGATAGTTTGCATGGTTGAATAAATGGCGGTGAAAGGTTACAAAAATGACGTATAATAGCAAAGAATTTGACAATTATACTCCATTTCCCGTGATTCTGATTGGGTGAATAAAATGTAACTATTAAGATATAAGATTATTTATTTAGGCATGTAAAAACATTACTTCTAATTATTAAAAAACTAATACGATGGTCAAGATATAATCAAGATATAGTTAATTAATTTAACTTTTAATTTGTATTACTTCTTATCAATGTTATTTTGTATATATAAATATTTGCTTATTCTTATTGATATCATGAGATTGCGTTTTCTGAATCAAAATCATTCTTCAATTTGTCTGCCTACAACGTTGAACTTATCGATCATTTCTAAACTTAAATTGTGAAATTTAAAATGATTGAAACTCTTTATATCTAAAATATAATCTTTGACTTTGCCAAGTTTTATAATAAATGTAAGCGTTTAGCCCTGATTTTTTAATCTTTTATATTTATATTTCAAATAAAAATATTCAAATTTTGCGGAAGTGAAGTGAGCACTTGGGATAGTTCGTAATCTAAGTCATAGATTTCCGACGGCTCCCTTAAACACTACGGCATAGTTTTAAAAGAGCATGCTCTTTCTCATAATTAAGTCAAACCTGGTTAGACTTGCGATGATAACGATATAATTCTGAAAAATTCGAATTAGTGTTAAAAACTATGACACACTTGAAAAATTACACTGATCGACAAAAGAATCTTGTTGTAACATAAAGTTGAATAGCACATTGTAATAGAATAAACTTATCTTAACCTGAATATGGCCAAAAAACGGTTGTTACAAGTAAGGTTTTCTTGTTTCATTAGACATCCTCGTATAGAAAGGTACAACTTAATTTTATTGAAAAAGTAATTTTACAAATCCTTCATCCCTATACATCGACTACTATATTTATAATATAATTTATATTGGAGTGATATTTAAGAGAAAAGCAAACAACAAAATATATTTACTTGAAATACACTAATTCTATTTTTAGCGCATTTTCCAGTTTATTTATGTTGTTAGCACTTTTGTCAGTTTGATGTCTGTCACACTCATAGCTCGAGAACGGTTCATCGGGCTCGTTGATGTCTCGTTGTGTAGGTCTTGGCTTAATGACGGTCAACATGTACTCCAGATTTTTCGAGAACCTGCTACCCTCGCCCACCTTCATTTTTTTTCTAAATATCTCAATGGACCTGGCTCATTGGACAGGCCTTGGACTAACGATGATCAACATGTACCTTTTTTTGAAAGTCTCTTTCGACGAAAAAGCCTTTTCAATCTTGTTTCTTTTATGGAGGACCACATCTCCCTTTAGAAAGTTACAGTGTTGGCTAGACTTCATCGTACTTCATTGGTTTTATATCTTGATGAAATTGTTTATTTTGCCCATCGCTGATTGCAACCAGCTCTCAAATACCGTGTTCCAAAAATATTGCATTATTACCAAAATTCGTTCGTCATATCGTATCTGCTATTTTGGATTTTGAAAATCTGATTCAGTTATCCTAATCAGCAACGTCAAAAACGTAAACGTACAAAATATTATGGAATTCCAATAACATCGTCATATTTGGGCCAGCTTTTCCAATTTGACCATTGTTCTTGACATGACGATGGCGGATGATGCGGCTGCCTTAGTAACTGTTAACTATACGCAGCTGAGATATACCTTTTTATTAGCTTCCGTGTTGTATGGTAGCTTAGTTCGGCTGCATTATTCTTGTTCTTCCTCGGACGAGCTGCTGTCTGAGATTGTATACAGCTTATTTATTGTTTTCTTGTCCTTTGAGATTTCTGACTGCTGTTCTTCAATTTTGTTTGATTTTGCTATGCTTTCCTCCATCGTTGTTCTCCACGTGTAGCACGGTCGTCCTACTTTGACCTTGTTGCTGTTCATTTTTCACGCTTTTTGTAGTAACTGATCTTCTTCGCACCTTTGATATGTCCACAATATTTCATTACATGTGATTGTATTCTTTTTGTCATCGTCTTTCCCTCTAGCAGTACTGTTGTTTCTCAATTTTCGGTTTCTTTATCAGCTTTGCACGATATTTCTTTCTGGATTTTTCAAGCTTCTGTTAGCTTTGGTATAGTAGTGGCATTTTTGACTCCGTTTGTCATGACGGGCAGGATTGCCGATGGGTATATGTTTTTTAAGACGGTCCGTTCCGATTTGTGTTTCTTTACAATTGGTAGTATAGCTTTTGTCACTATATGGGTGGTTTTTGTCCTCGCTTTGATTGTTTTTCTGCGGTTGAGTTTGTTGTTATGTTATGTAGGTCCCCAGATATTTTATTCTATTTTTCAACGTTATATTTCGGCCACCTAGTTTGTATACGACATCTTTAACTAACCTTTTCTCGCTAAAGGGGTCTTTTATCATGACAGTGGTTTTGTTGTAATATATGGTTTTCCCGTTTTTTTGATAGGTTATCTTTTACGTTATTTAGAAAGTCGGTCAAATCTTTTTCATTCTCTGTTATTACCCACCAGGTCATCCGCATATGCCAGTATAAACTGAAGTTTTATTTTATTTCCTAGTCTGTTATATTTTTTTAAGTCATCTAGGACAATTGTAAATATCCTTGCTCTAGTTTTACTCCTCTATTTTTTTGTTTTACCTGGGTTGTTTAGCTAAACCACTGTATCGTTATATCTTCGTGTAGAGATGTCTTCGTTATCCTGTTGACTAGGTAGTGGGGAACCTTTTTCTTTGCCAGCATTTCTGGTACAGATGGGTGTTTCCTCCAAAAGTTAGCTCTAAGCGATGGCAACAGAGCATCGACTCGATCCATTTTACAATGGTTCGATTAGCTCCCCTGCTTGTCACCACAGAACAAAAATCATCAAATGAATGATTGCTGAAGGTTCCTTCAATATCCAGAAAGACAAATAAAAGCCCATTCCTTTCTGGATAGCGCATCTTCAGCTCGGCAGGTGACTTGATGGAATGCTGTTTTCGTAGACATGCCTGATCTGTCGACATCCTGAGTCAGGTGTAGAGGAGTGGCAGCCAACCCGTAATTTTAATCTGCACCTTACGTTTAATGTTTGACATCCTAAAAGCCATTAGATACAACCAACTCATTGTATGTGTTTCCTTAAGGGTGTTGGGTAGCCGTGTATGTACTGCCCATGCTGTTTACATGAAAATCTGCTAGGTGTTCAGCTTAGTCATTTTCGGCCCGATTGCCTTCATTTTTTAGTATACTATATTACAAATAATCATCTACAACGCATCGAGGCCGAAATTTTAATTTTGTCTTTGCAAAGCCAGAAAAAGTAACTTTTATTTTATAACAATTTTTAAGCTTCAATATTTCAATTTTAAAGCAAAATTTTGGGAAAATGGCGACGTGGTCATTCAGATAACAAGTATTAGGAGCTCAGTACGCAAAATGGAAATTGTATCCAAAAAAATTGTAGGTGCTAGATCCAGATTAAGTTTCAAAAATTTTAATGGTTCCGCCCCTAATTGCACCCGGGTCATAAATTGTCTTTCACCCTATCCCAAGATGCAAATAACTGTTCAACCTGAAAAATTCCCACATTGGTTGAAGATAACCATTTTATTGCATTCTACTCCATTTTTGTGATGTTTCACCAAGTATTCCTAGATACTAAAGTATGAAAGGTATTGTCAAATTGCATAAGAATACAAATTTTGGATTTTAATTTTACGATATATAGGATATAATAAAACTTAGCGATCATACATTGTGCAAGTATTTCATTCTAAGTCCATTTAAAAATGGTGGTAATATATAAACAATTAAGACAATGACTTTTTTCAATAGTATATAATAAATAAATTGTAGATATACCACAATTTCTGTGGGAATGCGTGGAACGATTATTCCTGGTACCATACACTCTATAAAAATCGGATAATTTACCGAGCATTTGATTTGTCCACATATTTTCATCACGGGCAATCTATGCGGAAGTCGTTCTGCGAATAATTCAAAAAATTCAAAATGAACATAAGAATAGATTTAGCACATCGGCAATCGACGAAATCAATGGTAAAATTAAGGAAACTGCATATTATAAAAAGCAAAAAAATTAAATATCGAATATACTACGCGAGAGTGGGAATAAATTATAAAATAATTCTCCAGAACTTTTCTCGAACTCTCGCAGATTTAGCAACAGTTGTCACAGTTATGTCGAATTATATTCAATTTATTCTCACTTTCTTGTTATATTATAACTGACAATGATACCTAACATTAAGAAGTATTTTTCATCCACATACATAAGAACACAACAGTTTCTTGTCTACATTGTAGAAATATCATATCTTTACAACCCTTTTCTAACTGAAATAATTATTGTCTTCCTAGAAACTATTAATACATTGCCGATGATTGTCCCCGAAAGGATGAAAATCTGCTCTTTTGAGCGGCACCAAATATTTGTGTACTTTGAGTATTATGATTGTGTTCCAGTATGCCAGTTTATTTGGCCCAAGAATCAATGTAATAAAAGCCTGGTAACCCCAGTCCGTATAGTAAGTACTTCTAATATGTTATACCCCTTTTGTAGTAATTTTGCAATGAGACGAAATTACCCTTTTCAGTCCCATTTTCGTTGTTCGTTGCAGCTCCGACATTATTGTCATACTTTTTTTATGCAAACTGAACTGTGCCGTTGGCCTTTCTTACCGTATTTTGTTTTGAAACTAAGCCTAATTTTATAATAACCTTACAATTTCTGCAGTCTTTAAAATATCGCTCAGACGATAGAAACAAAAACTGGATGATTTATACCAGATTTTATGTTAACACCAAAAAAAAAAAAATAAGGAACAGCAGAACACACAGTACCTCTAGTAATATTCATATATCTTGATAAATAGTCGACTATTTACATTGTCAATTTTTCGATGTGTATATATCAAATATGTAATAATTTGTATAATTATCGTACCTGTATTTCTGTGCAAGAACGTTGGATAATTATAATTGAAATCAGTTCCACACTGCCTCGTACGTTTGAGCATATCAGATATCAGTTTTTAGTTATCATATATACAATACTAGTAACATTTCAGGCCTTTTAGTTTCTAACATCATCTCAATATGACCTTTAACCTCACGTCTCCACAGAAACCGTATTATTAAAAAATAGGAAGGACATCACAGTTATACTCGTATTTTACAGGCAAACTCAGTCTGCCTGCTCTTTGAACGGCAGGATACAAATCGTGCCCAAATAATAAATTCTCCGTTATAGAACATCCACCCTGGTACGGAAATTTATTGCCCCAAACTAAGTGAGCGCAATAAATGCAGGTAGTCTTGGTGGGTGGACCCTAATATCTGAGGGTTTGTCTAAACCACTATTAGATCAAAATACGATGAAAATAACCAGTGATGCTCCCTAGCAGAATTTGAGTTTCGGCTCAAACTACCCTAGGTCCTTAAGCTTAGGACAGCGGCCCTGATAAAGTAAGAAAAAACTACGTGAATACAACCCTTGCATCTGTTTGTTCCTAAGTCTAGGCTATTTATATTATTTATATTTATATATACAACAGTTATAGAAATTAATAATAAACTTAACATTTTTTTCTGTAGCTATAAATTACAAACATTTTAAAATGACAAATAACAAATTAACATTACATAAAAATTTGTATTTCTAGTCCAATACAACAAAACAATAAATAAGACGTTCATTCAACACTTATTAGATAATTATATCTTTAGCATAATAGAAGACATAGTTATCAGAACTTGGGAATATAAAAAACAAGAAATAAAATATTTTTACTAGTGCAAGCATATCTTTTTTTTGCACTTCTTGCATAGAGCTCGCATTGTACTAATTTGCACCTTAATTTTGTCGAAGTAATTCCACACTGCATTATTCCTCCTACTGGTCATTGTAATTGTTGAACTTTAAACATACAAGGTCGGTTCCTCGTTGTTAAAGTTGATATTAGCTAAAATCAACCCAGTAACCAGTAAGTGATTGGTCTGGATTTTAAGAACAGAGTTGATTTACTCTTAAAATAGAAAAGAGAAACTGGCCCATAATAACTAAAATTGTTGTGTAAACGCCGTACTCATCGAATACAAAAGACAAATGACAACAAGCAATCGTAATCACCTAGGGATTTTTAGACAACTGCTACGCTTTGCGTCATCTACTCGTATTTATTTTCACTAATACACATAGTAATTTGCATGAGAGTGCATGTTTTAAAACAGTGTTTAAAACGTTTTAAACATGTTTTCAGCTAAGTAAGAAAAAAAACATGTTTAAAACAATTTAAACATGATTAAATTAAAAAAAACTGTTTGTTATGTTTAATTAAAAAAAAGGTTTTTTGCCAACCCTGTATCCGACGGTACCAGTATTGGAAATGATTTTAACTGATTTGTTAAACCCTGAGCATCAATTTATTGGAAACAATCTTGGTTTTAGGTGCAGCTGTGTCTGAACCGATGGTTAAGCTACCTCAAGGCACTGTTGTTGGAAATGTGCTCGATTCTTATTATCAAAGGCCCTTTTCGGCGTTTGAAGGAATACCCTACGCTAAACCGCCCGTGGGAGAACTGCGATTTCAAGTATGAAAACAGACTATGGTTAGGGTTACCAGATCTTATCACATTCACGGAGTGAAAAAAGATTTAATATTAAAATGCTTGAGTTTATGTGTGAAGAGCCCCATCAAGGGCGAAACTAGTCGTGGGATCAGAATGGATTGATGAGAGCAGATAATATTCATTATACTTAACTGAATTGTGGAATACTAATTTATCTAACGATATCCCCCGTAATAACTGATGCCAAAAGTGATTAGTGGCTGCATTTAATTATTTGATGAATGAATGGAACTGCCTAATGATATTTAGGCGGGTAATACTCAGCGGTAAATGCGTTAACGAGCTAGGAAAAATGTATTCGGAGAAAAAAGGATAGCTGTAAAACTGTACAAATAACAACTATACCATAGAGACGGAAAAGAAAAACACAATTAACTATCTAGACCTTACACTATTTAAAAAAGAGAACAAAATTCACACAAAATGGTATTCAAAACCAACTGCATCGGGAAGACTACTAAATTACCATTCTAACCACCCCTACAGACAAAAAATAGTTATTCTAAACAACACTATACAACGAATAATAAAATTAACTCGTCCAGAACTTAGAATTGAAACTTTACATGCCACTGCTAAAATACTAAAAAATAACAACTACCCCACTAAGTTAATAAGTAACTCAATAAAACAACAAACAGAAAAACTATACAATCGTATTCAATACGAAAAACAAGAAAAAAACACAAACATAACATACTTAACCTTACCATATATACCACCACTCACTCAAAAAATAAAAAACCTACTAAAACCACATAATTTCCAAATTACATATAAACCAATTAACACAATTAAACAATTCTACACACCGTTAAAAACAAAAACACCAAAAGAAACAAGAACACACATAATATACAGTATAAAATGTAAAGAATGTAACAAACAATATATAGGACAGAAAGGACAATACTTAAAAAACAGACTACAACAACATAAAACTAATAACAACTACACAGCTTTAAAAATACATCAAGAACAAATTGACCACACTTTTGACTTTGATAATACTAAAATTATTACTACGGAACAACATAAACATAAAAGACAATTTTTAGAAATGATACATATTCAAAAAAACCTAAACACATGTGTAAACGACAGCACTGACATACAAGGACTAAGTAATACCTACTACACTGTCATTTAAACACACCCTCTCACCGTCACATTTACCATCCACAATGATAGCAAACGAACAAACTTGAAGGTACATTTTATATTAATATCAAAATTGTAAATGTCATATTGATTTTCATAATAATTTGTCAATCTACAAAATAAAAATATTCGACAAAGACCTAAATCATAGGTCGAAACGTTATATTATTAGAAAAAAAGTGTCTTTAATTTATCAAAAAAGGAGGCAGAACCTACAAATAAATACAATAAGAAAAATTAACACAAAAGGACTCCACAAAATAAACATCAACATCTGTACAAATAAATACGTGAACATGTACACGTATAAACAAAATAACAATTACTTACATTTATTGTCCGAGTCTACAAAGATTCGATCCCGGAAATATTACTTTTGGATGAATGGGTATAGTAATTGTCACTGATATCTTCTTGTAAATTATCTACAATTGGGTCAATACTTTTAAACTGAAATCGCCATTTATGTGCGTTCTGAACTTCTTCATTGCTTTATAACGGACTAGACCAACTCAATTGGATTTAAATCGGAATAATTTGTATTGATGACAAATATTTTATATCGAGGTTTGTGGAATTTGATTAAATTATACAGGGTTTCTATGAATGATTTATGCAACGCGGGCGGCGTTGATTTCTTAATTTTTTGTGCCGCCTTTTGGTAACTCCTACCAAGCTACAATAAGCACAATATACTGTCAACGGTTAGATACTGTACTGAAGGTTACGGATAAAGTGACAGCCACGAAATTGGTGGTTTTATACCGATTTTCCAACAACTTGCGGTTATATCTTCTTTTCAAAGACAAGTAATAACAATAAATTTGCCTGTACGAAGCTATACAACATTTTAATATACACAACTACCTCCGTCGTAAGCTGATTTTGTTGCTTCATTGTTTGTTTCATTATTTTCCGCAAATTTGAAAGCCTACGCAATGTTTGCACTTCTTTTGTACCAGCATTGTACCACTACAATTTAGCTGTCTACAATTTCTAGGCTAAAAGGCTTCCCCGTAAAATAAGTACCCGGTATGCTACCTTAACTGCCAATTTCACCGTTGTGTCAGATTGAAAACATCTTTTAGTTCATCACAGTACAATAATTTAACAGGTTTACTGTGGTTACCACCGCACAACTACGTTACATAACCTAAAAGTTATACGAAAGCTTGTCACTCCATAGCATCTGAGCTTTATCCAATCTTAAAGTCAATTATTCCAGAAAACACTACAGCATGTGTTGAAAATACACACTCCCACGCGTTTTTTCGAAATAAAATGTATAAAATAATTGGACAATCGACTGATGACAAGTAACTGTCGAAACAATAGTTGGGTTCGCATTCTTGAGAGGCGGCAACTTGATATAAACGATAATTTCCATAAGCGCCTTGATGGATGAATCATTTATAGAAAACCTGTACAATGGGCTACTTGCACAAAAAAATTATGTTCTTAATTCAATCACTATGGTCATATAATTACGTGTGTAAAGTATTTTTGAATTATCTTTGTTAATACTGTATTTATTTTGTGTTAAAATTTGAACCCATCATCTGCGCGTCAAAACTATCATGTATCGCTGTGACGTCAGAAGTGTACAAATAAACAAGTTAAAGGAAACGAAATAAACTTAATAATGACCATTGAATTTTGCAAGATTTATCCAAAAATAAAATTAGTGCAAGTAGCCTTTCAGAGTATTGCTGTCAAATACAATATCCGGTCTTCCCAACCCCTCCGTCATATCTTTCTTGGCGACAACTCATGTTTGGACACTTTTCTTATTGCACCTACATTATCATATGAAACATTATTAAAGACTAAAACACTCCTCGGTGGCAGTAAGTAATTTTTCTTAGCTATTTTTTTTTATAATTTTCGAAATTCACTTCATTATGGTAACTAATTCCGATTATTACTTTGCGATTTAAATTTCAATTGTGCGTTTGAAACAAACCAATTTTCGTTACCCACATTTACAATTATTATCAGTAGCTGACCCATAGAAATAGATTGGCGTAATCGCTGGTTTGTGTTATGCATGGGAAGAAGTAATATACTTTTCCAGAGCCGTCGCTACGATTCCCAGCGTCCGTGGCAAATAATTCTTTTTGCGTTTCTGCCCCCAACCTTACGAGAAAGAAAACAAATTAACGAACACTGTATTCCAGGTGTCATAAAAATTCTGTAACAAAAAAATAACAAACCATTTCATTTATTAAGAATTGCATTTCTTGATTCTACTTTTGCAAAACGAAAACCCATTTTGCTCAATATTTTTCGAAGATTCTCATAACAACTTTTCTAATTATTATAGTTTACAAACTTTTTTATAAATTTGCCTCAAGGTTGGTATTTTTTCTCCTTTGTGTAAAAACTTGTTATAAAAAGGCGCAGAACCCCGATCTAAATCATATTTGACATAAGTCTTTTCTTTCCTTATCTGGAATTAAGAAGCTTTCTTGGTTTCTATCTTTAATTGCTTTTATTTATTTGGCAATATTTTGTATGATTCGCATGAAATGGATGATCGATCTCACGCTTGTCCACTTTTTACGACGTATTGGGTATTATCACTCTTTTTGAAAATTACGTAAAATGAATCTTGAAGTGCATATATATCGCACGCAATGTTAAAAAAACAAAAAAAAATATTTGTCGGTAGAGAATTTCAGGTCTGAAATTCGAATCTTAGGAGTCACCGCCAAAACGCTTCTATCCAAGGTTACTCAACTCGTGACGTCAAGTGTCACGTAAACATTACCGAGGAGCGTGCTGTTTAATGGTGTAGTATCATTCTTGTATTGGAAAAGCGTTTATGTGGTGTTTATTGAAAGGACGGTGTAAAAGGTCGCACCAAAAAGTGTTTTGTGTAGTCTATTATGTATGGAAAACAAAGCAAGTGTTGTTTTGTACATGGTTATAAAAGTACTTCAGTCAGTACAGCTAAAAAAATTTTTGTAACCGTTCCTCGACATTATCAACGTATGAAAAAGTTTCATCATACCATTGCTTTGGTATATAAGCAAAACCAGTTCTATGCCGTGTTGTCTGCACTAGACCTAAACTGCACTGATGAGCTGTAATGACAGCGAAATAGTACTATCTGCAGTTGGTTGAGGTGTAGACAGCACAGCATAGACATGCATTTTATTGACATGTTGTTTTCCGGGCTGGTTCCCACGTTGGTTATTAGACATTGACGTTTCGACACTCATGTCGGTGTCTTCCTCAGAAGTAGCTCTGAAACTGAAACAGAGCTACTTCTGAGGAAGACACCGACATGAGTGTCGAAACGTCAAGGTCTAATAACCAACGTGGGAACCAGCCCGGAAAACAACATGTCATCGACAACAACCACGGAAGCCTTCAAACCAAAATGCATTTTATTGTATGAAAAAGTTGTTTAAGGCCCCTAGACGTGATATGCCGAAATCGCAAAGTTTGTTTTTCTGTTGTGAAGATCATCTTAATTCTTACTGTAAGTTTTATTATTCTTKTTTGGGGTTATAAGTGTTTAACATTCAGTTTCCATTTGGTTATATATGAAAAATTATATACGTTTTAAGTTGATAGAGGGTAATGTTATAATAAAGAACGACGTTGTTCCCCATATATTCGACTGTTAGCCAGACCGGAAACGAGCCGCAAGAGACCCCGAAAATAATTGGCAATTTATACTTATTCTGACCTCTAAAATAAATGTCAAGTTTAGGGTACATTTTTGATTCTTACATTTTTATGTTTACAAATAGTATATTTCCAACAACCCACTGTGATCAAATTATCAATGCTACGTTAATTTGATAAAAAGTTCACTTATGCTGTTGCTTTTACTTTTACATTCCTCATCTCCGCCGCGTTGAGGCGTTCGTCGCTGTACACAAATTCCACAACAATGAGCATGCCTTCAGAAGTCATAACTCATAAATATTTCACTTTTTCTTGGGGTATTTTAATTTGCTTGTCACAAAATGAACGCAAACAACAAACTGATAAATTGACTGGCTGAGGCTGACGCGTGACGCGCTGACCCCAGATGTAAACAAGCGGCCATTTACAAGACACCTGACGTCACGAKCAATATGTTCGCGTTTTGGCGCYCCCTTTAAATATTCACATWTTTAATATTAAAAATACATCTTACGATCTATTTTTTYGAATTTATAAGCTGTMACAGCTGTTTTGTGGATTAGATGCTACCTATTAATATGCAATTTAATAAAATATAAATACACGGCAAACACCCAATTGTTGAACAAAATTCCCTTTTCTTACAGAGTACATTATCATAAACCGGTTACAGAGTCCACAAGTAGTAAAATATCTCTAACCGACAAAATTCAGTTCCATAGTCCGGCTCTGTTCGTTACTACCTTTCCTCCCCAATTTTATTGTGCATCCTTCGATCCAGAAAACTGATCCGCACAGATAAGACGAATTGTACCAATTTTAACTACTATTAAATTCTATAGCATATCAGTTTAAAGCATTTTCCTTTGAAATATGCAAATATAGATTATTGGTAACCCTAAGTACAATATTTTAATTTATTCGGGTAACTTGGGGGGTGAATATTAGTTAACAACCTTTCTACATAATTTGGAATATTTTATCTAGGAACCCCAACCAGCTGAACCTTGGAATGGAGTTTTGTATGCTAACAAAACTTACATTTGTGCGCAGTATAGTCCAATGCCGATGATGACGGGTGCAATGGGTAAGTAATACAACATTCTTACTATTCAGCTCTTATTCAAAACGCAAATGTTGTTCAAATTAATACTTCCATATAAGATAAGCAACGTATAAATTTTTAACGAAATTTGTTGATCAACAAAGAAACAATACAGCGTAACAAGCACTAGTGCGGAAAGACACTTCTGGACTGTGACTCGACACTTTTCGCGCGCTGGATGTAGCTTCCTTTTTGTGAATGATTATATTTAACAATGTAAGTAATCAAGTAAGAAGACATACAAAGGTAAATGATACAAAGAGGTCCCGTTAAAGTTTATTAAAAGCAAAAATATGAAGAAGAGTGAGGTAAATATTAGTAAAATATGAGTAAAAGAAAATAAATAGTAAATTTCGAGAAATAAGTTAAAACGCAATGACAAAAATGATCAAGGACTGACAAATATGGTAATCTTAAAGAAAATATTCGCGGAAGAGATTGAAATGCGAACCAGTAGCATACACGATTAGGGCACATCATCCCATCCTTGTCTTGACGGTTGAGTTTAGCAGGCCTGGAAATTTTTTAACCGTAGCATAGTAATGCAACTCTCTTACCGTTATTACCACCCTGCAATAAAATTTATCTTTCATCTCGAACAGAAAGGCGGCCCCTCACAAGTTATCGTAAATAACCGGATTACCATAAATTTAGGTCCGATTTTTGGAAGATGGTTAAGCAGGGTCGGATTATTTAAAGTTCACTACCAGTCAAACCAAAACTAGCATTCAGTCTTAGGGCCGGTATTTCAGTCAAGGTTTAAACCAAAATTGTCAAGATAAACTAGTTTACCAGTCGCGCAGCGTATTTCAGTACTCGTTTACGAGTAAAACCGGGTTAAATTCCACGGCAAGTTAAACCAACCCATCGAAGAGGGTTAAACCCAATTTTTGGATTAAGCCTGCGCACTCCGCGAAACGAGGACTTGAACTAACTGCATTTCGTTTCGGTTTGTTGTGACAGCGTGCGGTTTTGTCTTTATTTATTTATGTTGTGTGGGTTACTTTTTATATATATTCGTAAAAAACCCTTGGTAATAATGAAGAACGACGACTTTTCGCACTAAAAATTTCGAAACAAACAAATCGATTTGGTAAAATTACTTCAAACTAAGAGTTATGTAGGTATTACAGAGCAAGGAGTTAGGAGTTGTTCGCAGTTAACAAAAAAAAATGGCATTGGTGGTTCTGACGAAAGAACTAAAGCCCAATCCGGTATTTTTCCCAGAACAACTAGATGAAAATGATTCCTTTGTAAGCTGTAGTTGTCTTGGCACTTTTCTTTGTTGATGAAGGTAAGCAAGCGAATGTATAACTTGTTCCTAATCAAAAAATTTCTAACTGGATGAATACGAGAGTTAACGGTCAACTGTAAGTTCCATACTGTCAATGTTATTTTAGAACCGTAACATTATTTTATTAGAAATGACAACGAGTTTATAGGTCACCGAACTGATACGTAAACATACTATCAGCTTATGAGCATTACGACGCAGGCGCAACCACAAAAGTACTGCCAACTTACGTTAAAACTGTCGACTGTTAAACCGATTTTCACTAAACCAGATTTGTGAACTGAAATACGCTCATGGGTTTAACTTTTGGTTTAAAAATAAAACCAGTTTACTTTAACCCAAAGTTTAACCTCTCACTCAAATATCGGGCCTTTAGTATTTCTGTGCAAGAGACAAGAGAAGCGAAAAATGTTCGGTCCTTGGGAAGTACCAAGTACCGCTCAGAATGAAGTTGCTGACGCTGACATGGAAGTGCAAATTGAAGAAAACAATAGGAATCGTCGTTAGCTTACCCAAGATGCCAAAGAAATCATAAAAAATGTATACAATTTTTTGATAAAAATGACAAGTGAAATGATTGGTGTCCCTACACGACTGTGAGAGATATTATTGAAAAAAAAGGCAATTCAAGAAAATCACGCAATTCGGAGAAATTTCCAAATATATCAAAAGAGCTTGGGATAGAAATTAAAAAAAGTGATTTGCCAAATGTATAAGGAAAATACAGTTCCAGCTACGGCAAGTCTGAAATTAAAACTTTTGGAATTAGTATATGGAATATTGCGAAGAGTGGTTCAGAAAATACTTGAGGAGCATCGGTTTTAATTATAGTACATTAAACCAACATTTGTCCCATAATGGAATCAACCCGACTAAAAAGAATGAGATGGGATTATATAAACGAAATCAGAAAGTACCGCCAAGAAAATCGTAATACGTATATTTGGATGAAACGTGGTACGACACCCACGACTTGATAAAAAAAGGTCTGACAGATGGGACAAATAACTGCGTTCTACAAGCACCACCTTCGAGAGGAAAAAGAATTATAATTCTTCATGCGGGAGGAAGTGATGGATGGGTGGAAAATGGCTTATTACTATCAGCGAAACAGATCCGAAATTGTTCTGCTGACTACCATTGCAACATGGACKCTGCACTTTTTGTAATTTAGTTTCAGCAGCAGTTACTGCTAGGGCTACCACCAGGATCTGTTATAGTCATGGATAACGCGAGTTATCATTCAAAATTAATGAACAAGGCGCCAAAATCAGCTACAAAAAGAATAGAAATAATTGATTACACGAAAAAGAATAAAATTACAATTCCGGATGGAAAAGTTACCAAAAAAGATCTGTTGACAATAATAAAAAATCTCAACATACCTAAACAATATCGAGTTGATGAACTAGCGAAAGGACATGGACATATACTTATGCGTTTGCCACCGTATTATTGCGTCCTTAACCAATCGAATTAGTGTTAAGTACGCTTAAAAAGGAATACGAAGAAACAATACATGTCCGCGTTTAAGTTCGGGAGTTGTAGATTTAGTGCGTAGAGAGGTAAGTAGTATAATGAAAGAACTGTGGAAAAGCTGTATTAAGCATGTTATTGAAATTGAAAATAGCTATGTATCCCCAAATTTTCAAAATTTTATAAAACATGTTAATGATGATGCTAGCAGTGATTCAGAATTTGACAGTAGTGATGATGATAATAATTAATATATTTAAGTTATGTCGGTGTAAACTTGTTAGACTTTTTTGTAAAAATATAATAGATGTATGGAATTATTTTTTTGTATTTAGAGCTGTAGATAAAAAATATATATTCTTATTACTTTCTTTTAAAATACTTGTCTTTTATTTACATAGTTAGTTATGTTAACCGTTAATCGCATGTTTCCAATAGTTAAAATCTCAAAGAGAGGGTTTGATTTATGAGGAGTCGCGTGGCGTTCCAACTGTGCCTGTAAATGAAAGGTAAATAGTATTGCAGTGTTGTAAAAACGGTAAGAGAGTTGCATTACTATACACACTGTATAATTTAAAATAACCCTTCTAATCAGCAAACTTTCTCAGTGTGCTCGATATGATGGTTACGGATTGGCTGTATAAAGGTGCTTCATTTTCATCGTTTTGTACTGAATCATAAGTTTTATTTTTATTTCTCGTTAAACGTAGAGTGCATTAGTGGACGAAAACCTGTTTGTTTCTTTGTTTTATTCATCTTTATTCACTTCTTAAACACTACATTAATTTCATTATTAATTGCGTTTTGCTATAATCTAGTTATATTTTTGTAGTTTCAAGGTATAACTTCTCTAATCTGCCGTAAATAATTGCGATCATTACTAATTACGATAATGATGCTAAAACTTTGGACTTTCATACTTAATGACAAAGTTAATTAACTAAATGTGGAAAAGATAAATCCTTAGTTTCCTTTAACAGCATATATCAATTTTAGGAACAGAAGATTGCTTATATGTCAACGTTTATGTACCCAGAACGGAAATAACACCAAACGACAAACTTTTGGATGTTGTCGTTCACATCCACGGAGGCGCCTTTATGATTGGTGCGCCTTTCATGATGGCAGGTCCAGATTATATCATGGATAAAGATGTGGTCTATGCCACAATGACGTACCGCTTGGGAATTTTTGGTAAGTTTATGGACTGGGGGTGTGCAAACGATGTTTGTTTTTAAGGCTTTTTAAGCACGGAAGATGAAGTGCTTCCTGGGAACAACGGATTGAAGGATCAGTCTCTGGCACTTAAATGGATCAAAGAGAATATATGCTACTTTGGGGGAAACCCAGACTCGATTACGCTAACTGGATTGTCGGCTGGCGCTGCCAGTGTACATTATCACTACTTGTCACCTATGTCTAAAGGTAAGACCTGATTTGACATTTAAGCTGCGCCACTAATATTATATCGAAATACGAGGCATGTTTTTTTAAGTAAGTACCGTTTTGCGATTCCGCCGCCGCAGCGCTACGGTCGGCGTTCCGCGCATGCGCGCTGGTTACCTACATCTCGTGTCTACGCACTGACGCCATTACAGTTTGATTCTTCATTGTATACATTGTTTACTGAGTGTTTAAAATGCCTCCGACAATCGTGAGTCCCGCCGATTGAAGTACGGGCTGTTATACGATTTCTTAGTGCTAAAGGCGTAAAACCGATCGATATTCATCGTGAGATCTCTGAAGTTTACGGACAAAACATTATGAGTGATGGAATGGTAAGGAAATGGGTGAGAGCATTTAAAGATGGCCGCACAAATCTGCATGATGAAAAACGGAATGGGCGTCCTTCGGTCGTTAATGAAGATTTGGTGCAGAAAGTGAACGAAAAGGTGAGAGAAAACAGACGCTTTACAATTTCATCATTGTGCGACTGCTTTCCTCAATATTCTCGTAGTGTTTTGTATCGCATTGTGACCGAGAACTTGAATTACCGGAAATTGTGTTCACGTTGGGTTCCGAAAATGTTGACGGATTTGCACAAAACGCAACGTTTAGGCAGTGCATTGACTTTCCTTGAGCGGTACCACAATGAAGGTGAAAATTTTTTAGACCAAATTGTGGTAATTATTTAGTATACCGGTTATTTACCTATCGAGCTGAAATTGTGCATACCTCTAGAAAGAGGCCTCCTGAACACGAATATGAAATCCGTTTCTTGGGCTCGCGCTTAGTTTTCAAAAAATTAATGTTTCAATTTGGAACTACTCTACGACGCGGAGTAATCTCCCTTATGCCGCGCAGTGCCGCATGCTCCTTAACGTCCGGTCGTCCTACGCGGGTGCCTTTTCAGGCAGATTTGGTAGTCGTTTTGTTTTTTGCGCGCGGCGCGCAAAAAACACGGCCTAAACGCCTCAAAAATCGCGCGGTGAAAAAAACAACCCCAAATCTGCCTGAAAACGCACCCGCGTAGGACGACCGGACGTTAAGGAGCATGCGACACTGCGCGGCTTAAGCGAGAACGCTCCGCGTCGTAAAGTAGTTCCAAATTGAAATATTAATTTTTTGAAAACTAAGCGCGAGCGCAAGAAACGGATTTCATATTCGTGTTCAGGAGGCCACTTTCTAGAGGTATGCACAATTTCAGCTCGATAGGTAAATAACCGGTATACTAAATAATTACCCAAATTGTTACTGGTGACGAAACATGGGTGGCCTACGTCACACCAGAATCGAAACAACAATCCATGGAATGGCGACATTCATCATCATCCAAAAAAGTGAAGTTTAAGCAAACAAATTCTGCCCGGAAAATCATGTGCACAGTTTTTTGGGGCAGAAAAGGAGTATTGCTAGTGGAGTTTCTGCCTCGTAATGAGACAATCAATGCAGCGTCTTATTGTAAGACATTGAACAATCTGCGTCGTGCAATCCAGAACAAAAGACGTGGCAAGTTGAGTAAGGGTATCGTTTTGCTGCATGACAATGCCCGTCCACATGTGGCTAATCGGACCAAAGATCTCATCAAATCTTTTAAATAGGAAACTCTAGATCATCCTCCATACAGCCCTGATCTGGCGCCCAGCGACTACCATTTGTTCCTGCACTTGAAGAAACACCTGGGTGGGCAGCGTCTTCAAGACGATAACGAAGTCGAAACATTTGTGATACAGTGGTTAACAAGTCAGGCGGCAGAATTTCATGAGGAGGGTATTCAAAAACTGGTGCCACGTTATGACAAGTGCCTCAATATTCACGGAAATTATGTAGAAAAGTAGATTAAGGTACAGGCTTTCATGTAAGATAAAATTATTGGAATATCTTTGCACGTCTTTTTTTTAATTCCAAAACGGTACTTACTTAAAAAACATGCCTCGTATTCATTAAAGGCATATAATAGTTATATTTATTATACTTGCCCATGTGCATATTGCTTCCTTGATTAATTAATTTAACCAGTGTACGGTAGGCATTTGTGTCGTTTCCGAATATAGCACCGGATCGGTTAGGTCTACGCTGGGTTGGAGGGGTGACACGCTTGTTGCTAGTGGGCTTCCACCCTGGACATGCTATCTTGCTGACAACAAAGCTCMGGTGAACCGTTTTGTTAATAAAAATGGTAATTTTTAAACAACAGTTGATGTGTTTTGCCATTTCATTCGTAGGTGTCAAACATATAGAAACATCTCTTCTCTTTGTTAAAGTTGATGTTAGCTAAAATTAACCCTGTAACCATGACAATACCTTAAATTGAGGTATGTGATTTTAAATACACAGTTGATTTTAACTTAAAATAGAGTAGAGAAACCGGTCCAAAGAATTTATTCAATTTTTGAACCGCAAAGGCGTTCGATAGGGTTTGTCATGTCTTGCTGAAAGCAAAGCTCTCGGAAATAGGGCCTGGGGAAGGAGTGGTGTCTTGGTTAGGTAGCTTCCTGGATGGGAGAACACGGTATCTAAAGGTATGACTATGTTTCTAGGAGTATAGATGTGAACTCTGGTGTGCCACAGGGGTCTCATTGTGGTCCGATTCTGTTTAACCTCTTGGTGAACGATTTGCATACCGTAGTGAAGTACTGTAACTTTGTACTTTATAAGTAAGTGATAAGTGTAGGCTTCAAGAGAATCTCGATAGTTTTTTTTTGGACTAGGACAAATGGCCTGGTTGTGAACAGGAATAAATTAGTGTTATGTGATTACGTTACGTGTTTTGAGTATTCTGTTAATGGTACATTGATTGGTAGAGTTGAGGTCATTAGGGACCTTGGTGTTTATATTGATGTCAAGTTTCCTCATTAAGAATTCAGCTGATTTCTCGTTAAGGTCTTTTAGGATTGTTTTCTGTTCACTGATTCGTCCTGGCCTTGAATATGCTAGCGTGGTTTGGTCTCCACATTATGATTGTGATATTGATGCACTGGAGCAGGTGCAGAGGAGATTCTTGAGACAATATGGCTTTAAGTCTTCGCTCACGCGAGAAACATTTCAGTATTTAACCATGATGAATATTCTGAATATCCAGTAACTAAAACATAGAAGATTATTTGTTGCCGGCATTTCTTTGTTCTGTAAATTAATTATTGTTGTATCTTAACTGTCCGGAACTACTGTTTCACATCGACTTATCACAGGTCACGATCATTGCATTTGTTTCGTATTGGACATACATCATTCCATGAATTATTCTTTTTTGCTCCCTTGTTTACTGTACCGACAAGTACGTCGTATTGCGGTGTCCAGAAGAAACAGTGGCTAATCGGATAACGAAGGGATGTCCCCAGGGATCAATCTGCGGGCCGGTCTTCTGGGACACCATGATGGATGCCTTGCTGACTGAGTTAGATCGCAACGAAAGCGTTGGCGCTATGGTTGCATACGCTGATGACCTTGCGAGCATCATAGAGGGAAATGGCAGAAATAGAACAAAAAGCGGCCGACGTGATAGCGTCCATGAAAAATTGATGCCGTAGAAACAAGATGAGAATGGTCACCGGAAAGACCCAGTGTGTCCTAATGAAAGGTACCCTTGAGAGAGACGCTGTAATCCGTCTCAACGGAGAGAAGATCAGAAAGAAAACAGTTAGTAAATACCCGGGTGTAAAAACAGACGAAATGATGAATTTTGTAGAATACGTTGAAATGGTTTGCGGAAGGGCGGCAGCTTTGATGCAAAATATCATCATGAGCATTGCCAGGAGGCAGTACCATATACGGCTGCCTGCCTTGAAAGTTTACATGAATGCAGTAATGGCTGCCATCTTGGGATACCGAGCGCACCGTCTGATTTTGGTTAAACCAAGGGCGGCGGTTAGAAGAACGTAAAGGAGGGTCCTGGAGCGGGTGTCTGGGGCATTTCCGACTGTATCTGTGGATGCCTGGCGGTCATTCTGGATGAGATGCCCCTGGGGGTTTGGAAATTAGGCGGCGGCCAGCGGGGTACGGGCTTCGCAAGGGTAGGCAGAATAGAGCGGTGACGGTCCTGGGAATGCGGGGACAAAAAGATAGGTGTGAGAAATGGAAATGTTGCAGAAAGACTGCGGGAAAGGAGCCTAATTAAGCGAGGGCGTTCTTTCTGTTTATCGTTGAGCGAAAGAGAAAGCAATGTAGAGTTTATGGAATCCACGCGTTATTAGGGAACTGTTGTCAGGATAGGTACGTGGTTATGCGGTGTCCGGGTGAAACGGTGGTGAAACACATAACGAAAAGATGTCCCCAGGGATCGATCTCAGAACCGGTCTTCTGGGACATTATCATGGACAAACTTCTGAGATTTATGAACACGACAAGAAATGTAGAATCAGCGATAGCATATGCAGATAACTTGGCTATAATAACAGGAGGTAAACCAGACCTCGAAAGTAAATTAAACGAAACACTGCAGAACTTAAATGAATGGTGTAATGAAAATAAAATGAAAGTAGCTGTACAGAAAACAAGGTAAGTACTGATGAATGCCACACTCTTGAGAGTCCCAAAAATGAAGCTCGGTGAAGAAAGGATAAAAAGAAAACAGGCCAACTCATATGCTCGTGCTCGTGCTGCGTTACGAAGAGTGCTTCGAAGTGAACGGTGATTATGAAAGAATGAAATAGGTCTGTAGGAAACCGAACTGTGAATAAAAGATTTTTTCTCACGAATACACTTTTTAATGACAAAACGCTATTAGTTTACAAAAATGCCTCATACTACTAGGCAGCACGCAGCGCAGAAACTGTTAAATAGGCGATTAAAACATATAATTTCTATTTTGATTTAATTTGAAAACCTTTTCTTCTAGGTTTGTTTCACCGCGGGTTGTCCCAGAGCGGAAATGCCCTTTTGCCCTGGGCTTTATCAGAACAACCCCTAAACAAGACCATGACTGTAGCCAAACTGCTAGATTGTGATACTTCCTCTAGCAAAGCAATGGTGGATTGTTTAAGGACCAAACCTTATGATGCAGTCGTGAAAACTGTTCCTAACTTTTCAGTATTGATTGATGCAATGCCGTGTACACCGTTTGGTCCGGTCGTCGAAAAGGGCGGAAACAACCCTTTCATAACTGAGACCCCATATCAGATTATTTCCAAAGGAAAGATTGTCAGTGATGTACCTTGGGTTACGACTAACGTAGCACAGGAAGGACTGTTTGTAACGTTATGTGAGTATTACAGTATAAAAAGTCGTGGAATCATGTTTCTACAATTTAACGGAGACAGTCGCGGTTCAACTAAGCTTACGAAGCTTATATATACAAGATTTTTTGAGGCCTTATTCCTTATTTTATTATTTTACTCCGGATTTGCTGCCAAAAAATACTTTATCTGAACAAGGTGAGGAATTATCAGTGGGAGCTTGTTATAAACATACAATGTAATTTATACAAAATGTCTGGAAAAAAATCAAAATGTTAAAGCATCTGATCATTGCTACGCTACCAAGTGTAGCCTCTCATCCCTTTTTTCCTAATAACACTATTGGCGGTGAATGACAAACGAATATCTAATATCATTTAAACACTTATTATAACCTTTTGGTGCATGTTAAATGTTTTCCACTAAGGTGCTCCTGCACTACAAATTTTTTGCCAAAAATAATGTTTTACAAATTATAATCATGATTTAAAGCAAGATCAGTTTTGGACAACAAACTGAAGTAAACCGGTACCGGAGAAACAATGGGGTCGTCCCACATTTTTTTTTATTTTACATTTAAAATGTACATAAAAATTGAAGCACAAAAACATTTTTTTGCGATTTTGTCGGTTCTTCTTTGCCGAGAAAAAATGTGAAAGTATGAATTTTTCAATATCCGTTTCAAATGCCTCGATATTCCGCCACGGAGGTGACGTAAAAGGTTCGCATGCTGACGAAAGCGAGAAACACCAATAGCCAGTGCTCTAGCGGCATTGCAAGTAATATTTGTTTACATTTTTTGAGCTGCGTCGCGTTGCCAATGTGGGCAAATTTTGGCGATACCGTGAGGAAAGGAAAACCTAAACTGGCATTGTGACATTGATACCTAGGTCAACTTAAGGCGTATTTGTAAAAATAACTTAAATCGTCCTTCAGTCAGTTTATTCTATAATGAACAGTTTAATATAATAAGCGCATTCACTGGCCTTTTGCTGAAATACGAAAGCACTTTAACCATCGAACCTGCTTTTGAACTAATGTTTTTACTATGAGGAATTAAACGACGCTTGAAGCTTGATAATGTTTAGTTTGTATACTTTCGTATGACAACGATATGATAAATTTTGAAACTGTCAGGACGGTCTCTGGCCGTCGTTAGGAAGAAAACGGTAAAGTACCGCTGACAACATCGCACGTTCGCACGTGCTGCATGTGTCACATGTGTAACGAATAATCCTAACAACTCTAGCCTTGCGTTTTTGTTTACATAGTTTGGTCAAACTTTCGAGTTTCGTATTTGTCAGATTAAGTGGTGGGGCAAGATGTTGTCGAAGTATTTGGGTAATCTGTTGTTTTTTAATGTCAGAATGKCTTACATTAAGAAGTGTTTTGTTCCGCGTTGTAAGAATACTACTGCTGATGAACAGTTACAGGTTATTCCTATGTTTACATTATAATATTGATGTTGACGGTTATACTTATACATTCGCCGCTCTCTCTCACTCCCATTACATTATTTGTATTTCTCTGGCTATTTATAAATCTGACAACAGTGAGTACGTAGTTACCTAGGCAGCTGCAACAGTGCGCATGACGGAAATTAGGAACCTTTTGCGTAGTTGTTGGCGGATTTAAGAACATGTTTAAAACAGGGAAATTTTTCTACCGCCGTTTGTTACGAGTTGAATTAATCTGAAAGCAAAATAGATGTGTGGCACTAGTATTCATGATGTAAGCAATGAAAGGCATAGGTTAAAACTATCAAATTTTAATGTGCGGGACGACCCTATTCCAATGGCGTAAGAAAAGTAACCCTGAAAATCGCAACCTATTTAACATTCATATAGGTATATGGAATGCTGCGTAACCGGCCTTAGAATTTCGAAAGTGACTTTAAAATGCAAAAGATCATGAGGTATTTTAATATATTTTCAAATTAACGAGGCATTGATTAAGATGTTCTTTCCAAGAATTGAATTGAGTTATGTTCCAGCCACACACTAATAACGCACCCCCCTATATCTTCTTGTATATATTCATGATTAGAATTGAAAAAATTAACCAATTACTGATGTCCAGATTATTGGTCTTTGTGCGCGGCGGCAAACATTCACATTTAATATCAATCTTCTTACAAATGGTTTTCTTTTATTTATGAAATTTAAATATAAATAATTTCCTATTGGTATTGCATCCGGCATTTTGTGTTTGTGTTTTTAACTATTATTGTATGCTTTCTAGGTTTGAAAATGAAAAAGGCTATGGGTAAATTGATTACAGAATGGTATGACCTGCTTCCATACGTTCTTGATTATTACGGTACTACCGATCATTCTTCTTGGCGGGATGTATCAGAAAAAATTCGCAACTTCTACATAAAGGACCAAACTATGGATAACCTGAACATAACCGCATTAGCACAGGTTAGTTGTTTTCAATTTTAGTTTATTTTATGTCATACTAGTTAGAATTATAATTATTTGACCTTGAATCTGAATAGGGTTTTGGTGGTGAAGTGCCATCACATTGATAAAGATGCCTCGAGTTCGATTCGCGGTCAAAGCCTATATTCATTATAAATACATTCAGGCTATAATTAGCGTTTTTTTCATTAATATAACACAATTTGGGTTGTAATTAGCTGATAGTCGCCAAAATCTGATCACCGCAGCGAATTCGGCTCTGAAGCTAGAAAATACTGTAACGTTACATGTAGTTTAAGGCTTTGGTGGTGTAGTGGCACTACATTTGGACGGCAGTCAAGAGGACCTGGGATCGATTCCCAGTCAAACTTTTTGTACCTGAAAAAATCGCTAAAAATGTTTTCCTACGTTCCTAAGTTTTCTTCTAGGGGACGAATTTGCCATCACGCTACAAATAAACGCAAATAAATCCAAAATTGGCCGATATAATGTAGGTGGTAAATAGAATTTTTTAATTCTCTATTTAATTATATAGAGGTCTCTTAACAACATTTTTTCTCTAGTTGACATGGTAACGACACTACGAAGCAAAATAGCCTTGAAATTTCTAGATGCTGTTCTTTTAAATGTCTCCATCAAATTTAAGGAACTTCAAGTTTCAAGGGGATTAATGTTAATATTAATGATAATTATTTTATTATTAATAATAGTAAATACGTTTTTATCCTAGATTTTTTCCTCAAACAGAAGCGTGAGCGGTGCCCAAAATACGCCGCCCCGTACTCTTAGTGAATATATGGGTTAGTTATCCCGCTAAGTATCTCCTATATTTTTCAGTTAGAACGTTTTCGTTCTGGATGTTGCATTACTTTCGATCTCAATTGTATATGCAAGTAAATTAAAAAAGAAAATCTTGTTTCATATGACCTAGCATTATCAACGAAGACATAATTTCTTTTACTTGCAGATGTTTTCTGACCGATTTTTCCTCGCTGATACAGACTTGGCCATTAAACTACATTCCAAGAATTCAAAATCACCGGTGTATTACTACTGGATGTCTTATATCCTGCAACAAGGATCTTTGTTTGGAATGAAAGAAGACGGTAATGTATCACTAGATGATTCCGAAATATCTACTTTGAAGTCAAAAAGTTTATGTTATTAATTTGGCGATTTACGCTTTACCTACGTTTAATGCAACACATTTTATCCACGCTTCCTTCTCTATATAGCTTTCGTTGATGTTTAAGTGTATTATAGGTATAATGCATTCCGATGATACGAGGCTATTCCTCAAATTACTGGTGAATCCAGATGTATTTGAAAAGGACGACGAGGCGATGAAGGATATTATGTTAGACTTCATCTATACTTACGCAAAAACAGGGTAAATTACTGTAATTTAATAAATGGATCAAACCTGCCAGGTTGCCGAATTTTTAGGATTCCTAAATATGGTGGTGTTGATTGGAAACCCCTTGGTAAAGATAAGATCAATTATTTACATATAGCTTCACCTACCCAGATAGCAATGGAAGAGAAGGAAAGTTTGGCACCCTTGGAGTTTTGGAATTCCTTGCCTATAATGGAGAATGTAAAGGCTTGAGGAGATTGAAAAATGAACTGGATAGTTATATATAATAGCAAGAATTGTTAATAAATAGCTGTTTTCTGTTTATCTTTCGTTATTTAAATAAGAACCATGTTGAAAGCTGTACTTTATTCTTGATTGTAGATAGTTTTTCGCTTTTTCTAAAAATAAATTATTGAAAAACGTTGTTAAAGACTACTGATAAGTACTTACAATAAATTATTTGGTGAACTAGATATAATAAAATTTATCTGTATTCTGAGTGAGCTTAGTGGATTGTAAGTCAGCTTCGCTAAACGATTTTATTGAAAAGTGCGGCAACCACGAGGTATTGCAGTATTATTGCATTCGATAGTTGGCTAAGAGTTTAGTTTAGGGTTCTAATAGACCTGGAAAAACAAACGGGAACATACTCGTATGTCAACTGTCAGTTAATTAAAATAGATTGTATCAAAAGTTAAAGTTGAATAAACCACAATATGAATTAATGTACCAGCTGTTTAATTTATATAAAATGAGAACCAAACAGAACACCTTTATAATGTGTATTCTGCCCTAGATTTGACGGCCTCTTATCCACAGGATCCCATTTCATGAGGGTGAGTTCCATGAAGGGCTTTGGCGTTCTATTGGTCAATGCTGACTTCGATACTTCGAGTTTCTGGTTGCTGGTCTTGACTTCTGACGTTCAACGGACAGTATGCATCTGCACTGTTTACAACTCGGCACAAATCCATATTGTTTTTACTGTAGAAGTATTGCCGTAGCCTCTTGATTTGTGGTTCTAGTGCACTCTTCAGGTTCCTGATGCCTAACCCTCCCTGATTGTGTGGTAAATTCTCTAAACTGCAGCTTTTGGGTCGCGCATTCTGTACTTAGTAAGCGTGACACGTGTGGTTCTTTCCAGATCTCCATTGTCTGTTCTGGTCCAGTCAATCATTCCAAATGAGTAGAGGAGTACTAGTATACCATATGTATTGATTGCAGTGTTTAATTCTGCCTGGAGGGTGTTTTTTTAGTCTAGCACCAAACTTCTTGCTTAGTGATTCCCTCATTTCATTCAACTTTATTCCTTTCAATTGCATGAATCCCAAGTATTTGTAGTGTTCACTCTCTGATAAAGATTCTATTAGTTGGTCGTCCCTAGTACGTATCCCTTCATTGTTGGTCAATGCTTCCTTCACCAAGCTGATTGTCTTGCATTTGTCGTTGCCAAACTCCATTCTTTTATCGTTACTGAACTTCTCGGTGATATGTACAAGTTTTTCAAGCTGTTCCTGCGAGCTAGCGTAAAGCTTTAGGTCATCCATGTAAAGAAGGTGATTCAGAAGGTACTCTTGGTTGTCAGCCTTTATCTTGAATCCGAAATCTGTTTCGTTTAGGCACAGAGTCCTTAAGCAGTCACCCTGAAAGATTTCCTCCTACCATCGGAGATGTAGAGTGTGGTTGACCAAGTCAGCATTGCCCCGAGTTCGATTCTCGGTGGGATACTAGTAATTGAGATTCAATCCCGATCCCACTGGTATCCATAACATTGGCAATAGATGGCGTAGCATTGGTCTTCACATTACAGTCACTAAATGGAATGCAGTACCGCACAGTCCGCCATATTGGGAGTAAAAGTTTTGTCGAGAACATTCAAATTTTGCAATGTTAATTTTACTTAGATTGAAATTAGAATAAGACCAAGATCAATAATGATTATTGATCAAGATAGAGAAAAACAAACATTGCAAAATTAGAATGTTCTCGCCAAAACTTTTACTCTTAATATGGCGGACGTTGCGGTACTGTATTCCATTTAGTGACTGTACTTCACATTTTCAGAATAAAACGTCAGTTAATAATGTTGAAGTTACCAATATACGTTCACATTCAAGTATTTTGTCAATTTAATTTATCATGGTTGTTGTTGTCAATAAGTTTTTTTTACTCACTTAAAATAATAAAATGTCACATATTCCTAGTTTTATTCTAACATAAAGCAAGTTTCCCAACAAGCAAAATTATTTTATAATTTCCAAACAGCAAGGCATATTTACTTTAGTGTTGTTTTATTATTGTTCCTCGATGTCTATTTTATTTTATAAGGTACTCCCTTACGAGTATTCAGCTTCATTACACTAAATGTTATATAGTTTAGTGTTAGGAACGTTTTCGCAGCAAAATTATAAAACAGAGTTAAGCACCGTTTTATACTCATTGTATAAAGGTTTACACAACTTCTTACAGAACATTTTCCCAGTGGAGACAAATTATTTTATAAAGGATTTAAATATGTGTTATTCAACACTGAATCGTCATCTTGTGAACACCTATAAAACTATTATATTAAGTCTTGACTTGACACAAGTAAAAAAAACAATTTGTTATATAGCCATATTATTATCATGATTATAAACACATATATGGCCGCCATTGGGTAAAGCTCACTAAAAATTATTTGTTTTAGAAAATAGTAATGTACAAAAGTAATGTTTCTAACAAAAATGATTATAAAATGCGTTTTATAAACAGTGCAGATAGGTTTAAGATGCCACATAAATAAAAATATTTTTTGTATTTTCTAAATATTTCTTTTAAATTGATGAAATACTTGTTATTTTTGAAGCGCTTAAAAATTTTGTACACATATGTGCATATGTTACACAGAAAATTTTGTTTGGTAGTAGTTTCATGTGACTACAATTCAATACCACGCATAATTTATGTCATCTGGTACAGTATATATCTCGGTCTGAGGACATGTTTTATTTTACAGAAGAGGAATATGGATTGCAACTTTACCCAATCGTTAAGAAATAAATTATTCTCCGCCAAATCACTTAAAACACAGAAATATTGCTTTGAAGATGCTGAATGCGACAGAATTGTGTCATAATAGATAATACCGTAACATTTATAACACTGTTTTATAATGAATTGCTATAAAACCCTTTTGTAACTGATTTATAGTAATTTTTATACCAGCTCTGTAACTATCTACAAAACTGTTATATAACACCTACCAAAACCATTATGGGATACTATATATAACTAAAATATTTTATAAAGATGCGCCTTTTTGCATCTTTAAGCATTCTATAAGCGTTGTGACAATGTTTACAAGAGTGCCACTGTTATATAAAAATTGTTTTATAAACGTTTGCCTGACTATTATAGAGCTGTAAGTTGCCAGTTGGGTTGGAAATATAAATCACTTCAAAGTACATAATATCATCTACATGGCAGTTACTTCAACAAATAATACGCTCTCGCCGAGTTTCCAGCACGGTCCCCATAGCCCAATGGCCGAGTAACAGAGGTCAAATCTGGAGGTCCCAATTTAGATTCTCGGTGGGAGCCGATATTTTCCTTCCTAAAATTTGCCTCAAGAACCTACGAAATGTATACGATTGAATTAGTGTCTACKTTATAAATTTCTAAAATCTTGATCAGGAACGAATGGGGGGGGGGGGGGGTACTGAGTTACAAGCTTTCTTGTAGGTTATATATCCCATACTTAGGTTTCGATACTTCCGCGAGGCTGCTGCACTATGTCAATGGTTACTTGGTCCTTAGATCCTTGTGAATTTATATAACATTCTTTCTACTCCTCTGTCACGATGTTATTTGTGTGGAGGAAATCGTTTATCTTGGATCTTGGGTCATGGATGCATAATTGGTCTGTTTTTGGCTGGGTCCCGGCTGTAGGTATGTACCTTTAGGTAGAAGAAACGGCTGGCCTTGTGTTATCGTATTTTATTTCAGGTATTCAGGTATTTCGCTAACTTCTCCTGCACAGCTGTTGGCTCTTCTACCAGTAGTATGAATTGAGTTCGGCCCTAGTGCCTTTCATTTGGGGGGGGGGGGGTCTTCTAATAGTTGCTTGGRTAAAATCTGCTATTGCTGTATCAACTGGAGGCATCCTCGGTAGATTTCTAGGTACTGTTTCACGAACAGGTTCTTCTCCTTCTCAATTTTGACAGTGTTAATTATTCTTCAATAGGAAGCTATAAGGGGGCCGACACCACGTGCGAAAAACCAATTCCTATAAAAGTTTTAAAAATGTTTTATCACAAAAGTGTTTGCAGATTCGAACATATGTACAGTTGCTTTCTGACCTTCAATGAATCGTCCTGTATGTATTTCTACTATAGATTTCGCAGATAATGTTAAATTGATTAGACTTGCATTATTGATAATATAGACTGATTGTTGCGTGTACTGTTACGAGTACTTTAATAAATATTTAAGTATCTATTTAGATTGCATGCTTAGAAGTGATGTGCTTGTACGACGAATATCCTCTAGTAGAAAACTATATATGCCATTTTTCTAACATTCGGCTAAGTGTAGCTTTGTAGCCATGTGTCAGTTAATAAAGCCATTCGCTATAGTACTCGTAATGGCAAGGGTCGCCCTTATAGAATTCTTTGTCTACAATCCTGAAAAACGGAAATTTGAATGGACATATGGAATAACCATGAAGCTTCTTTTGTTATCTAGAGGACTGGCGACTATTTTCTTCATGTGGCTAATGTTTACTCCCCCAGACCCTTTAGAATACCTCACGTGGATTAGTGCTGTAGAGTCAATTTACAATTCTTTAAGCTTAGTTGTTTTAAACATTATCATTTATAGAGACCATAGGTACCAAGTAGAAGCATTCAACCATTTTGATGCTGTAGACAGGGCTTTCATTGCTATGGGTATTCGAACTTCAAAGAGGTTCAACAGCAGGTTGATCTTCTTTGTCTACTTCGAGTTTCTGCTGTATTTAATTACAGTGACAGCTGCGCGTCTTTATTTTATTAACGATGAGTTCTCCCTTTATACGTATCTTGGTATTGTGTCTGTAGGAATTTCATTATACAAGACGATTTCGTATACTTTCGTGCTTTTCCTACTTGGGCACAAATTTCAGTGTATTAATCGGTGTTTGAGTAAACTTGTGGGAATTAGAGGATGTGGTAGCTGCTTGGTCTGCTGTGATAGATTCAAACTCATGACTGAAATTAATGGCAGTGAACTCATTAGGACTGCGACGGCGAAACTTTCAGAAATGTGTGAACTTCATTACATTCAGTAAGTGCATACAGTATTTTCAGTTGGCTTTGAGTGATCAAGCAATAGAAGGGAGACGGCTTCTTAATACGAGCTTGTAAAATGCGTTTTTAAGTAATATTCTGCCAAAGTGTAAGACGCTCTCCAAGAAAGGTTTACCGTAATATAATAATTATAATTTACTACATTGTTCCAGTGCCTCTTAGCTCACGTATATACAAGAGCCATTTTTGCAGTTACTTGTTAGAAGTTGGGTTTCGAGATAAGCGTTCGGGCTCCTTTGAAACCAGCGCTTCTAAACCTATTCCTGATTACACCTTAGCTTTCAACTTGTAAATATTTGTGATTCAGAGAATGTATACAAGCATTTTACAACTCGGTTGCAACTTACTTTCGTCGTGGCAATGAAAATCAATCTATTAAATGTCACCTACCTACGGTTTCTTTATCATGTCTAGCAATTACATTTGAAAGAAATTAACAATGTTTTTGTTGCTTACATCAATTATTGCAAATTTATGTCATACCCTAAATTATTTAAATATTTCTATATTACCACTCAACACAAAGTATAAGGAATTGTCATTTATATAACTATATTTCTCTCTTAAAACTTTTTTCAGATCTCTCCAAATAAGTTTTCTGTTGATGACCTTGTAAGTATCTAGGCCAGGAATTCGAAACTTTAAATCATCCTGTAGATTAGTAAAGTTAAACCATAATTTTTGTATAAGCTTTTTGGTCATAAAACATATTAAACGAGATGTTTTTATTCTTATAGGGCCCCTGATAAAAAGAATATAGTTTAAGCAAAATTTATGCATTATAAGAAATAGATTAGGAGTAACCAGCAGTGCTAACAAACTTATTTCTTCCCAGAACCATGAATATATATATTACGTAAATATTTGTTAAATTGGTTAAAATATCGATACTTTTTCATCCTACATAAAGTCTTTATAAAGGTTAGATAATGATATCTAAATTAAAACAAACTTGCTTTTATCTGACAGAATTGTTTTAGGCACTCCAAGTAGCCTTTAGGGTGTTTGTTAAAAATTCTTTGAATCAAACATTTTGGAAATCTGCAATACGAATAGATGAACAAGAACTGAAGTGTAACCGGGTTTAGAGCCGCTGGTTTCAAAGGAATCCGAACGCTTATGTCGAAACCCACCCCCTAATAAGTAACTGCAAAAATTATCCTTATTTATGGTGCCTTAAGGGTCATTGGCACAGTATAGCAAATTATATTACGGTAGAGCGGCTATTATAGTTTTGCAGAGTATTACTTGAAAACGCATTTCCAACGGCACTACTTTTCCAATTCTTTATTTCCAGAGCTTTACATTCTATATACAACGCATTAAGTGAAACAGTTCGTATTTACCAGAAGTCCATCACTAGCAGTTTGATTATGGTCACATCTGTGATTTTGTTTTACTTCATGGATGTTGTCATATTTAGCTTCAAAGGTCACCGCCAAGTTAGCAACGCATCAAAAGTTGCGGTACTTATTGCAGCATTAAGTGTACTTTGCCTTTCCTGGATGCCATTTTTGCTGAGTGTAGAGCTGAATAAAACGGAGGTAAGGTTTGCTGAGTTTTTGTAGTTGTGATGGCATTCTAACTTTTGAGGACATGCTCAAAATGAAGTGCTACAAAACAGAAACAAAAGGCAACAAATTCCAGGGTTTTAAACGAGTTATTGTGTCGTTTGAAAAAAAATCTTGGACAATTCTTCAAAATCTTATAATCCAATGGGATAAAAAAGTTGATTTTTAGAAGGCTTCTAGTTTAACGTACCGAAAAATCTTTTTAGTATGTATTCCGATGAAAATCAATTCTCTTGGATGTTACTTGAAGTATTATAGAAAATATCCAGCTTAAGTGGATAAATGGCCATAATCAGCAGGGAGGCAACTACTGAATGGCATTATTTTTATTAATTTCCTCTACTATATTGTTCATATACTATTTAATAGTATATGATCGGGGGACATACGTTGCGTCAATGGTTTAAAAACAAAAGGTGGAACTGGGACATGTGTGCACAATATTCGGTAGTATCAAGGGTAGACATATTATCAAAAAAACAGAGCTAAAGAATCTTTATAGGCAGTAGGGCCAGAGCCTACCTGTGGAATGGCGTATCGGCCACAGAACTACTGAGATAAGAGCATCAATCAAGCAATGATGCTACATGTCGAAAGGGTATGGAAGGATTCTTTTTGATTTTATGATATCTTATTGAACTATTTCATTTTTTTGCCTGAGAAGAGACAGCAAACGTTTCCTCCAAGATATAAGATAATATTTTGTCGGATAGATCGCTGTCACTTGAAAACACTGACAAAAAGTTAATAGTCTGACGTTTCGATTACACTTGTAATCTTTGTCAAAGACGAAGAACCTCAAAATTTGCCTGACACAAGTTCAAACAAAATTTTGAAAGTAAATAAACAAATCACCAAGGATGCGAGACGTCATAGAAACAACGTGCCAACCTGATAAAAAAGGAACCTAACGATGAAAAAGGAACTACCTACCTACTAGATATACACGAACTACTTGATAAAAGATAACTACAAAATAGCCTTCCAAATGTCACCTAACTCATAATTTCCACAATCCCTATTAAAATTATTAGTATTCCTACAAATTTCTATAGCTTCTTTTATTAGACGTTTGTGATAATATTTTCTCTATGTAAAATTTTTGTTTTATCAAAATCAATCATGTGTTTAGTCAAATATAAGTGTTCAGCTACGGAAGATTTATCTATCTGTTGCAACCTAGTAGCTCGTATGTGTTCTTTCAAACGCGTACCTACTTTTCTTTTAGTTTGACCTATGTAACACTTTCCGCAAGAACAAGTAATTTTGTAAACACCTTCACTTTCTAAATGTACTTTATCTTTAGTAGAACTTAAAATTTTATCTAAATTATTATATGTACTATCAACAACTAAAATATCGTGTTTTCTAAGCATCCTCTTTAATTTTTCCGAAAGGCCTTGTACATAAGGCAAACTCAACTTCAATTTGCTTTGTCGTGGCTGAGAATTTACTTGATTTGGATGAGCACTTTTATTAAAAACTGACCAAATATTCTTACTACTATAACCATTTCTCACTAGCGCTGATTTAAGATGATATATTTCTTTTTGTACAGAACTTTCATCTGATATCCTTTGTGCTCTAACAAATAACGTTTGTTCTGTAAATTTGGACATCCAAGAAAGGTAAACTACCATTGCTTTCTAATTCCATAGTAAATTTTATGTCGGGATTTTGACTGTTTAAATGATTTAGAAACCTACCCAGCTCTTCTATACCGTGGGGCCAAATAACAAAAGTGTCATCTACATACCTATACCAACATTTTGGTTTAAGCTGAAAACTGTTTATCGCTTCATGTTCAACAAAAAAAAAAGCTATAGAAATTTGTAGGAATACTAATAATTTTAATAGGGATTGTGGAAATTATGGGTTAGGTGACATTTGGAAGGCTATTTTGTAGTTATCTGTTATCAAGTAGTTCCTGTATATCTAGTAGGTAGGTAGTACCTTTTTCATCGTTAGGTTCCTTTTTTATCAGGTTGGCACGTTGTTTCTATGACGTCTCGCATCCTTGGTGATTTGTTTATTTACTTTCAAAATTTTGTTTGAACTTGTGTCAGGCAAATTTTGAGGTTCTTCGTCTTTGACAAAGATTGCAGGTGTAATCGAAACGTCAGACTATTAACTTTTTGTCAGTGTTTTCAAGTGACAGCGATCTATCCGACAAAATATTATCTTATATTTATGGGCGCTGAAAGCATTCACCCTTGTTTCCTCCAAGACTTTTTCATTCACATCTTGTTCCCCCAAGGGTCATATTTGGGACCACTTTTGCTTATAATATTTTAAAGCTCAAAATTAACCAAAACGCCACCTTATGTCAAGCTGCTTTAAGAATCGCTTACCTTTATTTTAAGGTTGTGGTTCTTAATATTGCGTTGCAAATACACGTTTAGGTTTTATAGTTTATCTGAAATTACACCGCATGCAGAACAAACTTTGTACAGTTCAATTCTGCACTCAAGATTATGGATATGTAGACGTAATATGGTTTCCTGTTTACAATGCTTGTATTGTTCAACATCAGTCTGTGGAGACATTTTTTTTCATGTGTCTTAACTTGACGGATAGTTTTTACTCACTTAGGGAATCTATTCATTATGCGTCTTAATAGGCAGGTTTAGATTTATCTGTATTTACAGTAAAATAAGCGTTGGTAAATATTAAAGACAAAAGTTTTTCGTGTTCTAGCATTTTGTTTAAACCGTAACTTGATTGCCTAATGAATTGTATAATAGCAAGTTAGGTAGAAATTAAATTAAACATGGCCCACATCGAAAGTTGAAAGAGCATTGAAGATTATAGAATTCCTTGATTTGTTCATCAGCTTTTGTAGGACTTCCTATTTGTATCTAACTTGTGCACTATTCGTACATATTCGTATTTGTACACATTTAAGATACTTAATTGAATAACGTAACTTGTCTTGTTTTCTCTGTATTAGAGTAGAGCTACTGGAAGGATTCTTTCGAAAATCCATTTACTGTCAGAGAATCGAAAGAAAATTATAGAAGAAATAAATGGATTTTCTTTGCACGTTGCTGAAGTACCCTTGGAATTCAGTATTTCTGGCCTGTATTCACTAGAGCTGAGCATGATTTTGACGGTAAGTAATACCTACACGTTTGGGCAGTGTTTACAAAATATTGTATTACTTAGAGTTTGAATGATCTAGGGTATACAGCAAATTTTATAATGAACGTGTGATTAGCAAATCAGTTTTTAGCTAGAATACTCAGGGAAAATAAATTTACAGCAAATTTTGGGAGATTTGTATAGAACGTACATATACGTATACGAATAATTTTAATATTGTGGCAGTAGGCAGTGCCTTTTTACAGATAGTAATTATGTTATTACGGTCTTTAGTTACATTTATTTTAGAAGTAGAGGATTTTTTGAGACCAAATCATATCCATAGGATTTTGTTCCGTGTCTGACTGCCAAGTCGTTACTAAAAATTAATAACTACAAGTGGAGATATGTTGAATGGTTTCCATTGATGGTTTTCATTGTGAAACATTTTGAATAAATTAGATAGTTTGGAAACAAGTCGATTGAACGTGTGTGTTTTGTCCCACTCAATTTATCAGACTACTCTGACGATCATTTCGACCTAATGGTTGCAGCCTTATACTAAACTAAAATGTGCAGAATATTTACGTCCCTGTCAATATATTTGGTCCATATAAGATCCAATAATGTATTCTTGATAATTTCATTTTTCTGTGCGAAAAAGCTTTTCTTCGAAATTCGATATGAAAATTTTGGCCAAGACTGGAGACAAAGTCGAACCCATTGGTAGTTCATCGTATTGCTTCTAGAATTATGCTACTGAATGTAAAATAACTTTGATCTATGCAAATTTCCAGAATATCCAATAGTTCAGTTTTTCTGTGTTTGATAGTAGGTAGTTTTCTATTTTATTTTTGAGAATTGTTAAGAATTCATTTGGAAGGATAGAAGTAAAAAGATTAGACACATCAAAGTCAAAGGAAACAAGAATATCGTTATTTGGCATTAATAATTCTTTCACCTTGTTCTCCAAACCTACAGAATTCTTGGCGCGTATTTGGATTGGCATTCAATTGATCGTATTAAAACGTTGTTGGCGAATTTGCATAATGGAGTATCAGTGTAAGAAACGACCGGTCTTAAAGCTATTTTTGGGAGGCCATCTAGAATTGGAGCTCGGGAGTTCATTATTCTTAATTTGTACTTTTCTTTGTTTGATATCAAGTGTTTTGAAGATTTTAAAATGCTAGTGACGCCTTTTTGGAACTGGCCTGTGGGATCTGTATAAATTATTTAGTTTAGCCTGGTACTCATCTGTTTTTAAAGTGACAATGGTATTGCTCGTTTATTTATAATTTGACTTCTACATTTGACCGCTTATATGAATGGCAATTTTATTTGTATTTATTTGATATAGGTAATATCTGGATAAGTGTATTTTTCGTTTTTCGCTTCTTCATTTGTTACTTTGTCTGTGGCTAATCCTGTATTTATATACAATACTCCAAATTCTTTTTTAGACACTGGTAAATTTTGGTTATATTTTTAACCTTTATTTAATAATTTTTGTTCTGCTTGTGTACAATTTGTATTCGTAAGGTTGACTGAACGATCACTGTATTTAAATTCGCGTTGTTGATTTTAATTTAATTTTTTATTTGATGAGTACATAGATTTTTTTAACTTCTTAAATTGATTTGGTGAAAATATGCACGCCTTAGTATTAAAAAAGAAAAACTTAATATATTGTCGCAAGCAGGAGTTTTATGTTTTGTACACATTAATAACTCACCCTGTAGATGGGGATTATTAGATATAATCTAATAGGTTATATAATCAAGAAAATGCTCTGTATTAGCGTAAACTCAATTTCAGGTGTTCAGTGGTATCACAACCATATCGATAATAACACTTCAATTAATCAACGTCTTCACGGAAGGAATATCTAATAGCCTAGGAAATTAACAGTGTAAAAGACATGGCACCACGGACGAACCCTTTACAGCTCTTCTACCCAATTTATTGCTTATCTAAAGTCGTTTGGGTCCATCCAAACGTCACAAGAAGAACAAGTAAATGGGAATTCTCTACAAGAGCAACGATATACGCTTTGATATTTTTTATATCCGCAATTTTAGCTTTCAAAGCACACGAAACTGCAGATACGATACACTTAATGCCTACCACTTTGCTGTCATACAATTTCGATGTGGTTTTGATATACGGCAATCTGTTTGCATTGCCCTTCGTGTTGTGGTCTGTCATCAAGAATCGCAACAAATTTCTTGTTTTGTTCGTCAGGCTGAGCCAGTTTGACAGGGTCATGGAGAAGCATTTTAAACTGGATGGCCATCCAAGCTCCAAATTAGTTACAAGCGTTCTGACAGCTGGGTTTGTTTTTATGATGGTAACCTGGATTGCCAAAGTCGTCGCACTTTGGTTGGCTTTCCGTAATTTTCAGTGGCATGCCGGATACAGCACGCTCCTGGTTTATATTAGAATTGCCATGCTTGTACAGTATTGTTATGTTCTGTCCCAGATCTACTACAGGCTGCAACTTCTTAACGATTACGTCCAGAAAACACTTGATGCATCTGAGGTCATTTCTTTCAAGCCAGCCGTGATTTCCGAAAAGCTGTTAGCATGCTACGATTTTGAAACGAAAGAATACCAAATATCTGCGAACATAAGATCAGAACAACTGATGAAGACAAAGAAGGTTTTTGAGCTGTTCGGTATACTACGTGAACACTTGAGCCAGATCGGTGCCGACTTGAACGACATGTTTGGGATGTACTTCCTGGCCATCTTCCCATTAGCAGCCATGGAATACCTCCAGGAGCTCTTCTGCTGTTACTTGATGACCAAGCACCTAACCGATTTCGGAAAGTCTAATTTTGAATTGGTTGTTTTGCAGCACGTCCTCAATTCGTCGTTGAACACGATTTATAATCACTTTGGACCATTGTACTCGATCCAAAAGGTCGAAATTGAGGTAGGGAAATTGGGTGTTTTCACATTTTTTAGAAATCATGCCATGTGTATATTTGGAGCACCCTTGTTATGTCCTAAAAATATCAAAATTTTTCTAGCACCAGTTTTCGAAAAAAAAACAGTTCTGAAATTCAAATATAAAAATTGATGACCACACAAACGCAGTGTCCCGGGATGGAGACGGTGTGACGTAGCACCCGATGTAAACAAAGAATATGGCTTATGTTACCTACGTGCCTTTGCTTGTGCAGAGTGAAACGAGTTGTTTTCTTGCTTTTAACGGACTCCTACTAACAACTGGGAGAATGTTTAAGGATGTACAAACTACAAAGCAGAAGCTAACAGCAGATGGTGCATTATGCCAGTGTTCAAATTTCAAATACATCCGTCAATAGTCTCAACAAAGTATTCGTAAGTGTACCCGAAGACTACGAACACGAACGCAAACGGAGATGGTTTAAAGCAGCCAGAAGGGGTATGACCAAGACAAAATCTACATTTTACTGTTGTGAGACTTAGATTAACTGCATAATTTTTTGCACGATCTTTGTGTTCCGGGCATATCTTTGACTGCAGTATACATATGGGCTCCTCTCGCTTCACGTGAAAATAACCTATAGCTGCATCTCCGTGTTGCTCACGACTTGCACTCGAAAAAAGATTCATTTCGTTCAAAATATCAATGATCCATAATATATTAAATTGCAGATTAAGCTGCTCTATTGATTACTTATACTGCTGCTTTAGCGCCTTTGATTTCGGCAGCATTAAAACGTGGGTCGTTCTTGATAAATTCGGTGACTATAAACATATCTACAGCCGGCAAATGGTTCTAAGACGCTTTAACAAAGCATTCCGACGACATATTGTTAAATTTATAAAAAAAAAACAAACGAGAATACTCTCAAACATAACCAATAACGCAAACGAAATACGGAAAGTAGCGGACGCTATCTTGTTTACATCGGGTGATACGTCACAGCCAGTCCTAGTCAGTCTGAGAGTGTCTTAAAACTGCGTTGTTGCCACGTTGCGCACTGAGAAGTTAACAATTTATTTTGGTTAAAATTTTTTTTGCAGCGTTATAGATACAGATACACACTTAATTAATTAAGTACTCTTTTTTAATGTATAAAAGTTTATATTTTATAACTAGTGAACACACCCAATTTATCTCGTTGCAAACTCATTCTTAATTTGATCTGTTTCAGTTGCAACGAAGTAAGCGCATTATTTCAGATTTATATTTGAGAACCGCGCACAAGAACTACCTTTTGAAATTGGTGAGAATGTTACACGTACATTTCCAAGAAAGTCATCTCACTTTCTCCTGCGCTGGATTTATGCGTTTGGATTGGGTTCAGCTTGGACAAGTATAATTCGCCGGTTGATCACGTTTTCTTATGTTAATTGTTTTTTTTTTGTAGCTGTGGGGAAATACAGTATCGTACCTTATATTCTTTATTCAGTATCAGACATATTTGGATTTGAGACAGGAAACGAGGAATTACACTGTGAACATGCTTTAACCAGGAAATATCGTAGCAATCATCTCTTTCTCTGTTGTATGATAGTTCAATATAGCAATAAAATAGCAAATAGTTTGTTTCATAAATTTTATTAGAAGTATTATAGATATATAGATTCTATGAAATAATTTAGTGACCACAAATGTTATTATAATAACAGAGTTACCTGCCTTAGAAGTCAACAAGGAAAATAAAAATGCAATAATATGCAGGGTGTTTTATATAAAAAAAAACAACTGAACAACTATTTCACTTGTACTTTTAGACTTACGTTGTTGGTATTAATATAAAGAAATCAGGCAAATCGGGCACTTTATTGTAATCTTTATATTAGTATCCATGGCTGCTTGTAGTTGTTGTCTGCAATAGCTCCATTCGTAGTTTATAAACGTGGACCTCATTGTAGGCTTTCAATTTTCAATAAAATTGGAGACAATTATGAATCGTATACATATATAAGTGCTTATAACATAGCTTAGCGTAGTACAGCCATTTTATTAAAAATTAAATAGCTATCGAATTTTCAAAGCTTTCAAATAAAATATATCTCGTAAACCAAAGAAGATAGACGGAACTTGGATCAAGTAAACAAGGTACAAAAATTAAAAAGAGGAAGTGCTGTTAAAACTAATAGGACATTATTGGGCATACGTCGTACAATCTAATTTATTGTGCGGGCACAAGTAATATTACCAACACCTCCTTCCATTTCATTCTGGAAATGCCAAAATCTCTTAATATTATAGGTATAACGAGGGGTAGTCTCATTTTGCCTTTAACAATGCCAAATAAGTACAACGTTCTACATTTAATTACAAATCAAGGATTAAATTATCCGCAATTGAAAAAATAAATTTATGCATTCGTTATTCGAAGTTAATAATTTACTCCACAAAGCGTTATAGTTGTTAAGCTAATTAATTAGTTTATTTTGGTGCATTAGCTAGGGACATCTTTTATTTCGTCTTAATAATTCACCCACACTGAGACATAATACTAAAAACGGATAAATTTGAAATAAAACTTTATGCACAGTTGCCTAATAATTCGTCTGTGAGATTGATAACTGTAGACTACTTAGTGCTAATTATAATAATAATAATAAAGTTATTTATTGTGCAAAATAATGTACACAAAAGGTAGGAGATTTGACCTCAATCATTCTACCACTCCCCCGTTTACAAACAAATATACATGAAACGCGTTATATAAAAAACTAACATACAAATCAATCCAATTGCAAATTTCTGAAAAAAATTATGCTTAAGACGACGACTGAACGCCGCCAGTGGCAGGTCTACGATATCAAGAATTTTAATCAATAATGTAGAAGCTATGTAACCATAACTACCCTCAAATTTTGATGTGCGATGTTGAGGCACGGTAAAAGAATTATATCTGACATTGACATCATGAATTTGAGAGCATCTCACAAGAATATCTGTGAGACAAGAAGGTAGCCTGTTAGTATAAATCTTATACAATAGTATGCTATATAAGTATTCCATTCTGAGATTCATTTTTGGTTCATTTAAACGAATTAAATATGGAGTGATGTGCTCTCTGAATGGAACCTTGGACACGTATCTTATACAAGTATTCTGGACACGTTGAATTTTTAATTTTTAAACTTGAGAACAATAATCTACATGAGAATAAATTAATGCCTTTACTAATTTTAACTTTATATTATCATCCAAGATGTCCCTTAAGCCGTACATGGTTTTTAATTTAAAAAAACATATTGTGTACACTTCTTGGCAATGTTTGTTAAAACACAAACTTCTATCAAAGACGACACCCAAATTTTTAGCAGAGTCTACCCAATCAAGCACATTTCCATCAATAGTAACACTATAATTTGAACACACAAGGTCACTGTAATGCTGATTACCAATGCACATAGCAATAGATTTTTTTAGAATTAAGCTTTAGACCATGGTTTCTGCACCACTTGGAAAACAAATTTAAATCGTGATTAATAGCAGCTATTGCATTATCAACATCTCCTGTGATATAAGGAATATACAGCTGAGCGTCATCAGCATAAAGCTGAATCTGTGAACTAAACAAAGCTGCAGGCAAATCAAAAGTATACAGTAAGAATAATATAGGCCCCAAGATACTACCCTGAGGGACGCAACTTTTAGTTTCTTTTAGATCTGAGTTTAAAATCTCGCTTAGTATTATTCTCTGTAGCCTGCCGTAGAGATAGCTTGAAAACCATGTTTGTGCGACCTGGTCAAAACCTATGTAACTCAATTTAGCAATCAACAATTCAAGATTTACGAGGTCAAAGGCTTTACTTTGATCCAACAGTATAAGGATATTACTGTTGGATCGATCCATATTTGTAGCAATTTTATTGTTCACTCTGAGCAGAGCAGTTGTGGTGCTATGCCCCGAACGAAACCCTGACTGTACATACAGGCGGTAAAATAGAGTTTATATTCAAAAATTCATTATCCTGATCACACACCATACGTTCCAACAATTTAGAAAATGCAGGCAAAATACTAATAGGCCGCAAATCATTATAAGACGAGGGAGACGAGACTTTTGGCAGGGGTATAACGTTAGCAGATTTCCACGTTTGAAGAAACACACCAATCTCAAGGGAAACGTTAAATATATGTTTGACAACATTTAAACAATATGGTATTATTCATTCTAATATTCATTTCTATAAAACGTCAAGATAAACGTCATACATGTTTACGAATGTGTTCACAAAAAATTTACGTAAAAATTACGTTATGTGTCAAAAGCGGGTCTACATAAAACCTATGTAAAGTTAAAATAATTTCAATTTTTCGTTTTTGTAAAATTTGTGTATTACACGTACACATTACGAATTACGTTAATTGTGAATTGGTACTTACTTATGTTTAATTTTCAAAGCATAGAGGGAAAATGAAGAAGAAAACAATATATATACATTACTGTCTTACCTTTGATGATACGGCCTTCAGATTTGTTGAAGCACATTTTTACTACCTCCTGTTTAGAGTAAAAGCTTGGAAAAATTAATATTGTTTATGTTAATCGGTTTCTTTGAATGTTTTACTTACTCAAATAAAAATTTTGACAAAGCAAATATAACTAATATCCAAATATGGTATAGTATGTCAAAGTGAAAAACATTAACAGTAAAGAGAGAATCTTCCAAGTTAATGAAATTACAGTTTTAGGGATCTTTAAATAAAACAACTGTATAAAAATAAATTTGTTTATTTGGTTTTATTGTTATCGAAATGACATGTATGTAAGATATGCCTATCATAATTAGCCAATCGTAGTAGATCAGATACATTTAAATTGCATTAAATTACCTTACAACTATATATCTATATATTTTTGCAGAATTATGTAGGTTATTAGTTAGATTAGCAACAAATACGATATTTTCGATTTTTATATTTTCATCGGTCATACATTTTTTCTACTTTTACCACAATTTATAAAATTTGTATTAGAAATACCTAAATTTCTTAATGCCTGGCATGACATTGTTTTATTTGCACACACATTTGCATAATATATTTATGCAGTTTGACTTGCTAATATCATGTTTTAGCATCTCCTTAGTTTTGTGAAAGGGACGTCGATTATACGTTATTGTATACTTCAAAGGTTAGTTAGGTTTTACTTTAATACAGGTTAAAGTTGAAAAGCTGCTTAGCCTGAATATTTTCCTTACTACTGGGATCTTCAAACTGTATTTTCACTACGATAAAGGTTTATTAACATTACTATTATTACTGTATCCTTGTCTGCATTCCAATGCATATTTCATTTAACAAATTTATTAATTATTTGTTTTATACAAAATTCGTCTTCAAATCATTGATGATTATGAAAATAAACTTGAAAATTTAGTTTTGACGCTTCTTGCTCTACATTCATCAAATGTATTGTTATTTTTATTATTTCTTGCCCGCCTCCCTCCTCTAGAACATTTCTAATTCGTGTTATCGTTATTATTAAAATTAAGTAAAACAATAACTACAAATAAAATTATCATTCTTGCACACAGGTAGCATAATAAAGTACTTTTTATTTAGTAGTAGTCTGATACCTTATTGATCTGATCTGATATTTCATTATTTATGGTACACACCTAATAATTAAATTCTAACAAGTTTTTTACATTTTATTTTAGTCAGGTAATTTTTAAAACGAGTAGGTTGCAGTATGTTATAGAAGTTATCGAGGCGTGCACAACATAGTGCAAGCGCAATTTGGATACCACTAGTGTTTTACAATAATTGTTTTTTTTTAATTGGCCCACCACCCTCCACTTTAACACTATTTATATTTCTTGATCTTGATAGAAAATATCATGCTATCTTTCTACTCCAATTTCAGTAATGAGATTTTCACAGATCGCTTTCAATTAACATATCATTTAAATTGTTACGGACGCTCGAAAGTACTTTTCTGTCTTTTTAGTTCAATTATCGTACCTAGTATTTATCTAAACGCAGTTGTTATATAGCACACATAGAACCTACAGAACCTGCAATTAGGTGAGTTATTTTAAAGAAATCTTTAGGCGTATAAATACAAATTTTTATTATTTTTTTTGTCATTTTCGAATACAAAAATCAAATATTTCACTGTAAGGAAACAGGTTGTACTAACACATATATTATAAGTGATTAAACATTTGTATTTTGTACAGTTTACTTCGTATTAATCAGGCTGATTATATAATTAGGGAACAATTCCATAATATGTTTTATTGCTTTTTATCTTACTTTAACATCAACCAGGTGAATATACATAATATATTTATTTATATTTAAATCCATTTCGAATATTGTCTTTTGGCTTATGTCAAATGATCCATTGGTTACAGGTAAAGTTTCTTAAGAGAAAAATAAAAATGCAATGACAAGAATATAGCTACATGTTTATAAAATGAATCATATTTATATTAATTTTTTATTTATATTTGCTTCCACAAAATCATTTAAAGTAGTATAACTAGTATAAAAATTACATTGATAGAATGTCGTGACAATATAAATAAAATAATTCAAGGAGTTAATTTATAAAGTTTGAGCTTATAGTGATTTACATTTAAAACAATCTGGTCTAGTAGGGTAAATATATACTTCATTCCTACAAGTAGGCAATAGTCTGAGCTTTTTGCATCTCACTTACCTTTATTTTATATACTCAAGTTTAAAAGACCAAAAATGAATAATAAAAATTAGTGTTCTTGTATGTGGTATTTCGTTATTTGCATTATTTCTGTGGTCATTCACAATAGTACAGGTTTTTTCCCTTTTTATTTGCCATGTACATTTATAATACACATATATGTGGCATGCTGTCTATTTAATTTCACATATTAATTCTTTTATCCAGATGATCTATTCATTCATATTTGTCATTGATAAATTCGTATTTTGTACCAATAATTTAAATAATTACTTGTTCTTGAACAAAGTTAGCTCAGTGTTGTAGACACGACAGCGTGCTAACTAACCTAACTCTAGAATTATGAGTGATATACAAATGTCCCATTTACATTCACATTGCATAGTAACGTAATATACAACTTCACGCACTAGTAAACCCAAATGTCTTTAAATTTTCGTATATTTGGGGTACTACGTATCATGTTATCAGGGTAAAATATTCTTTTTATGCAATGCAAACAATCGACTTTACTTGTGATTACAAACACAAATCACAAACTTCTATAATATATTGTATTAACTTATTCCTATAATTTACGAAAAGTCAGAAATAGTTGATTATATTTTTTAATTAGAGTGGTATCTGATTTATTTTTTACAGAACTACTTACGAAGTACTTGAGGTACTTTATGAAATAAAAACAGAAACCTTCACTGTTAGTATATACCTAGTAATTCTTAAATATGGACAATAAAAAGTTTTTTATGCCTATTGTATATAGAAGTAACTTTCTCTCACTATTGTAACATACTGCGTTCTATTTCTAGTTTATTAATTTGCTTTTATCAAGTATATAACGTATATATAGGCTATTAATACTACTGCTTTTTGGACGACTTGTATGTTCAATCAAGTAAAATATTTTCGCTCTAAATTTTTACCACTTTTACTATATTTACTATATTATATACGATATTTGTTTATTACTCTTATTTTGCAGTATATTTCGCAGTTAATTTAAATTATGTTGTGAAATTTCACTGTATTGGCAAGTTATGTTTTCATTTGCTAAGTCTTCATCTTATATCAGTAAGATGAATGTATCGTACAGTTTTTATAACCACTTAGAATAGATATTACCCATATAAGATTTTTTAGTGCAGATTATAAGCCTCTGTTGAACTACATTACTCATGCAACACAAAAATTTAAATGTATCCATACAAGTTATATTCCATGTTATACACAGTATCATAAACACGTTGCGATTTATATTAATTACCCAGACACTGATATTTCATATGCTTTTTTATACTCGGTTCGATTCTTGCAGGTCACTATTACATGCATAAAAAAATTAATTTTAAACAGTCAATCACATTAGCTTTCGAAACCTATCGAATAATCGCAACCTACTTCAATAGAAGCGAAGAAAAGTTCGAACAACCTACTTTGGGAAACTACTCCACCTACCCCCCCTGCCTTAACAATCCCAACTACAAATTTTTCAATATCAACTCCCTACCTGTGACACAACGTTGCAACACAACAACACAAAAAATGATCTCAAATCATGTCCAACAAATTGGAATAAGACCCTTTATTTGTGAGAAATTAAATAAATTATGTTTCATTTTAAGTTGCAATTAGCAGTTCTTTAAAGAAAATTGTTTGAATTATCGATAACATAGTGTGCAGTACTTCTAAATGTATATCCATCATATTGTAAATTAGAGTTCATGCTTCTAAATTCCAAGAAATTGGTTCAAACGATAAAAAGAGAGAAGATAACCAAGTATAGTCCATGATGCTGCTCAAAATTAACTCTGTGAATTCACGTTGCATCTAAAGCTTTCATATGGGCAAGCAAGTATTACAAGAGAATCATCGTGTAAAACTACAGGAAAAGTTCTAAAACGCTGCAAATTTTATCGTTATAAAATCTTGGAGCCTAATGAGGACGATCCAGATAGAAAAACATAATTTTGTGAAATGATGTTTAATAGAATACAAGTGAGCTGAATTTTTAAAAAATGTTTTTTGGCGAGTATATATAGGATAAATATCTATATTATTAAAGTGATTATGGACGTATTCAGAGGTGAGCACATTGTCTGGGCTGGTATTTTAAGAGATGCCATAAATCATTCATCTGTGACAGTTTTATGCTCAGTATGGCGGAATGTTGAATAACATTATACAAAAGTTAAATAATATGGATTTTTCGGTCCTGGAGGGACTAATTAAGCATGAAAAAAATCATCAAAGGAGTGGATAGACGTAATTAACATCAATCAAGAAAAGAGATAGGATTACAAAATGTGAAAACTATCAGGTGAAAAGAGTTTATTCGTAGAATATATGAAGGGAACATAACAGATAAGACTGAGCCCTCATAGATCTAGGAAAGACATGTAATACGGCACGAAGAGAGAAATTCTGGCAATGGATGGAAAATATGATATCCCAAAAAAACCTGCTACACCCAAAAATCTATATACAAAGACAACTCCACTGCTGTGAAAATAAATAGTAGACATTGTCAGAGTTTCAAAACCAACAAGGGATTATTCTACATCACCTCTATTTTATTTTTTAATGATACTAAGGGCCTGCATACGAAAACGCGAAGGGATGGGAATTCCTATAAGAGGTGAACACCTTTATACACTTAGTTTTGTCGACGACCAAGGTGTATTTGTTCATGATGACGAAGACCTGGCCTACAGCACCCGCCAAAACAGAACACGCAGTCGTTGGTTCAGACAAAATCTTGGACTTGGATGTTTCAAATCATAAATAAAAATTTAGGAAGCAAAGCTATTGAATTATCACGGTTTTACGACCGTATCGGAAGTAATGAAGTTCAAATTAAAGATTATTTTATAAGACAATTGAATGTGGTACCTCGCACATTATTTAGAACGCAAAGAAACAAATTTTGAACACTCTAAGTATTGACCTTCACCAGATCGTCAATTGGATAATGAATAGAAGAAACCAAAACAGAATAACGTCTGCGAAAATGAAATACTGAGTAGATGTAATGGACGTAAAAGGAATGTCGGCTTGTCAAAATAAAGGGTCGCTGCAGGAAGCATGGGCTTCACTTAACAAATGAATTATTACGATAACTGAATCGAGAAAGATCTAGGAGAAAACTAGAGGAAAAAAGCTGTAATGACAGAATGGTGGAAGAGCCAATTGAAGGAGGGTGTAAACTATCTGAAAAGGATAATCAAAAGTTAGGAATAAGCAACAGCATGCCACAATTGAAGACCTGGGTCGTTGGATTATCCAGGAATGCCGGAATAATTCAAAAGCAACTTTGGGAAATGCGTCGATAATTCTAAAACAGAATGTCACTGTTTTGACATTTAATGAAATAAACTTCCTCGCGAAATTTGTTTAATTTCTCAAAAGCAAAACGGACCTGTTCCAATTTGTTGGACGTGGTTGGATAGCATTTTTTATTACCAACTACAACAACGAGCTATCGCAGGTGAGGGGTAGCTGCTATTTAAAAATTTGAAGTCGGAATAGAGGWTGGGTGGGGTAGTTTCAAAAGTATGTCATTCGAATTTCCCCTCGATTCTGTGGATTAATCGATTATCCCATTTGGTTTAAAAATTATTGCGATCACTTTAAAACTGTCAATTTTGCAAGCACGACGATCATTTCAAGATTTCATCATCTTTACCATTTCACTCTAGGATGGTAGAAATTTGTAATATTTATGTTACATTTAGCTTGACGCACTTAGTATGTTGTATCTTACACAGAAATTATTCAATCAAGTGTCTCGATATTATCAGTACAAAATGTGTTTTATATACATCAAATACACAGTATATCTTTCGTTAATTCTGTTTGTATCAATAATAATAATAATAATTTTACAATTTACTTTAATATTTCAGACAAGATGTATTTATTTCATACTGCCACAATTACACACTCATATAACAGAATACAGTTTAATTATTGTAATGTGACGTATAATACTAGCGCAGTGTTATAATAGTAACTAATAAATTGTGTTTTTGATACGGGTATCTTTTGCCTACTACTACCAGGGTTTTTATATCGTACTTATTAAAACATTGCATTACTTGTATCAAACTACAGAAACAATAATATTCACGATTATTGAAGGACAGTGAGCTATAAACTTACGAAAAAGTCGATATAGTAATATTGATTTATCAATACTAATACCATGTGTTTTATAACAATAACATGTTTTATATAAATTATTATCAATTCATTAGTGTGTTAGAAATATGTCAATACTCAGCCCAAACGTGTGTTTTGAAATTTTGCGACACCTTTTTACACTTGTATAAAGTATTGTAAACATTAATAATTTAAGATATTTATCACAAATACCACTGTTTTCACAAAATTAGTGCATGATTTACATATGACCATTACAATGCAGTTCGACTTATTTTCAAATTACTCCTTAATCTACATTACACCATGTGGAGCAATATTTAGAAGAAACGTCTTCATCTGATATACACAGATATAATGCAGATAATAAAATCTATTCCACAAGCTTTGTAACTCTTTTATATATAATTCTGTGCATTTTTTTGTCAATTAACTGTTTTGTCGTAATGGGGCTCGAATTACAACAAAAAAATATTGTATTATTATGAGTAACACCCTGCAATCACACTCAGTGTTTTTATTACCATTTAGTGTTTTTTTGCGTTTTTAGTATTTACGTTAACCTTACAAATTTGCATGAAAACTTTATTTCAAGTTTCTGTAAAAATAATATAGTTTCTTTTACTGAATATAAACAGGCGTTGATGTATAAAAATCATAATACTAAGTAATTATTTTAACTTCTTGTAATCATTGTTCAAATAATAGTATTTAGAAATGTTGGTAGCTTCTCTTACACAATAGTTACTTTTGTTGTCGATATTGCTTTTTTTAATAAATATATTCTCATACACCAGCTAAAATATATAAAACTATAATGTATTGAGCTTCATTAGCTTCATAATTAATTCAATTTCGTATACATTTTGTGTAACGATATTGCTGACGTGCTGTTTGATATTATAGTGTCAATGAACTAGTCATTATACAGCAAAATGTCCTCAGTAAACTGTTACTGGTTTGATACTTCAAATGATCACCTCCACAGGGTGTATATTTTTTGTTTTATTTGTTTTGCCCACCTCCCTCCACTAACACTATTTATATAGTGTTGCTTCAAATGGTCACCTCTGCAGGGTGTATACTTTTGCTTTGTTTTTTTTGCCCACCTCCCTCCTCTAATACATTTTATTGTAATAATACCAAAGAAGCTACATGGCTTTTTACCATAAAACGCTACACATTTTACTTTCATAGCTGTTGTTGTTCATCTTAATTCTATCCTATTAGCGCACGTTTGTTTGCTTAAGACTAAGTATACTTCTAGACCTTTTTGCATTATTTTACGGGTCCTTGGAGCTTTATATCTTTGTTATTGACGCTTCGTATATAAGAAACTCTTGGTAACGTTTAAATTTCTCTTTTCTTTCTTTTCTTGATGCATGTGTAATGGACAGTATATTTACCTGTTCAAAGTTTTTTTGTTATATGTGATATTATTGGCCAATTTTGCTCTACCATCCACTTAGTAATGGTAAAGTAAGTTATCGTTAAGATGCGTTATTTTTACACCTTCCAACTTTTGAAATTTCACACTAAAATATTTCTATTGCAGACTGTAGTCAGCTCACAGTTTTTTAATACCTTCACACAATCTTGTGGTAATATCTACATGTTGTTGCTATTTTTTCTATCTTGTGCAAATGAGTGAAAATATTAAACGGTATTGTTTATATATATTTCTCATTCTGGAATAAAACATTTCTCACCATGGTATATTTTTTAAGCTTTCATAACTTTTAAGTACGTATAATTTGTAATAATAACCTTATAACTCATACGTGGCAGGCTTATTCAGAAGTTGTTTTCAGATTCTGTCTTTACCGTTTTTAATAATCAAGTATGTACCTCTAGATTGTAAATAAATATTAATGTATATAAAAATTCATAATTATAAAATTAAATTTGGTAGTTCTTGTAAACTGAATAATGCATATAAACTTTTTTTAATTCTCATTTGAGCTATAAATCGTACACATTTTGTTGAATGAATATTAGATCGTTTTCGTAAAATAGTAGACTGTAGTAGTAGTAGTAGTAGTAGTAGACCATTTCTTATGTTTTACATTAACTGGTAAATACAACAGCTTAGACTTCAGCATAAATTATTTTTCGTAACAAGTAAATATTAAAAACTAAGCAGAGTATAGAAAATTTCAAAATTTCTTCTTGGAAGTAAAAATCGAAAACGTGATTATGTTAATAAAATTGCATGATTAAAGCATAATTGTCATTATTAAAAGCGTAACAGGCAATATTCTTAAAAATCAAGTAGAATTTTAAGTCCAATATAAAAATCAAAAGGCAAAAATTTCTTAGAATGTATTCTTCAAAAAGTTTAGGCGAAACGTAATTATTCTAATTATGTTGATCTCGTAATTAAAATCAAGTACTAAAACTGTTATTCCACCGAAGTTTAAATATCACTTAATGAAGCAGTAAATTAAAATACGTTTGCTGGAACCAAGTTGATTTCTTTTTCTCGTTCCTGGTAATTTTTCAGCCTTTTCTTGGCCCAATGTGTCCAATTCTTTCATCATTCTGGCCAGTCTTCTTACTTCGCAAATAATGAGTTTGGCTCGGTCCAAATAATCTACTTTCTGTAAGGTACCTTCAAGCTTGTTTACTCGTCCGGATGTTCCTTGGTCTGTTGGTTAAAATGCCTTCTTGATTTGTCCATTTTCATTCTTCAAAGTTGGTTTGGTTTTCATAGCAGTATCGTCCAATTTTATTCTGATTCCGTTAAATAATTATCCAGTGTGATTATTTTAATGGAATAGTGAAATAAATTCATGTCAACTAAGTGAACAATATCAGTTATAGTACTTCTATAAAAACAATGCAGTTTTATTATAGTAATACTTTAATATTTGTTCATTAAAAAAATACAACATTTATTTCATTTTATACGATTTAGTATAAAAAATTCAAAATTAAGTACAGAATGGTAAAAGTTATTCTCAGATTTTGCTTTAGTTAGTCAATTGAATAGTACAGTGACTAGTAATTTTCTCAAAATTAATGCTGTAATAATTGTCAGATGTTGCTGGATCTGTTGATTAAAATGCCTTCTTGATTTGTCCATTTTCATTCTTCAAGGTTGATTTAGTCTTCATTGCAGTATTATCCAAATTTATTTCGATTCCGTTAAATAATTATCCAGTGTGATTTTTTCAATGCAACAGTCAAATAAATTCATATCAATCAAGTGAACAATATCAGTTATAGTACTTTTATTAAGTATAGTAATACTTTAGTGTATATTCATTAGAAAAATACAACATTTACTTAATTTTATATGAATTAGTATAAAAATGTCTAAATAAGTGCAGAAGGGTAAAAGTTATTCTCAGATTTTTCATCAGTTAGTCAATTGAATGGTATAGTAACTAGTATTTTTTTCAGAATTAATACTGTAATTTTTAGAATAAGTAAGAAACATTGTTACGTTTCAACGATCTAATATTCTTTAAATAGCTAACAGATACGTAATATATAAAATTTCGGAATGCAAAACATTAAGATACTACTAAACATATTTGATTATTTATATAGAATTATCGACCTCAAAATGATTTAAGTAATATTAAATTGTTTTCAGAGTTATTCTTTTCCGTGTTATTTTTTATGTAGAATTATAGCTATTTGATTTGATTGAATGTTTAATTAAACGACGACTTAAATAGATATTTTACATTTATAATTTTCATATGTTTTGTAGATAGTATTTTGGCTATGCATTTTATATGCTTACTGATGTAAATAATATTATTGTTGTTGTAAGGTTTCGAGTTTATTTTCTTATTCTTAAACAGTTTTACTGTTTTGCAATTTTAGAAAATTTTCAGTAATACAATTTATTTTTAAACCATAGTTTTAACAGTAGCACATTGATAATCTTATTTCTCTAAATCTATCTACCTTATGTCACTACTTAACGAGCTAATTTGTTGTATGTACAACATTTTTGCATTTCACTGAAATCGATTTTATCCGCAAATATACTTCATTCAGTTTCTATTAGTACTGAAAAATATATCACATGTGAACTAAGCTATACTATTTTTATGTATGTAATAATGTAATTACCTTTGTCTTTAGTTATTTCCGTTCTATACATAATAACTTGGGTTGCCTTGGTATAGAATAATTTCGTATAAATCATCTTAACAGTTATTAGGTATTTTTATATTATTTGTATAGGTACAATAATATGTCACATATAATATGTATATAGGGATTCTGTTAGAGATAATCCTTTCATACATCAATTACACAAATATTAAAAAAAGATATTGCATTTACAGGCTAAAACATTGCTATTTGGCCTTCTACACACAATAATGATTTTCGTTCACCTTCTCCTGTTTTTGTTTTTAGACGATGTAATGTATTCAATTTGCAATATCTTATATAGGTCAATACCTTCTGCAATTCTGATGTTTGCTTTATAACTCTGCAGCCATATGTACACCTTTATACGTCTAAAGTGATGGTCATCTAACAGCATATACATTCTATACTTAATAGCACATGTGCATGCCATAATAACAAATAATAACACCACACATAAGTATAAAGATCATATTAATTAGTGCATACTCCACACACATCTTGCATGTCATGCTTGTCTTGAAGGAAAAAATAGAAAACATACAACAGAACACAATACATATACAAGTTTACACTTAAGGCGTGCTTTGCTTACACGGCAATAAAATTTTTGGCATTTCGTAAGTCGATTTTATATATTTCATATGTAATTTTTAACCCTTACATATCCTAATATATTTTGAAACTATTATTGTTTCTACTTTCTTCCTTAAATACCAAACCAAATTTATTTTTTTAGGTTGCCGGCTTATTCGTAAAATAACAAATACTAACAAATAATTTTATCATTTTTGATTTGAAAAGTTTACCAACAACCTTTTTCCAGGTTTGGGGTAACTTTAACAATGAAACAATTTAAAAATGTAGCGCTCAAAACCTTAAAACCTTTACATTGAAGTGGCGTACCGTAAACCAAACGGTTTAAAAAACTTTTTCGGCCTGTTTATGTAATTCGTGATAGCACTTTTCAGCCTTTCTTTCTGAGTAAAAATTAATTAGTTAAAAAGCTGCCGAATATTATATGCCGGCGATGTTTAGTCAATTTACACATTTGTCTCATTTCTCGTTATCTTAGAACCACTTAACCTTGTTCATTCTTGCTTGATCTCTTTATTAATTATACACCTACAATTAATCCGTACTACTTATAGCGTATAACGAATATATGAAAGTAAAACCTTAGGAAACGAAGTTTCATTGTATCGTTTTTTTTAATAGTTGGGGCTATAGGGTTACCCTGCGTAATATAGCTACACAATTAACGCTTTTTTAAATAAATTGAACTCAATTTCAATCAGTTCATTGACAATTCTTTGCTTTATTGCTACCTTTTATGCAGTTTAGTCTGTAACACAGTATATCTGTTTTGCAAATTTTGTGTACAATAATGGAAAGGCAAGAACGTTGTCCACTTAAAAAATATATTATTCGTTAAAATTTATATATAATTTGCTTGATTTCACCTTAGTTTCATGTAATTGGAGTAAGCAATAAACCAAGTTCAATTTTTTTTAACATGTACAATCCTATATCCTAAAACCATGTAACAGATATTAATTTCCCAGTAATTCCCTTTTATGTAATTCTTACTACTCAAAATTATGTCTATGATTGACGCAGTACAACCTTCACATGTCCAATATTCCGTAGTTTAAAAATGATGGTGCTATTACATTTTTGTATGTTGGACATAAAGTATTTCATTTTGTGACAAGGGTAAATTAAAGTAAGTTATTAATGACTAAAAATTTACTATTTTAATTTGGGTAACTAATCCTTTAGATGCTTTTTATGTTACGTTTTAGGTTTTGCCAAACCTACTTGTATTTTTTTGTATTAACAAGCTTAACTTGTTACATAATAATGCAATCGAAATATGGGGTTTTCTACACATCTGTCTCATTTTCATCATATGGGGATTAAGAAAAGGAATATCTATACAATCTTTAGATTAACAGATTAATAGCTATATCCTTTATGTAATAATCCATTTTACCACTGTATAAATCGACTCAATTCTCAATTTAAATTTGTCTTGACTAATTTATAATAATTTATTTACTACTTTCTCTTGCAGCAACCTTTATGTATTAATTGGTCAATCAGTTACACTTCTTTGAAAAAGTTATTTAATTTCAATCTTGAATCGTACACACCTCCATATTTTTATACCAAATGCGTTTCTTATACACCTTACAGATAATTAAATAATAAACCTGTTCGAGGTAGTGAGTTTTCTTTTATTTAAGTCTATGCTATGTTGAAAGTTTGTTTCGCCACTTTATACCCATTTTGTACCCTGCGCTGATATTGAATAGTTAAATCATTTGTTGCACTTAAAACATATCTTAACACGTCATTTATCATATACCACATAAATAATTATTGATTTGATAACCTAAAATATCTGTCTGTGTTTTTAATTATTCATATGTATTTTATATCTTCGTTTCAGAATTCTGCGTTAAAAATTGTTATACAGCATTCGTGCTTACCGAAACATACCATTTCATTATATACCCATGCATCTATACTTTTATCTGTTTTTGTTAGACCAAATATGTTCCTCTTAAACCATGGGTACTTTTTCGGCTTTAATTAACCCCTTTGGATCTTTACTATCCATACCAATTTGTCCATTAATGTTATTCTTCTTGGAACAATTATACCTAACTTGGTACTGTTGTATTATCCTGCTTGGTTTATAGGTTTCTTATACTGATATCAGATAGTCATAGACTATTTGTCGTGCTTTAAACGTTTGTGTTTATTAGTTTATAGTTTTTTGTAAATAGACACCATTTGTCAAACGCTTTCTTAAATCTTTGTTTCTTTGTAAACGTAGTAATTGTTTCTTGGTAATTAGATATAGGTACTATTTAATTTGTTAGTCGTTACCAATATGCCTTCATATTAATCTTTTGCTTATATTTGTAATAAAACACTTAAATCTATCACCACTATAGTGTATGCATTACCATTTTGCCTTGTTTACTATCAATTGTGTATACATTTTAGAAGTATCTATATGGTTATTTGCGAATAATATGTGGTCAAACTGGTTCCTTAACTTAAAAACTACTAACTACTAACTTTTTATGCTAGTACTCACTTTGCAACCATCCTTTTGTTACCATAAATCATCATTGTTTCTCGACAACTGATATTATTACTTTAGTGAATCGGCATTGTATAATTAAGTAAACCTACATGGCTGAAATTTACTTGATGATTTTTATACCGTATATGCCCTTTATAGGTTTTACAGATATACTTTTTGTATAAATTATATAATCGTTTGTTTCTAATTCAAATTTAACACCATTATTATACTTTGGTATATAGTTATTGTTTTATTCGTATATATTTATGATTATACATAATATGATTTCTAAAATCCTGTACTGCTTATTTCAATGATGGATACCTACTACCAAATGCTTGTATAATTCAGATAGGTTTAGTTGCAGGTCGTTACCCAAATTAACCTAAGGCAATCTTCAAAACTGGCATTTGAACATAGTAGCGTATTTAGTATTGCCAACATTATGCCCATTTCTCATACCATAATCACCTTATTTACATAATAATGTGGTTGCGTAGTTGTTTTGTGCGTCACATTTCAATGTGTTTTCAGTATGCCTGTACCTTATCGGGTCGTTTATTTTATTATCATATTTAAACATAATTTGTTAAAAAGGAGTACCGTATCTGCTTGATTTAAAAGTAATTTTTTTGGAAACTAGAGATGTCTAATGTCGTACAGTTCATTATTAGTTGTACTACACTAATTTGTTCATTAAAGTCCATTCTACTAAGTTGTACTTGTATATTTATTTTCCGACGTAACAAAAAACATGCTAACAAAATTGTTATTCGTTATAACCAAAATCGAGATATCGTACCGCTTATTATCATTTGTGTTATTAACAATAATACATAGTATAAGAGATATGACTGTTATCATTTACTAAAACATCTTGCATAAATTACCAACATCGATGATCGTAACATGTATAGCATATGTAGCTTTCTTGTGTTTTTTTTTAATTACAAATTGTTTTGAGAAACACTTATTTTCTAATTCGTTTTAGCGTTGCGGTATGTTAAAACAGCTACTTTTATATCTACTTCCACGATTTTTATGCGTAGGTAATCTTTTATAATTTGCTTTTCTACCTTACATTCTATTACTTGTATTAGAATAGCAGTCATATATTTTAGAGCAATTTCAATACCTGAATTTTCAAATACTTTTTTTTTCATTTTCATGAAAGTAAATGACTTATTAACCACTGTGTTTCTATGCACTTTGACATTACGTGCTTACGATTACTTCTATAGTTTTGTAGATTTATGACTTATATACTGGAGGTTCATAAATTTAATTAATACATATAATATATCGGTATTCTGCTTGATTTGGGGGAAATTGCATATTATTCATTAATTAATAATACTATTGATTTTGTGCAGATGAATTTGTTAATACATTTCATATAATATTGATATACAATTATACAAAATCATAAAAATGATTAGAGTTTGCAAATATTTAAAAAATACACTACTTATAAATATTTATCAGGACTAGTGTTTTTTAGGAAGACCTTTTTATATTCATACTTAAATAGGTCTAGTTTTTGACTTCCCCATTTCTTATAAAATATATATACATAACTGAGGTCGATGACCTCAGACCTGTTTGTGAACCATATTTCTGATATTAATTAATATATACTTTATGTCACACCTTTGTCTTTCCGAATAATACCATTCTTTCTGCTATACCTCATCTATTCCTAGATAGTTTTTTAGTATTTTCTACTTTTATATAATATGTTCACTAAATTAACATATTATATTTATTAACTAGCATTTGATTTGAGAATATCAGTAGTTTCTAATATCTTTTGCGCGTAATGTACTTATTTCTGTTCTTTATAACATCTTGTGCTGACGAATATGCTTACTGCACTAAATTCTATTACAAAAATCATACTTCATATTTTTTCATTAAAATCATTGATTGTAATAACACATATTACGTTTTGGTCCAATTAGATTCCACTAAGTTGAACTTATTTTTAGAGCTATTGATGCTTGTAGCGTTTGGGATTAATGTAGGATGCAAATTGCAGAATCACACTTCTTGTGTTAATTAATTTAATCGCTCTAACTAATGCGACTTGGTTGCTACACAAATATTTTTACTTGTTTTTTACTTATCAAGAGTAATGCAATTTAATGTACACGTTACACTTTGAACTTGTGAATCAGATATTAATTTTCGTATTATCGGAATTCTTCAATTCTGTTTCATAATATAACGTTGGTCTCTGATTAAAGTGTTGTGGGGAAAAATGGTTTCAATCGTAGAAATTTATACGTTTTATAATCATATACACACCTACCTATATTTGCATTATAAATAAATGTCTATTGCATTTATGCATAATTCTGCACCTACATGAATTATATTATACTTCAATTTAATAAATATTAAAAATAAATGCTTCACATTTTAGTTTAATAAAAATTTCAATTTGATATGAATACTCTCATTTTCTTAAATGCTATTTTTTTATTTCCATCGCATATCACTTGCTCTTGATGAAATATACATATATATTTTGGTATTGCCATACTAATCTAGCTTCCTAATTCCTTCCATAATTTATGCATGGGTTTTAGTTTAATATCTATATCATTTTCAAAAATGTAAAGGCAACGGGATTTTGCTTTTGTCCCTTCGTAATATCTTCGAAAACTTATTTCATACTATCATCAGGGAACATCTTACAAAAAACTTTCTCCCAACAAATCTGTAGGTACTCGTTTTAGTATCTTATTAACAGTAAACTTTAATTACTGTATTTCACATTTTTTCAATATTCCTGTCTTTACTAACTTACTAAAAACGTGTTTTTCGTTATAACTAAAGCCAATGTACTTTGTCATTTATTATCATTTTTGTTAATTTACAATAATAGATCGTATAAGATGTGTGACAGTGTTTTGTTGTTTACTACGTTAGTACCTTAGTGATTCCGTATTCTTTAAATCATATTGAGCCATATATTCTGTTCTTCTTTTCTTTCATTTTCTTGCGTATGTTAAAATTTCTTTTGCGCTTACCACTGCCTAAGTTACTTGAAGAGGCATTCTCTGTACTATATTTGCTTCTTACTATATGTACTTTTAAAAATGTTATGATAGATCTCTGTTTAAGTGTCAAGGAGAAAATCGTTTTTCGTTTTCTTTATGATAATCGGCGAAATTTACTTTTATGACCAAATTATATATACTTCAATTAAATTGGATTTAACTACTATCTCTTTAATTTCTATCGCTCATCATATTCGCTTGGCAAAATATATACCATTTCATGAAACATTTCAGTGTGTAACACTTAACTTTTTTTTACCATAAATACCTGCATTGGTTTTAGTTTATACCTTTACCATTTTCAAAAATGTATGAGCACCGGGTTTTTTATTTTGTCTCTGTTTCCTTAATATGTTTTAAAACTTCTGTAGTTCGGTTTATTAAAGACTTTTGTGTATTTGGTGCACTAATAGATATATGCTAATGCATTTCACGGAGCAGGTTTGCCACCGTTACGATATTTGGAGGTTCTACTTCTCAGTACCTATGCAACTGTTATATGGTATTGTTTTGAAATGTACAGTAAGTAACGATCTTTTTGAAACTAGTATCTACGTTGACAGTTATATTTTACTTATGTGTGTACCATTATTACATTTTAATGTATTTCACAAAAAATTACACTTTGAGATAAATACAGAATACTGTTCTCTAAAATGCTAGCTTCATTATTTTTCATTTCGTAGTGTTTTCACACCTTCAGTAATTAACATCGACGTGCTAAAATAATGAATACAATAAACGCATGCGGCGAATGTACACAAAGATTGGCACTTTACACTGTTGCACTAAATGCACTTATATTCATTTTGGTTTTTGCATATATTTTCTATCGGCATGAATGATCTGATTATATATCTTTGATCTTATTATTTTATAAATTTAATTAGTCATAAATGACCATTTATTTTCTATTATTCATATCTACCAATTTTAGTGTTAGATTTTTATACTTTATTGTTGTGTCCATACAGTTTAAGTATGTACGTTTTAATTAAGTTTACTTTATTATCTAACTCGTTACTTGTTTTATAAAAATACATTTTAGACCTACTAGCTTTACTTAGAAAACTGCATTCCATCAGTATACCTTTAAAAATATAGGGATGTAGTCATTTTTAATACCTACATATAATTTTTCATGAAATTGAAGCAACACCGTAGTTGTAAACATTAACATAACTTTGTCTATCCCTTCGTACCAATAATAAAACCACGTTGTTAAGAATACCATGTTAGTAAGACAGCTGTACTTATCTACATAGCTCATTCACAATAAGCTCAATTATTATAATTTACGTACCAAAAATAAATATATCGTTTATCAATTCTAGGTACGACAAACATTATTACCTCCCAACAGTATTATCTAATGCGTAATATTGGGATGACAGTTTTCATTTTTGTTTTCATGTATCCAAGACAATATCATGATATCAAGCTGGGACATTTGCTAATTCGTTTTTAATATAAAGATGGGGAGAAAAATTACCACTTATATATTCTAATGATAATAATAATTTGCTTTGTGACATTTACGGTGCAACAGACCGTTGGTTTTTCTAAACTGTTAAACTTTTGTTTTAATAATTGTATTTTAGTATACTGCACAAATACGTATTTAACAGCTCGCTATAATACTCATTAAAACATTACACTTAATGATTTTCGTTCGTTTCTTTGATTTTGTTTGTGAGAAGTAATTAAATTGTTTAGTACAATAATAGTTGGTGAGTTTAAAGAAATTGATTGAATTATTTTTTTGTAAATTAGCATATTGGCTATCATTTACCTACAAAAGTTTATACTATTATGTACGGTTTTTCTCATACTGGCAAGAAATAATATTTCTTCAAACATTATCTCAATGCAACACAGATTTAATTCATACCAACATCAATTATACTCAACCAAATGATAATACTTTAACTATACAATCGCTTTAGTTAGTAACACTCTTTTCAACTTCTTCGCACATTTTACTATACATTGTAATTCCATGCCCTAGAAACACACTTATTATGAAAGTTAACACTATTATTTATATATACACATACATAAGCATACCACAATCACATCCAAAAGATCTGCCTAGTTTGCAGCTACCATTATTTTCAACAGTAAACTAAGATAATATGCTTAATCTTTACATCTAATACCATTTTAGTTAGTGTATTATTCACTACCTTTAGCTCTATAATAATTCTATTTAGTGCATATGGCTGTATAGTGTATTAATTTTATACCGCTCAAAGCAAACTTTAGAGGTATGTCGTAAGCGTAAGGAAGAACTAGGCATTTAATAAAAGGCCAAGGGTTTTTATAAAAATTCGGCAAAACACAAACCAACAACGCAACTTTCGTTAGGACTACACCAATTCAGGCAGATTGATAGAATACCGAAAAAACGTGAGCAGAAGAATATACATCTCGTTCGGATTTATGCAATGCTGCAGTACATTTAAGCTGTACATTTTCAAGTTTACTTTTACCTAATTAACAACTCATATTCTTTAGCATGTTTACCATTCCGTTTACTACATATGCTGTATAATATTAAAATTTCGTATCCTACAAGGCACACTCTATGTAAGTAAATATTTTTTAGATGGGGCACTACCTAGTCATTCATAAATCGGTGGTTTTTTGTCTTAAATAGAAACATTTCTTTGGTTTTAAAACCTATAATGTCATCTTTGCTCTGTACAGTAGTTTTGTTCAGGACAACACAGTCCTTTGCCTTTGTTGTTATTCAACATTTTAAGAGCACAGCGAAAAATTTCTTACACCGTTAGTTATTTTTATGTTTATTAATGATAGATATATTTGCCATATAACTTACGTTGAAAATTATTATGACTAATTATATACATTCACTTCATTTATTCGTTGTACTCTTTTAACTATCTGATTGAAATGACTTGTTATTTCCATTGTATTATTGGCTTTTGCAGATATTTTCTTTACTGGCACAATAGTTTTCGTTTGCAAATTAATATAAAATTTATATATGTCCGACCACCTCCTCCTACTTATTAACTTTATTCCCCATCTTCTTAATTTTGGTATTAACATGTTATCTATTAATATTTCTAACTAATGATCAATTCGTACACTTTTACCTTATGTTAATATCATTAATGATTATTTCGTTTTTGTATTACATAAAACATGTATCAGCTTTACACACAGTATTTAGTATTATCAGGACAATACACAATATTATATTACGGCCGTTTGGTTATAGATTTCATTTCAGGAAATATCCTCTACCCTGTATTATAAGTGCTTTCTTCAGTAATATTTCCCATTTGCCTTATAAAAATTAATGTTTTTTAGTTGCGTACTTTATACTTCAGTAGACCTCATAAATACACCTTTAACAATACAGTCTAATACTGATTATAACAGTTATTATCGTTCTTTATATATAGAAACATTTTGTTTTGTCTTTTTTTTTCGATTTTCTTTGTCACTCATAACGATATGTTTATCTAAACTTTTCTATATCTAGTACCTTATTTATTTTATCTTTGCTACATTATGTTTGAATAGTCGAATTTAACATGTGTATCACTAATAACATCAGACTTCACCATTAATAATGCACTTTCGCTTCGTTTATTAGATGTGCTTTAACTATTTGTTTAAATGTAATTAGCAGCTAAATATAATTAGTTATATATTACTTCCATTACGCTTCAATTACGTTGTAAATTGTATTCCATTGTTTACACATAGTTTTCGTGTACAAGTTAATGTATAATTTATATATGCCCACCCACCTCCTCTAACACAATACAGCTATTACCTTTATTTTCCATGTTTTTAACTTTGGTACTATTGTTTTACCTTTATATTTCCGACCAATGGCCAATTCGTTCGCTTTCACCTTTCAAAAAAAAAAACAATGTGGTCGTTTAAACTAGGACATACGTCATTTATGATTGGCACAATATATCATTTCAGAAAATATTTACTACCCTGTACCACAAATACGTTCTTAAATTCTAGTTACGTTTTAACATTAACGCAACAAACGAAATTGTGTCTTTGTTATAAATTCTTACCAATACCGAGAAACATATTCTAATATTCGTTGTCTACCACCACAGATCTGCCTACTTTACAGCTATTTCATACCAAGATAAAAACACAAAAATACTTTTTCATTAAATCTTATACCCTTTAGTTATAAAACTTCATGTAGCTTGATTACCACTCCATTTATATGGATTATATGATTATGCCATTATAGTTTCATACCCTACATAGCACACATTGTTTATAATTTTTAAGTACGATACTTGACTTATTGATCATAAATCGGCGGTTTATTATATATTTTTTATTTTGAAACTCAAAATGCCATCCTTGCTCTACACAGTACTTTTTTTCAGTACAATACATTATTTTGCTGACCTTAGTTGTCTTTCACAACAATATGCTTATCTAAACTTTTCTATCTCTAGTACCTTGTTTAATTTCTATGTCTGCAGCTTGCAGTGAAAGGTTTCTGACACTCTTGGTTAGTTACTTTCATGTTGATTCGTTTTTTATGTTTTTAACTTTGATTATATCGTGTTACCTCTTTGTATAACCATTAAAAACAATTTAGTTTGTAATAAATAACTCATATATCAGTTTTACACGCGGCGTTCAGTATAAATACACCTTTGAAATAATACGATACCGTCTTTTGATTGCGGTTTCATACACACCATTTGTGCTTGGTACATACAATATACCATCTTCAGTTCTAGTTTACCTTTTACCTTGGCTTTTTTATACATGTTTATTGCAACAGACTAACTGTTTGTGTCTTTGTTGCTTACTATCTTTAACAAGGTTTACCTAGTTTTCAACTTTCATTATTAGAAAAATACGGACTTTATATAAACAGAAAAACACCTCGCTTCTTAAAAAAACTACTCATCCATTACACCTTATTCCTTTTAGTTAGTGAACTATTAATTTCCTTTAACCTGATTACCACTCCATTTACTAAATATGGCTGTATACTATTGTAATATCGTACCCTACAAAGCCTACTCTGTCTATTGTATTAAACATTTCTTTGGTTTTTGTCATCCTTGCTCTACACAGCACTTTTGTTAAGCATAATGAATTTTTTACCGATCTTCGTTGTCAATCACAACAATAAGTTTCTATTAACTTTTCTATCATAGCAACTTATTTATTTTCCACACCTGTCGAAAAAGTTTCAGACGCCATTAGTTACTTTTATGTTTATTAATGCTAACTACCTATAATACAACAATTTCAGGTTTCGTTAAACCATTAACCTTGTTTAAGTAGTCGAATTTGGTGTGTACAGTAGTAACATGAGTAATTTGTATTTCTTTGCTTGCATAGTCTTTTTGCCTTTTGCAGATATCTTCTTTCGCACATAAGTTAACATAAAAGTTATATATGCTCCTATAACCTCTTTCAACACTATATAATTATTACGTTTAATATCCATGTCTAACTTTGTATATTATCTTGTTACCTCTTTGTAATTCTGACCAATGATAATGACCTTACGTTAATCGTTGATGAATTATTTTGCGTTTGTATTTACCTTACACAGGTTCAGTATTGTCAGAACACACCTTTTTATAAATTTGATGCATAACCATTTGCGATTGGCAAAATGTACCATATCACAAAGTATTCACTATCTTGCAAGTTCTTCAGTTTTAAAGTTTACGTTTTACCTCCTCGTTTTTATAGAGCTTAATCTTACAGACTAACTGATATAATATATTTGCTTGGCATTTGCCTAGGCGAGTTAACACTATTAACTGTTCTGTTTACATTTCTTCAAATTCTATAGCGATTGCAACATTGACTTACTTCATACCAAAAGAAAAGTTCACCTTATTCCATAATACTTCAATCACAAAATACGCTCTAATTAGTTACCTACACTTTTCCAGCTTTTTCACTACGCCTTTTACTATATATGTAGTTATACAGTATTGTAATTTCATGACTTTATAAAACACTATACGAAGGTTAATCCTATTATAACTATTGTGTCTACATTCACAGTTTATACAATAAGCACATCAATTTGGTTTAATTTACCTTATTTATTATTTTCAAAAGTAATGGCTTACTTCATGTCGTCATGTGTTCCTAAGACAGCTTCACTAATCCATAAAAAATTATACCCATTAAGCTTTGGGTATTAAATTATGATTTTCGTTCAATTTATTTCCCACTTCTTTCACTAAATATGGCTGTATAGTAATATAATCTTATGCCCTCCAAAGCATTTTTTGTGCTTGACTACTTATTATTTGATAAATTGACAGCTTATTGTTTTGAATATAAACATTTCTATGATTTTGCAACACAGAATGTCATCCTTGTTTTATACAGTACCTACTTTTGCTCGGTACAACACAGTTTTTTGCTGATCTTTGTTGTCAATCATAGCAATAAGTTTCCTATCTCTAGTGCTTCGCTTACTTCCTCATCTGAAAAATTCTTATTGAAGATAGCTATATCTTTGCTACATTTCATACAACAAATCGCTGCTTTATTTTATGTTTTCCTGAACCATCAATCATGTGTTTAAATAGTAAAATTTAGTATGTGAAATTTTTCAGTAATAACATCAGACTTCACAATTAATATTGCACTTTCGCTTCGTTATAACTATTTGACTGAATGTAATTAGCAGCTATACAACATTCGTTATTTGTTATTTCAATTGTGCTTCAAAAATTGTATTTCATTGCCTACACATACTGTTTCGCTTTTGCAGATATTTTCTTTACTGGAACATAGTCTTCGTATACAACTTAATATAAAATTTATATATGCCTGCCCACCTCCTCTAACACAAGACAGCTATTACCTTTATTTTTCATGTTTTTAACTTGGGTATATTATCGTGTTACCTCTTTGTATTTCTGACCAATGGCAAATTCGCACACATTCGCCTTACGTTAATATCATTAATGATACCAAGAAATATATTTTTTATATTCGTTTTCTAACACCATATGCGTCTAAGAAATATTTGCATAGTACACAGCTTACATTGTTTAAAAAAATACTGACCTTCATATCATACCAACAGAAAAACACAGCTAGCTACTAAAAAAATTACTTATCTGTTAAACCCTATACCGCTTAGTTATAGAATTATTAGCTTCATGTAGCTTGTACCAATCCATTTAGTGACTGTACGCCATTACAGTTTCATCTCAAAATGCCATCCTTGCTCTACACGGTACTTTTGTTCAGTACAATACATTCTTTTGATGATCTTTGTTGTCATTGATAACAATATGGTTATCTAAACTTTTGTCTGTCTAGTACCTCATTTATGTCTGCAGCTTGCAGTGCAAGTTTTTACACCATTGGTTACTTATGTTTGTTTATGATAGTTACCTTTGCTACATTTCCTACTACAGATGACTGCTTTATTTCAGATTTCTTTAAACCATTAATCTCATGTTTAAATAGTCGAATTTAGTATGCGTAATCTTCCGTAGTAACATCAGACTTTACAACTTCGCTTCGTTTATTAATTATCCTTTGTTATATTTATTGTAAATTACAAGTTAATATTAATGTATACATGTTCGATCACCTCTTCCAACACAATGCACCTATTACCTTTATTTTCCATATTTTTAACTTTATTGAGTTAGCTCTTTGTATCTCTGACCAATGACTAATTTGTACACTTTCATTTTAAGTTTATATCATTGACATATATCAACCTTACACACTGTTCAATATTTCCAGGGGAATACATTTATTAAGAACTACGACGATTTTGTCGTTTGATTACGGTTTCATACACACCATTTGTGCTTGGCACAATATATCATTTCAGAAAATATTCACTACCCGGTATAGATACATTCTTTATTTCTAGTTTACCTTATACCTTGTCGTTTTTATAAATAGTAACACAATAGACTAACTATTTGTTTCTTACTATCTTAACAAGCTTATCATACCACGATGCACCTTGCTTCTAAGAAAACTATACTCATCCATTACACCTTTTATCCTTTAATTGGCTAATTGTTCATTTTTTTAACTTGATTAATCACTCCATTTACTACATATGATTGTATACTATTATAATTTATAATTTGATACCCTACAAAGCGCACTCATTCATAAATCGGTGGGTTATTTTAAATCTTTGCTCTTCAAAGTACTTTTGTTTAGTATAATACGGTCATTTGTCGAACTTCGCTGACGATAAGTTTATCTAAACTTTTTCATTTCTGGTACTTCAATTATTTTCCACATCGGAAGGTTGCAGTGAAAGGTTTCTGACAACATTAGTTGCTTTCATGTTTATCGAGTTATCTTTGCTACATTTCTTACAACTGATCACAGCTTTCATTTCGGTTTTCCTGAAACCATTAACCTTGTTTAAGTAGTCTAATTTAGTACGTGTAATCTTTCAGCGGTAATATAAGATTTCACACTTAATAATGCACTTTCGCTTCGTTTACTCGACATACTCGATTTCCTAATTGAGTATACCTACAAACAGTTAGTAATTTGTAATATTCATTGCACAAGCATTATTTTTAGCTTTCGAAGAAATTTGCTTACCGATATCATAATTTTCGTTTACAAGTTAATATAAAATAATTTTTATTTTTCAAGTTTTCATCTTTGGTATTATTGTGTTACTTCTCTATAACTCTGACCAGTGACTAATTCGTAGCCTTTCACCTTACGTTAATATCATCAACGGTTATTTCATTTTTGTAAACACTAAATTATATATCAACCTACACACACTCTGTTGCTTACGGCTAAATACTATACACACCATTTATGCTTCGCACAGTATATCACTTCAGAAAATATTAATTACCCTGTACCATAAATACGTTCTAGTTTACCCTTTACTTTGTCGTGTTCTCGTGTTTATAAACATAACTGCAAGAGACTGTTTATTTCTTGCTGTTTACTACGTTAACAAGCTGAACATATCATGACCTAAATTCATACCAACACCAAACAGCAAACTTTTTTCGTAATGTTGATTGCAGTACCGACTTATATTCGTTGTCTGGCACCATAAGCGCCTTAAAAAGATTAACCTAGTTAACAGCTTTCATTATTTTTAACACATTGTGCTTACTTCATACCAACAGACAACACACCTTGCTGGTTTCTCGAAACCTTCAACCTTATGTTTGAACAGTCGAATTTAGTATGCGTAGGTTTTCAGTAGTAACATCATACTTCACAATTAATAATGCACTTTAGCTTTGTTTATCTGATGTACTATAATTATTTGATTGAATGCACATTAGTTATTTATAATTGCCACAGTGTTTCCGTTACATGGTGTTGTAAGTTGTATTTCATAGTTTACATATTCTAACGCAATAGTGCTATTACCTTTATTTGCCATGTTTTTAACTTTGGTATTATCGTGTTACCGCTTTGTTTCACCTTACCCTAATATTATTAATAACCATTTCGATTTTGTAATGCACAAAACATTATATCAACCTTACATAGTGAGTTCAATATTCAATATTATTTTTATAGATTTGATACACAACCATTTCAGAAAATATTCATTACCCTGTACCTAAATACGTTCTTCAGTTTTAGTTTATCACACCATTGTCGCTTTTATAAACAATAATGCAAGAGACTTTGTTTCTATTTAGCTTACAATCTTATCATAACATGGCACACCTAAATTTATACCAATACCAAGGAACAGATTTTATTCGTGCTTGTTTATATTTCACATTTGGGATATAACAATCCCCTGATTTATTTCAGGTTCTTCTAAAATTCATTGCATCAGTAAAGTTAAATATAAAAAATTATGATGTCTACCCTTCGTTTTTTCCCTATTTCATAGCCGTTTATTTAGTGAACCATCTACTTATAATAATATGTAATTGATATTTATAAACTATTTATCATTTTTACATAATTATATCTTGCTTAGAGCAATTTCACGTACCAGGTAACTTCTGGATATATCATATACTTTGCGGACTTTCATTTTTACCATATGCAATATTACTTTTTGTGTTCGTTGACCATTTGTCTGTATACCTATATTTAAAATTGAATACTATTTCTTCAAACCGCGTCGTGTTCCTTCTTTACCTCTGTCTTTCACAATATATACGTTTGGTTAAATGCTCTTACCCTTTACTTTGCGTTAAAAGTTTCTTTTTATTAAATTCTAGAATAGTCTCAGATTAGTAATAGTCTTAGTAAAGTACTAATACGCCCCTACACATCCATTAATATAAAAATCATATTTTATGCCCACCCACCTCCTCTAACACAAATTTAATTATTATCATATCTATCATATTTTATTTTTTATTTAAGGGTTTTCATTTATCGTATCATTTTAATTTTATTAAGCCTTCATTTCAGCATATCTATATTAAGCACTTTAATGTTTAATATTACTAGGCACATATACCTAAGAGAATGAATGATCTTATTCCACACAATTGCACTATAAACACCAACCTAAGTCTACTATATTTACTCCTTTTTTGTTTTTAGAATTGCTAAAAATCTCAGTTTAACTTCTCGACCACTTTGGTTCAAATCACTTTCAAAAACTTGACTCATACCAATACCAAAACTCTTTCTTCCTGCAACCTGTTTTAATACAATAATTATAATCGTCTAAGTATATCATATGCAATATGTTTTGGGGTATTTCGTATTTTACACTTTCCTGTTCACCTTTACTGTTTTTTTTTAAGTTTACTCTTCGAACATATGTATTTTAGTATCAGTAAATCTTGCTTGTAACTTTTGGTTTACAGCAACCTTTATTTCATTCCAACATTTAATCTCTTTGACGGCTAGTTTCCCGTATTCGGGCTAGGACGATGATATTTGTGCATACATATCAAGACAGTTATGGTTATATTGTTTGCAGGGTTTCACAATATAATGTGACTTAATTATTACTTTATCAGTAGCTCTGTATCATTGCTGTCTGTGGTGATATTAAAACTTTGATTCACTTTCTTAAAGTACTGCACATCCATATTTTTTTCTTTTCACTAACATTATTTTTGTCATTCTAATGTGTGACTGTAACACTTTAAAACAATATATTTTCTGTGTTATATTTTTGTAAGTAGGTACACACATTTAAAATTTTTCCATTTCTCGTTATACTTGTTTTTATTTTTCAGTGCCCTACAATATCCAGTATTCTTTATTGTATCATAAACATTATAGATCATATATATTTAAGCTGCAATGACCTATACCTTTTAATTATTCGTAAGTATTTTTAGTTAACGTTTACTTTTTAATCTTAATTCAACATCGACCATTTTTCATTTTGTCTCATATGGGTCACTAACTACCTTCAAAGGCTTACTGTATCAGTACCAAAGCAACCTTTTTTTTCCCTAAAAGTACCTTATTACGACAACTGTATTTGCCCATAATGCCTGTGCGCACTTATTTTATGTTCAATTATTTTCACCGCTCTTTTATTATTAGCTGGTTGTATAATACGCCCTAAAACACCTTTGTATATATAATAGACTTCACCTAATTGTCACAAAATAAACACAAATATTATTCATGAAATATTAACATTCATCAGTTACCATTAGATATTCAATATACATATGCTTTTATTATTCTGGGTTTTCTGTCATTATTTTTAATATATACTTGTACTAGCGTAACATGTTTTTAATTTGCTAGAAGCCCGAGCTACCTTCAAAAATGTATTTTATCTTAGTACCAAGGGACACTTAGGTCCAATAAAATTTTCAACTGTACTAGCCAATAATACCCCTAAATCAACTCGTATAATATATATTTGTGCATTTAGCTCCATCTCTTTACCAATTTATTTACTACACATGTTTAAATAATACATAATAATTTATGTGCCTCTATATATCCTTACGCATATCGTTTCAGAATAGCGTGATGCAATAATAATAATTTCTATTTCGTCTTTTTTTGGGTTTTTTACAACTTTCAAAAGTTTATTACACATTACAAAAAATATGTTGTTTAAAGCATTCCATAGTTATCAATCACCTTCCATACAATAGCAACACAATTTTTCTTTATTAACGTGGTTACATAATACGTCATATGTCGTACGAAACACATATATATGTACAGCTAACCGTACCAGTTGTTGCTGTTTTCTTGTATACAAACTTGTGCTATATATTACAGTACCTTCAACAATGTACCTATTTTTGTCACACATATCTATTAAGGGAATATTACCAATTATACCAGCTACACGTCGTATAAAGTAAGCTTTTTCGGTCTTTTTGGTGCACTACAATATCCTGTTTCGCAGATTTCAGTTTAACTGTTGACTTAACATATATTTGCATTTTCATCTTTATCTAGTCATTGATCACTTTTTTTGTATGGTTCTCTTACTGTCTTCAAAAACCTGTATAACTCATACCAATACCATCTATAGCTTTTTCAAAGTTCAATAATTGTAAGCGTCTAAGTAAGCTATGTACAATAAATAGTATTTTAAACTTCACTCATTTCCTTTATTCTCTTGTTCAGTGTTTATGATCGTTTAAGGTAAAGTTTTTCACTCGGAGAAATTACAACAATTTCACATATCAGATCAATTATGGTTATATCATTTGTGGGGTTTCAGTTCCAAAGCATGTGATTTAATTACTTTCTCGAGACTACTGTATCAATTTCTGTCTGCACTATCAAAATTTTATTGTACTTATATTAACGTTTTAAATGTGCGTCTACTAAGCTTTGAACTCAAAATTCCTTCGTTTAAATTCCATTATCCTTCAGTTTCATATTATATTGGCAGTTTATCTGAAATCCAGCCCTTTTCATTGAGCTATAATGACCTATACCTTTTAGTTATCAATAAGTAATTTTAGTTACTTTTTAACCTTAATTTAACACTGGCCACTTTTCGTTTACCTGCCATATTTCATTTTGGCTCATATGGGCCACTAACTACCTTCAAGAACTTACTATAACAGTACCAAAGCAACTTTTTTTCAAAAAGTACCTTACTAGGACAACTGTCTTTGTCTATAATGCCTGTACGTATATTACCTTCAATTATTTTCACCACTCTTTTACTATAGCTGGTTAAATAATACACCCTGAAAAAAACACCTTTGTATACATATATAATAAACCATACCTAATTGCCACAAAAAATATAAACATTATTCATGAAATATTAACGTTCATCAGTTACCATTGGATATTCAATATCGTCTCCTTTTATTATTCTGGGTTTTTCTTTCATTATTTTTAATATATACTTCTACTAGCGTAACATGTTTTTAATTTGCCTCTCTTATTGGGCTTCTAGCCACCTTTAAAAATCTTATTACCAAAGAACACTTAGGTCCAATAATACCATCAACTGTAAGTCACCAGCACCCCTAATTAACCCTGTATAATATATATTTCTGCATTTAGCTCCATTTCTTTACTACACATGTTTAAATAATACATAATAATTTATGTGCCTCTACATATCCTTGTTTAACTAACCTTGTGCTTACCTTACGCATATCGTTTCAGAATAGCGTGATGCAATAATAATAATAATTTCTATTTCGTCTTTTTTGGGTTTTTTACAACCTTCAAAAAGTTTATTACACATTAGTATCGAAAAATATGTTGTTTAAAGCATTCCATAGTTATCAATCACCTTCCATACAATAGCAACACAATTTTTCTTTATTAACGTGGTTACATAATACGTCATATGTGGTACGAAACACATATATATGTACAGCTAACCGTACCAGTTGTTGCTGTTTTCTTGTATACAAACTTGTGCTATATATTATAGTACCTTCAACAATGTACCTATTTTTGTCACACACATATCTATTAAAGGAATATTACCAAATTACCCTGTATTATATATATTTGTGCATTTAGCTCCATTTCTTTACTACACGTGTTTAAATAATACATAACCTAATTTACGTACCTCTATGTAACCTTGTTTAGCTAAGCTTGTGCTTATAGCGATAATGCAATAATAATAATTTCTATTTCGTCTTTCTTGGGTTCTTTAACACCTTCAAAAGCTTATCATACATTAGTATCGAAGAATACCTTGTTAAAATCATTTCATAGTTATCAATCACCTTTCATATAATAAGTAGTAGGCAACACTATTTTTCTTTATTAACGTGGATTCATAATACAAGTCATATTTTGTACGAAACACATTCAGATGTACTACTAACCTTACCAGTTGCTGCTGCTTTCTTGTATAAAAGACTTTTGCTACATATTATTATATAGTACCTTCAACAATGCAACTTATTTTGTCACTGTATTATACGTACACACATTTACATATATTAAGGGAATACCTATTACCAATTACTAGCTTAAAACTTTAAACGGTACTCTCATTCTTACAATATTTTCGGGTTTTTCATTATTTTTAGAATCGCTAACGTAATAAATTTGTACTTTGCCTTTTGTATTTCTTACCACCGTTAAAAATGCCTTTAACGCTATTATGTACCAGGGGTTACCTTCTTAAAAGAATACATTGTGAAATCACTGTATCGTTTGTAATACATAGTGCTAAATTATCTCATAGAGGTGTAATCCATACAAAATTTTTATTACTTTCTTTATTAAACCTGGTCATATAACCATATCTGTTCACAGCAGATTATCCATTTTAATTGTATATAGGTCCAAAACCTTTATTATAACTTTTAGGAATGAAACCTCCGAAAACTTGTTCCAATAAACCTTACTTGCTCTTTGTATATCCAGTATTGTATGTAATTTCTTCAGATTATTTACCATTTTCTTTACTTAACTTGGTTAGACGCTTGTAACTTGCATACCGTACAAAATAAATTACACAGTTTAGCCATATAGTATTTCAAATGCGCAATAAGCAGTATGACACATATTGTACCTGTTTACACAATAATAGTTCGTCACCCTTTTGATTAACACAGTGTGAGATTTAAACCTTTTTTTACCTTTAAGTTTAAGAACCTTCTACCTTACGTTTACCTGGGTGTTTTAGTATTCAATACACATTTCATTTCTTGTCATTATCACCTCCACCTCACCTAAATTACATTATGTATATTGTATATTCTTAAGGAATATTACACCTTTTCCTTTCTATAAATTGTTATATTACATTAATATAGTTAGTTGCATGAAACGCCATTTTGTACCAATTAACCTTATTTGATTTGTGTACGCAACATATACAATAATAAATATTACTAACATGATACGTTTTTACATAATATACCTTTAATTAACATAGTCTTGGAATCAGAACCTTTATACCCTTATAGGGCAGAAGTAAACCCTTTGAGTTCATATCATATAAACATATGCAAATAACCTTTCTTGTAATACAGCGTGAAAATTAACACTTTATTTTGGTAATCAATATACTTTAATTTTCATTTTATTCTCAAGTAATATTAATAGTGGAATTAAGTCGATCCGTTATTATAAAGCCTACCTAGGCACTCGTACTTATGTCMGAAATTTACCTGTTGGTTATTTTAGGTGGCATAGAATTAAACATCTTCTTATTCACGTTTAAATAGGGTAACTTCTTAAGCTATTAAGTTCTTTAAAATTTTATTATATCTGACCTTATGTTTTGTGGGGAGGCACCAGTCAAGCAATACTTCTGTAAATTCTGCGCTTTATTTAAATATGTAAAATCAAAGTGCTTCTGTCTCCAAGTTTTGTTTAACCATTGTCGCTGCATTGTTCAAAGTTTGTTCACTGTTTAATATACTCAATATCAAATACTAAATCGTTATGTTAATGTAATAACCTTATTTCACCAGTACAACACTTTACTGTCTAGCCAACTAATAAATGCTACAAGAAATATTGAATAGTAGGGCATATGATAACATCTGATGGTTACAATTATTTTATGCTTAAGTTATAAATCATTTTTATTGTAGAAGGTGCAGTACCTGATTCAATATCCATAGATTCTATACATTATAATCGTACGTTTTTGCAAAACGCAGTGACATTATTTTATCCATATATAAGTGTGGGAGGTGAACTTTTTTTTTAATTTTTAATTTAATTTTTTAATTTCATATTGCTAATATGAACTTTACGTTGATTTAATCTTGCATCAGTATTTTGTCCGGGGGAAAACATCATATGTTGTAGTACCTAAGTTTATTTCCAAATTAGTACAATACTGTAGTATCTGTTTTCATTTGTTATTGCTTGTATGGATTGAAATCTTAATTTAATATTGGCAAATCTCTTATGCAGTTATGTTAGTCCATGTCTTTACTGCTATTTATACCTTATGATTTTTTTGTACACGGTAACTAAAACAATTCTTTAATTCAATATCATTGGAACTTCTGCTCGCATTGTTGTTTATATAGAATTTAGCTTTGTTTGAATATGAAAAAATCGTAGCATTAATAGTATTATTGTTCAAATCATTTTTTTGCTAACGTGGAAGTCAAAGAACTTCTTATGGTTACTATTTACATTCTTTCTGTGTGCTTCAACATGTCAGCTACCGTAATACATGTATTTTAATTTTTTTTTATTATCCTACGTTACGTATTAAGTTCATCTAGTTATCTGCGTCGCAAGTTATTATACATCAATTTTCATAAATAAAATAATTATTTCACACATATTATCGTAGGCTACTGTTTTTATTTAGCTATAAATACGCCGCATTTGAGGGGGCTATATTGTTTCTTATTTCGTTATGTTACATAAGACCTAAAATCCGCTTCGTATCTATTTATTGTTCTTTGATGTATATTTTCGCCCTTCTGTAAAAGTGCATAATCGTAATTCGGTTGAAACAATATTACTTGAAAATTAATACCTTATTTGAATTACTGCTCGTTACTAAAGATATCCGTACATTTTTATCACAGGTATCATGACTATTTCACACTAAAACCTACTATGATCCATATCAGAAAACATCATATTGTTTTCTTACCATACTAAGTCGATTGATATCACACGACGCAACATTTGATTAGTTATTACACACAGATCGATTCTAAGGCTTTTATATCAATTATTACTGATTATAATTCTCGTCAATAATATTGTTTTGAGTGTAGTGATAGTAGTTATACAATTTCCAAAGTCAGGAATATAATACATAATCATTGTTGAAGTTTGGTCGCATTCGACGCAAGAAGTATTGTTTATATCTATTAATGCATTAGTAGGTTTACCGTATGCTAAGCAAATGAATTGCGTACTTATCACCATAGGTCATTGCATTTGCAATATTCGTGCTATCTAAAGCTTACATATATTCGTCATTAAACAAGAAGCAAAATTAAAACGGAATTCTAGGTTAATGGTGTTGAATCTGTTTTTATACAATAGTTATGGCTAGATGGTTTTTTCAGTTTATTTTGAGGAGACCTTGTCTAATTTTTGTTTTATAATTCGTAAAATGCCCAAGAATGTTAAGTATGGCTGGTAAAATTTTTAGCACGTGTTCATATCAATTTATCTTGTCATGCTAACAGCAATTCTGCATCAGATCAAAATCATCTCGAAAATGTCCAAAAAAAATAAGTTTACCATGCTTGTCTGCAACATTACAGCAAAACGAAAAAGCTATCCGACCTAAGCTAGCCCGTTTGTTCATGCGGTCTATCTAAGTATTCATGCGCACTTATATTCTAGTAGCTTGTTTTCCTTTTATTGATTGATCTTTTATGAAAATTGATAGCTTAAAAGCTTGTTGTTTCATTTTTCTTATATTTCTGTTTCATGCTGGTCCTAACAGTGTTTTATGATGGTTTTGCTGTAAGCGGCGTCAAGGCACAGTAAACTTGGTAATTATGCATAAAGGCAGTTAGTTAATTCTTGAAACATCTGATTCAAAACAGGTGTTAACCGCACTACTTTGGCACACGTTATTTTTTAAATACAGTAAAGCATACACGGCTATCATTAAGAGGAATTATTGAAATAATTTACCATAACTCTTCTTTTATTTATGATACTATGACATGCTTTGTAACTCGGTATTCTTTTGATAGAAATTATGTCACGTTGTGAGAATATATTACATGAATTAAAGCGAGTGTTAGTTAATGAAAGTCATGAAGATAAAGCAGTATGATAGAAAAGCTGCAAAGCATTCGAGCTCAAAACTTAGTCCTTAGTTATCAACTTCCTTATATCAGTAATAATTTCCGTAATCATCTGCCCATTCATAAAGTATGACATACACCACTATAACAGCTAGGTGTCTGTATTTGTATCGTATCTTGTTATATTCTAGATCTAAATTGATGTGGGTTTTAAATTTCGGACCATTTTAGGGATTATTCATGGAAAGAATATTAATTATTTAGTAGCCAATTCAAGGTTAGTGCATCAATTCATTAGGTACTTTTGTAATAATAATATTAAAATTAAAGATTGTTTAAATAATTCTGACATCTGACAACCTGCATTAAAGACAATAACAAAACACCAAAATTTAAGAAATATTACTACTGCCTCAAACCATTCCTCACAAGGACAAAAAAAGCTATCCGGCCTACTCTAATCGCGTCCATGTTGTGATAACAACGGCCTACTCTAATTCTTTGTTTCTTTATATTATTTCTTTGTGATGCTTTTCATTTTGCTCATTTTGAGGCTTGATTCTTTGAAGTGAAGCATTATTGTCATGTTGATTGGTTTGTTGCTTTCTTTCATTCTTTTGTTTTTTTTACGGGTGCCCKAACACATATTACGATGGTCCCTGTTCGGCGGTCATAAGCAGGTTGTATTTTCAAAAATTGAATAATTAATGGCTTTAATATAGATTGTCTGGTAAAGGCACTTGCGTGAAAAAATGAAAATCGTTGAGTATTTAAATTAGCCCTCGAGGGGATATCGTAGTAACTAGCAATCACGTTACTTTGACATCCCCATATAAATATTTATCTGATTGAGATACGATTTTCAAAAATTTGGCTATTAAATCTGCATTTCCCCATTAAGTTAGTTGTATCTGTTGTTTGTAACAACATTTAAACCGTAGCATTGGTATAATCTATTCGTTGTGTATTACTTTTGTACAAGAGTTGTATTAACTAAGTAAATCTATTTCATGATTAATATAATATAAATATAAAAAATAAAGTATCTGCTATTTGTTTACCTGTATGTATTTTTATGATTATATGTAGTATCTGAATGTTTTTTACATCATTACACAAGTTGTAGTGCTTATCACTAAAACTACTTTTTAAATCATTTATGTTAATGTGAGAAGTAGCAGGGTGTGCTTTTGCTTCCTCTTTTTACATTAGGAAAAATACTAGTCCAGTCATTAATATTGACGACTTAATATTGTTGTAGTTTCTGTTTTACGTTTCCTATTCCTAGAGTGGTTTTTTCATACATATACACAAATAGTATGTTTCTGTTTATAAGTATCATTTCCTTATTATTGGAGTAATAATTGTGTTAGGTTATGCTTTTTAGAACTAAAGTAGACTAACTTCTTTATTAGTTATATATGTATATAGTTTGTAGTACCTGAACTTTTGGTCGCTTTAGTGTATTTGTAATTTTATATTTATACGCTACTGTGATAATCTTATAGGCGTATTACTATTAATTCGAAATTAGTATATCTATTTTTTTACATGTAAGCTTATACAATGTCAATCTGACTAATTAGCTGTACTTAACAACTTTTTCTAATTCATTTGTCCTAAAAACTATAGCATCCGTCAGTGTTTTCGTTTAAATAATGCCTGAATATAAATTTCTTTTATGTATCCTAGAAACATACGAATCTATAGCGATGAAATTAATTTGCAACAAATTTTCTGTTTTAGGAGAACTGTTTAGTCTTATACTAGTGCATTAAGTACATGAAATTATTGTTAGACATAAGAATTATATAGGTAAGGGACTCTAGTAGCTATGTGAGTCTATATTGATAATTAATATTGTTATAGCATCTTAGCATTTTATGTGTCATATTCCATTTACGGGTATTTTTATATGCTTGTACAGAAAATTACAGTATGCCAATAAGTACACTTCCTATTTATTACGTTATGTATGCTCCTACATATCATCTACTCGTTTTGTAAAAATTCAAAAGGGAGAATTGCAAGGAAACCTATAATTACTCAATATTTAAAAAAGTTCTCTTGATTTACTTGCTTGCTTTTTCTACCTTAATATCTGTTATATGTTGTTTTTGTAAAAGAGTTACTAAGTTAGGGTTTATATAAGTAACCTAGAGTTTTATCAACTAAATAAGTTTATTTCGTGTTCCATGTAGGAATAAAGTGGTGATCATATATTTGTATTTACGCAATGTCAAGCAGGTAAACTACATCGTAAGATCCGTTTATCTAGTTTCCGTTCGAAAGTATTATTTGTTCCTTGTTGAAAAAAATAATTGTGTTACTGAAGTAGGTTTTTAAAGTTATATTCTACTAAATTTTTGTAGCACTCTGCGTCATGTACGCTACTATGAAAATACAGGGAATCTTATAGGCTGTGCTGTTATTATTTCAATGTCAGTACGTTACATAATGAATTAGCTGTAATTTCCGCATCTTCAAATAACTATGTAGTAATTAATCATTTTGTGATTGCTATTTAATTCATAGAACATCATTGGCATACTTTAAGTCGTAGAGGAACTTTTTCTAAGAATTTTTTTTAAGTCATATTATTGATTTGTTGTAGTACCTGTAGTTTTGGTCGATTTAGTTTATTGTCGTTTTATATAAAGTTATTTTTGTACCACTTACGTTATTGTGAAAAATGCATTTTTACTTTGCATTCATGAACCGTTGCGCAAAACAATAGTATCTAATTTCATTTCGTAATATAGTTGTAGCACATGTTTGCTTATGTTACTGTTAGAACAAGTATAAACATCGTGTAGTGCATACATATATGCATTTTCACTCTATAGAGATCAACAATTGCGTGGGAGAGACTTCACCAGTTCAGCAGTCTTGTGTAAATGGATAACTTAATTTACTGTATGAAGTGAAATTATGTATTAATATGCATTATCGTAGGAATTGTAGCATAGTATATATCTTTAAATACACTATATATTAATATAAGTTTCAGGTTATGTAGCTCAGCTTATGATTAATATATAATTGACCATTTGTAAATAGAAATATTTAGGGCAAAAGCACAACAACGAAAGCAAAATAATGTTCTATATTATTGTAGGATTTTGCAGCACTTGCAGCTTGTCTATTTTATTAGAAAATTGGTAGTTGACTATTTGTATTATCATGGAAGCTGGATTATTTAACTGTCTTATCCCTAACTAAATTTATTCTACAAAATGTAGCATCAACTGTTTTCATTGAGTTACAGTCTTAATGTAATTTCCTTAACTAGAATCCTCAGTTTCTATAGCAACGGAATGAGTTTAATTTACGACAAATTGTGGATTAGGAGAAATGTACTATATACTTAACGTGGGTTACCCTTATACCAGTAGATGGCTACTTTAAGTACATTAATTATTAGACATAAGAATTATATAAAGCGCTGTAGTATCTAAGTTTACAACTTAATAATTATTATTGTAGTATCTGTTTTCTTTGTCTTGTTTCACAAATGGGGATTATTATACGCTAGTGTAGCAAATTACAGTGTGTTAAGCACTAAATACCTAATTATTAAGCAATAGCAGAAATTGTGTTTATGTAGTTTCCACTACTAAGTATCGTTTAATGGTTGTTTTGTGTTCATTTAAAGAGTATAGTTTTTTCTTACTCCTTAGTTCAAAATATTTCTTGTTCTACAGAAAAATAGTTTTTCTCCCTTAGATAAATCTGGTATACGTTGTTTTTGTAATATAGTTACTAAATTGGGGTTTAAGTACGTGACTAACCTATATGAGTAGTATTAACTAAGTAAACTTATTTCGTAAGTAATTTTACTAAATAACACTGCTGTACCTGCTATTTGTTTGTCTTGATTGATATCTCAATAAATTTTAATGTTTTCTACATTATTACACAGAACCCTACACTTACTAATATGTCTATAAAAAGACGAGAGCACTAATATTGGCAACTAATTACCAGTAGTATAAGACCTAACTTTAACTTATCTTCGTTCCTCATTTTACATAAAATATTAGTTCAATCTTACGTTACTTTTTTACGTCCATTAATCATTGCAGAGAAAAATGGTGTGAATGCCCGTAGTATCTGCACAAGTTTATTATTTAATTAATATTGTTGTAATATATATTATTGTTTCTTATTCGTTTAATGAATTCTACATATGATCTTAAATTTCGTTTACGTAGTTTCTGTTCAAAAGTATCTTTTGCTCGTTGTTTGAAATTCTGTTATGTTCTTGTTTTTCGAACTTGCAGTAGGCGAACTTTTTTCTAACAGATTCATATGATTGGATAGTTATAATACCTGTAGTTTTGGTCGTTTTAGTTTATCGTCGTTTTATAGAAAGTTATGTTTATGCTACTTAGTTATTGTCAAAAGTGCATTTTCACTTTGCGTTCACGAACAATGCTAGAAACCGTAATAGTATCCAATTTCATTTCATAATATAGGTGTAGAACATGTTTGCTTGTTACTGTTGAGATCAACAAATGCGTGGGAGACTTCACCGTTTTAGCAGTCTTGTGTATATGGATAACTTAAATTACCATAGGAAGTTCTTTATTTACTTTAGTATATATGTTTAAATACACTATATACTAATTCAAATTTCAGGTTTTACCATTATGTTCTGACTTATGTACTATATATTTATTTTATATTCTCGAATAATATGATTCCTGTTTAAAATAAACGTTTGGGGAGTTATGTAGCTCAGCTTATAAAAATATAATTGGTCATTTTTAGAGGGCGAAAGCACAACGTGAGATATTTCACCTATGTTTTATAAATATTTAACATAGTATTATTTTTTTATCATGATCTAGATATATTATTTCTACATCAGTCTTAACGTGAAATGACTCTTATATTCTGCAAACTTAAACTGTAATGTAGTAGTATAGTTCCTTATACTATTTTTTATTACGTAGCTTATAATTATGGTTACTATTTAGCATTTTATCGTAGGATAATTATAAAATAGTTATTGAATAGCATAGCCACAAACGTACAGAATAAAAAATGTTGAAGTTAATGACAGCCATGTATGACTAGAACATGTATTATAAAAAAAACAACTACGAGTTGGTCTTCGTTATTAATCATTCAAGATTGTAATCCTTTCTACATCAAAGTTCTTTCCAGCAATACCTAACTTAACAAGGTTTCTGATGCTTCAAGCCAGCAGTACAGAAGGGCAAAAAAGCTATCCGATTTTATTACATTCTGTTCTTGTTTACTTGTAACTTGAAATCGTTCCATGTACCTACGAGTATATTTTTAGCGGCTTGATACTTTCTTCGTTGTTCTTGAATATTTTATTTCTTTAACGTATTTTAGTCAGTCCTATAAGAACTATTATGATGACCCAACTGCAAGTGACAATGAAACATGAAAACCATGTAGACTTGTGAAGAAAAAAAAAACAGTGAACTTTGATATGGAATATGGATGTTTCTTGTTATTCGTTCAATATCCTCTCATATTTATAGTTAGTACTTTCTTAATTTGAATGAATAGGAATTGCTAGTTCAATACGTATTTTAAAATTGGGTATTCGTCAAGCTTACTACTTAAATATTTTCTAAAGTAGTTAAAGTATAGCGGTGTCGATAATGTTTCATTTATTTGAATACATTTACGTTTGAAGTAAGACGCAGTAACACAATTGTTTTATTTCAATTGAAATTTCATTGTATATCTTGAAAATTAGGGCAGAAGTATATTTAGCCAGCGCAATGATTTTTTTAAGTTTTTGCGGTATTTCAGCATATGTGCAAGTGTTTCCATTACTCTTCTAATGTAATACATTTTTATACGCTTCATAGATTTTATAATCTATTAATGTTTTGTGTTTACCACAATATAACAATATATACAGGGCGTTATTTTGCATAATTAGGTTCTAAGAATCCATTCTTTTATTATTTTGAGTTATTTTAGTGCTCCCACATTTCTACATTTTTTATGATTTAAAAAACTTGTAATTATTTTATTATTGCAATACTAGTATTTCATACACCTTGCTTTTAAAACATCTATCATTTTCATTATTTTCTAAAATATTCTGACAACAGAAGGCAATACTTATGTTGTTTAGMATTTTTTTAAGGAAATATTTAATGTTACGTCGGTGGTGTTTATTTAAATTAGCGATCAATGTAAATGACCTTTTATACGTTGTATTGAATTATTTTGATATATAAATTATTATATTTCCAATATCAGTCCTGATCCTTCCTACATCAAAGTTGATTACAACAACTTCATTCAAGTTTTTGATGCTTCTGGCCAACAATACAGAAGGGCAAAAAAGCTATCCGATTTTATTACATTTCTTTGTGTCTACGTCTACGTGTGCTTTGAATTGTTTTCATTTACCTATGTATATTTCTCAGTAGCTTGATATTTTGTTTTTTTTTATTCTACAATCTTTCATTTCTTAAACGTGTTCTGGTTGTTCCTATAACACCTATTACGATGGCCCTACTGTAAGTGACAATGAAACACGAAAAACATGATGTAATGCTGTTAAATTAAGTTTAATTCTCTACTTTAATGTAAGATATGGATTTTTCTATAAAGAACTGTTAGGTTTAGTACACTTTAAAATTAAGTTTTGGCGTTATATTTAAGGTTCTTGATGTAGTAAAACTATGTGACTAATACTTGTATTGTACAAAGTTCGTATCATTTTGTCGAAGGTATTTTTACGAAGTACGATTACTGACCTTTTACATTTGATATTTCGAACTAACTTGTTAATTATGGCAGCATTGAGAAGAATTAAGAATTAATTAAAGTGTGCAAACGAGCACATTTTGAGAGAGTAGCAAACTATTGGGTATGGAATCATGATGTTTTTATACAGTTTATAAGCATATACAATATTATTGTGTTATTTTATTTAAAGTTTCAGTGTATATTTCGTAAATTAAACCGTAATTATGAGCGTTTTAGGAATATGAGGCTACATTTAAGCAAGAGTTTTCGTTCTTTCTAAATTTAATATATTGTGTATTTCATCATCTTGGGAATAAATTAAATGTATTTGTTTAGCGCTTATTATAATACCACAATTTATAGAGCGTTAACAAATATCTATGGTAACATAACAAGTATATTAAAAAATATAGGTACACAAGCCGTTCATGTTTCTAATAGTAAGTCATTTATTAAAAGCATATGCGGTTTTWGAGTTCTCATATTCTACACTATTTGTTCATCAACAGACCTGATAGTAAACTTCTACAATCATTTAATAACGAAAATGATAGCTAATATATTATATTTTCAGCAGTACTCTACTTGTAACAAATTTTCTGTACGCTGTATTTCTAAACAAATGTCGGTTCGATCTATAAAATCCTTAGAACTTCCTACGGATGCGTATTGGATAATAGAACTGATCCTTCATCAAAACTTATTTGTTAACTTGATTAACGTTTCTGATGCTTCAAGCCAATAAAACAGATGGGCAAAAAAGCTATCCGATATAAATATTTTCTTATTCGTATGTCTCCTTTAACTTAAATCGTTTCTTTTATATTTCTTGATGTCTTCTTTCTTGTACTTTCATTTCCCTAACGTATTAAAGTTAATCCTACAAGAGCTAGGATGGCCCAAGCGCAAATTAACAATGAAGCACGAAAAACATTCTAAACTTCAATGCATACATTTATGTACTTTGATGTAGAATGCAGATCTCAAGTAAATATAAAATATGCCTAATCATTTTTCTCACTTTTCAACAAGTTATGTATATTATTTTAGTATTTTGGAGTACGCTAAATCATATTTTTTTGTTCATACAGTGTATATGTAACCTTAATGTATAATTATTGCATTATTAATATATAACTTGACGCAAAATAAGTGCAGGGTTTTTCGTTTCTTTTAAAACATATATTTCATTTTTATTATCCTTTGCGGATTTTATTACCCTTGTTTTTCCTGTCTCTTTCATATGTACCTTACTTTTACTGCGCAAATGAAACTATTCATTAAATTCTGAAAGTACCCACATAAAATTCTAAAAAAAGTTGCACGACTATAAAATTAAATCTTTTAAAACATCAAAATTTTTATATTCTCTAGATGCTATTTCACTGATCGTTCCCACATCAAAGCCGACTCCAACAAATCGTTATTGATTCAAGTTTCTGATGCTCCACGTCAACAATACAGAAGAGCAAAAAACTATCCGATTTTACTTAGGTGCTATTCGTACCTCTACATTTCAAACGGTTTTCGTTGTGTTTTCGTTTTCGTAGCATGWTTTCTTCTCTATATTTCTTGAGTGTTTCTTTTTTTAACGTATGTTTGTTGGTCCTAACWGCTATTAGAATGGCYTAACTGTAAGTGACTAATGTAGCACGWAAAACTTGWTAACATTCAAAGAAAACTGAATGAACTTTGATGCGGAACGTATWGCTTAAAGAGTGCATGACTAGTATAACATGGGTGCATATTTAAGTGAGTCCAATAAAAACAAATGTGATAATTATCTAATTGCATGTTCTGGACCTAAAACGTGCTTTCACATCAAATAAGCTATGTGCTTGAATGAAAAAGCGACTGTCTAAGCAAGGAATACGATAACAGACATTTATAAAAACGAAGAGTCCAATTTCAACTTTATGTTAGTGCAACGTTATAAACATTAGCAGTGATTGCCAATGAAGTATCAGTGGAAATGGTCATTGTGCAAAACGGTAACGTGCTCCATGCTTTGATCAAATTTCCAGTTAGTTTTATGCGGATCACTACTACACAATAAAAAGTGCTTCATTAGTTTGATAAAGCTGTTCAGTAGTATGACTGATGTGCTAAGAAATTTATTTATGCTAAAAGCTTTTAGATTTTTCCGCAAATATCTAGTTTTTGAGCTTTTTAATGATACCTAGTATTATTTTGTACAAACGTACGATTGATCATCTTACATTGAGTGGGGCGTATTTATAATAGGTCTATTAGGGTACCTATATTTTTGTTTTGTTTTCTGTGCATACAAGCTTTCTACAATTATTCATAAAGTAAGAAGCTAATATTTGTACTTACAACAATTAATATTATTGCATTAGTATGTGCATCATTTTATTTTTTAATGTGACGTAATTCATAATTATTTATGACGGTTTAGTTAAGTAGCTAAGATTGATCTATTTATTCAATTCAATAGGAGAAATTATGGCGGTGTTCGTTATTTTACAAATTGTGTAATTTAAACTTTCACCTGTTATTATCGTTCAAACCTGATTGTAAGGAATAATACTATTTACTATAAGCTGCATGGACATAATTTTACGCCCTACTTTTTTGCACCTCTTGTTTTTCGATTGTACACATGTTGAGTATTACATTTTAATTTTTGTTTATAATATACGCATCCATAACATAATTATTGTCTGTGCTAACATAGCGGTTTTCAGGTTTATTTCTAATTCGCATTTACATACAAATATTAACGTTATTTTACTTACATTTTATTATGACTCTTCTTTAAGCAGTTAATTAAAATACGACTTCACATCATGTAGTTTCAAATATTTACCTTTTTGAGTATTTTATTTTTGATTGGAATCTATTTCATAATTATTTAAACGTTCTAGCTCAGATTGCTCTTTTTATTCAATTTATGGCGGTATTGTCGTTATTTTACAACTTGTGTGATTTAAACTTTCACCTATTATTATCGTTCAAACCTAATTGCAATGCACATAATTTTATGTGCTACTTTTTTGCACCTCTTGTTTATCGATTGTACACATGTTAAATATTGCATTTTAATTTTTGTTTAGATATACGTATCCATAACATAATTATTTTCTCTAACTAAGCGGTTTTCAGGTTTACTTCTAATTCCCATTTACATAAAAATATATACGATTTAACGTGTTATTTTACTTACATTTTATTATGACTCTTCAAATATTTACCTTTTTGAGTATTTTGGAATCAAAACTGAATGCGTTTCATTTTATTTTTGATTGGAATCTATTTCATAATTATTTAAACGTTCTAGCTCAGCTTGATCTATTTAAACAATTTAATTTTACATTCCAATAAGATAAATTATGGAGGTATTGTCGTTATTTTACAACTTGTGTGATTTAAACTTTCACCTATTATTATCGTTCAAACCTAATTGTAAGGGATAATACCATTTACCATACGTTGCAATGCACATAATTTTACGCCCTACTTTTTTGCACCTCTTGTTTTTCGATTGTACACATGTTGAGTATTACATTTTAATTTTTGTTTATAATATACGCATCCATAACATAATTATTGTCTCTGCTAAAATAGCGGTTTTCAGGTTTACTTCTAATTCGCATTTACATACAAATATCTACGAATTAACGTGTTATTTTACTAACATTTTATTATGTACTCTTCTTTAAGCAGTTTATTAAAATACTACTTCACATCATATAGTTTCAAATATTTACCTTGTTAAGTATTTTGGAATCAAGGACTTAATACGTGTCATTTTATTTTTGGTTGGAATCTATTTCATAATTATTTAAAAGTTCTAGCGCAGGTTGCTCTATTTATTCAATTTAATTTTACATTTCAATAGGAAAAATTATGGAGGTATTTTCGTTATTTTACAAGTTCTWACTATTTAATATTTCATATATTGTCGTTCAAACCTGACTGTAAGTGATAATACCATTTTCTCTACGCTCTAATTGAAATAATTTACGCTGTTTCTGTATTTATTGATTATGCTGCAACGAAGATGAAATAGAAATATTTTAGTTACCCCCTACCTTTTGCACCTTTTGTATTTCTATTGTATACATATATTGAATATTACACTTTGATTTTTGTTTAGAAAATGCGCATTCATAATATAATTATTTTCCATATAGCAATTTAAGGCTTCTAATTCGCATTTACACACACATATCTACGATTAAGTGTGTTTTTTTTACCAACACTTTATTATGTACCCTTCTTTAAGCTCATTCGCAGTTAATCTTAAAAAAATTAAGAAAGTGCTTAGCACTTATTGGTGTAATAAACTTTCAATTATTCAGTATATTTTTGGAGTAGGTATTCCTTATGTCTATAAGGCAATCTTAGGTCTAACAATGTTTACTTCTGACCAACATATATCTCGTTTTTGCCTAGTTTTACTATTTTACATACCACTTCACATCATATTTAATTTAATATATATTTAATTAAACAAATGCGAACCAAATAACAAGCAGTATTTTTATTAACCACTACGGAAACATTCCTATTTTTCATTATTAATAATCTTTAAAAATGACAGAAGCACTTATTTTTCTTGTTTACCAGTCTAGTAAAACAGAAGTATTACTTGAAGTAATATCAGTAATAAGTTTTCAGTTATCAAGGTTTTTGAGCATAAGTTTGGGGTATAAATTATCTCGATAAATCCATTTTATGCATAACATCGCTATTTTCGACTTTTACCTTATTTTAAACCCAATTTACTTACTTTTTACATATGAATAATCAAACCATTTGCTTTTTTCAGTAATTTATACTCTAAATTTACTTCGTTGTAGTCATAAATACCTTAAAATCAGCCGCTACGACTTCTTACTTTTCACAGTATTGTGTTTTTTGCTTAGGCAGTAATGTTTTGCATTTTAACAATAGCTTCAAGAATACAAACCACTAAAATTCAGGCGCAATCTCACACGTACACATTATTATATATTAGCATGCAAAATAAGGGAAAATTCGTGTAGGCTAAGCATTTCGTCAGATATATATTTAGTGACGTGACGCAGTGCAAATCATGATTCATCGAATGACGCAAACAACAATAATATTGCGAAACCTTGCACAACAAAGGAAAACAGTACAGTTAGTAAAGACAGGCGAATTAACTCTAGTAACAGCCGCTTTGAAAAAGATTAATAACTAAATTTGTACTTACTTTTTAGAACGCCCCTTTCTCTTCAACTATACTCCAAACAGTAGTTCATTTTATTTTTTTTTAACTGCAGTTTTGAATTGTTGCCAGGCTAATAATAAAAATAGGTAAAAGAAAACTGGTTCTGAAATAATTAACAACAATCCAACTACGTCTCAAATTGATTATGAAAAGATTTATTTAATTAATATTTTTTTCTTACAAACGCCATGCCCTTTCGAGGGTAAAGTAATATCAGCTAGAATAAACGTGGTTATTATAGTCAAGTAAATGTTCACACGATATTAAGGTGGAATGTTCTAAGAAATTAAATATTATTGCATTACACATCTAATGCTTTTAGGCGGTATTCAATCTCTTAGATTAAGTAATTAATAAATACATTCAGATTCAGTCATTTTAACGTATCTAATGATGTTTCTACAGACTCATTTGTACAAATAGTTAATAATACGCAATTAATCGGGGCTTTATAGTCCTAACTAACACGAAATTTACCAACACAAAACACACGTCCATGTATGTCCGCCATTTTGTCGTACGTTGCAATATATCGAAACCTCAACACACGAATTATGGAGGTACCAAAGCCAACCAGATCTAGTTTAACGTATTCCTAATAAAACGGGGGGGCCTACGTGTGATTTCCGATTGTAGCTAATGCCCTGATGGTAGTAGTAATACGTGACTTTCTACAATGTCATCATGGCGGCTTGCCGCGCCCTAGCAATGCGGCCATATTGGGTATTACACGCGTACACAGCGTATGATGATTTCTCTGAAATTAACGAACATGTTTGACACCAACAGATTTACGGGCGCTAATTATCATTTAAAGATTCAAACTTTGCATTTTCTGATACTACGACTCATTCAAGCACTCGCATTTATCTATTTAATATGGCCAGTATAAATAGATAAAGACCGAGCCACAGACATACCTTGCTCCTTTCAGAAATACGTTAGATCATGTTTGAAAAAGTTACTATGCAAGTTAAATACAAAGCGGTTTTGATACAAAGCCTGTTTCGAGCCTCTTGCCACCACAAAGTCCAGCGTTGATTTGGAATTTGGGCACCACCAATTTCTTTCTTCTTGGGACACTACACTTCGTACGTACGAGAATCAACTGCGGAGCTGGCCCGGGGGCTGACCGTATTTATAAGCTTCAGCCCCTCCAGATTGTTCTAGAACGCCACGTCAGGCCCCTGGCAACAAATCGTTACGGTACTGACTCCATCTCTTGTGGGATTTCCTCCTTGGCGTCTCACGACACGCTTTTAACGCAGGTAAAATGTCGACGCCCAAGTGCTACGTGAAACTCGTTTCATCCGAGATGGATTATGCGCCACATTCTGGAATATTCCATTCGAGAACCCCTTGTGCAGCTGGGGGGAAGGGAAGTTAATAATGCTGTTGCCTTTAAGGGCGAATTTTGTCTGTCTGTTTCGTATTATTTGGAAGATTTTCGTTATATTTCTACATATAAACGTGAAATTACGTGTTATTCGTTGGTCTATAAATAGATTGCGATAAGTAGGACATGCTAATGAACCAAAATCGTTAATGTATTGAATAAAAATATAATCCGGATAAAATTGAAAAAAGTTGTAAATGCTGAAGCTGTTATATCACTTTATAACTGTTGCAGGTTTTAACTTATCCAAAAACAAGGACAATGTTTTATTATGTAGGTACAGAGGTCGGACACCACGTGTTCAATGGAATTCTAGATTGTTTTATCTCCTTCAAAATATGCTTGCAGACGAAAGAAGTTTCAATATTAGAATGTAGACTAATAGATAGTATGGTGAAACATTAAAAAAACAAACAATTGCACTGGAAATTTGACCAGCAATATCATTTCTTTACATTTACTGTTGATTATGCGCCGTATAGGTACTGGAMAATTCCATTCCAAAACCTTCCTTCCCTTTTGTGACCCAGCTGCAGGTAGGGGACGATGCTTTTAAGGGCGAATTTTGTCTGCCCGATGGCTGTGCCTTTGTTTGGCATTGTATTGACATACTTTGTTATTTAAAGTAAAACCACGAGTAGACGACAATAAGTGAAACGTGCTAAAGGCCAAAAACCATTATTGCACAAGAATTCGATATGTGAGAGAGTTGAAAACTCAGAAACTTGAGTTGTAACAGAGGTTAATTTTTTATTTACCTACTATATAGATAATACAGTGATTTTTACTAAAGAGCGATTCGGTCTGAAATAAGTGTCTACCTAAATCAAAATGTACAAAAATGGTTGAAATGAAAGTTATTCAGAATTAAGCGTTCAACAAAATTCTGGTGGACACAAACTTATTCGTTATTTTAAAACGGAACGCCTTATGTATTATTACATTTTTAGATTACTTGTCGTAAAAAGTAAAATTAATATAACATTAGGCATCAACTGCACCATTCGCAAGTTATTTGACGTAAATAGCTAGGATACGATTTTACGATGTCAGTCGTTTGCAGATATTAAATTGATAAATCCCAATTCTTGCTGATTCGAATAAGAATAACCCTTTTTTAATACGATGCAATATCTTCCACCCCACAGTTATATATGTAGATGTAAATTAAAAACCTTTTCCAATGATACGAAGGTTGACGGTTTTTATTACTACTTATAAAAGTTATAGTAGTTTCTAAGATATTTACCTTTTTCTTAAAATTTTGAATACATCGTTAGCCATATTCCTGACGTTTGTTTAGTGAATACAAGCTTTTGATTGACTGTAGTTTTGTGTTGAATGTAATACAACCAATAAGGAAAGTAAAACAATTATTTTCTAAATAAAAAGAATAATTAATTGCCTTTTTTGGAAGTAGACGGAAAAACACTAGGTCACATGCTTTCATTATGTATGATCAGTGCATTTACCCATTGAAAAGTTTGGAATTAACTGTCTGCTAACGATATCCGATACAAAAGAAAAGCACAACATCGATAACAGGTCCGTAAGATCTGCAACAAGGCTTACATGAAGTATCAACAAAAATTAGGAAAAAACCAATCGGATTAGATGTCCGACATTCCACAAGCAACCGATTTAATCATTTATCAGTACGAAATGCGTGGCATATTCGTTATTCCATCATGTCTTTTTGAGTAATTGGAAGGTCCCTATAAACCACCTGTTTGAGGTGAACCCATCAAAAATAAATCAAATAGCGTTGAGTCCGGAGTTCTCGCTGGGATTGACGTGGGACATCTTCTTCCAATCCGTATTATTAGTCGAAGATAACACGTGGTAGTCCCTTACATTAATGCACCAGCTTACAAAGTTTGCAAGAAACTCAGTGATTTAATGCCGGAACTGATTGAGTTTAGGCCTCAATTTTCAGGAAAAAAAACTCATTAGACCTCACTCAAAAATTAAATTCCCTGCTAGTAACGCAAAACTACTTTCATTTGATGTCAAAAGTTTATTTACTTTCATACCAATTAATGAAATTAAGTATCTTTCACAAAAACATATCATTTCAACAAACTTAAGTGACCTAATAAAGAATGAGTTGACTACGTTATTAAACGAATACTTAAATAATGACAAATATTACACAAAAAAGGATGATGTGCCTATGGGTTCCCTACTATTTCCTTTTTTGTCTGAATTATATACGGACAATTATGAAACAAACATATTCAATACAAAAAAATAAATTGAAAACATCCACTTATGGGCAAGATATGTAGACGACATTATTTGTATTTGAACAGGTACAGATAGAAACTAAATTCTAGATTACATAAACAAAATTAATAATCAGATACAATTCATTATTGAAAAAGAAACAGATCTCACCATTAGCAAACATTTCGGAAAACTAAATTTCAGTATATATTGAAAAAAAATCATTCAATTTTTGTACCAGCTGAACGTGGGAGGGAATGAATTTATTTCTGTGCGGTATATTTAGTAAATTCTGTTTAAAACAGTGGGGTTATTTACTTAAACTTGATACAGTAATGAATACTACCAGAATTGTTTAAGAAATCCAAACAACATAGAAAATAAAAAACAACGCTATTGATTTATTTACATGTATTTCTTACCGTCTTAAACTAAAAAATTTATCACAAACTGATTAAATAGGCACCAGGTTAGACTGGTACTTATATAATATTCATTACACTTACTTATACAACAATTTCAACATATAACGTAAATTTCAAGCAAATTTAGCTGCTCGTATTGAGATTATCTACTTGTATTCCTGTTGGTAATTTGAAGGTGGTTATAATTAACTAATTCACTGTAGTGGTGATCACATACAGAGATTTTTAAAATAACTCATGTTTATTTTTAAACGATTGAATCACTCATACCAACTAGCAGCAGATGGTGAATGTTTAACTTTAGATTGTTTGGTGATAACTGATCATCTTTATTGTTAAATTTAGTCTTGCATAAAAAATAGTGTAGGTTGAACATAACAACGACATTTAAATAACCATATCGCCCGATATCATAGCTGATGGAATAGAAAAAGACATATTATTAATAGCAGATGTAATACGTGTGTATTTGTTGTTGAATTAAAGCGATCTGAAAAATCAGGTTATAGGCTTGACTGCTGGCCTAGACAAACTTGAATAGCATTTTCGACTTAATAATATTTAAATACAGAATGTTATTGGGAGAAGTCATTAAATTTTTTAATTCATTGGGAATGGTTATCAATTGTCCGATATATTTAAGATTACAGCACCTACATAGTATTTCATAAATTCCGGATTTGTCTTTTTCATCTACCTTTTCCTTCGGCTTTTTTGATAATATTATTGGCAGTAAAAACCAGGTCCAACATAATTGACGGTTAGCAACATTTTGTGTCGGGGTCGAGTTGTCTCCCAAAGTCTACCTGCATACTGAAAAGGTCGGATATAAGCCGTCTCCAGCAATAGACAGGTATAGGTATGAACTCTCATTTGGGACGACTGCGTTTAACCCCTCAAGCATTTTGTTATACATATACTACCTACCTTGTTTAGGTACAGTAGTTATACGAACAGCCGATTACCGCTCACAATGGTTTACAAGTATTACCTGAAGCTGTCGTAAATAACAGACCGTATCCAAAAATTGTGTTTAGGCTTTTTTAGAATATTTTTTCGTACACATAAATCAATGAGCATTATTTGGTATTATTATGTGAACTACAAATATTTCTTATCTAATAGCTTTTAATGTATGACTAAATCGTATTCTTTCCTAATTCAATGAGTAGTATCTATTTTTGTAACCATAAATGGTAAACATTCCAATTTCAATGCGGCAGGTGTTCAATCGTCCTCTGCCCTGTTTTTTTTACAGGTTAAAATTTTCTTTTAATCCGGAGGGTAATAAACGTAGTTTCCACCAGTAAATTTTTTGGAAATAAGAAGAAATCGGAACTATTCTACTCCTACTATAAACGGTATAGAAAGCGTATGTGTTTACTTACATTTTAAAGTTTTACAGCACATAAGCGTACCAATACCAAGTGCAATATTTTTTACTTATTCAGTCTTACCTACATATATGTTTACATTTAGCCACTTATTAAGAGGCGTTTGTAACAAATACATTTCGTAGGGCAACTGGTCAAACAGATTATTGCTGACTTTAAATCATCGGGCAACTGAGTACCTCCGAAACAATTTAAATATGTTTATTCTTATCACTAGTATCACATAAAAATAGATCGCGGGTCACGCCAGTTAGCATCAGGACTGCATTAAATAAAATTTGTTATAAAAGCTTTTACGTTTTATTGATTGCTAAATTATCACAACAAATTTCAAAAATTTATAGTGGAAAAGTTAAAATTTTAGCCAACAAAATTTTTTTGAATACGGCCCTTTTAGGAACTTTGAAGCGTGCCACTAATCCCAATAGTTTGCGRCGGACGACCATCARGCTGCAAAACCCTCTGCATAAGTCAGTCTCATAGATCGTTGCTTGATGCTTTACCGATCTGTGAACATTTGGCCATACCCAAATAAAAATTCGTCTGTAATACTACAAAAGATATTTATTATATTGTCATACAGTATATTTCGGTGGAGATACCTTAAAATAATAAGGAATTGCTTCCACGAAACTAACATTTATTTTCAATTCATTAATTTTGGCTTCTATAAAATCCCGTCTTTTTGAAACATTTTTTATCATACACTTTCCTTACATTGTCAACAATTCTCATTTTAATATACTTATCATTCAAATTAAAATCTAACTGAACGGTACTAAACTGATGTGGTGCATACCGAATTATATTTGAAATAAACGCATTCACAGGAGTTTGTTGCTCTCTGCATAGAAGATGAATGTTCGGCTCATTAGTGTAAGGAAATTTTACAGTCTTCAGTAATGTAATCGGAAAATCTGCGGACAATTTTATTATCCGGCCTAAATTCCTCAAAAGCCATTGCAAAGCAGCCGCCAAGACATTCTGGCTTTAAAAATAATAAGCTCAAAGCATACGTCAGGTATTTTGTCATATTCATTTCTTTTCCATTATTCTTCTTATACTCCGTAATAACACCGAGTTTTTTTAATTTTCCGGTACCGCAGCTGTTCTAAGTGAAATTGACATGCTCTGTACCGAACATCTCATCTATACCGGTATAAACAACTGTTTCAAATCTGCAGTAACAAACAGTTATAACACTGAAGGCCAATTTATAACTGGCAACACTTTTACTTGGCAGCAAGCGGAACACGAGGGAAATATATAACGCCCATTCGTAAGTCCATCATCGGCGAAAAGTTGAAGAGATATCTGGCACAATATCCAAACCTGCCATTCACATAAAAATGAAACATACTCTATTGAAATAATTGTAAATTGGTCACACAAGAAAAAATCACAGTGTTGTTTACAGGTTCATTCCTGGTAATAAAGTTTTCACCTTTGTTCATATTTATTTGTTGTTGTGCCAACAGTTGATGAAATTCATCACGGTTCAGTTAATCAGAGTCTCATAGCTACAGTTCCTTCCATATCAGTTTTAATGACCTTTCACATACCTATGTCGTAGGTAGCTACATGTTTAACACCGTTACTTAATATTTGTCGATTGAGTAAAGCAGAGTTTTCAGTAACATTTCAAAATATTGTGTTAAACTATCATTTTGCTCTGTACATTGAATGTTACTGTGTATGTTTGAGTGGCTTACATTCCTTCATATTATTCAATAAGTATTATACCAAAATTATACATTTACTTGCAATATATTGTTGAAAAGCAACCAAAAAATATTGTTATAAAGATTACAAGTTTCTCACTATAACGAGAACATCCAGGGTCCCAACATATTACCATTTTGTTTTCAACAATACATTGTAACTAAATATAAWTTCGGTTTGTAATACTTGCTAAGTAAAGCAAARGAGTGTAAACTACTCAAACATATACAGCAACACTTTAAAATATTCTCTTAAAGCTAAAAATTGCACCAAACACTGAACATCCTTACCCATRTTATGACAACTTGGTTTGTTTTGATCCAAGATCTTGACGTATCATAGCAAAATGGCTGACATCTACGTCACACTAATATATCGCATATCGTCGACTCCTTTAGTTAATTAGTTAACTCCTACATGTCGTTTTTCACGAATCACAAGATCACTTTTTTATGTTTCTCACCAATATTTTATGAAAACTAAACTTAAATTCGTCGTTCGGTAGAGAAATCAGGTAGTATATTGTTTGTGTCTATATAAGCATAGAGCTGCTTATACACTCTCGTCTCCAATAATTTGGAAAGTACAGGTAACATACTAATTGGTCTAAGCTCTTCAAATTTAGTTGCATTAGATACTTTAGGTACAGGCCGCACCACTGCTGTGCCCCAGTCACTTGGAAATACAGATTGCTCCAGGAAGAAATGTATTAAGTGGGCAATATATGGAACAATTCGCGGGCAGCATAGCGCTATCATATGTGGAGTAATATTATCAATCTCAGCAGGATTGGACTTAATAGATAACAATTCATTGATAATATTTTCATTACTTGCCAGGCGTAAACTAAATGATCGGGTTGGATCATTTACATTTGAAAAAAGATGTTGCAACTCACCCTGATCTGGCTCATAATAACTTTTGCACGACTTTAGAAAATATTCATTAATTTCATCTGGCTTTTCTAAATATGTTGCCAAACCTGGAGGTGCATATTTTGTACAGACATTAAGAAATCTTAATTTAGGATCAGCTGCAGCTGAGAGTTTAGTATTTAGGTAAGCCCTTTTTTCATACCTAAGTGTAGAATTTATCAAATTTCTGAGGTCTTTATAATATTTCCAGTGAGTAGCACACTTGGTGTGTTTAAATCTACTAAAAGCCTTACATCTAAGAGATATCATAAGTTCTGAGTTAACCAAGGAGGTTTAGATGGGGCATGTTTGTCGAATAGACCTAATACAAGAGCACTGAAGACAGTGACTTTATCATCAATTGTAGGCAAATAAACGATATCATCAAATGGGATCTTGGCAAGATCCTCATTAAAACTAAGTCTATCAATCTGCCTAAGGTTTCTGAATTGATATGTATTATTGAACAATCTGCGTCGTGCAATCCAGAACAAAAGACGTGGTAAGTTGAGTAAGGGTATCGTTTTGCTGCATGGCAATGCCCGTCCACATGTGGCTAATCGTACCAAAGATCTCATCAAATCTTTTAAATGGGAAACTCTAGATCATCCTCCATACAGCCCTGATCTGGCGCCCAGCGACTACCATTTGTTCCTGCACTTGAAGAAACACCTGGGTGGTCAGCGTCTTCAAGACGATAACGAATTCGAAACATTTGTGGTACAGTGGTTAACAAGTCAGGCGGCAGAATTTTATGAGGAGAGTATTCAAAAACTGGTGCCACGTTATGACAAGTGCCTCAATATTCACGGAAATTATGTAGAAAAGTAGATTAAGGTACAGGCTTTCATGTAAGATAAAATTATTGCGATATCTTTGCACGTCTTTTTTTAATTCCAAAACGGTACTTACTTAAAAAACATGCCTCGTATTTAGGTTTTCCAGCGGATTTCGCGTCACAATTTGGTTAGTACCAGATTTTGAAAAGCAGTCTTGATTTTACGATTTGATCAAGCACAAAAATTATGCTGTTGAGCTAGAAATTAGGTCAAAATTTCTTTCAATCTGTACGTTTATTTGTATATTTTCTATAATTTTTTCTACCAATTATTAATAAACAGTACACATTTGCGGTAAATTTCCTTTTATTGTTTGTAATGTGCTATTATCCTGTCTGCTTCTCTCCAGCCGGTTTCAATGGCCCCATGGACTGTAGAGTAATAAATAGGATGCGTGGCTTCTCCCGCAAATAAGAGAGCTAGATTCCCTTGCTTGTTCCTCAGGGGTTCTGACAACCGGACATTTGCAGGTGGCTCCATATCCCTTGCCTTCAGAGTTTCGTATGAATAGGTTCCTCTAAAGTGAGGATTACTGTACCAGTCAGTTCTAAAAGAAAAAACAGTTTGAAGTCCTTTGTCACAGATTTCTTATATTAAACAACTTGAGCAATTAAAATAGCACACAAATAGTATAATTTGAATGAATGGAACCTAATTACTATACCGAGTTTCTTTAAATTAACGTATAAAATTTAAAATAAAGATTATTTGCAAATATTCGAAAAAACGCTGAAGCGATTGAACCAGAAGTCTTTTGCTATGACGAAGATAGACGTTATATTTCTTTCAACAATATTTTTTTAATACAGGGTGGTTCAGTAAGGGTACGGAGTGGATGTATCTTGAAAACCCCTCAAGCTATGATTTTGAGGAAAAAAATGGACAAAAACTTATAAGTATTGTATTGGTTCTCGAACCTTTAGTTACGATTAACTTACTTTAGTACAGCTGTTAGTTTTGTCACGTTGAACGTTTTCCCAAAAAATTTCTGCAGCATGTAATGCATTGCAGCTGAAACCTGTTCGTTGGATAAGGCTTCCACTTGAGGTATTTTTTCACCTGTCATCCAAGTGGTTAGGACCTTTTCATTACTCCTGGAATAGGTAAAACCGACAGCATCCAGTATCCATGCCTACAAGTCGTAAAAGAAAAAGTTTTAATAATCAAGTCTGCGCATCTCCGGAGGAGCAATGTTTGAAAGAATTGGAAGCCAAGATAATGGAGTTGACTTAGGTGTTCCAGTCGCATTGCAGTATTCAGATGAGTGTCAATTTTTCCTGTGTGATGGCTATTTTTTAAACAGGACAACAGTACTCAGCAGTGCTATAAAGCAAGGCAGTTGAAGAAGTACGGAGTACACTTGCATCTGCACCCCAACTTGGTCCAGCAAGCTTATGCAGGATATTATTTCTGGTCTGTAATTTTTTACTGATGTTTTCTAGATGTTTATTGTATGAGTAAAACCCTAGAAATATTTCTTAAAACTATAAATGCGAATATTCCAGTATGAATCTGTCGATTCCAGTGAAACTGAAGAATTCAGGATCTATAGATGCTGGAGTCTACAGATGATAACTATATGTCTATTGATACCAGTCGCTTTTTAGCTATTTTTTTAATTGTTGATGTTCAACATGTGCTTAGTCCATTCTGAAGTAATACTAAAGTTAGCAAAAACTGACTTAGAAAAAGTACAATATCATTGTTCAACGCATTATCAGTCCTTACTTTTTTTTGAGGACAGTTAATTAGAATTTTTCAGAGATGTTTTGGTACCTGCAGTGATTGAGAATGAGCTGGACAATAACATTCCAGCAAAATGTTGAACCGGCACATCTTGATGTTGCGGTACGACGCTTCCTTAATGAAGGAGAATTGTAGAATACCCACCCAGAACTCATTTAGTATTTTCTCTGGGGTCATTTAAAAAGTAGCCCGCCCACACACTGGAMGAACTGCAAGCTCGTATTCGAGCTGAAATGGAATTACTACMTCCAGACGTTGTTAAACGCAGTGTACAATGGACTGCCGCTCTGTTTCAACCATCTCAAAGTAAATCTTTTTTTGAATCTTAAGTTACCCGTTTCAGAGGCTCTTTTTTTGAATTTTTGAAATACCTGCAGCGCCGTCTGCTAACAGGAGAGAGAAGCGGAGGGTTTGACCCAGTAGGGAATCCTGAGTTGAATGTTATTATTAATTAATTTAATTAGTAATGAAGTGTGTGTCATCGTAGGGCCGCTTTATCACATAATTAAAGCGTCATTAGCTTTGGGACATATAACCGATGTCCTGGAGGCGGTGTCGCGCGTTGTGTTTATATCAAAAGCTGGTCGAGTTCACTATGACCAGCCTAAGGATTTTCGGCCGATCAGTCTGACCTCGTTTTTGTTGAAGGCGAGCGAAAGGATGGTTGAGCGTTATCTAAGGGATCTGGTGTTGGTTGACACACCTCTACACCCAAATCAGCATGCCTACAGGTTAGGCATGTTTACGGATACAGCACTCCATCAGCTTATCTGCCAAGCTGAGGATGCGCTATCCGAAAAAGAATGGGCTCTAGCGGCCTTTCTGGATATTGAAGGAGCCTTTAACAATCCTTCATTCGAGGCTCTCTGCTCTGCGGTAGCAAGCAGGGGCGCTAATCGAGCCATTGTAAAATGGATCGAGTCGACGCTCCGTTGCCGTCGCTTAGAGCTAATTTTGGGGGAAACTAAGGTGGAGGCGTCCGCCGTGCGAGGTTGTCCGCAGGGAGGGGTATTATCTCCCCTCTTGTGGTCTCTCCTCGTGGACACTCTCCTTGCTGACCTCAATAAAAACGGATACTATGCGCACGCCTATGCAGATGACCTGTGCATTGTTATTTCAGGTAAATTTCTGGGGCCGGTTTCAGAGCCGATGCAAATTGCTCTAAACAGGCCCAGCAGATGGTATGAACCAAGAGGCTTGTCGGTTAATCCGGCAAAGATGGAACTCTTAGTGTTCACAAATAAACGCAAACAGGGATCCATTCGATGGCCTTTGTAAAACGTAACACTGAATCCGGTACCGACGGTGAGGTATATATGTGTAACCCTGGATTCGAAACTTGCTTGGACGGATCATGTTAACGAAATCAGCCGAAAGGCGTGTGCAACACTGTGGATGTTCAGACGTCTTTGGGGAAACAGTTGGGGACTTCAACCATAGGTCGCGTACTGGTTGTACACAACTGTGGTGAGACCTCTCATCACTTACGTCCCCCTGGTATGGTGACGCTCTACTGCGAAACATAATATCAGGAAGGCATTAACACAAATTCAATGACTGGACTGTCTTATGATAACCAGTGGCAAGAGAACGACACCTACTACATCTATTGAGGTGCTTCTGGGACTGGAACCTCTACACGTAAGGGTAGAGTATGAAGCCCGGAAAGCGGCCTTTAGATTGCAGGGGTTAGGTAATTGGAAGTCTGGGGGAGGAGGGCACCGTATAGCGCTCTCTGTACCGAACGGAGATCAAGCTATTCTCTCAGTGACAAGAATGAATAACAGAATCGTTATCCCCGATAAAGAGGAGTGGTTTCTGAATGGTGAAAACATGCTTGTGCCACAAGGACTCATCTGGTACACAGATGAATCTAAAATGGACACAGGCACAGGCGCGGGAGTATGTGGTACATCTCCAAGGGTGCAACTCAGTTTGTCACTAGGAGAGTACCCTAGCGTATTCCAATCGGAAATTTATGCAATCCTGGCATGTGCTCATGAGAACTTCAGAAGAGGGTATTCCGGACTGCATATCTACATTTGCGGCGATAGCCAGGCGGCACTTCGAGCGCTTACCTATGGTAGGGTGCGCTCCGGCCTTTTACTGGATTGCCGTAACACATTAGTAAGGTTGGCCCAACATAATCGGGTTAACTTGATTGAAGGCAATGAAAGGGCTAATGAATTATCTCGGACCACAACCTTCCATCGCCATTCCAGAAAGCAGATTGAGGGCCGAGATCACAAAGTGACTTGGTCGTCAGTTTTACCTGTATTAGGAAGACGCGCCGGAACTGAGGCAATCTAGGGCCTTCATCACTGGAGCTACGCTTGCCCAGGAACGCAAATGGCTTTTAAGCCGGAGTCGTTCTCGATTAGTGGTGGGTGTCCTTACGGGACACTGCCGGCTCAATAATCACCTATAAAATGTGGGTGTAGTGGAAAGTAGCACCTGTAGGTTCTGCTCAGAAGAGGAGGAAACTCCGATTCACCTTACTACCAACTGCGTACCGCTGGGGAGCAAAAGGATTGGAGAATTTGGGTCTCAATTTATTGAGACTGAAGATCTTTATTGATTACCTTGGAAAGAGATACTGCACTTCTTTGAGAAGGCAGGACTCTTCTAAGCTACGGTGCGGGCACAATGGATCGAAAGGTCTAAGTGCCAGCGCCCCGCCCCATCTGTGGGGTCGCACCGCAGAAGATAGATAGATGGATGAAGTGTGTACAGTTATGACTGATAATAGACATGAGAACTTCAAAATCTTTTTCATTTAATATATTACGCCGTGCATTATAAGTCTTAAACTCACCAAAGATTCATTTTTTGCCAAGTATTCATAATCTTCCAAACTCCAGATTAAACCAAACCACCCGCCTTCGAAATTCCACCATTTCTCTTCGAAATGCAAGTGTATTTTCTTAACGGCGTCCAAACCGGTAGCTTCGATAGCTTGTTTTTTGCTTTCTGGAAGTTCAGGTTCGAATAATTTCTCACCGACATTTTTCAGCACTCCAACAGAAGGCGTAAAGATTACGTGCTTTGCCAAGTACTTGGTGCCATCAGATCCTTCCACCGAGACCATTCCCTCTCTGTCCCAAGTAATTTTGCTGACTTCGTTGTTGAGTAAGAGTTTTTCTTCGAATGGTAGGGGTCGGGACGCGTTAGGAAACTTTTTTGTTAAGATATCGAAAATTATTTTATAACCGGTGTGTTTCCAAGCGAAGTTAATCAATTCTGGTTGAACGTAATGCGGATTGGCTGCCAAGTTCGATAGATTAAAGACTCCTTCATAAGACCGGATTTCGTTTTCTAGAAAGTGGGCTGCTGCCAAAGCGAGATTTAATTTTGCGGGATCATCCTTGAATATCCTTTTAACGTCGTCTTTGTACCTAAAATAAACAATTATGGTTTATTTGCAGTTGTAAACCTCCAATGAAGCAAGCCATTAATTATATCACAAGAAATTACGAAAACTTCGATGGTCTTGCAAGAATGTAGATATTTGTTTGTGTGAATTTAGAAAGTCTGTAGCTCCGTATTCCTTTGAACCGACTAATAAACAACATCAAAAATATTAAAGCCCAAAAGCGGGGAAAATACCTTTATGCATATATAAATACGGTATAAAAATAAAGTGCCTGACATTGATCCCTGAGGGGGTTGTCCCAACAAATGAGATGGATTTAGAGTTGCGATAGCGAGCGAACTGCAGTGTCTGTTATTCTGGTAAGATGTAACTTAAGAGGAACCATGAAGGAGTGATTTTAAACGTTTCAAGCTCATCTAAAAGGATACATTTGCTGTTTACTACATAGGTAATCGCAACCAAACATCTGAATTTAGTTTCCCACCGGCGGATTAAATTAATTCTTTTTAATAAATAAATCTTGTTATACAAGCTTTGCTTTTTTTAAAATAGTTATGAAATCTAGAATCACAACTCAGACTGGTATATACAGGGTGATTCTCTAAAATACGGAGCTCCCGCTAGAGGCGTATTGGACACCACATTACAAATAAACCCAAATAAATCCAAAATGTAGATAGAAAACAGAATTTTTAGAACTTTGTCCAATCACCTAAAAGTTTCGTTGCAATATTTTTTCTTTGGTTGTCATGGTAACGACACTAAAAAGACAAATAGCTTAGAAACTTCTTCTTTCTTCCTAGCATTAGCAAAGATTTTTGTTGGCAGTATGTTGATTTGGCTATAGTAAAAAATCTCAGGATAATGGCATGGTAAAATGTATATAACTGTGATAATGTAATAAGTCCATATTCTTCCTGCAATTATAATCAACACAATTTAGTAATTAGATGGTTTTGTATTTTATTACTTGCATGGGAGCAGAAGTCAGATTTAGTAATTTATTTAATCGTTTTAGATAAACTTGTTTGTTAGGCATAGAATTTAACGATCAAAGCTTTTTTTTTTGAAGTAATATGTTTATTATTCGCTCGAAAATTATCGCTTATCTAACCTTCTACTGAATTACACTAAAACATGAATCTGTCAATGTTTCCCATGAGTGCTGACTGCATTTTTGCTATGTTTATTATAGTACTTGCTTTTAATTGCTTGAGTTAATAATTTAACTTCAACAAGTAACTTAATATGTTACAGGGCCAGCGAAAGTAATGGGTACCGGTATCCTATTAATCCGATTAAAAAAGCCTTGCTATTGTATTTATAAGGAAAAGTTAGATTTATCACAAATCATCGAATGATGTCAGATGCTATTACAAAAAGACTAGCAGCCCTAAAATAAAGTTTTAGGATGAGATATACCTATATAAAATAGTATCATTTCCAAAAAAACAATGTAATAATAGTAATTTGGTCATGAATTATGGCCATGTGAAAGTATTTAGAGCTTTCTCCTAACGTTTCACCCGGCACTGTCATTGTCTTTGCTTTTGGACAACAGATATCACAACAAATATCTTTAATAACAAAGACGAATATTGGAATTGGTTAGAATTAACGATAAAAGTCATTTTTTTAGCACAACAAAGGTAATGTTAAAAGTAATGCTATACATTTTTAAAGCAATGAGTAATTGAAATAAGTAATAATTATTCCAATCACTGGCAACTGCACCCTTAACATACACTAAATTCTCAATTAATCCTAACATTACCCATTACTTTGTCAGGTAAATATCCATTCCATCGTTGTTATCAATAGCATTAGAAAAATTATCAGCGTAATCATTATTCATCAGCAATTCAAACATGTCGGCATTGTCCTGCTTCTTCAGCTCTTCTCCATTCGAATAAAACAATATTGGGTCAAAGTCGTCTTCTTCTATGCGGTCATATTTTTCCACCATCTGGTAGACGGCATTTTCCTTCCTGCCGTGACACCACTGAGCACCCATTTCTACGTATGCTTCACCAAAGTGTTTTGTAAAAATCCTTCCTCCTATGCGGCTTTCCGCTTCCAAAACTAAGATATCCGTAATGTTGTTCTCCAGTAGCCTGGTGGCAGCTGCAGTTCCAGCAGCACCAGCACCGATTATGATAACAGTGTAATTAGCGCAATCTGCGATTTGGGCCAGTGCTAAAACAAGGAGCAAGGCCCCGAGCTGTTTGTACTCTGCATGCATATTGAGGAAGAGTGTGAAATTGCATAATCAGCGCGGCTTATAAAGACCAGTAGCCTATCTCGTAACCAATGGTGATGAGCAGATTTGTTGTTTTACAGGGCCTGGTGCAAAGGAAACTTTTTCGGGGCCTTAAAGGAAATTTTGTACAACGAAGCAAGAATCCACAAAAAATTATATAWATAAAAAATGAATGCTGTTCGTTGATAAGTACAGAAAAAAAGAATTGGAAAAGTTTCTTGGAAAGTTCGAGAATTCGAAAATTCGAGAATGACTGAAAAATCCTTTTGCCATGAGATTTTTGTATGAACTCACGACCACAACTCACGATTCGCGTAAGTCGTTTTTTGTTTTGTTTTTGTGGTCTTGGGCAAGTTTTCATCAAAAGTAAGTTTTTATATACACTTCCGATCATAACTGAGGATAGCAACGACATATTTGGTTGATATCTGTTTTGTGACTGATTAAAACAAGAAAATATAGCCGCGTGAGTAGCGACTCAGTGATTAGTGTACGTGGGTCTTGTGTTGGGCTGGTCAGCAGAAGAGAGGAATCAGCGCATGTGAGGCCAATCACGCCAGAAGTAGTGACGCAACACAAACCAATGTTTCAAATTCGCAGCTAAGATTTAGTATAAGTGTAGGTATATAACAAACAAATAATTTTCAACAGCTTTCAAAATTCTTTGGAATAAATTGAGCAGCACCCAGGAAAATTTTATCTTTGCGTTATCGGGTAGCAAATAGCATACCTGAAGCAGGTATAAAGCCGACAAAACAGGCCCTCTTTCTAGGAAACCCCTATAGGAACAGAAACAAGAGGATATTTCCTCAATATCATTTCGCTGAATTTCTGTTCTAACCGAATAAACAAAAAAATACTGTCGTCCAACCGAAATAGTAAATTCTGACTTATGTTGAATGGATTCAAATGTGCATTCATTGTGAAACATCCTGAATCAATTAGGTAGCTTGGAAACAAGCTAATTGAACGTATGTGCTTTGTCTCACTTTATTTATCATATAACTCTGACGACCATTTCAATCACACGGTCATTGTCAAAAAGATAACAACTTTATATAGTAACGCAACTCTCTTACCGTTTTTACAACCCTGCAATACTATTTACCTTTCATTTACAAGCACAGTTGGAACGGCACGCGACCCCTCATAAATCAAACCCTCTCTTTGTGATTTTGCGAATTTCCAGTGCCGGCTTTAAGCCGTTTTAAAACTCTTTTTTTGTCTGTGTATTCTATATTATTCTAAGTAGTATTTAATCATTCGGTTAATAAGAGGTTTTACATCGATCGTTTTTATTTACGTCTCAAAATGAATTGTACGTAGTTATAGATGAGTAGCAAAATTATTTTGCACAAGCAAAGTATATCTAGTTATAATGAAACTTGTAATCCAACTAGACAACATGCACATCTGAGCATTTTTTAATATGCAAAGAAAATTCTCGCATTCCTAAATATTTTTATTTTGATTTTTAACATTCCTGTAATATTTATATCCTGTGAATATGTTGAATGCTGTGCTACCCATGGCTATAACAGATCCTGGTGGTAGCCCTGGCAGTAACTGCTGCTGAAACTAAGTTTCAAAAAGTGCAGAGTCCATGTCGCAATGGTAGTCAGCAGAACAATTTTGGGTCTGTTTCACTGACAGTAATAAGCAATTTTCCACCCCATCCATCACTTCCTCCCGCATGAAGAATTATAATTATTTTTCCTCTCGAAGGTGATGCTTGCAGAACGCAGTTATTTGTCCCATCTGTCAGACCTTTTTTTATCAAGTCGTGGGTGTCGTACCACGTTTCATCGAAATATACGATATTACGATTTTCTTGGCGGTACCTTCTGATTTCGTTTATATAATCCCATCCCATTCTTTTTGGTCGGGTTGATTCCATTATGGACAAACATTTATTTAATGTACTATAATTAAAACCGATGCTCCTCAAGTATTTTATGAACCACTCTTCGCAATAACTTTTGTCATATCCTAATTCCAAAAGTTCGAGATGAAAGATAAATTTTATTGCAGGGTTGTAATAACGGTAAGAGAGTTGCATTATTATACTAATCTCAGATGTGCAGAATTTTCTTTACGTCCCCTTTGTTACAGGGGTTGTAAAGTACGATTGTAAAATTCTCTCGCCGAAATGTTCTAAAGGTTTAGTTTTTTATTATTTTTTCGCAGTGTGGGATTTTGATGTTGCAATGGTCAGAAATACCTGTTGTGCTTTAAGTTTTGTTTATACTTGCAAGGTATTCTTTGATCCTATTTTTAATGGATTTACCTATTTATCTTATATAACGAGGATCTATTGATATCAATAGTTGACTTGTACACTTTCCAGTAATCAAAATTTAATTTGGTTACTGTGGTAACAAGACCTGGGGTCTCCACGACCAAAAAGGTTATGTGCGCTAAAGTCGACTGGCAAGGCTCTTGGTTCAATTTTCTGGGACAAAGATGCAGTGAGATGACCTATGAGTGCTATATAATTTTGATCGTATTTCTTTCCTCTATCTTGTAGTCTACTAATTCAATATGGCGTCCATAAGAAAATCAAAAGTGGGACCACAAAATACAAGCTTCTAGTAAGCCGAGAAAAATTTTAACACGTTTGTTTGAAAGCTCATAAAAATACAAGAAAATGCAAGTTTTTTTAGAAAAATTTCATAAACTAAGCAAGATATCAAAACAAGCGTTCCAGATCCTCAAACTGCATGAAAATCTTTGTCATTAAATCGACTTCGTTTCTCTTATCTCTTATCCCCCTCCTCGATGACGTATTCATCTTTTGTTCTTTTTCAAAAGGATCATCCAAACCCCTCCTCTACTGGGGAGTATTTCTACCCATAAAACTCCCCAAATATGTGCCCCCTCCGAGAAAGACTTCTGGGCCCGCCCTTTCAATGGGCATCTTAAAAGTGACGCCCTTGTAGAAAAAAGTTAGTTGATTAGGATAGTGGTTTTATTCTCTTATAATATAATATCGTCATTATTTTAAGTTTTGGCTATAGCACCTGTATTTTTTGATTGTGCTGATCTCTGCATTCTAGAATTAAACAAAAACTACAAGGATATTGCCCTCTGCTTATAATATTTGATTATTCTATCTGCTTCTATTCTTCCTGTCTCTACAGCCCCATGTACTGTAGAATAATGAAATGGATGGGTAGCTTCTCCAGCAAACAATACTGCCAGCTCTCCTTGCTTGTTCCTTAATGGTTCGGCCAATCGAACGTTTGCCGAAGGTTTCATATTATTTGCTTCAAGGGTTTGGTAGGAGTAGGTTCCTCTGAAGTGAGGATTGGTATACCAAGAAGATCTGTAACGAATAATAAAAGTAATATAAGTATTGAATAGTTTTGAACAAACTTTAGAAATTAAAAAGAATGTTGCTTCGAAAACATATTAAAAAAACTAAATTCTGTATAGAATGTTAAGAAAAATCCAAATAGCTAAGGTATTTGGTTGGCAAAACAAATATTTTTTTGCTTATTTGTGTAATTGCTCCAAGACGTAGCTTTCAAATCTGTATCCTCCTAACTAAAGGTAGATAGTAGACTCATTATTATTAAAACAGCTAATTTAGATATAAAACATTTCTTTTTTTCCGAAAATACTAGAGCTTTGTTGCAGTTTCGGACTATTTTTAGTATTTTTAGATTCATCCCTGACAATCTCCATCATTTCAATATGTATCTGATACCTATACATACTTTTGGAATGGTAAAACACTTGTTGCAATCCATCTTTTACTGCTTCAGAAGTAGGTAAAATTAAACTAGCATAGCAAATTAGCACATAAGCGTGTTTACATTATACCAGAAACAACTAAAGTAATATAAATGTTGCTTTGCGCATGTGTATAGAAGTAGTAACGACGTCAAATCTTAAAAAATAAAACTTGTAGCCAAACCGTTCTTTTCCCTAATAACTTACTTCAGTATTGCAGCCGGTCTAGTTACGTTGAAGGTTTTTCCTAAAAATTTCTGCAGGACAAAGTACATTGCATCAGCTACTTCCTCGTTGGACAGTGATTCGACGTGAGGTATTTTTTCCCCTACCATCCAAGCACTCAATACATTTTCGTTGTTAACTGCATCGATGAAACCAAATACATCAACCACCCAGTTCTGAAAATTATAATATCGAGAGCGAAGTTGATCAAAAACATTGCATAAAATAAAGAGAGGGCAACTTGAATTACAATAGAGTTATCTACCACCAAATGTTAAAAGAATGGCTGTCCCAGAGGGTAAAGCCTACCCCTTTCATATACCACAGATATTACAAATAAAAGTCCAGATTTTAATTATATATTTAGCCATTTTTTTGGTATGAAGGCTAACTACTATGTTTATTAACACAAATATGCTTTATATCTTCACGGACCATAATGGTATCTGTTTGGTACATAAACTTAGAGCACAGCATAGAATATTATCCCACACGATTCCATCGATTGTACTTTCTGTTTAGTGTTTTTACTGTACCAATAATTTAAAGGGTTTCTGCGTATGTGGAGTTTGTGAGCTGTCCAGAGCTCTCTAGTGCTTTTAGAAATTGAGTACTGAATACTCAAGGCGCACTGTTTATTAAACAGGTTAGCTTGAAAACAAGCTGGTTTTTGTTTGTGCTTTGTATTACACTATTTATCCATTATTTCGACAATCGTTTCTACCCGACGGTCATTCTCAAGAAGCTACAAAAGCTGTGCTGAAGTCAGATGTGTAAATTGCCTCCTCACCCTCGCAATATAGCTGTAAAACCTTTTTATATCTTTTTTTGGTCTGGAATTGGGATTGGAGTGTTAAATTTAGCAAGCAAAGTAACAGAATTCCAAGTCGGAATTTCTATTTCGCGTTTGCCCTAAATTTCAGGAAAATAGAGGATGTTTCGTTTGATGAACAATTGGCAGGATTATCTAGAGACACTGAAAATTGCCCAAGGCATGTATTTAGTGATCATAAAAATTGTTAAAATTACTTTTGCACAGAACCAAAACCACATCAACCACAAAAAAAGAAAAACAAGTCTGTTGGTCCCGATTCAGATCATGGCCAAGTCAACAGTGAATCTGACGAAGAAGATTTCATCGATGATGGGTATAAAGAGCAGCAAATGGGAGAACTGCTTCCAAAAACTTCAACAGGACTTGATGAAATAGAAAAATATAGCATAGGTCAATCTGCTAATCCGAGATGGTTCCAAGAACGATCATGTAGATTAACTGCTTCCAATGTTGGTCGTGTTGTATTTCGCCGGAATCCCAATACCTATGACATTCTTGCTAAAAGTTTTTTTCATTCTTCCTTCAAAGGCAATAAATATATGCGTTGGGCAGTGATAACGAAGACTTGGCAAAAAAATTGAAACTTTAACTGGATTTAAAATTAAAGACTCTTTTATTTGTGCACTGGAATAACCAATTTCTTGCTGCCAGTCCAATCAGTGACACTGCCATTATTGAAATTAAATATCCTAGCTCCATAATAGTCATCAAACATTACTGTATAAATATATTAACGGTAATTGTCATTTTTATACAATACCTTACAGAAACAAAAATAATTTTTTTATGATTTTGAGTTTACATTTTAACCGGCTTCTCTCTTTATGTACATAAAAATCGGCGATTAGCATTATTAATAGTAAAAATTTACGTTTCTGAGTTTTTCAAATATATTCACAAACAAAATCTATCGTGATTGTATTTTATAATAAAACATACTATTCGTGCTTTACTTTTTTAAATTTTGATAAAAGTATTATTTATTCTTGAAAAAAGTTTCACTTGGGGGTAAAGGGTACAAGTCAGAGTTGTAAGAATGTAATAAATTTACTTGGTGTAAAATTAATTACAAGTAATGCAATTGAATTAAAAGAAAATCACCAGAAAAAGTAACTTTTGCCCAAATGACAAATTACCGTGCTCATAAACGGTTGGTCTGTGTGCAATATGCTGTCAATACTAGAGTGACAGGTTAGGGGTCATAACTTATCTTGCAGACCAATAGTGAAGCTGCAATATAGTGACAGGCTTTGTCACGTCCACGTGGACTAATTATGTTACCGCCCTAAAAATTTTACTTGACCCAAAACGTATGAACAGCCTTAAGAATAAGTCAATCAATGGTAACACGACTGCTTATAAACTCAAACTGGTAACAAGTGTTCTTTTCTTAATAGTTTTTTGCCCAAATCCATAATTTGTTTGAATTGTACAACAAATCGGCAACAATTTAATATTTTCGGTAGTTTATGTCACCATTTTTTTATTTCCAAGCTTTTTCAAACTTATTCCACCATTATGTTTTGTTTAACTACCCCTACCCTCCCTCTTGAGAAAACCCTGTGACAGCCACTGTATTTTTAAAGCAAATCATTCAAGCTGTGCTCCTTTTTTTATGTCTTGACAATCCATACCAACCAACGATTCATTCTTCTTCAAATACTCCATGTCCTCCAGGCTCCAAATTAAACTAACAAAAAATGACTCTGGGTAATCCCACCACTTTGCATCAAAAGACATATGTATCTTCAGCACTGCGTCAATACCGGCAGCATCTATGGCTTCTCGCTTGCTTTTTGGAAGCCCTGGTTCAAACATCTCCTCGCTAGTGTTCTTTAACACTCCCAAGGACGGAGTGAAAATAACTTGTTTAGTCCAGTATTTGGTGCCGTCAGATGCTTCCACTACGACCATCTCATCATTATCCCATACGATCTTATTGACTTCCTTGTTTAATAATAGTTTATCTTCGAATGGCAGTGACTGGGACGAATTTGGGAATTTTTTAGTCAAGATGTCGAAGATGATCTTATAGCCTGTGGTGGACCAAGTGTAATCGACCATATCGGTTTGGTAGTAGTCTCCGATTGCTGCGACTCTTGATAGGTTGAAAGCTCCATCGTAGGATCGAATGTAGCTGTTTAGAAAGTAGGCGGCTGATAGAGCTAGGTTTAGATTTTCGGTGTCGTTGATGAATGTTGCTTTTGCTGATTTTATATACCTGAAAAAGAAATTAATCTTGTGAAGTAGTTCGTATGTGAGATATTGCGGATTTGTAGAAACATTTAGTGGGTTTCCAGAAAACAATAACTTGTGTGGTCTTTAAATGTCTTCTTAATTTTGTTTTTTTTTATTGTACTAAGCCAGCTATTGTGAGATCCAGGTATCAACAACTGTAATCGAATATATTGTGACGTAGTTTGAGTAATGTTGTGTTAATCTGGATTTTTCGGAGTGTTGCATGATTTTTTTTAATGTGAGTTAATGAGTTGATGTAAGGGTCTATCACTAATATTTCCCCGTGCAACATTGTGTTCCTTGGACACAAAGGTCACGCTCTTAGTCGACTTTATATGGGGCCATTAATCATGATGTAGGTTCCTACCACACGTTGGCAAATGATAAGCGAAAGGTGTTCTAACAATGCAGTTTAATTTTTTTCTTGATGTTTATTTTGTCGAACCTCATTTCCTATTGTAACACCTCACAACTGCTGACTTATTTCATTTTCATAATTCGTTTGTTAATAAATATCATGGGTGGATGTACGTGTTTTATTTTGTCTCATATTAGTGTTGCTCTCTCCCCATGCTTACGCGAGTGATAAAGGACTTTCTGTGGTCTGTAATGGTCCATCATTCTTGTCACACAACTAATACGGTTCTGCTTTGCGTAAATTGACGATCACGTTGTCGTAATTATCTTAATTATTTTTTTAATCAATTTATTATATGTGGCCACATTTTTTTATGTAATCCAAATTTATTAATTAATTTAGGCCGCTTTCTATGGATTACTACACTTGAGTTAACATTAAAACACGAAATTAGTAGTAGATGGTACAGTTATCAGGGCTACGCCATAATAACAAATGTTTAATAAGCTTTAGCATAAATAAAAAGCATGGTATTAAAAAACTTTGCGAGGCCCTTGATATTCCACCAGTCATAGAAACCACAATAAATTGCAAAACTAGTAATGCTGAGGGATTATGCATGGTACAGCAAGACCCATATGTAGACCAACAGTCAACCAAGAAGAATATTATTCTGGACGTAAAAGACGGAATCGTGTTAAATATCAATGCTTGCTGTATTAAGATGGACTTATTAGTTATTTTTGTATCTAGAACGCGAAATAATACTTTTGCATTCAAGAATGGAATTTCTATTCGAGATACAAACAATAACTGTATGTATAGCAATTTAATTTATATCTGAAATCCTTTAAACTACAATCCAGACATTTTAGGTGCGGTGGCGTTGCCTTTCATAACGATAATAACCTAATAAACAATAAACATTGTTTGTCAGAAAAAGTAATAATCAGAATTATAGTACATTGTAATTATTAATATTCTAAAGGGCGTGAAAGGGTGTTTARTTGTGAATGAGCTAGGAAAGTGAAGAGGAGCATTTACCAGAAGTATTGGAAACAGCGCAAAGTGATGTTGCACAATTAATCCCCAAAAAATCATCGAGACAGTACGAGATCAAATTTAAAGCGTGGTGCAGTTCAAAAAAAATACAAAAAGTGTCCGAGGTATGATGTAGAAGACAAAAATTCAATTATTAATATAATAATTCCTGATTCCAAAACACATGCTCCAAAATGTTTTGTGATTTCAAGTCCAGATCAAACATAGATTTGCCGCAAATACTGTGCTTTACGTCCGACAGTTACTACAAGTAGAAGATTTTTTGTTAAGTACCTATGTGAAAGATAAATGTATTAACCAAGTGGTTGGCGCCACCAAAATAAGGAATGTGCCAAAAGAGATAGCAACGTCTCTCAATTTGCCTCATCCAGAAACTCATACAGGGCACTGCTTCAGACGTTCTTCCGCCACTCTTTAGCCGACGCAGGTGCCGATATTACCAGGATTAAACGACATATACAGAAGATTGTATTCAAAATAAAATTTCAGTCGCAAATAAACTGTTACCATCTTCAGCAGAGCCTACAGAACATACCAATAATACAACGTGCGCAGTAAACTTGAACAATAATTGTAGTAGCAGCCTCATTGAACACCCAGAACTAAAAGCTACGATAGCTGTATGATAGCACTGCATCTGGCATAAATTTAACTCGCTGAAGTATCGGTACTTTCAATTTACATATAGTGCAAAATAAATTGTAATCGTCTTGTTACTGTTTTTTAAATAAATTGTTACTGTTTTGTTATTAAAATGTTATATTATGTAAAATGAATATTAATAAAATCATAAATACGTTTCGAAAGAATGATAAATTATTTTAACATTTGTTTTATGTTCTAGACCGACAAATACTTTGGCGTTCTAGAACACAAAAGTATTTCGCAGCTAGGTGACAAAAAAGGTTTCCTTTGTCAACTAAAAACATAGACAAGGGCTTGTCTTTATCTATGACTAAAAATTTAACGAAAATGTCAGCTTTTGATGACAGTTTTCGAAAAAATTAATGTGCATGGGGCAACTCCTGGAAGAAGGCATGACACAGGGATATTTAGAGTCCAATTTTTGTGTGCGACTAGAAATGAAAATAGATAATTTAGCAAATGATAAACGTTACTTGATTTATCTGACTGTGAATATCTATTAAAACCACTGCTATTATGTCCACACTCTAAAAGAAGAATTTAACAATTCTAGGAAAGCTATATAACAAGCAGTAAAATAAATAAATGTGTTTACATGTTTGGATTCCAAGAAAAAGAAACAAGCCATTATGTTGCAAGATGTACGAGTACAATGTATAAAACTGCTGTAATAATTTCCACACACCGCAATATTTTAATGTCGTTCCGTCAGAAGTAAAAGAGTATTTACACATCTCATGATTTCATTTTATAGCACGTAATATTTTATTAATAGCGTTATTGATATAGTAATTTTTATTTTTTAATTAAATGTTGAAGTGGAATTAATTAATATTCACATTCATGAAGAACAAATATGATATTCGTGTGAAAATGCTCCTTTAAGGCTCTTGCATATATCATTCCTGTGCCTTAAATTTGCATTTTTTACACTTATATCATAAATAGTATGAGCACTCCGAACCCTTATATTGTAGATACGACAAAAGGTTAAAAACCAATGTGGATAGAATTAGTTGAGTTTTATGATGGGGGTAATAAAAATGGTAACTAGTTCGATATAATTAAAGAAACAGTTGCTATATTAATTACGTAATCGTGCGGCCATTTTAGAAGCTGAAAACATTTTCCAGCAATTTTTTTAGTATTCTTTGGTAACAATTTTTTCGGCCAAGCTCTGTTATCTACAGTTTCAGAGATATCCTACCTCGCCCCCTTATTTGGACACCCTGTATTTACTATTACTTAACCGGTATTCGTAATTTAAAAAAAAATATCCCAGAGTTGTCCAACTCAGCAATATGCACTACATTTAATTAAAGTACAATTATTACTTTTCTATGTAGACATCCATAGTATCGTTCTTGTCGACTCCGACAGGGGGAGTAAGCGTAAAATTGTAATCCGTCATGATCGTTAACAACTCCTGATTCTCCTGCGGCCTCAGTTCCTCCCCATTTGAATAAAACAACACTGGAATTGGTTTGGCTTCCTCCAGCAAGTCCAGTCCTTCGACCAGCTCAAAAACAGCGTTATTGTTTCGTCCATGACACCACTGGGCTCCCAATTCCACATGCCCTGATCCGAAATCTGTAGTAAACACCCTTCCTCCCACCCGCTCTTCCGCTTCTAATATCAAGATGTCGGTAATATTGTTCTCCAACAGTTTACAAGCCGCGGCGGTCCCTGCAGGTCCTGCACCGATGATGATGACGCTATAATTCAAGCAATGGACCACTGACACTAGCACTAGAAACGAAAACACTGTTTGTCCCCAACACATGTTAAATAACAAGTGTGTTCAATTGAGATGCCGTGTGATGTAATAATTTATTATTATTGTTAGGATGCTGTACTCGTGGTCAGAGATATAGATGCCACAAAAATGTGTTATCGCTCATTTTTCATATAGTTATCTGCTAGAAATGCATAGCTGCAATCATACATACAGACGTTGATTGTAAAACTTTCTGGGGCATTTCTGGAAACTACTGTTAGAGAATACTGATTTTAGAAAACAAAACTTTAGTTATTCGTGTGAGTTGCAGAAGTTATACGCAGACAAAAATTTACATACACAAGATAAAATAACAAATTTATATATTAGTATATTCCGAGTGTCGATAAAGTAAGGCTTATGATTCAAAATAAAGATCATTTATGAAAATCGAAAAAAATTCTAGAACAGGTAACTTTGAGGTGATTGAAACAGAGCAGTCTGTTACTATGACGAAGGTCATATTTTTTGAACCCTTGCTATCTAAAGAATTCTCCCAGCACGTCAAATGGCATGAGAAGCAATCATAATGGGCACAATTGGAAAAAAGGTTGATCAATATGTCGATAGGTAAATAAGAAATTCAGAAATAAAACAAAATACATCATCAGTCAAACTACCCTGGTATTCATAATGTAATGAATTAAAAGGGTTTAGAATTAGCAAAATAACATTTTACACTTACTCAATAAGTGTACTAATTGCAGTCCATTTTCAATTTGACATTGCCCAAGTCGCATACAAACACTTTGGACACTCCGTCCAACAATGTTTGGAAATGGTAATCACATTTAAGTTCGAATAACGAACTAGTAATTCTTCCTGTGTGTGAGGACGTATACTCTACTTGATTGATTGATTGATTGATTAAACTAGCGTACGGTCAGCATTTCTGGATATGCCGCCGGGCCGGCCGTCTACCCTGGGTTGGAGGGGTACATGCTGATTGCTAACAACCTACCATCATTAAGGAAGGATTAAGGAAATAAAATTTTCCGAAAGTTCGGCTTCTGAAAAAAGTACCGTGTGCTTTTTTCCATGACCATAATACCCGAGTGTGGAGTTTTTGTTCTCAACTAAGACGGTCAGTGTTCCACCCTATTTCATTAAAATTTGTGTTTTCAGTTTTCGTTAGGACGCACCATTTTAATTAAACATGGAGATCGCAGATTTAAATTACGTATTTGAGAATTGTTACAGCATGGGCGTACCGAAGAGGGGGGGGGCAATGGGGGCAGCTGCCCTTCCTCCTCTCCCGATTGCCAACTCTGGGCCCTTCCGATTTCCCATACATTTAGCTGGTTAATTATGTGTGTACACCAAAAAATTGTCTTATTTACAAAATTGTAAATACAGTAAAATTTATAAGCAAGTGTATTTTACAATTTTCATCCTGAACTCATATTTGACCCTTCTCTAATAAGTCGTTGTCAAATGGTTTCCAAGCTTAATCGATGCCATGTGTTACGTATCGTTGTCTTAGGGCGGATATAGCTTTAAAAGACTATCTTGGTCAGGATGAGTCATAACACGATTTCTGCTTAAGTTCAGCTCTTCTACCTTTTCCTATAAATATTGTTCAACTAACTACTGTTATATGGAATCACGTCAGAATCTGTCATAAATTCGGCGATAACTCTAACTTTTGTACCAAATTTCTAAATTCACATTACATTTTAACAATTAATACAAAAAAAAACTAAAAATCCATCCGAACTCACGTTTATGAAAGTCGATTTATTAATATAAGTTTTAGGAATCCAGTAAAAGCATTATGAGCGCGAATTAAAACCCGGTGTGTTGTTAAAAATGCAATTAAATATATTTCAGTTTATTTAAATGAAGCTTAATTTAGTTAAAATATTAAGTAGTCGGTTAATTTTTGAGAGCAATGCATCTGGAGATCTAAGAAGGTTGGCTTGACGCATAATGCTGAAGCATTTGTTATTCTGAGTTTTAATAATGTTAGTTATCTATCGAGTCTCCTTCCCTGGGGAGTAAAAATTACTACAATTCTATCTTTAGCACTTATACAAATGAACTCCCAGCTTAAATTTCTAAAGCTTCTGGTGTAAGAAGTTGAAACTGTAGTAAAAGCGCATTAGTATTTGATATGTGTTAATTTTGAATCAGAAATCGCGCTGCTATTAGTAGAACTGTTAAGGTGAAATTTATGTTCGTTTGGTACTTCGTATGATATCATTATACATTATGTGGATCACGGATCTTTATTCTCCCAAATAAATTTATCAACTCATTTTTTTGTTAAACGCGAGAGCGATGCAACTGAATGCGCCTCACCTAACTGAGTTTATCAGTAACGGAATAAGTAATAAAGTGGCTTTCTATGATCAGTGTACATAGAAAACATAAATAATTTGGGTCTTTATTTCACAGAAGATGTTTTAAGTCACCTTGCAGAAAATCCACGAAGATTATTCATTCTTATAAACATTTATTATTTCTATTTATGTTGAATTGTACTCTACAGGACGTTCTTGCTTTGCTCCCCCCCAGATCAAAAGCTGGGTACGCCCATGACTGTCAGCGTTGTATTTTTTACAAATTCGGCCTTTGGTTGCAATGTTGTATTTTTAGGAAGTCGGCTTTTGCTGTTAATTCAGACATTACTTCAGATTGGACTAAGCACTTCAAATCAAAAATTGCAAAAAATAGCAAGTACAATAGACAAAAAGTTATCATATGTAGATTCTGATTCACTGAAATCTACAGATGATAACTTTCTGTCTATTAATACTAGTCGAAGTTTTTGTTATTTTTTGGATTTTCTTCCTACAGTCCGAAGAATATTTTGAATTTTATGCGGTACTTTATCAACAGTCAGTTTCAAAATAAACATTACTTTGCGGTGAGCAATCTAAGCCGTAAATATCAAAAACGAAATAAAGACGATCTGATGTCTAACAAAAACAGGACCGTTTTTTATTGAAGAAATTCCACACATATTTGTCTTGTCAATTAAGTATTGTAATACATGTAATTAGGTCTCCGTCAAATACTTGCATATTATTTAAAAATGTTAAAAATATTGAATTGAAAAACTATACAATTGTGATAAATATGTTAATCATAATTTTATTATTGAGGAAATAGTGTATATACTATATAAACTATTCAAAGTAACGACTCTTACTGCCTCGGTTTACCATGTCAAAGGCTATGCTCTTTCTAGGCAAATCATTGCCAAGTTCACCATGTGTGTTATTCCCCTACCTCAATAATCTTCCTTAATCAACAAGGCCATAGCTCCAATTCCAGTGCGTTGAGCAACAAAGGCAATTCTGTTATAAGCTAGAACCCAGCTAAGCAAAATTCAAGCACACGTGTACATCATTAGGGATAACAAATACGCATCTATTTACCGGTCAGACTTTTAGTATTTAGCACTGGTATTCAAAATAGTACCTACATTCAGAGTCGGTGACATAATAAGTAATCATAATAAGTATTTTATAATCGGTAGCCTTGAGCACGCAGTGTTTTCGTTCCGCAAACGATATTAGAGCTGCGCTAGTCACCCGGTAACATAGTATAGTTTTTTGTTGAAAAAGGTAAGAATAATATCATAAGACCTAAACAGTATATATGTGTTATAAAAAATATATTACGATTCACAAATATTATTTGAGCAAAATATTTACGAATAATGGCAAACAACAGATAGTTTAAAGAGCACTGAGTATAATAGATAAGATTGTAAGCTTGTTTTTTTATGTATTTCACTGCATTTTCTTACAGAAAATCCAGTCAAGGTGGATCAATGATTCTTTGACGAAGTTTATCTTTAGGTGAGTCTTCCATTCTTTTATTAAAAAATATATTAATTTTTGATGAGATATGATAAAGATAAAATTCATATCTAAAATTCTTGTCAACTTATAACCGTTATTTAAGTTACCACCTACTAAAAGATTAGTTCTATTTGATAAACAAAGTAATTTTGCCAGAACGGATGAAATAAATGAGCGAGTTTTGCATATTACATTAGCCAAATAAAATTAGAATCTTCTTAATGCGTTAAGAATTATATTGTACAACAAATGCATCTGTTGATTAAAATTTAAACAAAATAGTAATACCATGTTTTTAGAAATTTTGATTACCCACAACAAACTGCGATAAGACATTTTGAAAATAGAACATACAATTTCTTTTGCATAGTGTGATGCTCTGATGCAAAATTTTAGAGCGGGGAAAATAAAATTTAATGTAAGATTTAAGCACCTACCTTATGTCATGTTTAAAAGAACTGTATACGCATGTAAAAGGAAATGCTAATTAATTTAATATAGGGGTAGTTTACTCTTTTATTTTTATCACAAAAATTCTCCGTTCCGACCTGCCCCGACCAAGCTGATAATGCATGTTCCAACTACGCCAATGATTTGCATCCTACAAAAGTTTCAGCACCGCCACCCTTAGTATAAGTTTACTACACAAATACTCTGAAGCGAGAGCTGTCTGCTCCAAACAAGCCGAAATGCATATTTCAACAACACAAATGATCTTCTACATCCCTCTAAAATTTCAGCATCGTTACCCTTAATATAAGGATCATGCTATTGCTTATAAGTAGAAGTGTTTTTTATTGGAGACCAAGATCCGCCAAAATACAGAAAGAGCAATGATATGCAAGTTTACAGAGCGAAAATAAAGCGTGTTGTAGTATCTGCAATACAAGAAAAGAATACTGCTTCATTTCCAACCTACCACGATAATCCGCATTTTGGATCACATCAGAAACAATGGAATATCTAGCTGATTTTTCCTGGGATGACTGAACTGAATCTTATTAGCACTTGGGGTGGTTATGTCCAAATAAAAACCACTCATGAAAAATACTGTGCGTCAAATGCCACCACTGGTATCACCTAAGGTGTTTGAAAATAAATGTAATACCAGAAACATTCATTCGCCCAACCTGCAGTGAAAGAAAAAAGAATAAATTGTTTTGTAGTTGCTGGTTTTTGCAAATCTAATTGCTACTACTTTGTATCTTTTAAAAGAATAACGGTGCTGAGATCATTGGCGTTGTCAAACACTTTGCGCTTTATGGGTATGGCTTGTTAAACAAAGAACCTTAGAATTCAATAAAGAAAACTAAAATGCAATATGTAGATTGTTCCAGTCAAAGTAACAAATTCGGTGTGCGTTTTCGGTATAACCGGAAATGCACCATTTTCAAAAATATTTTTATGATATGCACTACTACAACTTGGATACCTTTTCTGCAAAATCGTTTTTCGTATTTTCAACCTTTTATTGAGTTATGAGAGAAATACGTTCACTTGACCCACCCTGTATAACACAATTTACTTCAAATCTAGTTCTTAGAAGAACGAAAAACTAATGTATATAGACAAATGACAATTTATCGGCGTACTTTTTATCTATTACAACACCTTTTTACCACTGATTTTGATTGTCGATTCACTGTTTTTTTACAGATTATCTACTTAAGATTAGCAACAATTTAGCATTTCTCTAAATCTATCGCTTGTTAACAAAATTGATATAAAGGATCCGCACGGTGCAAATGTAAGCTGTCTATTATATCAATAACCAAGATGCTCAAGAAGTGTACACCGCTTTTGTACTCTGCTCGATTAAGTAGCACCCAGACAGTAATTTTGGAAAGCAAGCCAAACTACGCTGGTCTAGCAGAAAAGAACGGAGACGAAAAACCTGAAGGATGGTACGAAGCCAGACCATTCGAAGAGATTCCTGGCCCCAGACCGTTGCCCATAATCGGCAACTTTTGGAGATTCCTGCCCGTCATTGGAAATTTGGGTCACATTAAACGGCACGAAATGTTCAACAGGTAATTGTAGTCTACTTCCAGTTACATCACTTTGTAGCAGTACATATTGAATAGTATGGAAAGTGTCTTTATCTAGAAAGATATTGGGTATTAGGAGTAATTTGAATTTATCTCACTATCGACTGCTTTACTTCCCTATGTTCAAGGATTGGCAAAATTCTTATAAGATACAAGCCTTTGAAAATGTCATAGAGTTTTTCATCTCCGAATGACAAAATAAATACTCTATCTTCTACAGATATTTACAGCATCCCTTGTTCGCGCGGTGCCGTATATATAGGCGAAACAAGTAGACCCACTCAGCAGTAGCCGAACATCAACATGAAACCGATCATTTTGTTTGAAAGTCGTTTTTTTCACAACCCGAAAATTCCGAGAACCTATAGACTTTCCAAATATCTGAACAATCTAAACCGCAAAAACGGTTTTCATCTCTGCACTACTTGGCACCCAATCATCCGACAGCTATCCCCACTTTCACAATTTCCCTCTACACCGGTCAAACATCTCCACTCCGCTCGTAGCGACAGGTAAAATGAAATCTATTTCTATTGTTTACATGCTCTTTCTTCCTTGGGACGTGGTTCAGTTCGGAAGTGCTTCTGGATTTAGGTTTGTACCATATTCCATACTCTTTAGTTCCTGTCCTGATGATGTGATTATTATTATTGGTCTAACCCAAAAAGACTAAGATTTTAATCTAACCCTGGTTTACGTTCTTACAACCACTCTTTTCCCTTCCATGGCGAATTTACCCTGGCCACACCTACCGACTTCAATAAATTTCTGTAACTACTCCCTTCTCTTCAAAGGCAAGCTTGTCACGAGGAAGAAAAAGCCCATGTCTTTCGTCCCAAGTTCAAATCTCAATTCCCATTCTCTTTCTTTATATGGCAAACCAATTAATACAACATGATAACTTATAACTACTGAAGTAAGGTGAAACTGGCTTTATCAATAATGGAGCTAGCTGGAGCAAATTTTACAAAAGGATTGCCCAACATGGCAAACCCGTTGCAACTCGCAAGGAATAAAAGAAACAATCAATAATTTGCTTAATGTTAATGTCGTGACTGGTCAATCATACATTATGGAGTGTACTAATACTAATCGACCTGCATGCAACTTTGTAGCCTAAACAGTTTTAGTAGTTCCCGCTAAAGATGTTTTTAATTAAGAGTTTTGTTGAATGTCTAAAGGAATTACGTTTTTCGTTACAGGTTCTACGAGCAATATGGCGATATCTGTTGCCTCAGGGGAATACCAGGTAGATCTCCAATGGTCTTCCTATTCAATCCGGATGACATAGAAGCTGTAAGTCCCTCCACCGAATTGCGTCATTTTCATGTCACATTTTGAACCTCGAACTACGTTCATTGCCGTCATGTTTGAAATTCCGCAGAAGCAAAGTGCTCACTGTTTCCAGATGATGAGAAACGAAGGAATCTGGCCAACAAGGAATTTTTTTGAAAGCAGCGCTTATTACAAAAAGGTCACGAGGAAGGAACAGTTTGATGGATTCGCCGGTATAAGTGTAGAGTAAGATAATTTTATTGCTTTAAAGAGCGCAGAGTCAGCGAGCTTTTACAGGGTTGTATTATAAKATAAGGCMTTTATACGAATTCACAACATAAATMAAAATTATAGCTGGGAATAGATCGCAAATTCATCTGTAAGTCTTCGGCCAGCCCATCACTATTTTCATATCTTCATTCAACCTTTGTGAGCCCTTTTACAAAAATTATCTTGTGTTCTAGAAATGGTAAAGCATGGCATGACTTTAGGTCAGTGGTCAATCCCGTTATGATGCAACCAAAAGTTACTAAGCAATATGTAAGCGTAATTGATAGATCCGCAGATGAATTACTGGAGAGGGTCAGATATCTGACAAAGCAAAACCCTCAGTCAGAAATGCCTGAAGACTTTCTCAATGAAATCTACAAGTTCACGTTTGAATCCATAGTCCTCATCGCGTTGGACAAACGATTTGGTATGTAGAATAGAAGTTGATTGATTGATTGGACCAGAGTACGGTCAGCAGCTAGTAGTGCGGCTGCCTTGCGCATATTAAGCAAATGTGACAGGAATGAAAAGGTTATATATATCGCTTGATTAATTTCGTGTTCCTTGTCATTTCTAGCTATTATTCTTCGTTCTTCACTGACTTCTGAATTATCCTCTCTATAGTTGTTTTCCATGTAAAGCACGGTCTTCCTCTTTTTCGTTGGTTTCCGCTTAGTTCCCAGTCTTCCTGTGGTCTGCCTCTTTGATTTAGATGTGTCCCAAGTATTTCATCGCGTATGTCTTCATTCTTTTTAAGATCGTTCTGCCATACAAGAGTTCTGCTGTTGCCGCACGGGCGGTATGTATTCGATTGAAGGTATTCTTGTCTTAGATTATAATTTCGCTATTTCTTGAGTTATTTGCTTAAGTACTGCGTTCGTTTCTATCGGTTGGGACATGTACACCTACAAAGCATACTGTTTCCGTCTTCCAGGATTTCATAGTACCACTATTGTGTAATTTCTTACATACACTTATCTAGATACATGGAACTACTTCACTGTAGCGACAGCAACAATGATAGTAGTAACATAAACATAAGTACATAACACTCGGACATATTGTAAATTAAACTCTCAGAATTTTATATAGTTGTTCGATTTCTGTATCTTGTTTAGGTTGCTCTTTCATGATGATGTTGACGTTTCCTTGTTCGTCCGATCGCTTCCTGGAGTTCTACCTGGGATTATGTTTTACTGGATCATTCTTGTCTCTTCATATTAGAGATTTTTATGATCATAGGCTTATTTCCATGACTTTCTGGTCTCTAGACAAGATTATTGCACTATCATAGTGGTTAATTTTACTCCCTCTTTTTGGTGTTGTCGCTAAGATTTATTCTCTCCAACTGAAACTTTTTTGTTCCAAGTCGTTTATGAGCAGTTTCTTCCTAGCTGCTTCCGAACTTCCACGTGTTTTGTCTGGTGCGATTTACATATTTTCTTCTTATTTTTCTTGCCCGGTTTTGTGCTATTGCTGCGCAACGTTCTTCCCATATATCTATTTCTGTTTCTGTACCACAATTATTGTGTAACTTCTTGTATATACTTGGCTCGATGCACGGAACTACTTCACTGTAACGACGACGACAATAACAACCGCAACACAAACAGATGGATGCAACACTAGAACACATTATTAACGAAACTAACTAGAATTCAGTATGATTGTTTAACGCGACGCTTATCTTGGGTCATAGGGGTATAATATAGTTCTAAGCGGTTCTTCTTTTCCCTTAAATCTATCTTGTCTTTTGTTTCGGTTTCGTTGAATTCTTGTAGCTGTAGACCATCCTTTTTCTTTTCTTTTTACTAGAAGGACGCCTAAAAAGACGAGGCTTGCATTTGTTATTTGTTAGTTGATCGTTCTAGTTGCTCAAACTACGGTATGTCTGTTTATATATTTTTTATTTCCTAAACGCTTAGAGCTTAACTTATTATTACTAGTGCTTCACTCCCTTGAACGGGTGAAAAATGAATTTTAATTTGTCCGAGAAACAATGAAAGGTCTTTTGTTTGCACCGTCCGTCCCTACGAAATATATTTGTCACAAACGCCTCTTAATAAGTGATAAATGTAAGCATATATGTAGGTATGACTGAATAAGTAAAAAATATTGCACTTGGTACGCTTATATGCTGTAAAACTATAAAATATAAGTAAACACATATGCTTTCAATACCGTTTATAGTAGGAGTAGAATAGTTCCGATTTCTTCTTATTTCCAAAAAAATATACATGTAGAAACTACGTTTATGATCCTCCGGATTAAAAGAAAATTTTAACCTGTGAAGAAACAGTGCAGATGACGATTGCACACCGCGATCAAAAATTAAAAAGTATGGGCTGCCGCATTGAATATTTACCATTCATGGTTATAAAAATAGATACTACTCATTAAATTAGGAAAGAATCCGATTTAGTCATACATTAAAAGCTATTAGATGAGAAATATTTGTAGTTCAAATGATAATACCAAATAATGCTCATTGATTTATGTGTATGAAAAAAATTCTAAAAAGGTCTAAACACAATTTTGGATACGGTCCACTCCGCTGCAAAACAGTGGAACGTGCCGAACCCGTCTGTTATTTACGACAGCTTCAGGTAATACTTGTAAACCATTGTGAACGGTAATCAGCTGTTCGTATAATGAGTGTCATAGATCGCTGCTTGATACTTTAAACTGCAATGCACTACCTTCGTCTGCTGATACATTTTCCGAAATGTCTTATGAGCGTCTCGAAACTCGATCTTTAATTTCTCAATGGCGAAGCGGTTTCAGCAATGTACCACACTAGCGAGACTGTTTCGACAAACTGCCACACTTGAGGATTCTTTTAACTTCTATTCAGTCTTCCAGAATATTCCATAACATCTCGAAACGTCAAGCTTCCCCCATTGACGAATTTTCGAGAATGTTCTACGACCTTCTCGAAACCATTTCAGCAATGTGTCCACTGTATGCCAAATTACCTAGAATGTTCTTTCTCGAAACCTCGATACCTATATGAGTTCCATCTCGTTTTATATTAAATCCTCCAGAATATTCTATTTCCACTGTAAATCTGATAAAGAGAATGAATATCCTCCGGTTAAATCCTTTCTACTAACGAGGTAGATATCTAATTTTGTACTTAAGATCCTGTGTATTTAGAGTTCTACTTTACCTCTAAAGCTTATTGGACATAATACCAACCGATTGGCACCGCTACATGGCACGTTTTATGGTAGTGAGGCACAAAGCGCAATCCAAAACGAGAAGTCAAAAAAATCGAGGGAATTAAGTTCTGGAAACCTTACTAGACGTATGCGTGTCTCTCATTCTGTGGCTCAAGTGGTAGTTCTGACGATTGATTTGCCGATAAAGACACAAAACGTGTTCTATTCTTATCTTGTTATTGTCTATATTTACATCATTTGCCCTCAAATAAAGTTCAATCTTCTGTCAAAGTCGTCTGCACTTCGTTCTTGAGTTGGAATTAACAGCATTTTATTCTAATTTAGTATACATGCAACGGAGGATTGTTATTAGGTTTTCTTGAAAATTAAACAATACATTTAATTTTGTTTCGGGGTGTTCGATTTGAAATAAGAAAGTTTGGTTGCGCCTGGACTGTACAACTTGTATACTCAAAAGTTTTAACCTGATATAAGAATTAACTTTTACCTGTAGTATCTTTACTGCATATCTCTAATACTACATTTGACTACTTTATCTTAACTTACCTAAATAACGCTTTCAGGGTCCTTAGATTCAAATACCGAGCAGCAAAGAGAATGGCAGTACGTTATAGCAAAAATTAATGAACTTTTTGACTTATTTTACAAACTCGAAGTGCTTCCCTCCTTCTGGAAATGGTTCAGTACTCCAGATTGGAAAAAATTCGTTAGAGTCAATGATGAAATCAGAGAGTATACCCGCATTTCAAGTACGTATTTATTCTTTGAGTGTACTTACATTATATCAATATTTCAGGCTTTTCAAGAGATTCGTTGACGAAGAAGCTCAAAAAATAGATAAGGGGCAAAAGCATGCTGACCACAATCGGGAATTGAGTGTTTTTGAAAAGCTAGTAGCGATAGATAAAAAGCTAGCGCTGAACATGACTATCGATATGCTTACAGCTGGGATTGACACGGTAAGTATTCGCAACAGGTTCATGCCTGGATTTTCTTTCATACCAAGCTTCTGTTCCTGACATATCTGAAAGCATTATAATAATCGGGGATACAAATATAGACTTACTGAAGTATGACTCTAATGCATCAGTTAAACTAAATAATTTTCTTGACGCTTGTGGTATGGTGCAGCTTGTGGATGTACCCACTTGAGTTGCGGGCCAGTCCCCGAGTATCATTGACCATATTATTGCGTCATATCCTTCTTTGATATGTAGTTCGGGGGTGGTCTATTGTGATATTTCTGATCATGAAATTCTGAAATGTTCTTGCGCACTAAAAGGGTCTAGATCTGAACAGGTCATATGTACATATCGAAACTTTAAACATTTTTCTGAAGAGGCATTTTATACTGATCTATTGGGTAGCGGTCTGGAGAATATATTTGATGTTGCGGATATTGATGGCAAGGTTGACCATATGAATCACATTCTAAATACTCTTTTTGATAGGCATGCCCCTTTATGTACCTCGAGATTTAATAAGCCCTATTCGCCTTGGATAAGGGACAATATTCGGCTTATGATGACACTGAGAGATCGAGCTAAGGTAAAATATACAAAGAGTGGAACTGTTGCGAGCTAGCGGTCATACAGGGATCTGAGAAATTTAACAACGCTATCAATAAAAAATGAAAAGAAGGCTTACTTTAGATATAAGTTGCGGGTTGATAATTCTAAAGAGCAGTTGAGTAGTGACGTTTTCTTAAGTCAGTAGGTATAAAAAAGAGTAMTAGGATTTCAGCGGATCCTTCTGTGATTGCCAGTCCTGATGATTTTTGTGCTCATTTTTTGTCTGTTTCACAGTGTGCTGTGGATTTAGCTGTTACAGTCAATTATTACAGTTCGAACAGAAAGGCGGGTGGGTCCGAGTTGTTTGATTTTCGTTTGGTTGATGAGGAAAGGGTGTGGAAATTGTTAAATCAGTTGCGCTCGGGAACTCCTGGGGTGGATGGTCTTTTTTTAATATGATTAAGCTTTGTTGTCCGTATTTACTTCAGTTTATGGTTCACATAATTAACTCGTGCATATTGTCATGTTATTATCCGAAGGCTTGGAAGGAGGCTGTTATTAGGCCAATCCCAAAGGTCGCTGCACCGCAAGAAATAAAGGATTATAGGCCAGTTAGCTTGCTGCCCTGCTTATCTAAGGTTTTTGAAAAAAATTTAGATGATCAAATACGTAAAACCTGGATAGGCATAATATATTGCCTGTTACTCAGTCTGGATTTCGTCCAAATTTTAGCTGCACTACAGCACTATTAAAGGTTACAGATGACATTTTACGTGCCCGTGATAATGGTCATTGCGCCTTGTTGGTGCTTTTAGATTATAGTAAAGCGTTTGATACAATCAATTACTCTGTTCTAGAGGCTATTCTTCGGTATAAAGGTTTCGGTCGTTGCGCAGTTGGGCTTTTGTCGTCATTTGTAACTGAGAGGTTTGCTGTGGTAAAGTTAGATACTTCTTCATCAAATAAAGCGCCTTTGACTTGTGGTGTACAACCTCAGGGATCTATTCTTGGTCCAATTGTTTTTTCGATTTACGTCAGTAATCTATTGAGTACTGTTCGTAGTGTTCAGTATCACATGTACGCTGACGATACGCAAATCTACTACAGCTTTCCTCCTTCTGAATATAAATGATGACTTGGAGAGGATTGCGGTGGCGTCCAGATCGCATGCATTAAAAATAAATCCGGGCAAATCTACTGCTATTCTGTTTGGCGATCGAGATGTATTAGGTGCGGTTTCGGGGAAGCTTGCGCTGCACATTGACGGCTGTGCCATACCTTTAGTGGAAAATGCTGAGTATGGGGTTGACGTTGGATAATACTTTCCGTTACAGAAAACATATAAACAACTGCATAAAAAAGGCGTTTATTAACTTAAAGCAGTTGTTTTCGTATAGAACATACTTGAATGTACGCGTTAAGMAATTGTTGAGTGACACAATGGTGTTGTCTCATTTTAATTATTGCAGTGAGGTATTTTTCCATGTCTTGATGTAGCCACTAAGGCGAAGATACAGAGAATACAGAATGCGTGCCTCAAGTTAGTTTATGGGATCGGGAGACGTCAACATATATCGCATGAGCTAGTGGATGCTGGATGGTTGAACATGGTTAAGAGATTTTTKSGGCGAGTGTCTTGCTTGTGTCATAAGGTAGTTTACCTTCGGACTCCACCCTATCATTATAATAAAGTAACTTTTCGTAGTGACGTTCATAACATTAACGTCAGGTTCAGGGGTAAGCTGAGTCCCCCATTTCATAACTCATCGTTGTTTGAGAGATCGTTTTCAGTGCAAATTTGTAAAGTTTACAATTTTCTTCTCTTATTGTTACGAGTAGGAGTTCAAGAAATGCTGATTTCTGCCTTAACTTCCTTTTTTATATTCACGGCTTGCAATATAAAATTAATTCGTTTACATGTGTTACTTGCTGTACAATTGTAATTCGTTTGTAATTGATTACAGTTACAATTACATTCGATAGAATTATTTTCATTCTATGGAAAGTTTACTATTGAAAAGATCGTTTCCACAAGCAAAACAATTTTACATAAAAATCATTACATTGCCTTAGCAAAACTTAACTTATTTGGATCTAATAAAGCTTCTAATGAAGTAGAACGCGATTGCGCTAAGAAATTGAATGTACTTACCATACCCTACAAAATGGAATTCACATTTTGACTGTTTCAACTATCCTTACTTAAAAAAAAAACACTTGGATTCGATTTGCGGTGCAATCAAAGCAACTAAACTTAAATCCTTACATGTGAGGAAACATTTAATAAGAAGGACAAGGTTGACTTCGAGATAAACAAAAAACAAAAGTTGAAAATTCTTATGGCTCGAATGAGGATACAAAGGCAGAAGAAAAAGATGAATTCTGGGAGAAGGTTTAYAGCGTAGTTGAAAATGTAAGAGAAAAACTGCTAATTCTTGGGAACCTGAGTAAAAAGAATAAAAAAGTGGACAAGAAAGGATTTAAGACCAGAGAAAGTTGTTGGAGAATATAGAGAATTAAAAGGAAAGAGTAATGTAGGCAAAATAATTGACTTTTACATACAAAACGACCTGTTGGTGATGAATTCTATATTTGAACATAAGGATATTCATAATACACCATAGTGGCAGCGATCATAAGTGAAAAATCAATAGCAGACTATGTTATAGTGAGTAGAATACACAGACGAGATATATGGGACGTGAATGTAAAAAGAGGACACGAGATCAACAGTGACCATTTCATGGTGGTGGCCAAGACTCAATTCGAAAGACAACTTGAAGAGCATAGGCAGTACTGGGAGGGAAGGAAAACAACAGATAAAAGGCCTAATCAACGGAGTATCAAAGAGTATATAAACTAAATGATGAAGAAATAGCACATAGTTTCGAAGAAACGGTAGAACACTTCTGTAGAACAATGATAGAGGAATCAGACATGGAAAGTTTATGGTACCATTTTAAAAACATAGTCCTTACAGCTGCGGTAAAGGTGTGTGGCACGGCAAAGAACAACAGTAAAAAGAAACAAACAGTATGGTGGAGCAATGAAGTTGGATAGCAGGCCAGGTCAGAATCCTGAAGAATCTCATAAACTGTAACCAAAAGAATAACAAACAAATAATAAACTTACAAGAAAACCTACTCAACAAGAAACATGACATAATAGAGCGCTGTAACGATTATTAAGCACAAGCAACACGGCAGAACTACAGCAGAGGCGAATAGAACAGGACAAAAGTGAAGATTACCCAGAGAAGTCACAGAAGCAATAAAATTGTTAAAAAAGGAGAAAGCAGCAGGCCATGATAACATTACGGGTGAAATGTTGAAAAACTTAGGACACAACGGGCTGAAATTCCTTACCAGGCTCTTCAATAGGATACTAAATGATGGGATGATACCTCAGGCAGAAGCATAAACGACCACAGATTCACATTGAAACAGCTATCAGGTTAGATAAAAAGCACATGAAAAAATATGTATAGCTTTTGTAGATATCGAAAAAGCATTTGATAGAGTACCCAGAGATAAAGTAATAGCCTAAAAAGGAGACAGGTACATCCGAAGATGATAAATGCAGTCATGAATATGTTTCAAAATACCAGAAATCTGTTGAATTTGCCATTAATGAGGGACTGAGACAAGGCGGAGTACTGAGCCCAGCGTAATTTAACCTGGTAATGGATAATGTGATAAAAGAGAAAACTAACGACACCAGTAGAATATATGTGGGACCTTAAACCATTATTTGCCGATTATCTGATCCTACATAGCCAACAACGAAAATAAACTCAGAGACAACCTTAATCATTGGGTAACGGCACTGGCAAGCAGAAATATGAAGATAAACGAATCAAAGACAAAAGTGATGATGATGGGCAACGGAAAAGAGATGAGCATCAAAATAAATAGCAGAAGTTGACTCTTACATATTGCTAGGAGTGCACATCAATATCACTGGCGATCAAGAAGCTGAAATTACAGAAAGACAGCAAAGCATCTCGACTGTACCATTGACTGAGGCACAGCTTTTTAGCTAAGAGGGAAATATCCAGGGAAGTAAAAATGAACGTATATAGTAAAACAGTAATATTTGGAAGCAAAACCTAGATACTAAGTCAAAGAATAAAAAGCAAAATACAAAAAATGGAAATGATATACTTGCGGAGAGTCATGGGTATAACCATGAGAGACAGGGTTCGCTATACAGTAATAAGAGAATAACTAAAGGTAGAACCATTATAAATAATATAGAGAAGAGTCAGCTGAGATGGTTTGGCCATACCTACTGAGAATGACACATGGAATACCAGTTAAGGAGGTATGCATGGGAAGCAAAAACTCAGAGCAAGAGGACTGGATGCAGACCTATTAAAACCTTCCTAACAATACAGGGAAGGCGCATCACATTGATGGAAGGAAAGGACAAGGAAGTTTGAGCACGATCGTTACATACATATACACCCTGCAGTTAGTAGTAGTAGTGTTATAATAGTCGTGTTTTGAAATATTTATGTTTAGATGTAGAGTATTTCGATACAAGTGTCTAAATAAAAAAAGTTAAGTCAGAAATCCACTTTTTTCAAACCTCGTGATCATAACAATATTGTATTTTTAATAGTCCCTTGTGCTGCTAGATATGCAAATGCATATGATTATAACAATCTAAAAAATATATTCTTGTTTTGCAGACTGGAAGGGTCATAGGGGCTGGCTTGTACTACTTGTCCAAAAACAAACAAGTACAAAATAAACTTAGAGCAGAACTGATTTCGCTGTTACCGTCAAAAGACGATCCAATTACCAATGAAGTGTTAAATCAAGCCCACTACCTCAAAGCATCTGTAAAAGAAGCGCTTAGACTCGCACCTATTGCTGTCGGAGTCAACAGAGTAAACCCTGTTGATTTAGTTCTGTCGGGTTATCAGATACCTAAAGGGGTAAATAAAAACACAAGCTGTATTCTGTTCTATCAAAAATTCTTTATTTGCAGTCTAATCTTCTTAGCATGCATTTGACGTTGTCGACTGCCACCAACAAATACTTCCCTAGAGCAAGTGAATTTTTGCCAGAAAGATGGCTCCGGGAGACGGAGGGAGAGCTATCCCATAAAAATGTACATCCTTTTGTCTATATGCCTTTTGGATTCGGTGTTAGAACGTGCATTGGAAGACGGTTTGCACCAATGGAAATGGAAGTTGCTATAGCTAAGGTTGGAAAATAAAATAAAATTTTAACCATTCTATTTAAATGTATTTTCAGTTGGTGAGAAATCTGGAATTTGATTGGCACCACAAGGACATGGAATTTGATATGTTTCTGTTATATGGGACAGCTGATCCCTTAAAATTTACTGTTAAAGAAGCTTTAAAATAATCTGGTCTGTAAACAGTTGGTCCTCTTCCAAATGTATTTTTTTAGAGTAAAAACTGGTGTTAGCAGGTATATTTTTTGACAAAGGTACAAAAAGAAGTATGGAATGTAAAGTTTTTATCAATGCAATTTTGCTAAGTTTTGTATATTTGTCATGTAAATATTGTGACAAAAGTATAAGAACCATATGTATAAGAAGGCTGGATTTTTACGTTTTCTTTTTTATACTGCTTCATCCAAATGTGGAACCTAAAAATTTATCCCAAATGTGGAAAAAATCCTAAAATAACCACTTCCACGCCCATGGCACCTCTGGAAAACACTATGGATACCATTGTTGCCCATGGTCCATTATAATATTCTAGTAAATATCACAAAACTATTAATTAATATTAATCTTGCTAGTTTTCATCACCTTACACATTATTTCTACTACTATTTGATTATCTACTCCAAATGTGAAAAAACAACAACAGCTGAAGTAACATTTGGAAAGTAATAAGCATATATTAGAACAGACATTATTTTTCAGTTCGGTTCCAATTTTCATTCCAGTTCCAGTTCACTTCTGGGTTCCATTAAAATAATATGAAATATATGAGTGTACAGTGGAAGTGCACATTTTAAACTTATATTCAATATATGTACAATTGGCTTCACACATAATGAGACACAGCCTGCCACAAGCCAACCAGACCTCATTATCTGTGAAGCCGACTGTACCTACCCTGTGGTATAGTTAAAGAAGGTATGTTTCTGCATGCAGGGATATAGAGCACCCTAGCTATGAGCCTGACCAGAAGACGCCATATTGGTTTAGTTGATATATGTTCTATATGCAATTAATGATAAAATATTGAACAAATATGGTGACATTTGGTGGATGAGCAAAGTTGAAGTTAGCACCACTATGCCAAATACATACTCACCTTGTTAGCTGTAGCATGATTATATTTTCTAGGTACCTCTGTATTCCTAAATAATTTTATTTCAGGTTTACACACATCCATCGTTTTGTGATTTAATGGTATCAGTGAATTTAGACCCATTATCTAGATCTAAGTATGTTTGTTAGCCAATAACCAAATGTGTGACAACTAGAAGAGAAATGGTATAAACAACACAGAAGCTGTTATTGTTTTTATAATTTTAAATGTATTGTTGTTGTTTAAATATTCTTATAACTGTATTTGTTATAACAAAAAATTGATATGCAATAAATTAATTTAATAGCACAGATAAGGATATATTACTATTCCCTGCATAATAAAGTCAAATTAGTTCTCATGGAACTCTGGTATAACCGGAAGTGCCGAAGTATGAAAACATTTTAAATGGATTGGTCTTAGCCTAAAAGTACAAGCTGCAAATTTTTAAAATTCGTTTTTGATATTTTTCTTGTTAGAAAATGTCAAATAAAGAGCACTTATTTATTTAATATTCAACAAAACACTAATCAAATATTTTTTGTTCAAATGGATGGTTATTTTGTTGCTTCTCATCAGTTTTGTCTGATAGATCGAATTTAACTATTGAACACTCCATTTGACAAATGAGTGTAAAACACTCATAAATATAAGCAGACAGCAGTAATGAAACAAATTGAACACTTTATTTGTGCATTTATTCTTGTGAGTAGTAACCTCTTACAATATTTAAATACTTCATATCACTTGTACAAATATTAAATGCATCTAGGATTGCAGATTAAATGCCCATAAGAATCACAATTAAACTACAGTAATTCAATTACTTCTTTTCTTTTCTACTTGACCATGCCAACTGCATGGACCAGATGCTTAACGGTCTCATGTAGCCTATTGCTCGATAACTTTTCTTTTTGAATAAGGCTTCCGGTGTTTCATAAGACATACCAATCCTTTCCCACACTAATTTGTACAAGCCACCTGCAGTTTGCCAAGCTTGCTCAAGCATGTCCTAAAAAATGACGATCTGTTAACCCTAGTCAAAATTAATGTTTATTTAAAGACTTCAAAGTATAATTAAAATATTACAATTTTAGACAATTGTAGTCCCTTACCTCAAATATCATATGAGCAGCTACTGCATAAGTAACCCCAGTCCACACTTCTTCACTCTGTATGGTGAAAGTGTCGCTGGAATTATTAATAAAACCATTAACTGCTCCACAATTACCATTATCAAAAGCCATGACATTACAATCGTAAACAGTTTTTAGGGAACTGATCACCTTGTCTCGTGGAAAGACCTGCAAGAGAATGTTTTGCTGTTAGAGTGTGTCACTTTAATGTTCACCATTGCTATCTCATAAACAAGAGATAATTATACTAAATATCTACACTATTCCTAATTTCTATATCTTGGAAGTAAAGTGCACAAACCAGTTTTTAAGAGGTCAAACTAGGTAACATTTAAAAAGACAAATCTGTAGTGTACTTCTTTAGAAACTTCTCATCTCATCTATCTTCTGTATAAATAAAAATTAAATGCTATTCATTGAGAATGGCTGGGCCAATCTGCCTCATTTTCTTAATGTTGTTTAATGTGCAAGATTTTTCTACACAAAGTGTTTTCCCTTACCTCATGCTTAAATCCACAACACCTAAGATACCAGTGTCCACAAAGCTGGTCTGCCATGACGGAATACCTCTCATCCTTTGAGCAATCAAAATTGTAGTAAGTGCCGTTCCATAATTTTTTTTCATAAGCTACTTTGCCCTTCTCTAGCAAAGCTTCATACTTTTTCTTATCTTCTGGTTTATTCAACTGATCACACATGTGAACCATCCCAAACAATGCTGCGAGCCACAAGCCACCACAATATGCACTTTAAAAAAATGAGTATGTTGACTTAACAAAAATAACTGTCACAAGCATTCTATCTAATAACAAAAATAATTGTCTCCAATAAACTGAAGCTATAGGTGTCTTTGTAATTTTGAGGGACATGAATGCCAAAATTGAGAAAACCCACTGCAGGCAAGGAAAGTCTACATATAATAACTAATGATAATGGACAAAGGTTAATGAACTTTGTGGCAGCCCACGGTTTTATAATAAAATATACATTGTTAAAGCAGGAAGAGATACATGCAGCACCATGGGTCAGTCCAGATAAAAAATTAGAGACCAGATTGATTATTTCTTAATAGAAAAGATTCAAGTGACAACATATAGGGGAGCAGGACTTAATTCACATCATCTGTTAGTAATTGCAAGCCTAAAACCAGTGGTACCCCACATGAAAGCAAAGAAGGGAAATATTAACAGACGGAATCTAGAGAATTTAATAAGAAAGGAAAAGAAAGAAACATTCAACAGTAAGATAAAGGAAAAATTGGAGAATCAACCAAAACAAAGTAATATAGATGAGGAATGGCAACTTTAAAAAACCATTTGAGGAAGGTGCTGAGCAGTTGGATACAAATAAAACATACAAGAATAAGTGATGTTTCGATAAAGAATGCAAAAAAGGAATAGTGAATAAAAATTTAAAAAACGATTAGTTTGGCTCAAGGACAAAACACGGAATCCAGGGAGAAGTATGTGAATGCAAAAACACAACACATAATATATGTAGTTAAAAGAAATTAAAGAGACATACACCTGTAAAAATGTGCCAGAATTTTACAAAATTATAAAGAAAGAGAAAGCAGGATTTAGAAATATCTAGAGGTTGTCCTAGGTTAACCTGGTGGGAAAGAACGTTTAGCAAAGGCCCGAACTTTGTGGAGAAGGACTATTCAAGCCATAGGCCTTTAGGCCTGCAGTGCTGCACATATATATGTATAAGTGTCTTTCAAGAGAATTCCTACTGTTCTTAACAAACGAAAACGTTTTTTTATTTAAATTCTAGTAAATACCAGTGAAATAATTATTTACCTAGATCCTTGCATTATCCAGGTATCAAAAGTCTGATCGGGACATCCCCCATTTTCTATTAACCCATCATCATCGATATCAAATTTCAGAGACTTTTCCATAACAACTTTACAAGCTTCAAACATATCTTCCAAGTACTTGGAGAAGTATGCCTCCATATCTTTAGAGTGAAATGACTTGAACCGAAAATCGCGAAACACCTGCAGCACAAACTTGGTGTTCAAATCACGCCATTCGCTCACATCATGAATTGGATAGGAGTTTGGTAGTATAATTGGCTCTTCACCTAAAACAACAACAATCAAACTAGCATTTTTGCATATACCATCACTGTGCTTTTCCCTAGTGAAAACCACTATCTACATTTGGTACAAAATTACATTTTCTGAATTATATAATTACTTTCATAATGTATATATAAAATTTTCCTTTTAATATACAATATTTTTCTTGGGGTACATAAGATCTAACTTATGATATATAATGTGTACAGAAATAATGGGCACAAATGAAGAGGGTGATTCTACTCGAAAAATTAATCCCATAAGTTCCTATACCATTTTTGTCAAAACTCAAAAGTAACGAAGATAAGATACAGGATGTCAAAATAATTTTTTTTCGATTACATTTTTAATAACTGTTTTGCCTGTGTGGTTTAATTTCAAATGTGGCACACATATCTCCTATATAATTGTGCACTTTTTGTCCAAATAAAAAATAAAAAAAAATGCCAAAAGGCTTAAAATGCCCTTGGCTTTGAAATTATTATCCAGAGGAAAATGAGAGATCCTTTCTTATTAGAGGCAATGAACATCTAAAACAATTTAATAAGTAAAAATACAGACATTGTAAGTTCAAATTCTTCGTTAGCAAATCATTTATTATCATTTAAACATACTACCACTTTGGACAATTTGAAAAATTTACATTTTTGTAAGAAATCATCACAATTAGACTATTTAGTAATTTTAGAGATATAAAAAATTTTAAATGACCAGAATTGGACAATTCTTAACGATTCTTGCAATTTATGTTGCTGGTTTGAAAGTTGCTTTCCATTATTATTCAAGATTGCTTGTTTAGATTCATTTTATTAATTTGACAACATTATATTTTCTTTTCTAATTTGATACTGACGATGGCTTATTAGCCAAAAGCCCTTTACCTGTTAATAAAATATTGTTGATTAAACTTGGTGAACTTATTCAACAAGAATAAATTCAAGTAATCCACATTGAGTAATATTAATCAGTTTTCAAGGTTTCGTAAATTATTGGTTCATTCTAAGAAAAGTCACAAAACAATCAAGTTGTTGCAATTTTTTATTTACTGACAATCAATCACTTTCATTAAATAATCAGGTTTGCTTCTACTTGAGGGTACATAGAACCAGTAAATATGCCATTATCTTTTCCAAATAGGCTAGGGTAAACTATTTAAAAAATATATAATTCCTTTAACTTTTAATGTAGGCCTTAGTTTGATGGTTAATGAGTTTCAAAATAGTTACATTTTAGAGTCAATTATTAATTTATATTCTTTGTATAAAAGTTTTAATAAGTTTCTGATGCTGAGTACTACACTAAAGTTATTGTATGAGAATAGTTTCCTAGAACTAATAAATCATGAATCAGAGTACTGTACTGTTACTATTTTGTATTATATTTGCAGTTATCTGCTTATCATAAACATGTTTTTCCCCAAGCTTACCGGGATTTCCCACGTCATGCGGTACAGAATTCTTAATCTTCCTCTCTACCCTTTGACCATCGTACAGCATCCAAATTTTATCCTTAATTTCCACAAAGATAGTATCTTTCATGTCGTACTGCAGAACAAGCTGAAGAAGTGGCCAATTCATGATTAAAGCATATGATGCATAAAAATGAACGTCATATGTGTTATACATCCTGTATTCATGACCTTCTAGATAAGCAAACCTTCCATATTTTAGCCTTATATCATCTGAAGGCATCTTTTTCGCCTCATCTTCGTCTATCTTGAGCCATACTGTACCACCATCCGAAACAAAGTATGATTCATTGAATAATGCAGACTTATACCAATCGGGCAATCCACTAATAATAATAAAAAATGTATTAAAACACTAATAAAATGGAAGGTATAATATATTATTACCTATCATTTAGGACATCTTTCTGGCTTTCATAAATATCATTTTCCCAGCTACTGTAGGAAGAAAGAGCCTGATCAATCAATTCGAGAACAGTGTCTTTGGTGTTAAAAAATTGTGTGTAGTACTTAGCATATTTCTTTTGTTTCCCACCAAAATTTATGACTGGCATGTGCCATGCAAAGACCATATCAATGTAACTAGTTTGTCCTGCTGGCACCGATGCTTGTGCAGCGACAGCTACTGCCATTTCTCCCCTGACCTTAAATTTTACGTTTATTGATAATCTATGAATGCTGATGTATCCTTTACCTTGTAAGATGCCGACGCAGTTTTATCGAAAGCACCATTATTTGACAACTGCTGCCAAACAGTTTTTCCAGAAGAATTCGGATCAAAATATAAACATTTCGAGATGCTCAACCCCTGTGTTCTTCTAACCCCAAGACCATAAGTGCATGGCATGCCGTAAATTGATTGGTCGAGTGATACACCCTCATTATTCAAGTAGGTAAATGGCTGAGATATACATGTTGAAGATGCATCTGATTTTTTATTTCCGGTACCATTTTTTAACGTAAAAGCTATTGTCACACTAAGTTTTTCACTAGAAACATTTTCTATACTCCATGCGAATACTGCACAAGGATAAGAACTGTCCTGTAAAAGAATTATGATATTATCACTACCTAATCATGTATAACACTCACTTTATTTAATTTTCATGTTTTTTGAAAATATGTTCTTCATGCAAAACAGACCAGTTAGTTTCTTACAAAAATCAGTAAAGGAGACCATGAAACCAAAGGTGTATAATAATACAAATTCCAAAATTTATACCAAAATGTCACAAGAGCTCAAGCAAGGATAACATTAAGGCTAGGTTAAAGGAATTTCTCTTATGGGGTTTCCAATGTAAAGTATTGAATAAATAACTAAGTTATTTGAAGAGATATTAATTTTATTCAAAAACCAGTGTAATCTGACAATTATTATCTACAAAATGGCCGTATCAAAAATTTTAGAAACTTACGGCAAAAATAATTACGATTTGTTTAAGAACGCGAAATGCTCAAAAAACGTAAAAATGACTTATTAGAAAAAATTTTTCGGCCGAATGATAGATTTTTGTCTTCTGAGCATGATGTTGTTTTTAGTTTTTTGATAGCGTTAATAATAATGAAAATATCTGTTCAATACTTTTGCTAAACTTTTCGGCCCAACCCAGTGTTGATTTACAACATACCAATTGACGGCACTTGAGTAAACAGCCATTGCAGTTTATGGCGGGAGGGTAACCTCAGGTATGGACGGTAGAAAAACACAGGTACTGGGGATGACGAAACGATTCTTCCAACTACTGCTTTTATATTTATGCACTATTATTTGTCCATGCCGAAAGTTATTTAGCTCTGCAACTTTATGTCGTTGGGACACATAGAAAGCATACAGGGCGTGTAGTCCCAAAAGTTCATATTTACAAAGTCAATTAAAATCAATACGGCACTAATTGCGCTATGCATATATGAACTATATATGAATAAGTTAACATAATTTAATGATAACTATTAAAAATCAATTTGCCAAAGTGTTTTTCTTATATCTTATGTGCTATCGGCTTTTGCGGATTCGACCGGAACACTTTTATTCATAAATTAAAGAATATATTTCCATGTCGAGGTAGCAAATATACAGTTTTGTCAGGCGCCTAACTGTCGGATAAATTGGACACCAGTTTTCTGGTAACTGGTAACCTAAAAAATTTTAATCAATTTTGAGAAAGCACCTTGGACCAAAATAAATATGACGAAACTGTATATTGGCAGGTAAAGGGTTGATGATCGCTTCAATACGACTGAAAGTCTGAGTTGCTGGAATTTCTAATCCGGAATTCCAGTATAATCGGTTTTTGGGACCAGAATATGTATTATTGAAGACAATCTGCATGAAACTGTTTGTACCTCTAAACCTGAAAACTTTTTCCACTGACTCATGGCAACCGCCCCCATACAATGAAAGAGGGGGTTCACTAATATAAAGCCTCAGAATTTTTCAAACCTACCATTTATGCTGTTTGAGATTTTGTGACTGTGTGACTTTAGTGTTACGTTATCTGAAAGAACATTAGTAAAGATGGCAAGACGAAAAGGTGATGGAAGAACTTTGTCTTCAAAAAAAGAAACAGGGGAAATATTGGTTCTCTTATCAAACACCGTCAAGTAAGTATTTTTCTAAAAATCCGTTTAGTAGTTTATAATTGTATATAGTTAAAAAAAACATTTTTGGAGTGAAAAAATGCTTCCAAAACTTCAAAGATTTTATTTCCGTTCTCTTTTGCCAGAACTAGTTGATCCACGTCACACGAGAAACATGCCGATTCGAAAGGATAGATAGACAACGTTTTTGTGTAAAAAGTAGAACATCTACACCATGTTTGTTCATATTTTTTTAATACACACATTTATAATTTTGCTGTAAAGATAATTTTATGTACAGATAGTGAACATTAACTATATGCTTATGATGTTTGGTAAATATATGTATCTTTTTCTTGAACGTTTATTATGTTTTCTATTATTAAAAAATATTTTTAAAGTATTTTTTCAATGAGGCGTTGACATTTTTAATAATTTTTAATAATAAATTTGAAAGCAATATCGAAATAAAAAAACCGTTTGTTTAAAACTTTATTAGTAATATCACTGATATGTCTGTGAAAAGCGAACATCCGATTCTCAGTGGTAAGTAAATATCTTTGGAACGACAGGAATCAGATAGACCCACAAAATGTTGTAAATCAAAAATACTCTTTGTTGTGGCATCAGCATAACCAGCAGCGCAATAAACGCCCCAGGCCGACCGGGCTGACAGCTTTATGGTCAACATCCTAAAATTGAGTACGGCTGTCCCTTTAACCTAGCCTTAAAGTCAAAATATGACCATGTGTAGTACAGGGTCATGAATAATATCTTTTAATTAATTAAGTTACCTTTATCCTTGGTTATTGTTAATCATAACACATTTTTACATGTATCTAAATCTCAGCCAAAAAATGTTTCATTTTATCCCACTACATAGAGTACCAATTTTGTTTTTTTTATAAATAAGAAACTAAATTAAAAGTTTAAAATACTACCCCTAAGAAAGTATGGGTATTTTTCATTACATCTCATATGAACAACTTCTAGTAATTTTGCCTCATATTTGATTATTATTTCTTATTGCGTAATAACTATTGAGCAATGTAGTATACCTAAAGTTTCAGAAAAACAAAGAAACATTTCATACCACCATAGGTCTGTAAACATTACATATTAAAGATACAAGGTCATTAAATGTTTGAATAACAGTGATATCCTTTTTAGCCACCAGTGGTGATTTTAAAATTAATAGTGAATTTTTGGAATTAGTTATATAAATTGGTATTAAAACTGTATATTTTGCTCCAGGCCTATAAAAATTCATCATTAATAATATTGTTACAGTATGATATGATATCATAAATTTAATCGAAAAATATTATGATGTAACAATTTTATTAATGATAAAATCAACCAAAATCTTATAGAGTGATGGAGTGAGAATATATCAACAATTTTCTGCTAATATAGTTACAAAAATGTCATCAATATTCTCCTCTACTTGTAACCATCAATGGACTGATAAGATGAGATTGTTAGTATCTACTACCTATACAATTTAATTTATTAGAGAGTGATAGTTTTTTGTACAGCTAAAGTTACTTAATCATTATATTTTTTTTCAAAAACTTATCTATGAAATAACAACCCAGTACCACTGGTGATGCCTTAAATTAAAGTAGGTAACTGGTGGTAAATTGTTGTTTAGTGAACTAACTATACCTACTTGTACAATTATTCCTTACAGTTTTTAGTTGTTTTTTATATTCTGAAACTTAAACCATCTATTTCAAAATTTTCTTTATTTACTTTATTAATTTTAACCTTGATTTCAACAGATTTCTATAGACCCATGAGTTTTTTTATTATGGCCACAAAATAGTCTACCACAAATTTATTGCCCCAGTGATACATAAACAAAAGAAACTCACAGCACTTTCATTGGATATTGAAAATACCTAGTACAATAATTCCATTTTGTGGATCGTACAGAGTAAAAAAAAAATACCTTACCTTATAATTATGAGGTATAACAGGACTAACTTGTCGGCACACCAGTTTAATACCATATTCAGACAAATCGTATTCGGTCCACGAACGTGGATACAAACCAGTATACAAACACTTATCGCTATTGATAAGACTTTTCCACGACTTCAAAGGTGCTTTTCTAAAATAGTCCATTTAGTACCAACAATTTTAAAGGCATTAATTAATTTTTACTTGTAAGAAGACAGCACGCTTTGAAAAATAGTTTCCCCATCTCTGCGTATAGTAACGATAAACTGATTCGCGTCAACAATATTGTATTCGTACATCCCAGGCCGTAACTGGTAGCGACAAAATTCACCCTTATAACCCCTTCCGATGGTTCCGGATCCTATGCCTCCGATGGGCACTCCATATATTTGCTTGCCGTTCTGTGTATCGAAATAGTCCATAACAACTGCTCTTCCCCATATCAGGTTTAATATGTAGTAAACAAGATACCTGTACAGTATTTTAGAGACAATATATCATAACCTCAAACTAGTTTTTAATGTTTTACCTCAATGCCAAAGGAACTAGATGCCATAATTGAGAAAGTCGTGGGGCAAAACCTTGTCTTCGTTTTTCTGGATACTTGTGGTTTAATTTCAACTTCAAACCATACCTTGGAATGTCAGTGACTCCTTTTTTTAACAATGGACTATCGGTACTCATTTTTCTTACCCCTTTTAAATTGTCTACTTGTAATAGATCTGAAAACTGGTATAGATATAGATAATGCAGGTGAATGATGCACGTTTAAAATTCACCTGTGAAGTTTTGTGTCTTTTAACTAAATTTAATCCTTTTGAACCTGGCCAAGCCCATGTCTCGTTATATTCTACTCAAAATTTCCATTTTTTATTCGTTCTAATACCCCGTCTAATACAACTATGTGCGTACGTACCATTTGTGGTACGTACTGTATGTTGTACAATACTACAATGCAGACGGACAGCTTACAATAACCTTTTTGTATGTTAATATTCCGCAATATATAGTATATAGGAAGCTAATCTCTAAAGTAAACAGTCATGTTTAGGTATAAGCTTCCAGTGAACACCACGGTAGCACATAATAGGATAAGATTAACCGCAAAACTTGATTAAACTAACGTATGTTCGTGAAGCAGACTTGGCTTATCGGAAGCGATTTATTTGAAATTTTTTATAACCTTGCTATGACCATTTATTGATTATTTAAAATTAAAAACATTTTAGGACATACTAATTATGTTTACATTGACTAATCAATTCAGGAAAAGAGAATTACAAAGCCCCCTAAAGAAAAAAAGAGAAAAAGCTGTAAACAGCAGAGTTAATTTTTAAAAGTGGGTACCTAATTAATGTACAACGTGTCGTAAAAAAGGGTCCAAAATCCATCTTCACATAGAATATAATATAGATACTTGTATAGGTACGTTGTATCGTTGTCTGAATAATAATAATTATTATTATTATTATTATTATTCAGACAACGGTTGTACCTATGTATCTATCCAGGGTTCTCGTAAATCGTATTATATCTGCTAGATTGCGCATATACCTGATGCATATATAAGCTACGCCGCTAAATCACAAAAAAAACTAACTTGAATAATGCAACCAGTTATCGTTGTGCGTCATTTATGCATATATTATACTTGTATAATTAATATTATTTAAAAGACTGTATTTTAATTCAATATCAGCAGGAAAATTGGGAAAATTAGAAGTCATTATTCACTATCAAACGTTATTGCTATTTGCAGCTAAATAATCGTTAATATGCGCAAATGCGCAAGTAGTACCTACTCACGATTGACAACATAAAAGAAAGTTCCTATGAAAAAAGTAATATAGGGGTATTAAATCACGCTTACGTCGAAAATGATAGTTTTTAATACTTACCTCTGCTTTATTACCTGCATATGGTTATTACAACAGCATGTATATGCATAAGAAACGTATCAAGTCAATTTAAATAAACCGAATACGTCGCGATTTTTTTAAGTGTTTCAGAGATGGAGATATGACTTCATCGATGTTTTTTTAACAACGCTTTTTTATAAAAACCGATATATATCGCTTTCCTGGTGTGTGCCATGTATTGTTAAGAAGTCAGGACAAATAAACTATTAAAGTATAATCAAAGAGAAAGGATCCCTTCTCTTTGGTATAATGTTAGTTCAAAAAAAGTTTTGTGTAAGTGTTGATAATTTTTTTATCATTCTTCTGAACAATACATCATATAGACTACTCTTATTGGAGTAATATATTGTATTCAAACAAGTGAATGTGTAGTTATTCAAATAAGAAATAGAAACCTCTTGAAGAAATAAAAATCTGTCCTTGTGTTTTAGTTTAAAATGCAGCAGATTTTTTTAATGAATTATTTTCATACTTTTGATACACACAGCCTCTAATGAATGGATTAGACTGTAAACACATCATCAAAACATGTTATTTGCATAGGTATATATAATAAACTGATAAACCTTAAATTGTTTGTGATGATTATTATGCATCTAAAAGCAGAATGCACTGGTGAAGATAAAGATATATTTTATGGCCTAGTGATAACTACAGAGCCTACAGAACCTTGACCTATTTTATTTATAGTAAAATTAGTAATTAGCAATATCTATTTACACAAAATAATTTCAAAGAGTTCATAGGAGGGATTATTGTGTACTTCTGACTAAATTAGGCACGGTTCAAAATTATTAAAATTTAACTTCTCGTATTTGATAGTGTATTATAAAGTTATGTGAAGTAGTGGTCAAAAGTAATGAGATATCTACTATATCTAGAAATGCCGAGTTCCTATTGATTTTGGATTGGGACTTATTACCAACTTTTTAAAACTTACCATGTCTATCATGATATTGACAATATACTGCTTAATTTGGTTCTGGTTGTGGTTATAGGTACCGTATCATTTACTTCCAATTTATTTAAAATGCAGGTATAATCTGGAAGACGATCTGGATTTTTAAGTAGTGATTTTATCAAACTATTAAATAACGACTTTGGAAAAAAGATAATATACTGAAATCATAATATATGAGTACTGCATTTTACAGATAGAGATGAGGAAGACGAAGAACATATCAAAGGTGGCCTAACTATTCAAGAAAGAACATGGATTTTGGGAACCGAGTTGTAAACCCAAAAAAAAACACAATTTTAAACAATGTAATAACACTTAGGTCGATGAAAGAATTTATTTAAAAAAAATTTGTTGTATGAATAATGCAAAATGATACAATAAAAGCAAACAAATGTAAATAAAGGATTTTTAATTCAAATGTTTCAAGAATCACTTATTCGTACACCTAAAACATACATAGCAGAATTGTTTAGCATAATTAACCAATGAAATTCATAACAACTAGGTGCAAAACCATATGTGCAAATATGGAATCTGCATATCCTCGTTCTGGACTGATGCCTTGAAACTGGTTTTTGTTCTCGGGATTTACTTGCAGGCGCAGGCAAACTAAAAAGAACATGTTTATTAAAAATGCCACATGAATGCTATAAAATTTAATACCTGCTAGCACAAAACAACTAACACAGGAAATAAATCCGCTCAAAAACGAATTGAAGGGGAAGGTGCCCACTAGTAAACAATAAATGAACTGAACAATCCCTGTGAGTAGTACATATAAAAGGTAGGCGTCTATGATTTTCAGCTTTTTCGGAGTTTTGCTGTTGTACTCTGTGTAAAATTTGGAAATTACTGAGGATAAACTGGCCATCCCGATAAAATTAAATATTTCCACGTCACTTTAATAACTTTTAACTACTTAACCTCAAAACCGGCTGCTGAGATCGGGATGTCAATGTCAATGCCAAATATCAAATCAAAAGTCAAATGCCATCTGACCAACTGTCCCTTCTAATAACTAATTTATATTTCAGAATATCTGAATTCTGCTTATTGCAAGTATATTATTAATTATTATAATTAATATTAATAATATTCAATCAAGGGTCTGAAAGGCATAATTTGCACTTTTATTTGCTAGGCTATAGTCTTTGGTTATTTTTTAAAATAATTTTTGGCCCTGCCTACTTGGCAATTAGTTTTATTGTGCTGAGAAATTACATTTTTTTTACATATTAGGTATATAAAGAGACATTCACGTGTACGCTCCCTCTGGTTGATGTTCTGCCTGACATAAAGTGACGTTGACACCTGACCAATGACATATGTGAAATGACAATTACAATCTTGACATTGACAATCACGTTTCCGGGAAATAAGGTTGGAATACGTAGTTTTTCGAAATTTTGACGTTAGTTATCAACGATTTTTACACGAAAACAGAAGTGATAAGAGAGGTAAACTTTATCCTTCGCGCAATAGTTTAACAACTGCTAACAAGTGAGTCGAACGTGAAATTACAGAGAAATAGTTCCAATGGCGTTGAACGCCTCTACTACCCGATCGTTGCTTAAAGTGGTGCAACAACCCCTAAAATTAGCAACAGCGTCATATCACCCGAACGTCATAGAGCACTATGAGAACCCACGCAATGTTGGCTCGTTGGACAAGTCGGATAAAAACGTGGGAACAGGCCTTGTTGGGGCCCCAGCTTGTGGTGATGTCATGAAACTGCAAATAAAGGTTGACGAGAATGGAAAAATTGTTGATGCGAAATTCAAAACGTTTGGTTGCGGTTCAGCAATAGCAAGCAGTTCCCTTGCAACAGAATGGGTGAAGGGAAAAACAGTCGATGAGGCTCTTTCTTTGAAAAACACAGACATAGCGAAGGAACTGTCACTGCCTCCGGTCAAGTTACACTGCTCCATGTTGGCCGAAGATGCTATTAAAGCAGCATTGTCAGATTATAGGATTAAGCAGCAGCAAGAGAAAAAAGAAGAGAAATAAAAAGGTCGTGTGATATTAGTAAATAATAATTAATGTAGACTGCTGAAAAGTTTCCTGAACAGTGATAGAAGTGTGAAATTCATCAGATGAATTTTTGTTTTGTGAAGTTTGTTAGATATATTATGAATAAAGATAGCTTCACTCTAAATGTGTTTTTTTAATTAATGGTTACATGGCTGTATATTAAGGATAATTATCTTTTTTACCTTTGCAAGTGCTAATTCGATAGGTTTTTTCAAATTTATGTGCTCAAAGGTAACGCACTTCAAAATTTAGGTTGCTTGTGCTTTTTTTTTAACACATGAAATCAAAATGATCACATTCCATAGACACTAGCTAAATACCAGATAGGAAAGTATTCAGTTATTCAATTAATTTCAATGCACTAATTGAAAGTACCCAAAAAAGCAGGCGGTCATAATATTTACGAATGATGCTTATATCTGGGATATAGTTTTTTTTGTACATACCTAATTCTAAAGATGTTTTATTTAGATCAACAATCATTGATCATTTATTAATAATTTTATTCTAAAGAGCTATACCATCACTGTGATGACAAAACAAAACAAACTTTCACTATTTTTTTTAATGAATATAATATGTAAAGTGTTATGATTTTTTTGAATATCTATGAATTATTTATTACCATGAAAACATTGCAAACCCTTATAAATTTATGGCAGTTATAATAATAACAGATTACTAACTTTATGGAATGGAATATCCTTTTGGTATATTGGGTATGTACCTACAAGGCTATTATTCAGTACAGCCTATTTGGAAAACTTATGTTGTCATATCGGCAATGTAATCAGATTAATACCAATATTTTCAGCTATTTTAGGGTTGCCAACTATCGTAGGAGGGCTGGGGTGGCTTTTATTTGTGCTAATTATTCTCATTGTAAGTATAGCCACATGTATAAAAAATATCTTAGCATTTTTGTGTGGTCAGGCATGTTGATTGGTCTCGGCAAATTACACCTTCCTTATTGCTATTTGCTATAGTATTTTGTTTATTTTTTTCATTGTAAAAGGTTAAGTTATTAGCCACAATTAAATTTCGTCTTCATGGAATTATTATGCATAAACAGTACAGGTAGGTACATATATTATTCTTAACATAACCCTTATTTTACTTCTTAAAGATTTAACTAACACCAAGGCTTTATGGACTTCCTAAAATGCACAAACTTAACTGTCCTATTAGATCTGTTGTTTATTACATAAATTTCCTATGTTATAATTTATCTAAATGGTTAAATTCGATCCTTCATAAAGGTTTGAATTTTAAAAATTCCTTTGCAATTAAAAATTCAATTGACTAGACCAATAAACATAAGAATTTCAAAATTCTTTGACTCTTTCCTTGTCTCTCGATGTTAATAATTTATTTCTTTCTATTCCTCCAAAAGACTGTCTAAAAGTATTATACAATCTACTATTAAATTGTATCTTACATGTGTTACACAAAAATAATTTGGTTCCTTTAACAGAATTTATCCTAAATCAATTTTTTTCTGTTTCAATAACAAATATTTTATACAAAATTCTTGTTTAGCCCACTATTAGCAAAACCATTTATGAATAAGTCAGAATAAAATATTTTCAAGAACATTTACTTTTCTTCCCATATGAAATTTTGGTATTGTTATGTTTTTTTTGCCTTTTTACAGGGAATCCTAATAACAAATAATTTATAAATTCCCTACACGATTCTATAAATTTTAGTAAAATAGAAATTAATAATGAAATTCCATTTTTAGATTTATTAATTATACGAAACCAGTCTTCTCCTTACCTAACTTTTGAAATTTTTAGAAACCCACATGTACGGGCATTATTATTTTTTTACACCCTTAAATGTCCGTATTTCATTTTCTTACCTCTTTCTTTAAACGCTTTTGAAAAAGAACTGGGTGTAATTCTTCAAATTGCTTTTTATAATAACTATCCAAATCACTTATTACAAAAATAATACTTTAAATATAGAACAAAATGTAAGTTTTCTTTAAACACTATTCATGTTAAAGCCAAAATTTCGTATCATTTGTTGGTCTAGTCTAACTCAGTTTATCTAAATTGCTTTCCTCATGGGATTAGAGTTAGATTTTCTACACCAGGCAGTGTGCTTTCCTGATTTGTTAGCAATAAAGACAAAATTCCAGTTTTGAATCATTCGGAACCATATCGTTTTTCTAGTAATAATTGTAATTTTTTAAATATAATATATTTAAATATTCCACTATAACGGAAAACGACTTACCTAATGCTTTTTAAACTTTAATTATCATAAGCTGCCATATTAATACAAAATACCTAGAGTAAAACTCTGAAATGTTCAACTGCAGAATGTGTCGTATAAAATAGTTTATTTACATAATATATAAAAACATGTTTCTTTTTGCATTAATTTTATCAAATGTGAATTGTAAAAAAATATAATTCTAAAAGCGATAAATTTAATCCATCAGCTCTTCAATATCGCTTCCTTTTCCCTTGACCTTGATCTGTTTTGACTGTAATGCATTTTTTGTCCAGGAACAAAAGTAAATCCTAAAAAAATCTAAACAGTAAAGACATTCGTTGCTGAATATAAGAATTTCACCTCTATATGATACCGAAATCCTAAATTTCTCAGCATCCGGTACAATTCTTCTAATTGTAAAGGTTCATATAGCAGAATTTTTTCATTAATATTTTGGTGCGATGAGACCAAATTATGCCATGCTATTTCCAAAGGAACTGGACATGATGCTATTCGAGAAGAACGTTTCCTTTCAAAGATTAAATTTTCTGCAACCTCACTAAAATATAACATAACAAACTTTTAACATAATTACATACTTGATATTAAAACTCAATAATTGTAAATTTTTAATGCACTATGTTTTTATTTACACCAGCATAATATGTAGTGTGTACCAAAAAATGAATTTTAACCAAATGTCACACTACCACTCTTTGGCATTTTTTGTGTGAATTATTTAAATGTTATGACGTCATCAATTAAAAAAAATAATCCTGACCTGACTGTAAATTTCAATAATTATGCTCTTTTTTTGACAAACCTTAACTTAAACAGACGATATTAATAAACTGGAATAATTATACAAAACTAAATCAAAAAATCATAATGACTTTTATTTATGGCTTGTCACTGCCCAATACAAAAATCGTTAACGTTTGACAAAAATATAAAATATGGACATATTAATAAAAAAAAGCACCCTGCTACTTACCCTTCTAATAAAGCATCACCTACAATTTCAATCTGGCTGAGTTGCTCTACTGTTCTCTCTCTAGCAACAGTATTTTCCACATCAGTCTTCCGCTTTTTAATGACTTTGCCATCTGCTGCAAGCTTAACTTCAGTTACTAAAGGATGGGTGGCTTCATACACATATTTTAGTAAAGTACGCCCTCTTTGCTTTCTTAATGGTTTCAAACCACATTTGTTAAGCTCTCTTGCAATCGCAGGTGAATCCATCTCATCGTAATTTGGCATAGGTGTAACATTATCAGTTTTTATCGTTACTGAACTCGGAGTACCAAGTTTCCCATCTTCTAATACAATTTCATTAGTTTTTTGACTTTCTGGTGTGGCTGGTGGTGAACTTATCTGTTCTGTTGGTTTAGCATATTGTTGGAAGTAATTGTCGTCATAATAATTATAATTTTCATCATCAAAATCGATATTTCGAATGTTAGAAATGTTTTCATACCTATCTGATTTGTTCCTTTTTAGATTACGTCCAGAAATAGGTGTATTATAGTTACAAGAATAATTCAGTTCTTCATCATTTAATCGCGCACTATCTGAATCTTCTGAGCTAAAAGAGGAGTATTTTTGGAAAGAGCACGACTTGAAGGGTTCAATTTTTTCTTTAAAGCTTGACTGTTCTCCAGGAATCTGTGAGCTTTGTGAATTTTCTGAGCCATAGGAAGAGTATTTTTGTGTGGAGCTCGATTCGGCRTCTTTAGAGCTTGATTCTTTTTCTGCAATAGATGCTGCAGAACTTAAATTAATATCTTCTTCATCACTACTGCTTGAAATGAATGTTTTGCTGCGTTCCTGGATTTCCTTGAAAGAAGTTTCATAAAATGAGTCGCCCTTGTTTAAGATTGAGTGAACATACTCGGTTACGTCCAAATCAGCTGTTCGTAGTAAAGTGCTTTCTGCGTGACAACCAACCTCATCACAATTATCTCCTGGGCTATGTGTTAAATCAATTATTTCCTCTGCTACCTTCATGGTATCTGCACTGAAGCTTTCATAATGCATTATTCCCTTGTCGTTTTCAGKAGATTGTGAAATAATATTTTCTGAATCTAAAAATGCTGCTCGCTTTTCATTATGAACAACTGTTTCTTCATCCGAATCAAATAAATCTGGTGAACAACTTCTGTCTTCTTTATAGTTAGTTTTAGTAGAACTTACTTTGGAACTTGAATCATCAAATTCAGAATTTGTTTCTATAGACAAATTTTTATTTGTATTTGCTGACAATGCTGGTTTAATATCTGGCAAATTTTCACTATTGGAAAACATTTTTGAAATAGGGAGTTCTCTTGGTGGTGTAACTTCTCTGCCAGGAATTTCCTCCCATTTTTTTAACAAACTTCCTGCTTTTATCTGACACTTCTCAATCTTAATGTCGTTTACATAGAAAATATCGTCTGTTAGAGCTTTCTGTTCCAATGAATTTAAAGTAAATATTTTTTTATCCCTTGATAAATGTTCTTTTAAATAGCAGCTGTATATATGTTCTTCCACGTCAGTGTCAGAACTAGTGACACTGTTATTTCGGATATTTTCATTTAAAACCAAAGAAAGTTTAGTGCAAATTAAGTTATCTCTTTCTTCTTGTGTTCTTAGCAACAATATTGGAGTTATATACTGAAATTTTGATTTCTTGTTCTTCTTTGATAACTGGAACAAAATTAATTCTTGTAGTAAACCAGTTTACAATACACAGTATTTTAGACAAGAATACAGGGAGGCAGCCAAAAATTATCTTTCCATGTTCAAGTTCTATTTCATTTCAAAATAAACTACATGTTTTAAACAAGGATATAACAGTCAAATTACGAACAAATATGGTTAACAAAGTGATCACAAAATACAGAAAAGAATTTATAAAATAATATAGAGGAGCAAAAAATATTAAGTATATTTGTTTTAAAAATACTGTAGGGTCTAGTTGAATCTTTTAGATAAGCATGCAGTTATCTTTAAAGATTCAGTAATTTTGAGTCATGCTGTTTTGCAGAATGTCATGCATATAACAAGCACAGACAGTACCAACATCTTAAATTGTTTAACAAATAAGAAGTTAACACCTATATATCTATTTGAAACTAGGTATGACATCTTCATATTTCTTAACATTCTTAAACATTTTATTAGTTTCAAATCACCATCACCACAAACATGACATCATATGATGCTGACAGGTGTATTAAAACTGGAGCAGAATTTAAATCATTTATGATTAATTTAAAACTCTCTCAATGTTCCTTTGACCCACTATTTGGCATTTAAATGTATAACTTACACTTTTAATTAGTGTTGCATTCTTACTAGAGGTTACTTTTGCATCATCTGTATGTAAATATTTAGAATTTATACAGTGACAAAAAAGTTGAAAACTTTAAACAACCATTTTAAATGTATTTCCTTGTTTTCTGACTATACCAGCTTTCAGGTTTGTAAAAAGTTGATCAATGTCTAAGTTTGTGGTAAATTAATTTTACTGTCGGAATGTGATGCTGCCAAACACAATTTGAGATAAAACAGTGTAAGCAGCACCATATGCGGGAATTGTAGACAATACAAACTTTTATTTACAAAATAGCGACTGCCATCTAATAAATATAAACGTGCACACTGATACATTAAAGTAAATTAATAAAGTTCATGAAAATTATTTTTGCTCATCTTTTAATTTACACTGAAACTATTTACAGTTATTTATAACATGTACCTGAGGAAAATTCTGCCTTCCACTTGAACTTTTTTTGTCAGATAAGAATCCAAATTGCTCCAATGTCCTTTTAAATGTTACTATTTTTTCCGTATTAGAGTTATAAGTAGCGTTATATACCGCTTCTGATTCACTAACGGAAGGTTCAGCTTCTAAAGATAATGACAGCGCTAGTGCCATCTGTAAATGTTCTCCATTAACATCTTGCTGTCCAAAGTTATCTTTCACAGAGGTTAAAACCTTGTTGCTCTTTTTTGGCACAGACTTTTTGGTGCTATTTTTCATCACTTTAGTCCTTGATTGTGCTTTTCTCACATTTGATGTGAATACTAACGGACTTTTAAAATCATTATCTTGAATAAGGCTATTTCCAGCGACTTCAGATACAGCATCTTTAAATGGAGAGTCTATGACTAATTGTATGCTGTCACTTGTATCTTCTAATCCACTGTAAGACTGCTGGATTTCCTTTGCCTGTTCTTCAACAGTCTCTTCATTTGATGATTTAATAAAATATTTTGTTATGCTTGTACGTTTACTGCAAATAATACAAAGTTGAAGATCTATTCTTTTATTAACATAAGCATATTTACAGTTAAATAAAAGAGACTAACCTATGACTACTTTTGGTATTTTTATTAGAGTTCAGGCTTAGATGAGAGCATTTTGCTGAGCCATGGTTGCTGTCTTTGGATGCCATGTTCTTCTTCATATTTCTTCTGCCTCCGTTCCGCTACCTTAGCAGCTGCTCGTTCAAAAAGGACATCTTCTTTACCTGCCCTTATTCTTTCAAAGTGATCTTTCCAACGTTCAGACAATTCAAACTTGCCGTCTTTAATGCTTTGTTTTAACTTACTACTTTCAGGCCACAACCTGCAAAAATTGACAAAATAATATATTTTATGGGTAATTTTTTAATTCTATACACTTACTCGTACAAAAACCAACACACACCACCAAATCCAATAACTGCAGCAGCCACTGCGTTTCTCTGCCAATAAAGTGGAGTTCCTTTCGTTTTACGAGGTTTTCGTATTTTTAGGTCTGTGTTTCTATCCATAACAAAATCTAGAAAGTAAATAACTAGCCATCTACATATACTTTGCTTTGAACGTATGAATTTGTGCCCTTCTTGCCAGTAAAAATCAGTAAAAATTCAGAATTGAGCTTCTGCCTCTTTTTTAGATGTAGGTGATGCACTGAGCAGTCCAGTGTTGCAAATCTGAGACTCAGGATGACGGAAAAATATTGATAAACAAATTTAATTTTATTATGTACCTACGGTTTACAATCATTACTTCTAACCTATTTAAGCAAAACAAAAACAAATTTCTTTAATTTGCTCATTACTATTTTCCTTGCTATTTTGTAAAACGTTTTCTGTAGGTACAGAAAGTACAGTAACTACCTTATTATTGGCAACATCGTTTGAATATGACTTTATTGACAGGTTAAGTGTCATCACCTATGACATTGACATTTGACGTTGACGTTTTGAATACATTTTGCAAAATTGACGTCCGCGTCGTAGCTGCATAGTGCATACTGGTGCATACTGCTTATTGTAAATGTAGTTTTAAGTAAACAATAAGCTCAAGACACAAACAAAAGCAACATTTTGTTTTACTATTAAATGAAATAAGCAACAATGGGTGTTCCCGCATTCTTTAGGTGGTTGAGCCGCAAATATCCATCGGTAATAGTGCACTGTGTGGAGCAAAAGGTAAGCTGGGTTATGTTTTGTTTGATGATGTATCTTCTAATACGATTTCCAGGCCGTAGACATCAATGGTGTACTAATACCCATAGATTCATCAGAACCGAATCCAAATGGCGTGGAATTCGATAATTTATACCTGGACATGAACGGAATTATACATCCTTGCACGCATCCTGAAGACAAGCCTGCTCCGAAGGATGAGGATGAGATGATGGTTGCCATATTTCAGTGTATTGACAGATTGTTCCGCATTGTTAGGCCAAGGAAACTATTGTATATGGCCATTGATGGTGTGGCTCCTAGAGCAAAAATGAACCAACAGAGATCACGCCGATTCAGAGCGTCCAAAGAATCTGTTGAAAAGATCAATGAGATTAAAAGGATTAGGGCCGAGCTGTTGCTTAAGGGAGCTCAATTGCCTCCTGAAAAAGCTAAAGAGGAACATTTTGATACAAACTGTATAACTCCGGGAACGCCATTCATGTCTAGGTTGTCTCAGTGCCTGCATTATTATATTCACGATAGGTTAAATAATGATCCAGGTTGGAAAGGAATTAAGGTTATTCTGTCAGATGCTAATGTTCCTGGTGAAGGGGAACATAAAATCATGGACTACATAAGGAAGCAAAGAGGTCAGTTTATATTAACAGTAATTCTAACAAGATTGTATTTGTAAATGGAAACATAATATTTGATGCTCGAACTATCATTTCTTTCGAGCTTGTTATTAGGTTGTATTCAAACTGTTGCATCATGAGTTGCATGCTATCCGCTTGCAGTAGTTTCTGAAGTAATTGAACACTTCACATGCTTTGACACCAGTGTCATCGGATATACAATTGGTTTGCGATGATCTATTAATTACAAGGATATTTGACACCTTGTTAAAAGTTATGGATACAGTCTACAGTGTTACAACAGCTGTTAGCATATTTTGATACCAAATGAAAACAAGATAGTTATTACGGAACGTAAACTTTTCACTATCACAAATTGTAATGTGAAGTAAACATTTAAGTAACCAGCTTAATAATTTCCTGACCGACAAATAAACAAAATTACTACCTTCATATTTCCAAGATACCTAGAACTCTGGTAGCCCAACTTACCTTCTCTAAAAAAGGGTTCAAAACGTATTGAAAATACATATTTAGTTCAGTTTCTGATAACAATGACAGCATATCAAGGTACGTCAGATTCTGAGGCTTGTATGTTATGTATCTGTCTACACACATGGTTGCACATGAAAAGTAAACTAAGTACTAATGTTTAAAATTGCCATTAAATTATTAAAATCAAGAAAATACCCTTGTTAACACAGTAATTTTTGCTTCCCTTGTACACTTTTGCCCCATCCCTGCCTGTTATGTATAAGTTATATTTAGCTTATTTTTTATTATCTTGTTAAGAACTTTAATACACAACAGTATTTGATGATTCTATGTTTATGAAAAACTGATTACAATTGTTCCATGTTGCCGAGCATGTTGCTTTATTATGTAATGAACTTGTATTGCTGGTTTAAGTCTATTGAAGTTATTTTTTTTTGTAGCTCAACCTGACCATGATCCAAACACCCAGCATTGCCTGTGTGGAGCAGATGCAGATCTCATTATGTTAGGTTTGGCAACACATGAACCTAATTTTACCATCATTCGTGAGGAATTTAAGCCAAATAAGCCAAAACCTTGCGATATATGTGGCCAACTAGGTAACAAAAATTGAACTTGACAAATTTTTTAAGGGTTAAAACATTTTTTTCAGGTCACGAGATGAAAGATTGCCTCGGAATTCAGAGAGGAGCCGATTCAGATATGAAGGAATTTGGTTCAGAGGGCGATTTTATTTTTGTCAGATTAAATGTTTTGCGTGAATACTTGGAGAGAGAGTTGGCCATGCCCAACTTACCATTTAAGTATGAATTCGAGAGGGTTGTAGATGACTGGGTTTTTATGTGTTTCTTTGTTGGTAATGATTTTTTGCCTCACTTGCCAAGTCTGGAGATTCGTGAGGGCGCAATAGACAGACTGGTGAATTTGTACAAGGATTGCGTTTACAAGACAGGGGTGAGTGGGATTATATGAAGTGACCTTTTTTTGCATTAAAGGATGTACAAATGTATGAATTAAGAGGGGCGTTTACCTAGAGCGAAGCGGGTCATTTTAAGCACCTACCGTTTTACATTTTACCGAGTTGTTCGAAACTTTTTCGAAGTGAAATTTCGACATGGCGATGACAAAAGATGTAGCTACAACGAAGAGTTCGAGTTTTTTCTGAATTTGGTACATTAATGTAAATATTTGTTGTTATATTTTGCTTAAAAATGCGTATTTTAGGCGAGCTATTTCTCGAAAACTAAGGCACATTAACGAAAAATTCGAACTCCACATTGTAGCTACATATTTCTTTGTACACTACCAAAAACATGAGCACGATAAATGAGTAAAAACATTCAAAAAATCTAAAACCACAAACCCTTTCGCACGAGTCCGTCACGAGAACGGAATGCGAATGCCCATCCCCACCAGGTCCGTCGCATGGCATCCAGAGAATAATGAGGCTAAGATACAAACCTGTCGGGAATGATCGAGCGGTATACGATCTATTCCGATATGACTAGATTTCTAAGATTGTATGTCTAAATACACATGACAAGTTTAATGTATGATGTTTAAAGTATTGTTAATATCTCTGATGTGTAACAACTGCTTTTATGATATTCCTATTTTGTATTTTCTATTTAAGGGTTATTTGACTGATAGTGGAGATGTAAATTTAGAAAGAGTTCAATTGATTATGTTGGAACTTGGGAAAGTTGAGGATGAAATTTTTAAGAAAAGACAACAGAACGAACTGGCTTTTAAAGCTAGAGAAAAGGCAAAGCGTAGGAGAAGTGACGGTTATAATCAAGAGAGACCGAATTTTTCATTACTGAATAATACACAGTTTGCACCGAAGGTAAGGTAAAAGTATACTAACGGTGGGCAAACTATTTTTAATTTTGTTCATTAATGTTCGCTTTGTCATGATTTTTTGTAATTGGAATTAGTTAATACTATACAGAATTTGTTATGTCATATTGAATTTGTAATTATTTTGTATTTGAACTAGACGGTAGCTCAAACTTCCGGAGTAATTAATATCCGTCAAGAGGCTTTCGACATTCGCAGAAGAGGCATGCATAGTTCTGTAGAGATACAGCTTCAAACAGCATCGTCTAGAACTTCTTTAGAAGCAATGATGCGACCTGCTGGTTCAGACGATCAGGGTCAGGAACGTAGGGGGCAAAAACGTCCTATTGAGGTGTCTGACGATGAGGATGATGATCAGGCACATGACGAAGTAAGATTGTGGGAAGACGGATTTAAGGATAGATACTATGAGTCTAAATTTGATGTTGCCGCTAAAGATTTAGAGTTTCGGTGAGTGTTTGTTCTGTTTATTTGGAAGTGTAGTTTTATTAAAATATTTATTGGATTTTTACAATGCAAACAAAAAGCATTGGTAATTTTTAAAGCCTTTATGTTTTTTTAAAGTGAAGTTATTGTATATATTGATTAAAAAAGTTTATTTCTACTTTTAGGTATAATGTAGCCTTACATTATGTTCGTGGCCTTTGCTGGGTACTTCGATACTACTATCAAGGCTGTGCTTCTTGGAAGTGGTATTTTCCTTATCACTATGCTCCATTTGCTTCAGATTTTGTTAACATTGCTGGACTAAGTACCGAATTTGAGAGTGATACACAACCAGTAAGTATTGAGAAATATGTTATTTTGTTTATTATTGATCATTCAGACTTATTTGATAGTTCAGAAAATTGGTTAAAGGCGTTGAATTTTTAGTTTTTCATATTTTCCACCGTAACTCAAAAATTGGGTTGAAAACTACCAATTTTTTTCACAGTTAGTTGCACATCAAACTATGCAAAAAACGTTAAAAAAATATTTTTAACCAGGTTTGGTTAATTATGAGTTTTCAGTATTTTTTAAAAAAATGTACAGTTGCAGTTGTTTTACTAATGAAAAGCTTCTGGACAAATTCATCCAATTTTTATTGTTTATGTTCACGAAATGACAACTTAGCAAGAATTTAGGAATTGTGTAATTGATTCACAGAGTCAAAGTTGCATAAACTTACAAGTCATTAAATATAAAATTAACAACACAAAAAAATTAAATCGGTATGTCTTTGAACATGTATCAAATTATAACTATTCAAAAGAACTACAAGTCTTAGGCTTAATTAACAAAACTGAACACTCAACTTGTAACTTAAAATAAATAATAAACATAAATAACTCGCAGCATTTTCAGAATAGTGATTATAAGTTAAAAATAAATAAGTCGTAGTACATTCTGAAAGTAGAACTTACATTGCGCAACATGTTTTGAGATACACACAGGTAACAAATTGTGTTATATTACAAATTTCTGACACAGTGATACAGACACTTTTCTGTAAACAATAACAATGTCTACTTATCAGTTATCAGGGATATATTAAAATGCCCTAATCAAAAACTATTTATAATTGGAAAGAAAGACATACTGTACATTTATCAACACATTTTAATCAGTTGTTTGTGGGCAGAGAAATAGATGAATTAATGAAAAAAGTTTTAAAGCTTGGACCATTATAACTTTGCTCTTGTTTAACAGAGAGACATAATTTTTTCACAGTAAAATCTAATACAATAAGACATGCAATTTGATCGTGTGCTTCAGCTTGAATGGTTTTTTTCCTTGAATTACAGTTTCATCCTCTGGAACAGTTGATGGGTGTATTTCCGGCTGCCAGTAGCAAGCATGTGCCAGAGCCTTGGGCCAAGTTAATGAGTGATCCAGTAATACTAGCCATCTCCACCTTTGTTATCAGATAATCATATTAGGTTTTAGGATTCCCCAATCATTGATTTCTATCCTGAAGACTTCAAAATTGATCTTAACGGAAAGAAATTTGCATGGCAAGGTGTCGCACTTTTGCCATTCGTAGATGAAAAACGTTTATTCAAGGCTTTAGAACCCTATTACAAACTGTTGTCTTCTGAAGAGATTAGACGGAATTGTAGGGGAGAAGACAGGCTGTATGTATCATCCAGGAATAAGGGATATGGTTTCTTGAAGGGTCTATATGCAAATAAAGTGCAGGTGAATGTGGAATCTGCAGTTTCAATGGATGGGATGCAGGGTACAGTTATGGTGACGGATGAGTGTGTTAGAGTTGGAGGGTAAGCAAAGATTGTGGTATAATTTTCAAACCACTTTTTATTTTTATAAATGCTATAAAAGAAATAGCTTGGATTTTTTTTATCAGATAGCTTTAACAATTGTTTTGACCTAATGGTTGTTTTCAAAGTGCATTGAAACTAAGCTGAAGTCATATGTGCAGAATTTCATCCACATCCATTATTTTTACAAGAGTTGTAAAATTCATTTGTAAAGAGGAAGTGACCCAGGTTTAAAGGTTGAATTAATAATTATGTAGAAATTTCTTATGCATGTTTGCTTAATTTTTTATGGTGTTGTGCTTTTTTAAGACCTCCAAAATTATACTTGTTTATTTCTACTGTCTTTATTCTGAGTTTCTGAAAATTCCAAAGACAATTTTGTTGTTCTCTACCAACCTAAATAAGCCCAGAGAATTAAGAACTCCATCTTTTTCTTTCCCTAAGTTCCTGTTCAAATATAAAAAATATCTATTATAAACCTTGTCTAAAATAAAAGATTCCCCATAATTTAATTTTTAGTTGCAATTTTTTTTTCAAAATGTGACATGAAAATTTCAGCTGAGTTCATGACCAAGTGGACCCATTAGCAGTCCATAATCTTATTTGTAGATTATGTCAGTAAACATGAAGTAACTTTTATTGGTGTCTATTTAATAGTTCAATTTCTGCTATGTTTGATAGGAATAACTTATATGCGTTTTATTTTTGATAGTGGTTAAAATTCATTTAAGGGGATAGAAATGAAAAGGTCAGAGACATCAAGAGCCAAGAAGGACATTATTAAATTGATATTGGTGTACCTTTTGCTCACAAACTCATTCTATACAGGTGATATATGAACAAATATGAACAGAAATTAAATTATTTTTATAGATAATATTATTGCAAATGTTCCTTGCTTCAGGAAACGTTCATGTACTGAGAATTAAATTAAAGATTCTTAACGTGGCTCTCTTAAAATACTTATAATTCTTTACAAAAAGAGAAAAACAACTGGGCATCTAGCCAGGTTCTGCAGTCAAAATGTCAGTTTTACTAGAGCTGCTGACATTAACTATGGTTTTTAAAGTCAAAGCTTATATCTGTGGTGTCCATGGTGGGCAAAAAACTTGTGCATGTAGGCTGCAAAAAAGATCATAGAAAGCATCAACTGGTCATCATAGCATAATCTTTGGTTACTAAGGAGGGATTCTGTCCTACCCACTATTCTGTTACATAAATTTTTGGACTATAGTATGTAACAATTTATGCACAATTCTGCAAATGGAAATCACTATTGAATACTTTTAACATTTAGATTTTTTTCTCTTCCAGGCATTTGGAGTCACCTGTTAGAGGACTAGTCGCTGTAACTGAAAATATAGTTTGTTGCGTTAATTTCCGTGATCCCAAATATCCCAAAGGGTACATATTCCCAGCCAGCAGGCTAAAGGGGGCAAAAGAGCCTCTGAGGGTATTAAAACCAGCAGGTTATGATGATGGTGGTGGTCGTACGTGGAGACCGATCATTGGAATGGCACCCTCAACTACGAGGTTAGTTTTCGTACTGGTTTTAAAATCATTATTTGTAAATTGACGTAATGAATTTAGGGCTTCTCTGGGTCCTGCGGGGCATAGGATGGTTGGGCACTATGTACCTAGAAATCAGCAGGGGCAGTACTCGAATGTTCCTCCTCCATCCTACATGGACAGGCCTAGGTATAATAATTACCAACAGCAAGGTAGGTAAAGCTACAGATATGTGGCTGTATAACATAGGTATCATAAATATAAATCAGAAGTAAACAAAAACACCTTTCTTGTAGAAATCTTCATATTGGTATTGCAAATTTTTACATGTTAATTAAAGTATAAGATATTGCAAACTGGCTCATTTGCTCAAAGTGGATAATTATTAATGTTAGTAAGAATTTAGATGGCAATGCCACCTGTTAGCATTACACTGACATGATGACAAAGCCACCTAGCTGCCTTAACGGGTACTACTTTCTAAAGGAAGTGACCTGTAGCCTGACAAAGTGGCATGCAACTGCTCACTTCAATTTGACAGCAAGTCCCCACGGCACTTTTTGCTAGCGGGCGAGAACCGACATACATTATTAATGTTATTTATTAAAGATTAAACTCCAGCAAGTGCAATGTTATCCACTTTATTTATAAATTAATCGGCGAAGCGCTTTGAGCTACAACTAGCCATCATCAGTGCCTTATAAAATTAGAAACGTTGCCAAGTTGTCAACAGTTTGACGTCACTTTCAATGTAAATTCTTTTGTAATTCTAATCTTTTTAAGTAAATTAAAGTTTGCTTTTTTATTAGCACCAGAAGGAATTTGAGTATGATGCCAATATGATAATCTATAGGGACATTAAGATGATTTTTAATCACAGCCTTTGTGGGCAGCTTTCATAGTCTTGTTGGTCCTTCCTGTATGGCATTTTATAAATTTCAATGAAAGGCTGCAGAGCGTTTGGTCAAGATTTTTCTATGTGTTTCTGCTTACTGCTTATGGGTATTTATCTTTTTGTTCGAGCTCGTTTTATAAAATCATCACTTCTTTACAAGTGTTACAAATCTTATGGAAAATTATCGAAACTGTCACATTTGTTTCAAAACTTGGTACACAATATCACTGGCACCATAAGTATAGTGTCCCTACTGATTGTTACTAATGCTGTGGCATGATTTTATGTGTATAAGGCAGTGGCGTCAATGGATGGATTTTTTTATTGGTCTTTCAGTACAGATTAGGTACTAGAAGGCAAAATTTTTGTGTGGCAGTGTTCACATGTTTGCCTTTTATTTATCTGTAGCTTTGTTTAACCTATACTCCAACCAGCGAACATATTCAGTGATTACGCTCGTACCACTTGTGCATTGGAAACTTAGTTTACACAGTACAAGTGATATAGATAGATTAATTAATTTTACTTGTCAAAGATGAATACCGATTTAATATTATTTTAATTTGATGATGCAGTGTCAGACGGTCAAGGTCAGTTCTTCTTTTTTTACTGAATGTGTGGGAAACAATACTGTTGAGCAGACAGCAAAAAAAATCTAATCAAAACAATTTATTACAGAAATCAATACAGTTGAATACGATGTGTTTACGCTGTCTGGAAATTCAAGAGAATTAATTTGAAAAATAGATATAAAAAATAAAAATATATAGTACTATCTGCAGTTGGTTGAGGTGTAGACAGCACAGCATAGACAAGCATTTTAATAAAAATATATTCTTTTATATTGTTTCATTTCATTCCATAGCATTGAGCAATAACACCACAATGAGAAGGACTTCTTTCCATTGCTTAAATCATCAAAATAAGCTAATTGTGGCTTTTTGTTGCCCGTATCTTTGATCATCATTTTTCATACTGATCATATGCTAGTTGATATTTCAAATGTGAATTTTCTCTGGCAAGATTAAAAATAGTGTTTAAGGCAACTTCATATAGATTTAACAATGGTCATAACCTGAACTTCAGATATTTCCAGTTTTATATAGTCCATAATGAATGAACAAACTTCATTTGGCCCTTTTTTGCCAAATCCTTCGTGATATATGTATAAAAATGTCTTACCAGTTTTCAAATTATGTACTAAACACATTTACTGTGAGTTGGTGTAAGTAAAATGTTTCCTGCACAGGAATAATAGGAAGAGAAAGATTTTGCATGTAGTCAGTGCATATTCCTCCATCTGGATTGGTTCACTGTAACTTTTCAATCGCTTTTATTTTCATGAAAAACTTTTTTTCTCTTCGTTGATGGACCATCTTCTCAGTTATAGCAACTCTTCACAGTTTCATTTAACCACTTAGATTAAATCTTGTTGCTTAGCTCTTCGCAGGTGCAGCAAGTATCTACTTGGKGCCTCTCAAWGGATAAACTAMATTTTTCTATAAAAATTGTATTTCTCAAGAAGAAGTTGGTGCATCCAGTTTTTCACTCAAATATTGGTACTCRTGATTAGTGTAATGCATATKTTTGATAGGAAATGAACTTGTATGTTCCTCTATCAATTTTAGTATTTCTCCAGGTTTTGCATTTCCAGAAGTTTGTTTTTCTCATTTACCCCAAGGAGATTTTTCTAGAGAAAGCAGATTACACAAATGCCGGACATGCTCAAAAGTAATGGCGTGTATATTAGTAAATGCATTCTTGCTTACTTTAAAACTTCCAGAACACTACGATACATGATATATTAAACTTAAAAGTATGCGATTTAGGTTTAGCACCTGCTCCTGGCTCTACGTGTGGATATCTTCTTTTTTTATTAAGGCGTGCAGATACTCATCTTGTCCATATTCGGTGTAAAGATCATAAAACATTTTAAACATTTCAGTATAATCACTTTCGGGTATTTTTGATAAACATTTTATCTTGCAACTAAAATATTTCAAAAAATGAGCTATTTTGAAAAATTAATGTTAAATAGCTGTTCAACTTACCCACTATTTTGTCCTTGAACTCGAGCACTTAGGTAACTACATTTCCTTTGTAATTAAGTATTCTTTTCCTTTAACCCTTGCTTTTTTTAAATATTTTGTTCTTATATACACGTTTAACATCTCTTTTTCGTTTTATTCTGTCTCGTCTGCCACTTTTACCTTAGGGGACGCCATTTTAACACCTAAAATTCTTGTTATAGCAACACTGCTATTTGCCACTGTTAGCGTCTTCTAGCCAAAGATTTTAGAAACTACCATGTTCGGGGCATTATGTGCTGTAGACCGAGCAAACAGCAGACTTGAGTGGTTCTCTTTAAAAGGTAGATCTATGTAAAAGAAGTTGATTTTTGGCAAAAACTCCAAAATGTCGACATGTTGAGTTTCTGAAATATGTGATTCAATTACACTTTAATTAGACACAGAAAGAGTAATTTATAGGGTGGGCCAAGTGAACGTATTTCTTCCATAACTCCACAACTATTGAAAATATGAAAAACTTTTTTATATAAAAGTGATCCAGTTTTATATGCTGCATATTGTAAAAATATTTTTGGAAACCGTTCACTTCCTGTTATACCGGAAACGCATACCAACTTCCCTATTTTAAATAGAACACCCTGTATATTTTTACATTTTTGCATTCCTTATTGAATCCTACCTCTAAAATGTACAGTTTTCGAGAAAATAAGTGCTAAAGCAAAAAATCGTCGTTTGCAGCGCTCCCCGCCATTTTAAATATTTTCCAATGTGAGACACCTAGAAGACTGCGGTTTGCGCGCCGCGTAAGTTAAGAAAATGGCCTATCATTGCGTCTTCAAACAGGTTTATTACTTTTAAATTGAAAGTAATACATCAGTTGCCTTATGAAATATTTCAAACTGTGATAAGTCAATTTTTTTAAATGGAACATGCTACTTTTTTTCACACCATCGGATGCAAAAGTAAATTATAGTTAATTTGATATCAGGTTGTCACTATCTATTACTAACAGTTTTGCAACAATTTGCGTTTTTCTGATTTTTTAGATTAAAATCGCTTATATGAGGTACGCCTTGACAAGACCTGGGAGGCGGCAAAATATCAGCGCTGGCTCCGAAATGTGAGCTTCTGCAACCTTAAAGTTAATTATCCCACAAAACACTACAGAATATGTTGAAAATACAATACACACTCACGTTTCGGAGCTGTGGGGTGACATTGATCTGCAACCTTCACTACTATCGCCGTGCATATTGTAGCTTGGCAGCAGTTATAATAAGGCGGCACAAAGAATTCAACAATTAACGCCGCTCGCGTTGCMTGAATCATTTATAGMAWTTGAATAAACTGTGCTAAAACTCATCAAGGGCCAGCGCTGATATTTTGCCGCCTCGCAGGTCTTGTCAAGGCGTACCTGATATAAGCGAGTTTAACCTAAAAAATCAGAAAAACGCAAATTGTGTAGTGTAGTGGGTGTGTAGGAAGCATCAGCGTGATCGAAGTTTGGCAGTTAGTCGATTACGTTCATTTAATGAAAAATTTTACATTGCATCAAAAATTAATCATGCCGACGAATATTGTATGTATTATTAATACTTTCCACCGGATAACCGGTTAGGAAGGGCGGATGGCGTGCTGACAGTACCACAATGGCCGCTTATTGTTTGTTTTTAATTGGTGATCGACGCCACGTGTCCTCTAACGGACACGTGCGTTAGCGTAGGCGTACGTAACCTTCTAGGGTGGTAGGTAATTATTATTGCCTGCTCAGCGAACTTTAACGAGGATTTTATTGATCGAAAGAGCGTGAAAATGCGAAGCTTTTCAAAAATTTTATATCGGTTTTAGAAACGCTCGTAATATCCGTCGTTTGCCGAAAGTATTTTATTTGCAAGTGTTTTTAGTGAACGAATCTCAAGAATAGTGTGCCAATGAACAAGCAGTTCAGTATCATTTTTATCAGCTTTTTGTAGTGTATTCAGTGATTTGTAAATATGGAATTTTCTTGCAAAACGATTAAACTTTAGATTTTTTTGTACAATTTTCGTGCGTACCGCATTCCAAATAATTAACCACAATTATACTATAATTACCCCACGATCATGAAGGAAGAATCTGCCGATTTTTAAGCATGTGATATTTTTTAATTCGCACAGAATAAATAACTCCCACTCTAGGAGTCCTTGGGCCATTTTTCTCATTGGTATCAGGGTTACCAAACTTATATGTAAAAGATCTAGCGTCTCTAAGTCAAAGCACGTTGAAGTGATTAATACTGTTGGTTTTTTTCTACAAAAAAAACAACGTTTTAGATCAAAACCATGATTGTAAGCATAATAAATTAGATTATGCCTAGGAACTAAGAATCAAAATATAAAATGGCAATCGCGTATATCGCCGTATTAGAAAATGGCAGTAAAAACTTTATTATTGCCTCGTTCATAAGAGAGCTATAATGAAGAATCTGCCAGATAATTAAGTTACAATACCTTTTCTTAACTGCTGTCCTGCCTAATTTAACAATATTTTGAATTTTTATAATATGATTAATACTAAATATGTTAATAACGCAGCGACTGGAATCATTCTAAACGTTTTGAATAGATTCTAATCTATTCAGATCGATTTGACCAAGTCGATTAATCGATTAGAGTTGATATTTTCGTAAAATCTAATATCGATCCATGGCTTCTTTTTAGAATCAGATGACCCTTTCGCAGCTCTCTTTTATCATGTACTTATTATGTACATAATACAAATTAAACATCAGGTCAATCCAAGGAAAAGAAAAAGCTATGCAAATCCGCAAAGAAACGCCATATTTTGTTGTTTTATAACAAAAATGCCATGGAAATGCATTGGCACACATTGACAAAAAGAGAAGCCGGGAACAAATGATAGATAAGTAGGCTTTCTTCCAACTGTTTTCACGCCAGATTTGTAGATTTCTCCAGTACACAGGGTCGCTATAAAGTATGGGACCAGTAGGATATTTCAGGTTCTGTTCGATCGATTTTTTTTCAACTCCGTGTCAGCTCTCGTTTTCGAGATATGGGCGCAAGTTGCATTAATGGGAAGGGCGGTCAAAGGGCACATCATTGAAATGGATATTTTTTCCTGCTTTCAAAAATGAATCACACTTGTACAATTTATTGCTTCTGAGTTGAGAAAAGTGTGATAACAAACTTGGGTCTTGCAAAAAACTCGTCATCGCTAAGTAAGAACAAAAACTCCAGGTGTCTCCATTTTCCTCGTGACTAGTGATAATTTTCATTCACTTTGTTATTTGCAATCGCAGTGCCTCAGTTAACCGAACATGATCGCATGGAAATTTTGATGATGATTGGTTATGGAGATAGAAGGCGAAGTTAKTCGGATGTAGTTGCACKTTACAATGCAATTCATGAAGATCGCGAACCAATTGCCAGATCAACAGTTATTAAAACACTGCAACGTTTTGACGAAACCGGCGGTGTTAAAAATCGTTAAAAATGAGGACGTCCAAAAGTTGTTACGAGTGAGGAAAGTAGCTTGAATGTCCATTTAGATGTGCAAGAGAATCCCAAGTGTTCCGTATAACAGCGTGCTCTCACTCACCATATTAGAAGAAGATCTGCTCAGAATATCTTGAAAACAAAATTTCATCCATACAAAATTCACTTATTACAAGAACTGAGCAAAGATGATTTCGATCGTAGGATAGGATTTTTCCAAACTGCTATGAACATGATAGATGAAGMGAGAAACATTTTAAATTGGATTATGTTTTCTGGTGAAGCGACTTTTTTTCTCAATGGTAATATGAATAGACATAATTAGAAATATTGGTCGGACACAAATCCACATTGGATGGAACAAGTCCACACACAACACCCTCAGAAAGTGGTGTGACATTATCGGTGAGCTCATTATTGGGCCTTTTTTTCATCGATGGAAATTTCAATGCGATCAAGTATTTACAGCTCTTGCGCGAATACATTATACCAGAACTTATTTGCCTGTTCCCTAATCGTGAAAATGCTGCGCATCCTTCTGAACAGATATGGTTTCAGCCAGATGGTGTACTGCCCATTTTGCAGTCAACGTTCGTGGATATTTGAATGCGATGTTTCCAGACAGATGGATTGGTAGGCGCGGAGCAATAGAATGACCAGCACGTTCCCCTGATCTGACGCCGCTTGATTTTTTCCTGTGGGGGTATCTGAAATAGCGTATTTATGATGATCAGCCACATAATGCAGAAGATTTAAAAGAACGAATCGGGGCAGAAATTCAGAACTTACCTTCAAATATGCTACAAAGAATATTAGCAAACTTTTACTCAAGGCTGCATTACTGCCAGGAACATTTTGAGCATCTTCTGTCTTGTAAATCTGAAAAAATACAGCATTTTTCACGGAATCATGTTTTTCTTTTTCACTTTTTGGGTACCCGACTAGACGAAAATTATCGCCAGTCAAGGAAAAATGGTAATACCTGGCTTTTTTGTGAAAACTATCTATTTTCACTCACTAGAAAACCATCACAGTTCTTTATTTGTAAAACAATTTACTATTATTTAATCTTGTAGTCTGTAAAGTTCTTGCAATAGATTATGTATGATAAATATACGAAAAACATATTTCGGACTCGTATTTCGATTTTTGTTCACTTCCAACAGTCTTGTGCGTGAAAGCACAAGGAAAATTATCATTTTACAACTGCTTTAAAAAGTATACACAGGGAAGCGCTCAACAAGCGAATAGTAATTTTGTTTCAACTTTTGAGCGAGTACGAAAAATGCTGTAACTATATCGTTTGCATAATAGTTGTTTCGTAATCGAATTGTTTCCTTTTTTATAGAAAACTCACGCCTATCCTATTTCTTGCAGCAAATAATACCTACCAGAGGATTAGTTATCCCGAAAGTCGTTTTATTGGCGTTGACAACTCCCGCTTAATAAATTTCGCACAGCAAGAGGGGGTAATTTATATTATTATCGTTTGCGGGGGTACACATTGTTGTGTGTTTATCTGCGGGCGTGACGTAACAATGACACCACCACTGGCGGCGGCAGAGCGCGTAATTGCTGCCTTTATGCTGCCGTCAGATCCAGCGACACGCCTAATTTCACAATCAAACTACCGACTCCGATCCCCGCCAGACTCACGCGCCCTTGTCTTGTGATTTTTGGAGGAAATCTGACGAGACCGGCTCAAACAGAAATAGTAATAGTAATAATTTGTACCTTTTATTTTGGTTATCCACGGCCATTTGGGAGGTTGAATACCTCTGTWTTCCATGGTATAGAATGGATTAAAATTAATTATATCACGCTGCGATTTTATAAGGATAAGAAGTTTTTGAAGGACTGGAAGGGCCCACAATGGGCCTGTTGCCCCCTTTTTTATTGCAGAATATGAAACTACATGAAATAAATAGACCCCTGTTTTTTTATTTTTCGCAAAGCGCTTAGTTATGGCTTAAAAATATTGTTTATGTTTAAAGTTTGAGTCTCTGACGTCAGCGTTCCCTGGCGCGCTTAGTGCGGTGTAACTGTGTCATGTTGCCACGCCATTTTCTGATCCTGGCAATCCTGTCGGCCGAGATGAGGTTTCTGAAACCGAAGTCGCAGCAGCGTTGCAATTTTATTCCAAACTCGCAATCGTAATTATGAATTATAAAAACCTACACGCGAATGGATGTGTTAAACGCGATTCGTTGTTAGTCGTTTTCACTGTAAATATTAAAACGTAAAATATATTAAATTAAAATTATAACTTGCAGTGGATATATCGCAAACAGAATTAACTTTATGGCAGCCGTAGGATAAGTTCATATTTCGAGTGATATTAAAACTGGAACAACTATTTATTAAGTAGGTAAACTCGTTTAAACCTGAGTTACAGTGTGTATAGCTGCCATTATATCATTTTATTCAAGTCACAACCTTTAAATAGCAAAATCCCCAATTTGCGTAAAATCGAATTCATGTAAAATTCGTCCATCATGTGTAAGTCAATTTTTGGTAAATTGTCCGAAGATCCCTTCACATAATCTTGCCGTCTATGTTTGAACAACAACGTACCGAGTAAATAAAACAAAACTTTAACGCGTTCTTCGTTCTCAAACCAAAAGGTAAACAAAGGTACAAAGGCACAGAACCACAGAACATACGCGTGTTCAACAGCGACAAAGGTGTCAAGCATGCAACAGGGCATCCGGCGCATCGGCGCAATAGCGGAGTGCGTCTCCAGGAACGGTGACGTATCACGAAATATTTGAATTTGGCGGTAAACCTTTAAACCACTAAAACATTACAAATATTTTTTCTATTGCCAGCTTCTAACTCCATTAGATCCAGGCAAAGTCGCATATGTGTTATAATAACGATTACTGTCAAGGGCAACAACCCCATTCGCGGACATTAGATAGGATCTGGATTTTTTCAGAAATTCCCATCTTGCTGAACAGTGGGCAGTGATTTTTCAGCTTTCCGTTACCGTCGTCGACTTCAACCACCGTATCGCATGACAGTTGTTATATTGGCCCCAGTATATATTATATATGCGATATAACTTGGATTAGGGAGCCTAAGAAATGAAGCGACTTCTGAMTAGGTTTCGAAGTTGTGTTGATGTTTACATGTTTAGTACATTTTCCAGTTACATATCGCAAGAAATTTTGTCCACCGGCAAAAGAAATTCATATACCACAAGTTTACATCTTTTGCTGTCATATACTAACCCTGAACATTTAAATGAAACATTTAGATAAAGCTGCCATTTGATATTTTTGTTAATGGTGCAGTGGGTAGGATTCACACACTTTTTAATATTTGTTTTACTTTGATTATAACATGGTAAAATAATTTTGATTGAAGTAGAGAATGTATACCCTTAAACAATATTTGTTTTTGTCTTGTTTAAGGTCGTGGACGAGGCAACTATTCCTCAGGCTATGGCAACCAAGGAGGTTATCAGCATAACAACTCAGGTGGTTATGGGTATGACCAAAGACGAGATGGTAATAGACATGGTTATGGCTATCAACAAAACCAACAGAGGAGTAATAGGTAAATTAATTATAACAACTTGCATGCTCAATGCAGTTGACATTGTTTTATATTTTGAAATTGCAAAAGAAAACGAGATTCATTGAATACTGAACATATTTTTTTTTAATATTAATAACTTTTGACTAGTGGTAGGTATGCCACGCATTTACCAACATATTTAATGTATGGTTTTTACATGCTTCAGGTATGACGATTCTTCTGCTAACAACAATAGGAGGGATCAAAGGCCTCCTGGACCATACAGGGATTCATACGTATCCTCACAATCGAACAGATACAATTATAGTAGATAAATGTGTGTTTTAAGATTAAGATAAATAGAAGCTATTAATATGAGAAAAGACGTGAATGCCACGCTGTAATGCATCTTTTTTATCTCCAAACCAATTAAAAAGTATTACGGAAGAATTGTTTTTTTTTATTTTCATAGTCCCCTTCCCAACATCCTAATTTTTGTCATGTGGTAAGTTTGAAGGTTCAAATAAAAAAAAGTCTTCATTATACTGAACAAGAAAAGTTAAGTGGATTATCCCTTATTGCACCTCTCTGTTGTAGTAAACCAGTAGGAATCGCAAATTTTAATTTTAAAAGAACTGTATAAAAACTTGGTCAGAGGCAGCTTTTTGAGTGATATAAAACGCTGTTTCTTTTCTTTAGCATATACTTTATTTTATTTTATTACACTGTTGTACAGGTTTGCACCCAACTACACAACAGGAGGGTAAGAGTTAATCAAAACGTACAGACAAAACTAATCATACAAAAATATCTTTTAAAGCAGTGATGCGGCCACCAAAAAGATCAAAATTTATACACCGGGAATTATATAGAACACACATGTTATATAGTGGTGAATGCTTTTTTATGTTCGTTCTGGCAGTTGGCAGATAAAATGTGTGAGATGTTCTGGCAGACACTCTAGGTACAACAAAATTTAAAGAACCCAAAATTTCGGCACTATCAAGTAAATTGTTGACAATTTTGAATAGAAACACCAAAGCGTGAAGGTCTCTTCTAGTCTGAAGACTCGAAATATCATGTTTCTCAAGCAGATCGCTGTGACAAACACCTCGGGAGGAAAAGACGCCGTCGAGTTTAAAACTTAGTAGTTTTAGAAATTTTCGCTGAACATTTTCAATATAATTTGTATGTCGCATATAATACGGGGTCCAAACAACCGCTGCGTACTCCAATCTAGATCTAATGAATGAGTAAAAAAGCAATTTTAATGTGTTATAACAGAAATCACGATTGTTACGTGAAATAAAGCCGTATGTTTTACTGGCATTAAGACACATTTTATGAATGTGTGGAATAAAAGCTAACCTGCTATCAAAAGTTACMCCAAGATCGTTAAATGTATCGGGTCTAGACAGAGAAACACCCTCAAGACCGTAGTCTTATATTATAGGTACAGATTGTTTTGTAAAKTTTAAGGTCATCCGCATACAGTAAAATGTTGACGTCTATAACGTCAGTTATGTCATTAATAAACAGTATAAAAAACAAAGAACCTAAAACAGAATCTTGCGGCATTCCAGATGTAGCATTGTATGCGCTGGACTTGAATCCATTATATTCCACGTATTGAATTCTATTGTGGAGGTAAGATTTGAACAAATCAATCAAAGCATCAGATATGCGAAGCGATTAAGTTTGTTTAACAAAATATTGTGATCCAGCTTATCGAACGTTTTGGAGAAGTCCGTATAAATCACATCAGCCTGCAAATGACCATCCAAAGCTTCAGCGACAAATTGTGAAAAACAAACCAAATTGGTAGTAGTAGAGCGTGCCTTGATGAAGCCGTGCTGGTGTACACCAATATACTTAGATAAATTATGATATAAATGGTTATGCAAGAAATATAAATATATAAATAAAATATTTTGCTAAAGTTGCATATAACAGAAATTGGTTCGTAATTAGTAATGTCCCGTAAATCACCCTTTTTGTGGAGCGGACATACCTTAGATTTTTTCCAAATGTCGGGAATTATACGCGTCCTTAGGCATAGATTGAATAATACCATCAAAGGACGGGCAAATATATGTGCACAGTCTTTTAACAAAAATGCAGGAATGACGTCGGGCCCTGTTATCATCTTAGGTTTAATTCGCTTAAACGCAGCTAATACTTCATTTTCAGTGAATTCTAATAAGGTAATAGCAGGATGTGTGACCGGCGAATTTATTGACAAATGTGATGATTCTACGTAAGATTTGCTAAAGAAATCAGCAAAAGCATTTAAAATATTATCTGGCGTATTAATACACTGGTCGCCGTAGTACATGCACTTTGAAATATTGGATTGTCTTTTTTTGTTATTAATAAATGACCAGAATTTGCCCGGATCGGTCTTTATTTTGGTTTCGGTATTCTGTACAAAACGTTTATAGGAGTCGTTGACCTCAGTTTTTATCAATTCTCGAAAGTCTTCTAAATTCCGCAAGAGCTTGAATGTCATTATTATCTTTATATGTTTTCCAGTATTTAGCTTAATGTGTTTTATAGTCAATGAATCAAACCACGGCGGATATTTACGACAGCGGCGGGAAGAAAATTTGGGTACACAGATATCGAAAACGCTATTCAATTTACTATAAAAATGTACTAAAGTACTTAAATGTATAAATCACTTTAAGTTAGACAGGAATAACTGTAGATTTTGAAAAAGTACTGCTCATGAACAAAACATAAACAGCGATTAACCAAATTGACCTTTTTCAAGAAAATAACTTACAGATATTTTCCAGAATGAATTAATAGCTCATCACAAATTTTTGATCAGTTCACTCTATCTGCTTCCTAATTTACTTATATCTATATAGCAACTAAAGATTGCTCTGTAAACCCAGGTGCCCTATAACTGATTTGCACCACCTTGCTAGTGTGGCTGGATGAGGCAAGGATTTATTAAATTCCTTACGAACATAAGTTTATGCCTTGCTTGATTAGAAGTATAAAGTAAGAGCGAAAGCTCTTAAGTTCAGAGTACATCTCTGAAGGATGCATGTACTGTGGCCAGTTAAGATTTTAAGATTAGCATTGAGAATAATGCTGCTTCATAAGAAACAATGAATAGACATAGACAACACCTTGGATTGATCAAGATGTAACACAGATGCAAATGTTCTAAGAATTCAAATAAACATAATGTATATGAAATATTTAAATCAAGTACATGCTCAACATTTTCTGAAATCAATTTGGAATCTGAAAGGTGCTTTATTATGGACTTCAAGCACTCAGCGCTTTACTTGCTTTTTCCATACTATGTATCAAGTGGATGTTAAGTTACGCCGGGGCTTCTGATCACCTAAGCTCAGTGATAGGGGTGTTGAATACGCCATGTAGATTACGCTATTACAAGGGCTGGTCTCTTTCTATTGACCCTAGTAAAAAAAACTTATATTTAATGGAACCAATATACTTATATTTTTTCAAAATATTTTCCTCTACAATCTACACATTTCTGCATGCGTTTGAACCATTCATCAAAACATTTTTTCCAGTCTTCTGGAGTTAGCTTATTTATCTCAGTTTTAAACACGTCGACAGCTTCTTCTGCTGTTGTAAAACGGAAACCGCGCAATTTATCCTTCACAGAAAAAAATCATTTGGTGGCAGATCAGGACTATATGGTGAGTGGCCCAATAATTCTATATTTTGGTCAGCTAAATATTCGTTTGTTCTAGCCGCTGTATGAGCTCGACAATTGTCATGATGAAGGATGATTCTTCTTTTTGGTCGCTTTTTTCTAACATCCTGAAATATTTGTGGCACGCAAACTGTAGTATACCATTCGGAATTAACAGTACTACGACCTCTAAAGCTACAGTTGACACACGCCCAGTAATTCCATAAAATTTAGCAAATATCTTTTTTCACGAATCACTTTGTGGGAGCCTTCTCATTGTCGAACTCCCAAACTGCCGATTGTTGTTTCTTTTCGGGATTATCGCAGTAGATCCAGTTTTCGTCACCTGATGTAATGATGTTGTACACGAAGTGGGATGCCCTTGCACTTGCTGAAGGGATCCAGSGTAGATCTGTACCAATTTACGCGGGTTTTTATTTGAGCTGCAGTCAAATTGTGTGGTATCCAAAGAGCACAAAGTTTCCTTTAAGTCTTCGTGCATAATTGTGTTGACTGCTTTCACACCAATCTCAAGAACCTCCTAAATTGTAACATATATTCTTCAACCATGCGCCGAACCAGACCGAAATTTTCTTCAGTAACAGCCGTTTTTGGCTTAGAGGTTCGAAATTCGTCTTTTAGATGACTTTATGCCTAGCAGGTGCTTCATTTCGCTAAAACATTCTTGGCGGCTTAACCCACGCTTGAAATTGTAAAGAAATATTGCACGATAGTGCTCTATTTATAAACGAAAGTTGACGCAATTTCATAAGCTACCCTTATTCTTTTACAGCAACCTTTTTAATCGCAGGACAATTTTATTGTGCTATATTGACAGAGTATACAAGTAGTTCTCATTGCTGAATTGTGTAAATTTATCTAATGAAGTAAACATTTTTCTTCGGGGAAAATCAACATGTATATTTAGCATGCGGTTCCGAATTTGATAGCATGTAAAAAAAGCTTTCTTAGAAATTAAGCTAAACTAGTCGTGGAATAAAAGACTCGAAACATATGCAAAGAAATAAGAAAACTTTTTGTATAGTACCATGCTGACTTATTATAATATATTATGCGTAAGATAGATAAAACTTGTATTAAATTTTAAAAATTTTAGGGAATTCGACACATGGAGGAGCCAATAAAACAGTGATATTAGAATCAAAATAATTTCTATTTAGTTTTAGCTCCTACGTAATGCACTCTAACTGTAATATACTCAACTTATATTTTCTACTCAAAATCTACGTCAAAGTTCTTTATCTACATTTTCTACGTTTGTAACGAAGAAAATTATAATTTAGGAGCAAACGCCCATCACTGCCTGGGCGTTTCCCCTTGGAGCAATATTCTTCTTGGTTTCGATGTCTTAACAAGGATCCATACAACTAACGGGTGCTCGTTGTTGTTGCGTTGTTGTTGATTACATAAGCAAACAGTCTCACGTTTATCGCCTCGCATCCTGGAGTTGACAGCACAAAGCTCTCATTTCCAAATTTCAGGATTCGCTGTTCTGGATCACACGCAAATCCTTACTTTCCTATGAGATTTATTCCTATAATAAAGTCGTTGTCTATATTAAAAGTATACATAATAAAATAGCATAATGCATAACTGAATACCTATTTTTCGACTCTTCTCAGTAGTCAGTTCTAAATGCTGTTTCATATAGACAGTATTTTTTAGCAAATTGAAGTATGCAGTTGCATGCCAATTTGTCAGGCTACAGGTCACTTCCTTTAGGAAGTAGTTCCCGTTAAGGCAGCATCATCATACCATTGCTTTGGTATATAAGCAAAACCAGTTCTATGCCGTGATGTCTACACTAGACCTAAACTGCACTGATGGGCTGTAATGACAGCGAAATAGTACTATCTGCAGTTGGTTGAGGTGTAGACAGCACAGCATAGACATGAATTTTAAAGTATTTTTTAGCTTTATGTTTATGCAGAAATATAAGTACTTTTCGAGAGTTTTGAGAGATTATGAAATAGTTTGGGTTGTCATTTGAAAAATCGATTTCATAACATTGATTCATACTTACATAATACTTATAATGATAAGGGGAATGTTACTGATTCAGTCATCAGATTTCCACGTTTGGTGGAATATAATGTGGAGCTTCTGAATATAGCGAGTTGTCCAATTTACATTTAGAAATCAAAGAGTGTATTGTTCAAATCTATAATTACAGAATACAGATAGTTATAACCCATCTTGAAGATTGAGTTTATAAATCCTGATATTTTAATGTTTAAGTGTTGATGAATGTTATTTTTTTATGAGAAATTCCGTTTGTTTATATAATAAAAATGATGCACTCATCTAAGTTCAATTTCATATAAGGTACTTATTTACGAAGTCTGGTTTAACATTCAATTAAGTTTTTGTCTGATATGCGCGGTGACCTTATGTATAAACGTCATTACTAATAATTATTTATGATTAGTTGAACATATAGGCTTAATAGTTACAATGATTGCAAAAAATATTTGTAAAAATACTATTTAATTACATATGTTGAATATTTTGTTTTGAACATTTTGTTTTATAATAACGCCACCCATGGTTTGTGCATGAAATATGAAATAAAAAACTACTACCTGTATATTTGTTGCGTATAAGCCAAGTCATTTTAATTTCACTTTCTTTTCTGTCCCACAGCCATCAAATATTGAAGAACAAACAAAAAAGAGCGTGCKGTCAGCATTCCTGTCCGAATAAAATTMGAAATATTCCCCCACACAGGATAGACATGTCCCCGTCCTAAGCAAACAGCTCAGAGATCTTTTTGCCATTGTTCTTTGAGTGAAGGGTGTGCATGCTGACGACATTTCTATACCAAACAGATCCCTAATATCCCGTATATTTATCTTTCGAATAGCTCAAATTTGCGATCAAATAACGAATGCTGTATTATCTTGGCAGGCATAAGAATTTGTCTGCACTGTAAATTTTGTGTATTACGCTTCTGACGTTAGGAAGGTGTAGACATTTTTTGAAAATGTCATTTTAACATTTCACATTAGGTTTGAATATGTATTGTTTCAACATAAAGTGTTAAAAAGCAATAAAATATAAAACTGTGTTTCATGGCATCAACTCAAATGTATGAGAATATGAGATTGCTGTTTTCGGAAAGCTAAACGTTACCTATAGAATTTGTCGTAGCCTACTTTTATTTTGGTTTGACCCATGTATTCTGCCCAAAAGGTGATGAAAGATGAAAAATAGATCTTTAGCAAATATTGGACCACCCCAAGCAGCAAAATTACGTCGACAATAGTCATTGGGCTTTATTTGATGAACCCGGAGTCGTATAATTGGGCCAGTCTACCTATCTAACCCTTCTCTGACTGAGCGGGTCAACTAATCCCGCAATATAGTTGGGCCAAGAATCTGCTTTGCCCGAACAGCGGGTGATGGACCATTATTAGCAAATTAGGAAAGACCTTAATTTATGTGATGTGTGTAACTTACTAATGTGATTGCTACGGTTTTTTTCTTAGCAAACACGCTTAAAGGCATAAAATAAAACAATTTTCAAGTTTTAATACAAACTTATATTTATACGTTACAATAATAACATGTATGTATGTTCAGTAAAGTACAAAAATATTTACAAATTTACAAAAATACGAACCTATATTTATACGTAATAACACAATATTAACATAGGTATATGTATGTACAATAAGGTATAAAAAATATTTACATATTTGGCGCGTATTTAAATGAAACACTTTTTACAAATGTCAGCCTGTCGATGAGATTTTGTTTGTAGTTATTAATTTTGACTTCAAGATAATCTTGCTTTAATTTTACAGTACGCCTAACAACTTTTTGGAATTTGTTGGATGTATTTATTTTAACATAAACTTCACTTTGAAAATTCAACAAACTATCAACAAATTGAAAAATATTTGGACGAGGCGAATAAAAACTTTTATTAAATCTTGAATGAAATGACTCACAGGCTTTGGTTGTTCTGCAAGAGGAGGCAGATGAACTTGCCCAAATATTTGGAGTAAATTTGGCATTTTCGCTGATGCAATTGTCCACTAAATAGTCGCAAAATGTTTTGGCATGATTGGAATTAAATCGAATGCGAATGCGTCACCCATTTCATCATAATCAAGAAACTGAAGTCCAAAACAATATCTTAACATTTTGCCAACTTCCGTGTGGTTTTTATAATCTTGTGACAGTCCTAGCGAGTGAATTTTTCGATACCATGCCTGTGAAAGATGGAATCGGCATCCACTTACTCTAGCTTCCTCCCACGTATCCATAATAGCATTGTAGATTGCAGTTTCAAAATCAATCACGACACTTTTAGGATAAAATTGTAAGTCACTTTCACTGCACTTCTGACACAACATATTCAAACATGTTTGATATGTGGATTGCTTTTCAGCCGGAAGCAAACAAAATACTAATGGAACGTAATGTCCATTCTTGTATCCATGAATTGTAAAGAGTTGTGCAAAAAATTTCGGACAAAAATCAAATGTGCCGTCCATATACACAGTTTCAGTACAACATAAAAAGTAAAGATTGCTATAAGGAGCAAAAATGATGATACCTTGGTCTGCATTATTTGTTAAGACAAATGATTCTTCTTTATCTGTCATGGGTGCCAAAGTGTTTACTGCTTCGAAAACGTATTTTTGCGTTTTGGGTAGATTTGGAGTTAACTGCCTCCTGTACATCCATATATTATGCCTTACAAGTTCCATATCGTAAGTGGTTATGTTACTGCTTATGCCAGGGTTAGACCGAAGTTCTGTGTGCACTAATTTGGCAGGTTTTTCGTGTACATTTTCTAGAGCTTTCCTTTTCACACTGTTGTTGACAATCTGCCTGTGCAGGTTTATGCCTTCTTTGTGATTGTGAGATAATTCGGAGTCCAAGATCTCATTTCAAGCCGACGTGTAGATTTTTGCGGGACATTTCGATGTTTTATTTGTACACCTCCAACGCACAGTTCCGTTTTTCAGCACGTTTGCGATGCAAAACTTGTAGTTATTCACCACCAACAGTTTTTTGCCTTTTTCACTTTGCATGAATACAACTTCCATTTCGCCGGTTTAATTTGACTTGCGTTTCAGAATTTATAAACTCACTTCAGGAGGTAACCACCCTCTTTAACAAATTATTTAGGACATTATGGACAAGTGTCCAATAATATTTTACATTTTTCAAATAAGTCCCACCCATCTTAATTGTGTTTCGTGATCTATTGGGTCCACAGGCACAAAATGTTTGCGTTTAAATTACCTACTTTTCTAAGTAGTATCAGGTAGCAGGATCTGATAAGGATTCGTTATCGATAACTATCAGCGGGAGGTTCATAATCCACCGTCCGCATCCTTCTGGCCCAGCTCAATGGCAGATTGAAGCGCGATAAAGTTTTTGGCCCAACTATAATACGCCCGATGAACCAGTTGAAACCCAAAGTTTTCCATGAGTCCTCTAGGTTGATCCATTTGTAAGGTCCAATTGCTAAGAACGATGTATATTAAACAAATTTTGCTTATATCGAACACTTTGACTTACAGCTTGAACATTGTTTATATTTTTTATATTTCTGATACTATCTATTTTTGGACCATCCGACACCGTAAACTCATTTTCAAATTTTTCGCAACAACATGAATGAAACTCTTAACTCGGTTGATGATGTATGGTCCACATCATATTTTTACATCGTTCGTTTTTTTTGCTTTTAGCTTACTTTTGTTATAGCCCGCTATGCACTTGTGAAAACATAAATGTGGATTACTGACATCGAGACTAATATAGAAAATTAAATACTCCAAATTGATAAAAGCATGTTCCAGAAAAAAGGTTTGCCTCAGCTCCTCTAAAGACGTATAGAGAGCAAAAATATAAAGTAACAGTTAACTTATCCATCATATCAGGCAGATAACACAGAGAAAAATTTATTCGAGTTTTATCCACTGCGATCGTAGGGTTTTGCCCTGTCGTATCTCTGCAACTCGCCGAGCATCAATAGGGGTTGGCAGGATAGGAGGGGTTGTTGGTACGTGACCTAACAAAGACCCTCCAGCCACCGCCGTTGATTTAATGATGTCTTGTTTTTAATTGCTGACAAATTGCCAATTGTATGTCTGTGTTGAGGTACACATGGAATTGTGGTCCATAACAGTCACGTAGGACTTTTTCATATATAATAATAAAAAGCACTACGTTGTTTCCAATTTATTGTTGCGGTTGCTTATATTTTGAACAAATAGTGAAACTCTACCTTAATAAATGGTCAACGCGAGGTTTTGGTTCATTTGTTCACAATGAAAATATATATAAAAAAAGAACTATACTAAATGAAAGACGCGCACTATATAATAGTAAATAATCAAACAACACTATAGATGATTTATTGATTTTTTCATATTTACCTAAAAAATAGGCACATTACGAGTAGTACATACAAGAATCTCTATAGCTTTTGGTTATCAATATTGGTCGATTATATATGGATGATTATGAATATCATAAACGATTCAACAGTTTACAAGAGTAATATTTTATATATAACTCTTCTTTTAACTACTAAACGTTAAAAATATAATATTTAATTTGATCCAAAAATTAAAATAATAATTATCTTTTATATAAGCTTATTATTTAAAAAGAATTAATTTCAAGATTGAAATTAATATTATAGAAGTTTTGCTACTACTGGAATAGTCCCCAAAACATAAACCAGCTGTTTTGCATAGTAATTTAAATAGATTAATATAAGTACTAATAACAACACTTGTCTTTAACCCTAGTTCTAAATTTTTGTCTTAGGGGTACATGTATTCTTTGAATCTAGTGTTAACAAACGTTTTCTTTGGTCAATGTATTTTTTTTTTAGATTGTTAGTCCAATATCATAATTCCAGATTTGTTTAACGTGTTATCTTTATCCAGAATGTTACCTAATACGGTTTTTAATTAAAATTATTAATAAAAATAAGGTTTATTCATATTTTTGTAAAAATGAAGATCTTTTGTTCGATTCATAAATTTATTAACTTTGGGTATTAATTAATGATCGACAGCTCTATCAAGTTTATTTTGTTTCAAAAAATTTTCTAAGAATTCTAGTGTTTGAGGTTTAGCACTTTAGTGAACAATGATCTGATATCAATAGGTACTATAATGTATGAGTGTGTTTAATACATTTTTTTCATTTGCTAATTACTTCTAAAGAATTTTTTACCGAATATTTGTTATTTAACGTCAATTTAGTGGATTCTTTCACCGATCAATTTGTTAACTGGTAATTAGGAGCGTTTACAGTTTAGACTATAAGGCGATATTTAATTCCTGGTTTATGAATGTTTGGTAGAATAGTTTACATGAAACACAATTTAAACTGCCTTCTAAGCACAGATCTATTAAAAAATCCACTAATCGCAATAATGAAGAAAAAAATCAAAAATATAAAGGATTTGGATACCATATAGATYTAGTTTTATTTTAMGTATAATTAAAATGATTAACTGTAGATTTTTGGAAATATGAAGTCGTCTTCAAAGGCCAGCAATAATGTATTTTGAATAAAGGTTTAACTAGAAAAAGTACGACTAAATTTCTATAAACTTAATGGCAAATTGCCGGAACCAGCTCCTTTATTACAGTATATTAATTAAGTGCATTAAAAGCATAATATTGGCTGAAGATTACTTTATTCAACCTAAAAACTGAGCCATGTACTATAAAGATAAAGACAATGAGCAGAATTACTAAAAACAGATGAGACATTTTTTCAACTAATATATTCTCGGTTTTATATTTTGAAACATTTTCCACTTAATCAATTATTCATTTGTCTAATTCAAACATTTTATTTCTACTTAACTACCAAGTTGAAGCAAATCGTGAGAAAACCTGAGTTACAAACAACTGACAATCTATTTCTTCAAAGGTACGTTTGAGTAGCATCACCTTTACTTTTTATGACAGCGGTTATTCTTCTTGCCTTGCAGGGTTGGCAAAAAACATGTTTTTTTTTAAATTAAACAAAACAAACAGTTTTTTTTTAATTTAATCATGTTTAAAACGTTTTAAACATTGTTTTAAACATGCACTCTCATGCAAATTACTATGTGTATTAGTAAAACTAAATACAAGTAGATGACGCAAAACGTAGCAGTTGTCTAAACATCCCTAGGTGACTACGATTGCCTTTTGTCATTTGTATTCGATGTATACGGCGTTTACGCGACAATTTTTGTTATTATGAGCCGGTTTTTCTTTCTTTTCTTTTCTTTTTAAGCGAAAATCAACTTTAATAAAGAGAATAGGAACCGACCTTGTATGTTTAAAGTTTAATGTTCAACAATTATAATGACCAGTAGGAGGAATATTGCAGTGTGGAATTACTTAGACAAAATTAAGGTGCAAAATAGTACAATGCGAGCTCGATGCAAGAAGTGCAAAAAAGATATGCTTGCACTAGTAAAAATATTTTATTTCTTGTTTATTGTTTTTTATATTCCCAAGTTCTGATAACTGTTTGTTCTATTATGCTAAATATATAAATATCTAGTAAGTGCTGAATGAACGTCTTATTTATTGTTGTGCTGTATTGTACCAGAAATACAAATTTTTATGTTATGATAAGCTTAAGATTTTTATTTGTTGTTTTAAAATGTTTGTAATTTGTAGCTACAGAAAAAATATTAAGTTTATTATTAATTTCTATAATGAATTCAATTCATTTTAATGCAAATGTAAGGTGACATTATGTAGATATGTAATTACTAATAATCGTGTTTATCTATTTGTGGAGGGTAAACGAGCATAATAGTAATAATTAATGAATATCATACAATAGTCGTAAAAACACTGTTTAAAACATTAGTAAAAAAATCACAGTTTAAAACAAATGATTTAAACATTTGTTTAAAACAAAGTTTTAAACAGAAGCGTTGTTTTAAACATTTTGTTTTAATCATGCCAACCCTGTTGCCTTGTACCTATTCACTAAATTATGGCAATATTGTGGTGTGAACTTATCCCATATAAATTGAAGTTTATGCCTTAATTCGGGAATCGACCTGGCAGGAGTAGCGGGCAGTGGTTTTTTTCATAATGTGTCAAAGAGTTTCTATAGGAAAAAGGTCAGGACTACTGGATACCCATTTTAAAAGTGGAATACTGTTGTCGGTGAACCACCGTAAAGATCTTTTGGATACATATATGACGCGCATGTTGAAAAACAAAATCATTTCCTGACGTCAATGACTCGTTCCTAGTGTGTAGCAAAGATTCACTTAAGATATTAAGATATTTTTCGGTGTTCACAATGCCCTCAATGAAATGTAATTTTCCTACTTGCAGACATTAAAATCACACCATAATAGATGCTGGAAATTTAACTTCTCTCTTCAGACAATCTGGATGATAAATTTCATTTTTTGCCAAATAACTCTGCTGCGACTGTCGCCTACACAAATTTCAAATCTAGACTCGTCGCTCCAATGTACACTGTTCCACTGTTCAGGACTCCAAGTTCTATGTTATTTTGCCTACTGCAATCGATTTTTCTTTTATTGCGTTGTTAACAGTGGCTTTTCCTTGGTTTAGACAATAAAAACACATTTTTGTTGAAAACATTTCAAAAGTTAAAGCAAAAGATTTTACCTTGTAAAGTTCTAAAACCCAATCTTTGTGCTTCCCGGTGACAGATGGATCTTGAAACATGTTTTTTTACAGCATATATCATTCCAAAGTGTGCCCTCCGATTAGTATCAGTAAGTGCACTTTTTTCACATTCCTCTGTTTAGGCTCGACATTATTGCTTGATTTGAATAACTGCACTACGTTGCGAACACTATATCTTGACAACCCCAATAACTGTTCAATTTCTGCATTAGATCTGCCAGATTTATATAAGCAAATAATAATTGAAGGAATGTTCGGATCAATAACTTCTCCTCTAATCAATTTTTAATTCTTCAATACAAAATTCTATAATTGAAACTACCCAAAACGCTTTTGACGTCTGCTGTAACAATATCTCTTAGTTACGCGAAATTGCACAGTTACCTCAAATGTTACATTCACCTGTATGCAAACTTCCGCAAACAATATAGATGGAAACCATGGTACGGCCTAAATAGTTGTTATTTTTTACTATAGAATTTTGATTATTGAGAACAGTTCAATTGTGAGTAAAAATTAATAGACCATAATTTAGAGAAGCTATTTATAATAAAAACAAACTCCAAGAAGCGATTTTGTTTAAAATTTTTTAGAAATTGTAATAATCCTGTTGATGGGCCAACTGAAATGGGAGAGGATTCGTCTATCGCAGTCTGTTATTCAAAGTAAAGGGTATTTTTTGTTTTCACAATTTTCTTTTAAAAACTATGATCCTTTATGGGTTTTGGGGAGGTGGTGGGGTTCTAATCTGGGCCCCCCTTGAGCATCCCACTGGATATCATAGTTAGAAAAGCAAAAAGTTATAACCGTTGTTGAATTAAGAGAGATCAAATGAGAAACAGTTTTCATTCGTTAAGTTCAAATCAAATTAAAACAAAAAAAGTACAGGGTTTCTATAAATGAGTCATGCAACGCAGGCGGCGTTGATTTCTGAATTCTTTGTGCCGCCTTTTTGTAATTGCTGCCAAGCTACAATATGCACGGCGAAACGGCGATAGTAGGTTGCATATCAATGTCACCCCACACCTACGAAATGTGAGTTTTCTACAACCTTAAAGTTAATTATCCCACAAAACGCTAAAGAATATGTTGAAAATACACACTCCCAGGTGTTTTCTCATATTAAAATACATCAAATAATTCAAAAATTGAAAGATGACAAGTTTGCGTCACTTTCCTGAGAGGTGGCAAATTGATTTGTAATCGATAATTTCCATAAGCGCCTTGGATGCCTGAATCATTTATAGAAACCTTGTATTTGTTGATGTAGCAAGCAATAAGCAGCCAATAAAACTATATACAGCAGTATTTGTAATTAGATATTAAAGATCGACAGTAGTAAATGTAATTATAACTACATTTTATAAGTACAACAGACTTGATTATAATAATGTTCTGATCATATTATTGTTGAATCTAACGCCATCTTCTGTTTATGCTATTTTCCATAACGGTTTGCTGTTCGGATGTCATACGATGTCACAAATCCATTGATTGTCCCTTCCTGTTGCACATCGATTGCGAATTTTCTGGTAACACTAGTTTCTAATGAGCTGATGAATGTTAACTTAAATAAATCCTTCGGAAGTATATATTGAATATGTTTGTAAATACTCACCCATTTGTCTGCAAGAAATGATCTATCAAGGAAAAATGTGCAAAGTTTTATTTGCCGAATATATTTATAGCAGTTGACAGAAACCTACTCCATTTTGACAATCGCCATGCCTCATTAGTTGTTTGAAATTCTCGACCATATGTCACTAGGTGCATTTACAACAAACGCTCCGCTTTATCCACGAACACGGTAGCTAACAATGCGTCAGCCCCTATAGCGCTCAGGGTACGGCATTTGCTGTGTGCTCAAGTGCTCGTGTACGCCTTAGGTAGCTGAAACTCAAGTGGTCATTGTGCATGCTCTACATCTCCATCCCTTCTGTTCTCGGCATTGTGCTGAAAACAGCGAGAACAGAAAAAAAAACGTAACAATGACAACGAATTTTCGTATACGGCCGGCGGGGCACGTTGAGAAATTGCGTTCTAAAGAGGTCTTGTATGGTGAAATCTCACAAATCAAATAGCGGATAAGGTGGTTTTATAATAAAAGTTAGGAACAAGAAAATAACGATCCAGATGTTCCACATTTTTGTTTGAAGTTGGAGACTTTTGTACAAGTTCTCTCCACATCTTTTTATCTCTTACCATCAGTATAGTTGCATCCATGTCGCTTTATTTCTCCAATATTTTGCTAATTATGTCATCACATGTTTGAGGTTGTCTTGCTCTTCCTATCTTTGGTTGAGTCTTTGAGACATGTACATACTATTTACCTTTTTATTTACTATTTTATATTTTAAATTCCATTAATGCAGAATAATATTTAAGAAGAGTACTAAAAGCCGCTATAAAGAAAAACCCAAAATGAAAGTTTGTAAAAGTATTTAAAGAAATCAAAGCTCAACACTTTTTGTTATATGGTCTTAATACGGTTATTAAGTCAGTTTCACCACTGTTCAAATTATAAAAGAGTGATTAAACGTTAGAAAATGAGTAACCTTAATCCAAGTGCAAATACAAATTGAAAGCGTACAAAAGACAAAGGAGATTTATTTAATCATGTTATCAAAAATTACTATTTGTTACTCTGATACAAAATTGTTTTATCAATTCAATTCAATTCAGCAGTCGGTGAAACACTTTTCACTTACTCATTTGTTAATACACTTAAGCTGAACATTCAATCAAATTTTATTTATAACGCTAATACACAACAACAATACTACTTATAAATTTAAATGTTAATATTACAACTGCTAAAAAGAGAGTTGATTTTTCACACTCTTCGGGTTCAGTTTTCTAGCTGCTGTCAGTATCACCCGTAATATATAGGGTCGCTACAAAATATGGAACCAGCAGTATATTTCAGGTTCTGGTCGACGGATTTTTCTGAAATTGTGCATGAGCCTAAGGGTAATTGAAATGCAATTTCTGATATTTTTTCAACTCCGTGTCGGCTCTCGTTGATATGCGCACATCATTGAAAACGTACATTCAGAACTGTATCACGCTTTTAAAAAAAACTTCGGGATAAAGACCATATTTGTTATCGATAAGTAAAAATAAAAACTCCAGGTGTCTCCATTTTCCTCGTGACTGGTGGCAATTTTCATCTACTTTGTTATTTGCAATCGCAATGCCTCAGTTAACTGAACATGATCGTATCGAAATTTTGATGATGATTGGTTATGGAGATAAAAGGCGAAGTTATTCGGAAGTAGTTGCACTCTACAATGCAATTCATGAAGATCGTGAACCAATCGCCAGATCAGCATTGCAACGTTTTGACGAAACTGTCGGTGTTTAAATAGTCAAAAATCAGGACGTCTAAAGGTTGCTACGAGTGAGGAAAGTAGCTTGAATGTCTATTTAGATGTGCAAGAGAATCCCAAGTGTTCCGTACAACACACACCATATTAGCAGAAGATTTTTTCAGAATATTTTGAAAAAAGAGAAGTTTCATCCATAGAAAATTCACTTATTGTAAGAACTGAGCGAAGATGATTTCGATCGTATGATAGAATTTTGCGAAACTGCTATAGGTAATCATGGTAGATAAAGATAGAAACATTTTAAATTGGATTATGTTTTCTGATGAAGCGACTTTTTGCCTCAATGGTAATGTTTATAGATATAATTGCAGATATTGGTCGGACACAAATCCACATTGGATGGAACAACTCCACACAAAACACCCTCCGAAAGTTATTACCTGGTATGGTATTATCGGTCAGCACATTATTGGGCCTTTTCTCATCGATGAAAATTTGAATGCGGTCTAGTATTTATAGCTCTTGAGCGAACACATTATGTCAGAACTTATTCGCCTGTTACCTAATCGTGAAAATGCTGCGCGTCCGTCTGAACAGATATGGTTTCAGCAAGATGGTGCATCGCCCCATTTTACMGTCAACGTTCGTGGATATTTGAATGCGATATTTCCAGACAGATGGATTGGTAGACGCGGAGCGATAAAATACCCAGCACGTTCCCCTGATCTGACGCCGCTTGATTTTTTACTTTGGGGGTATCTGAAAAATCTGATCGGCCACATAATGCAGAAGATTTAAAAGGACGAATTAGGGAAGAAATTTAGAACTTACAAGGTTGCATTACTGCCAGGAAATGAATGGGGAACATTTTGAACATCTGCTGTATTTAAAATGTGAAAAAATATAGCATTTTCACGGAATCATGTGATTCTTTTTTATTTAATAAATATAAAATAAATAAAATAAATATAAAATAACAAATAAATTGATCAAACTAGACGAAAATTATCACCAGTCAAGGAAAAATCGTAGTACCTGGCTTTTTTGTCTATTTTAGCGATAAAGAAAATTGTTTTCCTTCTTTTCGTTCTTTGTCAAGCTCATTTATTGTATTTACAGTTTTCTCAACTCAGAAGCAATAAATTGTACAAGTGTGATACAATTTTGAAATCAGGAAAAGATATTCTATTATATTGTTTACCTTGCCCTTATTTTTATGTTTGTTTAATTAATAACTGGGGATGAGGGCTTGTTTAAAAAAAACTACCCGTGCGTCTGTGTGACTAGTTTCGTGGATTTTATTATATTCACTTCTTCAGACTAAAACAAGACATATTAATTACAGGCTAACAAATAAACGCTTACCATAACAACCATTAACAACAAACATCATATCATATAATAATTAACAAATGTATACTGTAAACAATACAAATACAACATTTTCTTCCTCTATTACCTCTATACAAACTTTTGGAATGAAAAATTATAATTTGTTGACAAAATAATAAGAAAATAATTGTTTGTTTGATAAGAATTATAACAAAAAGATTCCCAAATAAATTTCGAATCAACATCGTTAATAAACAGTCCTTTATGAAAGTTTAGCATTCAGGGGGCAATGAAAAAATTGTCAAAGTAAAAATGACGAAATGACATAATTATTGTAAGTTTCATTAATTTGTATTTTTTTGTATGTATATGTATATGCTTTAATTTTTTAGTCTGGTTCGATGATGCGGTTACATTAAACCTCGAAACCGAATTAATAAAGGAATTTGGAGTAAAAGACATACCAATTCAGTTATAGTATCAAGCAACGATTTATAAGACTGACTTATGAAAAGGCTTTTACAGCCGTCGTAAACGATTGGGATTAGTGGCATGCTTCAAAGTTCCTAAATGGGCTGTATTCAAAAAAATCTTAGCTAAAATTTTAACTTTTCCACCATAAATTTTTGAAATTTGTTAGTTGTGATAATTTAGCAATCAATAAAACATAGAAGCTTTTATAACAAATTTTATTTAATGCATATTTTTATGTGCCTTTGCACATCAAACAAATTTATACAAATTTAATATAAAAAAATACAAATTAGTAAGCAGAAAATTATTTACATTTGTTAGAAAAAATTTACAATAGTGCACAATAACATTTATACACGGTATCGATTATGTTCATTAGAACTTGTTAATAAGCACATTACAAAAGTCACAAACTAAAAAAAATTACTCACTATCACTTTCACTGCTAAAATAACGATTAACTTCTATTATTAATTCTTGTACATGATTCGCTCTGTACCGATTTTTAATGTCCAGTACATGCCGCACTGAATTTCTCCATGCATGGACACTTGTTATTTCAGTTTCGTGTCTAATTTTTAGGAGCATTTCATTTCTAAATTTTCCACCGGTGTTCCCTCGTCGAATTCTCTGTTTCAACTGCCCCCATATCATTTCAATGGTGTTGAAAAAGCAATGATATCCCAACAAGCAAAATTATTTTATAATTTCCAAATAGCAAGGCATATTTGTTATATTGTTGTTTTATTATTGTTCCTCGACGTCCATTTTATTTTATAAGGTATTCCCCTACGAGTATTCAGCTTCAGTACACTAAACTGTTATATAGTTTAGTGTAAGAAACGTTTTCACCGCAAAATTATAAAACAGTGTTAAGCACCATTTTATAGTCATTGTATAAAGGTTTGCACAACTTTTTATAGAACATTTTTCCAGTGGAGACAAATTATTTTATAAAGAGTTTAAATATGTGTTATTCAACACTAAATCGTCATCTTGTGAACACCTAAAAAACTATTATATTAGGCCTTGATTTGACACATGTAAAAAAAATTTGTTATACAGCAATTTCTTCTGTGATAATCATGCTTTATAAAGAGGAAGCCATATTATTATCATGATTGTAAACACATATATGACCGCTATTGCGTAAAGCCCACTAAATTTTTTTTTTTTTTTACAAAAAAGTAATGTACAAAAGTTATGTTTCTAACAAAAATGATTATAAAATGCGGTTTATAATCAGTGCAGATAGATTTAAGATGCCACACGATTAAAAACATTTTTTGTATTTTGTCAATATGTCTTTTAAATTGATGAAATACTTATTATTTTTGAAGCGCTTAAAAATTTTGTATTCATATATGCATATGTTTCACAGAAAATTTTGTTTKGTAGTAGTTTCTTGTGACTACAATTCAATACTACGCATATTTTATGTCATGTGGTACGGTATATATCTCGGTCTGAGGACATATTTTATTTTACAGAGGAATATGGGTTGCAACTTTACCCAATCGTTAAGAAATAAAACATTCTCCGCCAAATCGGTTAAAACACCGAAATATTCCTTTGAAGATGCTGAATGTAACAGAATTGTAGCATAATAGAAAATGCCGTAACATTTATAAAACTGTTTTATAATAAATTGCTATAAAACCGTTTTGTAACTGATTTATAGTAATTTTTATACCACCTCTGTAACTATCTACAAAACTGGTCTGTAACACCTACTAGAACCATTATGGGATACTGTATATAACTAAAATGTTTTATAAAGATGCGCCTTTTTGCATCTTTAAGTATTCTATAAACGTTATGACAATGTTTACAAGAGTACAACTGTTTTATAAAAATTGTTTTATAAACGTTTGCCTGATCATTATAAAGCTGTAAGTTGCTAGTTGGGATGGGGGTAATCGTAGAATGGTGTGTCTACATTCAGAAGCGAGAATGTCAATTTTAAATTTCTTCGAATTTTTTTTTTGTGCCAAGCACTTCCAACAATTGTTTTTTTTTGTGTAGTCCTCTTCGAAATATAAATCTTCTTGTCTTAAAAACTCCTGAATGGTTGCCTTATTAGTTGTTGTATTTGGAATTTTATCCAGTTGCTCCGAATGGTAACTAGCGTTGTCCATTACTATGATGCTGTTTGGTGGCAATTTGAACCAATTTGCAAACACTTCCGCTTTCATATCAGAATGATAATCGGTGCTTTCTTCTTTTAAGTTTTTACATCCAAGATACAGAGCTCTAGGAACGAAACCATTTTCACCTCCTGCGTGTAGAATCATTATTCTTTTTCCTTTTGACGCCGGAATATTGACGTTGCACTTCCCTGAGTCATCAACCCATCCTTTTTTTATTGTATCATGGGTATCGTACCATGTTTCGTCGAGGAAAAACATCGGACGATTTTTATGCCTATACATTTCTATAGATTTTAAATAATCGTATCTCCCCTTTCTTATTACCTGGCTTTCCATCAAGCATTGCTTCTTACTCTTTCCAATGTCTACCCGGAAGTGCTCAATTGGCCCACGGTTTAAAATCACCAATAATCTGTTTAACCAGTTGCCCTACGAAATGTATTTATCACAAACGCCTCTTAATAAGTGGCTAAATGTAACCATGTATGTAGGTATGAATGAATAAGTAAAAAATATTGCACTTTAAAATATAAGTAAACACATAAGCTTTCAATACCGTTTATAGTAGGAGTGGAATAGTTCCGTTTTCTTCTTATTTCCAAAAAAATATACAGGTAGAAACTACGCGATCAAAAATCAGAACCAACCAACCATTCATGGTTATAAAAATAGATACTACTCATTGAATTAGGAGAGAATATGATTTAGTCATAGATTAAAAGCTATTAGATGAGAAATATTTGTAGTTCAAATAATAATACCAAGTAATGCTAATTGATTTATATGTACTGAAAAAAATTTTTTAAAAAAGCCTAAACACAATTTTTGGATACGGTCCACTCCGCTGCAAAACAGTGGAACGTGCCGAACCCGTCTGTTATTTACGATAGCTTCAGGTAATACTTGTAAACTATTGCGAGCGGTAATCGACTGTCCGTATAATGAGTCTCATAGATCGTTGCTTGGTACTTTATTATAATTTTCATGTTCATTCAATTTATAATACTAAAAATATTCTAAATTCCAAGTTTTAGCACACATTACCACAGCAGGCTTATTTCTCAACCTCCCAATAAAAACCTCAAGCTTATTCAGTATCTCAAAACCTATAAATTTTAATAACAATAGCGCTTTAAAGAAACCAGACCGGCTTTAATCATCCGAACGAAGTGAATATCCACCGACATTTCCATTAAATTACCATTTCCTTCTCACTGTGACTTTTCCGCGTCACTGACGTCGCGTCGACTCGTCGATTTTCCATTKCGACGGKTTTCGTACGTTGTCCGGGTGGGCCTGGACAAAGGGGCCCCCGTCGGGCACCCCGCCGTCGCCGACGCTGTGGTCCGCGGCTCCCACACGACGCAGCGAAGTGAGATGTGCCCCGTCTTGCATTCCCATGCTGTTATTATTCCGAATCGTTCGATTTCCTAACTCGTGCCACTAGAAAAGTCACTGGTTTATTAATTATTCGACTCCTGGAGATCGTCCTGTGGGAATGAATCGGAAACAAGTCAGGGACACGTTAGTGCAACCGACCGTTTTTGGGATAAAGTAGGGAATAGGGTTACCAAAAATCAATGTGTCCAACGCAGAAGAATTTAGTTGAATGCAGAAGTCTCAAAAAATTTATAGTTGATACAAGCAAATCATTTGTTACTAATTAGTTTGGTTACGTTTTTAACTTATAACTTAAAAATAATACATTAAAAATAAACACATAAGTACATATACTAAACATATTCACACGAATGAAAATCAAACCAATTAAAAACCTCAACAAATAAAACAAAAATATTGCTTTAATTTTTAATAATTTAAATTTTTCGCTTGCCCGCTAAAACTGTTTGATTTTCTATAACAAGACAAAAAAACAAGCAATTTTTTTCAAAATTAATTTTTATTAGGATTTTTATTCTAATTAGTTCTGCGGAACATTGATTCCTGGAATCGTTCCACTCGTTCCCCGTAATGGAAAATTCACCTTTCTATAATAATAGTAATAATATTTATTTATTTTCCTACAGGTTTAGCACCCAATAACAGGAAAAGTACAGTTAGAAAAATAACATGAAGTGTAACACATTCTTACGACGACAAAATAAACTAAATAAATACATATTGGAATATTAATAATACCTCAACCCAACAAAATTAGCATAATATACAGGGTAACTGAAAACGTACTAAGCATTAGCATATTCAACAATTTGGTTTAAAATTTTTAAATTTAAATTTAAAATTTATTTTAAAATAAAAGATTTAGAGTTATAGTGTATATCGCAAGAACTACAAATAAAGTTAAAATGGCGGCACATAAGCACTATTGGCGATCTTAGAAATACATTCGATCGACCAGTGGAATAGGAAAAGGTTACGCTCTGACGAGAACTGACACGGGGCACAGCATAGTCAATCTTCTCAAGCAACCAACTACAACCTAAATTATGGTTAACTAGATTATAAAGAAATGCGACAATAATACAAGTACGGCGAGTTTCCCGTGAAGCAAAATTATACCTGCTTAAAAGAATTTGGCGATCACTACCTCTCGGCGGATAAAAACCATCGGTTAAGAATGACAAAAAATTAAGAAATTTCCTTTATTATTATATTATATTAACCCCGCGTATTCTAGTGTAGTAGAAATAAGAGAACAATATAATAATTGTAAAGTGCGTAAATTAATGAATTCCTCACAATTTCTATAAATAAAACCATAAGAATTGTATGGTTTTGCAATTATATCTAAGATATGGTCGTTAAACGTAAACTTTTGATCAAATACAACCCCGAGATCCTTAAACTTATTGATTCTATTTAGGACTTCATTATTGATTTGATATTGATAAAGTAATATATTATGTCTACCAGTGAACGAAAGCACATTTCATTTTGAAATATTTAAATCTAATTGTTAAAGAATTTAAGTCGTTTTGAAGGATCAAACAGTTGTCTGAAGACGAATGTTAGTGAATAATTTAAGGTCGTCTGCAAACAATAATTTATTACAATTTAATGAGACTGGTAGGTCGTTGATAAATAGAAGAAACAAAAGGGGAACTAAATTGGATCCTTGAGGAACACCAGAATTTGGCCAAAATGGGTTAGAGACAAAGTTAGCATAGCGAATTCTATAGAAGCAAAAGCAGCGGGCGCGTTTTAAATAAAAGGTACGAGATATTTTAAAATGATAAATATGCAACATAAAATCCGTAAGGTACGCAACTTACATATATTCTATTTTTTTGTGCCAAGCACTTCCAACAATTGTTTTTTTGTGTAGCCCTCTTCGAAATATAAATCTTCTTTTCCGAAAAACTCTTGAAAGGTTGCCTTATTAGTTGTATTTTATCCAGTTGCTCCGAATGGTAACTAGCGTTGTCCATTATTATGACGCGGTTTGGTGGCAATGTGGGCAATAAAATGTTTTTAAAGCCATTTCCAAACACTTCCGCATTCATATCAGAATGATAATCGGCGCTTGCTTGTTTTAAGTTTTTGCATGCAAGATACATGGCTCTAGGAACGAAACCAGTTGCACCTCCTGCGTGTAGAGTCATTATTCTTTTTATTTATGTGTACAAAAAAATCTAAAAAAGCCTAAATACAATTTTTGTAAACCATTGTGAGCGGTAATCGGCTGTTCGTATAATGAGTCTCATAGATCGTTGCTTGCATATGAACATTTACTTTATTATTATTATTATTATTATTATTATTATTATTGCATGTATATGTTACTTTTTTGAACGTTATTTTATACAGGTTCCATTTGTGCCCATTTCGGTTGTTTTTAATGCCAAATAACATAACGGTTAAATCCCTTAGTTAATAAGGACTCGAATGCTACAAATAAAAGATATGGTTCTATTAAAAAAATTGTTGGCGTTATATATCAGTCATAGTAACAGAGTGCTCTGTTTCATTCCTCTCAAAATGAACCTGTTTAAAAAAAATCACTTACGTATTTGAGCGTTTTGCCGAATGTTTGCAAATTGCGTTACTTTATCGGCCATTTACATTTACATCCTTTGGGTTAAAAGGCAGTTGTTATGGAAACGGCTAGTTAACCGGGCGTTAACAAGGGGATCTGGATCTGGTATAACCACGTTTAGAGCCGCTGGTTTCAAACAAATCCGAACTCTTATCTCGAAGCCCAACCCCTAACAAGTAACTGCAAAAATGATTATTTATGGTGTGTTAAGGGTCATTGGCACAGTATAGCAAATTATATTATGGTCGATCTTTTTTGAAGAGGGGCTATTATAGTTTTTTTCGCAAAATATTACTTGAAAATGCATTTCCAACGGCACTACATTTCCGCTTATCTAAAAATGTGTATCGTATATTTTACAAGATCGTATTAAGAGGCCATCACCCTTGTTTTGCTTTTTTTAAAGTATTAAGGTATCACTGCCCTACAGTCATTTGTTTTTGAGATATCTCAGGTAATACGATTAGTGTTCACGAAACAGTCTACAATAGCTAACTTTTTATTTGAAATCGTAGAATGATGTTCAATTGTTTTTTGTAAACACCAATTTCCCATTTAAACTACTATGCTACGATTTTAAATAAAAAAGTTAGCTATTGTAGACTGTTTCGTGAACACTAATCGTATTACCTGAGATATCTCAAAAACCAATGACTATAGGGTGTTGGTACCTTAATACTTTTTTGTTTGATTCGACGCCCTTAATCGAATGCCCTATAAAAAGCGGGGTCGTTCTATTTAAAATAACAAACTTGTAGTCAATAGCTTTGACAGATGATGTTCAATTGTTTTTTTTTGTAAACACCATCAAATTCTTCTCGAAAAATCAAGAAACTTTCCCATTTAAACCACTATGCTAGGATTTCAAATAAAAAAGTTAGCTATTGCAGACTGTTAGCGTGAACACCCTGTATATAGTGTTCCATTTAAAGAAAAAAAGTTGATAAGTATATCTTTTTCTTTTATTATATTCATTGTGAGTACGTAATACTGCCTTTCCCAGCGCAAAGTTAAAAATCTTTGGAATAAACCGCTCGATTACTCAACTGCCACCTCCGAACTGGTAACCCCATCCTTCCGGAAGCCAAACATCACGTCTATGGGAAATAACGTCAGATAGCGATCGGGGACGCATTCAGACGCACCCTTTTAACGCAGCAGCCACGTCTTGGGATGTGGGGGTTGGTCCCATGAATATTATATTAACAAAACAGCGTCTCCCCACGAGTCAGCAAATTCAAATTAGAGGACTGTTTGCGTGTGCCAAGCACTCGAATATTTTTAATGAAACGTCGCAGGAGTTTCGGGTTATTCGAGATGTCGAAGTCGAAGTGATCTGAGGTAGAAGGTCCATTGAATTAATTGAATGAGGACCTGCTTCTTTCATGTTTTAATTGCTCCAGAGGCGCAGTGAGTTGTGGTGACTATGGAATAGAAGATTTAGAAGGCGTCCACGAGTATAGGTTTTTAATCAGCATACCAACATTTTTAAGTATTGTTGCGCATAATCAATGTAGATACAAAACAATTTAGAATTAATAACTACATCGTCACATCTCAATACGAGTACTACCTTGTTAGTATACATGATGACATTTCCTTTGCGTGAAAACTGACCTTTGGCTAAATTTATTTTTAACTTTATGGCGAGTTATCAACAATGTTCAATCTCTCACTGGATACAGGTGTGTTTTCAGACCAATGAAGAAGAACAAAAATCTGTCCTGTACATAAGATTGGTAATGTATAATAAATGAAGAAAACCGCTGCAAATTGATACTATACGATTAAAAATCAGGTTTTGAGCATTTTTTCTCTCTACACATTTTTTCTAAGACAAACAGTCCTCGTGATATTAGCAAAATATATACATATTTAAAATCGGTTTTTTCCAAATAACTCGAAAATTATTAACTTAAAAAAAAATTACAAGAGCACTTTCTGATCAGAAATTTGATTTTCTATATAATACCAAAATTTAAAAAAAATCGTACGAGCAGGGTCCAAATAGGTTTTTTGGAAATATTTCGAAAATGTCAAAATTTTGGATAAATTTTCTAAGACACTTTTTGTGAGAAATTTTATTTCCTATCTGATGGCATGTTTATTTTTTGAATATATTAAATATAATCGGAGATATTTAGGAAGAACAGTTTTCTTTAAGTGACGCTTTTTTGCTAATATCTTCTAAACAGTTTGCTGTACCGAAAATTTATAAGAACTAATAATACTCGCAGTTATACTACTAATCACATACTAAAACGAAAAAAAATATAAAAAAATAAAAATTTGCAAATAGGGTAGTTACCCCCCAATTTTGCCCCCTTCCCGATATCCTAATTACGCCACAAACAATAGGTCGTTTTGGGTAGTTAAGATTTATACGTTTGCCAAATTTCAAGTTCATATATTAAGTCTTTCGAAAGTTATCGTGTCCACAAACAATACCACAGACACACAGACAAGAAATTTTCTTGCTCAAATTTTGTTTTTTTGCGTTTTCGACCATTTTAAAGCGAATGAGCAAATAAAAATACTTCCCATCCGTTGGATGTGGAAGTAATTACCGTCTTATATCTATTTTTTTAAATTTTTCAAGAATACCAGGGTCATGTCATTGCTGCACACATCAAGCTGGTGAAAAAACAAGAGCTGTCAAATTATAAACGTCTATCATTGGGACATCACTTAGCTATATAGAGTGATTCAGGAGGAAGTGACAATACTTTACGAAATTGTAGTATTCATAATGCTGAACAAAAAAACTGGCATCGACTCCGTTTCAGAGATACAATAATGCCTTTCTGAAATATCCAACTAATCTAGAAATATTCAAATTTGAAATTCAGAAAATCATCTTAGCTATAGAAGGGCCTGATTTCAGACACATTGATATTTTTTTTACATTCAGTGAGCGGTAGAAAACATAAGAATAGTTACCCTTTTGTTCTCAATAACTGTTCATCCCTTAGTGGTTTCATAGTTCTGACCTAATTTTGAAATCCATAATTCTTCTTGCATAAAGTTGCTCTTTTAGTATGTCGATAAGCATGGGCGTACCCAGCTTTTGGTCTAGGGGGGAGAAATGCAGGAACGTCATGTAGAGTATAATTCAACATAAGTGGAAATAATAAATGCAGGTACTTAAGTAATAATTAATGAAGTATTTATTCCATGAGTAATCTTCGTTGATTTTCTGCAAGGCGGCCTAAAACATCTTCTGTGAAATAAAGACCCAAAYTATTTATATGTTTTCTATGCACACTGATCATACAAAGCCCCTTTATTACTAATTCCGTTATTGATGAACTCAATTAGGTGAGGCGCATTTAGTTGCATCGCTCTCGCGTTTAACAAAAAACGAGTTGATACAATTTATTTGGGAGAATAAAGATCCGTGATCCAGATAATGTATAATGATATCATACGAAGTACCAAAGGAACATAAATTTTACCTTAAAAGTTCTACTAATAGGAGCTCGATTTCTGACTCAGAATTAACAAAGACTAATGCATTAACCGATGCGCTTTTAGTAACAGTTTCAACTTCTCACTCCAGAAGCTTTAGATATTTAAGCTGGGAGTTCATATGTATAGATGTTAAAGATGCAATTATAGTAATTTTTACACCCCAGAGAAAGAGACTAGATGGATAACTAWCATTATTAAAAAAAGAATGACAAATGCCTCAGCATTATGCTTCAAGCTAACTATTCTTATATCGCCAGTGCATTGCTCTCAAAAATTAACCGACTACTTAATATTTTAACCAAATTAAGCTTCATTTAAATCAACTGAAATATATTTAATTGCACTTTTAACAAGACACCGGGTTTTAATTCGTGCTGATAATGCTTTTACTGGATTCCTAAAACTTACATTAAATAAATTGACTTTCATAAACGTGCATGAGTTTGGATGGTTTTTAATTTTTTTTGTTTTTTGGATTAATTGTTAAAATTTAATGTGAATTTAGAAATTTGGTACAAAAGTTGGAGTTATCAGTAGTTAGCTGAACAATTTTTATGTGTTATGGCTCATCCTAACCAAGATTGTGAAATACACTTGCCCATAAATTTTAGTGTATTTACAATTTTCTAAATAAGACGATTTTTAGATGTACATAAATAATTAACCAGCTAAATGTAAGTTAAATAACAGAATAATCGCAAGGAGAAGTTCAGGTACACACATATACACATATTAAAAGAACATAATAAGGTTTTCCAAAATCTTTCAAAACGGCTCGCAAATAATTGCATACGCACGAGAGATGAAAGACAAATAATAAAGGAATATAAGAAAACTATTTAAAAAAGCTGCTTATTAATTGGTTTTTAAAACCAGACGGATTTAAATAGGTTTTCTATGAGACAGACTGTTGAAAACTTTTCTAACCTGATAAAAACGCCACAAAAGAGACAGAGAATTCAATGACAGAATTTTAGTTGTAATATCAAGTAAATGTCTTTGAGGGTATATAAGCTTGAGTTATAATACGCCTTCTCTAAATCTAAGAGTGGTTTCAATAATTATGCCAAGATTACGAGCAGAGTACTTAAAACTTATAGGAGAGTTAGTAACTGACAGATTGAGAGAGTTCTAGCTTCCAGCAGAGTATTACTGGGTCCAAACTGAAGATGATGATGGCTATTATTCGCTGAAAGCGCTTTGTCCTTTGCACATTTGTAAATAAAGTGGATAAAGTTGGACTTTATGGAGTGGAATCTTTAGAAAAGATAATAAAAAATTACAGTATTTATTATATTTGTTCATATCCTGTGCAAGCACAGAGCCGGTTTCCTGATATACCGTACAGTGTCCGTTTGGGGGTTGATCCCTACAATATAAAAAGAGTTATAATTTATCGAGAGGTTCTGTGTTTCGTCTATAAAAAGAATATCATCTTTCTTTCGAAACGCACTTGACATTCATTCATATTATAAACTTAATGAACTGTAGCATCCCTCGATAAGCTAAGCGGCATTATTACCTGTATCTTCTGCAATTAGTAATACCATTACAACGGCTAAGCGCCCCACATAACCCAACATTTAATCTCAGGATTACAGCTCACCCCAGAGCTCAATATTAAAACAATCCCCTCCAATAAACGTGATGCAGTCAACTGGCAGCTTAACGTAATATCCCAGGTAATCGCTGATCGTATACCCCACCAGAATTAAGCTGAGAACGCTGGGCAATCAATATTTGTACGTACACAGTGAACTACAGATGAAAGGTCATTGTGTAACTGATTTATACTGGAAAGAAATTTTGGAACACATAATGGTAAGTATAAATATGAGGTCCCAATCGGGTGTGTTTTAATGTACATCAGAAATACGCATCTGATGATTTTCCACGTTTTTTTTCCTTAAAAATTCCTAATTTATACAGGGGAGCTGTTATTATGCAGCGTTGACAGTGAAAATTTGTCGTATCCCTCATATAACTTTCCGGTTCACAAATCAATTTCTGATTTACGCTAGGTCATTATCACTACTCAATAACGCTGTGTGAATCGAAATTTAAATCAATTATATATTTTGGACTGTTCATTCTGAAAAAAACACATTATTTACTTACTATCTATTACTTCCAACTTCTTGTAGAGAGATAGTTCTTTCGCCGCAAGAGTAACATGTGATTAAAAAATATATTTACTATCCTGTAAACTTTTTTATGATATCAAGTATATTACATTATACACCACCATTCACCATGATCTTGATCTATCTTCTGGCACATTATTTACTATCTATTACTTCCAACTTCGTGTAGAGAGATAGTTCTTTCGCCGCAAGAGTAACATGTGATTAAAAAAATTTATTTACTATCCTGTAAACTTTTTTATGATATCAAGTATATTACATTATACACCACCATTCACCATGATCTTGATCTATCTTCTGGCACATTATTTACTATCTATTACTTCCAACTTCGTGTAGAGAGATAGTTCTTTCGCCGCAAGAGTAACATGTGATTAAAAAAATTTATTTACTATCCTGTAAACTTTTTTATGATATCAAGTATATTACATTATACACCACCATTCACCATGATCTTGATCTATCTTCTGGCACATTATTTACTATCTATTACTTCCAACTTCGTGTAGAGAGATAGTTCTTTCGCCGCAAGAGTAACATGTGATTAAAAAAATTTATTTACTATCCTGTAAACTTTTTTATGATATCAAGTATATTACATTATACACCACCATTCACCATGATCTTGATCTATCTTCTGGCACATTATTTACTATCTATTACTTCCAACTTCGTGTAGAGAGATAGTTCTTTCGCCGCAAGAGTAACATGTGATTAAAAAAATTTATTTACTATCCTGTAAACTTTTTTTATAATATCAAGTATATTACATTATACACCACCATTCACCATGATCTTGATCTATCTTCTGGCACATTATTTACTATCTATTACTTCCAACTTCGTGTAGAGAGATAGTTCTTTCGCCGCAAGAGTAACATGTGATTAAAAAAATTTATTTACTATCCTGTAAACTTTTTTTATAATATCAAGTATATTACATTATACACCACCATTCACCATGATCTTGATCTATCTTCTGGCACATTATTTACTATCTATTACTTCCAACTTCGTGTAAAGAGATAGTTCTTTCGCCGCAAGAGTAACATGTGATTAAAAAAATTTATTTACTATCCTGTAAACTTTTTTTATAATATCAAGTATATTACATTATACACCACCATTCATGATGATCTTGATCTATCTTCTGGCAATCGTTTTATAGCTAATGATAATACAATCTAAATTTTTCATTGCAACAGTCAAGATCATGTCTAAAGTCGTTTAGTCTTTGTTTTAAAGAAACCACCTTTTTATACAAGTATATTATTACTCTATTTACTTCTGCATCTAAGCTTTCACTGCATTTTGTAAACAAATATTCCGCTGCGTATTCCTTTCGTTTGTAACTGTTTTTTTTATTGTTTGCATAGACATACGATATTTTGTTCTTGTTTTGCATTTTCCATGATCTAAAGATGTTGGATTATTAGGAAAATTTCAACTTTTCTGCTAAAACACCTATACAAAATAAGTACATAAAGATAATATTGTAATAATAAAATTATATGAAATTTAAACAAAGCCATCGTGTATACTAGCAAAACCACTTACATTTCGTAAAAAAACATATTGTTCTGGTTCTGGGCTTTACCATTAACTTATAATAGTATACAATTAATTATTATAAAAAATCCACTTCTACAAATGGATGAGCTTGAATTTTTGGGATAGATACAATGTTATCTCATCAAACCAAACGCCTCATTTGAAAGTACTTCCAAATTTAATTTTAATTCTCTTATTTGGGTATGTCTTCAAAAACTACGATACAGACAGCTTTGTTTGCTTGCACGGCATAAACGTCTCAATAATTGTTATAAAAAGGTGGGCATCCCTGTATATTATGTATTACTGCGCAAAATTCGTCTGGACGTGTGTTAAAACATACTTATATATAAATATCACGGAAAAATACATTCTACTGAAAATAATCTTTTTTTTCCCTCTAGAAACTAAAAGAATGTACTCCTTAGTGTTATTTTGTAGTTATAATATAAACAAAGTGAGTTGCTAAACTGCGGTGAGCTTTTTTGAGAGATTGGCATTTCTTTGTTTGTATATAGCTTGCTTTTAAACTATGACTTCATGGGCAATTTTTTATGGCAAACCTTTTTTTCAACAGATTTTCATAGAGTACAAGGAAAGTCCTCGTAATTTTGTTGTATTTTACTGATTAATCATTGTCTGATACTATTCCCACTTTATTTTTCTTTCCTCACTTAATTTTTACTTACATTCTTAAAAATTTGGAAACTAATTCATCAAAAATTTTTCGCTTCAAGGTGATACTTTTTTGACACAATGCGGATAAGAAATAGATTCTGTAAAAAATGACATTCTAAATAAGAACGTCACTCTTCTATTCTATTGCAGAATTTTCTGTTATAATCCATCTAAAATGATTTACGAAACTTGCTTTAGGTGCTTCCATATTATGTATATGAATTTTCTAATTAATTAGAAAACTAGGTACTTACCATACAGGAATTTCACTTTTTGTTTGGGAGAGCGACAGCATGATGAAGTTGCCTTAGCAGAGTCTCTATTCTCCCAGTTTTATTTCTCTTTTGTGGTCAGTGCACGAAACGCCTTAGATTGGATTGTGCGAAATCATTGGCAATTTTCCACTAGGTGGTCTCCACTTAACCGTATACTAAACGTTCCCCTAACCAAATACCCAACGGCAAAACCGCTGGGGGGCTGTCTGTTTTAGGAGTTAATCAAATCGCAATACGTTGCTCTCAGTGGACTTGACAGCTTGCAGTCCGAGCGCACAAAGAAAATTTGCTGCTTCTTTCTTGCACTCGTTCGTTTAAAACAAGGAACCGCAACAAAAATTAATTAAAAAGCGTTAGACGTTTGAGTTATTTCTACATGATTACGCTTCAGTATATTGGTTTCCAAAAATTATAGCTGCTTTTAAAAAAACTTCACATTGGCATTTGCAGCTTTATAGTTATATTGTGTAAGTGGAGACTAGAGCACGGACTACGGAATGGAATTCAATGAAAGGGCTATGGGGTGAATTTGATCAAAATGCTCCGCTGGTTACGTATCCGTTACCAAGCAACAGATAATCCCATCCTACTGTTACAATCGGCTTAACTCGATTCCTGAAATACCTAACAGAAGCAATGCAGCTTATAGCCGCTTCCGATGTAATGCAATAAAACTTGCGCTTTTCAGATTGTTGTATAAATGAAGTTTGTTAATTCAATAAATCATCGTATTGTACGGTATACAACCTGACGCAATACTATTAAAGATGGACAACTTTTATGCTTTTAGTAATAATAATAATAATAATAATAATAATAATAATAATAATAGAAGTGGTCACTACATAAATAGCTACATTAGTACAATATAGGAATATTATAAGTAGGAATATTGCAAAAGTTATAAATATGAGCGAATAAAAACAATGATCGTATAATGCACACAACGCCGATGATTATAACGTAATGCAAGTTATACAATTATTTAATTTAACTTTCTGATAAAAAATCAACATTTTCACATATGTCATTATGATTTCTGAACATATTATTCATGGGTGAATTAAGATGTAGGTTGACGTTAGAAAACATGGGTCTAGATACATGAAAGCTGACTAGCTCAAATAAGTATGGACACTCTATATAACCATGAATGAACTTAAATAGAAATATATTGCAAGACAGCTTTCTTCGCAGGTACAAAAGCTGTACCTCAAAATTTGAGGGCAGTTTTTTTAGTAAGATAATTAAGAACAGAATCTTTCTTATGTTTAATAAAATATAAATATTTACAAAACTTTGTGCCCTCTCAATGGCTGAATCATGAATTGTAATAATAATAATAATAATAATATATTTTTAGCTTTATCGTTACATAGCCACGTCAAATACAGTGTCACTAACGAGTACAGATACAATACAATAGTACAAGCACAATGCACAATTTAAATAGACACGGTTAAAAAGTCCTCTWTATTATAAACGCATAAATCTTGCATTWTAACTGTCACCTCATTTTTAAATATACTACGCTTTAACTTTTTAATTTTGTCTGGCAGTTTATTGAAAAATTTTATGCACCAATAATTCACACTGTGTTGTGCAGTGTTTATTCTGTGGTAAGGCATACAAATTTTGTTCTTATTACGTGTTTCGTAAGTATCAAATGTACCATTTTTATCAAAGATGTTTATGTTATCATAGGCATACATCACGGAGGTAAGTATATAAAGTGAATATACGGTAAGTATTTTACTTTTTTTAAACAAACTTTTACAACTGTGTTGATATCCTACGTCGTTTAAGATTCTAATAGCTTTCTTTTGTTTTAAAAATAGATCATGAACACGTGAATGCATACCCCAAATGATTATTCCATATAAGAGGACGCTATGAAAGTCAGAGTAGTATGCAGTAAGTGCAATTTTTTCATTGACATTACATTTTAGATATTTTATTGTAAAAAGAGCCTTTGATAGTTTTTTGTTCAGAAAGTTTATATGTTCTGTCCACTGAAAGTTATACTCAAAACAAACACCTAAAAATTTAACTGGGCTCTGGTTTTCCAGTTTCTGTGTAGTGAAAACTATCTTTTTTGTTTTTTAGCGTCAAACCACTCTTTAGCACACTGAATACTATCTCTTCCCTGCCAAATCTACAGTGGATGCGATGTTAAAGATGGAGGTATCATACGCMAACAGACACACATCGTCCGCTTTAATGTTCACTGGTAAGTCATTCACATACACCAGGAAGAGCAGCGGACCAAGAATTGACCCCTGTGGAACCCCCTTGTCGCCTTGCTTCCAGGTAGACCGTTGACCGTTATAGACTACACGCTGTTTTCTATTGCTGAGGTAAGAACGCAGCAAACTTAATGGAACTCCCCTAATGCCATAGTATTCCAGTTTAGTAAGTAATACTTGATGCGAAACTGTCAAATGCTTTACTTAGATCACAGTATATAGCTGTTTACCGCATAATATGTTCTTTTTTTCGAAGTACTGGATGAGTTTGTTCTTTATCCATAGTTCAAAAATCTTTGACAACACCGGTAGCACCGCAATAGGCCTGTAATTTCTGGCATCGTTTATATTGCCACCTTTATGAAGCGGTTTTATCTCTGCAAGTTTCAGACAGTCTGGAAAAATTCCAGTTCTAATGCATAAATTCATCAGCCTATTGAGCGGTATTATCACTGCATGAAATACTGATTTTATAACTCGGGTGCTTATTCCGTTGCAGTCCTGAGTCGATTTTGATTTAATTTTCTTTATTAAACCCTCAACATCCTGTTCAGTCACTTCATTTAAGAAGAACGATTGTACATTATCTACAGAATGCTTGTTCAACATTTCAGCAACTTTATCAGATTGAACAGTCTGATTTAATTGTGTGGCACTGCTAATAAAGTTTTCGTTTAGTGTCCGAGCATCGAGTAATTCACTATCTTGCGAATAAACAGCTTTTTGGCTGTTGATTACCTTCCACATGGCTGCTTGTTTGTTCTCTGCCTTATGTATGTATTCAGTTAAAGCATTTGACTTCGCTTGTCTTAAACGGTTCTTATAATATGCTCGGCATTTTAAATAAACCTGGCGAGAATCATCCGTTTTTAAAACTAGGCTGATTGTGTACAAAGCATCTAAAGTGATTTTTTCTTGTTTTAATTGAGTTGTATACCATTTTGTTAAGCTCTTTGATTTCTGAACTTTGGTTTCTGTTTCAGTATATATGGATCCCAAATAATAGAGCAATATTCTAACCTACTCCTTACAAAGACATAAAATAACCTTTTAAAACATTCAATGCTACTAAACTCCGTGGTTAGAAATGTAAAATATCGTGATTTTTCGATCACAGTGTGATTCGCGATTGTGATTTTCAAGTATCAGTGATTTTAAACCGCGACCGTGATCACGGTTTTAGGAAGAATTCTTAAAAGAAAACGAAAACATTCAGGTGATCTAAAAAAAAMGGCTAAACMTAAAATAACGACCTAAAGTAAACCTTTTAMCAAAATATATTAATAGTTTAAGCTAGAGAATAATGCCATACTAATGAAACACTCTATATTATAGTTGAAAGACATAATGCAGTAAAATAATTTGTCCAAGTAACCCATTTTTACGACTTCCACAACCGGTCCGTGCCGCATCAATAAAACGGTCCATTGCGGGCAAGCATCAACCACGTATCAACCCCTCGGTCGTTTTTGCGGGCGTCCACGCTGTGTTATTAACGCATAAAGTCGGATAAATCTAAACTGTCAACCGCACACCGACCGGACAGCATTTTATGGCACTATCAATATCCGACACGGTGTCACAGCCAGTTTGATACTTTTAAGTAGAACGACCGATGTCCAGGGGCAAAGAATAATGGATGGTTGCTGGGGGATGACGTGTGGAATCGGGATAAATGTGATGACAGTACAGGAAGGTGCAATTTTATGTGTAGTTAGTTACGTAAATGATATTGAGAATGAAAATACAATTGGCTCATCGGTTTGTAGACATTTTATTCGGAAGGGTTGTATTCTATTTCATGGTCTAACAATATTTTATTAAAGTCTTTATGATCTCACTATTTTATGGTAAGAGCCATATAAAATTTACGACATAACGTGAATATTTCAAAATACATGAAACTGCACGTTTTTTAAAGTAAACTGACGGCTATTTAGCCAAAAAATTCAGGGTCCTATCTCAGCAATATTTACATTAATTCCTTAATGATGTCCCAGACGCCAAGTATTTAATATATAAGGTTTATTTCTAAGAAAAATTGTTATTTAAAACAATGCATGAACTGCCAATTCTAGATTTGTGTTCGATATCACTTTCACTCTAAAGATTCAAAACTGAAGAGATTTTTTTAGCATAGCCAACTGTGGTCAGTAGGTACGAGGTCCCACGCGGGAGGCAACTCAGCTATATAGTTGAATAGCTTGGTGCAAAAATCTTGTTTTTCTTTTACCAGATGTTTGCCCAGCACGGGAGAAAACATTAGTTCATACATCAAGGCTCTAACATCACACTTTCAAGCATCAAGTAAAACTATTGCTGCGTGGATACAGCTAATCAAAGAATGCGAGAACACAGTTAAGAAAATGACATAAATAGTTTAAAAAGGAAACTACAACAGCAGCATAGCTTGCAATGTTACCGTGCACCCCAAATACAGCATTTGCCCTAATTCATTAATTAACAGAACTGTTTGAATTAAACAACTGCGTTGAGTTGATGGCAATGGTGCTTTTTTAAATCTAATTACATAATATGATTGCAAAGAAACAATCAATAAAAATTAAAAATTGAAACAGTACTAATTAAATTAATTAATTAATTAATTAATTAAATATAAATGTGCTTTTTCTTGAAATTAAATACGGCGCTCTTGTTGGCATACCCAGTATAATGAACTTAAGGCTGTTTATACGTACCACTCTACATGGTTTATCCAGGATAAAATCCGTATTTTTCATCATATCTATTTGAGATTTTTTATCTGAGCGTACTTTTTCGAAATTCACACTGACTTTTGCGGAAAAAAAATAAAAAGGTGCAAGAAAACAAATTAAGATTAAAACAAACAAAAAATAAGACGAGAGCACCAGAGAAAATTTAACTTTGATACGCAAAACATTTGTTCTTTTCTTTATCGGAGCAAAAATAATGAATTTTTGTTGCATCAAATTTGAACAATTTTAGCACCGAGGGAGTTAACCTTTAATGCTTTGCGGGGCGGAGCTTTGCGCTCGTAAACTATGTAGATGTACATACCCCTTGTTGCAATCCTTTTATAATTTGCAGATGGATCATTGTGCTCATAAATTATCTGTATTTATTGTCTCTTCTTAAAACTGTCACCACTTTTGTTATTATCACTAGGGAAATCTTAAATGTTACTCGAAGGTTTTAGTTTTGAATACACACGCGGAAAGAGTACTTTTGGGGGTTAAAGCAGGAAAATTGCTATACATATGTGTGTGAAATAAATTTTGCATCAATTGTGCAAAGGCAGAGAACAATCCCAGTGCAGAGCATAGATTCACAAAAAATTGGAAAGGAATATCTACTTGAATGGAATCCGATATAATTGCTGAATGTTTCAAAGTATTAATATGTACAGACTGAAGTATGTAAAACTGGTAGGTGACAGCGACAGACTTCTGACCGCAAAACCTTACGGACCGCAACTAGTTCGCCAAATGCACAAACCATCTGCTGAGAAACTGTCTCAGAATTGCATCAAATGGCAAAAAGTCGTTTAAGTTCGACAAAAAATAAGGTTTACCTGTGAAGCTGCGAAAAAGTTTGAAATCTAACATAGAGCGAATGAGAGGAGCAATAAAGGAAACCCTAAATTTCAGGAAAACCGAGGATGTTTCGTTTGATGAACAATTGGCAGGATTATCTAGATACACTGAAAATTGCCCAAGGTATGTATTTGGTGATTATAAAAATTGTGAAAATTACTTTTGTACAGAACCAAAACCAAACGGAAAGAACTTCATTTCTGAGATGGACGAATGTGGTTTGCTTGGCTCTAAAAGATTAGTGCAAAATGTTCATAACCTTTTATTAAACATGACTTGCAACGCAACAGAGACAGATAATTCATCGAAAAATTGCCAAACGAACCCCAAAAAATTGACAAATAAAGATATGAGCCGTATTCCTAAGCGGAAACGAGATAAAGCTTGTAGAAGACTTTTCGCAGATGATCAACCATAAAAAAAGAAAAACAAGTCCGTTGGTCCCAATTCAGATCATGGCCAAGTCAACAGCGAATCTGATGAAGAAGATGTCATCGATGGTGACTATAAAGAGCAGCAAATGGGAGAACTGCTTATAAAAACGTCAACAGGACTTGATGAAATATAAAAAGATAGCATAGGTCAATTTGCTAATCCCAGGTGGTTCCAAGAACGATCATATAGATTAACTGCTTCCAGGGTTGGTCGTGTTGTATTTCGCCGTAATCCCAATACCTATGACATTCTTGCTAAAAGTTTGTTCATTGTCCCTTCAAAGGCAATAAATGTATGCGTTGGGGCAGTGATAATGAAGACTTGGCATAAAAATTGAAACTTTAACTGGACTTAAAATTAATAACTCTGGTTCATTTGTGCACTGCAATCATCAATTTCTTACTGTCCAATCAATGACATTGCCATTATAGAAATTAAATATCCTAGTTCCACAGTAGTTATCAAACATTACATTGTCATTAAAATGCATGTCTATGCTGTGCTGTCTACACCTCAGCCAACTGCAGATAGTACTATTTTGCTGTCATTACAGATCATCAGTGCAGTTTAGGTCTAGTGTAGACAACATGGCATAGAACTGGTTTTGCTTATATACCAAAGCAATGGTATGATGAAAGTAAGAATTTAGGAAGGCAATGCCATCTGTCAGCATTAGATAAAATTAATAGTAAAAATTCACGTTTCTGAGTTTTTCAAATATATTCACAAACAAAACCTATCTTGATTGTATTTTATAATAAAACATACCATTACTTGCTTTAGTTTTTTAAATTTTGATAAAAGTATTTATACGTCAAAAAAGTTTCACTTGGGTGTAAAGGGTATACAAGTCAGAGTTGTAAGAATGTAATAAATTTACTTGGTGTAAAATTAATTACACGTAATTCAATTGAATTAAAAAAGAGTTTCACCAGAAAAAGTAACTTTTGCCCAAATGACAAATTACCGTGCTCATAAACGGTTGGTCTGTGTGCAATGTACTAGAGCGACAGGTTAGGGGTAATAACATCTTGCAGACCGAAAGTGCAGCTGCAATATAGTGGCAGACTTTGTCACGGCCACGTAGACTAATTATGTTACCGCCCTAAAAATTTTACTTGGCCACAGCCTTAATCAACCATTTACTTTTTGCTGACGAAAAATATTTTCCGACTTGGGACGAAAAACGCCGTTACCCAATAACCGTGGTCTTTATGATAAGGTTTTGGTCCAGATTTTCATACCGTAAAATACTATCCTATGATGTAAAGTAATAAAAAACCTTTAAGACAAGCGGGATCCTAATACGTGAAATAAAAATACCGGAAACTGATTTAAAACCCCATTAGACAAAACAGAAACGTTCCGTGTCAGGTTTACAAAGAATTTCCTATACTCTTCCTGTCAAACTTCTCCCCATTCTCGCAACTTGTCATTCCCATCTCCCAGCTTCGGATATTTTAATTCTCCAATTCGAACTGACACGTCCAACAATGGGACCGTTTAATAGCCGCGGGGGTCATGTAAACACACCCTTAAGACCTGTCAGCGGCCGGTGACGTCCATTGTCGTCGCCAGTCAAACGCTTCCCATAATCCAGCGGTCCAGAGATCGCCACTGCCACGTCATCGGGCCCGAGCAGGGGATCGTCGCGCCGTGGCCGACTGCGATGCACCTCGGAGGTGTTTTGCAAGTCACCGGTCTATGTGGGTGGTTACTGTTAAGTACTGACAGTGGGTGGTATTGATAATAGTGGATGAATGAAAGTAACTTCTTCGGATCGGTTGATAGGTGGCGCTATATTGGCTACGGTTATTTAGGAATGTTGCTTTGTTCGAAAATGTTGTCAATGGGCAGTGGACTAAAGGCTGTCAGGTTATTGTGGTCAGTGAATTTCATTGTTATGGTTTTAATCTGTGACGTGATCACCCACAACTAATTTAGATCGGGGCCGTTCCTGGTCATCTAGCCGTCCCGTGCAGAACAGTCGGAGCGCAAGCTACTTCAATTCAATACCCTTTATACAACTTAAAGTTATAACAGTATTACATACAACAGTTGTACCCATTACGAACAATAGACAATACTGGGTCCACTAGTTCATGGATTCAATGCGCGTACACATTCGTTAACAATCGCAGTATTCGCTGATCCAATGTATCAGCCTCTCCTACTATTGAGTTATATGTGGAGCAAATATAGTTTAGTAGCGAAAACTTATATGCTGATTAGTTCTACTAGTAGGCAGACGAAAAGTAAGTGGGTTACGACTACCTAAACGCGGCACATTAAATGAAATTTGGCTTATCAACCTAGAGTTCACAAACTGTCAATGTAGTAGCTTATTTAAAAATAATACAGAAGCAACCAATCTCCTTTTTTGTAGAGACATTAAATAAAATATGGTGAACAAGTCAATTGTTGGAATTTGCCTATCGGAATACTGTCTATGTTTGACAAAGTACAAATATTTACAAAATCTAATGAATCTAATGATCTAATGAATGTAGGTATATGACACTGATAGTAGGGGTTCCATACCACTGAACAGTACTCTAATTTAGATCTCACAAATGCATAATAAATGATGTAGAGCGGTTAAGTAGAACGAAAACTCATTGTGTTCCTTAAAATAAATCGCATCATCCTTTCTCATGGGCGTACCCAGCTTTCGAAAGAAAGAATTTCCCTTACTGAATAATTCAACATAAATAAAAATGTGCCTTTATCGGATTATGTACCTAAGTAATTAACGAAGTATTTATTCCATAAACAATCTTCATCTTTGTTGATTTTCTGCAACGTGACTTAAAATATCTTCTGTGAAGACCCAAGTTTTTTATGTTTTTTATATATACTGATCTTCAAAAGCTCGTTTATTCCTAATTCAATTATTGATGATATCAGTTAGGTAATATCTAGCGTATTCAGTTGCATCTCTATCACGTTTAACAAAAGAGAAGATACATTTTATTTGGAAGAATAAAGATTCGTGATCCACATAATATATAGTAATGTCAAACGAAGTACTAGAGAAATACAAATTATGCCTTAAGCATCTACTAATAGAACCACGTTTTATGATTTGGAATTCGCACATGTCAAAGATTAATTAATTAATTAACCGATGCGTTTTTTAGTTTCAACTTCATAATTATGTGTCAGCTGGCCAAACACCACCAATCAGCATTAAATTGATGGTCGTTTTAATTCTAACAATGTTTACTCATACATCTAATTTTACTCAAATTTCTGCGGAAATCCTTTCATGTATTATATTCATCTTGCTGGCTGTCATTGATTTGTAAAATATGGTTCAATATCGCCAAAATTAATTTATTAATTAATTAATAAAATAATTAATCTTATTATGGCAATGTAAGTTATACTTCGATTGTTACTTCTGTGACAATTTTGATGTGACATAAAAATAATTTGTTTTTAAGTTTAATTATATATGGATAGTTTATGTGCTTAAAGCGCCTAGTATCGTCATCTGAAACTGAATATGACCACATCGATAATACTCCATTAAACTTGGACATTTTGAATTAATAACCCGTGATCGCATTGATCTGATATTTTAAATAGATCAAATTTGAGCACTTCTTTTTGCTCTTTGGCTAAAATAATGACCAGGGCCATAACTCCAAAATAGTGCTTTTGAGTAGATTATATAAATGCTAGATAATAACCAGACACCGCAACACATCAGTAAAATGATAGCATACCGTTTGACAACGACTTATTGAATGTCATTTGCATTGGTCAAATATGAATTCTGTGGATGAAAATTGTGAAGTACGCGTGTCCATAAATTTAACTTCATTAACAATTTCGTAAATATATAATTAATCAGAAGGTGGAAAGGACCCAGAATTGCCAATCCAGGTCCAGGGGGGGGGGCAGTTCCCCCCCCCCCCCYTCGGTACGCCCATGTCCTTGCTGCTTGGGAACATACGACAAACGACAATCTACAATCACCCCAAGATCGTCAATCTAATCAACTTCAACGTCAGGGGGCATCATTAATATTGTAACTGAATTTAACATTAGTAGTCATTCTGGAGAACCTCAAGAACTTGCACTTACTAATATTTAACGATAAACGGTTAAAGGTGTACCAATCGCGGAACAACTCAAGATCGTTCTGCAGCATATAGTAATCCTGTTCAGTCCTTATATACCCAGCAATTTTTAAATCATCTGCATAGGCGTACACGGAACAGTTAAATTTCGCAAAAACGTCGAAGTAAATCAAAAATAGGAAGGGGCCAATATTGGAACCCTGCATTACGCCTGAGTGTAAATGAACGAACGTCCAGGCATTCAACATACTGCATTCGTCCCAACAGTAGTGACTCGAAGAATAGCAGCAACCTGTCACATATTCTGAAAGCTGACAACTTACTAAGAAGTGGTTTGTGATTCACAACATCAAATGCTTTCGAAAGATCTGTATACACAACATCTTGACACTTCAAATGAAGACCATTCGAAATATATTGAACGAAGTTACTAAAATTTTTAGCTGTTGATTTAGCCTGAACAAAGGACCACATGTGTTGAACACATGGGAGTAAATATTAAATGCTGTGATAGATCCAAGAATTTTAGCAAAGATACAAGTGATAGTGTAATGTAACATACCCAGGTTTGTTGAGATTTCGATTGAAATGTGATCGTCCAGTACCTACCTACGTTGTATTATTTTAATTAAACCTACCTTCGATGCACTGGTTACTCACGTAAATAGGGAGATTTGATGTAATCATAAATAATACGAAAATAATCTCAAAACAACCAATTTATTACTAAACAAGATCAAATTTGGAGGGTTAACAAATTGTAGCAATGCTGCTGAAAATTGTTATTTAAAACAATGAATGAACTGCCAATTCTAGATCTGTGTTCGGTATCACTTTCACTCTCAAGATTCAAAACTGAAGAGATTTTTGTTAGCATAGCCGACTATGGTCAGCAGGTACTGAGGTCCCATGCGGGAGGCAACTCAGCTATATAGTTGAATGGTTTGGTGCAAAAATCTTGGTTTTTCTTTTACCAGATGTTTGCCCAGCACGGGAGAAAATATTAGTTCATATATCAAGGCTCTAACATCACACTTTCAAGCATCACGTATAACTATTGCTGCGTAGATACAGCTAATCAAAGAATGCGAGAACACAGTTAAGAAAATGACATAAATAGTTTTAAAAAGAAGACTACAACAGCAGCATAGCTTGCAATGTTACCGTTGACTCCAAATACAGCATGTATCCTAATTAATTATTTAACGGAACAGTTTCAGTTAAACAACTGAATTATTTAATGACAATGGTGCTTGTTTAAAACTAATTACATAATGTGATTGAAAAAGGAACACAAACAATAAAAATTAAAACAGTACTAACCTGTGAACCTCGCAAATATGCCTCATTCCCAAAACCGATACGAAATATAAACTGAACAATTTGAGAGGCAATATGAATAAAATACAGAAATTTGAAGATGGCATATCTGGTTACTTCAATAGAGACTGGTCTGTAATTAACTATATTACCTCGGTCACGAGTCTTAAATACCGGAACCACTTTGGAAAATTTCCACATGTCCGAAAACGTTGCACTTTCCAGAATTAGATTGTAGATGTGATGTAAGAGCCTACAAAAGCAGCTAATGCAGTCTTTCACCAAGAAGGCCGGTATTTCATCAGGACCCATAGTCAAGTTAGCTTTCAGTTTCTTTGCCGCATCAAAGATATCACGTTCCGATGCACTAAAACTGTGTATTACGTTGGTGTGCGGGGACTCAGCATTGGCATATAAATCAATTACTGCAGCATCACTATCACCATAATAAACAGATTTAAAAAGATTGGTGAGGATTGAGAAGATATACGTTCATTTTCTTCATTAATCATAGTTTGTGGAATAGTCTTCGTGTTCCGCTTTGCATTAATGTAGGACCACGATTTTTTGGGGTCACTTTTTACGCCATCTTCAACTGAGGCTATGAAAATTCGGTATTAATGTTCCTTTTAATAAACTTGAGTAGATTATTAAGGCTAGGTTAAAGGGACAGCCGTACTCAATTTTAGGATGTTGACCATAAAGCTGTCAGCCCGGTCGGCCTGGGGCGTTTATTGCGCTGCTGGTTATGCTGTTGCCACAACAAAGAGTATTTTTGATTTACAACATTTTGTGGGTCTATCTGATTCCTGTCGTTCCAAAGATATTTACTTACCACTGAGAATCGGATGTTCGCTTTTCACAGACATATCAGTGATATTACTAATAAAGTTTTAAACAAACGGTTTTTTTATTTCGATATTGCTTTCAAATTTATTATTAAAAATTATTAAAAATGTCAACGCCTCATTAAAAAAAATACTTTAAAAATATTTTTTAACAATAGAAAACATAATAAACGTTCAAGAAAAAGATACATATATTTACCAAACATCATAAGCATATAGTTAATGTTCACTATCTGTACATAAAATTATCTTTACAGCAAAATTATAAATGTGTGTATTAAAAAAATATGAACAAACATGGTGTAGATGCTCTACTTTTTACACAAAAACGTTGTCTATCTATCCTTTCGAATCGGCATGTTTCTCGTGTGACGTGGATCAACTAGTTCTGGCAAAAGAGAACAGAAATAAAATCTTTGAAGTTTTGGAAGCATTTTTTCACTCCAAAAATGTTTGTTTTAACTATATACAATTATAAACTACTAAACGGATTTTTAGAAAAATACTTACTTGACGGTGTTTGATAAGAGAACCAATATTTCCCCTGTTTCTTTTTTTGAAGACAAAGTTCTTCCATCACCTTTTCGTCTTGCCATCTTTACTAATGTTCTTTCAGATAACGTAACACTAAAGTCACACAGTCAAACAAAATCTCAAACAGCATAAATGGTAGGTTTGAAAAATTCTGAGGCTTTATATTAGTGAACCCCCTCTTTCATTGTATGGGGGCGGTTGCCATGAGTCAGTGGAAAAAGTTTTCAGGTTTAGAGGTACAAACAGTTTCATGCAGACTGTCTTCAATAATACATATTCTGGTCCCAAAAACCGATTAGACTGGAATTCCGGATTAGAAATTCCAGCAACTCAGACTTTGAGTCGTATTGAAGCGATCGTCAACCCTTTACCTGCCAATATACAGTTTCGTCATATTTATTTTGGTCCAAGGTGCTTTCTCAAAATTGATTAAAATTGTTTAGGTTACCAGTTACCAGAAAACTGGTGTCCAATTTATCCGACAGTTAGGCGCCTGACAAAACTATATATTTGCTACCTCGACATGGAAATATATTCTTTAATTTATGAATAAAAGTGTTCCGGTCGAATCCGCAAAAGCCGATAGCACATGAGATATAAGAAAAACACTTTGGCAAATTGATTTTTAATAGTTATCATCAAATTATGTTAACTTATTCATATATAGTTCATATATGCATAGCGCAATTAGTGCCGTATTGATTTTAATTGACTTTGTAAATATGAACTTTTGGGACTACACGTCCTGTATGCTTTCTATGTGTCCCAACGACATAAAGTTGCAGAGCTAAATAACTTTCGGCATGGACAAATAATAGTGCATAAATATAAAAGCAGTAGTTGGAAGAATCGTTTCGTCATCCCCAGTACCTGCGTTTTTCTACCATCCATACCTGAGGTTACCCTCCCGCCATAAACTGCAATGGCTGTTTACTCAAGTGCCGTCAATTGGTATGTTGTAAATCAACACTGGGTTGGGCCGAAAAGTTTAGCAAAAGTATTGAACAGATATTTTCATTATTATTAACGCTATCAAAAAACTAAAAACAACATCATGCTCAGAAGACAAAAATCTATCATTCGGCCGAAAAAAATTTTCTAATAAGTCATTTTTACGTTTTTGAGCATTTCGCGTTCTTAAACAAATCGTAATTATTTTTGCCGTAAGTTTTTAAAATTTTTGATACGGCCATTTTGTAGATAATAATTGTCAGATTACACTGGTTTTTGAATAAAATTAATATCTCTTCAAATAACTTAGTGATTTATTCAATACTTTACATTGGAAACCCCATAAGAGAAATTCCTTTAACCTAGCCTTAACACGGTCCAGATAAACCGGTAGTTTATACTTGCCAAAAAATAAAATGCTACATCATGTTGATCAAATCTAAGATATAAATTAAACATACTAGTAGGTATATTGATATTATAAACAAAATGCGGGACAAAATGAACCAAGTAGTAGAACACAAAATGAATAAAACGCAATTATACAAAAATGGACAAACCACAAAATGTTCCATAAAGCTGCATCTAAATGCAAACTGTTACTTTCGCAACAACCCATTTCTTTTGGCGGCAAATTCAAAGATATATATGCAAAATCATAGGTATGATGTTCCGGTGGCCACCCATAATGCATCTTTCTTTTTCCGCATCAAGACATCGCCGTATTACAGAATTATTTTAATTGGCAGCAGTTCGCTTTTGTGAAGTCTGGCGCCATGTCTTATTGCTCTGCCGTACCGTTGATTCGAACGTTCAATAATAGAGTCGTTTGTAGTCGCACTCTTGCTGTCAGAACGATAATCGGCACTTCTACGGCAATTTATGGGCACGTAACGTGCGATAATTTGTCGAGTAGTTTAATGGACCACCCGTCTGCTAAATAGAATGGAGAATGAACCGGTAGGATGGCGGAATGAAACGTGATGAAATTGTGCGTTTGTTAAATTCAGGACTCCTGTAAGACTGTAAAGCTATGATCCTTTATTCAGAAAATATTAAATTTGTTTTTAGTTCTCTGCAACCCTCTAGCAACTATTTATGCTTTGTGTTAAAATTGATGTTTGTTTAGACTTTTTTGGATTGTGGGGAAGAGGTAAAAACAATCTGAAAGCAATATGCTGGATGCTGGAAAATAGGTGGGTAAAACGTAGTAAAATAAAATCACAACAAAATACAAAATTAACTTAAGTTCTACTTACCGATACGAGGGTGGATTACTAAGCTTGTCCTCTGACCTGACCAGACCTGACTTGACCTGACATGAACTATTTTGTAAGTGGTTGCTTAATTAATGTTATTAACAGTTAACTAATATTTGTAGATCATGTCATATCAACTTTGTATCTCAAAGTGTTGTTGTCTTATGGCTAATTTTTGAAATGCTTAAACTTAAATTCATGAAGATATTGTGGCAAACGAATGGGGAGTCTGCAGCTTCTTATGACACAGTGTGGGCATTATAGACCCGTCCGCAACCACAGGTAAAGTTTCAACAAAGCAGTTTCTCTGCAAAGTGAAGAAAGTGAGTGCTAATATTTGTCTTGAAGATCAAAACCCACACATTTCACTATTTAAACAATGTAGGAACAAAATATCATTTTTTGTAATCTTTTTGCTACAGTTATTTCTGTTATTATGCTGGTGGAACTTTAACAAGTTTACAATAATGAAATTCTTTACCTTCTTTAGTGTTACATTCATATTTTTTGTTGGCATAATTATGCCGTAAGCTTGTTTTGCGGTCACTTTAGCATTAATGTTTTGTTAGTTGCTAGTTACTGAAAACCATTTATTTCTGAAACATAAACATTCATTTTTCCTGAATTTCCACATACTTAACACCATGTTTTGACACTCGATCATCTAGCTTACGCAAACCTAAACCAAAAAGATCACGTGTCAGAAAAATAGTTTTCTCAATAAGCTGTTGGGTGTTATAACAATTATTGATTCAGTCTTCAAACTTTAAGTTTGGTGTGTCACAAATGAGCGTTTCGTATTAGCATCCTACGGGGTATTTCAATATACAAGTAGGTTAAGCAATTGCATTAATAACATTTTAAATATTTATCGTTTAACGTTTAGTGATGGTTATTCATAACATAAAACGTCGCCTCAGTATAGAGCGTTTTTTTGAGCGATCATTCTTATACGTCCACTACTTGGAGCGTTGTTTCGGACAATGAACAAAAAAATATTTTTTAAATGAATATGTATCAAATTAATGTATTACACAATGATTTACAATTACATTACATCATTGTTTCGTAGTTTAACATTTTGTTACCTATCTTTTTGTTTTCATGTTGCAGTTGGTACTATAGTTGTACGTTAATATTGTTTTTAATGCATATTTATCTTTTTCTCTCACGCTCTTTCATTGTGCCATTAGTAGCATAAGTGTTTTCTGATAAGTATACTTATGCCGAGACTATCTAGTCGATTGCTTGAAGGAGTATACTCCTTCATATTTTCCATCAAAAGTTTTTACTTTTTTTATTATTATCAACTGTAAATTTTAGGACCACAAGTGAAACGATCTTTTGTCAAGCTGTATATTAAGTTGTTGAAATGATTTTGTATTTTTAGATATGCAAAGAATACAATCATCAACATATCGTTTAAAAAAGGGAATATTTTTTAAGATGTTTTTAAGTATTGTTTGTTATAAGTCCTACATAACGATTTGGGCTGTGGTGCTTGAGATGGGGCTACCCATTTGTTTGGTTATAAAATTGGTCTTTGTAATGAGAGTAAATTTAATTGCATCAATAAATTGTGTTTTAGAAATATTTGCATGCTTTTTGACTTCATTCCATTTTGTTGTGATGATCTCAATAGTTTTATTAATAGGGATATTAGTGTATAATGAAATTATGTCTAAAGATATAAATATGTAATTGTCAGGTATATTTATTTGATCCATGAAAAACTTAAAATCAAAACAATTTTTAATAGAAAGATCGTTCTTTTCCAGTGATGTTTGTAATACATAACGCGATAGGTATTTATGTAATAGATGGAATAAATTCAAGTATACTTCATGGTGGATTTGTACATTTTTATTGGCGTTACTTTTAAAAACACGATACATTTAAACACATTATACACTTTTTATTCTACACGGTATACACATTATGAGTTACTTCGCTACTGTACAGTTGTTTATTTCAGAGTACGTGTGCAATACTGGCTTTATCTTACCCACAATAAATTAGAAAAATTAATATGTACATAAAATTCACCTACAGCCTTTACCTAATATTTTACAAGTCTTAAATAGGTAATTTAAGTAAATTCCCCTGTATCAAAGTTTCAAATTGCACTTGCTACAGAAGCAGATTCCAGAACTATCACAAGAACATTCAATTCGAATAGCTAAAGTGTCTTCTAAACTTCATATCATATTTCGAGACAAGCTAGAAACGTTTCCAGGAAATCACCTTTACTTGAAGTTAGGTACTACTTGCCTAAATACGAATTTGCAATTTCTCTTTGGTCCAGCCAAAGTAAATTTATCTCTAACATCCCAACTCAAAGCGTTGTTGATAATTTTTGTTCAAAAGGTCTTTCTTTAAATCACAAATATCCAATTTCGCATCGCAATTATTGCAGTCCAATTCATCACAAAATTTCGCTTTCTTCACGCGGGGTCAGTTCAGGCGAACTCACAGGGCACCACCAGTCACACCCCCACCACTCCTCCCCACCAATCTGTCACTACCACGCCCTCGTTTGTAGCGGCAAGTAAGTCCCGCACTGTTGCTGATAGTTGCCTTGCTGACGATACGCCATCGCTAGGCTGCCGTTGGCCATGCACTGACCTTGTTGCTGCGGAGGGATGTTCGATTGCTGGGACCTCGAGGTTCCGTCTGATGAGTTGGCGGAAGTCGAAGTTTGGGAGCCGGAACCTCCGGAGCATGGTTTTCCATCTTTAACGAGCACCGGAACAGCTACTCTCCTAGGGGAACTTGAACTCTGAAAAGAAAAACATTGGTTGTGAAAACGATGCTCTAATTAGTTACTACGCAAAATCGAATGTGCTTGGTATAGTTACAATTGTGGGTTTTATATACTTTTAGAGTATAAAATCTACTGAGAAAGGTCAATTTGCATCTTTTTGCATCCCTGGCAATTCTTACCCTTAACCCTTTAGGGGGTCGAGTAATATTTCATTTTGAAAGCTTTTTAAAATGCATAGGAAAGGCTAGCAAAAACTTTTGATCAAATTACATCAATATTTAACTGTTCATTTTTTGTTTAACGCTTCTGAAGACTTTTGAGGTTAACTGCTTGCACTCAAACACAATTCTTTCATGTAATTCCCCGTAAAGATGCTGGACTGAGTTTCAGAACCCTTTAACTTGTGGTGACTCCAAAGGAAAAATCTAAGTGTGTAATATCTGTAGACCTTATTGGACGTTCAATAGATCCTCCCAGTTTAACCTAATGACCGTTTAAATAACGATGCCTGATAGGAGCAGCAAAATGAGGAGTTGCACGATCTTGCCGAAAACCTAGTTCATTTTAATGCAACTTCCTCATCTTGTTCCGTGATGTCAATGATATGTTGATAGATTAGTGCAATGGTTCCCAACCGCCATTCCGCGGAACCCTGGTGTTCCACAAACTACTTCTAGGTGTTCCGCGAGATAATTCCACAATTCATTAGATAACTTGACAATCTCGCTTATTTGGCCGACATTTTTAACTACTTAAACAGCGTTAATACAAGGATTCAGGATAGACATGAAAATATTTTAACATCTATTAAAATGCATATCTATGCTGTGCTGTCTACACCTCAACCAACTGCAGATAGATCTATTTCGCTGTCGTTACAGCTCATCAGTGCAGTTTCGGTCTAGCGTAGACAGCACGGCATAGAACTGGTTTTGCTTATATACCAAAGCAATGGTATGATGTAAGTAAGAGTTTAGGATGGCAATGCCATCTGTCAGCATTACACTGACATGATGACAAAGCCACCCGTTAAGGCAGCTAGGTGGCTTTGTCATCATGTCAGTGTAATGCTGACAGATGGCATTGCCATCCTAAACTCTTACTTATTTTAACATATACCGATAAATTGTTGTTGTTTATTAGAGGAAAAAATAAAAAGTTATTTTTCATCTCTTGATACCGAAAAATATGGCTCGATGCGAAATTCATTTTGTGAAGGTGTTACGTCTAGTAATGAATTCTTGTTACAAGAAGAGGAAGATTTCATTTCTTTGTCATCCGATCGCACGCTAGATATAAAGTTTAAAGAAGTATAGCTCTTGAAAATTTTTGGATTTTGTACAGGGGGAGTATCCAGCCCTTTCCAAAAACGCACTTAACACTTTTCTAATCTTTTCAGCTTCTTATCTATGTGAGCTTGGGTTTTCGGCACTGACCAATATAAAAAAGGGAAAGACGATATATAGAAGAAGAAATTAGAGTAGCTCTATTTCACATTCGACCAAATATTGGAGATATTTGCAGATGTCACTAAGCACAAATATCCCATTCAAATAAATCCACTTGTACAATCTGATGCATAATCGAAATTTTCCTTAACAGACCACATCTTCAGGGTTCTGCCTCGCTCTGTACAGAGTACAGTACGAAGTATCGGCGTTTTTTTTCAATCACTAACATAGGATCCATCCTTAAATCTCGATTATATATCATGTAGAAGTAAACTTTATTTTTAAACGTACTTATACTTTATTTGTGTTTTACACTTGTTTAACTTTAAATATTTATTTTTTTTGTTAGACACTAAAAATTATTTATTATAACTATATCATGCAACATCAATTATGTGTTTTTTCGATATGATTGCCTAATATCCCATCCATACATTAAGTTGTATGTGAGAAGCAAATATTATAAAGGAAGCGAGGTATAGATTGCCCCGTTACGTTTCCATAAAATTTCAATGGTTTGTCAATTTCGTCTTCATTCTTCTTCAATATGCGTCAAGCAAATTTTTAAGATATGAAATCTATGTTTATGGATAACATTCATGACATGCTGAATCCAGAAACTTGCGATATCATTCGGACGTATTTTCACGAGAGCAACATGACTCAAAATGGCAACAACGGTAACTTTATTGGCAACCGCTCCAGTAATACAAAGATTCTGTTGTAGTAGGGAGATTACTAACGCAACATCAACCTGCTTGGAAAATTGATATATTGATGTTTTACTGATGTTGTTAAGATGTCATAGTTACTGGGTTGATTTTAGCCAAGATCGACTTTAACAAATAGAAGAGAAATTGCTACATTGCTATCTAAAAATCAACCCAGTAACGATGACAACTAAGGCATATAATTGGTTTATATTTTAACTATGGAGTTTGACTTTAGCTTAAAAAGCCCAAATACATTAAACTAAAGAAATTTAATTTATTTTAATTAAACGTGACAGATAACATGGAATTAGATACAGCGTTTGCGCTAATTGCTCATATCATCTAGAGCAGTATAAATTTAGAAACTTGTCGCTGATAAAAACCACAGTAATTTTAATAAATTACAGGAGAAATAGGGCTCCAAAGTGACTCTGTAAGAGCAATTCCGTGTTCGTGATCTAAATGATTCGCTCTGTAGTTTAATTTGTAGTGTGCCTTTGTGGGAAAATATGCAACTATTTGTTAACGCTGGCGATGGTTATTTATTGAACACCTCCCTAAACGTTATAACCTGCTACGATCATTAGGTGTCTCCTACTCTACTTGAAAGGCTCCGAGCCGCCGCTGGGCCACACACAATTTTTAACCTACGAAAGAAGTACCCTGTGGTGTGACACCTTGTACATATGTTTAGCAAAACCTAAAAGTTAGACAATGACATCTCCAAAACCTCTTACGTCATTTTGTGATTGAAGAAAAAATAGCGACAACAAATCCAAATAAGTTGAATATTGGATGATTTCGCTTGCAAAAAATTGCCTTCATCCGAAACCGTATGGGTTAGCTAAAAATCCGCTTTCCCTGGGATTTCATCCCCAGCACGGACAGACCTCTTGAAAACACGCGCTATCTCAAGTGGCAGCCGGTTCGTACCCTCCATGGTTACGCTCGCTTCGCTAGAGATGATTTTTATACAGCCAGACGCACAGCGGGGGGGCGAAAATTCTCTGCGTCCGCGTTGGATTTCACATTTCGTCGTTCATTGTTGGGTTATTCTGCAGGACCATAATGATGGAAATAAACTGCATAACGGTTGCAATTTAGATTGAATAGCTTATTATATTTTAATATATTTTAGTTTCTGTACGCGATATGTTGATAAAAGTGGACAATGTTTTCGTTTTTTGACCTAATATACAGGGTATCCAGTAACGTTAACAGTATATATACGTTAACAGTAGCTTCCTTGTGTCAAGATAAGCTGAAATAGACTAACTTACCGTAGAAAATATTAACCCTTCAAAGTTTTTCGACTGTTCTTTTGTTTTCAAGATATTTTATTCAAATTTGGCACAGAGGTACATTTAATCATTCCAAATATGGCAGCATATTGACACTTTGAATAAACCATGCAGGAACTGAAGGCGCTTCTTTATTAATTTGTTTTTGCATTAAGGTCAAACAGAGAATCTCTTCAAAATATATTTATATTCAATTCAACTATAATAATTCTAAATTGGTTTCATTTTAACATCAACATCAGCATTTTTGTATTCAATGCACTTCCTGTGAACGGCGGATTATGCGATATTTCAGCAGTTTAGGCGTCGTACGGTCTATATGACGTATACGCTTATTCTAGTATAAATGATGCCATCTGAATTCTTACTTACATCATACCATTGCTTTGGTATACAGGCAAAACCAGTTCTATGCCGTGCTGTCTGCACTAGACCTAAACTGCACTGATGAGCTGTAATGACAGCGCAATAGATCTATCTGCAGTTAGTTGAGGTGCAGACAGCACAGCATAGACATGCATTTTAATCATAAAGCAGTCTAATACTTAGACTCGAAGACACTCATGTAGCAACTGATCCTCAAGCAACAATGTAAGTTCTAGCAATCTTTGCTCAAATATTTTTGTCTTTATTTATCTTTTATTACTTACTTTATGTACCTGTATCTGTTTACAGATTTATTTTATTTGTTGTTAATTGTTCTGTAAAACGACCTAAGTCATATCACTGCTGCCCTTGTCCCAAGTTCTGTTTCAAGCTCTAATCTTTGGCAACGCAGACAGCACGCACCCTAAACCGCAGGGTGCGACATTGTGGTGGAGGCGCCCTTTTGATCCTGAGGTACCCAGCGCGACATGGTGGTGGAGGTCCATTAGCATTCAACCCGTCAACCTTTTCCTTAATTTCCAATTTTTACCTTGCATGGGAAGGTCAATCATTGTCAATTGGAACTTAGAAAAGGACTTAGTTATGGTTGCAAAGAAAGTCTAATGTCGATGGTGTCCGAGGGGTGAAATAATTCCAGTGTTACTGACGGTGGCTTGTCGCTCGAGGCACTTGGTGCCCGAGGAGCAAACTAATTCTATTAACATATCGTGCCTTCTTGCATTACCTAAACGAAGACTGCCAGTTTTTCAGTCAGGTGCCAAAAATGTGGGTCAATGTTGTAGCAAAACTTTACCCTAACTTAACCATTTACAGACATCATGACAACATGCAGAGCAAAACGTAAGGCATCAGCAAGTCACACAGCACACCGTAGAAGAAAAAAAGTAAGTTTGCGACCCTTCCGAAAAACCCCTACCGCCCACCGTGCGTGAAACAAATCAGTAATGCAAACGTTTAGCAAAAAATTTCACCTGCATACCTTGATTACTAATAATCCAAAAAGGTAATAAGCCTATTACTTTGGTAATAACACTGGCAGTGATACTTAAAACTTAAATTAACGGGTTGGTGAAAAATGCCAGTAGATACCATGTTAAAAGACAAAATATTTTGTCACAATTGTGACACGTCACGTAGTACCTGAAAGAAACTGATTCGACTTATGTCCTAACCTAATACATTACGAAGCTTCCAGGATAGAACCTCAGTAATTACTTAAATAACCTGTTAACATGCGTCTTCGCCAATGTTGGTGGTCTTATAAAGCTAGGCTAGAATTTTTGAGCTGCAGCGGACAGCAGCGCCACTGGTGTCGACAACAACTTGTGCAGCGGTGCACATGTTGCTGTTTATCTCCAAGGGATATCTAGTTCTTATATGTGTGTGTTGCGTTAGTTTTTTATATTATATTTATAAACTTATTGTGAGACTGTGCCACATTTGCCTGAGCAGACCAGCCAACGGTGTTCTTAAAGCTTAAAGATTTCATACAAAATTATCCGCAATTCTTTCGCTCCCTGAACCCAAGAAAGATGAACACCGAGAAGAGAATCAGGTTAAATCGTTGCCTTCTACACGCTTAAAAATCTACTATTGCCTTCCGATTATGAACAGTACTACCGAATTTAAAGATAGTAGCAACGCTTTTTTCATAATAATATTTTACGGAGAAGATTCTTTTAGCAGCTCCAGACGCATTTGCTATGAAGGCCAACGGAGGGCATATCAATATTGATCTAGTCCACCTGCCGTACCACAATACCTGTTCGAAGCCGTTTTTCTAAACCCGTGGCATGCCATTCACTAGCACGCTATGAAAACAGTTCAATTTAGACGGCATTAACTGCTCTATCAGGGGACATTGTTCGCTTGATTAGTTCAAATCGGAAAGGAATTTTTGTACTCATATCCTGCCGTGCACATCTGGCGGTGTGGATAAATAAACAAATGCGACATACATGCGAATTTCGCTGGTATTTCTCAAACGAATGAAACTTGAATGATGCGCCGATATTTTCTTGAACATTTAAAATATATTCGTGAAGGTTTTTAAAGGTTGAAGATATTTTACATACTATAATTGTTGTTTCATGTAACGTGTCATAAGGGTAACTATTTTATTATGAGAGGTAGAGATAGAAAGTCGACTGATTGGATAAAGCAGTGCGAATTCATGTGCTCAGTAACAATTGATTGAGTAAATAAATGAATTCTTATTAGATTTTTGTTATTTAAAAAATGTCAAAATTGTCAAAAATTACTTTAAATATTAACTTATTACAGCTACTTTTTATGCAGAATAGAATGGCGTATAACATAAGCTTTTTATTCTAGAATTCTTGAGATATTACTTCTCATTAAATTGACACACCTCTGGTTATATATGTATATTAGTATAATTACATAATTTTTTGTACTTAAGCACTTTTAGTTATAAATTCCCATATTCAAAGACCTATTAAAAACAAAATGACGATCAGAATTATTTATTATTATTGCTTACGTCCATCTCTTTGTTTGTAGCTCCTTCTTTTATTATATTAAGTATAAACAACAAATGCCGAACTTTTGACATTACATAAATCTCTTAGATACGAAAGATACAAAATGCATTGAAAAATGTGGCAGTCATAACATTTTATTTAAAAAAAACGTAATAAAAATTGAAAAATTCTAATAAATATCAGCACATTTTTGCTGTTATCAAATAATAAGTGCAGGCAGGTGCAGCATGGCGGTATTCCATGATTTGGAGAAGTATTAAATTTTTTATACGTACATTCGATTCCAAAGAATGCTTCTTTAGCGCAAGCAAAGTATCATATATTGTAATTACAAAACATTCAAGCGTTTGGACGAAAATTTAAAATAACAACGTTTATAAACTTTGGTCAAAATATTCGATGCTGTGCTCTACACTGGCTATCAAAGAAATCATCGGCATCTAGTATCCCAAGTAATTGCGTTCTTAAAACGGTAAATGTTGGTTACAGATCCAAAAAGGGAAGTACATTTTGCAGGGATGAAATAAAACGCTTTGAGTTATATTTGCTAATGAAGGTAAGTTTCAATTTATACCAGGTGATTTTTTGAATACTTCACACCTTAAATAACTTTAAATAGAGGAAAAATTTAAAATTTTGCAAAAACAAGCAAACTTTTGTTTGCAGGGGGACAACTTTTGAGATAAGTTTTTAATGGATAGCGCTTACCCTCTTAGCGGGGTAGATACCCCTTCAAAAATTTTAAATGGAACTACCCATCTTAAAAGCTTTAAAAGCTTATTACACAAGGAGTCTTGCCATGTAATTAGTTTTACTATTTTTTACCCATTGACGGGGTAGTGGGTCAAAAAGTGCATTGTAGCAAGTGGCTTATAAAATGGAATATTTTGGACTTTTTTAAACAAAATTTATTGTCCTGCAGTTACAATAAAAGTTGTCCTTACTTAAGCCTAAAAAACTTGTTAAAAAATAATTGTTACACCTAAGCAAAATGCCAAAAATACTTAAAATTTTCTTTCGACATTACTTGATGTTGCAACTCGACAGTTTATACTGAATTGGCTAAATAATTATCTACTTTGTGTTTCCAATTTTTTGTTTCAAGTTTTTGGCTACTTCTTTGGCACGACCATCTTTTTGTTCACATTCCTTTTTATAAATCGCGTGAAATTTTAAAGTGAGAGTCCAAGTGATAATGGTTTATTCAATTGCCGAAAGGGTAGAAATAATTTTTTTTTAGGCTTAAGTAAGGACAATTTTTATTGTAACTGCAAGACAATAAATTTTGTTAAAAAAAGTCCAAAATATTCCATTTTATAAGCCACTTGCTACAATGCACTTTTTGACCCACTACCCCGTCAATGGGTAAAAAATAGTAAAACTAATTACATGGCAAGACTCCTTGTGTAATAAGCTTTTAAATGATGTATCGTAAGATGGGTAGTTTCATTTAAAATTTTTGAAGGGGTATCTACTCCGCTAAGAGGGTAAGCGCTGTCCATTAAAAACTTATCTCAAAAGTTGTCCCCCTGCAAACAAAAGTTTACCTGTTTTCGCAAAATTTTAAATTTTTCCTTTATTTAAAGTTATTTAAGGTGTGAAGTTTTCAAAAAATCACCTGGTATTTATCATTTATACAAAGTGTCTCGTGACTCGATGGCCAAACTGAAACCATGGATTCTAGAGACAATTCTAGGTCAGTTGGACCAAGCATATCTATATTAAAATTTGCTTCCTAAGGGAGCTACGGTCTCTTTAAGATGCAACCCCAGACACCGTTTTTATTTAATTTCTCTGAAATTGATGGGTATAATTAAATGAAATTACGTAAATTTACCAAACTTTATGTGATAAATAAGACGGTCTAAGGATAATTTCAAAATTTTATTTATAAACAGATAAATCGAGTGAGTGGGGGTAAAATCATTTCAACCTTTTTGCAATTTACTTTTTTCAAACTTTGTTCAAAAAATTAAAAACCTTATCATTATTTGCACCAAAATTGTGCGCTTGTCAGATTTAGGTAAAATGCACCATTTTTGAGTGAAATCGATCAGAAAGTTTGAATGCACGCTTTTTTGCTATGGTCAAATGACAGTATCTGGGTGTGCCATGATTTTTAACCATTTCAAAATATCTTACTCACATATTATGTTCAAAACTCAATAATTGAAGATAATATGGATGACTTTTTAAATTTTATTAATTAAGTATTTTATTCATGAAATTAACAAAAGAAATATTTGACACATAAATAAATTATGGCAATTGTTCAACATGGACGTCTTTGATAGGAAAAAAATACCTCCTCACCGCATGTACAACATGGATGAATCAGAGATGCTGACAGTAAAAAACAGAATTCCCAAAGTTGTGGCACCCAAAGGAAAGAAATCCGTCGGAAAAATAGTTTCCTCTGAAAGAGGGCAACTTGTAACTGAAGTTTGCTGTATGAGCGCATGAGGAAATTATGTTCCTCCGGCACTCATATTTCCTCGGAAACGCCAAAAACAGAAGTCATGATGGATGGAGCTCCACACGGAACCTTGCAACTTGTATCGGACTCTGGGTTTATAAATAGCAAGCTTGTTTTTCCAAAACTTTATTAATAGCTCCACCGACCATATTAGCCATATTAGTCTAGAATCAGTTCTGAAGTATAGGTCATGTGGAATTAATCTCTTAAGCTTACCACCTCATAAATTACAAGGTTACTGGATGTAACTTTCTTCCGGCCGCCTAAAACAGCGTAAGCTAGAGAATGTGAACGTTGGTATACCTGCCATCCCGGTAGACCAATAATTCAATATCAAATAGGAGCACTGTTTGGAAAGCCTTATTCTCAGACTGCATCTTTAGAAAAAGAAGTAAAGGCATTGGATGCTTATGAAATTTGGGCTTGTAACCTAGATATTTTCACAGATGAGGATTTCACGCCACCTACAGTAACAGATCAAGCAATTCTAAGTAGCAGTGCCAAGAGCAGGATACAAATTTTAATGATCCGGACATTCGTTACCGTTAATTACTTTAAGGGGACCCATACAATGACAAAACGAAATAATCAGATCTGTGCATACATTGGCATCACATCAAAAAAGTTGTTCACCAATACAGGTCAATGTACACTAACCGGGACCATCAGTGGAGGCAGACTTCTCATCCCAGAGTTCATCATTTGTACAAACTCCAGTAAAAGTGTTTAGACGTAAATCATTTCCTTCAGAATACCTGTCACCAAAAGATATTAAACCATTACCAAAGGCATAGCGATCCTGTAAAAAACGCAATCCGTTATGATGACCGATTAACTATTTAAAAATTCACTGGAAGAAATTGCATTGAAAAACTCAAAATCTAAACGGGAACATGTCAAAAAAATTATCAACAAATAAAAATGTAAAAAAGGTTAAGAGGAAAACATCCGAAAAAATGAAGTGGATATGCAATGTTTGCGAAGAAATTTATATTGATCCTCCAGATCCTGGTTGGATACAATGCTGTAAGTGCTCTAAGTGGTACCACGAAGGCTGCACCAGTTACTCCGGCATAGGAAACTGTACATGTAGTTTTTGCGATGACAATTCCGATTGTTGTTTGTCTTGCGTATACTTTGGCGACATGTAGTCAAAGAGTACGCAAAAGAAGTTTTGGTTTTCTTATTTTCGTTTGTTTTGTGCCGGTGCTTATACAATATATAAAAAAACTTCCTATAATTTTTGTGCATTTTTCCAGCAATCGTTGTGATTATAAAAACTAAGATTCTAAAAAACTGCCTACCCTTGCCTTCATTTTCCTTACATATATCCTTCCTTGGGCAGTTTCTATAAGAACCTCTAAACTTTAAACTCCTAACACAGACTAGTAAAGCTTCTCAAAGTTTTAAGTTTGAAAGGCGTTTATCACAAGGTATGCTTTTCAGTTTTCTCATAACAATTGGATTGCTCCCATTTGCGCAGTCATGATGTAGACGGTATTGCTCCGCTGTGATCCTAACAATATCGATGAAGCTTTGGAATTTCTCTAGAAGCAGTAACGCGTAATTCCTGTTAGACATTTCACAAAAACGGTTGGAAAAAACGTTAATGGCAGCGCCAACAGAGTAACTGGTTGTTTGTAATGCGGTTACGTGGTTAAATATATACTTAGATTTCATTAGCTTAAAGCAAACATTTGAACGACGATGTTTGACTACCGTGTCGTCGATTCGAATAACTGGGTTGCTATTTGTCAAGCGCTTTTTTGTAAAATACCAATTATGCGGCGGTGAGAGGCTTCTACACGGAAAATGTTGTACGGTTGACCCGCTGCGTAGCTTCTGGATTGGAAGAAGGTTACTGGAATACGGAAAATGTCAGTTGCTCATCCAATTTGCTTGTACAAACAATGCTTATACCTATGATAACATCGCTAGTGAGTATTTACGAATGAACAGAAAACATTTTTACATGCGAGTTAAAATGTAAGAGTATCACGTAATGTAAAAAAATGCAGTTACTATTGTTTTCCCTGCAAATGTTAAAGTTAAGTTTTTGATTGAGTCTGTAGGCTTATTGTAACTTTTTGGTTATAGCCTTCTACTTCCTTCGGTTTCCTACTATCTCGGATCTGCCATACTTGTAAGCTTATCTCCATCCCATTCTGCCATCTTTTGGTTAGCGTTTCCCTTCTTTTATCCCTCCCAGTGTACTGTTCATAATTTGTTTTGGCGTTTGGTGTTTTTCCACATACAGCTGGGACAGGGCTGCACCTTTGCATGGTCTTATAACTCTTGGTTTTTTATTTTAGATAGCCCTCAACACTGTTTTTTCATATTTCTAGTTCCTTACCTTCTGATTTTGTTGGATCCCCAAACATACTAATCTTTGAAATTGTATAACCACACCTCTTAAAGCCATGTTCTTCTAGCCTTTCTCGCTTGAATTTTATCGTACATCTGCCCGTTTTGGTAAAAAAACTTTCCCAAMTACACCCTTGATTGAGCGTGCTCCAACAATTTTGCAAAACATTCGCTGGTTGTTTATTCTCTACCGCATAAATCTAGTCTTTCTTTGATTAAAGTGCCTCTTTTTGTAATGCGGTTGCGATTTATTTTAGGTTTGTTTCCGACCGTTTCAACAGTGTGGCGTCATCAGCAAAAGCCAACCACTGATGTATTTCATGATGCACCAACCCATATCTGTTTTTTGCACTATCTCTTTCGAACAAGTTCTTATTTTGCCAAGATAAAAATGTGGTCGATGACCGAACTAGTCGTTTTTTGATGCATGTAACTAGGAGCTTGTAAACAACATTTAGAAGCACAATTTCGCTGAAAATTTTGCATTCCACTATTCCCAGGAAACTAATAAGACTCTCCTTAAGGTGTTTAGATACAGTAGAGATATGTAATCTAGAGATTATTCTAAGGTGTTGATTAAAACGCTGTCTACTATGAATTTCAATACAATAATTAGAATTGTTTGAAGCGCTAATCTAAAATTCAATATTGCTTGATGGTATAAAAATGCAAAAATAAACAGCATACCTTCTTGGTGATGGGATGCAAAAGGACATACTTTCAAGTTAGGTTAGCTAGTGCAAATAATACGAAAAAATAACTCGGAAGTTAGTAAATGAGCTGGCACAGGTCGCGCGTATGCTTCGTGTATAGATGCTTTTATGTTTTATTGGGGCATGAATTGCTAACATAATTGATCATAGAGTTCACCTATTTATTTATTTTGATTTTTTACGTACGTTAAAGGTATACCAAGACAGTATCCATTTGTTAAAAAAGGAATTGCTAATGACTGAAAACGAGTAAAATTGATACTGACAGATGTCCACATTAGCTCAGGCTTCAGCAGTAACTTTAAATATGCCACGATGGACAGATTATTGAGCGATCTGAAAAAGTTTTCTATTGCTCTTTGTAACGCAAAACAGCACGGTTTTATGAAGAATGTTTCAACGAATGTTGTAGCGATGACAGCCTTATTGAGTTCTCTGGAGACACTATAAATTGGAATTGGAGAAAAGAAACTTTGAGCGGCTCCTTTTTTTACCAAACATACAGATAATGACAGGACTGGAAGGGTTTTCAATCTGATGAGAGAATAATTAAAAACTATGGCGTGCTGTAAGGCTTAAATTTCAGCCAACTCTTGTTTATATTGTATACAAACAATATCGGAAAAGGAGCTTTGCATGCCTATAACGCAAAAATGAAATTATTGGTATCAAAAAATAGTTTAGTATTAAAGTGACAAAAAATGTAATTTATGCGGTTTCACAGTCTTCAAAACCATAATCAGAGGAATATATACAGGGTCGCTACAAAATATGGAACCAGCAGGATATTTCAGGCTCTGCTCGACCGATTTTTCTGAAATTGTGCATGAGCCTAAGGGTAATTAAAATGCAATTTCTGAAATTTTTTCAACTCCGTGTCGGCTTTCGTTTCCGAGATATGGGCGCAAGTTGCATTTTTTAGATGGGAAGGGGGGCTCAAAAGGCACTTGTACAATTCTTTGCTTCTGAGTTGAGAAAAGTGTGATAACTTAGGTCTTGCAAAAAACTTCGGGATAAAAATAATATTCGTTATCGCTGAGTATAAACAAAAACTCCAGGTGTTTCCATTTAACTCGTGACTGGTAATAACTTTCATTCACTTTGTTATTTGCAATCGCAATGCCTCAGTTAACTGAACATGATCGCATCGAAATTTTCATGATGATTGGTTATGGAGATAGAAGGCGAAGTTATTCGGAAGTAGATGCATTATACAATGAAATTCATGAAGATCGTGTACCAATTGCGACATCAACAGTTATTAAAACATTGCAACGTTTTGACGAAACCGGCGGTGTTAAAAATCGTCAAAAACCAGGACGGTCAGAGGTTGCTACGAGTGTGGAAAGTAGCTTGAATGTTTTTTTAGATGTGCAAAAGAATCCCAAGTGTTCCGTACAACAGCATACTCTCACTCACCATATTAGCATTATATCTGTTCAGAAAATTTTGAAAAAAGAGTTTCATTCATACAAAATTCACTTATTACAAGAACTGAGCGAAGATGATTTAGATCGAATTTTGCGAAACTGCTATGAACATAATAGATGAAGATTGGTTTAGCAAAGTAGCATTTTATTGTGGTAAGTAGTGGTATTTTTCATATAGTTTACTTTTAATCCACGTTGTAATGAAGGTATTTCATTAGCTGTCTAAATATAAGTCAAAGTAACCAAGGTTACAAACCTGACAAGTAAGCCCGGTGTTTTCACTTGTTCTTTAGGGTAAAATTTTCTTGTAAGTCAAACATGAAGCTTTATATGTATAACTAGGACGTAACCAAACTTTATTGGATTGCACCTAGTCAATTACATTAATAACTATTCTGAATAGAATCGCACGGTATAATTTTACCACCAGATGCAAATTAAATTATATAACAAAACAATGCGGAACAGCATACCTATAATTTTGCATTCTTGATCCACCCCAACACGCCAAATAAAGCTGCCCGACTTTTTAATGGAGTTTGTTCTCTATGGTTCTCAAATGAACGTTAAAAACTAGATCAGATTAAGCCATTTCTTCAAGTGAGAACAGCTCACCGCACAATACGCCTAATAACTAAAATCCTGAATGGGCAAATCCAGATTATCTGTGCACTCGGGCATTATGTCGTACCTACCTGGTTGTGTTGGTTTTGTTCGGCCATGGCCTTCTCTTTCGCCTGTCTCTTGCACTTGTACCTGTGGTTCTGGAACCATATCTTCACCTGTAACAACAATACCTTCGTCAATCGGATTTTAAATGGAACGGCACAACAGCCTCGAGCTACGTCGGGACTGATTTGGGTCCTGTATTGACTTTTGGGATATTGGAATGGGCGGGAGAGGAAGTATTTTGTAAAGCTAGATTGATTGGGATAAATAAGATCCTTAAAGTGAAAGTAACAATATCAAGTTTGAATGTGTGATTAATATTGCTTTCAAAAGCATAACTTTCATAAAGTTGTGCTTTATCAAATTTATATGATATGGTAAATTTCAGATCTACTCCTCAGGTGGAAAATGTATTTTAACTAGGTAATGAATATTTTTCTTTTGGTTACACACTTTATATTCTTAAGATAAGTGAACAAAGGAATGTATGAGACGATCTGAAAACGGTCAACAAAAAGTGCTTTACGAAAGAATAATTAATTTAATTCAATTCGCAAACTGATTAATTGGATATAACAATAATAGATGCTTAAAAAAAGTTAATAAAAAATTTATTTGCTGCCCTTACTTTGCTTATCCCTGAAAACAGTGACAGAAAAATTATTTATTTGAATAGCAAACTACGAGGGTCATATCATAATTCCTGCACATATCAAGCTGGCGGTGAACTGGCAATGCCGTCAGGTGCCGTCAAATTATAAAAGTCTATCAACGGGACATCACATAGGTACATATAGAGTGCGGGTAGTTCACTCTGTTTACATGTAAAAAATTCTCAAATCGGGGTAGTTTGATGCAATGGAACGCGTCATTGTAGTGTATTAATCTGCGTATATCAAAATTCAAATACTGCGTGAAAAAAATGATTGCCGAAATTCACAGTGCATTACAAGAAGCTTGTCAGGGGTCGCGTGTGGTTAGTTCAATAGTAACTTAATGGAGTAAGCGTTCCAAAGCGTTGCACTAGCGTTAAAGGCGACCACAGAAGTTGGAGACCTCATGCTGCTACCGACAACACTTTTGCTGTTATAGTGGCTACAATAATGGAAGAAGACCGCATAGACAAATAAKCAATAGACAAATACTAAATTTTCCTTAGAAAATAAATGCATGATTCCAAAAGTGTAGACGATATATGAAAGACAGCGACGTAATCCTCTTGCACGATAACGCTCGATCGAATAAAGCAGTGTTTTTGCGAAAAGAACTGCTGTTAAATTCTCCCACAACACCCGTGCAGCTCTGACAAGGGTCCTCCAGATTTCGTTGTGTTCCTCCAAGGGAAATGAGAATTTCGTGAACTGCGATTATATTGACTTGGAAGGATAAAAACCCTGTAACAGCATATGCGATTCAACTGCTGAACTCAACGACATTACATTACTGCCGAAGCGATAGCAACGTGTTTTGGATATGCAAGGGCATTATATTGAACGACTTGCAATTTTAAAAACTATGCGTTTCCTTTGTGTGCTGTGTATTTGTCTCGGTCTTCGTATAAACTATGTAATAATTTTCTGTACATTTGTAAAYTTTGATATTTTGAAACAAATAATTTATTTAATTTATTTAAACCAAAGGACCTTTATGGGCGTAAAGGATAATACGAGTATATATGAATAAATTACACTTAAATTTTGAATGGTTGTTTTTTCACATGTGAAAAAGTATATTTAGGATTAATTTCTCAATATTGAAAAAAATCGTATTTTTTACACAAAAAAATATAGGTTTCCTCTGTCATTATAACTCGCAATACAGTATTCCCAGCTCACGAATCGTACTATCTAAGCAAAAATGTGGTGGTCTGATGGCGCCACCCGCCAAACGTATTTATTAGTCTTGCAGCTGCTTCGTTCTACCATTATTTAGTAAAAACCGAATAAGTGAAACTGATAATTTAACTGAAAACGGTCAAATGAGGGGAGCAAATTTCTATACTTGTTTCTGTTCGCTAGTAAAAAAAAATAAAAAAGATTACACTTTTAATTGAAGAGTATATTATAAGGCTATATTTTTGCGGTATTTAAAAATAAAGAAAAACTTCCCGAGGAAAATTTAGCTATGGTCTTTCTTATTCTGTCTACGTTTTGGAATCTAATCTAGTGATACTGTATCGTAAGTTATAGTGGCAGGCGTAAACCTCTACATGAGTCATAAAATTCATCGGACTCAGGACTGAGGTAACAAGCAGAGATAAGCACTGACTAGCCAAAAAATAGATAATAGTCCACCACAAAATGAGTTTTTATAATATTAAAATTTTGGATAAAGAATAAAACTTATGTAAAAGATCTTCTCTTGAAATGGTTTATATTTATAAAAAAAACAAATTAATATTAATGTAAAAGAGACATTGAAACTTTAAGTGCAATTTATTCATATTTATAATCGTATACCTCACATAAAGGTCTTATAGTCTAAATAAATTAATTGTATAAAAACATTGAAATTTGCTTATAAAAATGTTTAGTTTGCCAAAGTAACTTTCAATTTCATGTCAAATTCTGTTATAGGTGTTATACAGGACTTCTATAAATGATTCATGCAACGCGGGCGGAGTTGTATTCTAAATTCTTTGTTCCGCCTTTTTGTAACTGCTGCCAAGCTACAATATGCACGGCGATAGTAGGCTGCACATCAATGTCACCCCACAGCTACGAAATGTGAGCTTAAAGTTAATTATCCCACAAAACACTACAGAATATGTTTAAAATACACATCCCCAGACATTTTCTCATATTAAAATACATCAAATAATTGACAGATGACAAGTAAGCAATAGTTGTGTGTACCTTCCTGAGAGGCGGCAAATTGATTTCCATAAGCGCCTTGGATGCAAGATTCATTTATAAAAACCCTGTATTTACATGCCTATTAGAGCATTGTAGTTCCCTGAAGAAGATTTGAGAATTTATAAGTCGAAAGCTTGGAAATGTTGAGTACTCATTTAGGTCGATATATCTAATAAACTCCAAAAACAATCATGCAGAATATTTAAAGTCAATATAATCTATTTCCCGAGAGGTAATAATACCTTTATACAATAAAATTGTCGGTCCATGCTCCACGGCATGAAATGCATTACTGTATTTTTGCAGTTCTCGATTGCCTTATAATTAAGAATAAGCAGTTAGTTGCCTTAATCTCGATTTTTCAAACTCCTCATTTTAGACGCGTAACTCTTACAATGCCGCCTCCTCTTAAGCCGCTTGCTGCTTCAATAATTTACAAAAGCACATTATAAAACAATCGCATTCGCATTACTAACTGTGCCTATCGCTAGTTCTTGTACCTTCTCTTTCCAGGTATAAAAATTTCCCATCCTGTCTACTTTATGCTCGAGGATCGTGATATTTTTCTGAAAACGTGAAAAATGCGAATAAACCAACAGCTGTGCGGCTACACAGGAACGTCATTTGCTGGACAAACATCTCCTTTTTTAACCGAGAGTATAATGAACGTCCTTATTTTACACTCTTTCGCTTGGCAGTGTTTGAAGGCATATTACACTGTCCGGTAGCTACTTACGTCCGTATGAGAGCCACTGGACTGTGTCAACAACAGTTGAGAGTTCTTGATTAGTTGATTGAAGTAGCACAGACTGCTGACGAGAATGATGTTTAAMCGTCGATAAGTTGCATACTACCCGTACTTCAGGTAGCAGGAAATAACATTTCATCAGGCTTTGTTTTAGCTTGTTACGAAAATGTTTTTGTATTGCAATAACACGATACAGTTTGTCCCTTTTATTTCTTATTTAGTCTAATAACATATGGATATCTAATAGGTTCGCCAGAAGGCTGTAGGTAGTGTAGGGTATGTAAATTTGTATAACATAATCGCCAGAGAACTGAATTTTTTTGTTGTGGTCGTTTGTAACTAAATGATTAGAAATCATATATATTTCTTGGTGACAAAAAGACTAAAATTACATTTCTGTTACAGCTGCAACTCCTCCAAACTACTGACGTTGATTATAGTAAAACATATGTACGTACTACCTTATATCAACAATTTTGACTTTTGATGATTTCGTATACCAATAAGCCTTCAAAAACACACCTGTCGATTTTTATAAATAGTCAGATATACACTCTTTTTCTTGTTTTTGACTGGTTGACCTGTATTACTAATAAAACGTTCTAGAAGTTGAAAATAAATTGGCAAAACATATACAGGTGAAAACGTTTATTAGAACAACTAAACTCATTTAACTTAAATGCTCAAGATATTCACCATTTTGTATAATAGTGGGTGATCCTCCGATTCGAGTTTCCTAAATTTGAAACACTATAAATAAGACTGCTGTCAAAAATGATAATTTTGAAACATCAAACCTTAGGTTGAAATAATAAAACGCCAAGATCATGCTATTTAATATAGTGTCTATGTCACTAACCTGCAGCATCAGTGAACCGGACGAGTATAAATACCGGAACGGACTAGGACACTTCAGTTTCAGAGCTACTTCTGAGGAGGACACAGACATGAGTGTCGAAACGTCAAGGTCAAATAAGCACCAGCCCGAATAACAACATGTCATCGACAACAACCACGGAAGCCTTCAAACCAAGATAACCTGCAGCGTTGGCATAACTTAAGAGTMTAATATCCGTCAAGTGATAAATTTATGAAAAAGTATTCGAAATTGCCTAAAAAGGATCAGCTATTGTAGAATGTTATAAATAATGAAAAATACTAAATATACGATTAATAAAAGAATAATTAAGGTATTGCAACATTTTGACAGTTCTTCTTTTTTAAATAAAAGTTGGGAAACTCGAATTGGATTACCTCTTGCAAGGTCTCGATCTATTATGAAAAGAGGTGTTAACATAACCTATCACCAAAGGGAAAAACAATTTTGTACAGTTTGATTATGAATCATCAGTTTATTGGTCCACCTTCACCTATCCAACCTTGTCTAACATCGAGAGAACATCTAACAATTCCGGCAAAGGAACCAATAAAAAATTTAAATAGGGGTCCCCACTAACCTGTTTGTTGAAAAACAACAAAACCTCCTGCAATTTGGGTTGAGACAATGACAATTTAATTTTATTTAGTTACATTACAATATCTGGGATAAAGAAAACTATTCTTGATTCAATTGTTGCAAGAGTGATGTATAATAGAATGCTATTTATTTTCTTAGAAATGCTTCAGATGGCAGTCCTGCTAATATTATGCCCCTTCTCTAGTTTATATGCCTCTTACAGGATTAGTTGTCACAGAAGGTATTGTTTCCAATTTTGAATAGCAATACTTCATTTTCTCTTTCGAATATTGAGTCCTTGGATGTCCTTTCGACGGTCCTTTCCTTTACTATCGATAGTGCAGTAGATCATACTGATCCTTTCCCTTTTTTAGAGTTTGATAGCGAAATTATTGTTTTGCTTTCTATCATTGCTTTTTTTACATGATTAGTACGATATAACACAAAAGAAAAACTAGAATAGAAAATCGCCAGTGCAGCAAAAACGGTTAAAGATGGTTCCATAAGCAATAATAAATTTGCTTCTACTTGCGTAACAAATTGCTTTTGCCATTGTAAAAGATTAAAAATGTACTAGTGTCTACTCGCGAATTGTTTGGTCGATACATTCCATAGTGTATTTGGTTTAACTTAGTATTTTTGAAGAATAATTAGTTTTGTTAAGTGGCTTGAGATAATAGCGTGGCTGTAACGTGCCCAGAGCGTCCGCAAGAACGATTTTTCCTAATTTTGGATCCTTTAGTACAATATTTAGATTATACCAAGACTTCTATCGGACTTTTGACAAATGTTAGATTTTATATTAACTAGTCATACACCGGGTAACATAATGTCTTGTTCTTTATACGTACTCAAGAAGGCAATTTTTATGTTTTATTTGTTTAACAGCCTTATGGCCACAAATCAAGCAAGGATCAGTGCAAATATGTCTGGTATAAAGAGCACTATGAGAATAAGAAAAAAACACATTAATCAGAATACGAAAATAATTTTGAAAGAAAAGATGATGTTCGTTGCTGATAAATCTTTGGCAAAAGAAGACGGTAGGATTTCACATCGCTGTCATCAGTAAATTTTCATTACCAACATAAGGTATCCGTGAGCACAATAATAGTGAGAATGATATAAACGATTTAAGTTGGCATCATCGGTGTACGATGTTGTCAAATATTTTTCGTTCATAGCTGTTGATGATTAAGGTTGATAGTGGAAGTTGACACTAATCACCGACACTTGAGGTGCTTTGTAAACCTAGCCCAAAAGTTGAAATCTAAGGAGTCCATGAAGTTTCATGCTTGTTCCTTGTCCTTGTTCAGTCTGCCTTAGTGCTATTTCCAAACCAAGAGTTTTGTGCAACGGAGTTAGTGGCAGCACCCAAAATTTGCGGTATGTAAGACGGCTATTGCAAGAATTCTTTGGTTAACCTTGCTACAAAGGCCTCATGAACTTCCTGCGAATAATTGTGATGATCGGGTATACTAAAAAGCATTAGGTCACATTTTTAACTACCGGGAATGACCTAATGTCTCGATCGCTGATAGTAATTTTCTTCGAACTATCTTTTGTTGTGTTATTTCGAGTCATTCGGCTATTTACCTTAAACTGGGATCCTTTTTATTTTCCCTGGATTAAACAACATCTATAAGGTGTTACATTGCTTTGGAACCCCAGCACATTTACTATAAACTTTCCCACAGTTTTCTTTCCTTTGTCCTTATATACAATTTGGAGGAAGACAACAGTTGAGATTGTAAATATGGCATGGGAAACGTCATCCCCGTTTTTAAATATGAACTTTCCATTTCATAATCAACTCCTGAAGGTAAACATTGGGGGCCTCTCGTTGATGCGAGCTGACAGCCCTGAGCGGTATAATCCCAGATTAACCGGCGCACGCCGCTCCAGGGTACACACAAAGATTATTCTGCCATTAAATTGGGATTATTTAAGATAATAAGGGGTAACGATTTTCAAGAAGCAAATTTTGGTTATGCAGAGAAGGGTGACTTATGAACGTTATTGGACTTAGGAATTACACAGTTTAGCTAGCGCTTAATGCTAGCGCTACCAAAAACTAGCTTTAAAAACGAGTGTTTTAGAATAAAACTCACTTAATATCTGTGGAATTGTCTTGTCGTACCTATTGCACAAAAACCCTTACTTATTTCGTAACTTCAACTTTATTTTACCCCACAAAAATAGCTAGCACGGGGCGATTTAAATTTCTTCTTCTTCACTAACAAGTTCAATTCTTTATTACTAAAACTACTAACACCGTCGCAATAAACATTTCGGGATAATTTCATTTTATTGCTTGTCCTCAGGCTAAGCAGGCAAACTCCACATATACCGTATGTTTGACGAAATCTGAACCCTTCTAAATAACACTGGAAGTCAAATGTTTGCGACTATTGTCTTTTACGGTCATTTCGAGAAAACTTGTGAGCCACACATTTATAATTGTAGTTTTTTTATATCAAATTATAAGTCTGATTCAGAAAGTAATAAAAGGAATTTTGAAATGTGTTCAAAAACTTTGATAATTAGCATGCATTTATTTAATTAGTTGGATTCGAAAACGAAATATAATCAAGCCTCATTGTGTATTGGGTAAGGCATTAGCTTGTAAGTTTGTAGATCAAGGTTTAAATCCCGCCCATGCAACCTTTTCTTTACTAGATAATAATGGATCCTCTTCGAAAGCTGAAAATTACAAATATCATAACTGGACAAGAAAAGTGTTTTGGCTTACAGTTGATAAAAAAAACGTTTGCAATGGCTCCCGTCTTATAACTATATAACTATAATTAGGACACTATCTAGACACCCTTTCATATATGCTTGCATTTATTTATAATCCAAATGGCATGCGAATATATTCACCATGCCCATTATTGACTGAAAACGCAGTTTAATCGTTTTCAAAGCTACTTTTTGCAACTTTTTAAAAAATGGGTAGAGCTTTATAGAAAAAAAAAGATTATTGCCATGTGAGTTTGAAACTATCAGGAAATGTCCCTAAAAGGTAATATTCGTTAACATTTAAATTCCCTTATATTTCGAACCGTTAATATTCAGTCATAAATTTTATCCCGAGTATCTAAGCTATATGTTATTTTTTCTTGATATAGACATACGTATAAGTAATTATTCTTAAATAGAACATTCTTAAAATTTGTTTTTTATAATTTCTCCAAATTTTGATATAAGGCTAATCAAGAATCCCCAGATAAAGGTAGGCATGTAACTTGATGTTTAATACGCAATAAATTTATTTATAACCATTAAAATTTGTCTTATCTACTTAATACATACATATTAAGCAAATACCTTATTTGTAAATGAAAAGAGACAATTTAGAGCAAGGATATAATGAATTTGCTGGCCAGCGGGTGGTTAATGAAATAGGTGAGGCCCATGACTACATTTTATAGGTCTCCGATATGTTAAATAAATAACAAAAAGCCAAATTTACTAATAAGGTATTGGTATGGTGCTCCATTTCCATAAGGGGCATATCCAAACTTTTTGTTAGTCGAGTAAAAGGTGATCCCTGGATACATCGATAATTGTTTTACGAAAATGATTAATTTTATTGAACAACAGGTTGAGAATGATTTTATGTTCTGGTCAGACCTTGCGTTCTGTCACTATATAAGACAAACTCAAAATTGCTTGGCTGACCACAACGTACCATTTAAACTAACAGCAATACCCCTAACTTTTGCTTGGCTCGTTGCACACGATATTCTTGGGCACTTTTATCTCGAAATGAAGAAGAACTTCGAAAAAAATAAGTCCGAGAGATCTTGTAAATTTCATCCAAAGCTGATATCCATAGCTAACAATTATTACCTATTACCTATTATTATCTATAGATGATTTTTGCGTCCAGGGCGCTTATGGAAATTATCGATTAAATCAGTTTGCCGCCTCTCAGAAAGCTGAACACAACAATTGCTTTGACGTATACTTGTCATCTGTCGATTGTTGAATTATTTGATATATTTTAACATGAGAAAATGTGCGGGAGTTTGTAATTTTAACATATTCTGTAGTGTTTTGTGGAATAATCAACGTTAAGGTTGCAGAAAGCTCACATGTCATGTTGTGGCTACATGAAGCCTGTTAAATAACTGTATTATGCTGGACTGAAAGATGTTTTTAGCTTGCCGCACTGGTAAAATTCACAAACTAAGTGGTAGTAACGTTAGCTGCACTACACAAACCTTCCACAGGACAGCGGTGTAGACTGTAGAAGTTACCACAAGCCGACTATACCAATAATTATTGTTATTTTTTACCTCTGAAAGAAAAATAGAACCGTAAATTGTTGGAAGCGATCAATTTCGTGACTGTAACTTGATCTGCAACCTTCAGTACTATCGTGCTCATTGATGTTCAGTGATCGGCGTGCACATTGTAGCTTGGCATCAATTATAAAAAGGTGGCACAAAGAATTCAGAAATCAGCGCCGCCCGCGTTGCATGAATCATTTATAGAAACCTTGTAGAATACTTTTTAATGGCAACCCCCTTTCGGTTGACCATTTTCAAAAGACTATGTGAATAAGTAAAATTTGAAATATTGAGCTATTTATATGGTAGGCAAAGCGCTCCCGACCACCTCAGCAGGTCGATTCTCCTTCGGTAAGGGCGCGCCCTTTATTCCCTCCACCCACGGAGAGCGCACGTCAATTAAAAAATAACCCGGTCCAGATTCGGAATCAGAACTAGTTTGCTTTGAATTGCGGGTGCGATGTGCACATGCATCGCAGCACCCATTGACCGGTCCTCGGAGGGACAAGTGCCAGCCTGAATCCCTCCGGCCCTTTCAAATATCAACCAGGGCAAATCGCCAGCAAATCGGAATTCGGGGCCCGGTTTGGAAGTATATGACCGGCGAAGCGCGAAAGATTTGCGGTTTCAGGAATTATGCGTAAATGAACATCCTATTTTGGAGATTAAGTAAAGCAAATTATGGCAAATTACGCGTATTGACGATTTGTTTTTTCTTACTAACCGCTCTTCTTTTTTTATTGTTTGTCCTTCTTTCATAATATGTCTTTCCCGAACATTTCCTCTAACTAACAATATCAATGGCAATGCCATCTGTCAGAATCACACGGACATGATGACAAAGCCACTTAGCTGCCTTTGGTATATAGGCAAAACCAGTTCTATGCCGTGCTGTCTGCACTAGACCTAAACTGCACTGATGAGCTATAATGATAGCAAAATAGATCTATGCGCAGATGGTTGCGGTGCAGACATGTTTTGCCTCCGCAAAAAATCAATTTGGAAAACCAAGCAGCGCTGAAGATGTTGGAGAAGTTCAAGCAACGTCAAAAAGTTAGCAAGAACTTTATAATTGTATATTATATATAATCGTGTTCCCCTTATACCGGTGAGGTGTCGGGGTTTCTATATTGACAGTAAATAAATTTAACTATAGTTGAGTTTCGTTGCACACAAATTTCGCCCACTCTTTTTTATTCACTGCCAATTCTGCAGCTTCTTTCCATGACTTTCCTTTTCTTTCTCTAATAGTGTCTTGCTTATGGCTCCAGCCCATGTGATCTTCCCCTTGCTCTTCTAGCATATATTCTTGCTTGCCATATTGTTTTGACTTGGCGTCTTTCATTCAATGGTAGCATACGATCAAACCATTTTAGCTGGTTTTGCTCTACTTTTACTAGGATTGATTCCATTTTCAGTTTTCTTCGAATTTCGTCGTTTCTTATGTGGCCCATTCGTGCTACTCCCATTGTTCTTCAGTGGAATTTCACTTCCATAGCCTGTATTCGACTTTTTCGGTTTCTTGATGGTACCCATGACTCGCTTCCAAAAGTTAGTGCTGGTCGAAATATGGTCTTATAAACATTTCCTTTCGTTCCTCTTGTAATTTTTTATAGCCGATGATAATCTTTCATTGATTTCTATCTCTACTGTTCCTTTGTCTTCTAGATGGACTACCAGATATTTAAAAGTTTTGACCTGCTCAATTTCCTGTCTTTGATATCTCATGTTAATTGTCCTTCCTAGAAATTACACCATCACTGTTGTTTTCGATGTAAGTATTTTCGTCCTGTTGAAAACATAACACGAATCCGTCAGAATCCTGTAGAAGGAGATTATAACCTTCAGGAGGCAACAAGAACTCAATTTTAAATGCTTACAGAACTTCCATTTCTAAGACTGATGAGGAGCTGTAGAAAACTCTGAATACATCTGGACTTTCGTGAGTATCAAAAAGATCAATAATAGAAGGATACTTGGTGCTAAACAAAACTGGATGAAACATTGCATGATGAAACCCCAGGTACTTGTTTACACCTGGTGATAATACCATCATTCTTAGTACGATAGAGCAGGATGTATTTTGAATATATCAACTAAAAATTATTAGCATTTCTTTGCAGCTTTATGTGTTACCAATGTTGTGGAAAAGAACTAAATTTAGCCATGTGGAAAATTTATAAGCCAATTCATTGATATTATTATAAATCTCAAGTTGACGTAATTAACACAGGCCTGTCAAAGGCATTGTGTTAAGTATTCTTATGGATTTGCTCCGCAATTTTATGACTAAACCGGTTATATTCAATAATCGTCTTCACGTAGAAAACGAGTTTGGAGTCGGGGGTCTCTCAAGGGTCTAAACTGGGTTCACTTTTATTTAATGTTTATATTAATGATCTTTTTAATTATTAATAGACATAGAACGTTTTTGTTTAGCAAGGTCAAGGAATAAAAACTTGAAATCTGGTAGTTAAATACAACTTCATATGCATTTAAAAATAGCACTATTGCCTTTAACATAAACACTAATTCACGTCGTAAACTGAACTAAAGAGTGATAAGTACGTGGCGACGTTGACCGTGATCGAGTAACCTTATTTCCAAGCATCGTGGTAGTCATTCTAGGTTTTGGAAAATACTCCAGAAAGCTACTTCATGCCTTTAGGAGTTATCCATTTACAATATATCACTTTCTCTACAAAATGTTACAAAGTAATACGTATACAAGTAAGTATAGTACAACTGGCATGAACTATACCTACTTATTTATTTATTAAAAATGTAATGTTCATGTGAAAATCAAGCTTTTTATTTAACCCGGTATTGAAAACAGGTATGACGCATAAAAGTTCTCATTTTTACAGTTATTGCAAACTTTACTTCACATTTATTTCCGTCTTTTGAATTTATTTTACAACGTGTTGACGACTCATATGCTAAATGACGTCACACAACTACGCAACTGCAAGTGTTGATTTACGTGGGAAATTTTCCGCTTTGAATATAATGTTAATTTTTGAAATAATTATATCGAATAAAATGTTCAAAGTGCGTGATATGCATTTAAGGGCACATTCAAATGCTCTTTCGATTTTTATTAATTATGAAGTCTGGAGTGAGATTTAGACGAAGAGTTGTTTGTATCATTTACAGTAATCAATTTTTTAAAGTGAATAGGGAATCTTTGTTTTCAACGATAACGAGAATCAGCAGCCTGCTTGTTATTTGCCGAATTATATTTACGGAAGGCACTCCGAATTCATTTATCGGAGCGTGGTACATTACTGTAGGTGAGGGACGGTTAGGGCTTTGACAATTAACTGCAAATTTAATTACCGTTGGTCGGAAAGCCATAATTAAATTAGAGTAGCAGTTTGGTTCGATGTCAAAGCGAGCACTGCGCTGGGCTAAATTGGATAAATGTTTGTTGGGGATTAATTATATCTGTAAAACTTCGTGCTGCTCCTCCAATGCAAACCGAGCGTTTGTGATGTATACAACGAAGCACAGGCATATGGGGATCTGTAAAATTAGAAAATGCTAAATAAGGAAGGCCTTGACATAATTTAGCACGATGTTTTTTTTGTTGAAAAAGTAGTTGTTTTTCTAGATACTTTGGAAAAAACAATTCACTATTTCTTTTTTTATAGTAAATACAGAAGTTATGTATAATTTGGCCTTAACAATTAATGTACATACTCCAGTTTGTTATGTGATTTGCTTTGAAAAATAACATAAACTTGTTTTTAAAATGTAAACTACAGGTAGCTACGGCTTCATAGTCAGCAATTTTTTAACCACCAAAAAAAAATTTGTAACTCTATCTTTTAAAGCCAAAATTAAATTAATTTTTGTTTTGAAGTTGTGATGTGAATGAAAATTTAGATATGTGCCTGATGATGTCGGTTTAACGTACCAGTCCACTATAATAACGTCTTCATTATTTCTTACTAATAAGGTATCTAAAAAAGGTAAAGTGTTGTCAGTTTCCTTTTCTAAAGTGAACTGTATGTGATGATTGCACAGATTGAAAACTGTTAATAGTTCATTATGTTTGTCTGTAGGTATTGCCAAAACTAAGTGATTTACATCCTTCACCATAAAAGGAACTTCACAGCTTAATTTATCTAAACAATCTGATACAACTTCATCCATTACATACTGTGCTTTTATCATAGACACTTTACTACCCATTGGAGTACCAAAAATTTGCTTGTACAAAACATTGTTAAAAGTGAAAATAATATTATTACAAATGAAAATAGTGATTTCTGAAAACATATCTAGTGTAAAATCACAATGTTCCATTATAATATTCCTTTTTTTTGTTATTACTTCTTTACATAGATCTAAAGGAATATTTGTGAAAAGTGAAATAACATCTAAGCTAACTAAACAATATCCATCTGGAAGGCAAAAGGTATTTTAATTTTTTTTTTTAATTCAAAGGAGTATTTGATTTAATAGGGGTTATAATAATTATTGTAGCTCAACGTTAACATTTCTAATACTAAAATTGATAACTACTGTGTTGGTGCATCTATAGAAGAAATGATGGGTCGGAAAGGTAAGTTAGGTTTATGTATTTTCAGAAAGGCATAATATTTAAATGATAAATGATAAATCCTTTACTATCTGTTAAAGATATCATGTTCTTGTCTCTTAGCTTTTTAACGATCTGATTTGGTTTATTTTGTATTGATATTGTTAGGTCAGATGGAATCGAGATATAAAAAGTTTTATCGCTAAGTAGCTCTAAAGATCTTTCCATGTATAGAACTCTATGGCTGTACCTATTTCTGGATTATCTTTTAATAATTTTATTATCCGAATTAGACATCTGAAGTAACTAGGTATGCCATCTTCAAATTTCTGTATTTTACTCATATTGTTTCTTCAACTGTTCACAGGTTAGTACTTTTATTGGTTGTGTTCCTTTTTCAATCACATTATGTAATTAGTTTTAAACAAGCACCATTATCATTAAATAATTCAGTTGTTTAACTGAAACTGTTCCGTTAAATAATTAATTAGGAAAAATGTTGTATTTGGAGTCCACGGTAAGATTGTAAGCTATGCTGCTGTTGTAGTCCGTTTTGTAAAACTATTTATGTCATTTTCTTAACTGTGTTCTCGCATTCTTTGATTAGCTGTATCCACGGAGAAATAGTTAGACGTGATGCTTGAAAGTGTGATGTTAGAGCCTTGATGCATGAACTAATATTTTCTCCTATGCTGGGCAAACATCTGGTAAAAGAAAAACCAAGTTTTTTGCACCAAACTATTCAACTATATAGCTGAGTTGCCTCCCGCATGGGACCTCAGTACCTGCTGACCATAGTCGGCTATGCTAACAAAAATCTCTTCAGTTTTGAATCTTGAGAGTGAAAGTGATATCGAACACAGATCTAGATTGGCAGTTCATTCATTGTTTTAAATAACAATTTTCAGCAGCATTGCTACAATTTGTTAACTCTTTAAATTTGATCTTGTTTAGTAATAAATTAGTTGTTTTGWGTTTGTTTGGTATTGTTTATGATTACATAAATCTCCGTATTTACGTGAGTAACCAATGCAACGAAGGTACGTTTAATTAAAATAACATAAGGTAGAGAAGATCACATTTCAATCTAAATCTCTATGAACCTGGGTATGTTACATTACACATCTCTTGTTAAGGACAAATGTGATAACCAATAGTTTACATAAAAATGAATATAAGTTAATTTTTGTTTCAAAATTAAAAATAAAAGCAACAAAATTAAAAAATAAATAATAAATTCGATGAAAGCTCTCAGGCGGCTTGGCTTTCTCCGACACTTCCAACAAATCGTTATATTTCAACCAATTTATGCAAAACATTGACAAATTGTATACCTAAACCTTCTTCATGAGTCACTCTATCTATTGATGAAAACCGCATGATAATCTATTCAGTTGTTTTTTAATTTATCGCGAACGATACGGATAGGCAGACGCAGAACGAAATATCGTGCAATTACTGGCCTAAGCTGTTGAAAAAAAAAAACGAAAATCGAGGGACAATAGAACTCTTAGAGGGAAAGACAATCACAAAAAGAATAGAAACGTATGTAATGAAATATTGGGGACATATTCAAAGGAGAGAAAAGAACCGTATACTACAAAAGGCGTGGAAAAGTGTCAGCAACAAGCTCAAAGTAGGACGACCGTGCTACACATGGAGAACAACGGTGGATAATTGTGAATAAGAGTGCTCAGAAATCGTAAAAGACAAGAAAACAATAAATAAGGAAGCCCTAAAGCTGTATACAATCTTAGACAGCAGCTTGTCCGAGGAAGAACAAGAATAATGCAGCCGAACTAAGCCACCATCCAACACGGAGACTAATAAAAAAGTATCCGCTAGGTGGATGCCCTGAAAACCTACCAATTCCAGTCCCCAGACTCATGTAACATGCGCTACGTGGGAGCCCACTAGCAACAAGCGTGTAACCCCTCCAACCCAGCCTAGACGTAGCCGGCCCGTCGGTATATCCGGGAGAGGCAGAAATGCCTACCGTACGCTGGTTCAATCAATCAATCAAAAAAACGATACGGACAGGCAGACGCGGCGGAGGAATTTATTTTATAATAAAATATGCAGTGTTTGTATGTTACCCCGTACAAGACTTCGTTCATATCGCCTGGCTAGTATTTCAGTCAAGGTTTAAACGAAAATTGTCAAGATAAACTAGTTTACCAGTCGCGCAGCGTATTTCAGTACTCGGTTATGAGTAAAACGGGGTTAAATTCCTCGGCAAGCTGAACCAATGCATCGAGGAAGGTTAAACCCGTTTTTCGGATAATTCTGTCAAGTGTAACGAAGTTATGTTGAAAATTCAAATTTGATTTTGAATGATAAAGGTTTATGAAACCAAATGGGTAGTCCTCGTTTTTAAAGTAAAGATAACCAGTGCTCTGAACTAGTATGAATCTAGTTACGGGTATCTGCACAACCTACAACTTTTCCTGCTTTATCGATCTCGATATTTGGAACACGCAGCAGCCACGACAGCTGGTCCTCGAGCCCCGCAACTCTCTTTCGGACCGTCAGCGTACACAATAACCACTCGAGAGTCCGCTCGATCGAACCGACTAACAACTATACAAAACGTTGGTAATTCAGTTTTGCCCAACTAGCTGTTACGGCGTTGACGATGAGGGGATGTTGTGGCGAATAATCACGGGCGAATTACAACAAAATTCGTCTGCATTTTCAGAAGCAAATCGAAAAGATCGAATAGAATCGAGATATTTCAACCAAAAGTTGCATAAACAATTTAGGTCATCTGGTTCTTATGACAGATGGTGTCTTTTGTGTGGTATGGGGTGGAAGCCCGCCATTTTGTTTCCGAATCATTAATTTCGTATGCGACACCCGCCTGATGTGTGGTTCGTTCAAAAGCCGGGTAGAATATCATTAACATACTGGTTAGGCAGCAAATACTCGTATCTTTGTAACTGTTGGACAGCCATTCTTCCCGTTGTCACTGTAAATGATGACAGCTTCAAAATGTCTGCTCGCTTATGTTAATACGTAGGGTTCACTGTGAAATTTTCATATATACGAACGCATTCTTGTTTAAATACTCTTTTACAGCACTCCCCATAAATTTATTTGCATAATAGTTACTTATTAGGTATGCAACTTTGAGAAATGACTTGCTAAGAGACACTGTAGGTTTAACGGTTACGATACGCACAAATCAGAATCTTGGATTGATATTGCTCGGATTTATTGTTGTAAAATCTTGCATTTAATAGTGTACAGTATCTATGATTATAGCAGTAAGAGAAAATAACGCTAATGCGACTAGTGAAACCACTGCGAAGTAGGGTACGTACTGAAGTAACCAGGTATGCCATCTTCAAATTTCTGTATTTTATTCGTATTGTCTCTCAAATTGTTCAGTTTATATTTCGTATCGGTTTTGGGAATGGGTCATATTTGCGACGTTCGAGGGGGTAGGTTCTTAAGTGGACGAGAAACAGATGCGCTTCAGTTTCAGTGTGTTCCTTCAACTGTTCACAGGTTAGTACTGTTTTAATTTTTATTGTTTGTATTCCTTTTTCAATCACATTATGTAATTAGTTTTAAACAAGCACCATTGTCATTAAATAATTCAGTTGTTTAACTGAAACTGTTCCGTTAAATAATTAATTAGGATACATGCTGTATTTGGAGTCAACGGTAACATTGCAAGCTATGCTGCTGTTGTAGTCTTCTTTTTAAAACTATTTATGTCTTTTTCTTAACTGTGTTCTCGCATTCTTTGATTAGCTGTATCCACGCAGCAATAGTTATACGTGATGCTTGAAAGTGTGATGTTAGAGCCTTGATGTATGAACTAATATTTTCTCCCGTGCTGGGCAAACATCTGGTAAAAGAAAAACCAAGATTTTTGCACCAAACCATTCAACTATATAGCTGAGTTGCCTCCCGCATGGGACATCAGTACCTGCTGACCATAGTCGGCTATGCTAACAAAAATCTCTTCGGTTTTGAATCTTGAGAGTGAAAGTGATACCGAACACAGATCTAGAATTGGCAGTTCATTCATTGTTTTAAATAACAATTTTCAGCAGCATTGCTACAATTTGTTAACCCTCCAAATTTGATCTTGTTTAGTAATAAATTAGTTGTTTTGAGATTGTTTTCGTATTATTTATGATTACATCAAATCTCCCTATTTACGTGAGTAACCAGTGCATCGAAGGTAGGTTTAATTAAAATAACACAACGTAAGTAGGTACTGGACGATCACATTTCAATCGAAATCTCTACGAACCTGGGTATGTTACATTACAGTACCTACTAGGCTTTGAATATAGAATGCTTATATATAAATTAAATAATCAAAGGTACTGAATATGCTTCCAAATCCTACATACACAGAAATAATAAAGTGCAACTTACGTGTTACTATTATGCGGCAAGTTTTAACGCATTCCCTCTTGGTACGAGTTGAGATGGGTAAATTGTCACAGTATGTAATAAAACCGTAAATATACTTGGAAGATTTTTTTTTAATTTGTTGAATGTTCATAGTTCTTGAACAGTTTTTTTCAAGCTTCTTCTGACCTTCCATATGGTTCATATGGGAAGATCCACAGTTTTTCTACTTATTTCTCTTGTATGATTGTTTTTTTTGTATATTTGGTGAGCCAGTATGCTTCGAGGGTAGTTTCTGTCTTCCAGGATTTTATGTTTATGTACCACTTGTATACACTTAACTAGATACACTGAGCTAGTTCACTATAGCGACCGCAACAATAATAATAGTAACGCAAACATAAGTACATAACACTAGGACACATTGTGAATTAAACTTTTAGTATTTTATGTAGTTGTTCGATTTCTGTATCTTGTTTAGGTTGCTTTTTCATGATGATGAGGTTTTTTGTGTGATTTCGTTTATGTTTCTCCGATCTTTTGCTGGAGCTATAAATGCGGTGATGTTATACCTATTAGAGATTCTTATTTACTTGGATTTATATGGCTTCCTGGTCTCGACAAAATTATTGCACTATCATAGTGGTTACTTTTACCTCTTCTTTTTGGTGTTGCCACTAAGATTTCTCCAACTGACACCATTTTGTTCCAGGTCGTTTATGAGTGCTGGGATTATTTTGAGTTGTATTTTGGCCGTAGACCTTAAACAGTTTCTAGTGCATGTGATTTACAGCTTTTCTTCTTACCATTCTTGCTCCATTTATGTGTTATTGCTGGACAACGTTCTCCCCATGTTTCTATTTCGTAAGCCAACATGCTCCGTAGGCGGTTTCAATATCACAACTTGGACCAACTTAGGCTGAAGTTGGACGTGTTTATTTTATATAATGCTGATTTGGTTACTCAGGAAATGGACTATTACTGGTCACGCACATACAACATGCGTAATAATTAAATTTATAAAGCCATGTCTGAAAGTCGGAGGTTTTGTAGCTTCCTACAGGCAAATTATTTTTATTACTTAATTTTGAAAGGAAAATATAACCGTGAATTGTTGGGAAATCCTTATCAAATCATCAATTTCGTGGTTAAAACTTCAATACAGTATATGACAGTTGACAGTATATTAGGAGTATTGTAGCTTGGCAGCAGTTACAAAAAGGCGCCGGCATAGAGAATTAAGATTCACCGCTGCTCTCGTTGCGTGAATCATTAATTTATAGAAACCCTGTATAGCACTGTGGTCTACTTTTGTAAAAATATGTAAAAGGGACATTCTATGACTGTTTGTTTTCAAAATTAGTCCCTGAAATATATTCTTGACGCCATTGCATAGTCAGGCAATTGCCGAGCCGCATCAATTCCTATATACAACGTAAAGTAGATGATCTATTTTATATTTGCACTTATTTATTTTTAAAACTAACTTCTCGCCGATTTACGGTTGTTTACAAAAAATGCATAACTATAATATGAAACAAAACTCACCTGCGTTGGTGTTAAGTGTATTAATGAAGCTAGGTGTTCCCTTTCTGGAGCGGAAAGGTATTTTTGCTGCTTGAACCTCCTTTCAAGTTCGTACACCTAAAAGAAAGGAAAATGCTATTTCAAAAAATAATACCTTAAGAGAATATGACAAAGATGTACAAACACTCGCAAAATTCATGTACCCCCTACCCTTCTGGTATAATGAAGAACTGGTGCAAGGGTTGTAAGATGAGACAATAATGTGGTTAGTACCATTTATGAAGTGATTACTACGAGATCCTCCAGCGTGCGAAAGCACAATATTCGACTATTGATTTGAATGTGTTTAATATGGCAATTTCGTAAATGCATGAATTTTGATGTGTTGCTAACGCAAACTCAATCCAGATATGGAATCGGAAATTCACATGCAAGAAAAATATACCAAACCTTTTGTGGCTTGAAAACTTTAAAACTTGTTTCAGTACTTTCAGATTTTTTTCAGTCTTGTTTCTAATGCCTTATAGGTACTGTACATTTTACCAGCKTTCAACTAACAAACTTAAATACTACAAAAATTATATTGTTTCTGTATGAAATCAAWTTTGAAAAAAATCCAAACTWTTATGCCCATAAGCTTTTCCTAATTCAACTCTGTTTTATAGTAAATAAATAATGCCAGTATCAAATCAAACTGCTGACGAAATTAAAAATGAAAAAACCTATTTTGGTGTATCTTTTAACAAACGGGGCTTCTAGATTTTGATATAAAATATTAAAGGTATATGAGCATATGTGATATTTGATTGCGTTTGCAGGCATATTACGTAATGAAAAAGTATTGCGAGCCTAATTAGCTGCTGGTCGCCATAATCTGGCCACCGCAGAGAATTACGCACCGAAGCTCGAAAATACTGAACGACGAGCGATTCAGCTGCAAATGCGTTGGATGGCGTTCAGTAGCAATACATAGTAACTTTGATMTATATATGCCACCTTGACCGCGATTCTCAATAGGGCCTTACTTGCTCAGTGGAAAGAGCGTTTGACCAGTGTTCAAAAGGTCTCGAACACAAATCTCGGTCAAGGCTGGCAATACTTTTTGGTTTGCAAACCTAATCAAATATTACATATGCTCGTTTATAAATGATTCCAGGCAATAATTATCTTACCTATAATTAAATATATATTTTAATGAGCCCATGAACATAATTGTCTGTAAAAGTGTGAATGTTCTTACGGACGAAATTGTTGCTTAACGGTCTTCAGAGGACTTTTTTTAAAGCCTAAACAAAATTAGCATCTCCATGAAATCAGGGTTTTGAAAGGACAGTTGTCTACATCAGAATTTGGAAGAATATTTTCCGCCAATTGGGTTAGCATTAGCACACAGTTAAATAAATAATTATTTTATATAGGAATTTCATTATGTAATCAATTTAGAAGTGTTTCTAATTTGTTCAGTAGTCTTTTTTATAACAGTGTGTTTTTATAGCATTTATATGCATATCAGGGATTTGATGCAGATGCGCTTTAATGCGACGAAGTCGGAATCATGATTTTTAGGTAAATAGAGCATGGCCTTAGCGTTAGATTTGATTTGTCTTGCAATAAACGATTAATTGCAAGACTTGCAAGAAGAATATTATTTACACTCTTTGAAAAATAATTAGGGACCTCCATACCTTTGTTGCCTCAGGGCCTCCACACCTCTAAATTCGGCCCTGTTTCAAGGTGATTATGAAATTCTTATTTAATTCGTGATTCCCCATCTAAGGCTTTGGAAATTATAATTAGAAACTGTCAGTCATATTTATTATGATTTTCGTTGCTGGTAAATATAAAACGCAAATGTTTGGTAATGCGTTTGTAAGCCGAAGATTTATCAGTTTTATTTTGGGGACTCATTGCTATTTGAAGATGCTGCACATTTTTCCCGGATAAAACCACTTCCAAAGTTCTTTGCTCTTGTAATGACATAAATAAATTGATACGGATACAAGGGTGAATGCTTTCAGCGTCCATAATATAAGATAATATTTTGTGGGATAGATCGCTGTCTCTTGAAAACACTGACAAAATGTTAATAGTCTGACGTTTCGATTACACCTGTAATCTTTGTCAAAGATGAAGAACCTCAAAATTTGCCTGACACAAGTTCAAACAAAATTTTGAAAGTAAATAAACGAATCACCAAGGATGCGAGACGTCATAGAATCAACGTGCCAACCTGATAAAAAAGAACCTACCGATGAAAAAGGAACTACCTACCTACTAGATATACACGAACTACTTGATAAAAGATAACTACAAAATAGCCTTCCAAATGCCACCTAATTCATAATTTCCACAATCCCTATTAAAATTATTAGTTTTGCTACAAATTTCTATAGCTTCTTTTATTAGACGTTTGTGATAATATTTTTCTCTATGTAAAATTTTTGTTTTATCAAAGTCAATCATGTATTTAGTCAAATTCAGCTACGGAAGATTTATCTATCTGTTGCAACCTAGTAGCAAGTATGTGCTCTTTCAAACACGTACCTACTTTTCTTTTAGTTTGACCTATGTAACACTTGCCGCAAGAACAAGTAATTTTGTAAACACCTTCACTCTCTAAATGTACTTTATCTTTAGTAGAACTTAAAATTTTATCTAAATTATTGTATGTACTATCAACAACTAAAATATCGTGTTTTCTAAGCATCCTTTTTAATTTTTCCGAAAGGCATTGTACATAAGGCAAACTCAACTTCAATTTACTTTGTCCTGGCTGAGAATTTACTTGATTTGGATGAACACTTTTATTAAAAACTGACCAAATATTCTTACTGCTATAACCATTTCTCACTAGCGYTGATTTAAGATGATATATTTCTTTTTGTACTTTCAAGAGACAGCGATCTATCCGACAAAATGTTATCTTAAATTGATACGGCGTTTATACAGAAATTTGAAGAAGAAAAAGAACCACATTTTTTTATGTTTAAAAATAGTATATCCAAAATATATTTCAAAAGAATCTACTGCKGTAATAATTAATTTTGACACAATATGAAATGTGCCACTGATATGCATTAGATTCATGTGTACTTACAAGTTTAACAAAAATTCCATCACATAGAAAGTGCAATGAAAATCTCTTAGTTTTAACTAATGACCACAGATTTGAAAAAATTGTACTATCCACCCACCATAAATTTTAGCAATACTAAAAACTAGTCACGCTCTAGATACACACTACATAGGTACATCTTAAAGACGGCTTCACACCCACTACCACATCATTGTTGCACACACAAGAATTCAAAATTCGAACTTTCATGCTACCGTCGCCAAAAAACCGAAAATTGTGTTCCGGTCTCGGGTTTGCCGATAGGCGTGTCGACTCACCTGCGCCTGTGTGAAGAGGACACGCCTCTTGCGCCTTTGGGCGAGGGGGAACTGCATGGGCTTGGAATCGGGAACGGCGCATGCGCCCAATCCGGGCATTCCAGTATTTAGCGTGTGGCCCATGTTGGCTGTGGCTGCGGTGCTGCCCATCAGACGAGATACTGGAACAGAGGTGAAAAAATTAGGTACTTCTCCAGAACAAACTCAAGACAGACATAAAGAAAAATTCACTTAATTTTTTCACTCTTTGATTTTATTTTTTTCAAACGGCACATCTTAAAAATTTTAACAAGCATATATTTCAAAATTTTCCAACTTTTGGATTACGTATATAGTAGACAGCTCTTAAAAATTATATTACATGACAATAAATCAGCTTATTGCACAATGAGTCTTGTATTTAATTAATTTTACTCACTATTTTTATCCATYAAGCTTATGAAATTGAAYATTTTAAACTTTTTTTTACAAAATATAATTTTTTGKAGCTTCAATAAACATTTATCCTTACCAGAGCCTAAAATTAAAAATAAATATATTTGTTAAAAAATGATAGACTTGAATAAGACGCCCATAATACGAGTACTTGCAATTTGCTTTCAACATTACTGCAAAATTTCGACTAATCAGTTTCTATACTTTTCTCAAAGATGTGGAATGTTTACGACTTAATATTTAGTAATTTTTATAAAGTTTTAACCACAAACTGAAATTTAAGCCTCCAATAAATAGTCCCAAACAGATTCCCTCCAATCGGCCCAGGCCCGTTCCAGTAATTTCACAGGCACCTAACTTAAAGGTATCCATACTCATGATTTGCTTATTTTTATTAAATAACGTATGATTTGAAAGTTTTGAAAAAAAATCATTCATTGAAATCAGCGACAAAAATGTAACGAAGCAGACCAATGAAATCTAAATAAACAATGCAAAGGTTTTTGATTTTTGCTTTGCATAGTGTAATAAAATAGATCTTCGTCGAGGTATCTATAATTTGGTTGGGCAAATGTCGAAATGAGACATTGTCAATATTTCTAGAAATCGACCATGTATAAATTTGCCTAAAACCGGCCGATTCCGGGTTTTAAACCAATTAAGAAAGGTTAGATTAATTGACGCAACTAAATACAAAATTGGAACGTCACTGCGAAAACTGGCCAGAAGATTTAATGTTGGACAAAGCAATGCGTTCAGGACCCTATCGAGTAAGAATATTGCCATCCAGAAAAGGACGAAAGCTCCAAAAAAACACAGAGACTCAATTAGAGAGAATTCCTAGATGTTGCTGCGCGTTGAGACGAGTCTTTTCGTCAAGAAGTTGATTGCGATGGAAGACGAAAAATAGTTCACATTATATAACAGTGAGATGAATAGAAATGATGGCTTTTACACATAAGAGTATAAGTATGTCCCTAATGATGTTAAATTTGGTTATTTGAATTTTGTTATGTAATAAGCATAGTTAACAGAGTTTATTTGAAAATCTGATACAGATTACAGGTTATTTTACTTTGTCAACATTAATAATTAAATCCGGTACGCACGGTACCTTTCGTTTATACTCATCTTCACGGATAATATATTTTGCACGCTTTTTACAACTGATAATTGATATTTTCCCATTAAATTTTGAATAGGTGTTGTTCCTTCCCAAACTTGGTTTTAATTCCCTTATACCTATATATCAACTCGGTAGGATTAAAATTGCAGTAATAAGTGGCAAAGACACATGAAATTTTAAATCCTTGATCCTAGTCAATCTTGCCTATATTATACTTATTTTCGCAAAGGTTTTTATTTTCAAAACTTCCAACAACTGTTTCTTGTGTGTTTCTTCTTCGTTGGCATACAAAAATTAAATATGGCTGCTGACACGTTATTTTTTGGTAATTCGCCTCTGCTTCTTTAACATTTTTTGAAGAAATCAGCAAAGCATCATTTACCCAACCAGCATCAGATTTGGCATTTAAAACTATAATACGCTTGCCCCCTGATGGTGATACATTCGTAAAACATTGGTTACTGACATCGTCCATCTTTTTTTGACGGCGTGACTGCCAAAGAACAAAGATCATGTCTCATCTAGATATATGACGGGAACGTACGTTATAAATTTCTTTCAAATATTTTGCTCTCCACCCTGAAATATTTCTTGATTCCATTAAAACATGTCTCTTATTAATGGTTTTATAAAAAATACAATTTTTCGCAAAAAGGTCATTTACTTTTCTAGCAATAATTGATCTTAAAAACGCTGCGAACTTGCTAGTGTAGGTCTTAAGAATTAAAACAATATTTCTTATATGCATCGTTTATTATTCTTTTTTTCATATAGGAAACTGCCTCGATTTTTTAAAACCTTTCTTTTGTCGAATGCCCTTCATAACTATGTCACGTGTAGTCCCATAAGATGTTTTATTTATCTCAGAAAACAAACAAAACAACTCGTTCGTCTTTGAAACAATTTAACTTAAAACAATACGTACCTATATGTAAGTTCTGATAGCAGTGTTAGTGTTTAAATTTGTAACGATAAAATTTATAATTTAATGGAATTTAGTTAAAATATACCTATAGGTAACAAGTACTTACAAAATTCATTTCTCGCTTTTTTCCAAAACTTATAAAAAGATCTTAACTTTGTATGAAAAATTATGTTGCCTTGCCATCTATCGTTTTGAAAACAAATGAAATTTTACTAATTAGGCTCAAACACATTGCATTGAAGCCTTTTTCATAACTCGATTTTTTGTAACTTTACGTTTATTTAAAATAACCAAATTTTTACAGCTAAAAATGCAAAACTTTGAACGCATCTGGAAGATGACCAATTTGCAAGTGGAAAATGCTGTTGCTGATTTTTTGTGCCCTGCATATTTAATCCTCCACATTGTCCTGCCATCTATAGCCTTTTCCTTTTAACAGTTTTTATTTTATTTAAAGACCACGGTTGACAAACAACTCACATTGCTATTTGTAATATTGTTTCCCACCAATTCCACAAATTGTCATCCTTCCTCTAATTACTGGAATTTAAGCTAAAAATTAATTTTATTTGACAGGCCTAACATTATTTAACTGTTTTAAGTTTTTAGGCCCAAGAGTGCGCCTTGAATTTCTAAGGTTACACGCAACCATACCCGAGGAGGGTTTGCGGCTAAGACACCCCACTGAATAACTAGCACGCTTCGAGTATTAGGTTACCAAAGAAGTGTGTGATCTTGCACAGTCACCAACACATACCGTATTAAACCCCCAAACGCATTCCACAGTGGGTGCTGTAAGTGCTAAGTGGACGGTATCGATTTCAAACGGAGGACAAATAGCACTCTGAAAGATCGAAAGAACTGACGCAAAATAAAGTGGGGTAGGTACTCGGATATATATCATTCGAAATATAACGAGGATATATTAATATCTAGTTGGCCTGGACACTTTCCAGTACCGTGAAACGGGGATATTTTGTCATGTTTTTAGCAGATATTCCTAGGAATACCTACGTGAAAAGATATAATTATAACCTAACCAACCATGCATTGAAATTTATTCATTTTTTGTAAACTTTGTAAAAATATTATATCTGGGGTTACTTTGTCACCAATATACAAAGAAGGTATTAGGCATTCTATTGCGAACAGTGACAAGATAACCAGAGGGTAAGATTCCTGAAAGTAAAATTAATCTTTGGAAGAAGAAAAGAATTATATTTTTTTGTGATAAAGAACACATTTTATTTCTTATTTTGCCATGGATAATAAAAACAAACAAACAGTATAACAAAACATTTTAATTCTTAAAACAAAATAACATTTCTACTACAAATATAGTATTTGTTCTAAAAAGTATAATACAATAAAATAACATCATATCAAATTAAAAAACCTTTTCTTCCTAAAAATATGTCATTTGGCTTATCAAACTGATTTTATAAATTTTGAAAAATAACACATTAAACACAGCCCATGGGCATCCGAAAGGCATTATTCTGGGAAAAATTCGTCGCTTTCATCGATTTCAAATAGCTATTTAACAGTCGTCGTCATATTTAAGGCAAATGCAAAAAGGAACCTTGCTATCTTCATTGCAGAGACCGCATCCTCATAAAGAATATTTGGTGCATTTTACCAAGTCAATATGGCCTTTATAATTTGCCCACTCTGTACGGAAAATTCCACATTTATTTGATCCTTGCCTCCAAATTGGGATTTCACCTAGCGAGGGAGTCTCTTGGGCCCGTTGCTTTTCTCCACAGTTTTGCTTTTGATTTCCCAGTGTTGATGGCTTATTAAAGTTTTGGCTGGTTTCAGTTGCAGATGTTAAAGGTTGTTGAATATCTGTAGAGTCTTTAGTTGGAGCCCCTTTGCTTTGATCGTTGGTGGAAACCATCCGCTGACCAGGTTCTACTTCTTTCCTCGTCTTCTTTTCAGTGTAAGGTCCCTGATTCCTCTTGCTCTTGTAACAACTCAAAAAAACTTGAGTCTAAGCGTCTTCCAGTGGCAGCTTCATTAGCGTCAGTATTAGCAAGATGTTTTAAGACCTCATTGGGATTACCTACACGGAGCAAGGAACCCAGAAACAAAATTCTGGCCAACGTGCCCAAATTTCATTCTCTAGTTTGTTCAGTAATCTGGGGAAGACCTTGATAACGAAGTGCCAAGAATTTTTCTCCATTATTTCAAAAAATCTGCCACATCCAGGCTGCATTAAGTGTGTTGCGTTTCTTGGGAATGATGCCATGTAGATGTCATGTTCTTCAGAAGCTACATCGACCGAAGGGGCGAAATAACTTACTAGGTTATCCCCAACGACAATAACCTGCTTGTTGGGTTCTCTGCTTTTCAAAATGCCTGGCAGTAAGATTTCAAGAAACTGCCTCCCGACCAAATTAGCATCGAACCAACCACCGGAGCTGTTTGCGTATATGGTTCTGTTTGCTCCTCCTTGTGTCCAATGCTAGTAAAATTATTTAAAAAATTCTGGACTGGTTCGTGAAACAACAGCTGTATCGTCGGATACACACGTTTTATCGTAGTTGTAAATATAGGCTCCAGTGGATTCTTTCAACCCTGCAGAAATATTGTTGAAGTTCCTGATTACATCGTCTTGATCACTTGCTCTCGATCGAAAAGCGACACCAACGCAACATAGCGTCGAAAAAGGCGAATTAAATGTTGCTGCTGCGCACTGGTTGATAAAGTTATATTATACCTGGTGATGTGATGCTTTTCAAATAAGCTGTCAAAGTGTGGCATCCAAAAAAAGAACGGTGAATTTTTGAAAACGACTTGTCTGAGGAAAAGCAAAATTGAGATAAAAACGCGTTTTGATGGGTTATTAAGTATTTATTTTTGAAAGAGTTACTCGGCAAAGTAATATTTGCAGATATAGTGGAAACCTTATTTTGGGTTGCGGAACTTAAAGAGGAAGATCAGATGTCACACAAGTAGCAGAAACATTCCACGTTTTCTACAAACGTTTGTTTCATATTGTTCAGCACGATTTGGGACTGGCAAAGGTTTCGCTCAAATGGATTCCAAGATGCTTGAACGCTGATCAGAAGCGTGCCATCATTTTGAATATTCCTTAAACATTCGGTATCGCATTGTCGTTATGGTTGGAATATGGATTCATCGCTATGGCCCAGAAACTAAAGAACAGGGGAAGCATTCCGGGCCTACACGATCGAAAAATTTTCGTGTGCAAGAATCGGAAGACAAGATTCTTCTTTCAGTTTTTTGAAAGAAAAATGGGATAATTCTGTCAGATTCCTTGAAACAAGGTAGAACTGTCACGGAAGCACATTATAGTGAGTTGCTAATTAAATTACAGGAAAGAATTGTGGAAAAATGACGCGGGAATCTTGACAAAGCTATGCTCTACTTGCACGATAACGCCCGTGCCCACAAGTCGTTGATAAAATTGGTTGACCAACCGCCCTCTTCTCCCGATTTAGCACCATCAGACTACTTTTTATTCCTAAAGCTCAGAAAAAATTTGACAGGTATAAGTCTTAAAGGAGATTATGTTGAATAAATAAAATCTTGTTTTAAAATATCGTGGTGTTTTATATGACAAATACGTTCAAATCAGGTGCCTGTCATGTGTCTGGATAACCTTAAACATGCTGTATATGACGCTGATTGGGTAAATGACGCTTTGTTGCATTCTGCAATAGATGTTAAAGAAACAACGTAGATTATCAGCAGATAATTTGAACGTTGGTTTTCGGAAAGATTACTTTCTAATGTACCAAAAATAGCATAATCGTGATGGACAGTACCTACAAGCTATTATTCGGCATAAACAAAAAAATCCAAACAGTTCAGCACCTTATCACAATTTTATTTCGTATTTAAGAGCAGTGTGTATTTTACAACAAATCTCAGTTTGACAGTTACAAAGCTCAGAAACAGCGAACCTTATTTATATAAAATTAAATTCGCAATAACAATAAAATTAGGGAAAGGTAGGTACAAGAAGGAAGGTAAACCCAAAGTTGTAATAATCAATTTGTACGTTTAACAGTGAATTATAAAATAGCAAAATATGCATTTGCTATAATATAATATACATACATTATGTACTATGTAACTTGCATAGATTTTAGTTAAAGTTGTTGAATTAAATCACTAGCAAGGCCTTGTCTTTCTTTCGCAATGCACATTTCGGGCCTCCCAAACTTCCTATATCCTCATATCGATTTTGCGAAGGACACAACATTATAACGTGTCTAAAATAAATATTTATTTTGAAAATGCCCCTGTGTGTGTCCATTTCATAAACACGGGTGGTGTAAGTGGGGTCTCCTAGAATAAATACGAGACCAAAACCTGCATGGACGTCTCATAAATGCATCTGTCACTTTATGCGGATGGCGGGTTTGCTTGAACAAACATGGACTTTAGAGCTCGCGCTACAAAACTAGCGATTGAAATATGCTCTTCCTTGCATTGATTCTAGTAATTACAAAATGATTATCTATTGTTATTGCGGCTGCGGTCCATTCTTGTGTTTGTAGGCAACGAAATTTCTATAATTTTTAGAAATATGTGTATATTTTTTAATTTCTCAATAATGTTCAGATAATTAGTAGAGAAACATTATATTAACAGAAAAACATTGGTTTAAAATTCTTGGTGGCTGCGCAATTGCGAAGTGAGAAGCTCTTGTCGGGCAACCCTATACCCTAAATATTTGCTGGCGTTGTCTTCTTAGAAAGAGAAATTTGGGATAGCCCCACTGCATAGTATATAGCAAGAGTTTGAACACCACATCCAAGATGTATTTATCCGATGTTAATAGTATTAACAATTATTTAGATTCTTCATTTAGATTAACCTATTGTATATATTACGCCAGCAATACAAAAGTGTAAAGTCAACTGATGATATAATTAAAGCTACAGATAATAATAAGCTTACTCTGTTCTACTGGACTTTATACTGCTGAAGTTTATAGTTTCGTTTATCCTCCGTACCCCTTTTAAAATATTTCTTTTTTGTGATAATCTTTTGAAATTGGCCATTTATAATCAAATTTACTTCTGATAAAAACCATACTCGTAATTGTTGCACCTATACGTCTCGTTGGAGTTAAAATATTAGTTTTTAGAAAAAATGTTTTTTTATTTCCCAAAATTCACCGGCTTCAAAACCATGCGTTATACAAGTTTTCTATCAATGACTCATGCACGGCCATTGTATAAATTACTAGAATATATAATATTGGTATACTTGTTAAATTATTTAAATATTATACAGGGTTTCTAAAAATGATTCATGCATCCAGGGCGCTTAAGCAAATTATCCATTAAATCAATTTGCCGCCTCTTAAGAAAGTGACGCCTACTTGTCATCTGACAATCTTTGAATTATTTGATATATTTTAGTATGAGAAAACGCCTGGGAGTGTGTATTTTAACATATTATGTGGTGTTTTGTGGGCTAATTCACTTTAAGGTTGCAGAAAGCTCACATTTTGGAGTTGTGGGTGACATTGATCTTCAACCTTCAGCACTATCGCCGCCGCCGCTTGCTATCTCCTTGCATATTGTAGCTTGGCAGCAGTTACAAACAGGCGGCACAAGGAATTCATAAATCAACGGCGCATGAATCATTTATAGAAACCCTGTATTTTGGTTGAAAATGCATTAGTATGTTTTTATTTTAGTCAACGAAGACTACAAATATATGTTAGGAAGGAGAACTTTTTGCTTAATAATCAATCAGCCTCGAATCCATTTAAGAGGGGCATTTACTTGGAGCGATCGGGCAAAATGTAAACTATGCAACCCATGTTACCAGCGGGACATGAGACGTAAGAGGGTAGCCGATAGGTTGAAATTACGCAAAGATCAGACGGGCTAAACTAATATTCGGAAAATTGCTGACTGTAGCGTGTGCATAAAAAAGTAAGCATGATATTAGTAACTTACTATGATATTATACCAGGTTATTCAAAATATGGAATAACCCATTTATTTCTGTAAATATGAACTATATAACGTTTCATTCTAACTGCATGTCGACTATGATTTTTGGAGGAACTTTTATAATAATTTTCATTCCGCCTCCCCATTGTTTCGGCAGACAGTAAATTAATGTGAAAGAGCTTTTAACATTAAACTTGTCACGTGTATTTAGACATAAAAGCTTAGAAATCCGGTCATATCGGAATAAATCGTATACCGCACGATCATTCCCGACAGGTTTGCATCTTAACCTCACTGTTCTCTGGATACCACGCGACGGATCTGGTGGGGATGGGCATTCGCATTCCGCTCTCTTGACGGACTCGTGCGAAAGGGTTTGCGGTTTTAGATTTTTTGAATGTTTTTACTTATTTATCGTGCTCATGTTTTTGGTAGTGTACAAAGAAATATGTAGCTACAACGTGGAGTTCGAATTTTTCGTTTATGTGCCTTAGTTTTCGAGATATAACTCGCCAAAAATACGCATTTTTAAGCAAAATATAAGAACAAATATTTACATTACCGTACCAAATTCAGAAAAAACTCGAACTCTACGTTGTAGCTACATCTTTTGTCATTGCCGTGTCGAAATTTCACTTCGAAAAAGTTTCGAATAACTCGGTAAAATGTAAAACGGTAAGTGCTTAAAATGACCCGATTCGCTCTAGGTAAACGCCCCTCTTAAGCTACGCTTTTAAAGCCCATTAAGTAATATGAAGTTTATTGCTTTTACTGCGATATAAGAAAAAGACCTCTGATATTAAGCTGTTTTGTGCAATGGTAGCGTGAGCAGATGCGTATCTTGAACTTAAATGTTGAGGACTACCGATCGAAATGTTATTTTTTTAATATGCATTTAAGTTTACCAAATTTGAGGATTTCTAAAAAATAGACAAACACACACATTTTTACTACATCAGTAAGGGGTAGCATAGCGCCATCTTTGCCGGATTAAGAACCAATGAATACTTACACGACAAATGAATAAAATTTTAAGGTCGGTGTTAATTCTGGAATTGGGAAATTCTGTTAGAGACTCCTCGAAGAAGATATAAATCTGAGTGTCATCTGCATAATGATGACTTCGACAATAAAGCAAAGCTTGACCAAACCTTGTAACGTATATGATACATAGCAAGGAACCAAGCACTGATCTTTGCGGTACACCACTAATACAAGCAAGTAGCATGACATCAAATATAGCCTTACGGTTGGTTCTATCAAACGCCTTTGTACGGGGTTTCTATAAATTATTCATGCATCCAGGGCGCTGATGGAAATTATCGATTAAATCAATTTGCCGCCTCTGAGGAAAGTGACATATACTTGTCATCTGTCGATTTTTTTAACTATTTGATATATTTTAATATGAGAAAACGCCTGGGAGTGTGTATTTTCAACATATTCTGTAGTGTTTTGTGGAATAATTAATTTTAAGGTTGCAGAAAACTCACATTTCGGAGCTGCGGGGTGACATTGATCTGCAACCTCCAGCTACTATCGCCGTGCATATTGTAGCTTGGCAGCAGTTACAAAAAGGCGGCACAAGGAATTTGGAAATTAGCACCGCCCACGTTGCATGAATCATTTATAGAAGCCCTGTATAACCTAATAAAACACGTGCAGTTAACATACCTTCATCAACTTCAGTTCTAATATCGTCAATTATTGTTAAGAGAGCTGTAGAGACGCTGTAATGACTGCGGAAACCGAACTGATTTTCAGGTACAATATTATACGTTTCAACGTGGTTTTTGATTTGCTTGTATAAAATAAGTTCGAAAATTTTAAAGATTGCTGGTAAAATACTTATTGGTCGTAAATTAGCTAGATTGCTGGAGTGGAGATGGGCTTTTTAGGCAGAGGAAAAACAAAAGGTGTATTCCACTGTTATGGATATACATTGTTTTTAGTTACGCAGTTCATTATACGAACCAAATGCGGCCATATGTAAGGATAACACAAACGAAACATATATATGCTAATATCATCATCAGTAGTGAAGACAAAATTAAATCTACCGACGTCGGCCGAAACTATGAAAATTTGCCAATAGTTCTTCATCAATTTGAGACGACTGGATAAAGAAATTATTGATACTTTGCACATTAACCAAGGTTTGGGGTTATTCCGAACGTCCTTTTTTAGTGTACAAATTTAATTCGTTAAGTACTTTGTGTCAAGACATCGTTGAGCCATTTTCATGGACTGCGTACTGTAAATAAGCTCCTTTTCCACGCATTATTGCCAGATTTGTGAAGTTTAGCAGTTGCTTATAATAGTCCCAGCCGGCGTCGGTTTTGTGCTTATGCAAACTTATGCAAAGCGTTGTCGCGCAATTTCATTAACAATTTATGGTCATTTGTAAGCCATGGTGTTTATCTACGTTTGCGTCTTGTGGGTATTTCTGATAGGCTTGTATGGAGCATGCTTAGCAAATAGATAAATTATAAGTTTATTAAATGAATTTACTTTTTTGTGTATATCGTGTTCCAAAAAAGATATTCTGACAGTGCTTGTATATCAGTAGAAAGGTCCTCTATGACAATCGTATTTAAACTTCTAAATTTAGCTGTAATGCCTGAATTTGTACTCACATGCTCCTTAGTTGTACTTAGTTATACTCATAACAATTAATTTATGGTCAGTTGGAATGCGAGTTAAAATTAATTTCGGTTAGTTTTTATTGCTACTGTTGTAAAGGTTGAAATAAACTCAAAAGTGTGAACAAAAAAAATCTGTAAATATTACTAGATTAGTTATTTATAGAAACCGTACCTATTATCTTTTTCAATCTAGTTTTAGAAACGTAGTACCTAACTATTCTTAGTGGAAGATAGAAGAAAAAATTTGCAGAAGTTGGACAACATGTGGGGTAATAACAAAGAGAGGGGGTCACTAAAGGTCACTAAAAGGTACGGGCGTATTTTTCAACAAATCTTACAGAATCGCATTTGGCATCTCATTTAGAACTTCACCTATTTCATCAACAATAAAAATTAAGTTTGCGATACCTGCCCCTGCCTTAAACCACTTCTACAAGACGTTGCATTTTTAGCTCCAGCATATTTTAGTTAGCGTTGTATGACATTTCTCTCCCATAATTTGCTCAAATGTAACCGCTCGCTCAATATTACTCCCGTTGCTCTTATTTCCATCGTTAATCTGCAATTCTTTCCGCCAGAAGATCTCGCCTTGGTGATAATCCACCGCCCGGTTCTTCCCCTTGGCAACGGCGGGCACCGGGGAGCGACCCCGTCGCCCTGTGCCCCAGACAAAGCCAGGCATTCAGGTATTTATCGTCGAATATTAAAATCTTTTGTCGGTGGAGATTAAATTGTGCAGTTGTTGTTTGATACCGGCGTCTCGAGTGACATCGTGCGGCACAAATGTAAATAAAAATTGGGGGGTGGCCGTGAATGGGGTATTTAACCGCGGATTAATTGCAGCCAAGTTTGGTGGGTTTAAAAATGTTAGTGGAACGGAAAACATAGCCATATCGATGCTGAAAGTAGGTACTTCAGTTGTCGCTATATGCTTACTGTATAATTTATACCAGGTTTTTCAAAAGGGTAGGATAAAAGGCTCGAGTAACTCTATAAATAGGAACTTTATAGCAAAATGTCGTTTTTGTTTTTGTAGGTCAACGCATTTCCAAAGCTGCGTATCTCTGATTGTTTTTTGAGCCACCAAGGGTTTAGAGATTTGTATTGCTTTTTACCTTCGTTCTTTTTGTATAGTTTGATAACAAAACTTTGGTGAAAAATCATGTTTTTGATTTAGTTATAGCAGTTTTGAACAGTACATGTGTAAAAACGTATTCATTTCCAACACTTTACCTGGACTTGCTGTCCTGCCATTTAGAACTTAGAAGACTACATATAGGTATATTGTAGAGTGTAATAGACGTAATTTGTTTGAGCGTACTTCTATAAACATTGCTCACGAAAGAACATACACAGCTTGTTGTATCTGTAACAGCAACTAAAGGGCTAGTAAATGTAAACTGTTGTCAAAATTTGTGCTAATTGTATGGAAATGTAAAAATTATGTATAAGGAAAAGTGTCTGTGTGAGCTTTAGTCACCCAATTTCTCGTGGCACTCGACTTTAAATCTGCAGTAGGCGAATTTTGGTTTTATTTGCAGAAAGATTTTCGCAAAAACATTTGCTCTTCACGCTGTCAGATGCAACATTTTATTGCCACACTATACAACTTTGTTACGAAACATGCTTTTGCGTTAAATGACAATTAGATGTTACTTAGCAACTACTATCCGTGATTTCAATTAGAAAGTTATATTTCGCAAATAAATGCTAATAAGTCGACAACAACTGCATACCCTTACAGAAATATTAATAATGATGGAATAGCTTTGACAACACTGACATAACTAGCTGTCGCGCTTTTTGCATGCGCAGGCGTGCCCCGTTGCAGCTTGTTCAGACAAGTTTCAATGACCTCTGAATATTACAATTGAACAAATTGTTTCATGTCTAGATTTTACTTGTTTGTTTTCTATAAAAACTTATTAAGACAAACTGAGTGCAATCTTTTCTGAGACTCAAGCCTGTTTATTGAGCTATTAGTAACGATTTTGGGTCCAGTTTGCCAACATTTTTGGTGCTTGTTTATTCAGAAGTTTGTAATTACCTAATTAAAATAAGATTGAGTTTTATTACCCCGTATACTTTTACACCTCTTTAACAATTAAGTATTTTAACTTGGCCATTTGTATTTTGTATTCTCCGTATTGCGACGACTCACGTTCGATCCTCTCTGAACGTCTCGCTCTGCATCTCAAATTGTTTCCCGAAAGTATTTGCAAGGAACCCGAACAAATACAATAAAGGCGTGTAAACGAAAGTCCCGTAGACACACAAAGCCAGACAGAGACAACTCCACGTCTATATTGCGATGGAGTTACATGCTGTTAAAGACGGCAGTGTAACTAACTGACAGCCAGTAAATATATACCCGGCCCTGTGCCATGAATGTGTTTACACTGCACTCCAAATCCAATGACAATACAGTAGCTGGTCCCTCCCCGTCCCTCGTTTCGGTACGGTAAACAGTGTGAGCACACCGTATATGTAATCAGTGATTACAATGAACGGTCGTCATCAAAATACATTCAGTTAAAATAACGCTGAGGTGAAAGGGAAACTCGCATAGGTATCTATATACCTACATTTCAGGAAACGAAACTATCATACCTACACTTATAATAGCGTTTGTCATATCGTGATATAGGCTTTCAAATGCCCTCTTAAAAAAATTGTTCCGCCAACACGGTCAAGTATATTTTGACAACCTACTTTGTGACGAAGCGTTGTCCGCCCAAAAATGCATTTAATTCTCGAAAGATATGAAAATTAATTGTGTAAAGTCCAGAATATATGATATATGGTCGAACACTTCACACTTGAATTGTTTTAAAAGATCGTCGCAGTGCGGCCGTGCATTGTGGTGGAACAAAGCAATCCCGAACGAAAGCATTGCACTTCGTTTACCGTGTACTCGTAAATCGCTAATCGCAGGCAACAGGCAAAGATCGTAATGTTTCACAATTAACTTCCTTTGTTATAACGTATGTAACAAAAGTTTTGACACAGAATGTTTTGTGGGATTTTTCGAATTGCATTGACAAATGTCAATACTTTACTTTAAAATGTCTTACAAAATAGATCTACGTAAGAGTATTTATACTCTAGTTGGCTAAGGGAAATTGTGCGCATATTTCAAAATCAAAATATTTCCATCAGAACTATTTATCGCAAGATTAAGGATTGCTTGCATAAATTTACCAAAAGCTGGTCGTCCAAGAGTTTTGCCCCCAGAAGCTGTCAACAGAATGCTAGAAAGTGTAAAAACAGAGTTGGAACTTAGCGAGAAAGTAGGGAAATTGGTAGAAATGGTTTGAAATTTCGTAAAAGACAAAAATGCCCTAAACATACGAATACCCAGTTACAAAGGATACCGTGATGTTGATGTCGAATGCTACGGACAATTCCCTTTGCAAACGACAAAATGATTGTTATGGACGACGAAAAGTATTTTACTTTGGCGTACGCTGAAATGATGGTTTTTATCTAGATGTATCGGGAACACTCCGGATAATGTTAGATTTAAATGTAAAAGTAAAACTCGCCGACAAAATATTAGTATGGTGTGCGACTTCTGAAGCTGGTGTTTCACGCCACTCTATTAGGCCAAGCTATAGAGGCAAATCTGTATACGAGAACATGTCTTCCTTCCGAAATTAATAACGCATCATAATGGAGGCGAAATTATGTTCTGGCCAGATTATGCTCGAATATCAAGGGAATGGTTGGCTACAAATCGCATACGCAAATACGCACAAGCACGACCTATCGTAGAATTTTGGAGTCTACTAAGCGTGAAATACATATTGGAATTGTCCAAAGGCTGATGCGACATGTAAGGACTAAACTACGCGCTATCGACGACCAAGGACCCTTGTCAGTGATGTAATTCTTGAAATGTGATTTAGATTAGTGACAAAATGTAATATTTTTTCATTATTTTCAGTATTGTTAATTTTCTACTTTGTATTAGCCTTCATAAATTTTTGCCAAAACTTTTGTCACATACTTTAGTTATCATTTGCTTCATAGTTAAGCAGAATGAAAAGCTCCAGATTTACTTGACTGAGTTGGTGGCACAGTTCCGAGGGTACCTGAAACCTTTCTTCACAATATGGCAAATGCCTCAATTGCTTTGGCGTTTTTTAGAAAAACGAGTAAGACTTTGCTCAACCTAATATAATAATAATCAGTCCTAGCACAACGAATTTTCATGGAGTACATTTTTCTGAGTAGCTCAAAAACAAAACCCGAACAAGAAACATCAAATCTGAAGAAGAAAGGTCATATTGACGTATTTGAAGAATCTTCGAAAATACCCATTTAAAATGATTTACCTAATATTTCATGCTTTACGAGCTCACTGTACGAATTATCTCCTACTTGCTTTCAACAAAGGAATCTGCCTGAAGATTACCAGAAGTAAGGTTCCTGAAAGGAAAGGAATGAAGTGATAAAGGTTACGAAATTACTGAATACTGTGTTAGTTGTTCCTTATAATTTGTGAAGACATGGAGTTGCAAAATATGTTACGCGAACGCGGCTATCTCTTAAAAAATTGCTTATCGCAAGTATCGTTAATTGAAGATGTGGTTAAATAGATATCTATATAACAACGTGTATAAAATACCTGCAGGAGGTTTGTGGTATTCTAACGATTAAGTTTTATGCGCCAAATACTTTCACTAGACAGTTCAAAAAAATAACAGGTATAATTAACATTTGTTACTGGAGAATAAAAACCACCGCACTGTTTTATCGACGTCCATATGAGTTTTATTAGATGCCAGGTCCAACTATAATATTACAAAAATTGAAATAAAAAGACATGTTGAACATTATCTATCTCCGAAAGAAAGAAACGTAACTACTAAAATATCTACAGTATTAAGACTATACCTCTTGAAACGTTTCATCTCCTCCTAAAGCCCTAAAGAATGAATAAGACTTTTATGTGAAAACATCAGTAGGAGTAATGCTAGAAATTTAAGCTAACAGTTCTGATGTAATGGTTATTTTTGCAAATACACATGTAGGTGTGGTTTCGAATAGGAAAAGTTGTATTCGCAGTATGTACATACACTGAAGGATCTGTTTATACAGCGTATGCAAATTTCTATGATAGACCCATATGGATAAAGTTCATCGGTACAGAATGTTTGCAAATTTCACGCATAATGTGGTCTTGACATCAACATTCATTAGAAACTTGCAAGAATATATCTAATAATTTCTGCAGATTATCATTTGCGCTGTCAATATATACATAGTATGCATGGGCGTACCGAAGGGGGGGAGGGAGGCAAGGGGGCAGCCCCCCCCCTGGACCTGGATTGCTAACTCTGGGCCCTTCCAATTTTCCATACATTTAGCTGGTTAATTATGTGTGTACGCCTAAAAATTGTCTTATTAAAAAATTGTAAATACAGTAAAATTTATAGTGTATTTCACAATTTTCATCCATAACTCATATTTGACCCTTGCATATGATCTTCTCTAATAAGTCATTGTCAAATGGTTTCCAAGCTTAATCGATGCATGTGCGTTTTGAAGATGTAACTGCAACATTCTTGTTGTTATGAATTGTTGTCTACCTACCTACCTACCTGTTCTACCTTTTCCTATAAAGGTTGTTCAACTAACTACTGTTATAAGGAATCACATCAGAATCTATCATATATTGGGTGATAACTCTAGCTTTTGTATCAAATTTCTAAATTTACATTACATTACATCCATCCGAACTTACATTTATGAAAGTCAATTTATTTAATATAAGTTTTAGGAATCCAGTAAAAGCATTATTAGCACGAATTAAAGCCCGGTGTGTTGTTAAAAATGCAATTAAATATATTTAAGTTTATTTAAATGAAGCTTAATTTGGTTAAAATATTAAGTATATATATTAATAATGATAGTTATCCATCGAGTCTCTTTCCCTGGGGAGTAAAAATTACTACAATTGTATCTTTTGGGTCTATACATATGAACTCCCAGCTTAAATTTCTAAATCTCCTGGTGTGAGAAGTACTGTACTAAAAGCGCATCGGTTAATGCATTAGTCTTTGATATATGTTAATTCTGAATCAGAAATCGTGCTCCTATTAGTAGAACTTGTAAGGTGAAATTTATGTACCTTTGGTACTTCGTATGATATCATTAAACATTATGTGGAACACGGATCTTTATTCTCCCAAATAAAATGTATCAACTCATTTTTTGTTAAGTGCGAGAGCGATGCAACTGAATGCGCCTCACCTGAGTTCATCAATAACGGAATTAGTAATAAAGAGGCTTTGTATGATCAGTACATAGAAAACATATAAATAATTTGGGTCTCTATTTTACAGAAGATGTTTTACGTCGCCTTGCAGAAAATCCACGAAGATTATTCATGGTATAAATACTTCATTTATTATTTATTATTTCTATTTATGTTGAATTATACTCTAGAAGACGTTCCTGCTTTGTGTTCCCCCCTAGACCAAAAGCTGGGTACGCCCATGATAGTATGTCTTTAAGATCTGGAGAAGAACATAAAGGTTTGTTGTGACACAACCACGTGCTTTTACTTTATTTATATAAATTGTTTAATCAAGGACCGCGAATATTGGCAGATTTCAGGACAACCTATTTTGTAAATTTATCCAAAAACGTCGTTTTTGAGATCACACGAAAAATGATATAAATAACTTCGTTTGAATTTATTGCGATCGAGGAAAAACTGTAAGCGACATATGAAGGTTAAGGCTTGCTCAAAAAAACTTGGAGGCTTCTCATTCATATAATGCTAATTATACTATTGCTTCGTAATGTGTTTAATGCAAACTATTATACTATTTTAATATTTTCCTTCCTTGGAATAAAATGGCGGGCAAGAATTCTAGCGAATTTTTTAAGGTATGTAAGGCCATTTTTCGTAGCAGTGAATTTATGTGTTACTTCCAATTGTTTTTCATAGGTCATAATTATGCAATTTCATTTAAAAGTTCTAGAGCAACTAAGTTCTATAAATGTCTATAAATGACTGAGGAACTTGATTCACTCAATTTTTTATTTTATATATTGGTTAAAGTAAGCAAAAGCAACTAAGGTGTGGTTATTAAAGTATGCTGTCCGTACCGAACGATACAGTATAATGAAAAGAGGTAATATACTATAAACTCTAGCAGTGTTATCCCGCTAAGGAGACTGTTGCTTATTATTTTACCAGAATAAATAACAGAGGCCACTTTCCTCCTCACGTTAAGAGAAAATTCATTTACCATATCCAACAGTGCGATATGACTACAGTATCTTAGGTTCGTGAGAATAATTTTTTTTTAAATGAATATACTTACAGAACTTTTGTTTCATGCTGACGAGTGCTACTACTAAGTGGGTGAAAAAACCTGATTTTATGCAGCGTTTATTTTCATTAAACCTTGTTTTAATGGATCTATTGTACTGACAAGGAATGCTGTAAATACCTTCAGAACACATGGGACTTATTTTGTCCTTTGGAGATGAAAGAATCTGTAACATTCTTATGTTTAGTACGGATGAGTTGTTTCTTAAGAATTTAGCCACCTTGAACAAAGGGAAGTAAAGCAGATGATCTATAATTTGAGGGTTCGAGTGTTAATTTGGATTTGGGATAAAGATGACCATTAATTGCAGATTGTATCTCTCGGTTATTACACCCGTTGTTGGACAGACTGATCCGCAAGTGTTGCAATTTACTTCCAAGTTTGCCCGGTTCATAAAGTGATATAGTACGGTTAACAAGAGAATTTAGGACAGAGCGTTTTTGTGACGTATGGTGATGAAAAGACGCTTGCAAGTACCGCTTTGCGATGGCAAGGACATCAGGAAATGGGAGAGAATTATTGCTTTCGATTTCCATCTTGAAATTTATATTAGAATGTTGTGAATTAAGGTGATCGAAGAAGGTTATTAGGGTGTCGTAAACGTGAGGCCAAATAATGAAAGTGTAGTCGACATAAGCGAAGCCAGATTTTAGGTTTCAGGTCTGATGATTCTAAAGCTATTTGTTTAAAGGTTTCCATGAATATGTTTCCTACTACTGGGACACTGGGGAACTTATAGGTGTACTGAAGATTTGTCGGTAAGGAATTGACCATGAAATGTGAAATAGATTGAAGTGAAACGTTTTTCTACCAAGTCTTTGAATATATCAGGCTGATTGTCCCAGGATAATAATTGACGGATGATGAATTGAAACTTTTGTAAACAAGGACGTGGCGTCGAAAGTGACCAGAATGTGTTTGGAATACGCTATATTAGTGCTGACGTAATGACGACCATTTTTCTGCGGTACGTCAAAGTCCTGGATCCTGACAAACCGAGTTGTCATAACGTGCATAACGGACCTCATTGTTAGGTGCAATTTTGTGACTTTAAAAGAATATTTAGAAGTGTTACTGTGCTTATTTGGGTAGCTTACACTCCTTAGTTTTCCTTCACAAGTATTACAAACCGAAATTACATTTAGTTTAGATCCTGGATCAAAACAAACCCAGTTGTCATAACGTGCATAAGATAGTTCAGCGTTTGGTGCAATTKTTTAGTGTTAAAAGAGTATTTCAAAGTGTAGCTGACACTCCTTCGCTTTACTTAGCAAGTATTACAAACGTAAATTACATTTAGTTACAAAGTAGGTATTGCTGAAAAGCTTAACCTACAATAAGTGCGTGTGTAGAACATTACAATTTACATGTTGTACCAGAAGATGGTAACGTGCTAGGTCCCTGGATGTTCTTGTTATAATGAGAGAGAATCGTATAAACTTTAAGCACTTATTGTAGATTGTCTTTCAACAATACATTGCAACTTAATGTAATTTCGATTTGTAATAATTAATGAATAATACAAAGGTATGTAAACCACTCAAACATACACAGTAACACTTCAAAATATTGTATTATACTATAATTTTGCTCTGAACATTGAGTGTTACTGTGTATTTTTAGTGGTTTACATTCCTTCGTATAATTTAGTATTACAAACCAAAATTACATTTAGTTGGAATCTCTTGTTTAAAAACATCTAAAAAAGTGCTGTAAAGATTACACGTTTCTCTCTCATTATAGCGAGAACATCCAGGGACCCAACCCATTACCATTTTCTGGTAAAATTTTTAAATTGTAATGCTCCACACACGTACTTAGTATATGTTCAGCTTTTCAACAATACATTGTATCTAAATGTAATTTCGGTTTGTAATACTTGCTAAGTAAAGCGAAGTAGTGTAAGCTACTCAAACATACACAGTAACACTTAAAATACTCATTAACACTAAAAAATTACCCCAAACGCTGAACTTCCTTACGCACATTATGACAACTAAGTAGGTTGGTTTGGATCCAGGATCTTGACGTATCGCAGCAAAATGGCCGACATCTACGTCACACTAATATAGCGTATTGAGAACATCATGTGAATATGTTTTTCAAGTGTAGTCCTTCAGAACGTACGCGATTTATTTTTTTTTATGAATTTTTGGAAGACCGTGTGTTGTAGCACTCGTAGTCCCTAAAGCTTACGTTCTCCTGATGACAACAGACATGAGACGAGCAACACATCTACAGCTACCTAATTATGTATATCCCTCAAATGCCGAAGTAATTAATGCTGCTAATGCCTCCTTATACTGTTAAATGTTTTAATGCATTTTGTAGATTTTCTTACTGGATTTTCTTCATACCAAATCACACTTTGCCCCATAAACACCTAACATCCTGTAAATCGGCTCCCCCAGATCTTCCCGCTTTATCCCTTGCAAAGCCCGCAGGCGTAAATCCGATACACAGGATCCCGGCTCCCGTGACGGGATATCCGATGACGCCATCAATCATCTTCCTGTTTGCATACCCCGACGTAATATTATTTATACGTGTTACGGCATATTAGGGGATGTCGCGCCTCCTTGTAATGCCGCCACATCCGTCTTCTGATCGGTGCTTTATTGCGTGATTGTTTCGACGACGCGGATGCGCACCTACTTTGCATCTTCCGACGGAGGACGGAAATGAAGTGTTACTGCGACTTGGACACACTGACGTATGTGCTAATATTTCGGGTAGGTATACATATCACGCTACTCATTTTAATTATACCACTCTAATCTAAATAGTGGAATAAAAGTGTTTAAAATTGCAGTATGGCATTGCTAAATGTTTTCATGCTATTGATTACACTGGTCAACAAGATTTTTGTTACACAAGAAGTATTTTGTGTTTTAATCATAGTTACCAGCGGTCATCATAAAACTGCGTTCAGTTTTGTTCCTTCACCCACAATTTTTCATTGGCAGATACGTTTTACAAAATCGCGCTTCTGTATTTTGGTTTAAAGGCTTCCGTGGTTGTCGATGACATGTTGTTTTCCGGGATGCTTCCCAAGTTGCTTGTCTGAACTTGACGTTTCGACACTCACGTCGGTGTCTTCCTCAGAAGTAGCTCTCAAACAATTCACTACGAAGCTACTTCTGAGGAAGACACCGACATGAGTGTTGAAACGTCAAGTTCAAACAAGCAACGTGGGAAGCAGCCCGGAAAACAACATGTGAAAATCGCACTTTGTTGCTTTTTTCGTGTTTATACGAGGGTCATGTCAAAATTCTTGCACACAAAAACACAGTTCGCAAATGAAATGTATATATTTAAAAATTCCAATAAAGTGGTTCAATATAATCCCCTTGCATATCCAAAATATGATGCTATCGCTTCAGCAGTAACGTAATGTCGTTAAATACACCATTTTTGTCAAGATGTTTAAACAGTTGGAACGCATATGCTGATGCAGGCCTGTTATCCTTCCAAGTCAATAAATTAGACTTTACGAAATTCTCCTTTCCACTGGAGGAACAGAACGAAATCTTAAGGACTCACGGGCGTGTGGGAAAATTTCACAGCAGTTCTTCTTGCAAACTCCTTTGACTGACACTGCTTTATGCGATCAAGCGTTACGTGCAAGAGGATGACGCTGATGTCTTTCATATCTCGTCTACACTTTCAGAATCATGCATTTAAATTTTTCTACAAAGAAGACAAATATCTTTTGGTATTTGTCCATTGCTTGTTTGTCCATGAGGTCTTCTTCCATTATTGTAGCCACAATAGCAGCAAAAGTCTTGTCGGTAGCAGTGTTTGAATTTTGATATATGTACGCACATTAATCCGTTACAGTGACGCGTTCCATTGCATCAATCTACACCGATTTGAGGATTTTTTACACATAAACTAAGTGAACTACCCGCACTCTATAGGTATATAGCTAAATGATGTCCCAATGATAGACTTTTATAATTTAACAGCACTTGCTTTTTCGTCATCAACAGTTCAGCGCCAGCTTGATATGTGCAGGAATTATGACATGACCCTCATAGGAGTTAATTACTAGTTGCTCATTTGTTCTAATAATAAAGGGTTTCTATAAATGATTCATGCATCCAGAGAGTTTGTGGAAATTATCGAATAAATCAATTTGCCACCACTCAGAAAAGTGACGTGTACTTGTCTTCTGTCGATATTTGAATAATTTGATATATTTTAACACGAGAAAACGCCTGGGAATGTGTATTTTTAACATATTTTATAGTGTTTTGTGGAATAATTAACTTTMAGTTTGTAGAAAGCTCACGTTTCGGAGCTGTGGTATGACATTGATCTGCAACCTTCAATACTATCGCCACTTGCTATCGCCGTGCGTATTGTAGCTTGGCATCAGCAGTTACAAAGAATTCAGAATTCAACGCCGCCCGCGTTGCATGAATCATTTATAGAAATCCTGTATAATAGTGTATAGATAAAGTTGTATAAATATGTCAAGAAGCTGTTTCAACCATTCTGACTGTTTTTGTTATGTTTGCGGAGAAGTTATTTTCAAGAACCAGTCAAGAAATTTCACACCGTTCATAAGTAGTTGTTATAATGAATATTATGGCTTCTCCGTGCGCCATCAAGATAAATCTTGGTTACCTCATATATATGTTGTATTCAACATATGAACTTTCTTGCTCCAATGATATGGAAGGAACCGAAAGACTATATTTTTAATTACTACTTTTGCATGACTAACATAAAAAACATCACAAGCAAATCGAAGCCTACTGTAAAATATTCAGACTTGCCTTTTGCTATCAGACCAATTCCACTTAATGAAAATTTGCCTGTGCCAACACTTCCAGGAAATATGTATGAAGAAAATAATAAAAATATAGAGACAGAATATTTTCCATTTTATGTCTCCAATCAAGATGACTCTCGTAACGATCCACCTTATGAAATAACCGATTCTTAAAGGTGAACGACATTTACTTACTCAAGGAGACCTAAATGATTTGGTACGCGAATTAAGTTTATCAAAACAGCAATCCAAACTTTTAGAATCTCGATTTAAGAGTTGGAATCTACTGCACCGAAACACAACAAAAACGCAAACGGCACGGGGAGCTTGTAAGCTAATTCTTCCGAAAAGGAGGATTTCGTTTTGTATAACGATAAACATTCGTTAATGAGTACACTGGACCAGCAGTTTGGCATTTGTTCATTAATTCATCAAAAGTAGCTTAAAGGCTCTTATTCACGACGGATATATGTATCCGTCTGTACCAATAGCTCAAGCTCCTAATATGAAAAAGTCCTACGACAATATGAAACTGTTTTTAGAAAAACTTCATCCTGACAAGCATTCATGAAAAATTTGTGGGGACTTAAAGGTAATTGCAATTTTACTTGGACTATAACTAGGCTATACAAAATATGGTTGTTTTCTCTGCGAATGGGATAGCAGAAATAAGGAAAACCACTATATTAGGAAAAAATGTATACCATAATAAACAGCTGTGTCTTCTAAGTATTAATCTTAAATATTACTATTGTAATTATTATTTTATTGGACTGTTAGCAACATTCATTATGCCTCTTAGCCAATTAAAATATCATCGACGTTAATTATAATCAAATTTAGGCAATAATTCACTTTCTCTATACATATAATATTCTTGGGTTATAATTAGCTGCTGGTCGCCATAATCTGGCTACTGCAGCGAACTACGTTGTGAAGCTCGCAAATAACGAGCGACGAGCAGTGCAGCTGCAAATGCGTTGGATGGCGTTCGGCAGCGTTACATATGAACTTTGATGTATGTATATGCCGCCTTGAGCTCGATTTTAAATAGGGCCCTGATAGCTCAGTGGCCAGTTTGACCAGTGTTCAAAAGGTCCCGATCTCAAACTCGGTCAAGGCTGGCAGTACTTTTTCATTTCTTCTTATGCCTCTTAACCCATTAAAATATCATCGACACTAAGAACATAACTTACTTGCAAACCTGGGATCCGCCGCTGACGTCTGGTACCATCCTGGCGAGTAATGGGGAGTCAGGCCCAAATTTTCGGAAACGGGGCAGTACTGTCCACCGCCAAACTGCCCCATAACGGGGTAGCCCCCGTTCATGCTGCCTCCGCAACCGCCGCCACTGGCTAAGCCGCCTGCACCGGGCGAATTTATACTACTGCCGCTTGACGTTGATCTGAAATTAGGAACGTAATGTTATATTTGTATGACTTCATTTTCTTATGTAAAGAAAGTATTTAAAATGCTGCGAAATTATAGATTCTAAGGGATTAATTTCAAAGACGTTGCAAAAGTAAATATTATTTTTCTAACACGGACGTAGCKCCCGCCGCGTAATTTTGTTCGTATAATTGATAAGGATTTGAAGATATTGGCCCGCTGTGACATTTTGAGTATCTATTTGTCGAAAAAAAAAATATTTTCAAATAAACTGTTTTATATTGGTTTTTTGGTGTAGAAGTCTTCCTAGGTTCATTTCCTGTGGATTTGTGGGAATATGTTCCAAATGAAATTACATGACTTATTTGTATGTGTTTAACTACGTTTTCGCCTTGTCTGTTGAATAAAATGGAATGGAAGCACATCCTAGCAAAGCTTTGTCGCAATTTAAAATATCTTGATTATTTGCAACAGCTTATTCCAGGATTGCGAAAATGGAATTGCAGAAAACTGATTTTGAAAACAGATATCTGACCTGTAAGTCCTAAACATTTTCCAGACCATTTATTAGCACCATCATAAACCACCAATAATGAAAGCGGCAATGTTGACAATACCGCTAAGGTCATCAAGTAGAAGGTGACAATAATAAAAATGTCAATATCATCGCAGCTACAATTTCATCTTGAACTTTGAAGATTAGAAAAAAAATGTGTTTTCTGTTCAGCAGATTTATGTAGTTCCTCAAACAAGTTCAACTACCACCAGACAACATAAAGCCAAATTTTGTATGTGTAGAGTTTACAGGCACCCCAAAAATTAAAGATACCAAAACAAATCAGTTAAAGAACGGGACAAAAAACTGCGACAGTCAGCAAGTAAAACAAAAATAAATGTGGTTGAGTTAGAAGATGACAGACAAGAAAACAAAGAGCTGTTAAGCAGTCGTACGATAAGACAAAAATGAACATGGTCGTACAACCCAGCTAAGATCAAGATTTTATATAGGATAGATATTGTTGAAGTATCAAAATAAACTGGCTTTGGTTCATGGTTGGTTGTCAACACTGTATATATCGTCTCCTAGAAATGCTATTGTAATGTTTTCAATGCTAATATCAAAGTTTTGCAATTCAAGTTCAATCAAATAGCTCAATACTTTACACTACTATTATTGCTGTGCTTCTGGTTGGTGCTTTTCACCAACATGATGAACTAAATAGGGTGGCGACCACAGTTATCTGCTTTTTGCTTATAAGTCGTATTATGTACATTGACGGATGAATTCGAAGGTGTGTGGGAGTCAGTACCTTTAGCATAATGTGTAGTGAACAAATTAAGCGAACGATTTCGTTTAATTGAAATGAGGCTTCCTGTGAAACCAGAAAATGAAATCACAGCTTTTACTGCAAGGCAACAAAAACCTTCAAGAAGCTCAAGAGAAAAGCGTGTATCTGAGGTAAAGAAATCTGAATAAGAAAATGCTTTAAATATCACAAGGCGGTATGCATTGCGAAATATTGTTCACAGAAAGCATTAGGAAATACAGTTAAAGAAAAAGAAAGGGCTGAAAAACCTGAGAGGTTGGTACAGCAGCAGAATCTAGGTCATGGCTTGCTGATTTTGGCGCTTGTTTCCATATGACATAAACCAAAGATTATTTTGTGACTTATGAAGCTTCTATGACATCAAGGGAAGTGCAAGTCAAAGGAAAATGGATTTGAAATTCTTTAGAAGGCGTATAGTATGTTCCAGATGTAAGCAGAAATTTAATTTTTGTCTCCCATACAATTGTTAAAGTTTCCATATTCAAAGCGGACAAATATGGCTGTTGCTTGATGGAAATTTCAGATATTCAGCTATGTGGAAGGCGGAACAAACGTGGGCTGTATATACTATCTATGCGAGTGCATATGCCAAAATCAGCATTAGAAGTACATATATGTGGCTTCAACATTGGAGACCTTACAGTTGCGGCATGAGCGCTTGTGCCATCAGAACAAGCGTCATATGCAAAATCTTTTTCAGCAGGGAGGATGGGATGTCCCAGTAGAAGAAGAATTATGTGATGGGTATATATTTGGGAAGCAGCATTGACTGAGTTTTGTAACAAGGAAGCACCGCACTGAACCAATGAAAGTTAAATCCAGTGGTGGATCACGTTACTATTTTTGCTTCGAGGATGACTTTTCAGAGTACCGCCGAGTATTCTTAAAAACAAAAAGTGAAATTGCAAACTGTTTAAAAATCTATTTAAACGAAATCAAAGTAGCAGGGCATACCGTGAAAAAATTTGTGAGTTATGGTGGAAAAGAATTTAACAACAATATTGCAAGCCCGAGGAATAAACTTGCGCATCGTAATGCCATATACTCCCGAACAAAATGGTCTTACAGAACGTGAAAACCGTACTTTAGTTGAAAGTGCACATTCAATGATTCATTCTAAAGACTTACTGATAAAATTGTGAGCTGAAGCTGTAAATATCGCTGTGCATGTTTTAAATCGATCTTGTCCTAAAGCAAAAGATGAAAAAATTACCATTTAAACTGTGGCATTCCAAACAAACAGTGGATTTAAAACACTTTCGCGTGTTCGGTACTATAGATGTTTCGCACATGTACGAAGCAGCACTGTCAAAAATGGGACAGAAAAAGTGTCGGGTTCTTCGTTGGATACTGTGACGAGAAAAATGGTTTTCGAGTATGGATTGAAAAAAAAAGGTTGTGCTCAGTCAGAATGTGATTTTTGGTCGTGAAGACGCACTAGAAAAAAGGTGCAGTTGTCAGTCAAGAAAGAAGTCATGCAAAAAGAAACTCCAGTTTCAGTGATATCTGATATACAGGCAAAAGAAGAAGTCAAATAGGAAGAGACGTCCAGTATATGTTTGGGTTTATGTTTATGTAGATGAATTTGACATTCAGGATTCTTTCAAATCGGCCATGTCATCACAAGAAGCTCGGAAGTATGCCATGGATGAGGAAATAGCGTCACTAAAAGAAAAAGATGTTTTTGATCTGGTACATGGTAAGAAAGCAATTGGTAGTAGATGGGTTCTGAGAATTAAATCAAATACAGATGGTAGTATTAAGCGTTTTAAAGCTAGGCTAGTTAAGAAAGTTTACACAGAAATACGGTATAGATTATGATAAAACATTTGGCCCTGTAGCCAGATTTGATACGATAAGGTCAGTTCTAAGTGAAAAATTGTTGCTTGCTCAGTTTGATGTAAAGACTGCTTTTCTGTGTACATGCAGCAATCTGAAGGCTATGATAAACTATATAAACTTAATAAGGGTTTATACTCATTAAAACAAGCACTTCTGTGCTGGAACGAAAAATTTGTGGATTTCTTGAAAATATCGTACATAACAGGTGTGAAGAAATTAGCAGCAGGCACAGAGCATGATGAGATACAAAAGTTTATGTGCAGTCTTAAGCAATAATTTAAAATAAGGATTGGTACATTGCAGTATTTTCTCGGACTATAAATAAACCAATGTGAAGATGGATCTATATCAAAGTGCATATACACAGAAAATCTTGGATAAATTCAAGATGACAGATTCAAATTCTGTGTTAACGCCATGTGAAAAGATAGGGGACGACCATAGAAAAACATTGAGATTGCTAAAAGTATTCCTTATAACCTGTAAATATTCTGGAGCCGCAGTTACCTTATCCAGTCAAAAGCAAAGTGTTGTACTGTCAACGACTGAGGCTGAATGTGTAGCAGCGAGTGAAAGAGCAAGTGAAAGAGCAAATGAAATCATTTGGTTGMCTTTGCTACTGTCAGAAATTACTTAGAAGAAGTACCTGCACTTGCAGGTGATAATGCAAGTGCAGTTAAGTTGAGAAATCCAGAGGTCCAAAGGCGGATAAAACATATCGACGTGCGGTATCACTTTGTACGTGAAAAATGTTGTGATGATACAATTAGTGTGGAACAGATCCCCGGAAAAAAGCAAGTGGCCGACATAATGATCAAACTATTGGCCAGAATACGATTCGAAAAATTGATAAGAATGCTAGGAATATTAGAAGCATAACGTTTATTTTGAAGGAAAGTACTGAAACATCACAATTAACTGGTTTGTCAACTCTTTATAGATTGTCTCCTAACAATGTTATTGTAATGTTTTCGATGCTAATGTCAAAGTTTTACAATTTAAGACCAATAAAATGGTTTAATATTATTGTTATTGCTGTTCTTCTGGCTCTTGCTTTCCACCAAAGCAGTCTACAGTAATGCATGAAATGTAAAAATCTATTTGGGCGGTGTGCGGCTACATTCAAGGCCAATGATTTTTTTGTTACTTTTATGTACATTTTTTGTTTGTAGCTTGTATTCTTACTTTATAAATTAAATATTATCTAGAATTAATATTTTTTATTACAGTTTGTGAAGTTTTGTTACCGTTTTCTTAGTTTTACTTTCATTATAAACTTGATTGCTGGATTTTGCTCGTTTTTTTATTTATTTTTTTAAGCCTAAACCATTTTACCGACAAGTTAGCTTAAAATGGCATAGAAAGGTAGTGTGGCGGTTCCTGTGTAGTGAAAATAATAATTTTTACCTTTTAATAGTTACTCATGCTTAGCAGCCACCTTCCTTACCCTTCGCTTCCTGTCAGTCGTCGTTTAATTGTTTTAAACGACAGTTGTAATAAAAATCAATAAATTGATCTTTCATAGCCAAGGGAAACACTACTACTACTACTTTATCAAGTCGGGGTCACCAATGTAGTAGTAGGTTGACTAAGAAGCATCTTATTTGAATTAAATACAAATTTATTGACTTTTTACAACTGTTGTTTAAAGCAATTAGACGCCGCCTGACAGGTAGCGGACGGTAAAGAAGGTGGGTGCTAAGCATGACCAACTATCTAAAAGTAAAAATGATTATTTTAACTACAAAACTGACACAGTAGTTTGTAATTTTTCTAACTCAATATCTTGATATACCGGGTCGCTACAAAGTATGGAACCAGCAAGATATTTCAGGTTGTGTTCGACCGAATTTTCTGAAATTGTGCGTGGGCCTATGAGTAATTAAAATGCATTTTCTGTAATTTTTTCAACTACGTGTCAGCTCTTGCATTTTTTTTAAATGGGAAGGGGGTCAGAAGGCACATCAGACATCATTGAAAAGGATATTTTTCCTGATTTTAAAAATGTATTACACTTGTATAATTTATTGCTTCTGAGTTGAGAAAAGTGTGATAACAAACTTGGGTCTTGCGAAAAACTTCGGGATAAAAACCACATCCGTTATCCCTAAGTAAGAACAATAACTCTAGGTGTCTCCATTTTCCTCGTGACGGGTGATAATTCACACTCACTTTGTTATTTGCAATCGCAAATTCTGATGATGATTGGTTATGGAGATAGAAGGCGAAGTTATTCGGAAGTAGTTGCACTCTACAATGCAATTTGTGAAGGTCGTGAACCAATTGGCAGATCAGCAGTTATTAAAACATTGCAAAGTTTTGACGAAACCGGCAGTGTTAAAAATTGTCAAAAACCAGGACGTCCAAAATTGCTACGAGTGAGGAAAGGCGCTTGAGTGTCCTTTCGGATGTGGAAGAGAATCCCAAGTGTTCCGTACAACAGCGTGCTCTCACTCACCACATTTGCAGAAGATCTGTTCAGAGAATTTTGAAAAAAGAGAAGTTTCATCCATACAAAATTCACTTATTACGAGAACTGAGCGAAGATGATTTCGATCGTAGAATAGAATTTTGCGAAACTGCTATGATCATGATACATGAAGATAGAAACATTTTAAATTGGATTATGTTTTCTCATGAAGCGACTTTTGGCTCAGTGGTAATGTTAATAGACATAATTGCACATATTGGTCGGACACAAATCCACATTGAATGGAGCAAGTCCACACACAACACCCACAGAAAGTGAATGTCTGGTGTGGTATTATCGGTAAGCACATTATTGGGCCGTTTTTAATCGATGGAAATTCGAATGCGGTCAAGTACACGAACACATTATATCATAACTTATTCTTCTGTTCCCTAATCGTGAAAATGCTACGCGTCCTTCTGAACAGATATGGTTTCAACAAGATGGTGGATCGCCCCATTTAACAGTCAACGTTCATGAATATTTATAAGGGTATCTAAAAAATCGTATTTATGCTGGTCGGCCACATAATACAGAAGATTTAAAAGGACGAATCAGGGCAAAAATTCAGAACTTACCTCCAGATATGCTACAAAGAACATTAGAAAACTTTTACTCAAGACTGCATTACTACCAGGAAGTAAATGTGGAACGTTTTGAGCATCTTCTGTAATGTAAATTTGAAAAAATACTGCATTTTTCACGAAATCATGTTTTTCTTTTTTACTTTTGGGGTACCCAATTCACAATAAATTGATCAAACTAGACGAAAATTATCACCAGTCAAGGAAAAATGGTAATACCAGTCTCAATTATTGTATTTACACATTTTTTGAAATCAGGAAAAAATATCCATTTCAATGAAGTAACCCCCTTCCCATTATCTTTTATTTGTTAGCTGCGCCGAAAAATTTTGCTATATTTACATTTTTGAAATATTTATGATCAAAAATGCTCCGGGTGATACCTATGTCATTTTATTAGACGAATCTCCAACAAACCAAATTATGAGTAGAACTAACCGAATCGACTTCCGCAACACCATCAACGGCAACAAAACTCTAACCTGTAAGGCGACGGCGGATTGGCGGCGAGCTCCAACTTCCTGTACGACTCCTCGATCGGACTGAGTATGTCGGTGACGCTGAACGGCGTCGAGTGGTGCAGCTGCTGCAGATGGCTCAAGACCTGCGGGTTGCCCTGGTGATGGTGGTGCTTGGGGCTCAGGCTCATCGCCAGCTCAACCCCATTGAGCTCGGGCAGCAGCCCGTGCAGGTCACGGTCCGGCACGACGGGGCCCTCTCCGTAGCCCCCACCTGCAGACATGGACCCCAAACGGCACCCCTCGGAAGCTCACACTGCCATCCACCCGTACGACGGCGCCGCGGTCATCCACCGGTCACTTCTTGTACTACTTAATTCGCGACGAAAAGAGTGCCACTCGAGGCGCGCTTCCGATACCCGAATTCAATAAACAAACCGCCTAACTATATAAATAAATCAGCGATCGAGCTATAGCACTCTGGAGCACACTTGATGTAAGACTCTTTAGCTGCGAAGTGCGCTTAACTTGGCCTAAGCGTACTCGTAGAGTGTACTCGAAGCGTACACGGCACTTCTGGAGCGGGCCCGTCGAATCTCGGCGGTCGCGCGGCCAATCGCCGTCGACGGGGTGCGACGGTGGGCGGGCCCAGATCCGCGGTCGGGGATCCACCGGTTTCGCCCGCCGGAGCGCCCGATTTTAGCCCCAGCGTCGTCCGACGCAAGTGCGGTTCGCGTCCGGGCTTTCGGGGTAGAATCGCGCGTCGCCGTCGAGGCGTGTTCCGACAATCGGAGGCTTTCGAGTGGCTTTGGGGGTACGCCTAGCTCGCCGGTCCTATTGTACAAGCACTTTACGAAACAAGAGGAGGAATACTTCAACGTGATATTGTATATTTATATGGTTTTATTGGGCGTATTGATTGAGGCCCGGGCTCACTTTTAGTGGCGTTTTGATTTGAGATTTTTAATGGAGAAGGCAGACGCTGGAAATGCTCTGGATTGTCACTAAATATGTGGATAATCGGGTAGGATTTTTGGGAGCCATGATTTCAGTAAACACCTTTATTGTGGAGGGCGTACTAAATCATTTGTTTTATCATTATGATACAATAATTCTTGTAGACATACATACCTACCTTAGTAGGCGTTAACTTTGCAAATGCTGCAGGACTAGAACTCGTGACCCGATTATTATACAGGGTGTGCAGCAGTGGAAGCCCATGACGGTGAACGGTGGAATTTTGCCACCCAAGCCAGTAGCGGCTCGTGACGCATTGCAAGGGTGAGGCTTAATGGAGTCTTTGCAGTGATTAACAGTTCTTCACGGTGTAGACTACTTTTTTGACCAACATTGAAATATAGTTGTTTTTAAATTTAAGTCGAACCCGATAATTATGCATAATAGGAAGGAGTCGAGAAAAACTGTAAAAAATATAACTTTAGTAGGAAAGTATGTAGACAGCAAAGAAGTAAAAAAAAAACACTCCCCAAATTTTGAAAGCACGTGAAACTCTATTTTAACAAAATGCCATAATGTTCAGGTAATGCATTTTAGTAACATATTCATTCATTTTTAGTACCAAACTGTTTCAACTTGGATTTTCAGCTCCATGCATGCAAAGATAATATTAAGTAGGTTTCATAGAAACTTTGAAATTTATAGAAATCCTAAAACTAATACAGTTGTTTTTGAAATATTAAAATTTTTTCTTAAAATCCCCGTCCCGTAATTGTATAAGGCTATTTCCTTTTGTTTGAAAACGTCTGTTTTATAACACTTTTGAGTACTTGTACCAATGGCCCATTGCAGCACCTGAAAGATGGGCATAATAGACACCCATACTAACCTAGGTCTGTCAAACGCTTTTTCCGTTTGATTCTGTTCAGCGAGTAAACAAAAGCGCTTTTTGTGTGAGTGAATTAAAGTAGATTATTACTAAGTAGTCAAAATTCTTTAAGGAAGAAGACACCTTCTGCTGCTTTGATAAGGTTGCATATAACGAACCACGGGCAAGTTATTTAACTCATTCTGTTATTAATTTCATTTAATTTTTCAAGAATTGGCGTAATTAAAATTTTGTAATTATTCTATTAAAACTTCACGAGCACTATTGCATTTCTTTAAAAAACCTGCAGTGCTTCTTAAAAATTAAAAGTTATGTTGGAACAAATATTTACACAAAATAATGCAAAAATCCGAAAACTGTCGTGCTTGGTATTTGGGTGAGAAATTAAATTCAGCAACGAGTTTTAAAAAACTGTCGAGGTGTAGTGCTATTTCCATTAATTACTAAGCTGGTCTGGTGTTTTGCTGCGAGCTGAATATACTTCTTTTTTCAGTGTCGCCTGAACCAAAAGTCCAACGGTGTTAAATCAGTGGACCTATATTCAACCCATATATAGAATTTCCTGTTTAAAAAATACAGAGCTTCATCATGTTGATATACGATATTAATTTTTGCTCTTCTAGAAGTTCCGGTAACTTTTCCTCTAAAAATTGCATGGAGGTACCTGCCTGGGCCAATAATTTTATTGTCTAAAATTCCACACCACACTGTTACAGAATCTTGGCTGTGCTGATTGACCTGTGCAATTTTTCGGAGATTTTCTATGCTCCACATGAGGGTATTTTTTCTATTACATTTCATAAGATATATCAAAAACTGTAACGTAGTGCTCTTAACAAATATGTTACTCAGAATGAGGTCTTTCGATTAAAAATAACAAAGTTGTATCTCAGTCAGTTGACGCTCAATTGTTTTTTACTATCCTCATCAGATTGATCGTGAAAATTTAAGGAACTTTCTAATTTAAACCATTCTACAACTATAAAAAGTAAGCTATCGTAGACACTTAACAAATATGCTGGTGTAATCCAGTTATAGTGCTCATCCATTTAACGTTTATTTTTAAAATCTCAGAGAAAAATGTTTCGATTCAAATAAAAGATATAATGTGTAAGAGCTACTCTCATTTTATGTAGTATTTCTACAGGTTGTTCGGTTTTCGAGTAGGTATAAAATCAAACTTTATTTTAAATAGACCATTTAGTGGCCCAGCAAGTTAACTGTGCCTATAGTCTATCTCCGAAACCGTTGAACTTAAAGGACACGTGTCGTCGTATTTTTGCTTATACTATGGATACTCAAGATCAGGTATAAGTACAAATTAGTTTTATTTTAAAAATGCAAGTTCGGTATGATACTCGAAAACTGTATATAATAGGTAACTTTATTATTGAGTACTCCTTAGACAATATACTGTTTACTAGAAACATTAATTCCTTAAGATTTAAAAATAAATCTGCAAAATGGAAGCGGCAGGATATTTCAGGTTTTGTTCGACCGATTTTTCTGAAACTGTGCATGGGTAATTAAAATGCATTTTCTGGAATTTTTCAACTCCGTGTGAGCTCTGGTTGCCGAGATATGGGCGCAAGTTAAATTTTTTTAAATGGCAAGGGGGTCAAAAGGAACATCATTGAAAAGAATATTTTTCCTTGTTTTAAAAATTTATCACACGTGTACAATTCATTGCTTCTGAGTTGAAAAAAGTGTAAATACAATAATTGAGCCTGATAAAGAGCGAAAAGAATGAAAGCAATTTTCTTTATCGCTAAAATAGACAAAAAAGCTAGGTATTGCCATTTTTCCTTGACTGGTATGATAATTTTAGTCTACTTTAATCAGTTTGTTGCGAATCGGGTACCCTAAAAGTAAAACAGAAAAAATGATTTCGTGAAAAAAACAGTATTTTTTCAGATTTACATTACAGAAGGTGCTCAAAATGTTCGTCATTTATTTCCTGGGCGGCATTACTGCCTTGAGTAACAGTTTTTTAATGTTCTTTGTAGCATATTTGGAGGTAAGTTCTGAATTTTAACCCTGATTCGTCCTTTTAAATCTTATGCATTATATGGTCGATCAGCATAAATACGATTTTTCAGATACCCCCACAGGAAAAAATTAAGCGGCGTCAAATCAGGGGAACGTGCTGGTCATTCTATCGCACCTACCAATCCATCTGTCTGAAACCATATCTGTTCAGAAGGACGGGCAGCATTTTCACGATTAGGGAACAGGCGCATAAGTTCTGGTATAATGTGAAGACGCAAGAACTGTAAATACTTGACCGGATTCAAATTTCCATCGATGAAAATACCCAATAATGTGCTCACCGATAATACCACACCAGACATTCACTTTCTGAKGGTGTTGCGTGTGGATTTGTTCCATCCAATGTGGATTTGTGTCCGACCAATATCTGCAATTATGTCTATWCACATTACCATTGAGGCAAAGAGTCGCTTCATCAGAAAATATAATCCAATTTAAAGTGCTTCTATCTTCATCTATCATGTTCGTAGCAGTTTCGCAAAATTCTATCATACGATCGAAATTATGTTCGCTCAGTTCTTGTAATAAGTGAATATTGTATGGATGAAACTTCTATTTTTTCAAAATTTGTTGAACAGATCTGCGAATATGGTGAGTGAGAGCACGCTGTTCTATAGAACACTTGGGATTTTCTTGCACATCTATACATAAAAAGACATTCAAGCTACTTTCGTAGCAACCTTTGGACGTCCTGGTTTTTGACGATTTTTAATACTGCCGTTTTCGTCAAAACGTTGCAATGTTTTAATAACTGTTGATCTGGTAGTTGGTTCACGATCTTCATGGAATGGATTGCAGAGTGCAACTACTTCCGAATAACTTCGCCTTCTATCTCCATAAACAATCATCATCAAAATTTAGATGCGATCATGTTCAGTTAACTGAGGCATTGCGATTCCAAATAACAAAGTGAATGAAAATTATCACCAGGTACGAGGAAAATGGAAACACTTAGAGTTTTTGTTCTTACTTAGCGATAACAAATTTGGTTTTTATCCCAAAGTTTTTTGCAAGACCCGAGTTTGTTATCACACTTTTCTTAACTCAGAAGCAATAAATTGTACAAGTGTGACACATTTTTGAAATCAGGGAAAATATCCTGTTAAATCATGTGCCTTTTGACCCTCCTTTCGATTAAAAAAAATGCAACTTGCTCCCATATTTTGGAAACGAGAGCTGACAATAGTTGAAAAAACTGCAGAAAATGCATTTTAGTTACCCATGCACAATTTCAGAAAAATCGGTACTTTGTAGCGACCCTGCATATGTATTCTATTTCTTTTCTTTTTCTATGACGCCTCCCTTCCTTAATTTGTTTATTTACTTTCAAAACGTTATTTCAACTCGTGTGAGACTATATTATGAGGTTCTCATTTTTGACAAAGATTACAGGCGTAATCGAATCGTCACATTAATAATTTTTTGTCAGTGTTTTATACTGACAGCCATCTATCCGAAAACATATTATCTTAGATCAAGGTATTCTTTATGTCTCAGTGTAAAAATACCCATTCTTTTGTTATATTTTGACCCGAAACAAAAATCTGTTAGCGCTTCTGCCCTTCGGGCCGAACTAAAAACGAGTGCCTACAAACTCAGTCGGAAGACTTCTGACACAGGCACCAAGTTATGAGAGCCTTTCCTCGAGAGTGCTTCTCTCTAGTGTGCTCAAAGTCCAGTGCTACAAGCACCCCGGTCCGTCAATGTGCCAACCCGCTATAGAGCCGTATAATACCTAGAGGACACTAGCGCCACCACCACCATTATGATAATCAAAGAAGCCTCTGCGAGCCCATCAAATGGAGCAGCTGATAAAGTTTGTTTCTCTTTTCAACCTGCACACACGAAGTGTATTAGGGTAGCTCAAGGAGTTGTTGAGAACATTAGTTTGAAATTCGTTGGTAATTTGGCATCGTACTACAGCACGTTATTAAATAAATTCACGACTGGTCGGCTAGTCACTTACTTAATAATCTATACCGAGTGACGATAAAATAAGGCATAAAATTCAAAATAAGGGTTATTTGAAAAAATTGGAAAAAAATGCTGAAACAGGTACTTTGCTCTTGATACACAGCAGTACGTTAGTACGTCAAAGATTAATAAAACCATAATATGCATTTTTTGTCTCATTCTAGCATTTATTATCTAAAGAAGTTGATCATTATGTTATTATTGTTGGCATAGAAAAAACAATCAAAATACCTTGGCACACTTGAAAAACGTGCATAAAATGATATTCAAAACAATTAAACAAAGAATTACTGAATATTAATATAGGTAAGTTTAAACCGCGAATATCTACAATAGGCAAAAACCACCACAATACACATGTTATATCTACAATGATGTATAACACTGTATTCCGGAAACAACATTCTTACAAACATACTGTACCTACGCAATTGAAATAGAAATCTTCTTTTCCTTTATTGCTACCAACGTAACATTGCATTTTACAAATATCCTACACTAACCCTCCCCCCCCCCCGGTTAGAACTTAACTTTAATCCGTCACTAAATTAAAATTAGTTACATTACAATTAATTGTCTTGTTTAGGTTCCTCTTACTTCTTCTAATCTTCCCAAAGCCTCGTCGGCATCGTTTACAATGCATTTTCTGTTTTCCTAACAATATTGTAATGTAACATACCCAGGTTCGTAGATGAGATGTGCTCGTCCAATACTTACCTACGTTGTATTATTTTAGTTAAACGTACCTTCGATGCACTGCTTACTCGCGTAAATAGGGAGATTTGATGTAATCATAAATAATACGAAACAATCTCAAAACATCTAATTTATTACTAAACAAGATCAAATTTGGAGGGCTAACAAATTGTAGCAATGCTGCTAAAAATTGTTATTTAAAACAACGAAAGAACTGCCAATTCTAGATCTGTGTTCGATATCACTTTCACTCTCAAGATTCAAAACTGAAGAGATTTTTGTTAGCATACACCACTATGGTCAGCAGGTACTGAGGTCCCATGCGGGAGGCAACTCAGCTATATACTTGAATGGTTTGGTGCAAAAATCTTGGTTTTTATTTTACCAGATGTTTGCCCAGCACGGGAGAAAATATTAATTCATGCATCAAGGCTCTAACATCACACTTTTAAGCATCACATATAACTATTGCTGCGTGGATACAGCTAATCAAAGAATGCGAGAACACAGTTAAGAAAATGACATAAATAGTTTAAAAAGAAGACTACAACAGCAGCATAGTTTGCAATGTTACCGTTGACTCCAACTACAGCATGTATCCTAATTAATTAATTAACAGAACAGTTTGAGTTAAACAACTGCGTTGATTTGATGACAATGGTGTTTGTTTAAAACTAATTACATAATGTTATTGAAAAAGGAACACAAACAATAAAAATTGAAACAGTACTAACCTGTGAACAGTTGAAGGAACACACTGAAACTGAAGCGCATCTGTTTCTCGTCCACTTAAGAACCTACCCCCTCGAACGTCGCAAATATGCCCCATTCCCAAAAGCGATAAGAAATATAAACTGAACAATTTGAAAGGCAATATGAATAAAATACAGAAATTTGAAGATGGCATACCTGGTTACTTCAATATCATTCTCTTTATTAGCGGCAATAGCACTTTCGTTTATATTATTTTTACAATTTGATTTATGTGTCTACGCCATGTTTGCCCTAATAAAGAAATTTAAACAATGTAAGTTTTAGAACCTATTTTCTTTTTGATAACACCCTTAATGCATGAGGGTTTGTTTACAATTCTGTAGTCTTGTACAGCTACAGTTTCATCTACACAAAACTCCCTTCTTCTCTTTCTCGCGTAGTATTTAGCTTGCTTCCCTTGCATGTTAACAACATTACCTAAATAATTGCCTAAATAATCGATATGAATTCGCTGCCAAGGTGTTTGTGGGTATTCCCAACTTTTCCAGGGTTCTTTAGGGCGAGAGTTTAATGCTTTTAAAGCAAAATTTACAACTTTTGATCAATTTCTCAATGGCACTATAGATATGAGTCCACTATACGTATGAGAGGGCTAAACTCTTTGTCTTGATTATCCCCAAATGCGTCGAGTTAAGAGTTTTTAAAAAGTGGTTCCTCCAACTTAAGGCTATTACTATCTTTATGACTTAACATCGGGCAGTTGTCAACAATAGAAAAATTAATTTTAAATTTAATGTAAGGCTTAAATCCAGCCAGCCTAATCTTCAATTTTAAAAAATAATCGATATTACACCATCTTAAGCAGATGCGATCTGGATTTGTTTCCAATCAATAGGTAACTCATCATGTTTTGAAATTCAGATAAGTATTTGCGCAATCATCCTCTTTAACAAATTCATGCAAGAGTAACCTTGAAATCACCTCAGGTTCGTTATCTTCTGATCTCATATGAAAAACTGGACAAAAACAAGGCCCAACGTTGTAATCTATATGCAGTCAGAATTGGTAAACTTTTTTTTATTCCCAAATAATACTACTAAACATTAAGCATCAGTCTTAGTAACTAATTTTCTACCATAAAGGTATTGAATTTTTTTTATCCCTATTACTGCCAAGGCCTTTTTTCTACTCAAAGGTAGTTTTGTCGGTTTTCATTTAACATATTTGGGAAGCGAATGCTACAGATCGTTCATCGTCTTTATTGTACTGGTGCGAAATCATGGCACCAATACCATAAAATTAATTGTCTACCGTCAGAACCACTGGTAACTCAGGGTTGTAATGCACTAAAATAGGAGATGATGACAAAATCCTTTTTACTCGATCAAAAGCTATCGAGCATTCATTTGACCAAATAAAAGTTACATTTTTCTTGAGTAAATTGTACAACGGTTGAAATATTATTGAAGAAGCGTTGGATATGAATTTATTATAAATATTACCAAAGCTCAAAAAATATTTAAGTTGGGTTACATTTTCAGGCACCGGAGCCTGTAAAATTGCCCTAACTTTATCATGTGTAGTATGCAACCCCTATTTATTGATTTTGTAACCTAGATGAATAATTTATTGCTTAAAAAATCGCATTTACTCATTTTAACAGTAAGTGATCTTTCTCTTAACTTTTTGAATACTTCATGAACCCTTAAAAACATGTTCTTCACGATTCCGCCCTGTTACCAGTATATCATCTAGGAAACAAACTACGCCATCTAATCCGGCTAAAATAGTTCCCATTATGCTTTGAAATATCGCGAAAGATTTGTTATCCCAAACGGGAGCCTATTATAAGAGAGAACCCCTTTAGGTGTATTTAATAGTAGTCAAAACTTTAAAATTCTCTTCTAATTTTACTTGCTGGTAAGCGTGACTAAGATCTATCTCAGTAAATTCTACACCCCCTTGCAATTTACTGAAAAGTTATGCGAGGCAAAGGATATACATCTACCTGAAGTACTGGGCTGAGGGTGATTTTATAGTCACCACATATTCTAATTCCATCCTCGTCGCCACTTGTAATGTCTTTACAGACAGAGTTAGCGGTTAGTACCCAATGAATAATTACCACTTGAGGGTAGCGTCTTTATTCTGTGTTCTGCAGTGCAATACACGTGTTATCTCTACCATGATGCATGACACTCTGACAAATTATATACCCAAACCTTCCTCGTGAATCACTATATCTATTGGTGAAAACCGTCTGAAAATACCCTCAGTAGTTTTTGAGTTTATCACGTTTATTTGTAATATGCTAGTGAACTATACAGGATGTTTCACAAATGATAATGACCCTGACGAAATTAAAAGTGCAACCCAAAATTAATTGTCATAGCCAATGTGCTTATTTTACAGAATGGTATTATTTTAAAAATAAATTGGGAATCCATGACGGCTATGCGCTATAGTACCTGTATTTATTAAAAGTCAAAATGTATTCAAATAATGAAAAAACGGATATGATTTTGATTTATGGTGAATGCAAGAAAAATGCTTCCGCTGCTGCCCGTTTATACAGACAACGTTTTCCAAATAGAAGAGCTCCTGCCGATACAATTTTCAAAAGACTTGAATTAACTTTAAGGACAAACTGGCCACCACTGAAAAAGTCAAGAAAAAGAACAGCAACAGGCCCTGGCAGTGAAATTAGAGTATTGGAAATGATTGACGAAAATCCTCATATTAATCAAAGGGTAGTCTCAAGAGCAACCGGTATTAGTCTGTCTTCAGCACAACGAATAATTAAAGGCAATCAATTTCATCCGTATCACTTGCAATTGGTTCAGAACCTTAAATGAGACAGATCCTAAAAGACTGGATTTTTGTAACATTTTTCGGAAACGCTAAAATTTGAATGTGAGATTTTATGACAACATTTGCTTCTCAGATGAAGCAAGGTTTTCTAATAATGGTGGAGTTAACAAACATAATATGCGCAAGAAAATCCACGTTGGATTCGAGAAGGGCATTTTCAAACTATCTACTCGACGAACGTCTGGTGCGGAATATTGGGGAATCAAATTGTTGGGCCTTAATTTTTTCGTGATAGTTTAAACTGCAATACTTATCTAAATTTTTAAAAAAACATTTTACCGGTACTTCTACAAAATGTAAATTTACAAGTAAGACAAGATCTATGGTTCCAACAAGATGGGGCACCTGCGCATTATCATAGAATAGTGCGAAATCATCTTGATTTGGTTTTGTCTAACCGAAGAGGTCAAATCAATCCTTGCCCACCGAGAAGCCCGGACTTTACCCTTTTGGATTTTTTTTTGTGCGGGGAATGGTAAAAGAGCAAGCATACCAAACACCAAGTAGAACACTTAGAAAATAAAATACGTGATGCATGTAGATCCATCACTCCAGAAAAGTTAATGGATGTTAAAAGATCGTTTTGGGCACGAATTCAAGCTTGTGAAAATAGCGGAGGGCGACATTTTGAGCATTTATTACATTAATGTTATCGAATAAACATTATTCAAAAATAAAATTTGTTTTACAATACCGAATTTACTTAAAGCAAATGATTGAAGTTTATGTGAAAATTTACGAATTTATAAAGCTCTCTAAGTTTTATATTTTTTAAGACGATGAAGAATTATCGATGTTACCTCTGCAAATGTATTTTGGTTGCATTTTTAATTTCGCCAGGGTCATTATCATTCGTGAAACATCCTGTATTATACTCTGCAGTAAGCCAAACTATAAGCATAAACCGCAGACGAATTTTGTGTTTTCAACAGCTGTATGAAGTATATTTCATATGTATACAGATAATATACTGCATTGCGTCCATATAGGTCTAGATAGGGTATTTCTATGAATGGCGTAATCTGACTGTACCATCAGTGCCTCGAAAGCTATTTAAATCAAATCGATTGCTATCAGTGCCCATTCAACGCGCCTCTTGTATCTGATAGGTGTATCTAAACTTTTAAACTCTATTACAGCTATTTACACACTGGCGGTCACTACCGATTAGCATTGTTACGGATGTTGCCAACAATGGACGGTGATTTTTCTGTAGCGATTGTAAACGAGCAGTGGGTCGTGAAAATAAAAGCGTGTGGTTTGGGAGAATGTAAATCGAAAGGTACGGGGGTATTCGAGCGGTCACGATTGAAATTTAAAAAAAAAGTTTAATGTAGTGTGATTGATAGTTAGCTAAGGGCAATCCCCGGCTTCAACTTTCTGACGTTTTTTTTTCACTCGAGAATGTTTATAAAGTTCATGACGTCTTTGACAAAGATTACAGGTGTAATCGAAACGTCAGGCCAATAATTTTTTTGTAAGTGTTTTAAAACGACAGCGACCTTTCAGAGAAAATATTATATTATATTATGGACGCTGAAAGCATTCACCCTTGTATAATTATTATTATTGTTTAGAAGATACAGCATCTACAAGTTCCGATATTATTTTGCTTGGTAGTGTCGTTATCATGGCAACTAGAGAAAAGAGGTAGCGAAGGTAATTAAACACAGATTCTAATTCTAAGATTTCCCATCCGCATTTTATGAATAAATCTCGGATTTATTTGCTTTGATTTGTAACATAATGTCAAATATGCCCTTTGATGGGAAACTTGGTAACTTGGAAATATTTTTAGTGAATTTTCCTGGTACGTTTTTATAAAAAAAAATCCCCCAAAGCGAAAGTGTGAGTGATTTTCAAGATCCAGCTGCTCCGTACCGTTAGTGAATCACTTTGTATATATCTGCAAAAAGCCCATTAAATCTCCTTATAATCATTATAATATATCGTACAGGTAATAATAACTCGAATTAATTATTAGCTTCTGTACGAAACTATGTAATGATTTTTAATATTTTTATTTGAACAATTATAAACAGCAAGGGAAGTATCCGATGTCCGGTGACAATTAAAAAACATAATAGTGTTGATGACTTCTTTCAAACAAGACATTCATAATAAGATTTGTGGGCAATTGTCAGTTGAAAGTTGTTATTACGAGTTTGCGATGCAAAAGGTCCAGTATACAGCCGCTACTTGTTATTTAGTGTTTATATAGGTTTGTGAGCTCTTAGGGATAGATGAATTAAATGTTCATAATTCGCTTGGTGTAATAGTGCCAATTTTCAAATTTTTTAAAATAAAATTGCGCATACGACCTTCCCAGTGTGTTACCAAGGGGCCCAATTGTTTAAATTTTTAGTATCACCATTTTTTTCTTTTTAATTTGTTAAAAAAATAATAGTAAGAAATTTTGCAAAAATAAAAAAATTGGCCCCTTCAGAACATTAAAACCTTTCATTTAAAAAGGAAATGATTTAAAAATTCTTGTTACTTTTGAAGATATTCGTTGTTAAGTTTACATAGTGTGTACATCCGTTGATAAGGCTTTCGCTATTATCAGAATTTGTTGCTATCCACAAATCTTTCATGATGACCTAAGAGAGCCAATCTGTTCAAAAAGCAGTGCTGTTTTGATACTTTGTACCTTACACTTAAACAGAAACTACTAAAAACGTTATCATCGCTTTCGCTTTCACGTTTTTATTCGGATCATCTGAATTTAGAGAATTTTCTAATAAGAGCTCTATATTTGTTTAACTTTTAGTGCCTGTTTGATGGCCTTTACTTATCAGCACGTCCCAGGCCATATTAATAAAGCAAAACGTGTAGTAAACAGAACGTTCCTACTTTATTTGCATAGCACTTGATGCTGCTTTAGATGCTTATTGCGAATATTGGGCGAATATAACGGTCTGGAAGGTACACCAACGGAACACTAGCCTCTAGCGTTAGTAACGAGATGGTATTTGTGGCTATTTACAACGAGCATGTGTCAATCGGTCAGATGTATATTTTATATTTCTTTTTTATTCGTGCTGAACACACTAGTGCGAGGTAGATTCTCTTCCTCGTTGTGCACCCTAAAGAAAAGTCGCTTGTTGAGTGTTGTCTAAACAAACTATACATTTTACGGCAAGCAGATGATCTTTGGATACAGTGCTTGTTCATGAAATACACACTGCACCTAGAAAACGAAAATCGAGTTCGAAAGAGGGCTAAAATGCAGGACTATACAAATCGGTGGCGATAAAGTAACGCATATAATTCAAAACGTGTTACCTATAATTTGCAGAAATTCGAAGAAACGCTGAAACGGGTAATGAAGATTTAGATTTCTTTTAAGACTGTTCAAACGGGACAGTCTGTTACTATGACGAAGATCAGCATTTTTTTTTGCTTTAATGGAACCATACGCGTTTTCGTGTCATTCGAATCCTTGTTATCTGATGAATTCAACCGTTGTTATTTGGGATAAAAAGCAATTCAACTTGTGCATAAATATGAAGTTCAATAATAAAACAATTTAATAAATTAACAAAGTTTAGAATAAACAAAAAAAATACACACCTAAATGTTGAAATTGCAGTCCATTTACAACTTGAACGTTTGGATGTAGAAATCGCATTTCAGCTCGAATGCTAGCTTGTAATTCTTCCAGTATGTGTGGACGGTTTGCGTATACTCTACTTTTTAAGTGACCCCAGAGAAAAAATCTAAAGGAATGTTCGTTCGTAACCGCAGTTGGTTGGTGTTCGTATCATTTCTCACTTACTCCTAAGACAAAGTGTTTACATATCTTCTAGTGAATATAGTCTTACTGTGTGTAGCTAAATACTCGTGGAGTGCTAACATAGTGCATTTGACCAATGTACTTCTGCATATCCGGCATTTTCGATCCACTTGTTTTAATGTATTTTTCTTATGGTAGTTTGTGCATGGTGTCTGGACAGCTGAAATTAGACTGTCAGTTTCGGCTTTTAGTCCTGAGCTACGCAGCCATATTGTCGATACTTCTATATCAATAGCTTCGCTATCTAGCATTTTGTAAACCTGCTGTTTTTAAATAACTGAACCTTTTCTTTTTCTGTTTTAGATTTTTAATATTCCATTGATTTTTGCTAGTTGTTACCTGGTTCCATGCCATACTGTCAATTTATCTGTGAACCTTCTTTGGTTATTGAGTATAGTGCTTCCTATGCGTAGTATTCTTTTAAACTTTGTATTTATCATTTCCTTTTTCAATGAAGTCAGTAATTACAACAATGTCAATGTTGTAGGCGGTGTCTAATTCGAGCAACCCTCTTCTACCATTTTGTTTTTTTATGTAAATCCTTTGCACATCAAATTTTCATTTGTAGGAGTTGTTTGTATATCCGTGTCAATTTCAATTCTTTTTGAGGGCATCATTTCTTAATACTTATCTGTTTCTTGTGCTGTATGGGTTCATTAAGGATAAATATACAGGTACTAATTTATTTATTTTCACCAATTTTGTATATATTTCTTAGAATTAGGCTAGAGCGTGCACTGTATCTCTCTAAACATATATTACAATACTACAAGAGCTTTCGATAGAGTTAATGTGTACCGGGTACTTAATAAAGTTTCAATTCATGATTTGATTTTGAGCGAAAAAAAAACAACATTAAACTTTATTATACAAAAATATGTATTTGTATTCTTAAGGGACGGCAATTTTTGTCTTTTTGTCCGGAATGACATGACCCCTAGAGTGGGAGCAGTTTCTTCCTAAAGTTACCGGTTTTTTTGGCATACTTTAGATATTATTGCGTTCACTGTGTTCTTTATAACATACCTTGGACTTGCCGCCATTGGCATCTGATGCTTTACATAATGCCTCCATTTTCGGGGCCTCTTAGAGTATTATAGTTTCCCTCAAATCATGCGACGGTCGCAGTAAATCAAATAGCTGCCCGACGTATTAAGAGCTCCAAAATATCAAGATCATTCTAAAGCAATCAAAAGAGAGCTTTTCTGGTCCAAAAATATTTGAGTTTTTAAGAAAATCGACACCGATGAGATATGTTAAGACAATTCTTATCCTTTAATATCGATTCAGATATTAATGCATGTCGTAGTTGACATGTTTTGGGTATACGTTAATCGTAAWTAGCCAGGAACGCGAATGGACCATTTTGGATGTGGGCCTTGATAATTTACAACAAGCCGGAAGCACTTTTGCTGAATTATGCGAGACGGCATATCTTTTCGTAAAAGACATCCTTTTGGAGCAATCCAACCTGTAATTACCCACCATTAGAGGCAATCGGGTGGCATTGTGCTCAAGAGGCACCAGCGGTATTGAGCCTGTCATTACAATTTGSGTCCTATTTAGTTACGTMACCCTCCACGAGCTTTCGGGGCGGATTATAAAACGTTGAAATAGGGAATGGCGGTAAAAGGAATACAAAACTTAGGAAGTATGGATTATACACACATATAAAGTAGGTATCTGTCAATTTCGGAATGAATTTCCCACTACTGAACGTGGACAATTTTAATTCTCACGTGTATTGCCAAACAGGAGCATATAATTTTCTTTTTAATTGATAATATTATGTACCGTTACCGTTAGAAGGAGAAACTCCTTAACGTTACAAATGAGAATATCGCAATTTTAGAGTTTAATTGTAATTTACGTTTTTTTCTGTGGCGTCGCCAGGGGTGGGCCAGGGTGTGCACAGCCCCACCCAGAAAAAGTCCAGTCCCACCCTGGTGCCCACCCAAAAAAATCGACATTTGAAACTGCAATGTTATACCTATAAAGATACAAAATGAATAGCAATAAAATATTAATTTTTGAGGTTCCGTCTAGTAGTTCTGTTGTAGTGAGTAACCGTTAAGTACTGATTCGGGAGTGACGACAAAATTTTAAGATTTCTTAGGTAGAGTCCAAATAGAACTTTCTAGAGCATTCTTCAAAAATCACCAATAAGGTTATTTTTTTAAAGACTAATAGATCGGTCAAGACAAACTTTCAACACCTCTTTCAGTTTTCAAATAGAACTTTCTACAAAATTCGCAGGAAATCACCAAGGGGCTTAGTTTTTAAGGACTGGATCGATCAGTGAAGACATATTTTCAATATTTTTTTTCAGTTTCGAATAATGGAACTTTCTAGAACAATAGGGTAAATTGATTATCAAAATTATATTTTCAATACATTTTTAGGAAAAATTATATTTTTATATCATTTTCGGTTTCCAAATAGAACTTTTGTAGAACACTTTTAAAAAATTACCAACAAGGTACTTTCGGTCGAGCTTTGGTTAAAGAGGGGTAATTCTATGTTTTCAAACTAAAAGTTTTCAAATCAAGTTAGTGGTAATATAGAGATCAGCTGTTGAAATTCTACGAGATGACATCAAAAGAAAATATAACTCAAGGACCTTGTATGGTACTATTGATACTCGTGAGGAACTACACAGTCCTTAATAACTGGAATTTCCTTTTTTTGGGAGAATTTAGTTTTTCCAGGAAAAACTCCTGTACAGATTAACTCAAAAGGACAACTTTTATTTAAAGTACAAATTTTTATGCAAATCGCTAGGACTGTTCTTGAGATAGCAAAATACATATTTCTATACAAAAATTGCTCGTTTATAAGATATAATCATAGCCTTTTTATCAATGTTACGGGTACAGAACACAGAACACCCAAGTTCAATCGACAGAATAACCCTTGATAGTGTTGTTTAAGATGGCGTTGATAGTAATCGATTTTACGCGAATAAAAATTCATAACTCAGGTAGTAAAATTCATAGACGTCTTATATGAGGAGCTCCAAATCAAAACGCACTTTTCGACCAAAACTCAATTTTTGAGTTATAGATGGCACTCGATACTTGAACATGATTGTAAGCAGATGGTACTTGTGTTTGAACTGAAAACGCTGTATTTCCCCTTTAAAAGTACACTCGTAGGACGTTCGAATCAAAACGAGGTCTTTGGAATAATTAATTTGTTTCAAAATGCAATATTTTACTTTAAAAAGATGGAATCTAATGTATTGGTATCTGTAAGCAGTACGGGAAGCAGAAAGAGGATTAAAGGGGAAGCTAAAAGGTAAAAACAAATGGCTTTGAGGTAAAAGTAGTAATAAGTTTTGATTTCTTCCACTTTTTGGATAGCCAACTTGTTCAATATATCTAATTGTAACCTAAAGCTGACCATAGTGGTTGCAATAACATAACTTGATCAAAAATTCGGTTTTAAAATAACATTTTCAAGCTAATGTAAAAATTTCTCATTTTTTGATTTTTTCTTAATTTTCAAATACTGCGTTTTGATTTGGAGCTCCTAATATATTCTCTCTCTCCATTCTACAAAGAAAGACGGAAACAGAGAATTACAAGTCTGTCACATCTTACTGCTGGGTTATGAAATTTTACTTCGCGTAAAATCGTAGTGTGATTTTAAAATATCGATGCACAGCACAACCCATGCATTACCCACACTTAATAAATATAGTGGACTGTATTTTTATATTATTTTATTGTAAAATTGTATTGTTAAATTTACTGATGTCTATTGTCTTGTTTTTAAGATATATACAAAACTTTTGATTATAAATATCACCCCACATAATATTTAAGCATTATTTTCAACAAACAGATTATGGGCTTGGTACTCTTACATTACAGATGTATTTTTGGACAGCAATTGATTTGATATAATATATTTCGAATTTCGAAAATACAATTCACGATACCACATTACGCCCATTCGTTTTATCATTTTAAGTGATTCTGGTGAGCACCGCAGTTGCTCTTGCTACCTCTCCAATATAGTGGATCACTTCAATTACATTGACGCATTAAACGCTCTTTTTTTTTAAGGAATACTAGTATTGTGACTATTGTCCTCTCCAGAGTGCCCCTTCGGATTTTAGAGTGCCCACCCACATTTCGAAGTCTGGCGACGCCACTGGTTTTTTCCTTATTTCTTCATTTTGTCCAGATACAGATTGCGGTTCTGCAACATAGTATAGGTAGTGCAGGTACATGTTTCAATATACCGGGTGTTTCAATAGCAACAAGCCCACCCCAATAATTTTTGAATAGAGAGGAGAGGTCGAGCAATACTTTATTGTGGAGGTCCTTCAAAACCCTTTTTTGAAAATGCATAAGACAAAAATCGTTCAAACTTTTGCATAAAAAGTTTTAACTGATTTAGTTTTGAAAATGGCTTTCATCAACCTACATTCAAACGTTGAGTGGCGACCCAAATGCTTGCCTTACATTTCTGAAGGACTACTACTACCATTCAAACACAAATTTTTGACAAAATTTCCCCAAGATCGTTTTCATTGAGCCCTCTCCGTCCAATCCAACGCGCCTCAAAATTATATCATCAAGAAATTGCTTGATAGGAGCTTAACGAGAAGGCGCCCCATTCTGCTGAAGAAGTAGATCATTATTTTAATTCAGCTCCTCATCTTGTTACCTCATGTCAATATGGGGATAGATTAGTGTATCTAACATATCGAGATAATGCTGATTAAGATTTTCTCAAGGAAGGAAGGACATACTTACATTATATTATGTCCAAAACTGTTCTTGGCTTTCTTGTTCTTACAACGTAAGTTCTTTTGCGTCTGCGTGTTGTTGTTGATACGTTCTGTTAAGTTTACACGGAGTTCAAGTAGTCTATCAATATCGTCTTCATCTAATTTATGCGTCAAGTGAATTTTGCAAGAATGAAACCAACATTTGTGGAGAATTTTGAATAATAATAACATGGTGACTCCAGAGACTTGCAATAGTGAGTACTTTCCAGAGTATAAAAACCATAAAACGGCAAGAGCGCTAACTTTTCTTCAGCAACAACTTGGACAGGATTATGTTTTTTGATTCTGAAATGATACAGTCTCACTAAATTTTCCCATATGTGTTCCAAAGACAAGTAGCAGTTCTGAGATGGTCGCTATTATCGTAAAATAAACTCCCAATTGCCAGTTCGTAGTGATTTGATTTATCGTTGCGAAAAAGTCAGGAAGATGAAAAACACTATCAATAATTGAAGCTCGATTAAGTTGTTTCAGTTTTTAAGGCATAAGAAAATAAAAAAAAAGTTATTTACTAGCTGTACCTTAAAAAATTATACAATAAAGTGAGTCATTCTGACCTTTTAAAGAAACTAAAATTTGCTGTGTACAAAGCGATTTAAAATTTCCAAATAAAAATAATTTATTTCGAAAAATGATTGCATTTTTATAAGCATTTTCTAAATGGTTTAAAAAATCAAAATGGGGAATTACCTACTCGAACCATCTTCATTATTCAAATATTGAGGGTGAGAACTGTTAGAGAGATAGAAATAAAATCGACCTGTTTCAGGATTTTACTCCTATTTGCTTCTAAAAAAAATTATTGAGGGTGATGACCTGTTTAATGAGAAATATAAGTCTAATGTACTACCTACCTACTACATACCACCTACTTGCTTTATATTCGTTCTCTTTTTTATTAAGTATTCATCAATTTTTGTTAACAAGTTATAAGAATAATAATGTTAATTGTTTTTGTAATAAATAAATTGATAGGTACCTATACATATCATCATCTTGGAAAAACTTCCAATTCTACTTCCAATTAGGTACTTCATATATTAACTCCACTATACACACTACTCAGAGTAGATGTAAATACCAGTCATTTTTATAAAGAAATGCATGGATAATCTGTTGACTCATATTCAGATAATTTTTAATAAATCATTAATAGAAGGCGTCTTTCCTAGAACCTGGAAAACTGCTGCGGTTTCGCCTATTTTTAAATCACGTAATAGGATATCTGCAGAGTACTGATCTTATTCGTGAACACCTTCGCATGCTGTCTCAGGAGCAGCGACGAAGTTTTGCAGATCTCCGCTATCTGCACAGAATTTGCAATGGTGCAGTGTACTGGACAGTTATTTTGAGTATACTGAATATTTCGGTGCCTKCTGTGTATAACATTATAGGTWTCATAATTTGTTTTATGTACCAGTACATTTCACTAATGCGTGTGCAAACCCCCCACTTCTTAGAAGTCCTACAATCTATTAAGCAGGCTAACTAATCCATCAGTTGATATATTTAATGATTCTGTATACTCATTTCGGAGAAAAATTTTTAAAGTGCTTCACCAATAAATTCTTTCTTTTTCCTTTCGCATCTTGATAGTTTACTTCTTACATAATGTTATAATCATAAATTAGGTGATAATTTGGAATAAGACATAGGTATTAATTTTACATTTTAATAGCTTCTGTTTTGCGGTCTGGTTTATTCTATACTATGTTAATTTCATTACTGAATAAGTTATAAGCACTGTTTTACGTTCGTTGTTAGTGCTTGTGTATGTAAATTAAATAAAATAAAATAAAAAATAATCAAAAGTGATATCAACAATAATAGCTCAAATAAATAATTTTAGTTTAGATCAGTTTTATATTTAACTGGCAACACTGCTATCGTTCTGCTGTCACGTCACTGCTTTGTCAAGCTGTAAACTGTCAACGTCATTTGTCATCGTACACCGCTACGATGGCGGTGAGGTTAATTAATATTACTAAATCCTTACAAAAATTGACAATAAACGCAAATTCTCAACGAGCTTTAGTTTTAAACGAAGGCGCCGTCGGAGAGTCAAAATTACCACAAGTTATATTCAATGTCAGTGTACGTGGTACAACCAATTTTTTTAACAGGCGTAGGACCTAACCTCAAATGTGCATGTTACATTTAATAACAATCATTTTATTTCAGTACCTGCTGAAGCGCTATGGAAAGGAATAACATCTGTGAGCAACGCGGGCAAGAAAAGAGGACGTGGAAAAACTGTGTCAAAGAAAAATATAAAAGACTTGAATAGAGGACAAGTAATTGGACAGGGTAACTACAGGTGGTTTTGTGGTGCACATTATGTTGGATCTCCTTTTCAGGTAAAATTAATATGCTCTGGCCGGGCTTGTCAGGTTCTATTCTTCGTGGCAAGGAACTGGTAGAACAACAGCGCCTGCCTGATGATCCTGAAAGGGAGAAACGTCTTATTGAATTGAGAAACAAAATGGGTACTTTTCGATATGCCCGGCTTAGTCCCATTGAACGAGGTTGGTCTGGAACTAAATTGCCTGGCCGAAGTATTGGACCTCCAGATCCAGTAGGTGAAGGTACTAAAGTACAGTTTATTATTTTGAATTTATACTAATATACTATGTTTCTAGATACATTTGAGGGCTTTGATACAAAAGTACTTGAGCTAAAAATTGTGTTTAACATGAAAGGTAATTTTGGTAGGAAAAGACGAATGGCATCCATGGTAGTGGTAGGAAATAAAAAGGGTTTGGTGGGATTTGCAATAGGAAAGGCACAAGATGGACGCAGTGCCTTGAGAAAAGCAAAGAACAGAGCTGGTCAAAAATTAATTCATGTGAAACTGTTTAGAGATCATACAGGTAAATGAAAAATTTTCTAATCAGTTTATATAGTAATAATAATAAATCTGCAAAAGTACACAGAAAATGTCAACCAATACACATTACAAAGATAAAAGATAATAATCGCATGAATATATTTTAAGTTAACATGAGTAATATTTATTGGCGATAATTATCATATATTTATATATCTTCAAATCCTGGTCAAAGCTGGGTATACCTTTTCAATACATATATATGCCCCCTTACTCCAATAAATATCCTTTATGTTCATTTAAAAACACATTATATTATGTAAGTCCCTTTCTTTGATTCACTTCTTAAAATGCGTTTTATTCTTAAAAAAAATTAAATGGCATGTACACATTAAAATTCTGAACAAAAGGGAAGTCCTCCCTAAAAGCATTATGTATTTTATTTAAAATATACATTAGAAATATACAGTGTAATTCAGGAGGAAGCACAGTACCTTGGGGAACAAAAGAACAAGTAAAAAAGTTTTTTATGCACATATCCCCTTAGACGTTGAAAGGGTTGACAGAAAAATCACATTTTCAAAAATATCTCGAGAATCTATCAATCTACAGACTTCAGATATGGCAGATTATTTAGTACAGTGTTTTTCATCTATAAAAGTGACAGGGCGTCATCAGTGACATCATTGCGCAGTAGCTCTATTTTCGAACAAGGTCAGCTGTTGGAATAATTATCCCATAGGCGTCGAAACCGGTTTACTAGACTACCGGTAAAGCCGCCAAGAAGGCTTGAAAGGTGCAAAAGAACATCTCGAAGAGCAACAAAAAGAAGAAACGGCGAAGGAAGTGCTGAAGCAGGTCCACCCCAACACCAATATCTTCTGCAATATATCCAGAAAATATTTTCGACACGCCACTGGTATCGCGATGAATACATAGGCAACCAGGCTCGCCGCGCATATGACGGTACCACTTGATGACGTCGCTGTCACTTTCTCCCGTGAAAAACGCTGTATTTAAGGACGATTATTGGGGAATTTTTTTAAGTTTTTGTGTATAGTGAAGTTTAAATTGTATTTTAATGTGAGATACACCTGCTTTCAAGATTTTTTTGCCAAAAAGAAAGAATCTGAATTGAATGGTGCTGTGGTAGTCAAAGTATGTATTACGTCAAATGAAGGGCAGTACCTGTGAAATCAAGCGCCCAAGAGGATATGTTTATATAAACTGTTTTACTTAAAATTACTTGTTCTATCATTCCCGAGTTTATGGCTTTCACCTGAATCACTGTGTAGAGGTGCATGGAGCAAACAAGCAAAATTAAAATTATATTTTTCATGTTTGTAATCATTTTTTTCAGTGTACCACGATTTCTTTACACAGTTTGGTGCCACAAAGATTTATGTCCACCAAAAGCCAGAAGGTTATGGTTTACGGTGCCATCGAGCAATAAAAACTGTATGTGAATGTATCGGTATAAAAAATTTACATGCAAAAGTTGAAGGCTCCACAAACGTAAACCACATTGTCAAGGCATTCATCTTGGGATTAATTAAACAGGTTTTATCCCAAATAATAATTGATTCGTACAATACCTTTCCGTTGTTTGCAGAAAACACATGAAGAAATAGCAGAAGAAAAACGTCTTCATCTTGTGGAATTATGTAAAGAAAATGATTATTTTCCAAATGTGCTTGCATCTCCTGCAAAGTGTAGAACTGAAAAGGAGGTTGACAAAGATGAAGTTCTTGACTTTACACAATATTGCTTTGACAATAAAGTGATATACAAGAGGAAGAAATGGCCACCATTCTATACCAAGCACAAATCTTGGGAAATTTATCTGAAGAAGCAAGAAATCATTAGAAACCAGGATAAAGTTAAACAAGCACTCATAGCTGAATATGGTGAGGTTAGGAGCTTCTTGGCAGATGAATATCCAGAATGCAGGGCATATCGTCGGCCACCAAAGGAAAAGGCTGAGGAAGCTGATGCTTGAGAACATTCTTATATTTTATGTAAATATAAATAGTTTTCCCTCTATAAATGTGCTTTGTGTTTTTTATTTTTATCTACTCTATCTACATTTTTAAGCCTACTTGCACATATGTATTTATTATGTATGATTAACCAAAATCTACTTAACAAGCTATTTATCTCAATACTTAGCTAATTATGTTCTACTGTCAGGGTTTTTTTTACCAATATTGCTGTGTTTGAAAACAGAATGAATATTCGTGGTTGTTAAAATACTTTTTAATTTATGTCAAATGCACTAATTGAAATATAATCAACATTATAAGTGAAATAAATATTCATATTTCAAATACATCACAAGCCCAAAATGGCCTTCAAATAGTAAGCAGGGTTGTAGGCATCTCAAAGAATGCAACATTTCCATTAAATTTAGAAGCATTATAGGTACCATAATCAAAATACATAAAAAATTGACCTGAAAGTGGTAATGTACATGGTATAATATATTTGAACATGATCACGTAGGCAGCGTGGTATATATTGCAGTAGATCAATTGTACAGTAGACAAAGTATAAACAGGTCATTGTATAAATGAAATGTTAGAAGTTAGATGCAAACTAGGAATACCTCCATACGTAATTAATATATAAAGCTACTATTTAAAAATGATAGGATCAATAGAACATGAAATTAAAAACTCTTATGTATACATTGCTGAATAAATAGAAACAAAGCAGTACTATATAGTCTGTTTTCAAATATCTGCTAATATGGTAATTTTTTACTTGAACGATTTTCTGGTGTCTTAAAAGTTGGCAAAACTGCACCGCCCAAAATTATGTGCTTCCCTCACTGCAGTCCGTACGTCATCGATTGCGTAATTAATGATTTCACTGTCTTGCAACAGAGATGTAGAAACGCATTTACTGATTTAGTTTCCAGAATAAATAGTTGCCTTGTGCAATCTTAAATTTAATTGTAAATGAATGTAGTAATTATAAGTGTACTTAAGTTGACAATATCCAGTGACATTTCGATGGTTGGCGGCACTGCACTGGTGAGAAGTTGCTGCAGTCATCTGCCAAATTTTACGAATGGTGGCTTTCGATGGCGCAAGATGTGTGTAGCAAAATGGCTGAGGACCCGTTCGTACTGAAAGAGGACGGTTATTTAAATGCCGACACAGACTTAAGCAAAATCGTGTACCATCCTTCACTAAACGTGATCCTTATCTGTACAAGAAGTGGTGTTGTGCATGTACTGGACGTCAACTCGGGTGTTGTTCTACAATCTAGTTGTCTGTCAGGTATGTACATTTTACGAAATATATGCGTTTTAGACGAGATGTTAAAGATCTGCGTTGGTCGATTGAAACACGGTGATGTTGTCGGTTCTAGCGCAAAATCAGAGCGAAGTGACATGCAGGTACATCCCAGTGCAAGACAGGATTCTCTTCTGCGATGGGCAAGCTATTGGAGTCAGATCGGACTACAATGGAGTACTCTTGCTCGACACAATTCTGCAAAAACCACTCAACAACACGAAGGAGGTGGTTAAGCTGGAGCTACTTCTGTCAGAGGTGAGCTACGTCCAATGTGGGCCTTCCAAATATTCTGTTCATTTTGTTTTAGGCAATTATCTTCAAGCAAAGCCTAATCGAGTCCAAACCAATGAATGGTGAAGCCGTCTTAGAACATGTATCTGACAAAATCCAAGAGGCACAACAGTGCACCAAGAAAGGAATCAAGGCACAGAAAGTGAGTGTATTTGATGTTTATTTCACCTGTTAGTTCATATTTCAAGGTTTAGTAGTTCGTGGTTTTAGCATATCACACTTTTCCCCGTAAGTCTATTATCAGTGGTGCAATGTTGTGATAGCGGTGATAAAATTAATATGTGAAATATGAGGAGATAACTACTATCCAAAATAATCTGTATGTGTTATGGTACAAATTTCCTTAAAGAAATTGCCGCTTGTATTTTTCATACATTCCAGAAAGCAGAAATGTGTTACAAATATGTTTCTTTGTGAATTTATTTTTATAGTATTATAGTTAGCAGTGCATTTTTGTTATTAATAAATTATCTAATCAGATTTCATCAGATATATGAGCTCTGTAGACCCATTATTGACTGCTATCCAATTATTACGAACAAAATTCGTATGTCGAGGTACCACTCTATTACAAGCCTAAATTACATTAACCACTTACACATGCAGAGTAACACTTCAAAATATTGTTTTAAACTATAATTTTGCCCTGAACATTGAGTGTTACTGCATATGTTTCAGTGGTTTATATTCCTTCATATTATTTAGTAAGTATTACAAACCAAAATTACATTTAGGTGCAATCTATTTTTAAAAACAACCCAAAACAAGTGGTGAATGGCGAGAAGATCCAGGAGCCCACCACATTACCATTTTCTGGTACTTAGTGTATGTTGAGCTTTTCAACAATACATTGCAATTAAACGTAATTTTGGTTTGCTAAATAAAGCATCCAGCAAAATAGCCGACATTTACGTCACACTAATATCACATATTAGCATATACTCGTTCACTCTGAAATTCCGGGAGTCCTGTTATTCTGGATCAATATTTAAATGTCAATTAAAAATAAAAATTTACATTTTCATGCTAAAAGTTGCGAGGGCCGATTTTTTGAGTGCTTTGCGTAGCTTACCGACAGTTGTGTATAAAAATTGAGATTTCGAGTTACTAGCGTTTGCAGGTCCGGTATAACACTCCAATAAAGATTTTAGTTTTTTTTTCGATTATTTTTTTTGTTACTTGAGATATTGGGATGAAATTTGGTTTGTAGATGTAGTTTGTTATGATATATCTGTTGATGGAAAATTTTCCGATTTTCCTCTAATGACTTTAGAAATATACCATTTACTCAACCAAAATTTGAAGTAGTTTTATTACATTCCCTTAAGCTTACAGAAAATCAATCGACACAACTCGAAGTCTCGATTTTTATATACAACCGTGGGTAAGTTATCAAAATGCCCAAGAAATCTGACCTCACAACTTTACCATGAAAATACAAATTTTTATTTTTAATTGGCTTGTATAACGTTCATCTAAAGGATTTGAGATTATCTCAATGAGGAATTGTATTTGGACACTTGAAGCTATTGGTTGAGCTTAGTAAAAGCCAATTTTGCTTTTTGTAAAATCCGTTTTCAAAGGCTTCTTTTCCTTGATTGTGATCATACACATTTTCCCGAACGTTCTGTCGAACACGCCAGGGATGCCTGAGGTAATCTTACCAGAACTGAACCAGCTCCAGAATCTAAGGATTTGCAATGTCCCCTAGGATACAACCCACTGCTTACGTAACTGATATGTGAACACTAGTTTTTAGCTAAAATTGACGGTTTTGTGCGGTTTTGCTGAGATTTTATGGCTTAATTGTTCCAATATTTAGATCATGAATGAACTTACTTCAAGTCAGCAGCATTCAATCATTGTTTATTAAGATCTCATTTAATAAAATACAGTGATTGCAATTATAATTAAGATTACATATTGTTTAAGTGGAAAATACATATAATATTTTCGTAGACATTTAAATTAGACTTAACTTAATTCACCAGTTATAAGTTTCCTCATTCATTTTTTTTTTATTTCTGAAAGAATGATTTGTAAAGAAAAGAACTTGTAAATTTTCGTGTGCACACTAACTGTGTTCCATCCATCACGATCCCTGAAACAAAAAAGGTACTGTTTTTTTGGGTGAAACTGTCCTTTTTTTTGTCTCTTACAGTAGCGGTTGGATCACTTAGGGTGGAGTTTTGGAAATTTTAATGATATTTGTGGGTGAATTACCGACCCTTAGGAAATTCAGCTCTTTTTGTAATTGATTTTCTGCTTAAGTTTCTTGGTTTTTGTTATTTCATTAATATTTTGGAGGTAAGTAAACCAAGTGGTGATCATTTTTCTTCTGGAATAATTTGGTTAAATTGTTGATAATCCTGACTTTTCCCCACAGAGCTAGAGAGGCATTCAAATACCTCCAAATATTCACGTGGAATCTTAAATGTTAGACCAATTGTGGGAGCTTTTTTGTAATTGTTGTTAAGTGAATGTCACTAATGGCTCGATTTTGTTATATTTTAGCAGTGATTCACAAATGGAAACTTGGTCCAATAAATTTTCACTGTTAATTTATGTGGAACCCAAGCATCGAACTTATTTTTGTATGCATTTTTGAGTAAATGGTTCAAAACTGTTTTATGGTTGAAGTTTAGTTCTGTAGTGACTTGGTGAGATGATATATCTTAGTCTATCTCAACTTCTTTAAGAATATCGTCTACTTCTTTAACGATTGGTTAGCCATGGCGAGGTTCATCTTTGATATAGAAATTTCCTGCACGAAAACGAGCAAACTGGTGTTCAGTTAAACACTTATCACCATAAACGCCATACAATTTTCGATGATCCTGCGCTGCGCTTATTTTTTTCGGAAGGAAAACAGCAAAATATGATAAAAATGACCCTCTGGACTTTCCTTTTTCAGATTGCAATAATTTTTGATTGAGTAAACAAATGACGACACCTTGATATCTAGAATTTTCTTTCAAATGTGTTATAGCACTTTCTTGTTGAATAAGTATTGCTGGCGATGTACGACTTTAAAGCCATCTATTGGGAAAAACTGAAATTACTTCAGCTGCAGGCTTAATCTTACACTTTCAGTGTAACTAACCACAGTATATATGATTAACTTTTTATCTTGTTAGTTGCTTCAATACCTATTAAGTAGTCAGGAATATCTGCAATGTTTATATGCATACTAGTTTGATACTAATCATTTCAATCAATTTCGATAATGCATACCTATCTATACTCTAAGGTATATGCACTTGCCGAAGAAAGTGCTGAAAAGCTTACAAAAAAAGTGATATAAGCTAAGTCCTTTTTATTGATATTCAGACATCAAATTTACAAATGTAACAGCTAGAAGAAGAAAATTGACTACCTGGGTTTACAATTAATTTAAATTTAAATGTATTCCACTTCCGTAATAAAATTCCTCGTCACAAGCTGCACAAAGCTGCCGTTCTTCGGTCGTTCTTCCCCGGCACTCCATTTTATAATCAGATCGGTTACGTATTTGGTAGGGGTCCATGCCGATATGTCGCCTTTGGGCATTGCCTGCCTGTTCATCGCAGTGTCTAGGATGACGGGTAACAGGGCTAGACACATGGTGTTTTCCGGAAGTCCGCTGCCCTCACTCGCCAAGCTTTTGGTCAATTGATGCACTGCCGCCTTCGCCAGGCCGTAAGCTATAGAGTCCGGTGTGGCCTCTAAGGCGGGTTTAGCACCTGTTGTTAGAATTTTGTGTTAAAATACTTAATACCAAGATAGAGTTACTAAATTGCTTTAATGTAGCCTGAGTAATTATATTGATATAATTAATAAAGTAGATTTGCAACAAAACTCGCAGGAAATAGATTATTGATTGTTATTATTATCGAAATCTTTTTTAAAACAATTGTTTAGAGCTATAAACCCATTCTGTGCAAGGAATTGGATTTTCTAATGTAGGCAGTGTGTGTTCCAATTTTGTCCATAATAAAAGTAAAATTTCAGTTTTAAATCATTCTGGTATATGTAGTTTTTATTTAATGACTAATTCTGTTTATATTGCACACAACTGGACAATTCTAAATGATACTTGTAATTTCAGTTATCCTATTCTAAATTATTTATTTGAACGCTAATTATTTTTGTGTTGCTGGTTTGAAAGTTGTTTTTCATTTTTAGTGAAGATTGCTTATTTAGATTAATTTTATCCATTAATTTGACAACACAATAATTTTCTCACATCTGTAATCTTTAGTACTGACGTTGACTTATTAGTCGAAAAAGCCTTACCATAGCAAGGTTTGTTTTCAATTTCCATTTTTCCATTTATTGGAATCAACTCGTAGATAATATTATCACTTTTGTAAAGTACATGTAAAACTTATGTAACAGTGTAGCAACATAATTTTGGTTTCAATTCATATTATCAAATATGTTTCATGATGATCAAAGTGTATGTCTGTCACTCACAAATTATACATCGCCTTTGCAAATAGAGCGGAAAATACCTTTCTGATAATGTATAGATTTTTTTTATACTGAATATGTAGCTGCAATACCAGTCAAAAAAACACAATGGCTATTGGATGGTTTGTATTAACCAATCACTTTATTTATAAAATTAAAATTTAACACAAAAAGAAATCTCTCTTGTATAGACCAATAAGTAAGTATAGATAAGAAACTATGGTTTGGCAATGCCTGTGAGCATGAATCGCCTGTTATTATTACATCAGAAAGCTTAAGTAAATTCACACATTTTATTAGTAAGTATTAATTTGAAAAAGCCGTATTTGTGAAACATGATATATGTATGAAAAAAGAGTGGTCAATAATTACTCTTAGACCTCTATCTTGTTCACCTTTATCTATCATGAAAATTACAATAAAGACTTTAGGATTATTATTACTGTTAAATGGTATACTTTACTTTAACATATTTTTTTTATATTAACTTTATCAAAATTAATTTTAAGAGTTTTTCCATATTGTGATTAAAAAAATGAATCTGGAGTTTTTAACTTTTATCAAAAATCTTTAGATCATATAGATGATAGGTAAATGGTATGTAATCTATATCATTTAAAATTTAATGAGGTTTAAAAAATCCCAATGAGAAAATTCAGAAATCTGTTTATAATAATAATAATATTCTATAGGTGTAAATTCTAAATTAGATAAATATTGCTTATTTCTCATATAGTTGTTAAAAAATGCTACATAAAACAATATTTTTTAATACTATTACATGATTAAATTGTTAGATCTGCTTGTTAAATTACATTGCCAAAAAATTACTGTAGAATTTGTGATTAATTTTAATAAAAACCTTTTTCAGTCAGTTCCATAAATATTTAGTATTTTAGCAATATGAGGTATGAATCTGTTTCTMCTGAACAATTTGTTCCTGTTTGTTGCCTAAAAGCATTTCATACTGTACAAGTAGCAACATTAACTTTTTGGATAAGTAGGCATTTGAGCACCGTCTTGACCTAACGCAACATTTTAAAACTACCCATTTTAATCTTAAGACAGTTTTGCACCAAGTATTCCCAATTTTACAATGAATGGGGTCTGACAAATACCTGGAAGACACAGCAGACCACCTGTTTGCAGAAACTTTACTGCTAAGGAAGCTGATATAATCGCTGGCCACACATTTTGCTGCCACATTATCTTCGCATTTTCAATGAGACTCGTTTCCGCATTGCCCGTTGAAAAACCACCAGCGACACAAATGATGGCATCTAATTTTTTCTCTTCCAGCAATTTCTCCAAAACAGCTGCTATCTCTGCTTCTTGTTCTTTCATATCTTTATCGATATGGACAAGAATGTTGGCATCTGCTTCCTTATTTACATTCGTTATTTCATTACCATAGTCTTGTTGTTGAAATACATGCGTCGAAGAACAGTTCTCTTCTATTTTCTGAAAAGACTATATTAGAGCGGATATTGAGTAAAATGAAGTCATTACCGAGTTGTCATCCTCTTTACAGAGCTCTACACTGGCTACCCACCAGTTGTTGGCCTTGAAGTGGGCTACACAACCTGAGCCCAGGGCTCCGTTACCTCCGTAGACTAATGCGTAACCATTAGGTGGTGCGCTGGCCATTCAAAATTGTGTTTTCACTCAAATATGTTTACTGGAACCTCTGCACAAGATGATGTATAAGAAAATACCACTTTTCTTGTAAAAATGTTCAGCTTGTTTTTAAAATGTCTTATTGACAACTGTTTTGTTTTACTGCAACTTGGATTTATATGATTTTAAGAGAAAATTAGTGCCCTATGTCCTGTGCATTGAATGTAATAGGCAATTTGTAATATTTTTTTAATATAGCAAAAAATTTTATGATTACTTCTTTTTTGAATAGCTAAAATGATTTGTTACAAATATATAATAAATAGTATATGTATGAAGATACAATAAACTATTTACTCTGACCCTTTTGACACATATATATAGCTTTTTAGAACATGTGACTTCAAAAATGATTGTCAAAGGGCGTACATACGTGTAAACATTGCAGTTTCTAATGCTTTGCTATGAGAAACCCAGTACTTGATTCTCACGTCAGTCTAATATGTTTCTGTTTTTTGTTTTACACCGTAAAATACAAATCCGAGTGTTTGAATATATATTACAGTGCAGTAATTGATAGTGCATATTTGTAAACAAAGTAATCATAATAGAATTAAATTTTTCTTTATTTTTCAGTGGAATACAGTATGTCTAGAATTACCTTTGGACGCGCTGCGCCCCGCAGCGATTGTAGCTATGTCTGAACTGCTTTCTAAAGGCAAACACACACCTGAATTGAGTGTAAGTTCAGCTGTGCAAGAAAGACTGTCGGAACTTGCTGGTGAAACTGCGAGCGCTGCTGACCTAAGAGCGATGGCCAGCGAAGCAAAGAGAAGAGAAACATTTACGTTCTGGCCACACATGGATTACAAGTAAGTTACAGAGAAATTTCACATTCTTGATAATTGAGTTTGCAATTTTGTATAAAAGAGAAACTTCTATTAATATTGTGCACGATAAAAATGTTTTTCTTCAAATTTTAAATTTTTATTACTCCATAATAATTAATGTTTTGTATAAAAGCCTTTCTGTTTTTGAGTGCTCACTACAATCTTAATTATTCTGGCATAAATTCAAAGCCTCAATTGGGTATTATCACTTTTTTGAAAATTAAGTAAAATGAATCTTGAAGTGCATATATATTGTACGTCATGTTAAAAAAAACAAAAAAAATATTTGTAGGTAGAGAATTTCAGGTCTGAAATTCGAATCTTAGGAGTCACTGCCAAAATGCTTCTATCCAAGGTTATTCAACTCGTGACTTCAAGTGTCATGTAAACATTACTGACAAGCGTGCTGTTTAATAGTGTAGTATCATTCTTGTATTGGAAAAGCTTTTGTGTGGTGTTTATTGACAGGACGGTGTAAGAGGTCGCACCAAAAAGTGATTTGTGTAGTTTTACAAGCATCTATTATATATGGAAAACAAAATAAATGATGTTTTATACATGGTTATAAAAGTACTTCAGTCAATACAGCTAACAAACTTTTTGTAACCGTTCCTCGAGATTATCAACGTATGAAAAAGTTGTTTAAGGCTCCTAGACGTGATATGCCGAAATCTCAAAGTTTGTTTTTCTGTTGTAAAGATCATCTTAATTCTTACTGTAAGTTTTATTATTCTTTTTGGGGTTATAAGTGTTTACCATTCAGTTTCCATTTTGTTATAGCTTGAAGAGGATATGAAAAATTATATGCGTTTTAAGTTGATAGAGGGAAATGTTATAATAAAGAACGACGTTGTTTCCCAGACCGGAAACGAGCCGCAAGAGCCCTGAAAATAAATGGCAATTTATATTTATTCTGACGTCTAAAACAAATGTCAAGTTTAGGGTACATTTTTTATTCTTATATTTTTATGTTTACAAATAGTATGTTTCCAACAACCCACTGTGACCAAATTATCATTGCTACGTTAATTTGATAAAAAGTTCACTTATGCTGTTGCTTTTACGTTCCTCATAACTGCTGCGTTGAACCGCTCGTCGCTGTACACAAATTCCCTAACAATGAACATGGATTCAGAAGTCATAACTCATAAGCATTTCACTTTTTCTTGCTGTATTTTAATTTGCTTGTCACAAAATGAATGCAAACAACAAACTGATAAATTGACGGGCTGAGGCTGACGCATGATGCGCTGACCCCAGATGTAAACAAACGGCCATTTACAAGACACCTGACGTCATGGCCAGTATGTTCGCCTTTTGGCGGTCCCTTTAAATATTCACATTTTTAATATTAAAAATACACCTTACGATCCATTTTTTTTGAATTTATAAGCTGTCACAGCTGTTTTGTGGATTAGATGCTACCTATTAATATGCAATTTAATAAAATATAAATACATGGCAAATACCCAATTTGCAACAAATATCACTGTAACTGGCCCAAAGAGCCTGTAGGACAAATAGCTATGACTATAGTTATTTTAATATGTGTATGAAGGTAATGTGTACTCCTATGTTAAGTATTTAACTGCAATCAAGAATTTTGCTGATCAATCTGATGGAACAACAAACTGGGTTATCTGATGAATTTTTCAAATATATTATTAATTGTCTTCAATGATAGAACATTTTGATTTTGGCATTTAGTATTGACCTACAAATTACAATGGGTTTTGCAGACAATGGGAGGATATATTAGATATAGTAATGGATGTGTAAAGTGTAATACTTTACAAGAAAAATCATGCCAAAAATATATGTGTATTTTATTTGTTAGCAATTATTTTTTATACCTCAGCACTATAGCGTGTATTCAAAGATTAAAATTGATTTTATTTGCAAATAGTATATTTCATTAAAGTCTGCTTTACCTAAATAGCTTAGTTTTTGAATTGCCAAACAAAACTTAAATAAAGCGAACCACAAAATAGTTGGAGTTGTATTTACATTAAAAAAATTACAGTGATTGTGACACTCTTATTTAACATAAAAAGCTAGTAAATGTTAAAAATTTATTTATTTATCTTCGTATATATGAAATAACGAGATGAAATAAAGCGATGCAAGTTTACATGACAAAAAGTATTTAACGTCAAACCATCTAGTTTCGAACATAGCCCCTCTACATCCCATACCATATTATATAATTTGGACTCTAATTACTAGGGTTCTTGGTGCTGTCTCCATTTTTAAAAATTGAACCAACTTTTGTTGTTTTGAATATGGCAAAAAATTTCTGATCTTCCAGATATTTACAGAAAAATTTTGTTAGAAGTATCGTAACAACTGTCGATGAAGTAATCATTTTTAAGCTAATATTATGATAAATACAACCATTGAAGCTTCTTATGCTGTAGCTTCTGATTTCCCATGGTATCACTGGATCTATCAAAAACTGTTGATGTGAATTAGAACTTTGCTGAAAAGTACATAGATACCTTAATTTGGACTAGGAAGTTCTTGTATTAACTGTTAAGTGGTTGTCTATCTGTAAGAATGGGTGTGGTATTGTTTTCCTATACTCTGCTGTTTTTTTTTCAAGTTAATTAGTCTCCAGATACCTATTCCTTTTATTTTTGAAAATGGCATATTCACTGAACTTTTGTTTGTTGTCTAAAGATTTGTTTTTGGAACAAAATCTTCTTGCCATTATGTGTATAATTTCCTCTTTTTGAAAATCCAAAACATGAAAGTTGTGTATATTGTTTTCTTATAGTTCGTTAAATTTTTGCAAGTATGCAAATTGTTTTTTGCAGCATCGGATTTTTAAAATTCAGTACTTTTGCCAGATTGCTCAAACTCAATTCGATGTCACCATAAAGAAAAGTTCCTTTTTAATGGAGTTTCAAATAGTTTCACGATAGATCAGTTTTGTCAATTTCACAGATTTTTTAGAAATTAGTTTACTGAATTTAGTTAATTCTTATTCTATCAAGGGACAGAGTATTTCTTTACTGCTCATTTATTGTATAAGTTTTCCGACAGTGTTTACAATATTGACACAGACTTTTGCACTTGCACTTTACACTTTTCGTTTCGGATAAACAATAATATTCACTGCCACATTTTTTATTAACTTAAATAAATAACTTGCACTGTGAGTAGTATTTTTCATATCCTTTCTATTATATGCTAAATGAGTGAAGACAAACATGGTTGTAATATGTTTAGCATGGTTTACACCTTGTATACATTTCTATTATACTTCTCATTGTGTGTCCAATACTGTCATAATTTTATCTTATTCGAAATCATTAAGTGAAGTAAATCTTTCTAGATGGGCCTTGCCTGACCAAATGGCGCAAGCGGGCTTCTACCACCAGCCAAACGCATCCGGTGATGACCGTGCCATGTGTTTTGCCTGTAACGTTTGCCTCGTTTGCTGGGAGCGCACAGACGAACCGTGGAGCGAGCACGAACGTCACTCACCCACTTGTCCGTTTGTCGCCGGGGAATACACGCAGAACGTACCGTTGTCGGTGACGCATGCGACGAATCCTGCCACCAGCGCCGTCTACAGGGGAACTCCGGCACATACCCTCGGTTCCAGCTCGGTCTCTGGGTTATTTGCGACGGCCAACGGCGATGGTTTAGTGTCTGTGTTTGATGTAAGCGGCAGAGTGAATAGACAGCAGTCGTTCTTCGTGACGCATTTCGATTCACATGTGTTAGAGAAATTCACGCAGGATTTTGGTATGCCCGGTTGGATCGATATACAAGAAGGTAATCAAAATAATAACACTTTATTTAGCATTTTAGTTATTCAATAACAAAAATTAACCATACATAAATACTGCAATGTAGGTACAACATCTAGATCACCTCAATAATGCTCCATTACATACTCCTTACAATAACTTTTAAAGGTCCTGAAAGAAGTACACTGCTGAATATGGTATGGCAATTCGTTATAACACTGATATCCCTTATAAAATAAAGTCTTATGAGTACTAACCCTATTAAATTGTTGAATGTAGAAATAATCTCTATGTCTGGTATTATGGCTATGAACATCACAAGTATGAATAACATTTTGATTCAAATAATCGGATAACAAGTTAAATTTCACTTTATATACAAATTTCAAAGTTCTATAAATTATCTTTTGCTTAACAAATAAGATGCGAAGTGGATGACATAACAGTTCAATATAACCCCCATTGCCCCGTTTTGTATTTATTGAATCTGTCGATTTGCTGATTTTGGTTAGTAGTGAATAGAATTGTGAAACAAAAATCCAAATGTGGCATTACAAAAGTGTTTTTATAAACATACTTAATTTTTTTCATAAACATACTTAAATTTTTTCCAATTCTCCTTAAGAAAACCTTTTTTTTGACATTTTGTTCATAATGTAATTAAAATGATTGTTAAAAATTTAATTTTTAAATCAAGAATTACACCCAAATATTTAATTTCAGTTACCCTATCTAATTTATTATTATTAATTTTTAATTTTATGGTGATATTGATTAATTGGTTCAATTTATGCTATGTTCCGAAAATTATATATTTTATTTTTTTATGTTGGCACATAAACTACTATCACACAACCGTTTGAATATGTTTAGATATGTGTGGTGTATTACCTAAATTAATTATTAATTGTGTGTGGTTAGTAATTTAGTAATTTTTTGCATATTTAATAGAAGCCAATATTTCTATCAAATTTTATTAAATTATTCGACAAGAAAACACTGTGGTCAGATTGGGTGATCTATCGCCAATTTTTCAAATTTAAAACTGTAATTGCCATACATTTTCATACAAAATCGCTAGTCGCAATTTGGACGATTTACCAAATAGAGCAGTGATTCTTAACCGGTGGTCCCTAAAAAATCTGAAGTGGTCCGTCAAGTCATCATACAATTATTAAAATTACAAGGTGTGGCAAAAGAACATTCCTAATTTTAAACACTAAAAAAAAAACAAGATTAWARAATCCTTTCGGGGAAAGAAGCACATTTTCACTGTATGGAAGATACATTTCTTGCAAAAAACATGGGAAGTTATAAATTATTATGATTTTAAAAATAATGTCCTGTAGGTAACGTTCATCATTGGCAATGCACTGTCGTAAGTGAATTTTGAAATTCCGCATGAATCTCTCGAGAATGGAATATAAAGACTTTTTACTTTTTGATCAGCAAAAATGTTTGTCATATATCCACTGATATTTGAGTGACAGGATATGATAAATGTCAATGTCGATTTAATTTAGTAATTTTGTATTTTTTTACTCTGATATATGTATTCATTGCTGGCATTGTGATGTGTCCTACAAAATGTATTATAATTTTCTTTGGATGAATAAAAATCTAATCTAATCTAATCTAACAACGCCACTGCTCCACATAATACAATTTCATAAAAATTAAAAAATTTCATTGAAAATGTCCATATTTGTAAGAGCACTATCAAAAAAACTTAGAATCTCAAAACCTTTTGAAATTCGAATATATTTTACATTTTTTAGAGTAAAAAAATAGTTTTTTTTATTACCACACAAGTAATGGTCCACTTATTGCAACAGAGCTTTTCGATCAGAAATTTTATTTTTTATATAACAGCGAGATTTAAAAAAAATCATTTGGATCTGGTCCCAAATCCAGTTTTTTAAGAATTAAAATTTTTTGTGAGAAATTTTATTTCCTATCTGACGTTAAGTATTTTCGGAGATATTTAGGAAAAACTGGTTTTTTGCTAATATCTTCTTTACAATTTGCTGCACCGAAAATATAGGGATGTATAATACTCGCAATTATACCATAACCACATACTAAAAGGAAAAAAAATAAAAATTTTCAAAAAGGGTAGTTACCTCACAATTTCACCACCTTCCCTATACCTTAATTACCCCAAAAACAATAGAACGCTTTGGGTAGTTGAAATTTATATGAATGCCAAATTTCAAGTTCATATGTGGTCTTTCGAAAGTTATCGCATCCACACAGCAAGAAATTTTTTTTGCTCGAATTTTGTTTTTGGACGTTTCAAGCATTTTAAAGCGATTGAGCAAATATTTTGCAATACAATACATACTTAACATCTGTTGGATGACTATTCCACACAACTAAAATAGCTGTTTTCAATTCATTTGTGGTGGCATAATTAAAATTGTTGGCGTAAATCTTCCTTACAAGAATGTCCCAAATGTTTTCCATTGGATTGCAGTCAGGAGAACAGGCTGGGCAAGCAACAACATTTATTTTATTTTGAACAAACTATGTTCTGGTGCTTGTGCTAACATGGATGGATGCATTGTCACGTTGATAAATTATAGAATGTTTTTTGACAACCGGTAATAAATTAATTGTAAGAACTTTCTGATTATTCTCCCTGACAACTTATTAGTCTCAAAGTGGTTGAAAATCTAAGTTCGTTTTTGTTTTTTCTTGAAAACGGTTGTAGTTGGAGATTTGATTTTTTCTGTATACACTATTAAAGGCAATTTTTTGGTGGTCTCTTTTTTGAAGTTATGTTTATGAAGTGTAGGAATTAGCAACCTCTATTTAATTTTTTTTTCAGAACTGCCTTAGCTAATTCCATTTAAAAGTTTTCATTTCAAAATTGCCACATTTGTAGTTTTAATGTACTCCATTGTACCTAATTAACTTCATTTTCTCTTAAAAGGTAGTCTGTTTTATATTATTTATCTTACATAATGATTGTAATTTGCAGTTAAAACTAATGTAGAAAAAAGGATATCAGCCCTCGCGATAGTGGGACCCGATCGTCATGCTCTGGCTAAGCAGTCCGTGAATCCCCCGGAAACTACAGCAACTAACCAAAGACACAAGCTTCGACCTAGCATAATATGCGGCCTCAGCTTACGATGTCACACCAAGAAGCAACAGAACGCAACTAGCGTGGACGTTTTAAACGATCAGAATAAGAAAGGGATTAGTATAATGGATGTCGAACCAGGTGGACAGAACGAGAAATCGGTTTTGTATTTGGTTGTTTATGACTTTACGTATAACAGGGAACAAAGCGATTCCGAGAATGAGGGTCATTCACAGTCTTCAGAGTCGTCCAATGACAGATTGGAAGTTGGTGGGTGAGTACATAATTGATTCGGTCTGTTTCCCTGTCTTTTATTTGGCGTTTTTATTTTACTGGTTTCTTTGTAACTGAAATAATTTCATGTTGTCATAGTAATCTTCTGTCAAACAAGAATTAAATATGCAGAAGCTCTCACATAGGATCGTTTCTAAGTTAAAGCTGCTGTATGAAATAAAAGAAACTGAATGACTTCATGCTGTATCCCATCATGTTCTTTGAATAATCCTGAATATCAGGATATTCAGTGTTTGCCAATTTCATCTCATTCCTAGAGAATTTTGAGTTTATAACTTGCATACGAGGTTGTCATAAGCTACTAGACTACTACTCTTGAGTGGTCAAGAATGGTTAATGTTCGTTATAGTAGTCCTAAGTTTAATATAAAACACTTTTTTTATGATACCAATTTTGAAATATGAAGATATGTGTGTATAAATATCTGGTGAAATAAAATCTTTAGATATATTCAATGTTTTAACTATTTAATCAATAAGAGGAAACAATACAAACACTTAAAAATAAACATGGAATTAAAAATTCTGCCATTTTCGTTTTGTTGGTTTCCGCCGAGATTTTTCATCTGTTTCTCTGTGGATTATCCAATAATAGTTAGCCATCATATTGACGTCCCAATAACCTTGATATCTTCTTTCCATTTCTTTAATGTCCCGCTGAAAACGTTCCCCTTCTTCTTCACTGTAAATTCCACGATTTTCTGGAAAATAGTCAATGTAGGCATATAAAACATGAATTTTCAAACTCATGTTGCAACCTGAATTTTTATAACAGTTTAACATTTCTTTGACTATGTTTTTGTAAGTGGGATCTTTAACGTTGCCTAGAAATTTCTTTCTAAATTTGCCATAACATTTTCAAAATGTTCGTTTTTAATTAGTTTCTGATATCAAATAAATTAGGAAAACATGAACAGAGATGGATGAAAGTGTCTCCATCTTTTGGTAACGCCTTGACAAATTGTTTCATCAATCTAAATTTGATGTGCATTGGTGGAAGCAATATCTTATTAGGATCCATCAAATGGGCATGAATAACATTCTTTTGTCCACTTCCATTTTTTTTTCAAAGCGGCCAATCTGATTTTTTTCAGTTTAAATCTTTTGCTCTACTATCCCACTCGCAAATATAACATGGAAATTTTGTATAGCCTTGTTGTTGACACTACAAATTAGCCAATTATGTTTAATCTAATTTATTTTTTGGAAAACACTTTTTAAGTTGGCATAAATTTCTTTAAGTTGAACTGAGTGTGCGACGGGTATTGACAAATTTTTATTGACAATATACAGTGTCTGCCACTTAAAACTACCCAGGCTCGTATTTTTGCTATTTTTTTAGGTACAACCTTAAGTTATATATGAACTTGTAGGTCTTTTTGAACTCTTTAAAAATAGAATATTGGGTGTCCAAAAATTTTTTTTGTTAATTATCATACTTTGCAAACAAAGTTAATTTTTGTAAATATTTTTTAACCTTACCCTGTATAATAAATATTGCTTAATAGTTGGATGCCGCCTTTTATTTTCTTCAATTTGTGTCTTTACCATATATCCGTAATTTTTACTCCTTCTTAGTGAAAAACAAGAAAAACTATTCGCCGCCATTTTTGTTAATAGGGTTGTTCAGAATTTTATGTGTTATTGTAGTAGCTTATTACGGTACAAATTATCCCTACATACCCATCGCTGCACACAAAACCCCAAAATTTGGAGTAACTTTTAAATAAATAAAGTCCAAAGTTCGTTCTACAGAGAGAGAGGTTAGAAAATGAAACCCTGCTTCGAGGCTAGTTTGGTTTTCTACATCACGCACTAGCCTCATTGCAAGGTTTCGTTTCCTAGCCTCAGAACGAACTTTGTACTTGATTTATTAAAAAGTTACTTAAAATTTTGGGGTTTTGTGTGCAGCGATCGGTATGTAGGCATAATTTGTACCGTAATAAGCTACTAAAGTAACACTTATAAAATTCTGAACAATCCTATTAACAAAAATGGCGGCGAATAGTTTTTCTTGTTTTTCACTAAGGAGTAAAAATTACGCATACATGGTAAAGAAACAAATTGAAGAAAATATAAGCCGGCATCCAACTATAAAGCAATATTTATTATATGGGGTAAGGTTAAAAAATAATTACAAAAACTAACTTTATTTGCAAAATATGATAATCTGCAAAAAAGATTTTTGGACACCCAATATTCTATTTTTAAAGAGTTTAAAAAGACCTGGAATTTGACATATAACTTAAGGTTGTAGCTAAAAAATTAAAGAAAATACGAGCCTGGGGAGTTTTAGGTGGCGGACCCTGTTAGAAGCACAGCTTACAGGCTTCTTTTCGAAGAGTCTATAAATAGCCTCCATTCTTGTGTTTTGTAATCAACCCTACATGGAATTGGCTTTGTTACCGATGAAACATTAGGATAGACGATTTTGTGACGGTTTTTAAAGTTATATCTCGTTACATTGCTCAAACAGAAATAGCAATCGTTAGTATGGTTTGTTTGCTCCCGCCACACCATAGGAGTTCCAAATGGCAATGATTTTGGTATACCGTAAATCCATTGTCTCAGTGTTTCAAGGCAAAAACAACATGCTTTATGTAGTACCCACTGTTTATCTTGTTGTCCTAACCGAATTTCGAAGTAAGCAAAATAAGAATCTTTTACAAAGTCTGTTATATTTTTTCTTTGTTATACTAAGGTACATTGTCCACATATATGTATAACAAAAAACATTGGGACAAGAAAGAGAGAGAAAGTTGTATATATGATGTTCAAAAGAGATGGAATTATTTATTAACTGTAATTGCTGCTATTTAATAGATAGATTAATAGATTAAAAAAAAACGTGAGTTGGTATGCAAAAAAAATTTGTAAGAAAACTATTTTCATCGCTGACCTGTGTTATAGGTCTTAACGAGACACTAGTTTTATGGATTTTGGGCAAACCACACAATTTAGGTACCTTGCAATCGGAAACAGTTAAAAATGACTTCTCTTCATTTGATAGTTTTGATAAGGGCATTAGTAATTTTGTAAATTTTTGGGGTGGGATCTCGGGATAATTTTTGGTATGTTTCCTCATCTAATAATTCTCTAGCTTAATGATTCTGATAAAAAAATCTCATATCTTCATTTTTTACTTTAGGAATCTCTTCACAAACCAACATTTACCGAACTCTGAGAACTGGCCTGACTTCTACACTGAAAAATCATTCCCACCGATAAGCAACGACAACCAAATGGACATCGTCAGCCTGACAAGTGAAGAACTGAACTATCCCGAAACGAAAGACTCCGAAAAGCTGTTCGACTACTACAAGATGATCAAGAAAGAGCTGTACCAAAGCCTGAATCCAGGTGATTCTGAAGTCATCTTCTTCCCGCCGGTATTGAACCCGAAACCGCATTCCGGTCCCAGGGCGTTGCACGTGGAGAACTCGGAAACTGACGCCGGCCAGGCCGCGGGAATGTTCCTTCCAAACGATTACAGCTTCTTGCCGAGTGTGCCGTCGGAGACACGGAGCAAGAGCATTAGTGATTATATAAGTGAGATCAAGAACAGTAAGAGTAATAAGCATTTAAATTATTCGCGTTCGGTGCAGTGCGTTCCCGTTCCTGTTAGTTATAAGAGGCGTAGGGACCTAGTAATTTCGGAGATTTTGCCCACCAGCGACGGTGGACATATTTTTGTTGTGTTAAGTAGTGATTCGAATTGTAAATGTAGTGTGTTGTTGGTGTATGCTCTGGACTTCGTCGGAAAAGTGGTGAAGTTGTTTGAGGAACCTGTTTTGGTGAGTTTTTTATGCAATTGAGTTTGACTAGATAAGGGTGTGTATTCCTTCCTTAAACTACTCATTAGGGAACTGATTAAAAATAGCATTTACAAAAAGATTAATTATTTTAAAACATAATCCGTCCCATAATCAACCACTAGTCTCACCTTTGTAAAAATTCTGGCCATTAATGTTACAAAATGTTCTTTTTTATAATGGTGAAGTTTGCTAAGAATTCTTTGCTGTAGTTCTTCATTTCTTTTTGCTTCCCATCCTCTGTCATATACCTTTTAGTAGGGCTCGAAATCTCACCTTAATCTGTCTCTACATCACTAAGGTTGACTAACTTCAATTTATTCCAGTAGGATTTTGTGGATGCTAATGGCAGCTCCAAATTTTTGTGGTTTAACCAAAATAAAAAGGCTATGCCGTGTTTACAACCATGTATAAATCAAGACAAATGTTTTGTTGTATTATTTAACAAACTTCAAAATAAAACCCTGATGCTGAACAATCTTTACAAACACAAGTATTTACTTTCCATTTGCTTCGCTATGAGGGGTGGGCTGTTTATGGCAGTCTTTCTGGAATTTTAAACAGGCAAACACGGACGATACACAACAATACAAATACAAAATGTTTCCAGGAGCTGTCTGGTCAGGTCGTTGTGTATTGTCTGTGTTTGCCTGTTTAAAATTCCAGAAAGACTGCCATAAACAACCCACCACTTGCAGCATGGGTTCCTTGTAGCTCTTCTTTGACTTATAAGCCATTTTCAGTTTTAAGAACTATACCTTTTGAACATGTCTATATACAATTAATTAATTGAAGGAGAGGGAAATAGAGGAGTATCTCTCAATATATGGCTATTAAGTTTGACATGCACAGTTCATGTTGTGCAACCTGCCCATTTACCAGGTTGTTCAATAAGTGTTGTCGTTYGATAAGAAAAWCACAATTTTATGGTTCAAAATACACTTTATTATTSAGTATAATCTCCCTGAACACTAATACACTTGCTCCAATGATCCTCCAGTCTCTGGATCCCATCCCTGAAGTGAGAATCTGGAAGGTCTGCAAAATACGCTTCAACAACCGTTATGACCTCTTCATTTGATGAATAATGCTTGCCACGCATAAATTTTTTTAGTTCTGGAAACAAATGGAAGTCGCTGGGGGCCAAATCTGGTGAATACGATGGATGCTCCAACAATTCGAACTTTAATTCATGGATTTTAGCCATTTTCAAAATGCTCTTGTGACACGGTGCATTGTCCTGATGAAAAAGGATTTTTTCTTCTGCAAACCGGGTCTTTTTTCACGAATTTTTTCCTCCAACTGGTCTAAAAGGTTGCAATAATATTCAGAATTAATTGTTTTATCAGTTTGCAAGTAATCTACAAACAAAATTCCTTTCGCTTCCCAAAAAACTGATGCCATAACCTTCTTGGCCGATTTTCAGACACGAACTCATTTCGAAGCCAAACAACCAGGTTCACAGCACTCTTTAGCCTCTTGTTTTGATTCAGGATCATGGTGATAGACCCAAGTCTCATCCATAGTGATGAATCGATGCACAAAATCCACTTTATCCTTTTTAAAACGCTCCAAATGTTGCTGAGAAAGTCGCATTCGAATGTGTTTTTGTTCCATTGTTAGCGAATGCGGCACCCATTGTTCACACAGCTTTCTAAAACTCTAAAATTTCGTTTAAAATATGGCTCACACTGCCTAATGAGATGTGTAGAGCCTCAACTAAATCTCTCTCAGTCAATCGACGATCTTCCAAAACCATATTCTGTATTTTGGCTATGATTTCTGGTGTTGATGCGCTTTTTGGACGTCCTTTACGTGGATCGTCTTCAAGGCTGTACGACCACGTTTAAATTCAGCAACCCATCTTTCTACTGTTCTAATTGTAGGTGAATAATCATTATACACTTTTAACATTCGTTCGTGAATTTCTTTTGGTGCTACACCTTCCAAAAATAAGAATTTTATCACTGCACATTATTCAATTTTTTCCATCGTAAAAAAATACTGTGACACTGCAACACTAAATGGCTTCTAAACAAAGAATGAATTGACAGATTGAAATGAAACTTCACATACGTTCATATGAAGAGTGTACCAACAAAACAAAACAAAATTTTGGGCTAGTAGCAACGCGCTCTCTTATCGATCGCCAAAACTTATTGAACAACCTAGTAAGTACTAATCACTCACTTCTTTTCTGGCTATTTAATACATTTATAATCAGAATACACTTTTGAATTTTTAGTGTAACTCAACCTACAAAAAAGTTCAGCATCTGAAATAAAGACACAAAGCCTTCGAAAACCTGTGAAAAAATCTTGATGCTATTTATTTATTTCCCTTTTGTCTTTTTTGCCTCAAGACAAAAGAATGGCCGCCAGAAGAGAAACCCATAGAGGTCAGTCTACTTGCACCGTTGGAAAGGGTTCATTCGCAGGGTCAAACCAGAAATGAAGTTGAAGGTTCGGCAATGGTAGTGTGTGCCGATGGAGGAGTGCGAATTGTAGAACTCAACACTCTAAAGACCACTTCAGTTGCCAAACTGGAGGGCGAAAAATTCGTTTCTGCCGCCTATTGCAATAGTAAGTGATTACTTTTTGAAATGTAAATGGAAAGCAACATAAGAACACAATGATACTTACAAATAAACTGTCCACATTTTGACAATGCAAGAGTCTATTTGAAATTGCTTGTTAATTTTTGTATGTAGAATGTAGTTTTGTCAAACACACTACGTCTTTGACAAAAACCTAAAAATGAGACTTATGAATTATTAGACCGATCGAAATAATTCTTTTTAAAGGAAAAAAAGTTTGAGTGTTATCCAAACATCTGTAGGTGGAAATGATAAAGGAATGTACATTAAACGGAAAAAACAAGAAAGTGGGAGTGGAGGGGGGGCGGTGAAGAGAGGACCAAAATCACATTCTTGGGATTTTCTGCGAAAGTTGACGTCATATATAAAAGTATCCAATACAAAGGTGTAAATAATAAAAAAATGAACAACTTCTATCTGATTGCTTTTTGACACAACCTTAAAATTTCTGAGAAAAATGTGAAAAATCGACTTTTTTCGTGTTTTCTTKCTTTCTGTTTTTCATTTCTACAATTCCAATTTTAATGAAATTTGGTGAAAATATACTTTTATGTGCCCGAAATAAACACAATTTTTTTTGGATGTAAAAATTCAAAGCGTATCCGAGTTTCATATTTCCTGTTTAAAACATTTTTTTTCAAACTCTGATTCTACTGAAAAAAATTAGCATACGTAGCTCTGTCCATTTTTTTCATTTTGACATACACTTTTTGAGAAAATAAAGAAACCTATAATCAGAATTTAAGAACATTTTCAAAAATGTAAAAGAAAGAAAAATGATTTGCAAGCCGGAATTTTCCAATAATTGTCAATAATTTGGTAAAATTATTAAAAGAAGTAAAACTGATTACAGCATTCAATATTTTGTTTCCATTACATTTTTGAGTACATTCTAAATCATGACCATAGGTTTCTTTATTTTATCAAAAAATGTATGTCAAAGTGATAAAAATGAGCACCGACAGAGATTCGTATAATAATTTTTTCTAGTACAATAAGTATTTGTAAGTAAAAGTGTTTTTGTTCTGATAACATGAATATTTCGAAAACACTGTGACTTTTTATCTGAAAAAAAATTTGTGATTATTTCAAGCATACAAAGGTATACTTTCATAAAGTTCAATTAAAATTCATTTATATTTGTAGAAATGAAAAATAGAAAACGCCAATTTTCACATTTTTCTCAGAAATTTTAAAGTTGTATTAAAAGGTAGCCAGACAGAAGTGGCTGATTTTTTCATTATATACAACTTGTGGATTGAATACTTTTTCTTTCAACTTCAACTTAATCGCAAGATTTGTTGCCTTTTCAACCCCCACACCGCTGCTCACCCCTTTTGTTTCAACCCATAGATCTTTGGATAACACTTTTTTTCTCTCTAAGTGCAATTTGCTTGGAATATAATATTTATTAAGTAGTCTTTGTGTTGCATTTTATTAGCGTCTTAATATTACTGAAAAAGTGCGTCTTTGCTTAATTTCTTTTTTATACTTAACATTCTTATCTTATGAAACAACTGTCTCTTAGGTTTAGAACGGTTGTGTGCTTCGACGGAAAAAGGTTCGCTTCATTTCTATTCCCTGAACGATCAAGACAACGAATCGGCAGAGGATCACGAAGAAGACGATTCGTTTTTCCAACCAACAGATCAACCAACTACCAGTGCACAAACGTCAGATACTTGTGATAACTCACTGATGCACTACATCCATGAGCCGACTAAGTGTATACCTGTAGCTGAATTACGAAACTTCCAGTCATTATGTGAATTCGAGCTTCTGAAAGCTGGATATTGTGCTGTGATTCCAGCCTGTTGGAATGAAATGCAACAGGTGAGTGGAAAAAAATGATGTTTATTGGTCAGGCACAATAAGATAAATTCTCTTTTGCTCTTTTGTAATATTTTAATGTATTAGGTTTAAAGTGCACCATCATCAAAAATTTCTTTGAATAATTGACTATTGCAATGCATCTGTTTTCAGTATACAGTAATTGTAGAATATTGCAACAGTTTTCTGTAACAGCATTCTAATTATTTTTCTTTCCGCTCCCTTATTACAGGTGCAAAGACAAAGGAGGCATCCGCAAGGCCTCCAGACCGACCTAGAAACCAACAGCAAAACGTGGAGACTACAAACTGACACGACAACTTGGGACGAACATATTTTTGAATTGACGTTACCGTCTCCGGCCTGTCTAGGTCATGTGGACGTCTACTTTAGCCTGCATGCTTCAGCTACAGTTCACAATGTTGAAGTGACGTTGTTGCGGCAAAACACTACCAGTATTGGGCACAGGAAGGACGTTAAGTTTGCTGTGGATGATGGCGTCAGTTTTGACGCTCTCCAGTCAGTTAAGAATCCAGTTACGACACAGGAATACTTAAGGGCACACAATGCAGATATCCTTGCCGGGCCAGTGAACATCGCTTCCTGTTTAGACTTGACTGATCAGGGAGGTAAGTATTAATAATAAGTGATTAATGCGTTTATGCTAGAACTGATAATTTGCATAATGCCTAAACACAAACATTAAAGATTTTTTTATATGAAGAGCAAAAATCGTGACATTATCTGTTTTGTTTGTGCACATTAATCCGTGTGAACTTACCTTTTTCAAAATGGAGTCGTATTATTCAATAAATTAACTGTAGCTTTTGTTTGTTCTGCTTTATTTTAAAACACAATTAATTGATAGAATACTTTTGACAATTCATTACCACTTCATTATCATTGCAGAATAATAACAACATAAATGTAAATGGTAATAATTATAAACTAATTAGACCTAAAAAATTAAATATAAAATAATTAAAACATATTCTATATAAGAACTGCTGTATTAAAGTCAGTAGTCTATACTTTTTTTGTTGATGTTTTAGTTTATACTAAACTGATTCGATTTACTTTGATTTAGTTAGTGGACACTAAATATATTTCACTACTAATACTGGATGGATCACTACTTTCTTATTATAAATGGTATATAACTTTTTTTTTTGGTTGTTTGGTAAATTCTAGACCTATTTCATAGGTATGCCACAAGTATCATCTAAACTCTACCACTTTTAAGATATTTGCTATTTTGGGTTTAAAAATGTCATTTTAGCATTATCCAATGTGAGCCTGAAGCTAGCAAAATGCACTAAAACTTTACTTATCCTTTACAGCTCAAAATTTTTGAATGAAAATATCCAGTTTCTTGTTGTGATGTTATTCAGCACTAAAAATATAAGCTTTTCTATAGTTAAACCTCCTTATTTTTTATTTACGAAAATCCGTTTTACCACCCATTAAAATAGTTGTCGACAAGCAAATGTATTACATGTTTGAGACACTACTTTGGTGACTTCAGAAATGACAAACAAATTGTGAAGCATTGACAGTTCTTATTTGTTGTTTACAAAAACAACTAAARATGGTTAAATCGTGAAAGATCTAAAATRTWTATGCAAAAGTAAAACTGTCAAATATAAATATGTTCAAGGTGGTATATTCTGGTGTTACAGCTCGTCTTAACTACTGACCCCAAAACGCGTGCCCGTTTCAGATGGCGCCAGGTTCGTTGTCTCCCAGGTCGACTTGATTTTGCTGTTGTGTCAGATTGTTGTCTCTGTCAAATTGACAAATAGATTATCACAAAACATTCAAAGAACTATTAATTTGTAAGTTATCAGGATGGTATTCAAGAAAATGTATGCACAGCGTTTTTTACCTATGACATTAGCAGTTTGTGTATTATTTGAAACTGGATCAGTTTCAATAACACAGGTTTGTTTGAAGTGGTTAATTACCATATACGTACAATCAAAGACGATTTCTTTGGTACAATGTACACTACCTTCAAGAAGAAAGGCACACAATAAGGCATTTGATGAGGTCTGCTTAACATGTAGTCTGTAGCTACACTCCACCAAGTTCCTATATATTGATCCTGAACGATAGAAGGCACATCTGAGTTGTCTATGCAAGATACTATCCTTGTGTATACATATTAATAACATAAAATAAATAAAACATTAATATGTATACACAAGGATACTATGAACTATATTAAAAGCAGGTATATAAAACTACAAAGATATTGTGCAGTAATTAATGCTATTTTTTCAGTATTATTATCTGTTGGTTACAATAAAATGTTGATGAAGGCCAAGACTACAGGGAAATAAACGACAAAAAAGTTAAACTGAACGACTGAAGCTATTGTTATAATAAGTCCACTATAATAGTGGTGCTAGTTATAATGCAATGGAAATTCACTTTACATAAGTATTTTCTGAGCTTATGTGTATATCTACTCAGGATTCCTATAGAACTAGTAGTTGCTGAAGCAAAAATGAAATAGTATTTAAAATGTAAAACGTAACTACAAGGAATATTAATACCAGCAATCATTATTAAAGAAAAACACATGATAATCTATTAAATCCTGTTGATAATAAATCGGAAGACAATAGATACATTATTTTTCATAAATATTAAACAATGTTTCAGAAGTTTGCAATTATATTTAATATGACAGCTTTTGTTATTATATGCTTATTATGTTAAATAAATGTCATACCATATACCTGAGGCTCTTTGTATTTAATTTACTATTTCATGTGCAATGAGGTGATTAGCCCTCCGCAAATAGTAATATTTGTGCTAACTTAAAAATACTTATTGTAAAATATCAATTTATATCAAACGTACTCATTCAAAATACCAACATTTAAGTAAAACGATTAATTCATATTCTTCAGCAGACAAGTCTATTTTATAAGTTTTTTTTATAAGTAAAACGGTGGCAAAACCAAAGTTTATGGACAAAAACCGTCAGCTTTGCTTGACTTTAAATTGCTGGTGTCTGGATGTGAACGTTTACAACTGTGCAATTTTAATTCTGTAGCAGTTGGAAGTAGAATACCTATACAGGTATAGTAAACGAACACCATGTCACATTTATAAAACTGCAGAACTGACCATTTGGTTAAAGCTTTCGCGGCCAGGTGAAGAACTATTGTCTGATTCGCGTCTGTAGGCCGTCATCAGTTGGAGTTGCTTCCTAAAGTTTTGCTAGCGCGAGTGGCAAGCTTCTTCAGAGGTCCTTCCATCTCCGGTGCTGGACATAGACAGTCTACGATCAGCACCGGAGACGGAAAGACCTCTGAAGAAGCTTGCCACTCGTACTAGTGAAATGTTAGGAAGCAACTCTAACCAACGACGGCTTTTACACCCTAACCAGGACAACAGTTCAGATTTCACTGAGTAATATTATAAGAACCATCAGTATTTATCTAAAGTTAAATCCAGAGAATAGGATATACATACATGTTGATCTTCGTTAGGCCAAATACCTAACCAATGGTTCCGATCCGTTGAGCTCTTCTCGAGTTATAAGTGTGACAGACGGACAATAGCACCTTTTGGAAAATGTGCTAAAAATAATGCATTTGATGAATTAATAAATAAGTTAAAAGAAGTTGATAGCAACATATTCAGAGATAGTGTGAAGAAAAAATTGATTCTTTACATGAAAAATTCCAAAAGAAATTAAAAAAAARGAAATGCCCATTATGACGGTTTGTGCTTTCTTTCACATTTAACTTTTACTGCAAATGCAGACACCACTATTAGTAAATTAGTACCACATTCGATTTTGTATATCTCTACAAGTAGAACAAGACTGCAGTCTTCAGTTTGCAATGTGTAGACACATCCCTTCTTCGTTCCTCTTTGCACAACTTTACCTGTTTAGCTAAAACCGTCCAACACGAACAACGTCTATGTCCACCTTTACGTCAGTTTTAAAACTATATCTTAATCAATATATTAACACTAGTTTATTTTTACTGCGATCAGTACATAAGTTCTGCTACAAAGATTACAAAATATGGTTTTAAATTAATATATGAGTAATATCCTCTGGCTCTGTATGTAAACTGTCAGATCTTTCTAGGCATTTTAGTCTTTTCACCAGCACCTTGAGCTCTGAGACATTTGCTCAGAATATTGGACATCGGACACTTCTACAGCAGACACCACGAAGAATTAGTGCACTGCACTACAACGATATCAATCCCATGGACTCTGCTGGTCAAATACTTGGCAACTATACTCTATTGTGGGTCTAAATTTAATAATGATTCTTTATGAGACTCAGCAAGTATTTTCTAACCATCAGTTACACCTTCGGAGTGGGACAACAGCAAGGCAGCACACTAAAAATAAACAAATCAACGAAATATTTCTCACCTTTTGTTCATGTGCATCACTTTGTATTGATGAATTATTGTACCTGTAACTGCAATCTGCAAGCCCATATCCCATTGTTTTAATCTGTCACCATTACTGCCCATACTGATGGTATGTACAACATGGTATACATTTGTCGTCTTAAAGGTTAAAATCTGCACATTAACATTTATGCAACACTTTTCTTATGCAAAAATTTTAATAATACTAATGACAAACTCACAATTTGACTATTGCTCGCTGGTTCTGTCACGGTGCTCTGCTTTTGCTATTAATCAGCTTGGCCTGGGAGACAACGAACCTGGCGCCATCTGAAGTGTACTCAGATTTTGGWACAGACATTTGAACTAAAATGGCCAAAGCTGAAACACCAGTAATCTACCACCTTGATATGTTGCAAGTTGAAAAAGCAGTTTGGTTGGCAACATTGTATGCCAAAGTAGCTAATTTGAAAGTAGAATCTGACCGCCATCTGTTTGCCGAGTTCTGCATGTTAGAGACAATTCTGGAATTTGTAAAACTCCATTTAGGGACAATTCTAGCATTTTACTGATAAGAATAAAACGTGATTCCGTATGTAATGGGTATAATAAAGAAAAATCAAAATGTTTGTTATCTCAAATTTGTATTAATAACTTGTAATTCAAAACATTTTTAAGCAATGGGAATTTGGTTTTTCAGGCTTCGTCACCCTAACCAGTCCGAAACTGTTCAAATCTCGCATCCGAACGATACTTCTGCATATCAAAGCCGTGGCGCAGAAGGATGAACAGAGACAACCTAAAAAACGACAGTTTGAAACATCATCGAGCACAGAAGGGAGAAAGACGGAGTTCTACCTAGGCTGCGACTGCTTGCATGAACTGAGCGTCACGATATACACTTGCAAACATTCGGAAATAACGCACGAGAGGTCATTAAGGAGTGCCATGCTCGAGTCGAATGTATTCGTTGGGAATCTGTTGAATACGGTTATTGAGACTGAAAATAAAGAGGTGAGTTGTAAACATACTGAATGGTGTAGATTTGGTTAGCTGTGTGGTTATATCAAATCTATAATAGGTAAATAGTTGTTTATATTGAGGCAGTGTTTAATTTTTGACTGCTCAATAATAATAGTTTTTTGTTTGGGTTTATTTTACTTTTTGTTTTTAATCTTTTGTGCTCCGTCCTTATCGAGAAAAACGACTCATGTCTAGTGATGGATGATGAAACTTATGTTAAGGCAAATTTTAACTGATTACCTGGTAATCGTTTTAGAGGGACATCTTTAAATGAATCTGAGACAGTGATAGAAACTTTGCTTGCTGACTTTAAGAGTAAATAGATATTGTGTACCAAGCTAATCACGAGCGAGGCAAAAAAAGGAAATTCAGAATTATTTCATTGTTGAAAATTAAAACAAAGTTAATATGTTATTTTAGTTATTAATTAAGCTTAAATTTATACAATAAATGTTTTATTTTTGTTATATAATTGAAGTTTTACATTATTATAATGATTTACAATGGCGACAGTTTAGTAGCGATCACACTTTATATCAATATAATGATACATAAAATTTTGATACACTAAAAATATCTACTTACCTTAACAAAAACCTATGAAAACTGTAAAATCACTTTCTTAACACAAAAATAGCTTCTTAAAGGAGGTAAAACGATTGCAAAACTTCAGCGCTATCCAACAGTTTTAATGGACTTTGCCATTTATGGTTATAATTTTAAGAACAAAGCACTATTCACATTTCATTTAAAAAGTTCATATCTGCCGCGCTAAACATAAATGTCATAAGTGTTAAATATTTATTTTTCCTTATATCTGTCTCGTATCTTCAACAGGTTCAGCTATTAGGACTCAACACATTAATATGGATAGCTGCCGTTCGACTGACTAGAAACAGAAGTTTCAATGGAGAAGCCCCACCTCAACAACTTGAATTCTTGAAAGTAGTTAGGGGTTACTTCGAGGGATTAGTGAGAAATTGTTTACTGTTAGTGGGAAGGAGCGTGGCACATAAATGCGTCAAGTTTGTCACTACATGTTGCAGGTGAGTACCTTGTATATACATATTATAGTATGCTCACCAAATGGCATTTATGGCGGACACCTATTCTGCTTATTTATTAATATCTGACGGTGGTACATAGCTGCTGTTAAATATTATTAAATGTGGTAAATCAGAACTTTGAATTTCATCAAGGGAGAACATCAAGCCTTACCCTTACCATCAAAGGAATAAATTAGGCAGAAATGAGGATTTTGAGATGTATAAATTATTAAAAACTTAAAAAGCTATACTTATGTCTGTAGTTTTAGTTCATGCTTTAGTACCGTATGTAATTTAGTTATCTGAAGGACATTATCTGCCTGTCTGCTTATACATCTAAAAAAATAATATTAAAACCTTTATTTTTGATTTAAAGGCCTAACTTTTTAACAATAGTTTATATTATTGTTGATAATGCAGGCATAATAAGGTCGTCCCGCACATTAAAATTTGATAGTTTTAACCTATGCCTTTTTGTTGCTTACATCATGAATACTAGTGCTACATATCTATTTTGCTTTTAGATTAATTCAACTCGTAACAACCGGTGATAGAAAGTTTACCCTGTTTCAAACATTTTTTTAAATCCGCCAACAACTATGTAAAAGGTTCCAAATTTCCGTCATGCGCACTGTTACAGCTCCCTAGGTAACAAGGTGCTCATTGTTGGCAGTTTTATAAATAGCCAGAGAAATACAATAATGCAATGGGAGTGAGAGAGAGGGCCGAAGGTATAACCGTCAACTTCAAAATTATAATGTAAACATAGGAATAACCTGTAACTGTTTATCAAAACACTTCTTAACGTAAGCCATTCTTACATTTAAAAAAACCAACAGATTACCCAAATACTTCGACAACATCTTGCTCCACCACTTAATCTGACAAATACGAAACTCGAAAGTTTGACCAAACTATGTAAACAAAAATGTGTGGCTAGAGTTAGGTTAGGGTTAGTACAGTATGCATGGGACACATGCAGCATGTGCGAACTGCGTTGTTGTCGGTGGTATTTTACCGTTTTCTTCCTAACGATGGCCAGAGACAGTTCTGACAGTTTCAAAATTTATCATATCGTTCTCATACGTAAGTATGCAAATTGTAAACATTGTCAAGCGTCAAGCTCATAATAAAAACATTGGTTCAAAAGCATTTTCAATGGTTAAAGTGCTTTCGTGTTTCAACAAAAGCCCAGTGAATGCGCTTATTATATTGAACTGTTCATTATAGAATAAACTGACTGAAGGATGATTTAAGTTGTTTTCACAAATACGCCTTAAGTTGATCTAGGTATCAATGTTTACAATGCCAGTTTACGAGTACTTTTCTCACGGTATCGCGAAAATTTGCCCACATTGGCAACACGGCGCAGCTCAAAAAAATGTAATATTACTTGCAATGCCGCTAGAGCACTGGGTATTATTGGCGTTTCTCGCTTTTGTCACCTTGAGAACCTTTTATGTCATCTCCATGGTGGAATATCGAGGTATTTGAAATGGATATTGAAAATCCATACTTTCACATTTTTTTTTCGCTAAACAAGAACCCGAAAAAATCGCAAAAAAATGTCTTTGTGTTTCAATTTTTATGTACATTTTAAATGTAAAATAAAAGAAATTGTTGGAACGACCCCATTATTAAAAAAATAAACTAACCGTGTATGTATAGTCTCACTCAAGATTAATATGAGGGCAAGAAAGGTCTCCTATATTTTTAGAAATACAAAGAACTATTTATTTTCTATGATAGTTACATCATAATAATTAATTTTCTTTAAAAAATTAACTTTTAAGTTAAATCTTCTTTATTATTTATTTCAAGGTAATGTACTTTCAATTAATACATAGCCATCGTCAGTACCAGAATAGGCAAGAAAAAAGAAAAGAGGGGGGAACCTTTACAACACTAGTTTTACAATGTCAAAAACATAGAAACAAGCAAACTTGACACCTAACTAAAAAGTAACTGACATGCCAGCCACACACGTACTATTAATTTACATCAAATAAATAATTTAGTACTGGATAATAATTGTAATTACAAAAATATTTAAGAGTAATGTCACATATTTCTAAAATTTCCAAATGATTTAATTTTGTTGATTTATTGCATAAATGTAACGAATTTAAATTATCCAGTGGAGCAGTGCATCAAATTTTTACGGAAAAATTCGCTATTTGTTTTTTAGATTAATTATTATGAAAAAAACCCTTATAGAAATGGATCATTTTCAATTCAGAGTTACATCATTTTAAAGGTTGGTGAATGCCTTATTGAAATAAAAATGACTATATTAAATATTGGAGAAAGAAAAAATCATTTATTAATAAAAAGCTCCAGTAAAATAAAAAGGCAAAATTTATATTGCCACCGAAGATTCAAATTATCTTGGTTTTGTGGGAATGATGTTGGACATAGACTTATGGTATGTCAGATTGAAATAATGTTTACTTTTTAGCGGGGCCAAAGACATTAATGAATCCATTCCAACCGGATTCAATCAGTGCATCCAATCAGCGCTACTTGAAGTCCTCGATTCCATAACCCAAGTACATTCTGCCGGTAGCCTTCAGTGGCTGATGGTCCTTTTGTACAAAGTATCACAGACAAACCAAACAACCACAACAAAGAAATGCATTGAACTGCTCACGAAGATAGCCAACGAACTGAACAAACGCACCAATCGATACCACCTCCTGCTGCGAAGCAGGTACGGATTGTACGGGACCCCGTTGGAACCGGAATTGTTCGATATCGAACCGCCGTCGCCCGCAAAGTCCAGCAGCACGACTTTGACATATGCATCTGTGGTGGCCGGGGATCAGCCGCAGACCTCCGAACCGCACGTTATACAGTCGTTTAATCGCGACAGCTTGAACCCCAGGGACGTCATGTCTACCACGAACGGAGACACGAAGGTGCGCCTCTTCCATCTGTGTCTCTCGAAGATGATACGCGGTCTCCTGGAAACGGTGCCGCTGTATTTTACTTGCGTTGCGGCCAGCGACGGAACGAGAATCGAAAGGGCCGAGTCTGGACAGTACGTGTCTCAGAATCAGCACGTCGTTTATACTGGGGCCGGAGGGCAGAGCAGCGGAACGAAGAAGGAGAACGTTGATTGGTCGGTGAACGACATAAACGTACAGAAGATGAAGTGGAGCGTGAACGGGAATAACGATGATAGTGTCAGCACACAGGGGAATAACGTGTTCAAGATGCAGAAGTTGCCTGATGGGACGGTGTATCTTATTGAAAATGACGACGATCTTACACAGCTGAGTAAGTATTCAGTGATAGTTGGGATGTGATAAATTTTGATGCAACATTGCTAAAAAACCGGACACCGATTGAATTTTTTTTTGAACGTTGATAACTCGTGAATTAAGTTACCAATTGACACGGGATTTTTTTGCTGTTTGATTCTCATTTTCTTGTTGACATTTCCAATAAATATCGTTGAGATTGTTTCAGTATATGAAAAGTTATGATATCACGTTTCAATGCATATCAAAATCTAACCATGTAAAAAAAAACCGGACACTTTCACTCACACAACTACGGATTAATATTCAGTCGCAAAACTCTTTACGGCAATCACAACAGCACAATGGGACGGCACAGAGTCGACCAAACTGATGATTTTCTTGAGAATTTTCTTCTATTCCACCTCCAGGGCCGCCATCAAGTCTTCCGCTTCCTTAAATTTTCAGATGCGGACGTGTTTTTCAAGCTTTTCCCACAAGTGCTCGATCGGATTGAGGTCCGGCGACTGTGCTGGGCACTGCACATTTTTTCGGTGGCGTACGGAAGCGTAAACTCTTCCATTATCTTCCGATATTGGTTGGCGTTCATTTTGCCGTCCAAACGTCACAGCGGACCGACCAAGGCTGAAGCAGCCTGAAAGATACACTACAGCATAGTTCACACTCTCAGAAATTTTTAGGAAAGATTACCATCGAATCATTACGTTTCCACCACCGTGCTTGATAGTGGAGACTGTATCTCTAATCCACTTTGTTCGCAACTTCCGGTTACTTCAAACAAACATAAATAAAACAATCAACAATGCCACAGAAATACCATGTGTTTACCATTTTTGGTATTTTTGCATCTGCATTATTACCTTGCATGGTATTACGTCAGGTCAGATCAGGTCAAAATTTGTGTCTTTGTAAGTATTTTAATAGGTTAAAAAAATCAATTATATCAATAAAAGTAATTAAAAAGTTGATTGTGTGGTACAATTTTTTACGTCACCGCTCATAATTAAAGGCATTTTTTTATTTGTGCACATAAATTACTAAAGCTGCATCTAGCATGATAATCTTAAAATTCTATTAAAACTTGATTTTTGTAATAAAATAACTTAAAAATTAATGTTTATAGCTACTTCACAAAATAAAATACAATAAATTTGTAGGTTTGTTTTCAGCGTTTTATCCTTTTTTATCTGTAATTGTTATGCTTCTAATGTATAAGATGGATGATCCATTTCAATCCTCATTTCAAATTTCATCATATTAGTTCTGACATCAACATATTTTATCATGAAGCTAATTAATTTGGCTTTCATTTGTGGTTGTAGCCCTTGGCTGACAATAACATAAGTGAGGTCTTGCCTGGGCCCAAAGGTTTAAGATGCCAACATTTGTATAAAAATACATTTGGTCCAATCATTTTCTTTGGCAAAAAAACTTTATAACTGTATTTTTTTAGTCAACTCCGAAATCTCCAGTTCGAAGCACACCAAGGTTTACCCTCAGCCAAAATCGTTCAAACCTGAACCAGTTTCTTCTCCCACCAACCAGTCGTTACCATGGCAACAGTTGCTTATAACTCCGCCGCTGCAAGTGATGGTGGTGGAACGAATGCACTCTGGAGCGAGAAGATTTGTCACCATCGACTTCGGCCAGCCAATTCTTCTCACTGACATCCTTGTTCCTGGTTGCCATGATCTGGTCTCCTTGAGCATAGATCTTTGGCTGAAAAGTGAGGACGTCGATGGATTTCGGTTGGTTGTCGCTTCAGATATCGGTACGAGAAATCTTATACTGTGCGACTTGCAACCACCACCGCTTTGTAGATTTATGAAGGTATGTAACCATTTGGTTAATTTAAGAGTGTAGTTAGGAATTTACTTAACTATTTCTCACAATGCAATTTTTAAGTGTATGTATGTGTATGTAAAAAGGAGTTGGGTTGATAAAGTCCATTTTTTGCCCATCATACACACAAAAAAAGTTTTGATTTCCGACTATTTTTTAATGCATTTGTATAGTTGAAGATAGATATTTTTATATTTCATGGGATTTATGTGATAAATAATATAGTAAGTCATAAAAATTACTTTCCAAAATTTTGTCTTTTTTTTTAATCTTTGAACTGTTACTTTTTCTAGGAGCAAGAGTCATATTAATTTTGACACATACTGATACTACTAATGATGCTTTATTTTGGTTCACTGTGCACTTGTACCCAATAAGGAAAAATATATTTCACATGAGAGAGAGCAACCAATGGCATACATACATACTTTGATATAGTACAATGGGTTAAAGTTGTTGTGCATGGTTTCCTCCTCCTTTTTAACGGAGAGGTGATTCGTGATTCATGAGAAGCAATACGGCACCTTGGGGTGGCAACTGGTACCATCATATTTGTCTATGTTTGCAGTTTCTTAATTTTGGTGCTATTACTGTTTATGTCTTGTTTTTGTTATGGTTTTTGATTATTTGCAATTACTGTTATTATTTTTTCATTTTCCTCATTGTCTTCAAATGAGACATTTTCTTCCTTTGTTTTGTGATTTTGTAAGTATATGTTTTCATTTGTGTCACTAGAAAAAATTGACTGAAATAGTTTCTCTACACCTCCATAACGCTCTCATTGTTCAAGCATGTCATCAGCTTTGTTTCGTAGCTCTTACTATCTTCTTTCTCTACCCAACTTTCTCTTATATTTTCCATTTCTCTTTTCTTTTTTTTCTATAAATATTATGTGCTTCATTTCTTGCTTCTACATATTTTGTCTTAGATTCTTGTATACTGCCAAAGTAACATTTCTTCTTTTTCTTATCTTGCTATTGTCTGCCTTTGCTTGTTCTATCCTTTCTTAAATGTTTAGTCTCTTTTTCAGAAGTTTCCATTCCTCTTCCAAATAATCTCATGGTTGGTTTTACCTCTTTTTTCTTTATATTAAAAGCTTTTCTCTCCATTCTTTGGCTATCTAGTTTCCACTCATTTTCTTTTTTTTTTGCTTTTTTTCAAATGAAGCCTTACACTTTCAATGACCATAAGATCTGGTCTGTATCAAGTAGTGCTCTGCTATAATATATTGTATTAATGGATCTTTTCTGTCAGGACATTTTTCTCTGGAGTGTTCCAAGTTATTTAATGTATTTTTTTTTCTCTTTAGCTTTGTGATTTTTATTATCACACCCTGAACCGCTGCGAAGTTGATTAATGATTGACGGTCGTCATTGGTTATCTTATCCTGATGATGTAACTTTATTTCTTTCTTCTTTATGAGCATTTGAATTCCAATAATATTTTAGCGTCAAATGTTGGTATCTTCCTTGCTACTTCTTCTAGTTCTTCACAGTATCTTGTTTTCTCTTCCTCATTTTTTTTCCTGTTGGGCCGTGAACATTTATTAAAGTGTATTTCTTATTGTTTCCTTTCATTTGCATATAGCTTAACCTTTTCTTGATCACTTTATAGTCTGCTATTAATTTAAATCTATTAGCTGTCAAAAAACTTTTTTCAGTCAGCTTCGTAGTCATCCTTTGTTAAACAAAGTATAATTCTCCATCTTCATATCCTTGTTCAAAAAGAATTTGTTTTATCTTACAATACTTTCGAGATGTCGATGTGGTATCCATACTAACTAACAAAACTAACGAAAACAGACGTTAATAAATTGCATGTCTATGTTATGCTGATTGTATGGCAACTGGTGCTGTTTTGCTTTTATTAAAGCTCGTCAATGCACCTTAGTTTTAGAGATAAAGTTAAAACTATCTCTGTTCTCTACTGTCTCCGTTAGACCTCAACTGAAGTGACTAGCTTTAACAAAAGTGGAAAGGTACCGTTTTGTTTATTAAATTATAATAAACAAGAAAGTAGTAGTATTAATTGTAAAACCATTTTTTACCAACAACACCCTTAGAAGGGATATCTTCTAGAATCAAACATGTTTTTCCAGATAACTACAGTTGGACGCTACGGCATGTCAACTGCACGTTGTCGCATCCCATTAGGCTACTTCTATGGTCATTTCATCATCCTTCCTGAGGATATACCTCCTCAGTCTCAAGGCATGGCTCAGCCCACCGCCGACCTAGAGAAACAGCTGTCAGCTTTTTCCAAGCTGTTTGAAGATGTCAGTTGCCGTTACAGCCTCTCGTGCAGCAAACTCAAGGACCTGCTTAATCCATATCTTAATTCGGATATGACAAACGCGTCTCACTTGGCAACGTACATGAATTCAAAACTGGTCGAGAAGACCAAGGTCAACGGAGACACCGCCAAGATATTCATGAGCTACCAAGAGGCCGTCATTTATCAAATACAGTTGAACATTATAAGATCCGTAATCCAGAGGATCGAAAGAAGTATATCTGGACAGCTGAGGCCGTATGTTTCCAATGATATAGAGGAAGCCTGTTCCGATAAGCTCAGGACAATAGCGGAAGTTTTATTAGACGTAGTGTTGAGTTTAGACACGACACGTGATATTAGTTTGGAAAATTGTCAGGGACTGTTCAAGGGACTGTGCGTGCCCCACAATTCGACACTGCAGTTCCTCGCCGCCACATTATTAGATCGTGCCTGTTCTCGAAAGGCTTTTTGGGGCACCTTCTTGGCCGAAACGTTGGCCCAAATGTTTTCGACATCCTACAAGTCCGTCTTTCCTCAGGACAAAGTCTTCATTCTGTTGACGTATCTGTGTAGGAAGAGTCCGGAAAGGAGCGCGGTGCTAGACGCCACATTGAAAGTGGTCGCTCAGACTTTGGCGCCGTTGGCCCAAAGCAGGAAGTCTTTGCTGGCAGTCTCCGTTGATCTGCCCTTGTTAGGCTGGCTGTTGATGTTCCTCAGTCTGCAGTTGGACCTGGGAAGGCAGAGTGGGGGCAGGTGGGAGTGGTTTGTCGGTGAAATGAGCGGCAGAAATGGCGCCGAGGCGGGAGCGGGGAGCAGCAGGAGAAAGGTGCATCAGAAGAGGAATTGGTGCCCTAAGTATGGAAATTTGGATTGGACGCATAAATTCATGCAGGGAGCACAGGTTCAGGTGAGTAAAAACAATCGATTAGGGTGTGCAGTTGCTGATTTTTATCCAAGGCCAAAAATTCTGAATTGTTTTGTTGAAAATGAAATTTAAGACGCAATTTAATCTTTATAATATATTAGGGAATTCCATTTGAAATAAAAAAGAAACTTTGATATTTTCATTCGAAATGATGGTTTACAACATAAAGATTTTTAAATGACGATTGGCTAACCTTTTTATTTTTTCAACTTATTCTATTCATTGTAAACAAGCGTTATAGATTTTACCACAAATAAGTTTCCCATACAACCACCATTAACATCCAGTTCATGGTTTATACATTGTGGGAATAATAATATACTGAGGGATTATAGACATGCAGACATATATTAAAATAAATATTTTAACAAATAAAGCACGGATGCAAGTAAATGTGTCAGATTGGGTTTTTATAATCATACAACTGACAAGTTTGAATATTAATTAATAATTATTCTTTTTTTATTTGTGTCTGTAGGCTCTATCCGCACTTTCTAATCACGCTGCCAGTTTGACGACCAAGCTGGAGGCGGCCATCAAAAGCCAAGAATATTTCTTGAAAAAGATGAGGCAAGTAAAGGAAATGAAAATTTCGGACTCTGATGTTCCAAGCGGGTCGAACAAATCCACAGGTGGTAAGAGAAGGCGGGAACAGCCGGAACCATCAAGTGAGAAGCCCACATCTTTCGTGCCACCGCAGTACGTTGACAGTACTCACTGTCTGGCGGTGGCCAAGGCCCTATTGACACTTGTTTTAGCTGTAGATCATTCGTGCAGTGCTGACTTATTCTTGATGTCATGCAAGGTAAGGCTTGATGAGAGTTGTATTTTGAGTCATTTCACAGTATTTTTTAATACCTTTCTTGAATAATAAATTACTTCAAATACGTATCCACTTCCTTTTAAGTATTTGGTAAAGTACTTTCAACAATTTACACAAAATTCAAATAAATTTTACAAGAAAATCTGACGTCAAAATGAAAGCAAGCGGACTTGATCTCAAACAAAAAGTAGCCTACATGTCAGCAACACAAAGATTTTAATTATCGAACAAACAGTTTGATATGGGGCAACTAAAATTACAAAAAATTTTCGTAAATAATAGGTTCGTCTCGCACATTAAAATTTGATAGTTTTAACCTATGCCTTTTATTGCTTACATCATGAATACTAGTGCCATGCATTTATTTTGCTTTCAGATTAATTCAACTCGTAACAAATGGCGGTAGAAAAATTACCCTGTTTCAAACATTTTCTTAAATCCGCCAACAACTACGCAAAAGGTTCCTAATTTCCGTCATGCCCACTGTTACAGCTTCCTAGGTTACTAGGTGCTCACTGTTGTCAGTTTTATAAATAGCCATAGAAATACAAATAATGCAATGGGAGTGAGAGAGAGGGGCGAAGGTATAAGTATAACCGTCAACGTCAATATTATAATGTAAACATAGGAATAACCTTAACTGTTCATCAGCAGTAGTATTCTTACAATAAGGAACAAAACACTTTTTAACGTAAGCCATTCTGACATTAAAAAAACAACAGATTACCCAAATACTTCAACAACATCTTGCTCCACTACTTAATATGACAAATATGAAACTCGAAAGTTTGACCAAACTATATAAACAAAAACGCATGGCTAGAGGTGTTAGGGTTATTCGTTACACACTTGAGACATGCAGCACATGCGAACATGCGATGTTGTCAGCGGCACTTTACCGGTTTTTTCCTAAGGAAGGCCAGAGATCGTCCTGACAGTTTCAAAATTAATCATATCGTTGTCATACGAAAGTATACAAACTAAACAGTATCAAGCTTCGAGCGTTGTTTAATTCCTCATAATAAAAACATTAGTTCAAAAGCAGGTTCGATGGTTAAAGTGCTTTCGTATTTCAGCAAAAGGCCAGTGAATGCGCTTATTATATTGAACTATTCATTATAGAATAAACTGACTGAAGGATGATTTAAGTTATTTTTACAAATACGCCTTAAGTTGACCTAGGTAACAATGTCACAATGCCAGTTTACGGGTACATTCCTTACGGTATCGCGAAAATTTGCACACATTGGCAACGCGATGCAGCTCAAAAAAAATGTAAACAAATATTATTGGCAATGGCGCTACAGCACTGGCTATTATTGGTGTTTCTCACTTTCGTCAGCATGCGAACCTTTTACGTCATCTCCGTGGCGGAATATCGAGGCATTTGAAACGGATATTTGAAAAATCCATACTTTCACATTTTTTTCTCGGCAAAGAAGAACCGGAAAAAATTCCAAAAAATGTCTTTGTGCTTAAATTTTTATGTACATTTTAAATGTAAAATAAAAAAAAAATTGTGGGACGACCCCATTTAGTTTTGAAATTACAAAGTTGTAATGAATTTAAATTTTTAATAAAACTGCCTTTAAAGGTTTGGGGGTTGCCCAAAAGTACAACCCTAAATGTTTAAAATAAAGTTATATAKACTTGGAGCTATTTATTATACAAGAAAAGCTGTAATAATTAATATCCACTTTGAGATAAATGGATCAGTYTTTTATTTTGTATTTTTTTTCTTAGGTAATTGCTAGGTTGGTAAGCATGTCCAAAGTCTCTTTGGGGCAGCTAATGAGTGAGGAGCAGTTGCTAAAACTTATTAATCTGTGCATTGAATCTGAATTGCCATGGGCGCCACATGCTTTGGCCTGCCTTTTGCAAGATATTTTGGAAGTTGCTAAACCTGCAATCATCGATAACGACAGTGAAATGGAAACTGATGCATCAGCTGCATCACCATCTACTAGTTGGGGAAATACAGGTATATTCTGTCATATTGAAGTTGTGCTTCAGCTTCTTTGTTTTTCTTTGTAGTTTTTTTTTTGTTATCTCAAAAATTTATACCAGGACATAGATAGTAAATGCATACAAGGGCAAGTGTGAACATCCAAACAACAGCTTAGATTTATTTACATTTCATGCATACTTAAAGTATATTGCTTTTACTGTCGTTGGCAATGTATGGAAATGTTGGTTTAAAGGTCCGAGCACATATCCCTGTGGCACACCCTGATGTACCCCACTCTGTTACTGCTTTTATGCCCATTAAAGACTACTATTGGTCTGAAAGGATTCAAATAATTTATAAGCTTTGTTTTGCACACCAATAATTTTCAGCTTTTTCATTAATATCTCATGAAGCACAAGATCAACAAAGATCCAAAAAAAATTTTTCTTCATTTGCTACAGGTTTAGCTTCTCTATGTATATGTTGTAAGTGAACCTTTCATTTCCAGATTTGCTGGCAGACGTTGAAAACATTTGTGAACCTTTCCTCATCGAACTAGTTCCAAAACCAGTAGTAGTGCATTCAAATCCATCCAACGGCAGTGCCAACAACAACGAAGAACTGCCTCTTGTTTACGAATATGGCGAATCAGACCTGGAAGAATTTCTCGATGATATGCTTGAAAGAGGCAGGACACTTCTGAAGAAAACGAACAAGAATGGTCCGTTGCAAGTGACCTCCGGAGGATCGCTGGCTATGGACACCAGATTAGAGGCGGGCTTCGAGAATGCCCCGGAAATATCGTTAAAGAAACTCATCACCTACGGAGTTCAGAATTTGATACAGAACATCCATGCGGTACCTCCGCTTAGCGAGAGAGAGCTGGAACTTCCTCCATGGCCGCCGAACTTGATATATCCGTGGCAGGTTCAACCGGAATCGCCAACCAGCAACAACCGAATGTTGTTCAATTGTTTCGATGCTCTTTTTAACGATATACAGGGACAGATTCCGGTGAATTTGGAACATATACTGAGGTTGTGGTTGACTCTAAATGAACCTTCACAAGTAAGTTGAATTCTTTTTTGCCTCCTAGTTATTCAATTGTATAAATATTATGATAGTCCACATTTAAAACTTTGTCTTCATTTGTACATCATTTCAATAATTGAGTAACCAATTTGCTAAAAAAAAATCGAAGAATTCAAGACACTTATGAGTCTTTTTAACATATAAGACAAGTTCTTTGTTTGTTAGAATGCAAATTAAAGTTGTGCTATTGCAAAAATCAAATGAGGCAACAATGTTTCTGTTGGTGCTACAATTGCTATTCGTGATATCTGAATATGTATTTTTTTTTCAGTTATTCAAAACTTAGTTGTAGCTTTGAAACAAAAAAATGAGATGGTACAGTTCAAACTGCGATTCTCTAGTATTATCAAGATATTGTGCAATTACAGTAAACATATAATAATAATAATAATAATAACGTTTATGTTCTATTAGTAAATATACAAATTTACAGACAGGAAAAAAGACCAGGAAATCAGTCACACTGTTTTTTTAAATTCCTGCCTTGACAACTTAATTTATCAAAACAATATACAGTAGCGTGCAAAAAAAATAGCACACKGAGTGAAATTTTTTTGAACGTCGGATAACTCGTGATTGAAGTTTACCAATTGACACGGGGTTTTTTGCTGTTTCATTCTCATTTTCTTGTTAACATTTCCAATAAATATCGTTGAGATAGTTTCACTGTATGAAAAGCTGTGGTATCACGTTTCAATGCATATCAAAATCTAACCATGCAAAAAAAACTGGACACTTCAACAAATTTAGTAAAACACAAAATTTATTTAAAGAACCACAAAATTAACATTTATCTGACAGAACTATGGATCAGTATTTAGTCACATAACTCTTTACAGCAATCACAGCAGCACAGCGGAGTTGACCAAACTGATAATTTTCTTGAGAGGAATTTACTTCTATTCCGCCTCCAGGCTGCTATCAAGTCGGCCGCTTTCTTAAATTTTCGGACGTGCCTTCCTAGCTCTTCCCACAAGAGCTCGATCGGATTGAGGTCCGGCGACTGTGCTGGGCACTGCACATTTTCTCGGTGGCGTGCGGAAGCATAACCTCTTTCAATATCAAACGATATTGGTTGGCGTTCATCTTGCCGTCCACACGTTTCAGCAGACCGACCAAGTCACAGCTGAAGCGGCCTGAAAAATACACTATAGCATAGTTCACATTTTCAGAAATTTCTAGAGATTATTACCCCCAAATTATTACGTTTCTACCGCCGTGCTTGATAGTGGGGACTTGATAAGGGTGGTCAAAGCATTTTCCGTCCGGCCGGCGCACGAACCGAACGCCGTCCGAAAATACCAAATTGAATTTACTCTCATGCGACCACAAGAAGTCGACCATTCGAACCGGTTCGAAAATCTTGTGGTCGGATGTGAGTAAATTTAAATTAGTATCTTCGGACGGCATTCGGTACGAATATATTGGAGGAGTTTATGCTTCCGCACGCCACCAAAAAATTGTACAGTGCCCAGCACAGTCGCCGGACCTCTGCGTCTTAAAATTTAAGAAAGCGGACGACTTGATGGCATCCCTGGAGGCGGAATAGAAGAAAATTCTCCTCAAGAAAATCATCAGTTTGGTAGACTCCGTGCCGTCCCGTTGTGCTGGTATGATTGCCGTAAAGAGTTTTGCGACTAAATATTAATCCATAGTTGTGTCAGATAAACGTTAATTTTGTGGTTCTTTAAATAAATTTTATGTTTTACTATAAATTTGTGAAAGTGTCTGGTTTTATTGCACAGTTAGATTTTTATATGCATTGAAACGTGATACCATAACTTTTTATATACTGAAACAATGTCAACGACATTTATTGGAAATGTTAACAAGAAAATGAGAATCAAACAGCAAAAAACCCTGTGTCAATTGGTAACTTCATTCACGAGTTATCGACGTTCAAAAAAAATTTCACTCTGTCCGGTTTTTTTTTGCACGCTACTGTAAATAAGTATATAGCTCTTTAACAAGATATAATTATTTGTACACATGTAAATATAAAACACATATTAAAGCAATCCATAGTGCAGAACAACGAATAAATAAAAGAATTAAGTAAAAATAAACATACATAATCACACAATCAGTTCACCTGACCTAATGCTAGCAATTCTAAAAACTTGACAAGCTAAGAGAATCAAACGCTCTAGGAATGGTATTGTAAACTTTGCAGCCTAGTAAGAAAAACTCTTTTTAAAGAATTCCGTACTATGGTCTGGTACACTTATTGTAGTGTTCGGAAACCTTGTTCTGATATGAATTGCACTTCGTTTAACAATCTTACTGTACAAGTAAATGGGTACCCTATCCCTTAACAACTAATGAACAAGACAGCAAAAATGTACTCAATGTCTCTCCCTCATATTTAGCCAGCCAATATCACTCAGAATTGGGGTTATATGGGTATAGAATGGAAGTTTAAGTGAATACCGCACGCAACTGTATGGAAAAAGAAAAAGCAAGAGAGAAACACGAATGTACAATCCATATTTCATTTAATAGTGAGAGATGTTTATGAATCTTAAGGCAACACTTTAGGTGGACAAACTTGTTCATGAATATTGAAAGAGAGTTAGCAGGAAAGCATGCATAGATTTAAGTGAAAAAGTAACTCGCTGTGTGTGCTCGAACTCAATAATGTGAACATTCCTGAGGTCTGTTCAGCTTTCCTGCTACCTCTCTTTCAATACTATTATTCAGGCGAAATAGAAAAAGTTCTTATAGTTAAATTTGTTCATGTAAAATTGTTTCTGAAGCATATATTTTGGTTATTAACGGTATAAGATACTACATTAGATTGCTTTAGTAGAAAATGTTGCTTAGAGGAGTTTCAATTGTTGCAAGCATTTCCTAAGTGTCTGAAATATAGAATGTAGCGAAGGAAGATGTCAGGATATAATTATTCACCCAACAACTCAACAGCTTGTGTTCGCTATTGATTAAAAAAAAATAGTGTCAACTAAAAACTGATGTTCTTCTTTGACATAGTTTCAATTTTGATAAATTCATGACACGTTATCATATATATTTGTTACCTTTTAATAAAGGTTTTATGCTGACACGATACAAATTTTCATATTATAAGTGTTTCGTTTTTAACTGGACAATTGTGTTATTATCTCAACAGTAATATGTAGGTATAGTATAGAACACAATGCACCTGAAAAGTTTTTACCTGAGCTAACCCAACATTTATATTTGTTTAACTTACTGTACACCATATCTATTTTTTTTAGTCGAGCAATGGCAACAGCAATGAAAAGTTTGATCCATCTACCATCCCATCGGTGGCGATTGGTCCTGAGGGCATTCATTCCTTGATATCTACCATTGCGTGGAGTCCGGGATTAAGCCTGCGCACCTGGTGCACCGCATTGCAGGTGCTCACTTTGGCATGTAACCTGACWCCGCAAAATGGKCAACAGCAATGGGGAACTACCTGCGGTATGGCAGAACATCTCGTCAATCATCCAGATTTCGTGCAGATGCTGAATAGGCTTCTGAGTGGGGCGGGGCTGGTATATTCGGATAAAGGATTGGTGAGTGTATTTTTTGTCATTAGGCGTTACAATATTCGAAGCTTAAAGTACAAAAAAAGTTTGGATCCTCCTATGTTTGCACTGCCACCAGTTTTCTTCAGAGGCAGTATTTGCCAGTTGTAATTGTTGTATCTATTGTGACTATGAAAGGTTATCATCATTTTGGTTTTCATATTCAAAATAAAAATGCATTTGGCTAGCGGAAGGTCTTCATTATCAAAATTTTCATTGCCTGTTCGAAATCCAACATGAGCAAAACACGTTTTAATTATTTTGTGCTTTACACTGTTTCAAGTTTGTAATATCAACACAATTGCATCCAGAATATTTTTGGTTTGGTGAGGTTTTTTCTATGTGATTTAATGTATTTAATACCTTAGTAAACATGCATTAATAAACAGAAAATTGATTACCTTCAATTCAGATATTAATGCAACAATTATGGCAAGTTTTTCATCATCAGTTAACAATTTACGGTTTAACCTGAAGCTGCACAAACAAGTATGTATCGAGCATGTATCCTTAGTGAGTGGTAATTCCCCATTATTATTCAAATTCGGTGCAAGCACATTATTATAACCAAATTTCTTCAAATCAAATTGGTAAATTTGGATGTTGTATCCCGTATGACTTTTAACCAGTGTCATTACAAACATATAATTTCTTATTAATGGAATAGGTTTTAAATTGGGACCAATTCATAGTACTTATATTTGTTATTTAATCTTTGTATTTTGTGGAATGCATTAAAACGTTTAGTTTCTAAATTTTTGTAATTTTAACTGACCTGTGTCACATTTTTTATTAAAGAGCCTAATTCCTATTTCATTATTAGTTTGTGGTGTTTTTATATGATACTGAAGAGTCACTTGCAGTGTGTAATTATAATTATTTACTTTCAGGCTGGACCTTCTCTTTGCAAGGCACTCCATGATTTTTTAGTTCGACTTCAGATGAGATGCGACGTTGTTAGTCCAAATAGTCGACCAGGTAGTCTTCTAAAAACGATTCTTCTAAAAGTTGTGTATCAACTGGTCCAACCGATGGGACCACTGGCTGTCAGACAAGGACCATTGGATGCCCAGTGCAAATTGCTGCAATCCATGGTCTACTTGGATTATGGAAATGCAGACCTTAGCATTGCCATGAGCATTCTTGAAAGTGCAGGTAAATACAATTTATTTTAATTTTATGTATCGGTCTTGGACAGAAAGCAAAATTAAGTCAATGGTCATTTGCCTAGATAGGCATATGATAAATGCCATTGCAAATGCCATAATGACAAAATTTTGCTTAGGCATTATTTAATTTTTACCATACCATACTTGTTCATTGCACCAGTGTGTAGATTGAAAAAAAGCAAATACTATTTGACCAGGCAAATAACAGTGATTTGAAAATGAAAGAGATTCGTWTCTGTCATTTGWCAAATTCTTTGACAGTCAATTTAGACAAATTATTTGWTTGGKAAGCAAATKTTTCTATTTTACTATTTATCATATCTATAACAAACACAAATAGGACAATAAAATATTTAATKTTTTTTTAATGCTAAATTATGTATGTAAAATATATGACAACATGAAAAAGTATAAAGTAATAATACAATTCCATAGTAAGCCACAAAAAAAAGAAATTATTTATTCCTGCAGCTAAAGTTTGAATGGCATTTGCTATTATATCACTCAAAGTGTTGTTTTCATTGAAGAAGGTCTGAACATACCACGAAATATCCAGACTGTTCCACAGAAATCTTATTTATTACATAGAACGTTAATATATAAGATCTGTGTGTGAAAAATCTATGCCAATACGTGTGTTGGCGAAAGAAGCAAAGGGTTTGCGGCACATGCTTAAAACGTACAATTTAAAAGATGTCGAAAAGGTCTGTCTCTCATCTCTCTGTCCTTGTCAGTGTGTTACTTCCTTACTTCAGGTCAGGTCAGGTTATGTTTATGTTAAAACAATTAGGCTTTTTAAGATTACGTCATCCAATATGGCGTCCAGGGGGCAAAAGGGCACACACGGGACGCGCTTGCGAAACCGTGGAAACGGACGCATGGCGTATAAAGTTGGGTCCTTCATGACCAAGTCGTTCAAATTGAATGACTCATGCCTTGATTTGGCTCACAGCTAATGAATCAGCGTCGCTCGTGCGTCGTACATGGTTAACGGCTGACGACAGCGCACGACGAGAACACAGCATGACAGCATATTTATATGCTGTGGCGAGACAGGAGACACCGCTGTCACTTTCAATTCACGATCCATATGAACGACTTGAAAGATCCGAATCTACGCAATTGATTGAATGATTTGAATTGAATCGAATGTCCCAGCTCTAGTGACTGACGTTGGCATTAAGTAATGGGGTTTCTACGACAGTGCGCTAGAACCTGCATCGTTTTGACATGTGCCCCCTGGCAGTCGCTCCGAAAGTCACGTGTTCTAAAAAGCCTAATGCAGTATTTGATAACCCCAATTCCCATTTTTGCTAAAGTACATAAAACAATTTGATTCGTTATTTTATTACCTAGAGTTTTTACACATCTTTTTTTGTAATTGCCCTTTTCATACTTCATACTTCATTCTTGTCATTACTGTCAAAACGAACATAAAAGATTACCTTCCTGACCTTCCAAACAGGCAGGGCCAATAATAATTTAAAAAAATATGTGATATTGTCGAAAATACAGTTGGCAATTTGTTGCCTGGTAAAGTCTCGTCTCAAAAATTTTAATGGGCATGTCCACATCTCTTTCTTCATCTCGTACATATCCTTGACAGTGCTGTTAATTTTAAAGGACGTAAATACAGGTATGACAGCGGTTGACAAACATCGACCGGCATGAACCTATAATATTTAACCGGTAATGATGATGTTGCATTTTCTAACAACTCCTTTAGTACAAAAACATTTAATATGTGATATAAATTTTCTGTAACCAACCCTCGTTTTAGGCTCATAATTGTTAGTCCGTTTCTGACTTGGTTTCAATGCGAATGCGCAGTTTCAATTCGCCACACACTTGTACTTATGTATTTAGCGTTTTATGTAAATATACGATTTCTGTGGACTGTACACACTTCTAACCTAAAAAGACACTTTGTGCATGTAACACATCAAACATCTATCGACGAACCCTGACATTTTTTTGTTAAAAAACCACTTTTCATATGCGCAGGCAAACGGTTCATGTACCTAATATGCGACATATGTATTGATAAAATTTTAATTTTTAAATATTGTCATGTCGTGTCTTGAATGTTTCAGGTCTCCTGGTATATTCTTACGTCTCATCAGTCGACCGAATCAAATGTGTCAACATCGGTGAGCGCTTAAGTCCATCTAGTCCCACCCCAAATTCCCTGAGGGGTCTCTTTGGCCCCGTACTGGGCAACGATAGCAACAAACAAGATCGCCCTGTCTCATGGGACTGGTTGCTCATTACTCTCTTAAAGCTTTTAGGAAAATTAGTGCAGACACCCCTTCCTGGTTCTGGAGAACAAGCAGTAAGTTTCTTTCAAGAAAAATATTTTACCAACAGATTTTGAATGTTTTCAAATTAGGAAGCTATGGATACGGAACCGCCCACTTCACAAACGGACGAGAGCAAAGCGAAACAAATCCAACAGGACGCTGTTAGGCCGAATCCGGTGATACCTTGTTTAGCAGACACTGTATTGCAGCATCATCCCAGCATCATAAGGTTCTGTCAGGCTCTGGCCACATGTAAAGCTTCCTCGATATGTATGCTGGCCGACGTCTCTTATCAGGTAAAGGTATATTTTATATTCAGTTAAATATTGCATCAGTTCCGGGATTTGGCCATTTCATCATTCATTATCAGTGAAGTACAATATTCATTTTTTTAGAACAAGATTAATCTTCACCAAGTCCAACCTTATCCACTTTATCTATCAACAAATTGCCAAAGCACTTTCGGTTCCTGCTAGCCATCATCAGCGCATTATAAAATAGACGTTGTCAAGTTGGAAATAAGCAATCTTGATTTCAAACAAAACGTAGCCTGCATGCCAAAAACACAAATTCGAATGATTAAATAAAGAATAGGACAACTAAAATTACAATTTTCCAAATTAAAAGGTTTACAAAGGATCAAATTTAACCATTTAGCTAAATTATAACAGGGAATTTGTGTAACAAACAACAGGTCTGATAGAACAGTTATCTTTGTGTATTTTAGGAAGTTTATAAAGCCTTGGTGTTGAAATTTTTCAATTCAACTGTGTTTTTGTAATCAAAATCAGTTTCCAAGCATGTAATAATTGACAGAGAAACTACAGAAATTATATTGATTCGAATTTTTCATGGTGCAGTTTATAACTGAAGGTACAAATCTGCTACAGAAAAAAAATTATATTTAATTACTTTGCTGCTTACTAATGAACTCTGACTCATTTTAATTTATCTTTTTGTTAAAAGCTTTTGTGTGTTATCAAATTTTTTTTTTATTTCAGGCTTGCTTCGGAGATTTGGGTGAACCAAGCAGTGTGGGAGATGCCGTCTTTCATGTTTTGAATATTTTAGCAAAGAAAGCATCACGAAAGGAACTCATAATGGAACCATTACTCTTCTTCTTATCACAAACTCCTCAACTAAGTGAACCTTTACTGTGGTTCATATTGCAAGTTTTGAACACTGAAGATGCCTTAAGGAAGTTCTTGGTAGCAGGTGAGTTTTGTTTAAAAATAATTTATATCTAAATGTTTGAAAACCTTGTGCTAGKTATCGGAAAATTTAAGGGCACAATTTTAAATTTTCCCAWACAATTGKTTTATAATARTTTTGTAGGTGTCACCTTGTTTGAAAGCTACCAATGTCCAGCATTTCATGCAATTTTCTCTATTTCAAATTTTTTGAGCAAAATAAATATTTCAAACGAAAGTTGTATAAAATTAAATGCTTTATGGTTGGTAAACGAATATCACCGTTATTTTCTCTTCTCGTTGCATACGAATGAAGCTTGTGAAATAGTGGACTGTATTATATTGAAATTAATTATGACATCTATTCAAGTGACAACTTTTTTCTATTTTTTCAAAACATTATTTTTTATATCAGGCACCTTCTCAGACTAAAAAATTAAAAATGAATTGGTCGCCACGTTCCTTGTCTGTCTCGTGCTAAATCGTCCACTATATAAGACAAAAATATTGTAAAAGATGGCTGATTTCCGGTTACACCGGAATTAGATTTGTAACTTTGTTATTTTAAATGGAATATCCTGTTTATTGTTGCATTTTTGAGTTTATGTACGAAAATAAATGTTAGTTCGTTAATATTACWTAGCACCATTCTAGTTATTTCACATTTCGTTAAAGCATACATTCAGTGTATTGTAGCATTCTGAAAATATCCTAAACAAAAGCACTACTTTTCGTAGATGTTACAGGGATACATGCTTCTTCAATTTCATAAAATTCGTGGGTGCTGATAATTGTTGATTTKAATAGCAGGTACTAAAMCTTAGAAAGTAGAGGTATTTCAAACTATTATATGGTTAATACAGACCTAAATCCAGTTCATCTTAAATGCCTAAAAAGTCAATAATGCTATTTTGAAAAATACAAAGGTTATATGATATTTAAGCTTTAGAGCTTTAGTGCTACAAAAATTGTAAATCAGCGCTAAGTAGTTAGGAAATCAACATGTTTTAAGAGTTTGTTTGTTATATATTTTTTTTACTTTAGGTACTTTTAACTTGATACCAGTTCATTGATAGCTGCCCAGTGAACACAATTTTATAACATACACATGTATGATATATACTAATGGAAACATCGTCTAGAAATGTAATGGTTTTTTTTAAACACAGAATGTAACTTCCATGTTCCTTCGAATGTAATGGGTTCCTTTCAATAAATACACTGCCCTTTCTAGACATATCGGTCTTTATATTTAGCCTTCTTCAGTATCATGTATGTTGGTCCTGGTTCTCTTTTTGGTCATTGTGGATGTTTCTGAAATTAAAAAAATTACCTATTAAAATTTTGGACATGCACAGAAATGAACAAAGACATACCGTTGTGAAGCCAAAAAACACAGGCAGTGTGGTATCCAGGGATTTGTTTTGATATAAAAATTGATACAAAATTATTAATCTTCCATATAAACATTATTTATATTCAAACCAAGAGTTGACCTGAACTTTTCGAGCAATCTAGTAAATAGCACCATATTAACGATTTCCTAAATATAACTAAAAGAATGTTAATTTATAGAAGTACAATGAATATTTTTAAATTGAATTTTCATCAGGTGGAGTCACTATACTGGCACGTAGTCTGGTGCGAAGCAGCAACGCAGCTAACACTGTATCGCATGCAGGCATAATATCCGTCGTAATGCAACATTTCACGGGGAATATTCCTCGCTCGGATGCCAGTACTGCCATAGCAGCATCTTCGGCTAGCAAAAAAATGCAGCAAGCCAGTCTGGAGAATCACCTGGCCTTAATAAATTTTGCTCCTTTTGGTACCATAAGGTAGATTTTATTTTATAAACAAAAGAGCAATTTGCACTTGGTGAGGTCATTTTAGGTGCCATTCTGGGACAGCACAACCAGCTAATGTTCTCATACAAGGTGGCGCTGCTACTCATCGGCGAGCGAGGACGCCACAGTGGTCGTATCACTTTTATCCGGAGGAGACGCATACTGAACTCACAGTACAGCTACCCAGTGCAATTCTACTGAGGGAAGTCCATTTACAACCGCACCTGAGTTCTTTGGCTACTTGCCCTTCTGCTGTTGCTTTGGAGGTAAGTGCTTTAGATCTCTTACAGCGCAGTGACATTCTTTATACATGCAGAAGATATAGTTTCAGAATATTTAAATATTCCCAAAATATTTAGTAAGGGCCACTATAAATTCTATGAACATTGTATAAATCTTAGAAGCACACTCAATATAACATTTTTATAATAAGGTTGCTAGAATATACTTCTAAATATTCTATGTACATTATAAGTATCAACTAAATATTTTCTTGGATGTTTTTATTTCATTCACAGAATAATAAAACCTTAGTTAAGAAAAATAACATGTTCCCAATAAAACAAAAACACATACTCATTTGAATTTTTTATACGTTTATCTAACATGCTTTTAAAAAGCTATCAACATTCCAAAATTTCTTTGCAGCTGAAATTAGTTTACTTGCCACTTTTGCCAATGTTATTATGTCTTTTGCTATTATTGTGACATCAGCAGCATAAGCTACGATCTGTTGATTTTTGTACATAATATTTCCTTTCCTATTTAACTGACTGTTAAGGCTAGGTTAAAGGGACAGCCGTACTCAATTTTAGGATGTTGACCATAAAGCTGTCAGCCCAGTCGGCCTGGGGCGTTTATTGCGCTGCTGGTTATGCTGATGCCACAACAACGAGTATTTTTGATTTACAACATCTTGTGGGTCTATCTGATGCCTGTCGTTTCAAAGATATTTACTTACCACTGAGAATCGGATGTTCGCTTTTCACAGACATATCAGTGATATTACTAATAAAGTTTTAAACAAAAGGTTTTTTTATTTCGATATTGCTTTCAAATTTATTATTAAAAATGTCAACACCTCATGAAAAAAAATACTTTAAAAATATTTTTTTAATAATATAAAATATAATAAACGTTCAAGAAAAAAATACATATATTTACCAAACATCATAAGCATATAGTTAATGTTCACAATCTGTACATAAAATTATCTTTACAGCAAAATTATAAATGTGTGTATTAAAAAAATATGAACAAACATGGTGTAGATGGTCTACTTTTTACACAAAAACGTCGTTTATCTATCCTCCCGAATCGGCATGTTTATCGTGTGACGTGGATCAACTAGTTCTGGCAAAAGAGAACGGAAATAAAATCTTTGAAGTTTTGGAAGCATTTTTTCACTCCAAAAATGATCTTTTTTAACTATATATAGCTATAAACTACTAAACGGATTTTTAGAAAAATACTTACTTGACGGTGTTTGATAAGAGAACCAATATTTCCCCTGTTTCTTTTTTTTTGAATACAAAGTTCTTCCATCACCTTTTCGTCTTGCCACCTTTACTATTGTTCTTTCAGATAACGTAACACTAAAGTCACACAGTCACACAAAATCTCAAACAGCATAAATGGTAGGTTTGAAAAATTCTGAGGCTTTATATTAGTGAACCCCCTCTTTCATTGTATGGGGGCGGTTGCCATGAGTCAGTGGAAAAAGTTTTCAGGTTTAGAGGTACAAACAGTTTCTTGCAGATTGTCTTCAATAATACATATTCTGGTCCCAAAAACCGATTATACTTACCTTACGCAAAACGGATGTTTAGTTGGAATTCCGGATTAGAAAATACAGCAACTCAGACTTTCAGTCGTATTGAAGCGATCATCAACCCTTTACCTGCCAATATGCAGTTTCGTCATATCTATTTTGGTCCTAGGTGCTTTCGCAAAATTGATTAAAATTGTTTACGTTTCAGTTACCAGGAAACTGGTGTCCAATTTATCCGACAGTCAGGCGCCTGACAACACTGTATATTTGCTACCTCGACATGGAAATATATTCTTTAATTTATGAATAAAAGTGTTCCGGACGAATCCGCAAAAGCGGATAGCACATAAGATATAAAAAGAACACTTTGGCAAATTGATTTTTAATAGTTATCATCAAATTATGTTAACTTATTCATATGTAGTTCGTATATGCATAGCGCAATTAGTGTCGTATTGATTTTAATTGACTTTGTAAATATGAACTTTTGGGACTACACGCCCTGTATGCTTTCTATGTGCCTCAACGACATAAAGTTGCAGAGCAGAACTTAACTCCTTATCTAAATAACTTTCGGCATGGACAAATAATAGTGCATAAATATAAAAGCAGTAGTTCGAAGAATCGTTTCGTCATCCCCAGTACCTGCGTTTTTCTACCATCCATACCTGGGTTACCCTCCCGCCATAAACTGCAATGGCTGTTTACTCAAGTGCCGTTAATTGGTATGTTGTAAATCAACACTTGGTTGGGCCGAAAAGTTTAGCAAAAGTATTGAACAGATATTTTCATTATTATTAACGCTATCAAAAAACTAAAAACAACATCATACTCAGAGGACAAAAATCTATCATTCGGCCGAAAAAAATTTTCAAAGAAGTCATTTTTACGTTTTTGAGCATTTCGCGTTCTTAAACAAATCGTAATTATTTTTGCCGTAAGTTTTTAAAATTTTTGATTCGGCTATTTTGTATATAATAATTGTCAGATTACACTGGTTTTTGAATAAAATTAATATCTCTTCAAATAACTTAGTTATTTATTCAATACTTTACATTGGAAACCCCATAAGAGAAATTCCTTTAACCTAGCCTTAAATAGCAGTGTTGACATTGGAGCTTCTTGTCTAAAACCGGTTTATATATCAAATTTTTTGGACACATTTCCTCCTAGTGTAACTTTGCTTCTTGTATTGTCTGTAGTCATCTTTGTTAAATTGATGAGTCTGATGGGTATTTGAAATCTTTCCATCTTCTCCAGTAATTTATTTCTTCGTATTGAGTCATAAGCTTTCTTAAAATCGACAAAAAGTATGACTGCTGGAACTTCTATCATCATGCAGATTTGGTCTGAAGTGGATCTTCCCTTGTTAAACCCTGCTTGATGATAATCCCCTATTTGTGGTTTAACTATCTGTTCTAGCCGCATTTTTATTATTGATGTGACATCTAGTAAAGATATGCCTCCGTAAATTCCACATTCGGTAATATCTCCTTTCTTAAAACTGTCGTTATAATTGCTTCTTGCCATTTCTTCGGCATTACTTCTTGTCTCCATATCTTAACTAAGAATTCTTAGATTTTCTGTTTTAACTTTTCTCATTTCTTTTCTCTCTGAGCTTTTGCTAGTTTCCAGTTTCTCAATTATCTCCTGCACCTCTTCTTTTTTTGGTCCCTCCACTATGTTTTGCATGATTTCCGTAACTTGATATCCCACTGTTTTTTCTTCCCCTGTATCTAACAGAAATTGCAAACAATAGCKTTCGCAATATCAGCAGCAATATCAAAGAAAAGCTTGTGAAATCAATTTATTTGACGCACATTGTTTATTAACATGTTTGCAAAAGTATGTTTCATAACAAAGTTGTGCATCCTGACAATAAATTGTTGCAGCTGACCACTGTGAAGGGAGAATGTTTCTAGGAATGTATTTCTCCAAAGACGAAAATACTTTTATTGCAAATTTAAAACTAAACTACATGACCAATTGCGTGAGCTATATCTGCTAAATAAAATATATAAACAAAAAAATTTCTTGTGCTATTGKACCAATAAATTTATTAAGTTTTGTCATTTTACTTTTTAGACAAATTAAGATCATACGACTATTATTATTACTTTTTTTTTATAGGTATCTGCTGATGGTCCATCAAGACTAGTACCAGCATGCCCTCCCTTGCCGACGAGTGGTATGACGTTCATTCGGCTCCATTTGCCCATTCCAGAAKTCGTCAACTGTGTTCAATTGCGGCTMTATAAGCCAAGAGATGCCAGCAACATCGGATTATCACAGATCAGGCTACTGGGGACATCAGCCTTGGGTGGCAACCTGAGAACGCAGTCGATGGATTTAACTGATGACGAGTCGCACTGTAAATACAGCCTCGGGTGGCTTAGGTTGTTGTACCATTGTTTCAAACTTTCCAGTGATATCGAGCTCTCAAAACAGGTGAGTTTTTTTTTTAGGCAATTGGATGTAATTCTTTAATTACATAATTTAATTTTTAATGAATAAATGTATTTGCCATCTATCAGAAGCAGACTCAAATAGTGACAAAACCACTTTGCCACCTTAACATGAATTACTTCCTTTACGAGCTACCTCTAGTGTATCATCCTAAATTCTGAAACTTTAACTTGTCTTTCTAAAGAGCTTCTCGTCTTTGTTAAGCCAAATTTTTTCTTCACTGAATATTAACCATTTTTCGATACTGATGCATACCACAGAGAGAAGAGGGAGTATAATATCACAATGTCAACATAGGATCTTTAATAAAATGTGTTAGAACAACTATTAACAAGTATAAAAAAATCTTAGTCTGCTTAAATTAAACATAAATATTTTTTAATTATAGAAGAAGTAGTTATAAGTTCCTAGTATCACGTCTAAAATTGATGGTGTTTATTTCCACATTCAAATCATTTCACTGATATTTCTTTTTAAATTATGAAGTTCCCTATCCATGATAGTAACATTATTAAAATAGATGTTATGTCCATCATCAAAGTGATGTGTAGCCAATGCGGTTTTATCTCTTTTATGTGAGTTGATCACATTACAATCATATTTGTGTTGTTTAATTCTATTGCATAAGTATTGTTTTGTTTGTCCCACAACACTAATCAAAATTTTTGTAGTCAATCCTGTAAACAACATTAGATGATTGTTCATTGCGAATGTTATCTTTAAGCTTGGAATATAGCCTTTTTTTAACTGGGAGATATTTTATGGTTAGAGCTAATGAACACCTCAAACCATTTCAAAAATATAGGAACACTGATTTAGTTATTACAAATTCCTCCTTAGCCAACCATTTATTGCTTAATAAACACTGTACCAGTTTACAGTTTTGCAACAAATCACCAAAATTAAACTTTTTAAAAATTTTAAATGACCAAAGTGTTTCAGTTTTATATAAAATTCAAAATTTTAACTCACTCATTTTAAATAATTTGTTTAATATTCAATCATAATGTTGGTGAATTCCTACAACTGTCCAAACTACACTCATAACTTTAAAGTCTAGATAGTTGTTATCATAAAAATTAATCTTTTTTTTCCTTAGTTTGTATTTTTTATAATAATTGTTTAATAATAACTCTGCCAATTATTATTTAATAAAGTGGAGAAGACATTGAAATTTGAATAATTTCTATTAAATCAAAACTTCAGATGAACGGATCATTTCACTGTTTGAAAATATGCTTATTGTTTAATGTACTTTTACTTAATGCAAAGTTGTAATAAAATTATGTATGAAATAGGTGGTGGCTGCAGCAGCTGATGTTACCGATCTCCTCTCAACGTGCTGCGGACTTCTTCTGGTTCCAACCCATATACCGGCTCTGTATTTGCCAGATCTGGAAAAGGTTCTTTGCGACCTTAGTCTTTTCAATCGTGACAATGGACTCAGTGCCATCAGGATGTTACTGGAGAGTAAATCCAGTGTAACGGAACCCCTAGGAGTAATAGTTAATTCGGGGAAGGTCCCAATGTTCCTAAATTCGAGCGGCTGCCAGTCTGCCTGTGAATTGTTATATCAAATTTGCAGTTACCAGGTAAGTGAAATATTGTGGGATTGGATGGATTTTTTAAAATTTATTTTGATTAATTAATTAATCTAAATAACACTTTTATTTATTTGCCTTTAAATACAATATATTTTTTGAGTTGTGTTTTTACTGGCATCTATATAAATAGTATGTTAGAATAATTTCTTTATTTACCTTTTATGAAAAAAATTCTTAGAATGATATAACACTATGTAATTAAAAGCAAAATTTAGTATCGATTAAACTAGTGAAAACTGCATTTTTATATTTTTGCTTGGCTACAAATGGGTCAGATACAGTTTTACCTACTTAAGTTAGCATTGCACTTTTATTTATAACCATCTTGAGTAATTTTTAGGTAGGTACCTGTTTTCTAGCTATACATTTGTATACATCAATTTTGTCTTGTTGTTAGTGTTTTTATGGATATTAAATTTAAATAACTTAATAAAATGGTTGGAAAATAACTTTTGATTCAGATATTAATAAAATTCAAATAAAATTGTGTACATTTAATTAAGTAATTTAAGCATATTTTAGAATTAGGGCACCTTTAAAACATTTAGTTGATTAAGTCTAGTTGCAATAATTATGACATCTGAGAACTTTTTAACAGGATGAAGATACTCCATATAGAGTGGCACTGATTTTGGAGTGGTTACAATCTGTGGCAGAACAAGCTTTAATCACACAAAACACAGATAATTGCAGTCCCGTCTACGTGTCTGCCATAGCTTCAATCTTGTGGTCGGCAAATCAGTCGTCTATCCAGTACGACCTTAAATCAATGGTCACAGAAGATTTGTTCTGGGCATGCTTCAATCTGCAAAGCATTGCCGATGATTCACTAAAACATGCCTTAGATGCTCTTCTGTGTTCGTTATGCCATATAAGGATGGAGCTGTTCCCCAAGCTGTTGCACAAGTTTGGAATAACATCTTTATCTTCGGAACAAGTGAATAGGGAAAGGAAGAGCATCACCGATGATACAAAGCAAACTTACGAGGAAGACAGCCAGTGTCGCAATCGATATTTAAAGAAGGAACTGCTGGAGTTGAGCTTCACCAGCCGGCAGTTCGAGACCATTGCCTTGGTAAGCCGTTCTGGCACTGCGATTGGTCAATTGCTTGATTCCGGTCTTCCCAAGTCGCTCACAAGCATAATACTTGAGTTCTGTTCCTCGAAAGCCAAAGACGAATCCAGCCTGTCCGAGATACGATACGTAACGGATATCCTCAAGTTCTTTGCCGACCTCAGTGATGAGAAACCCATGAGAGACTGGTTGGGATCGACGGAAGGCTCCAGCTTTTGGTTTCACCTACTGAAATGGTTGTGTGACGAACCTTTACTCAAGAAATCGAGCTTGCAAAGCGAAGCTTACGCCCAGTTGGAGGAAATCTGCATCAAGTTCTTGTCGAAATGTTGCCTGTGTCATCCGCAGAACCAGGGCAAACTGGCGGACGTCTTGTGTCGCGTGATCAAGAACAACGGGAACGGAATTTCCGGATTCATGCGTCGTGTTATCCTGCAGCTCCTGCTCGAGAACGAGAGGATTCCGGTCAGCATCAAGGCGGACGAGGCACTGTACAAGTTTCCGGCTTCGTCTCACGGTTGTTTTCCGATACACCCGGCATACAAGCAGACTCACGATCGTGCCCTGCTCCACCTGAGCACCAACACCAGCATCTACGAGATCCTCGAGCAACACGTGCTATTTTCCGTCAACGTCAAGTCCGACTCCCCCTCGACTTTGGACAGTCGAGAGTCGACGACAAGAAACGACGCCGACAGTAAGCAGATGTCCACTTACTTGATGAGTATCGCCGCTGCTGCCACGGCGAAAGATAAGAGAACGAAGGATGCCAAGAACCAAATGACCGCCACGCCCCAGTCGAAGAAGAAGAGGTTCGCTTCGAGCAGCGAGAGCATTTCGATTGACGTGATTGAGGGCAGGACGATTGTATGCGATGATTTGCCCGACCAACCTTTACCGTTGTGCATGACTTTGGCACACGTTTTGAGGCTAATCGAGGCAAACGGGGTTAGAAATGACTGGCCATGTGTTCATCTTACGATTTGTAGTAGTAAAGGTGAGCAATTTTTTTTGTATTTGTCGTTGCTTGTTGATAAATCGTCTGATGAAAACTATAAACAATTTTTTAAACGTTGTTCATAATTTTGGAAGAGGTTTTTTTTTCATAGTGTAATGATGTCAGTTAGTCATATGGAATAACTTTATAAATCACGAAAAATTAATCGAAACCCATATACATGGGGACCTGTGTGAAGCTGACKTCCCTAATCTTAATTATTGATTTTTTTAATGCTAGCAATTKGTCTTTACTAATAATAAKTACATTTGTCCATCCTCCATTAAAAAGAMATGGCGAATTAATTATTAGGTCAGTGATTTTTAAATTGCAACCCCAAACAAGAAAGACAAAGATATTATGCTCTTAATCGGTCATCAAAGATTTGTTCACTTTTGTCCAGCTGTTAGTTTCATATAAATAAAAATTAAAAAAGTTGATTAGTTGGTATCCTCAAATTTGATTTTTGAAACTTTTTTTATGTATTTTGTTTGCCCCCACTTGTCCAACAAATAATTTTATTTCACCAGCCTTCACTGAGAAGTTAGTAACAAATTCAATTTTTTCACAATTTTTTTAATAGCAGCATCAGATTTAATTTTTCAAGTCTTTTATATGTTTTGTTTTTTCATTGTTTCTTCATTTTGCTCATTCATTTGTCCCAGATCCGTCGAATTAATTATTTGGACTATAATTTTTAGGTAGCAACCCTAAATGAAAAAAATAGAGATGCTCTACCCTTAATCAATTGTTGAAGGACTGACAACTTTTTTTTTTAGCTAAAAAACTATTACATTATTTAATTAAGAAGTGTGTGCTTGGTGTAGTTTGCTAACACACTTGCATAGCAGACGAGAGACTTTAGATTGGAATCTCATCTAAAGATTATACTTTTTAATTTAATATTTCAATTTCAATAATTAAATTGTCAATTTTTCCATGTCGACACATAATTATTTACTCTTATTTTTTTAATCTGTAACATCTTGAAGCAATATTATAAAGAAATTAGAGTTTGATGAATATCAAACAATCAGCCTTACCTGTAATAAAACTAGGGTTCTATAGGTGGTAAACTATGTATGCGTAATTTTTACTCCTTCTTAGTGAAAAACAAGAAAAACTAGTCGCCGCCATGTTCTGTTATAGGGCCGTTCACAATTTTTTAAGTGTTAGTTTAGTAGCTTATTATGGTACAAATTATGCCTACATATCCATCGCTGCACACAAAACCGCAAAATTTTGAGTAACTTTTAAATAAATCAAGTACAAAGTTCGTTCTAAAGAGAGAGAGGCTAGAAAGCGAAACCCTGCGATGAGGCTAGTTTGGTTTTCTACATCGCGTACTAGCCTCGCCACAGGGTTTCATTTCCTAGCCTCTCTCTCTTTAGAACAAACTGTGTACTTTATTTATTTAAAAGTTACTTAAAATTTTGGGGTTTTGTGTGCAGCGATGGGTTTGCTGGCACAATTTGTGCCGTAATAAGCTACTAAACTAGCACTAAAAATTATGAACAACCCTATTTAAAAAACATGGCGGCAACTACTTTTTCTTGTTTTTCACTAAGAAGGAGTAAAAATTACGAATACATGGTAATGACACAAATTGAAGGAGACAAAAGTTGGCATTCAACTGTGAATCAATATTTATTATACGAGGTAAGGTTAAAAAATATTTACAAAAAATAACTTTAAATACAAAATATGATAATCTGCAAAAAAAAATTTTGAATACTCACCAAGCTATCTTTAATGAGTTTAAAAAGACCTACAATTTGACATATAACTTATGGTTGTATGTTAAAAAATAAAGAAAATACGAGCCTGGAATTCTCCAATTCATTTGGGCTATATAAATGAACTAAATCGTTTACTTGTACTCATAATATAATTTCTTTGAATTAGTAGAATTTCCATTTGATTAACGAAGAATATCTAGTTAAGGTTCTACACGGTGTACCAATATTTTCTGTTTTAGATGACAAATCTGCTGCCAAAACCGAACTGAATTCTAGTTTATTTGAGCATCCGTTCACCTCTGCTTTACAAGTATTTAGTTCAATGGGAGGCTTGGCTCTTCTAGCGGAGCATTTACCTACCGTATATCCGGAGACTATAAGACCACCTATGCCAGAAAAACCRCCTGTTGAACGGTCTGATTCTGACTGGGTTAAAGTTGAAGGTAAGTTCAAAGGATATCCAGTACTGTTTTATAATGTATTGCTTTTATTAATTCATTTAAAAGATACAAAAAGAGATTGCGTAGTGTGTTTCTAGTTTCCAAATATTATATTGCCACATCTGCCACCACAATAAATTTATATTAATTGCCGCTGTCTTCTGTGTTCATACACTATTTCAAGAGTTAAAGGTTTCACCATTTTTTGAAATAAAATTTATTTTGTTTACAACTTTTTCTACATGTTTTGTCGATGGGAAAATGAAGAAGAGGAAGTGGTTTTTCCAATAGTCACAGCAAGTAGAATCAACAGAGATAATGAGGCTACTACTATTAAAAAAAACAATTCATCCAGATGTGCAAAAATGATAGAGATGAAGTATGGGGTGAATAATTGTCATATAAACAACATATGAATACCCTAAATAATATTTTTTTGGGGCAGTGTAATGTTAGGAAACTGAGAATTCTTGTTTGACATTTGTTTGGAATTATAATAAATTGAGGAGATGTCAATGGTAAAGTAATTTTTATTTTACAGGCAGTGACGACACTTACGAAGATATCGAAATTGAGGCTGTTGCTTCCTCTTCACCAAAATCCACTAGTTGTCTGTCTAACATCCCCCCTCATTCCCTAACAGCTTTCAGCCTCTTCTTACGCCTTCCGGGTTACGCGGAAGTTCTCCTAAAAGATACAAAAAGMGCTCTCTGTTTGTTACGGTTAGTTTTAGGTGTTACTGATGACGGCGAAGGTAAGTGTGTCGAGCGTTTCACGTTCTCTTTTGACATTTCAGTTTTTTCAGGTGGAGATATMTTTTTAACTCCCACCGCCGATAGTTTACCCACGTTACCTTTTAAAGTTTTACAACATTTGTATGATAGCACTCCTCTGAGTACGGACGATGGGAGGGTGCTTCGGAAGACCAGTATTAACATAGGTGTAGTGCATTTGATTCTGGCGTGTCTGGGAATTTTTACGCATCAAACGCAGAATGGAGGAGAGAAAGATTCGCAGAAGGAGAACAAAGGAAAGGATAAGAGGATACAGTACTACTGGGCAAAGGGTGAGTTACTCACTTTGTTTTGTTTTTGTCTTATTACTAGGACCAAAAGAACAAAAATTTGCACTTATAGTACTTAATGTAAAGGTACAATGTAATATTTAGAAAACTTTTTTCTTATAATGAACAGCCATCTGTTAAAATTTGTGGAAATGTGCTCTTTTTGTTATTACAGATAAAAAATCAGTTAAAAGGACAAACCAGTGTAAATTTTTGTTTAGTCGAGAAGACATACATTTACACTAGTTTTTGTTTCAAAAACTTTTCAACTTAGTAAGTCAACTTTTTATATAGAATAGAAATTATTACAAATTATTCTGTTTATTTATTTATTATTAATACATATATTTGTATTAATAACATTTCATATATGTGTTAAAAAGCAATTAAATGAATAATGAGTTACATGATTATTTCTCAAGAGAATTTGTTATTTTAAATGTTAAAAAACAAAAGTTTGAATATCGATATTTTATTTCAAAAACATATTCAGTGCGATTTATTAAAATTAACAGGTTGTTCCATAATGATTTATGATATTTTAAATCTTATAAAAACTTTGATTTCAGTCCTTTCAAAATATTTTAAAATGGTTGAAATTTTTGGTTTTTTCTTTTGAAACTATTGAAGTTGAATTATTTAAAGGCTATTTTTCAATGGTAACCCTTTTTCACATTATCTTTCTGATAATTTTGTCATAACTTTTTCTGTGTTAGTTAATTCAGTAAGAATTTTTTTAATACTTTATTTACTTTAGAAACTTGTTGCTTGTCATATTTGGCATTGTTTTGCTTTTAGGCATGCTTTATGCAAATTTATCCATTTTGTGTTACTTATTTTAAAAATGGATGATTTTATTTATAAAAGACATCAAAATTATTGACATCTGTCTACTACTTCTTTTAGTAATTGTTAGAAAATAAATGACAAGTGTGAAAAACTGAGCCAAACACTAAACTTGTGTGACGAAATGCTTGTGCCAAGTTGTCTGCAAGGAACAATCTGTGGACAGCTGTTTCGGCTTCTCAGGCTTCCCCAGCACAGCTATAGACCCATTGCAGACAACATGGCACAAATTTAGTTTACCTTATAATAGGGTTGGCAGTTGCCCATATGAATAAAAAAACCTTTAATAGCATGTCTAAAGATGAATTTGTGGACAAAACAATCCTCAAAATGACAGCTGCCTATTAAGTTTATTAGTAACTGTTAGTAAGGCTCTATAAAGACAAGTATTAGCAGCAGCTATGTTTGACCTAAAGTGACAGTTCTAGTAAGAATGTGTATGTGTTGAAACTCCTGTTAAACATATATGTTTTATTATTTAAAGGAACAAGCCAGAAATCTTTAATAAATTTTTTTCAATTTGAATAATGTTGCCACCTTGGAACTGAATGTCGTTTTCATTTTAAACTAAAAATTTAAATAAATTTCTACTACATCTCACATAAACATGATTCAATGATCGGAATCCATTTGTCTCATTGTTAATTCACAAAAAACATTACACTTTTAGTGCAAATTATCAGTCTGTCAAAATAAAAGATGGATTAAATATGGTGTTTATAGATATGCATATAGATGCTTATAGGTCATTTGCGTTGCTGATAAACAATTTTAATGCAGTGAGGGAAACGAATTTATTTAGTATTAGCCATGTTAAAAAATTATAAGTGATAAAGGTTTTGAAAATAACTAACTAATATATGTACCGAAACCTAAATCTGTAACTTTAATAACTACATTTTTTGGTGGTTTTAATTTGAGTGTTTTGATAAAGGACTCTATTTGAAAAATTTTATAAAAAAAAACTCTTGCAATGTCTTCAAAAAGTCCTCTTTAAAATATTCCAACATGGTGGAACACCCTTTATACAAGATTCAATAATATTTCAGTAAATGGCAGCATATTGTGCTCTGGCGAATCCTGTAAAGTAACAAATATAAATAAAGGTGTGTTTATGTTGGAGCTGGAATAAATTATAAGACCAGCTATAATTAAATTACTTATTTTCTTTGCTTTTTTGCCACATTCAGACAACATGATAATCATCTAAACGAGGTTAACTTTTAAATTTTCCATTATTTTATATGCACACATTGTACATGTGGTTATTCGTTTATTTATTGCATTGCAATGTAGGAATACATAGTATGTTAAAATAATATCACAATGTGCCTTTTCTTCATTTTGTTGCTGTTGACTTGAATTTCGATAATTTTTAGGAACCGGTTACGGAACTGGTTCAACGCAGCAATGCTGGAATGTAGAACAGGCGTTAATGAAACAGCGCAGTGAAGAAGAACATGTTACTGTTCTTTTGTTAGTGCTAGCCAGTTACATCAACCCCAAGGGTGAAGCTGATGAAGAACTGGCAGAAAGCGTGCTGCCCTCAACATTTCATCAACTTCTGTCAAATAGTGTGTTACTTCCTGTGTTGTGTTCTTACCTGAGGAATGATTCTGGTGAGTAATTATTGCGTCAGGAATTACCAAATGTTTCGGTGATGCAAAATTTGTATATGGTTATTTTCAGTTTTGGATATGGCAAGGCACATTCCGTTGTACAGAGCAGCGTTGCAACTTCTGAGGGCAATAACAGCAAGCGCGCAACTCGTCAGCTTGCTTTTACCACAGAAGAACTCGAGTGGGCCTTCAGTCAGTTCCTTGTTAAAAAATATGCGGATGTGTGTGGACACCTACACCTCAAAACTCAGGTGAGTAATCACAAAATTTAGAGAACTTTATTTTATGGTAAATCATAAAAATTTTATACATTAATTGTTCAATAAAACTTCATGATTAACAACAGCTACATAAAAAACCAAGGCATGACACTTCGTAGCAAAAATATTTCGCAAAAAATACCAATCCAACAAATTATCAAGTTTTGCAAGAGTGCATTTCCTTAATGGTCTCTGTTATAATAAAAAGATTATAAAGAAAAGCCCAGTTTTGGGCTTATTCTTGAAAATAAGTATAAAGAACTACATAAAAAGCCCAAATTATTCTTAATCAGTATAAAAAATATTAGGTGGATTTCCAGTTTAAATTTCATAATTGTTTTACTAACAACAGTCTACACTACATATTGTTGTAATTTTCTAGGTTCAACAGTAAGCTGTCAAATTCCAAGCATTCTAGTAGCAAAATAGGTGAACAGCTAGAAGAAATGGAGAGAGATGAGGGACTTGCAATGTTGATGCCAGATATTCAAGCAACAGCCGATATGGTTTGTACAGTTACCGATAAACTCATAGGATTAGAACAGGACAGTAGTGGGGAGTGTAGTCCGGAAAAACCACTGGCCACATCTCTTGAAGAGAGGTACCTGAAGGTGATGAAGTGGCTGCAGTTCGGTAAGTAACAGTATTTGTTTTTCAGTCTTAAAATATACCTTTGGAAAAATGTTTAAAACTTTAGCTGGCTGTATTTTATTTTTTTTAAACTAAAATTCAATTTTCATTTTGTTATTAGTATATACGAGTGCTGTCGCACCCCCCATACTTGCCTGACCTAACACTGTCAGATTTTTACCTTTTCCTTTGGTTGAAATCATGGCTAGGTAGCCAAGATTTGGCTATGATGATAAATTGAAAAGTTGTGCCATAATTTGGCTAGCATATTTAGACGCATTAAGAGCGACAACTGTAATTTTAAGTTTTGTTAATATTGGGCAACCGCCTGATAAATGAATTAATAAATAAATAATTCACTTCATGAATATCTACCAAAAATAATGTTGTCGGATTTTATAACTCCCTGTATATATTTCCTTTTCAAAATGCATTTAATAATCTGCAGGGGTCATGTCAAAACTCCTGCACATAAAAACACTGCTCACAAATGAAGCATATATATTTAAAATTGCAATAAAGTCGTTCAATATAATCATCCCTTTGCATATCCAAAACGTGTTGCCAACGCTTCGGCAACAATACGCTATATTAGTGCTGACATAATGACGGCCATTTTTCTGCGGTACGTCAAAGTCCTGGATCCTGACAAACCCAGTTGTCATAACGTGCATAACGGACCTCAGTATTAGGTGCAATTTTGTGACTTTAAAAGAATATTTAGAAGTGTTACTGTGCTTATTTGAGTAGCTTACACCCCTTCGCTTTGCTTCACAAGTATTACAAACCGAAATTACATTTAGTTTAGATCCTGGATCAAAACAAACCAAGTTGCCATAACATGCTTAAGGGAGTTCTGTGTTTGGTGCAATTTTTTAGTGTTAAAAGAATATTTTAAAGTGTTACTTTCGATTTGTAATACTTAAGGAATAATACAAAGTTATGTAATCCATTCAAGCATACACAGTAACACTTCAAAATATAGTATTATACTATAATTTTGCTCGGAACATTGGGTGTTACTGTGAATTTTTAGTGGTTTACGTTCCTTAGTGTAATTTAGTATTATAAACCAAGGCAACATTTAGTCGCAATCTATTGTTTAAAAACAACCTAAAAGAAGTGCTGTAAAGATTACACGTTTCTCTCTCATTATAACGGAAACATCCAGGGACCCAACTCTTTACCATTTTCTGGTAAAACTTGTAAATTGTAATGCTCCACACATGTACTTAGTGTATGTCCAGCTTTTCAACAATACATTGTATCTAAACGTAATTTCGGTTTGTAATACTTGCTATGTAAAGCGAAGTAGTGTAAGCTACTCAAACGTACACAGTAACAGTTTAAAATACTCTTTAACACTAAAAAATTACACCAAACGCTGAACTCCCTTATGCACATCATGACAACTAAGTAGGTTGGTTTGGATCCGGGATCTTGACGTATCGCAGCAAAATGGCCGACATCTACGTCACACTAATATAGCGTATACAATGTCGTTAAATATGCTATTTATCGTTATCGTGCAAGAGGATTACACTGCTGTCTTTCATATCTCGTCTACAGTTTTGGAATCATGCATTTATCTTATAAGGAAGACCAATACATTTGTCTTTTGGTATTTGTCTATTGCTTGTTTGTCCATGTGGCCTTCTTCCACTATTATAGCCACAATAGCAGCAAAAGTGTTGTCGGTAGCAGTACAAGGTCTCCAACTTCTGTGGTCATCTTTAACACTAGTCCAACGCTCTGGAACGCGTACTCTATCAAGTTACTGTTGAACTATCTACACACTACTCCTGGCAAGCTTCTAGTAATGCACAGTGAAATTCAGAAACCGTTTAAATTTTGCTGTAGGCACATTAATCTGCTATAGTTTGGTCGTTGTGAGTGCATCGGTTTGTCCGTGAGATTTGTTTTAGTGAAACAACTTTCTTCGTTTTGTCGAAAACGTGAGATGGCTGACTGCCAGGAGCAATGCGTGAATGTGAAATTTTGTTTTCTGTTATGGAAAACTGCCGTGGAGACTCTTCTGATGCTTAAAACAGCTTATGGGGATGCTGCCTTAAGTAAACACATGTCTACGACTGGTTTTCCCGTTTCAAGACTGGAAAAATATAGATTGAAGACCAACCTCGTTCTGGACGCCCCTCAACTTCAAGGACAGACGACAACGTTGCAATAATCAACTCCTTTGTATATGAAGACCGTCACCAAACCATTGACGAACTTAGTGATGATGTCTGGAGTGTCATGGAGTTCAGTTCAGAGGATTTTATCCGAAGATTTCCATATGAGAAGAGTTGCAGCCTGCACATACCGCTTTGTCTGTGAAGTAATTTATGACGAAAAAGGACATGTCTCCAATTGTTGACCCTCTATTTACCGGACCTTGCCCCCTGCGACTACTTTTTGTTCCCCCGACTCAAAAGTGGCGTGAAAGGAAAACGTTTTGGAGCTATAAAGGAGGTGAAACAAAAATCGCTGGAAGTGTTAAAAGTCATTCCAATAAATGAGTTCCAAAAATGTTTTGAACAATGGAAAAAATGATTGGACAAGTGTATTACAGTCGATGTATTGATAAATACAAACAAATTTATAATGAAAATCCTGTTTTTTTTTTGGGTTCCCTCTCGTATAGCTAAGCGATGTCTCATTGATAGACCTACAATTTGACAGCACTTGTTTTTTCAACATCGCCAGCTTGATATGTGCAGTAATTATGACATGACGCTTCTTGTATTTTCTATATTTCAACTATGAAAATTCTGTTTTCAGATACATACGAGATGATAACAGAAAATCCCGAGGGCGGCTACAAATTCACCGTGTCGTACCATTTCGAGAGCAACGCACGTACCGCAGGCGACCAGTCGAGACCGGCACGTGTGAAGCGTCTCGCCCAAGAGGCTGTCACCCTGGCTACCTCTCTCCCTCTCAGCTACAGCAGTTCGGTGTTTGTCAGGTGCGACTTGGACCGCCTAGACATCATGAAAGTGCTGATAACGGGTCCAGCTGACACTCCCTACGCTAACGGCTGTTTTGAATTTGATGTTTTCTTCCCGCCCGACTATCCACAAGCGCCGATGCTCATTAACCTGGAGACAACTGGCCACCGCAGCGTCAGGTTCAATCCCAACCTCTACAACGATGGGAAGGTGTGTACAATAATAATATACAGTTTATTTCCACTCAGAAATCCATTTTTTTAATCAAATTGCCATGATTATTGCACAATTTTTATTTTTCTTAAAAATTACAAACTGGTCCGTATTTCTCCAAATCGAATTATTAATAATTAATCTTTCTTTGAGAAAAATTTACTTGAAGTATAATCAACTTTATTCTTTTAATTGTAGAGCGCTTCGTCTAACAAGTAGCCAACGTCAGTACAGTCAATAAACAGGGTGTCCTTGAGATACACCAACAACGTTTCACAGGTGAAAGAAAATGCTACTTTAAAAACTGTTTTCGAATAAAAAAAATCCGAAAATGCTTTGTTTCTGATATACAGGATGTTGAAAATGAATTTTACAAAATGATTTTTTAAGACTATTCTGAACTATAAAATATATCAATTTCAAATTTAGTAGGAATCATAACGGCATCAGGTACAATAAAAAAAAGTAATCAGGAAGTTTCTAGAGCACCAGTGAAGTGCGCTGGAGTAATGCACATTTCCTCTTTTTAATAGAACTTTTAAGTCTGTGGATTTTTAGACAAAACTAATACACTTTTCTATTCTCTAATCCATCGTTTCTCAACCTTTTTGATGCCGTGACCTCCTAAATAGCGAAAAAATTATGAAATGCACTTTGCGACCCCCTCGCTAGAATGAACTATTAATTCATTTTGTTGGAATTAGGTTGCTATTGCCCGTTAACTAATATCTATTTAATTTTGTGGAATTTAAAAAATAATTAATGCTTTATTTTCAATAAATGGATGATTTGGTTACTGGTGTTATTTTTTGACATTATGCGACCCCCTTTGTACATGAAGGCGACCCCCCTGGAGGTCGTGACCCCCAGGTTGAGAAACGCTGCTCTAATCAATTTTAAATAAAATTGCCGTAAAACAACTCATTCGTTCTTAAAAATTGATTTTTTAATTGAAAAACCCTACAGCGACTTTATTTTGTGAAATCGTAAAAATCTTATTGAAACTGACAAACTTGAAAAGTAATGGATAACCTAATTTTAAAAACTTTTTTGGAATAAAAAACTTTCTGAAAACGCTTTGTTTTTGATATACATGGTGTTGCAATTGAATTTTAAAAGATCATTTTTTTAAATTGTCTACCATGGCAGCGTCTATATTTAAGAATAAATGGTTAGCTAACAAAGAATTTGTTGTTACTATATCTGTATTTTTATACTTTTCTAATTGTTTTAAATGTTGTTTACCGTTAATTAAAAGACATATTCCAGTTTGTCCAACATAAACTGAATTGCAAACATTGCATCAAAAACTATAAATACCAGAATTATTTGAAACTGAAATTTGGTCTTTATACGGGCACACTGCCTACAGTAGAAAAAGCAATATTTATTTCATGAGAAGAAAATAATTTAGGGAGGCTTTTTGAAACTGATTAGCAAACTTAGGAGGAAACCAACCCTTATCTTTTTCATCAAAGTAATTGGTAGAGAAAGAAAATTTAAATTTTGTCAAATACTTAAAATAGGATTTTGCTATTAAGGGGATTGCGCCCGTATTCTGCTTATGAAATTCACAATGTAATCTTGACAACAAATATCTTCAAAAGAAAAGAAATTAATTTTGATGGAAGTCAAAAAATGAACTATCTAGAGTTTATTAAAGTTATGGGTGTAGGTTGTGTAGTTTCAGAGAGTCACCAACATTATGATTGAATATTGGGCGAGTTGAAATTGTGAATTTCATTTAAAACTGTAACAGTTTGATCATTAAAAATTTTGTAAATCTCTATGATCTAAAAAGTTTAATTTTGGTGATTTGGTGCAAAACTGTAAATTTTTACATTATGCATAGAAATTGCAGTACAATCATTGCAAGTAAATCTGTAAATATAAGAAAGATTTAAGGGTTGAATCTTATCTTTGTAGTGGAGTAACTGGGATCCTAAACTACCGACAATTGAAAAAGAAATATGAATCTCAATTTTGTTAAGTATTTAAGATATAATATTTCTATTAATTAATTTGGAAAATTATTGTTACAAGCAATTTGTAAAATAATGCAAAGTTCTTTTTTGAAAGCCATATAGGAAAGAGTTATTTTGAAAAGCCTTTTAAATGAAGAATGAAAGACAGCTATGTATGTCTTGTTCAATATTCAATCATAATGATGGTGACTTCCTGCAACTGCGCAACTTACACTAATAACTTCAAAGTCTTGATAGTTGTTTTCATTTTGTGACTTTCTTCCCCGTGGTTTGGGTTTTTTAATAATAATTGTATAAGGCACTGATGAAGGCCATTTAAAGCCAATATCACTCTGCCAATTAATTAATAATTTTTGAATAATTTCTATTACATCAAAACTCCACATTGATGGAGCAGTGCACTGTTAATTTAGGTGTGTAAAAAAATAAAAAACTAACAGAACACGTAACCTTGTTACAGGTGTGCTTATCAGTATTGAACACGTGGCATGGCAGACCAGAGGAGAAGTGGAACGCTCAGACATCCAGTTTCCTACAGGTCCTGGTCTCAATACAGAGCCTGATACTCGTTCCAGAGCCGTACTTCAACGRGCCCGGCTACGAGAGGTCGAGGGGCACCTCGGCCGGCACTCAGAGCTCGAGGGAATACAACGCCGACGTTTGTCAGTCGACGGTGCGCTGGGCGATGCTGGAGCAGATAACGAATCCGTGTCCGTGCTTCAGGGACGTGATACATGCCCATTTCTACTTGAAACGGGACGAGGTCGTGGCGCAAGTCGAGAACTGGATAAAGGAGATGGAGAACGACGTGATGGAAAAGCGCACGACGAGAGCAGGCGGCAAAAGATCGCCCCTGTCCAACCTGGAGATTTTCAAAAAGGTTTTCCACCAGCTGAAAGAAAGGCTGAACAGTTTGAAGCCTCCAGACTGCATCGAGGCGGAGAGCAAAAAGGAGGAAGACACAGACGTCGACATGGAGAAGATAGTGAACGACGTGTGCAATTAGGGTTTTCATATAGTAAGTTGTTTTTTCTTGAAGTGACAGAGATATGCATTTTTTAAAATAAAACAAATTCAAGTACGGTTCAGTTATTTTTTTTTCTTTGGATTGTTGTGGTTATTTTGTATTTGTATTTTAGATATACCACGTGTCATGTATTGTGAATGGGTGATTTTTCTATGCAACAGTTTGCCAAACTTTTAGAGCGTGGACTTTTTTTAATCTTCTTCGAGTTGAACAGGTTTGATATGATGAAATGTGATTTATAAAGAAAATAAATAAATGACTTTGTTTTCACATTTGCCGTTTTATTTGTTTTTTATTTATATTCAACTGTATATAAAAACAGGAACAACCAATAATAGTAATAATAATAACAGTTATTTTAGCTAACTCGGCTATTTGTTTCACCACATTGTTCTTAAAACTATGGAGTTATAGGTGATGAGCGAACTTTAATGTGGGCCAATATCCGTGAAATTTGGCATTTTTAGTAGGTAAAAAATTCACATTAGCTGTCAGCGTATTGTCAGCTGTATGGTGTATGCTGCAATTACTATTCTCTAACTTAATTAATTCTCTTATTTATGTACGTCTAGTGATCAAAGAATTAACCAGTAGATATATTCTTTGATAGTGATCAATCTGTGTGCTGAAAAATATGTATGCTCTTTGAATGTAAGCAAACAAAAGTGCTATGTTGTGGACTGAATAACAGTTACGCAAACTCAGGCAAATCTGTTAAATATTACTGCTTTCCATAGATAAAATGAGTAGGTATGGCATTCTACTTAATATTGTGCAGAATACCTGCCCATCGCCAATTTTTGCACACAACTAAAATACGGCCTTCTGAAGATGAATCTGAAATGAATTTCCTGCGGTTCCGTATAGTTTTTGAAAAATTAGTTTTTATATGTGAACCTGCATTATGACCCACGGTGTTGTTCCACATGCGGTGTGGTGTCGCGACTCTCGAGTGTGGTTTCAAACAGATTTTGGTGATTATCGAGCGATTTTTAGGCATTTTTTTGTGTGGACATAAAGGAACCATTAAAGAAGCATGTGACACCTGCAGAACCTACAGGGAGAAACCGTGTCGTAAAATAATTGGAAATTAAAACACTAGATACTTAAGCACTTACGACCACAAGAAACGGGTATTCATGTTCCGGAAGACTGTTCTAGGAGTGTGCAAAATTTCATTTTATTTGACGAAGGTACGGTATTCTGTATAATTACCAATATTGTTGTTTAGTATTTTTATACGTCCCATCAGTACGATGATCATCGTTTATGCTTTAGAACACAGAATATATCATTGTATCCATTTTCTGGGATTAAACCGCCTTCTGACTGTAGGTTATGGTTACCCACGCAAAGTGTTTGGGTTACCCATTGTGAAGCGCTGCAAAGCGGTATGCGCTCATAGCCTATAAATTTAAACATATCTTAAACCTTCTTTAAGAAAAATTTACTTGAAGTATAATTGTAGAGCGCTTTCGGCTAACAAGTAGTCATCATCAGTGCAGTCAATATATATAAAGAAAAAAGAACAGTTACTTTTACCTACAACCACTACTGTAAATACTTAAAAACACACCGTCTGCTATCAATGTAAGATACCTATTATGTTCGGTAAAAATATCGTACAGTTTGCCTAGCAATGGACCGTTAAAACTAAAAGTAAAGCTTTGTGTATACTGAGCTTTAGTGGAAGTGGGTACTTTGGTAAGGAAGAATGCATGCAATATAGTATATAATTATATGGACGCATTATTTCATAAACATAATTTTAATTAAAGTGCAAAATTTCAGATTGTATTAAGGATAAGGAAGCAATTTTATATTTGCTTCAATTGACTAAAAAGTTAAAGAACCTCGGAACAGTGGAAAAAAGCAGTTTATGATTTATATCATAACTTGCTGGTATTAGGCAATTACTCTGGTTATTGGTAAGAATTTCTAAATAATCTGATATGTATCATGTTATAGGATACTTATAATTTAATTCTGCACTTATAACCACAAAATTATGCAAGTTCTGTTCAAAACAGTCAAATTATCCATATTTCAGTTCGTCTCGATTGTAGGTTTTGTATCATTGGAATCGCTGATGAGAAAATAATAAAACTTTATTAAGTAGTTAAATTGTTAAAATAGTTTCTGTCTTTTTTATTGATTTTTCTTAAGCCTCCAAAACATCAATTTTTTTCACAGATATATGTGTATTTATTTAAGTACCTTCATTTTCAAATTGTAAGCAGTACCTGTATTTATGAAATTCGACATTCTAATTTTAAAAAATAAAACTAATAGACATTAGTTCATTTTTTATTTCTGCTAATATCTTGAAATAGGTACTTGTTATAGCGTTTGTGAATATAAGGGATGCTTCAGACTTAACTATAGTATTACAGTACAAATTCATCTTAGTTACATATAAAGTCAAATTTGGTCAGCCATGAAATTAGAAATCATTTTTACATGGAAAACAAAAACAAAAAAAAAATTGTTATAAATAGCAACACAGAAAAGAATTATCCAGCAAAAGTTAGTATAGATTAACTTGCCTAATTGGGATTCTGCTGAGATTTTCTATTTTGGAAAGAAGATTTGGAGTTGTGTTAGAGAGATAGTGATTTGGTCTTCTTACCTACCCACAGTTGGGATTTTGTTTTTCTGTTGGCAGCTGTACCTTATTGTATTGAAGTGGAAGTTATTAAAATTGTGGAACCCTCAAAATAGAGGTATGACATCTAAATTTTAGTGACAAGATTAAGCCATAATATTTCTTTTAGGGTTCTTGTTCCAGTTTTATTTTTTTTTCTTCACTGTTTGAGTCCTAGTCCTGGTCCGTATTATTGTTTTGGTTTGACTGGTGGTTGGAGTACAAGGGTTGGCACAAAATTACTGCACCTTACCATTTCTTGCCAGTACAAGGCTTGTGAAAGAATTCAGGAAATTTCGAGGTGACAGCGTCAGTTGTGACAGTGTCAAAAGCAGGTCAGACAGATATAGATCTTTATTTGGCAGACTTATCAAAAAGAAAAAGGATTCAAATAAGTGCTGCAGGGCCCCTGAATCTAAATTCTGATTATTTTTTTTATTATTTGTTCAATAGTTTAGTTAGAGTTATACAAAATTATTAGACATATTTGGACTCAGAGGAACTGTATTTTTTTTTGTATGATTATTATTGAGATTGTTTAAAAAAAACCATTACCTATTACATGTATATATGTGAGGCGTTTACGTAAACGTTAATCAATTCTGTAATTATACTTAACTATATATATAACGAATCAAATTTTTAATATTAAATTTGTCTTCATAGATGTAGAGTAATTTACTAAAGCTGTAAATAAGCCTGTTTAATATATATTTGTTGGGAATTCTTAGTATCTTCGTTTGGAATGAAACTGGCAAGCGTGTAAGTGAAGTAATTTTGGTGATTTTGGGAATTTCACTTCTATTCGACAATATATGGTTATTCGTGGTGAGAAATCACCTGGCGCCCAATCTACCACTTTTAATTATTACCCAGCCCATTCCCACTGTTAGCTGGTCGGCATCACACGAATATCGAGGTCATAATCTTTACCAACGTTCTTAGTAGAATTTTGTGTAATAATAGTAAAAAGCAGTTATAAAACACTTAAAAATTGTTAATAAAAAAAACAAGAAATAGATGGCTTTTATGCTATATATGGCTACACTATTTCATTACATTCTTTTATTCTTAGTCATTTATACAATAGCTGGCAACCGCGCTTATTGTGTGTTGCCTACCTGCACGTGCCACCTGTTGCGTTTATGTTTATGGCTTTGTTGCTAAAAAAATTGGTTTTGTGGTTTGTTGTCGTGTCTTGTGTTGGAGACATGGGAATTTTACGTGACGTTTGAGTAAGTATCGTTTTTCCAGTTTTCAGTAACAATTAGTTAGATCCATAACAATTGTGTTTGGCTATATCTTTGTGGCAAAATACGGGAAGTTGTGATACAGTCGTTATCGGTGTTCGAATGATAAACAGGTCTCAAAAAAAAACTCGAGTAATACGTTTTATTTGTCTTATTTGTACTGTAGTGTTCAGGTCGTGTCAGTCAATATTTATATTAATTAAAAGTGCATTTAATCAAAATGAACACTGCCAGACATATTGCAGATTTGCGTTTCATTAACAATTACGTAGGTACCTTTAAATAATCCAATCCACTCAAAAATAAAGATATTAGTGACTATTTCATCGCAGAGGTTGGAAACAAAGCTTAATTCAACAGATCATCGACAGCAAATAGGTATGAAATTTATAACTAAAATAAACCAGAATAAAGTAACGGCCATTGTTTTGCTTGACTGTTCAAAGGCTTTCGATACAGTTCATCATGCAATTCTGTTAGCTGTATTAAAGTATACTTGTTTTGATAACTTCACCCTTGATTTTATGAACTCTTACCTGTTAGGCAGGCAGCTGAGAGTGATGATTGGAAATACGATATCGCAGTACTTACCCGTGGGGTTTGGTGTGCCACAGGGCTCTACTTTGGGGCCCTATTGTACACTATATATACATGTTGTATTAACACGGTGTTATCAGTCTGTAAATTGTATCAGTATGCTGATGTCACGCTCCATTCTTTTTTTGTCTCGGATATTAATTATGCGAATGATGCCTTGAATAATGATCTGAAAAGTCTTGCACGGTTTTCAAAAAATTTCTGTCTTAAGCTTAATGCTTCTAGTCTTCAGTTTTGGTTTTTTTTGGAAACTTAAATTGCGCGAGCTGGTGGAACAGCAACTCAAAATTATGCTTGATGGAGAGATTTTACTTACGAGCAAATGTGTAAAATATTTAGGTGTGCTAGTAGATACAGGGCTAGCTTTTTAGGAGTTCCTAAATAATAATTTATTAAAAAATGCTTTTGGATGTCTTAAAACCATTTATTTTATTACAAATTGCTTAAATACTAAATTAAGGAAAATTYTTTGTGAGAGTTTAGTTTTGCCAAAATTTAACTATTGCGATGTTGTTTACGGACCCTTTCTAACTTTGGAATATAAATGTAAAATACAGAGAATTCAAAATTCTTGCTTGCGACTTATATATGGTGTTCGGTGCCACAGGGGAGTGTCCTGCGGGTTGTTTGATGCAAATGTTTATCTGTATAATAAAATCAGGTTTTGAACAGATGTTCACAATATTAATGTCAGGAGGAAAGATTTGTCGACTCCACTACAGCATGTGTCTTCGTTTGTTCGAGAAGTAATTTTCTTATTTGATAGTCAAATGGTATAAGTCAACACCACGAAGTGTGCTTGGTGTGACTGTATATCTTCTCTTTATACAGTATACATTTGTATATTAACAAAAAATTCATGCCACAGCTTAATAATTTGGTACCGATAATTGGTAAAATAGGAACATATGTTTTTAAAACTTTATAGTATAATGACAACAATGGAGGAACCTATTAAAAATTGGGTGTTATACATTCCACATCATGTTGCAAAACATTAAGACATTTTGGCTCATTTTTACAAAAGTTAAAAATATTTAAATGAGGTACACAAAAAATACATTGTAGTAGTTATCGAACTTTAAATTGTGTTGTGATTATTTTTGTTGGGATTCAGTTCTTTAATTAAAATTTAATTAAAAAACCGAATCACAACATACAAAAAAATACATATACTAGCATATGCCATAGAAAATTTTAACCACTCGTTGGAACATGGTAATATTATTCATACTTGCCAAAAACAAGCTTGTATGGCAAGAATAATGGCCACCTAGCAATCACCTTCAGGATTAATAAAATTAATAAATAGCACCAATATTCAAAAATCATCAAAAACGGCATATAATAAATATATTTAGTAGAATTTAGGGTCTTTTTAGATTATAATATAATGTTCTAATGGGAGTGTTCGACCTTTTATTTGCTTAAAGAATACTCTTTATATTCGTAATCGAGCATTTTGCCAAGGCACTTACACGAGTCAAACTGCCAGCAATTAAAAAAAGGGTAGAGTATTCTTTAACAAAGAAATTGGTCGAACATCCCCGTTAGAACATTATATTATAAATAAATATAACCGCATAATGTTCAGAAGAGATAAAAAGCGTTTCAAGGGCAAGATAATTGATAACTTTTTTCGTGCTTTTTTCAACAGGTTATACGACACAGTGTGTTTGATTATAAAACTAGAGAGCTGGTTTGTCCTCAGATGATTCAGATTTAAAAACTGTACAAGTATATGGAATTAGGTAACTGAGTTCATACAAAAATGGACTTAAGCTGTTTATTGAGTGGACACATTTGATCTTTCATTTTGAACCACCTTACAGGCAACCAGTGGCAATAATGGGGTACATGTTCTTTAGCGGTAGAAGTAGAGTTCTGTATACAGAGTCGGGAGGAACAGACCAAAATCATGGTGTGAATTATATGCACGAAAATAATGCTAAAAAACTTACATGTTCTAGTCGGTTTTTCATGGTATAGTAGGTATAATGACAAATACAAACCTGTTAAAACGTAATTAAAAGTATGTTGCCGGGAAATCTGTTCAAATAGATAATTTGTATTCATGTTAAAACTGAGTACAGCCCATCCTCACAGATATCGTTCAAATCTATTCTAAACATCTCGGCGTCATTTTTTTATGGGGATTTACGGTCGGGACGTAATAGAGTGCTTAAACGATCAAAACCATATTCGCAGAATATTTCTGGTCTGTCTTTACCTGCAAGAAGATTTTTAATCGACCTCAAACGCAACAGTTTTTGCAACGACCGCAAGTATCGAGGATACAACCCACCCACATTTGATATTTGTCTTGTTTTTTATTTAGATGAAAAGTGGAACTGACCATCCCACACCGTTTTGAACCACTTTCCCTGATCACTTCCAGCGACGCGTGTTATTATAGTATTTAGTACATTAATTATTGGTCGGCGAATAAAAATACAAAATTTCGCCGCTTACATGGTCAGAAAAAAAGATACAGCATTCGCTTTTAGCACATAAAACATTTTAGCAGAAAACGGGTGATTTAATAATATTACACTTGACGAACATCACGTAAAATAAGTAGGTGTGCATGCAGTGCAATAGGCTGAAACTTCATATAGACATTGAATTTTCAGATATTCCATGGTGCATATAAATGGCTCTGTTTTCCCTTATTGCCCGTTTACCTGAGAAGCATCTGTTAGACCACTACATTGAAGAACACTGAGTCCTTATCTATTCCTGGAAGCCAATTTAATCAGGTAAGTTCCAGAAGGGTCAAGTTTATTTGCTCCCGACGGTTGGTAGGGTGCAAGGCTTATTTGATTATGAATAGCAGTAGTACCTAGTTAACTGGCTGTGTCCGAGTTAAATTGTTTAAAAATTGTGTGGCGTGGAGCATTTTTATCAGGTTTTGGAGCATCAGTTGCAAGTAAGTAGGCTGTTTAGCTATGACTTTGGCATTTGTGATATGTGGTTTTCACAGAAAACTTCTGTTGAGAAAACAACATACTCACTTTTGGATACACAGGGTGTTTAGGCTAACAGTCTACAATAGCTAACTTTTTTATTTGAAATAGTAGAATAGTGTTTTAAAAAGGAAAGTTTCTTGATTTTTCGAGAATTTGATGGGGTTTACAAAAGAACAATTGAACATCATCTGTCAAAGGTATTGACTACAAGTTTGTTATTTTAAATAGAACGACCCCACTGTTTATAGCGCATTCGATTCACCACATCAAATTAAACAAAAAAGTATTAAGATATACGCTATAGTCATTTGTTTTTGAGATATTTTAGGTAATATGATTCGTATTCGCAAAACAGTCTACAATAGCTAACTTTTTTATTTAAAATCGTAAAGTAGTGGTTTAAATGGGAAAGTTTCTTGATTTTTCAAGAAGAATTTGATGGTGTTTACAAAAAAAAAACAATTGAACATCATCTGTCAAAGTTATTGACTGCAAGTTTGTTATTTTAAATAGAAAAACCCCACTTTTTATAGCGCATTCGATTCACCACATCAAATTAAACAAAAAAGTATTAAGATACCAAATTTGAAATCATAGAATGATGTTCAGTTGTTTTTTGTAAACACCATCAAATCCTTCTCGAATAATCAAGAAATATTATTATTATTAACTGTTCAATGATATGCTTTTTTCTTTCAGATGAAAATGCTGCTGCATATTTTTCTTTTCTGGATTTGTGCTACATTTGTAACCACCTTTGCTTGTCCAAATAACTGTGATTGCTTCCTTGATACTAAAGGAATTGAATATGTGTGTCCTAAAAATGTAGAAAATCCAGATTTTGATGTTCATGTTACAGACCACACTGTAGATATTGACTGCAGCAGTAACAGAACTGATTTGGAGCCTCCAGAAGGACTGGACTTGGGAAACAGAGAAAGATTCACAATACGCTTTTGTCCATTACCAACTAACTTCTCCGGATATGTTCATACATTTGGAGTGAACACCATTAGTGTCCTGGCATTTTCGCATTCAGATTTTGCTAATACTTCGTTGTCACGGAAGCTGTTTTCCGGTTTGGACTCACTCACACGTTTAGTTATCCAGAACAGTAAATTAGAACACCTGGATGAAGATGTCTTTGTAGACATGCCTGCTTTACGGCAGATTAAATTGCAGGAAAACGATATTTCAGTTCTTCCTCCGCGTGTGTTTTCTTACACGCCCAACTTGGAAGTACTAGATTTGTCAATGAATAAAATTGCAGAATTTCCAGTGACCATTTTTAAAGGCCTTGAAAAATTAGAGATACTCTCATTATTTCAGAATCAGTTGAAGGCATTAGAAGACGGTGTTTTTGAAGGCCTGTCTCACGTAACATCTTTGGACCTTTCGTTTAACAAGCTGACCAATTTGCCAGAAAGTGTATTTCGTCCTTTGGCTAATTTGAAACAATTGAATCTGGATGGTAATGAACTAAAGGTACTTCCTAGTGGGATTTTCAACCAAAATCTCAATTTAGATGTTGTGCGGTTAAACAGAAATCCTGGGTTGTTCCTACCACATGAACTATTTGCTGACTTAAACGTTACTAAAGTATATTTAACACAAAATGCCTTGACTAGCATACCAAGTAACGTGTTTTCGAAGTCATATAAAATACAGGAGTTATGGCTGCAAGCAAATGCGTTGCAGAATTTGCCGAAAACTGTATTTTCAAATCTTACAAGCTTAAAAGTGCTTAACTTACAAAGTAATAAACTAGAAAACGTGGATGGAATTTTTGATACATTGACTAGTCTGACGGATTTGGACATATCAAATAATGAAATTACTCATATAGACAAGGACACATTCGTAAAATTGAGAAATCTCAAAAAATTAGACTTCAGTAGAAACAAACTGGCAAGTTTAGAATTGTTAACGTTAATATCAAACGAGAAATTGAAAATTATTAATGGGTCATTTAACGAATTGTCATTTGAAGAGGAAGCTCAGGTTCTGCCTTTCAACTTTTGTTTAAATGTGGAGTATCTGATATTGCACCACAATCACATCAAGGAGCTGCACACAGATTTCATCGCAAACAAGCACAACCTGCAGGAGCTTGACCTGAGTTACAATCAGATAAATGAACTACCGGTATGTATTCTTCAATTTTTGTCTATTGTCTGTCTTATTTTTGAATAACTTAGCTTTGGACTCAAAGTATTTTTGGTGTAAAACTTCCAATGGCAGTAGCATATTACTTTTTTTTTAGGTATCTGTTATTACGGACCTTTTTCAAAAGAAGTCTGTAGTAAACCTATCACATAACAACATCTCATTCGTCGACTTCACAGATGTTGAAATTATTTCATCAGCCAATAACTACTATCTAATGGGTAATGACCAGAAAACTGTGGTAAATATATCACACAATCCTATAGATTGTGGGTGTGCTGCTTATGATCTTTTACGTTACAAAAGCCATTTAATGGACAGAAACATTTATGCAGCAGTGGAATTTCCCATGGCTAATGTGAATTGTGTTTCACCGATGGCGCTCCATGATGTTCTATTATCAAGCCTACATATAGAAACATGGACATGTCCATTGGTTCAACCATGTGCAGACGATTGCACATGTGAATATCGACCATATGATATTGCACTTGTAGTTCACTGTGATAATCGGAATCTCACCATTCAGCCAAGTTTCCAATTGCCCCGGTGTCGATGAAGTTATCTATAACCATACAGAGATGCATTTGGAGTACAATAATTTAAAATTGTTCACGAACTTTAGTTTGGATAGCTATTCAAATGTGACGGAATTGTATTTGTCACACAATCATATTCAAGATGTCACTTGGTTCCCTCCACAACTTAAAGTAAGACACCTGTAATTATATTTTGTTTGTTACTACTATAATGCGTTTTCAGGTTCTTAAGCTTGATAACAATTATCTTGGCGGATTGAACTACACACTGCTGCGCACTTTAAACACATCTGCATTGTTTCATCTAACGTTACACAACAACCCTTGGGTGTGCAGTTGTGAAGCCACAAATCTTGCAAGATTTCTTAGGGAACACGTAAAGCAAGAAAAATATTTTATGGTAAGTTGACCTATTTGCGGATTTTTTTTTGTTGTGTTAATGCACATTCCATATTTAGGAGATTATGAATCTCTTTTGATGATATGTTTCCGTACTTTTTCCTCACCTGGTATATTTTAAAGAGACGTCCCAGAATCCCAGTGTGCGCTGTGCCCCCCTTGAAACCATATTGGATGACGTAACCTTAAAAAGCCTAATTAATGCATCTTTTTGATGTTTGAATGATGTTTACTAGATATTTTGAAAAAATAAACTTTTGTCATATTACAGTCGAACTTCTCTAACTCAAACTTCTATAACTCGAAATTTCTGTAAGTCGAACAAAATTTTGTGTCACTAGCCTTTCAAAGACCTAATCCTATATCAATTTGTTTCCCTTACTCGAACTTCTGTAACTCGAAGTTCCCTCTATCTCGAATGCTATTGTTGGCATTAACTGCGTTGTGTCTCTCTAAGTCGATAAGATGCGTGCGCAAAAGTTGCGAAATGCCGAGAAATGCAAGTTGCAACCCTTTTATAAAGCTTGCTCTAGCTGTGCTTTTGCGGGCGGGCGGGAGGGGGTTGTAGTKGAKGTATGCTCCGTTTCATTCGGTTCAGTCTTTCTTTAGCATTTCTTCGATTCAATACGCGTCAGAATCGTTAGATTAGAATGCCTCCAAAGCGGGTACTAAAAACTTTACCAATCAGTGAAAAATTCAAAGCTATTCAAGAAGTTGAAAGTGGTGTGAAAAAGAAAGATGTGGCTATAAAATACGGAATTCCACAGAACACGTTATCTACGATCTTGAAAAACAAACGGACGATTATTCAAGCAACGGAATCGAGGGAATGTATGAGCAGTAAACGTCTAAAAAAACCAATCTATGAAAATGTGGACAGCTCTATTATTGAGTGGTTTAGAACGGCCAGAGCACAAAACCTTCCAGTATCTGGTAGAATTATAAAACAAAAGGCAACTGAATTTGCAACGGTCCTGGGTGAAAACAACTTCAAAGCTAGCACTGGGTGGCTTGATAAGTGGAAACGAAGGTAAGAACACTAAACGATCCTTTAATAAACAAAGATGTAAAGTACGTTTGTTTCTTTTGCAAATTTAGATATGGCATTTGTCAGAAGAAAGCATGTGGAGAGAGTGCGGACGTGAATGAAGAGGATTGTAATGATTGGAAAATCAACGTTTTGCCAAAGCTACTAGAAAAATATGAAAAACACAATGTATTTAACGCTGATGAAACTGGTCTATTTTTCCGGTGCCTTCCTGACAAAACATTGACGTTTAAGAAAGAGAAATGCCATGGGGGAAAACACAGTAAGGAAAGGGTAACTTGTTTATTCGCCGCAAACATGGATGGTTCGAAAAAGCTGAAAATTGTATTAATAGGTAAAAGTGAGAAACCGCGTTGCTTTCGTGGAATTAAATGGCTACCTGTTCAGTACCTGTCCAATTCTAAAGTATGGATGACTTCAATAATTTTTGAAAATTGGCTTATTACGTTGGATAAAATGTTTACAGCTTCAGGAAGAAAAGTTTTAATGTTAATTGACAACTGTCCTGCACATCCCCCTGGTGTGGGCAGTAAACTGAAATCAATCGAACTTAATTCTTTCCCCCAAACATGACATCAAAATTACAACCGCTGGATCAAGGCGTAATAGAAAATATTAAATGCAATTATCGGCGTAGAATTTTGTCTAAAACAATCAATCAGATAGAAGAACATCAAACACACCCAAAATTAACTTTACTAGATTGCGTTGAGCAGATAACAAAAGCTTGGGAGATTGATGTCAAACCAGAAACAATTTCCAATTGCTACAAGAAAGCTGGATTTGGCCAACATTCTCTTTGGGAAGAAGATGACATTCCCCTGGTCACCATTCGAGAAAATGAAGTCAGTGCTCGAAACAGGAGAGACTATGATACCACAGGGCTCGAAGACCAATATGAGAAATGGTTGCAGTTAAATAATGTTACAGAAGACGTCCCAACTTTTGATGACTTTGTTCGAGTTGACAGTGACATTATAACATCATACTTCCCTACGGATGAACTTATTTTGGAAAAATATGTTAATCCATCAGAAAATGAGACTATTGAAAGCAGCGATGAAGACGAAGAAAGCGCTCGTGGTCAAATAGAAAAACCACCCATTCGGCAAGTTTCTGCTGCTATTGAGACCTTGCGAAATTTCCTTCGCACAGAGGACGACACTCCTGATGAACTTTATGGAAGTCTGAATAACATTGAAGCATTTTTCGAAACCAGGTGCAAAGAAAAACGACAGACTGTCATAACCAATTATTTTTCAAAAACTAATGTAAATATGTATGAATAAAGCTCTTAATTTACATACAGAAGTAGATATGTACATGTTACATATATTTTTTCCGTAACTCGAATTCTCTATAACTCGAACTTTTTTTATAGGCGGGTCAAGGTTCGAGTTATAGAAGTTCGACTGTATGTTGTAAATACAAAAGCAGTGCAATTTTGCAAGCTGTCATTTTCGAGATATGACATAAACTTACCTTTTTCTTTTAAATACAATCCTTAGTTGGCTATAGCTTAAAAATTGGCCATATTTTAAGCTTCCTAATAAAGTAAACTTAATATGATCATAAAAAAAAATTTAATAGTTATGGCCATTATTCTGTTTTTAGCGTAGCCATGGAAAAATGAAATATTTTGGTCTTAGTTTTGCAAAACATACATTTCAAAAAATTTTTATCAATGAGCTACATGCCGGGGTAAATAAATCCTAATAAATTAGTACTTATCTGTCCATGTCACCATAAAAGAACTCAATAATTCATTAGAAGAAGGAGGTTTGGGACAATTTGGAACCAAAAATATTAAATAATTTGGTTGGAAGCTTGAATTCTATAATTTTTGAGTTAACTAGGAAGAATGGAGTTAAAACCCATTATTAATTGATGAATGTTTTGTTAAAATTTATTTTATTCTGTTATTTATTATTAAAAAATTATTTTCTTAAAATATGGGAACTGTTAATAAATGACTTAATGAATTAATAATAGTCCTCTTCTTATATTTACATTAATTTACGTTTGCATTTGACGAAAAAATACTTAAAATTCAGGATGGGGCTATAGTTATAGTCCCCAGTTTATGTTGCAAATAAAAAATAGATTACTACCTACAACCCTTTCACAGCCAAGAGCATAGAAATAAAGTATTAATTAAAAACCGATTGCTTTTCAGATTGATGTCACAAACATAAAGTGCAAAGACACTGGCAAGAAGCTGGTCGACCTGACTGAAAAGGACTTATGCTACACCTACACAGTTCCAATTTTAGTCATTTCGATAGTTGTAACAGCTTTTCTTTTACTGTTGGCATTGGCGGCAGCACTTTTCTACAAGTACACACAGGAAATCAAGGTTTGGCTGTTCGCTCATAAAATGTTGTTGTGGTGGGTTACGGAAGAAGACCTCGATAAGGACAAGCGCTATGATGCTTTTCTGTGTTTTTCGCATAAAGACGATGATTTTGTGTTGCAAGAATTGGTGCCGGTTTTAGAAAGGCAGTCTTATAAACTGTGCATTCATTATCGTGACTGGACAGCGGGAGAATTAATTATTAATCAGGTTTCGGACTCAGTGACCAATTCAAAAAGGACGATAATTGTAGTGTCCCGTAATTTTATGGAAAGCGTGTGGGGTATGGTCGAATTTCGCATTGCTCACAAACAGTCTATAGTGGATGGCCTTGCTAGAGTCATTCTCATATTGTATGGTGACATCGATGTTGATAAAGATTTAGATGACGAGTTACGGGCGTACATTGCGACCAACACCTATGTGAAATGGGGCGACCCCTATTTTTGGAATAAGATAAAATATGCGTTASCTCATTCTCAAGATCATATAAAAGTAAAAATGCCCAAGTGCCAGAAACGTGCTAATGTAATGAAGTCATTGGAAGATAAATTTTCATTGGACCAAATGTCACCTGAAATATGTAGTGCAAACCTTGCATTTGAGAAAGATAATGACAACAAGGCCGATGAATCGCCTGTTAACTCCACAAGTTTTATACAATCATCAGAAGGTGGACTAAGCCCATTAATTCCATAAATTCGTCATGATTTTGGAAATTATGTTTAAAGACTGCTGAATCTCTTTTTAATCACCTGTTTCTCTCGATGTTAATGTTTAATTCAAATGAATGGGTGTATTCTTTTCAAATCCTATTTTCCTGCCTGTCCTAAAATGAACCAATTAAAAAGTATACTTGCTGCCAAGGTATTTGAACTATTGTAAAAATAAAGAGAAGTATTTATCTCTCTTAACAATACAGGGATTAGGGTGATCATAAATAATCTTACAGTAAACATTGTATGCGGCAGCACCCGGCATGGTCCGGAATTAACTAATTTTTCGAWCCGACCTGTAGTTCTTTTAAATGAAAGACACTATAAAATTAACAAAATAGGTAAAATAAGTGATATGCCATTTTGTTAAGATAACTTTCTAATATCATAATAAAGTAGCATAATAAGTAGCAGCCACATGGTTAAAAACATGCAGTTAGTTTTGACTCAAAACCAAGTTTCTGAGAGCAAATCATAGTATTCTTGCTTATTGGTTTCAAAGAGAGGTGAAAATGACATAAAAATAATAAATTTCAAATATTACTGCTTGAATATTTTCTTTTATAATTCACGAGACTTAAACATAAAAAAACAAGATTAGCAACATTTTTGAAAACATACGATCTTATAAAATTTGACCAATTTTCTGTGGTGATGATTAACTCCATTTTTGATTAATACCACCATTTTACTACTAAATTTGGGTGCTTTGTTTGTTGTTTCTTCTGATAAGCAGTTTTAACTACTTCACGCTAATTTCGGGGATGAAGCTATTTTGTCTACATTAAATTGTTTTTTAGATGTCACTAAAATAAAAACAATTATTTGTTTCACAGCATTTAATATTTTCTTACAAAACGAAACACATATATGTTTTTATACTCTGAAGAAAAATGAAAAGGTTTAAAACAGATCTATAAGAAATGATTAAATGCTGCTAAACAACCAAGTGTTTTTATTTTATTAATATGTAATGTCTCACCATTGAATGCAAGTACAATCAGTGAATAAGCTTGGGTGGTAATATAAATTCCTTTTCTCAATGAAATTTTGAATTTTTTCTATGTTTGCATTGGCTTTTGGGATCTTTTCATATTGTTGGGAGATATCTATCACGATAAAGCTATTGTTGGGCAGATTTGGCAATAAAGATCTTCAAACCACTGTTCAAAAACTTGACCAGTCATTTCATCGTGGTGATCAATCTTGGCATCTTTAATATTTTTAACCTCTAGAAACAAGACATTATCCATGAATTCATTTATTGTAACCTCATGTAGAATAATAATTCTCTTCTTTGCAGTTTTAACACTCTGTCCTTTCTTAGCTGTATAGTGGGTGACAAACCATGTGTCTTAAGTGAAAAATTGGACGATTTTCTTCACAAAAGTGTTGAATTTCCTCCAGATATTTGAGGTGCCATTTTATAATTATTTTACTTTCTATCAAAGCATTTTGTTTTTCAAGTTTTGTAAACTGAAAGCACATTTCCTTGATTAATCTTCTTAACGTTAGTTCGTAGCATTCCAGCATTTTAATTTCCACTAATTTTTGGTGCACTATTTTCATTGTGGGAGCTATTTTTTTGCTTTAAAAAAATCATGAATGTGTTTCCTTAATAAAATAGCAGACAACTGTTTAATCTCTGAAAGTTGCCCTTATCTTTGTGAATTTTTGTTGAATACCACCTGTTGCAATGCGGAAAACAGTAGTATAGGAACTGTTGTTAGCAACACGTTTTTCTTTTATGAGATTGTTCTTTCTTCAAATTTTCAATAACTTGCAATATAATTTTTTTTTTACACCGAATGTGCAAAATTTATGCACGGTTCTTGATGAAGACGGTTGTCCTTCCAATACTTGGAGAACGACATCATAAGCATTTTCTTCCAATGGCAGAGATGCTTGAGGTTCAGCAATATGGATAAAGTTGGAACTTTTCCAAGGTCTCCATGTATTGTATGAGACACTCCTAAATAAATATACCAATGATTATCAGATGAAACAAAGTGACATTTATTTCTTTCTTCCACTATATGTATAACACAAAATTTACATCTTCACTGGGAACAACGAACAAGAAAAACGTTGCTGTAGGGGTCTTTAGTAACTGGTTTAACCCCTCTTTATCGCCACTAAGTAAAGAATACTACGATTCTTTCCTGAAACTTAAATACCTGATTTTCAGTCGAGATAAACAGATAAAATTTATAATTTACTATTTCTTTTATTTTTACGATAGTTTAAATGTCTTGGCAGCAAGTATATAAATTTGTATTTAGTATCAAAGTTAGATGACCCTTTGTATAATAGTTGTCTCATATTAATTTAGGGTAAGGAATTCATATATGATATTTTATTCAGTGACTTCTTTAGATGAACTGGGTTTGATTGTTGAATATAAACAGTTGTGCCAATATCTCAAATTTTGCATATCATAAAGTATTTTGCTCATGCTCAATGTGTACTTATGTAGAACCACCTAGTCATAAAGATTTTAAAACACAGTGGAAACATAAATACTGTTTTGGAATTGACAAATGTGAACTGTGATACACGTTGCAATTTTAGCGTTAGTGATATATATTTAACATATTTGGACATTTTTGTATCAGAATATTTAGATTCTTATTATATCACTGTTAATAGAACATAATTATTAGCATTAGTAATAATGKTTTGTACAATATGATTTGTTATCTTTATTACTTTTATAATGATAAATCAAGTTTTTAAGTGTAATAAATGTTGTGAATTTTAGAATTGTAATTATTAATATATGATTGTTATGTAATTAATACACTTCCCTTAGTATGTTTACCACAAGGGATTAAAGACTGTAGGTATTTCACTCCAAGTTGTTAAATTTCAACAACTGCATTCTACTTTTATTTCGCCTCAAATCTACCACCACAGCTCTTAAAGTATCAACATATAACACATTTGGTTCACTTAACAGCACTGGATCCGGTTCCAACCAATATCCAACTTTGAATCTGCATCCGCGGAACGGGTCGGAATGGACTGACACATCTCTATTATTGCGGATGATAAAACACTCCATCAATCCTCGCAGGTAGCATGCAAAGTTGAGCTTTTTCCATATTATTCGTTTTTTAAGTAGATTTGCAATTAAAATATAGCTATTATTTAAAAATCGGTTCAGTATACCTTGTAGTTTAAACCTTTGTCTTTACAATGAGCCAAAGATATAAATAATAGATTGAAAAATAAGGCCTGCACGATGGATTTTGCAGAGCTTGTTTTCGGACAATGTACAGACCCCTCTTAAAAAACTAGTATCGTAAGGCGTAAATACGAATATCTCCACTAAGGATGCCGAACAAACAATTCAGAAGTGTCCCTGTTTTTACCGACGAATTCAATCTTTAACAGATTGCCGATAGGTGGCGACCCATGTCAAGTGTATAATTTTTTATTAAGTTAAGAACAATGTAAAACAATTTCCTTTTTACTAGTTAAACCTTGGGTTTTATTTCAAGTTACAAAATTACAAATACATTCCATTAAGTTTATCGCCGTAAGTGTAAATTACCTTATAACAATCCTAATTGTAATATAACAAATGAAAAGCTATGTACTACCAAACATTTATTTGTTTGTCTGCTCTAAGCGACCTTAAATTTCGCCAAACCGAATGATAAAGAATTTAGCAAAACTGAAACTGTGATAAGCTCAAAAACCCTTAAAAGGTAAATGAAACTTGTGAAACAGTTCTTAATTTAAAAAATTGAGCACCTAACCCTATCCGTGTTGTAATTGATCAGAGCATATCGAAAGTTTATTTTACATATTCCTATGTCACGTCCTGCTATTTCATTATGTATTTCACTCTGAATTGAATGATAAAAAAGAACAAAAAATGTAAAAATCTTACACTTGTAAGTTGCGTCCATCTACCGGTGACATCTGAAACTTCTGTCATCCTCTTTCTAAAATAGGGCCATCCTTTTAAGTAGTTATCCATACGCGTAACTTTGTCGTAAACTTCCAGCATTTACAAAACAAACCAAAGCTTTTCTATCTTTTTCATATAGAATTTCCATAGCTCTTTTTTGATGTGATATATTTTTGTCTCAGAGACAATAAAACTGAGATATCCCAAAAAATTTGTTTCAAAGCATGATTTTAGCTCTTACACTCATTTAGAGATCTTATTCAGGACACCAGAACACCAAAACCTACCTGGATCATTTGCTTGTGTATGAATTGGTCTGAAGATTTAGCTTACTTTTGATTAAATGCAATGGATATGTTGCCAGTAGAATATTCTAAATTCTAATAAACGGAAATTGTTGTAATAGATTTGTAGGCTCATCAAAAACGTGCGTTTCTGTAAGATTATTTTTAAAATTGTGTAACTGCTCAGTGGGCTCACTGCGCAGTGCAAAAATACATTTAAATTGCTTTTTGCAATGCCTGTCTACTGTTTTGTTAAGGAATAAAATCTTTCTAATAAATGTAGACTATTAGTTTCAAAATTATTTGAAGTTAATGGAATTAAAAAAAATTACAATAGCTATAAAATTTATCAAATATTTTAATTATGTAACAAAGGTACATTACTGTGAGAGTCTTACAGGTACTCATGGTATGTAATGAGTATATTTAAGAAAATAGAAATATTCTAAACGAATTCCGAACGATTTTGGTAAACTAAACGCTAGTCTCTTCAAAAAAATAAACTGTTAAAAGAATGTAATAGATTTATTACTGGCATCTCTTTAATGTTTCTACCAAAAATAACAAATCAAATACAGTTTTACCAAAAGAGCATCTTAACTCACATAATTTAGACCTCACACCATCAACCTTGTCAAAATTATATGCAAGTTTTTTGACAAGTTGGCCATGTTACCTGTAGATTTATTAATATTTACTACCTTAGCTATTGTCTTGATCGTGTTGTTTCGCTATGTTTAATCTAATGAAAAATTAATATAAGAGTAATAGTTAAAATATGACAAGCAACCATTCATTCAAATTATTTTAGTAAAGCACATACAAAGGAAAGTATACAATATACGAGTTTTACTAGGTAAAAAATTTATTTTTACTACAAGTCTACTTAATCATACATGGATATTACATCTAATCTACAAAATAACAGCAATGATATATTATAATAATTCAGTTGTTCCTAAGGCAAATGTTGCTCAACCAGAAATTTAGTTTTGCACTAAGTAAATACGAACTCTTATTTACTAGTGCGTCTGTACCAATCAGTTTACTTACTTAAAAATATATAGGTGTATATATATTAATAAGTTTATTCCTGCAACATATAAAATACAAGAGATACAAAATAAATATGATGTTTAATAAATCTTGAATGTGATATCAGCAAGGTTTCTAAAGAAAATATCTAAACAGAACCTGCAGAAAAGGGAAATCGTTTAGGCGTGTCCGTTGGTCAGTTGGCCGTTTGTCGTTGGCTGGTTGGATTCCTGCACAGGGCTGATGCCGTTTTGTTGAGAGAATCCATTTTGAATGGGTTTTGTCGGAGTCGTGGCCGGACTGACGATAGTGTAGTATTCTCCAGTTACAGGATTGCGTTCTGAAGGTATGACAAGCGTTAAAGAGGTATAAATGTGTAAGGAAATTTTTTGTACCTGTGTGCACTCTGGGCGTGCTGCGGCTGGCTGGTCTGCAATCCCAAGAATCGACGCCATTACCGGTAACAGGGTTGCGGCTCGTGACATCTACAGAAGAGAGATTAGTATTAGTATTTTTTTCAGAATTTTTTTATATCCATAAAATATACAGGGTCGCTACAAAGTATGAAACCAGCAGAATATTTCAGGTTCTGTTCGACCGATTTTTCTGAAATTGTGCATAGGCCTATGGTTAATTAAAACGCATTTTCTGGAATTCTTTCAATTCCGTGTCAGCTCTCGTTTCCGAGATTTAGGCGCAAGTCGCATATTTTTAAATGGGAAGGGGGTCAAAAGGCACATCATTGAAAAGGATATTTTTTCCTGATTTCAAAAATGTATCACACTTGTACAATTTATTGCTTCTGCGCTGAGAAAATTGTGATAGCAAACTTGGGTCTTGCAAAAATCTTCGTGATAAAAACCATATTTGTTATCGCTAACTAGGAACAAAAACTCCAGGTGTCTCCATTTTCCTCGTGACAGAAGAAAATTTTCATTCACTTTATTATTTGCAATCGCAATGCTTCAGTTAACTGAACATGATCGCATCGAAATTTTGATGATGATTGGTTAAAGAAGATAGAAGGCGAAGTTATTCGGAAGTAGTTGCACTCTACAATGCAATTCATGAAGATCGTGAACCAGTTGTCAGATCATCAGTTATTAAAACATTGCAACGTTTTGAGGAAATTGTTTTCTGAAGAAGCGGCTTTTTGCATCAATGATAATGCGAATAGACATAATTGCAGATATTGGTCGGACAAGTTGCAGTTGCAAAAGAATTTTGCATTTTTTGGATGTTTTTTTTTATTTCAAAAATGTATCACACTAATATGGACAAAAAACCAGGTATTACCATTTTCCCTTGACTGGTGATAATTTTCGTATAGTTGGATAAATTATTGCGAATCGGTTACCCAAAAAGTGAAAAAGAAAAACACGATTCCGTGAAAAACGCAGTATTTTACAGATTATAAATATGATTTTTCAGATACCTCCACAGGAAAAAATCAAGCGGCGACAGATCAGGGGGACGTGCTGGCCATTCTATCACTCCGCGCCTACCAATCTATCTGTCTGGAAATATCGCATTCAAATATCCACGAAAGTTAACTGCAAAACGGGGCGGTGCATTATCTTGCTGAAACCATATCTGTTCAGAAGGACTCGCAGCATTTTCACGAATAGGGAACAGGCGTATAAGTTCTGGTACAATGTGTTCGCGCAAGAGCTGTAAATACTTGACCGCATTCAAATTGCCATCAATGAAAAAAGGTCCAGTAATATGCTCAGCGATAATACCACACCAGACATTGACATTCTGAGGGTGTTGTGGGTGGACTTGTTCCATCCAATGTGGACTTGTGTCCGACCAATATCTGCAATTATGTCTATTCACATTACCACTGAGGTAAAAAGGCGCTTCATCAGAAAACATAATCCAATTTAAAATGCTTCTATCTTCATCTATCATGTTCATAGCAGTTTCGCAAAATTCTGTCCTACGATCGAAATCATCTTCGCTCAGTTCTTGTAATAAGTGAATTTTGTTTGGATAAAATTTCCCTTTTTTCAAAATTTTTTAAACAGATCTTCTGCTAATATGGTGAGTGAGAGCACGCTGTTGTACGGAACACTTGGGATTCCCTTGCACATCTAAGGGGACATTCAAGCTACTTTCTTCACTCGTAGCAACTTTTGGACGTCCTGGTTTTTGACGATTTTTAACATCGCCGGTTTCGTCAAAACGTTGCAATGGTTTAATAACTGTGGATCTTGCAAATGGTTGACGATCTTCATGAATTGCATTGTAGAGTGCAACTACTTCAGAATAACTTCTATCTTCATAATCAATCATCCTCAAAATTTCGATGCGATCGTGTTCAGTTAACTGAGGTGTTGCGATTCAAATAACAAAGTGAATTAAAATTATCACCAGTCGCGAGAAAAATGGTGACACCTGGAGTTTTCGTTCCTACTTAGCGATGACGAATATGGTTTTTATCCCGAAGTTTTTTGCAAGACCCAAGTTTGTTATCACACTTTTCTCAACTCAGAAGCAATAAATTGTAGAAGTGTGATACATAATTAAAATCAGGAAAAAATATCCTTTTCAATTATGTGCCTTTTGACCCATTAAAAAAAATTCAACTTGCGCCCATATCTCAGAAATGAGAGCTGACACGGAGGAAATGCATTTTAACTACCCATAGGCCCATGCACAATTTCAGAAAAATCGGTCGAACAGAACCTGAAATATCCTGCTGGTTCCATACTTTATAGCGACCCTGTATAAACATGTTACTCCTATAAAGCTCTAAAAGAAACTATGTTTCTGAAACAGATATTCAAATGTTCATTGGGTCTTCTTCCCTAATAAGAAGATTTCGTTGTAGATTTTCTTGAAAAGCTAGGTTCTCTTAATAAGAAATGGAGCAGGGCATAAAACAGCGAACCAAATTGCAGATTACGACGTACTGAAAATAATTAACCATGCGCATAAATTACCGTGCTTAGTAAGTGAAGACTTGCGTGGCGGAGGTGTAGTCGTAGTAGGCGAGCCGAACAGACGATTGAAAGAGTCGTTGCTGCTCCTGCTTCGCCGAGGTGTGGTGTTGCTGTTTACGCTCGTCTCATTCTTGGTCGGGGTGCACAGCACGTTGAATATGTCACTCGGTGGGTTGCGCACCCTGAAATAAATACACAATGTCAAGAAAGGATGCAGACAAATAAACGGAATAGCGGAAGCGCTTGAGAATCGAAATTTACAAAGTCCACACTCATTGTTTTGCTTGTTCTGACTAATAAATACATATATATGCAGCTGTCGCTGTTGTTTATTAAATGAAAGAGCAAAGAATGGATACATCATGCAACAGCTTTTAGATCCCTTGTTCATTATTTCCAAAATATAACATACAATTGGATTTAAAAAAATGGTTGCAACCGTTGTGAACGAATGAGTATCCTGTACGAAGTACCTTTTACATTTTTTCGTATTGTGCTTATTTAGCGAGTAAGTACTAAATAATGAAATGAAATACCTTTTATTCAACAGCACTATGGAATTAAAAAAAACGCTCTTTCTCAATGAATTGTAATATTTTATAGAGGAATGCAACTAACTTTACTGGACTAGTATCAATATCTCACTTCTCGTATTATAAACACGTTATACTTTCAGCTTCAATTTTATCGAAGGACCTAATTACTAGAAAATTTTAATGAGGAAGGTGTGAACTACATAAATAAGATTGCTACACTTCAGTAGTTATTAAGCCATTTAAAGGCCGCAAACCCCATATTCATGGACTTTACTTTGTACTAAAGGTACTGTTTTCGTTTATTTCAGTTCCGGGTATTAAAATCAGTATGACAGCTTTTATAAATTATTTGGGAAATATTTGTGTCAACGTGGTAAAGTATTTTCTGATTAAATTAATTAAATTCTAATTAAATTATAATAAATTATAATAATTTATTAAGAACGCATTCTAACAAGTCAGCAAAAACAGCTTCTACTCCGAAAGATGAAGGCAAAGAAATAAAAGCAATATTAGCCTGAGACAGACAGTTTTTGTTGAGAACGCCTTCTATTTGACCTATTACCGAAAATGAATAAATGAGGGCTTACACAGCCGCCAGAGATTATCAAAATTTTTAAATTAGTAGAAGCTAAGTTTTGAGAAACTGCAAACTACGGCAATGAAAAAATAATGCTGTATATTTTGGCTTCTACAACATCGGTCAGGTATTTGACTCTTAATAATCTTAAATAGGATAATAATATAATAATATCAGATCACACTGTCATAATAAATTAATTCATTTTCAGGATCGATAAATGCTGTAAAAGCTTATTTCAATTGTAAAATACACAAGATTGCATTAAAATTGCCAAAACGATAGCGTTCTGAATATTTCACAAATGTTTTTGCCTATATTAGTACCGTTTACGTTTTATAGTCTTTAATATGTAGATCCTTTTATAATTAGTGCCTACTAAGCTCAGCAAGAATAGTTTAAAGCCAGTTACTGGAAGCATGTAGGTCTGGATATTTTAATGCTAAAATTGTCAGAATTCTACAAATTTTCCACTATTCAGTCCAGCAGTGGTTCTTAACTGCTGATTACTAGAATACTAACAGCAAAAAAAGTTGAATTAAATGATTACCGTTTAAATCTTAAATTATACAGAGACTTTGATTGAGATTTATCACTGTAGTACCTTCGATATTAAAATAGACAAAAAACTCTGTGGAGTGCTTTGATCTTATTGCTAAATTATAAGAAGTGTCTGATATCTAATGCTGCCATGGAGAAAATGTTTTGTTTTACGCAGAGGGCTTTTGCCCCAAAAATTCACTATTTAAAATGGACTGTGTTATGCAACGCGTCAGTGAAGTTCTAAATTCCATCAAGTCAAGACATGATTTCTTTATATGTAAATGTTCTTTATCACACATAAAATAAGATGGTTTTTAGAAGTTGCAGATGGATACTGAACTCGATTTTGGATCACTCCTTTCAACATGCTGAGGTACCAATGGGTAAACACAAACCTATTCAAAAGCATCAAGCGATGCATGTTAAAACTGGATATTTTTCAACAATCCAGAACGCTTTCGGGCCAAAGGAACCACACTATCATAAAGTGAGAAGTTGAGCCAAATTCGAAAACTTATGTGTATGTGTATCAAATAGCTACGCAGCCTAGATATGAAAAAGTTTCAGGGAAACAGATACGTGGTGGATACCATTAAAGTATTTAATTGTACTTTTTTATTTTATATTTTCTACACGTTCCTATACATGAAATATTTGCATCGTTAAAGGTTAATTTCTATTAGATTTGAAGGTTACCTTAGACGGATTTCATCAGTATTTTGTTTAAATCATTAATTTTATTCACGTTTGTTAGATATCCCCTTTCTTCAATATCTATCAAAGTAGCAGATTTAGATTTGGTAAACGAAACCAAACCTTAAAATATCACGCTTGGGGTTTGTTTTGCAGTTCATTCATACTTGAATTCTAATGTCGGTTATTTGGACGCTTACTACTTACGTACTGTCTTATCAGTATATAATTATAAAATTATTATTTTTAGCAGTCGTAGCTTAAATATGACAATATTATTTTGTCCACAATTATACAGAAATGTAAATACAGTGCACGTTTTTATTAGCATTGATGCCGTGTAAAAGCTGCTTTTATTCTTTACACGCTCACGCTTAGAAAATTGAAATTGGAGAACATACCCTAAAGTTATAAAGGTTTCAGTCTACAAACGCTCCGAAGTCACATTTTCAACAGAAGAGGCCAGCATAAGAGACGCTGATGGGTAAAAATTTATTTCCATCCCAATCAGCAAAGTGATGCATACGCTAATGTATCCAATAGACGATATCATCAGTTGCCCGTGTCAATTAGTTAGACTGTTGCAGTGAAGAGTTTTAATTATAAAATTCTTGACAAAATAACAATAACGGTAATGGAATCACCACGTTTATAAAAATGAGAGCTCATAATCATCCGCTTCATTGTTTAAGACTTCGTTTTTAGAAAACAGCTTTTTAGTGAAAAAACTAAATATTATTCTAAATAAATGAAGAAGGAATCGAATCAAGCAGCCGGTTTGAGAAATTGAATTAAACTACATCATTTCTACTGTTTTTTCGCCTTAGGCTGTTGAACTTATTATTTAAAGGCATCTTAAGAAAAGAAGTAAAAAACCCAACGATTTTTCTAATTTGACTGTCATGGTTTTTTGTTCTTATTTTTAAATCGAAGCTGTGGCAAGAAAAGTAGTTGTATTTATTTATCTAATTACCCAACTTTTCACCAAAAACCACTTCTAAGAGCAAATATTTATCGCAGTACCAGCTCTAATGCAGTTGGATAAATGTTTGAAGCCATATGTACACATACATTTTGATATTAATGGCGTGCGACACAATACCAACTAATGTACGCAATAAGCTAATAGCTTTCATTTTAATAACGTTCCTACGTATCAGTTACATGCACTAGGGAAGAAAGAAACCAGACCTTCTTGTCTACTGATCCCTAGCTTGTTCAATGCGCGCTTAGTCTACACGAGCGAGTCAATGTACTAAATAAATATGGTATTTTATAGGCTACTCATTGATTATCAATAAAAGCCTTCCTAATACGCATTATAGACGCCTTCAAACGGAAAACAATCCATCACAATCGAAGGGGATCGCTGAACCAGCCAGAGATATCAGATTTCCGGTTTATCTTTCAGTACGTGTTATAATGTCCTGGGAAAAGTGATGCGAATCGAAAAGATCTCCACGACTTTTTCAGAATGCAGATGTTATCACTGTGAGAATTTCTAGAAATCCTCATATCCAGGAAAATGAGTGAAACTGATATCCTGATGCAAAATCAGTTAAGTTTGCACATAAAGTGACGTATCTTGAAAGTCTTCCGTTTCCAGTAAACGAAGAAATCGTGAATTTCGCACGCTAGAAACGTAAACTGCAAAAAGCGTAATGAACAGTGACATTCCTTTGCATCTCATCTGCGTTCTTTCTCACCTGGTGGCAAAATGCGGTGTCGCGCTCTTTTTGTCAGAATGTAGCACACGACAGCAATTATTAAGTATTCCCAGTGATTCAAGACTGCCGACCACTTGGGCTATTAACATTCTTCATGGATATCAGCACGACTAGGGCCGGATCCACTGGAATGGATGAAGTATTAAAAAGAACAGCAATATTAATGGTCTCATTGAAATGACTGGATACGTGCAATTAATTTATTTATTGATTTGCAATACCTGAATCGCAATAATTATTAGTAATATTTATGGGGAGTGTTAAGTTTTGTTTTTACACGAGATGATCAATGCAAAATATATGCATGATATGTAAAAGAATATGTAGAACAAACTACAAGAGTAGTATAATGCATAAAATATACAGTGCTCTAATTATTTTATATAAGGATCAAAATATCTTTTTCATTTCATAGACATTATAACTTAATACCCTCAAGATATTTGCTTTTTGAAGACCACTCTTATAGGTAGATGAACTGTTTTTTCAGTTTTCGTCAGTCATCGACATTTACCAGAAAATAATTGTTTAGATGGCGTCGGTTGCCATGGATTCATCAGAATCTGTAATTAAAACAATCAAAAACAACTATTCTGAAAGTAAATATAGAATATTGTTTGGAACATGTTGAAATATTTCGGAAGAAATTAAACAGCCGATGAACATAATAGCTGAACTATTTCTGTCTAAATCTAGAGACGGATAACAAACTGAGTGTTGTAAAATAATATAAAACTTGGTTTCTCTAAGTAATTCAGTAGCCATTATGAAATGCTATTTATTTATTTATTCTACTAAGTTTTTTATTCTACCTATATCGAACCATCCAATTTAATGAACTGTATAAACATATAACATGTTCTAATTTAATAATTTGAGTGTATTAGTAGAAGACCTACAACTTTTGCACTGAACTGAATTCGCTTAAGTCGCAATAGCGTTATTATTACTGGATATACATGTTTAATGTTTTTTTCATCCCTTTTACAAAATATCAGCATAATATTTAATTGAGATTTTTTCACTTTTTGTACTCTAGCACTCAAGAAGCCTAATATGAATTTACATGCACAGGGTTTAGAACCAAAATGGTGAAGTATTGCCCGTAAAATTTTATGAACAATGATGTCAAAAGCCTTTGAGAGTTGAGCAACACCATTACAACAAACATGTTTTTATCTATATGTGAAAGTATGTCATCAATCACATGTGTTTTGCACATTTACAGCTGTAACCTTTTCTAAATTCTGATTGGTAGTGAAGTAGTTCGTATATAAAGTATTGCGAATTTGTAGATTGCATTTAGGGGGTTTCCAGAAAACAGTAACTTGTGTGGTCTTCAAGTGTAGGTTGGAGCCGGGCGATGCGTGGGGTCGTATATCAGTGCCATCTTTTAACCCCCAAGCTGGTGGCTAGTCATATCGTACCGAGGGTGACATGGTTTTCGTGAACCGCGTGGACAGATTTATTTTGTTAGTTGTTGTTTTAGGTATTAGGACTGAAGGAACGCAGGCTAGACATTAAAATGATATATGTAAGTAGGCTAAAGTGATTTTTCTGGTACTCTGGAGTGTTCAGTTTCTGGGTACGAAAAACATTAACGGCTTGTGTTGCTGTTTTGCAATATGTTGGAGGTTTGGTGGGCATCAACAAATAAACTATGTGGAGGGGTGATTCTTAGGGACATTAAGGAAATAGGGACACAAGAAAGGGAGTGTGTGGAGAACTGGCTTCACGATTAGTTGACTTGGGTTTCACAGCAATTGTTACCTGCCATTTGCGTTTATTTTTATACCTGTATTAGTTGTTGTATTTTAAATCTGTTCGAAACCACTTGTTGATTGTGTACAACAGTTTTTGTGCTTTGTGAATTTGGATTTAAAGACGCAGGTATGGTAAACTACCTTTTCTTTATTAAGGTGTAACTGTTATTTGTCTTAAAGTTATTTCGTGTTTATTCTGTGCATATCATCTTAATTTTGTTTTTTTTTTGTTGTACTAAGCCAGCTATTGTGAGATCCGGGTATCAATAACTGTAAAAGGGTATATTTTTTTTACGTAATTTGAGTAGGTTGTATTAAGCTGGATTTTTCAGAGTGTTGCATGAATTTTTGATGTGAGTTCATAAGTTGATGTAAGGGTCTATCACTAATATTTCCCTTTAAATGGGTCCTTGGGCACAAAGGTCACGCTCTTAGTCGCCTTTATATGGGCCCATTAATCCTGATGCAGGTTCCTACCACACGTTGGCAAATGATAAGCGAAAGGTGTTATAAAAATGCAGCTTAATTAATTTCTTAGTGTTTAATTGCCCGAACGTTATTTCCTATTTTAATGTCTCACAACTGCTGACTTATTTCATTTTCATAATTCGTGTGTTAATAAATATTATGGGTGGATGTGTGTGTTTTATTTTGTCTCATATTCGTGTTGCTCTCTCTTCATATTTACGCGAGTAATAAAGAACTTTTTGGGGTCTGTACTGGTCCATCCTTCTTGTCACACAACTAATACGGTCCTGCTTTGGGTAAATTAACGATCACGTTTCCGTAATCATATTAGGTATTTTTTTTTTAGCTAAATTCATTGTTTGTGGCCACATTTTGCTTGTTCGAGGTAATCAGAGTTTATTTACTAATTTTAACGCACGCGGCTTTTGCGTAGACCCCTTCTATGGATCATTACAGTAGCATGGTAGCAATTTATTTGTATGTACTAGGAAATTTATTTGATTGTACATTTTTGGCAAAGTGTAGTTACCTATACAGAAATCGATTGTATATGTGTTATGAACGGCGCAATGGTTGGTGTACAATATTTAATGAGATATGTTGATATGCAATCGTAACTACATGCTCTCATCGTCATCAACAAACACAAATTCAATTTCGGATTGAGCTGTAATATGATTTTTATAATAAATTTATAAGTTCGGTGTCTGAAGTTAAATAATATGGATTGCAAATATTTTCTGGAAGATTAGCTTTGTGCTTTCTGACAGACATATCCATTGATTTTAATTCCATAAAAATATTATTTTTACCTTTTACACTTATGCACTGTTTTAAGTAGGTCTTCTTTTTCTCTAACAGTGGATGAAATGACCAGATTTCCTAAGGACTTATAATAATTACTGGTGATGTAATGAGAGGGGCATGTTTGTCAAAAAACACATTTATTATATATATTTTAAAACAAAGATGAGCAGATATCTATGAAATAATTCCGTCATATCCGTTATTCAAATGGATTATGTATGTCGGCAGTTTTGTATAGTGGTGTTAAATTCTACATCAACTTCATAGATGAACACTGTAAGTACCCACTTAACAAGAGCAGTGCAAAAAAAGTTGAAAGCGGTTACTGTTCCGTTAGTTTTATTACTGATGAGTCAATACAACGTTGATTGCAGCGATCCTTTAAGGAGGCTTTATAACCAATAACGATTTGTTTATTCGAAAAGTTCATAACAGCATTATTTGTGAAGTACTATAAGGAATTGCGCTGCTATAGGAAGTGAACTAACGCGGTGTCGGTTTGCGTGTTGCGTCATTATCGCATCAAATAAAGTGGACCTTCGTTTTGATCGTGATAATTTAACACAAAACGATTAGAGGTTAACAATGTAAATATTTAATTAATTTCACAGATTCCGCGTTAGAACCATTTAAAAATATAACCACTTGGATTTACTTGGTTGCATCGTAAGCTTATCTGCTGAACCGCGGTTTGCACAGCTTATTTTGTTTGTTAACATAATTAAAGCATCTGCTCCGACGCTACGGAACATTATCTCTGTAATAGTTTGTTCACCTTAGGACATAATTCAAGGGAATTATCTTCCGCTGCAGAGTAAGACCAGTTTAACTAGCCGGATCAAATTACTCCAGTCAAGTCCAGCGTAATGTGTCTACAGCCACATAATGTTTTGTGTAACTTTCATTTTAAGAGATGACAAATTGGCTGACATATACACTCTGCTGGTTTAATGCATCACGTTGAGTTCTTGATGTAAGCAGATGGACTGACAGTGAAATAGAAACCATGGTGAAAAAATAAGATAGTAAAAGCTCCTGTTACAGCTATCCCTAACTAAATTGGCAGACTGAACATAGATAATTAGCTATTTGTTAGAAATATACAAGACTGTCAAAGAAATAAGAACACCCGGTAATACTATTTGTACTTTTGGTTTGTTCTCTAAATCTCTCTGTGTGTGTTACATATCACCGACCCAACATGGATTTGTGAGTAAAAGGTACACCATTCTGAGCCATTGCTATTTCATACAATTTGTGTCAGTTGTCTAACCTAAAGTGTTTGATAAGACTGAAAGGCTTTTGGTTTGTTGGAATCACATTTGTTAAATCGCCAGTTCTACGTTTCCTACAATGCAGTTCTGATTTCCCTTGGGGTTCTAACCTAGGGCCTTTATTATTCATTTTGTTTGTCAATGATATGCCTTTATCTTTGGGCTCGGAATCCCTGATTATTGTGACGGATTGCCGCAAGATGTTTGTTTCTTGTCTTTGTGGTATAGTCACAACAGATTAACCCTGTGGGTAAAAGCACATGGTCATAAATTATTCAGTGTTGCCAGGTGTTAATATTTAATGGAGCAAGTTTCTTAAAACACGTATTCGTTCTTGGAGTTAGGTTGCTGCTATTGTTATAAATATTAGAGTTGCTCAACCATTTCCGAATGCTATAAAATTTTTAGAACAAATGCTAAAAGTATGTGTTTACTATTTTTCGAAGTGTAACTCACACTATTATTWCGTAGTATTATGTAATATGGACCTTTACCGMTTTKCGAGAACCAGACTAAGTCAAAAACCATTACATATGACTGTAAATCGGGTTTCAGTAGGGTAGMAATCTGCATGCTGGGACCTATGTCTAGTGGCCACAGTTAGGTTCTCGGTCAAAAGATATATATTTTTTTAATTTCCTGTTTATTCGCTACGGATCCGATGCAGTAGGGCGGATTAAATATCCAATGTTAAATCGACGGATGCCATGGGCAACATACCAAAGCAACGGTAGATTTAACACTGGATTTACACAGTTAATCTGATTTTCTGAAATAAGGATAAAATCCATCAAACTCATTATCTATAGTTCTTCTCTTTTCCAAATTCTACACAGAAAGACATATTTACACATTTTACGTGTGCGTATGAGTCATTTTCCTTTTTCCAATGATTGTCTGCTTTTGGAACACTGTGTTGTGTTCTTAAATATTCAATAAAACCCGGGGGACATTTATTGCTTTACTTTATCTTATCTTATACTGGAGTAACCACGTATTATGTATCCTCATTGTTTATATTTAAACTTAGATTTAAGAAGAACTTGCTTCGGGCGAGGGCCAGGTGCATTTGGAGACTAACTGTAAGATTACATATAATAACTAAAAAGAACATAACGAAAATCCACCGCCAACTGGCCGACATGAGTTACGATTGGGATCGAATCGATCATGACCTCATTCAAAAATGCATAGAGTTTCCATTGTTTTGACACCCAAAAAATTATTGACCTTCAAACACTCATAGTAACAGCAATTTTTAAGCACGTGAAAAGCTATTATTAGCAAACACAAAGGCAAAACAGCATTTTTCTATTTCCTTTAGTTCATTGATTCATTGATTGATTAAACCAGCGTACGGTCAGGTCAGGTCAGGTCTACGCTGGGTTGGAGGGGTGAATGCTGATTGCTAATAGTGCGACTGCCTAGCGCATGTTAAGGACATATAAGGATTGGAGTGGGAAGGTTATATAGGATAATTCATATTCTTTGAATGTTTTCTTGGTTTTGTTGACATCACTGATCCATTTCAGAGTCGCTGGTTTCTGGAATATCGTATAGCCTGAGAGACTGTTTGTTGATTAATTTATTTCTCTAGCCTCTTTTATCCATTGTTCTTTATTCTTCCCTGATTTCTGGATTATCATATGTTCATGAAAGATGAAGGTACGCATTTTATGTTAAAAAGCAAGATTTTTTCACAAAGAATTGACGGGGAATGGTGATTTTTTAGCTAGTTCAGGATAGGATAGCTGTCATCAGATGTATCTGCTGTGGAGCCTCTTCGTCGAGAAATTTTGAAAAGGGTGATATAAATGGGCTTAGGGTCGCATCAAATTTAAAACGCCGACAAGAGTGATTGGTTAGGCGAGTCTTACCAAATAAGGCTTTGGTCCACGTCGACGAGAGATCGGCACCTGGTGGAAAAATCAGCAAGGACAGGGTCACATTTATACCCTGCGCAAATTCTACAGAAAGTGTAAAATTAAAATTATTAGTTACTGATGGAAAAGCCCAGGACCCTTGCACTTTTAAGAACTGTTCCTCACTGCTGATTGTTTACAAAGGTCAAAACAAGGCATGGGTTACAAGAGACTGGTTTAAACATGACTTCATATCTGCAGTTTGAGACAAAATGAGGGAAATGGAGTTACCTGGAAAGGCCGTTCTAACTGTAGGTAATGTGAGTGATGGTAAACAGATCCAGAGTTTATTTCTTCCCCCGAATTGCAGTCCACTAATGCAATGAATGGACCAGCAAGTGATACAAAGCATTAAGTTACGGTATCGAAAATATTAACGGCTATTTAGCACAAGAAAATTTTGAGCTTTCCACTGAGTACCTGTTAATAAAAAAATCCAAAATACTGCTGTTTATTCACTATAATAAGGGATGCTTGGTTGGTAGCTTCTCCTAATTCGATACAGAAATCATGGAAAAACATTCCCCCCCCAGAATTTGTCAGGAATAGTAGGAGATACTGATCTTGACTTGACCTGACCTGACAATTTTCGATAATCCGAACAAATCACTAATCCGATCGATTAGTTCAGATTACGAGGTTGTACTKTATTACTGTGTAAGTGAATCTGTGTTTTTTGTGTCAATTTGGCCACCCCTTTATCTCATTCAGCTCCACTTCTAACGTTTATCTAAWTTTTTGCGCCATGTACATCCGTTACCTATCAGTTCCATCCCACTTCTGACGTCTCGACAATGCAACATGAATACCGATCGGTAAAATTCACCGTCCCTTATTATTGYTCWCGACATCGTCGCGCCTCTTAACGCATTCCATTCAAATACAATCGCGCATTACAGAAATGCCTAATGACGGACGGACTCTCGTTTCGATCTGGCGGTTTCTGAATCTGTCAGATTACCGGCCGCCCATCCGGCGCAAAATAATAGCGTCGGTTATTATTTACACAAAAACCTGGATAGGTTTATGATACGCGTCCCACCGGCATTCCTGCTTCAACAATGATGCAGTGCGAGCCGCATCTGAAAAATGGTAAGCAGACACCGTGTCGGACGGGTGTGCCAAGCGTTGGCCGGAAAGACGCAGGGTATATGCACTTCCTGCTCGGTGCAGTGATGGACGAGAGCTGCCAAAACGGCGGAGCCGAGCAGGGTGGATCGGTTACTCTGCGCCCACGTCCGGTCGGATGTCGATATTTAATGGGACGCATGATTAACCTAATCGCTTTAAATATTCTGGATATTGATGTCGGAATGGGATCACTTCCGGAAAGTTGTCTTTCCTGAAAACGTGAAAACTAGCCTCTGGGCCAGGGACACAGGTAGTCGCCGTTTAATAATATTAAGGCACATACATGTCCAGTGAACCAACCGCCATTGTTTTAGATTTATTCGTTTACGGGAGTGTAATCTAGTGGTCTCTGTGCCCCAACCCAAAGATCAGCCTGATACAACTATTCTGTATTTTTTTTCAGTCTCCGTGCTTCATACGTCGTCAAGCATGGACCATCGTCCTAATTTGTATGTGAGAGTACTAAGGATTGACATAAAATTTGCTTAGATTTTTCGTTTAATAGAGATCGATTACTGTAGATTAATTTCAAATTGCTATAGGAGTTCTTGATTTGCATGATTTACATATTTGGTGAACCTTAGGTGAGAATCAATGTAGAGTCCCAGTATCCTAGCAACTTCGACAATCTCTATGGTTGTATTATTTATGACAATATTAATTTTATGGCAGACCTTATTTCTTATGACCAAATAATACAGGGTTTCTATAAATGATTCATGCATCCAGTACGCTTATGGAAATTATGATTAAATCAATTTGCCACCTCTCAGGAAAGTGATATCTGTTATCTGTCGAATTTTGAATAATTTTATATATTTTATTGTGAGTAAATGCTTGGGAGTGAGTATTTTTAACATGTTCTGTAGTATTCTGTGGGACAATTAACTTTAAGGTTGCTCACATTTCGGAACTGTGGTGTGACATTGGACTGCAAGTTGCAACTACTATCGCCGTGCATACTGTAGCTTGGCAGCGGTTACAAAAAGGCGGCACATTTATAGAAACCCTGTATAACGTAACATTTAGACAAATTTTACGTCAGACAAAAGTTAACCGAATTTGTAGATAGGCACTGGAGTTCTTAATTTTGAAACTTTATAGAATTACAAAGATTTACTTCATTGGTGGAAATATAAAGCTGGGAATCATCCGCATAGAAGTGAGTTTTATATACTTTAATGCAAGTAACAAGTTGTGCAAGGTAAACTGAAAATAATAGCGGCCATAGTATAAATCCTTGCGGAACCCCACTAACTGTAGACAGTGGTTGTGAGAGATTGTCTTTATACTTTACCGTCTGAAATCTATTCGACATATATCTAGATAATAATATAGTGGCAGTATCGCTTAATCTAATGAAACTATCACTGTTAGCATGTTTTCATCACAAGCTTTTATTATATCATCAGTTACCGCCAAAAGTGCAGTTGCACAGCTATGATATGGTCTAAAGCCAGACTGATTTGTAAGCAAAATTGAATAACGTGTTACATGTTTCTCAATATGATTATACATTATTCGCTCAAAAACCTTAGAAAGAGTTGGCAGGATACTTTTTGCAATGGTGTTACATTAATTTAAATTGGTGACGTCACGGATTATTTCGCAAAGGACTTGGTTTAGTTCAAGTAAAGAGTCCCACTCAGTTTACCCACCTACAACTTCCCTGCATTGTGAAAAAATTCTCCCGTTTGCCAATTTTGAAAGCTGGTGACGGATATAATTTTGATGTAACTACAGGTGCATTCCTCTCTTATCTTGTATACCGTCTGTTCTCGAAATATTAATTTTTGAATGCTTTAAAATTCTTCAAGAATATATAAAAAAGGTATTTTTTATGTTGGCGTCCTAAAAAACTGAATATTCAGGAAATAATAAATTAAAAATTATTTTCTAAAATTATTTTATTGACTATTAATATCTCTTAATGCAAGGATACTTACTTTTCAAGATGTGCTAATATTTGCATTGATAGCATTACTGATCTAGGTATCTTATTTGATTATAAATTAAGCTTTAACGACCATATCGATAGTGGGTATAAGAGGTAGTTAATTGGATTAGGAGGCCAATAATATTTGTGAAAAAATATTGCCAGTTTTGACCGAGAATTGAACTCGGAACCTTTTGAATGCTGTTCGAATGTAATGCCATTTACACCACCAAAGCTGGTAATGTTTTTGCAGTCATTTCTGTAATATGTTTCTGTTACGATTACAGAATCTGTGAAATTGCATTTGGAGTTCGAAACACCGTCATTTGTATGCCGGAAGGTGGAAGATAGTACCAAAATATAGAAAAATTAAAAAAATAAGTCGTGTAAACACGTGTGAATCACCCGGTTCATATAAAATTCGACCATGCTTCGGTTGTCTCAAGAAATTGGCTCCAAGTATTGTTAGACAAATAACCATACATTAAAAAAGTGCACGAAATTAAAAGCAGAGTATGGGAACTATTCCCGAAAAAGTGCGAAATTGTATATAAAAGGGTGTGTAGCCAGGAAGAAGCTATTAATTTCGGAAGCTAATCAGAAAAAGCGTTTAATTTTTGCCAGCAAGTACGATATAAAACTGCCAGAATTTTGACAAATCTTTATCTTTAGTCACGAAACTAAAGAACTAAAGTATTGAGAAAAAAACAATACCCCGTTCGACATCAATTTTTTCCACGGTGAGACAAAGGGTTGGCACTCCTACTTTGGGGTTGTAGGAATTTCCATTTTATTAATGACACCAGACATCGGTATGTTTATTTGAACATATTGCGGGACAATTTAAGAGAAATTGTTCACAAATCAGGGCTCGAGAGAAGATACAGCTAACTCAGGGCCAGAATGGAGAATATCTAGAACAAGCACCATAAACTCCATACTCCTTTGAAATCGCKGCATGTTCATGTAACAAACAAAACAGCAAAAAATTTATATTAGATAAGTAACCACTAAAAGAACAAATTATTAAACAAATGGAAGAACACGCCAGCATCAGGAGTGACTAGAAAGCTAGCTACAAGCATTACAAAGAGCTATTAGGGTATTATCAAGGCATAGAGCGCTCCAACTAAATATTACTACTGCTATTGCAGATATAGTCATTTTCCGTTAATCTTTGCCAATTGTTACTGATAATTGTGTATGGATACTTTTTAAGGATTAATTTTGTTTGTTTGTTTATCAACAGCTGCTTTTAATACTTATCTATGCTGGTTTAAAATTGTTTTTTCATAGTTTTGGTTAATTAGTTAAACATTACACAATAAAAAGCAAGAAGTATACGCAGGCCTGTTGGACTGGTTATAAACGGCAACGAACCCAATTCCTATACATCAAAATTATTGCCCTCTCATTTAAATCCATAATTTTGTCAGTTTATTCAGATATAGAAAAACTACTCCTGGTTGGCAGACAGTGTACCATTAAAATGGCTAAAAACTAGGACTGACTAATGATTCGGAATTGTTTGTTGTTACGGAATATACTCGTAAATACTGTAGTCTTAAAATTGCATCAAGTATTGTGATTATAAGTTCCATGTTTGGATAGATCGTACTACAGCAGTGTGTGCAGTAATCATATATACATAATTCCATTAAAATACAGTCCACTCTATTTAACAATCGGTCCTTCGAGCCGGATCCAGAATTTTGGAAGTTATTACCACAATTAGCCGCAGAGCAGTTTGTTGCGTTGAAAGAGTGCTCATGTTTTTTTTGTATTCTATTCATTTAATCACTGTGATAGGTTTGTGCCATTTCATGTACCTATATTAAATTAACGCATTTGCAATTAATTTTCAGTTGACGATTATGGCAGCTGAATTAGGTGCACTAGTACGCAAACGCAGTGCTATCAAGCGGAATCTCACCAATTTCACGTAATTTTTTGATGGAATTCAGATTGATCCCAAAAAATTAGATGAACCGTTGCGAGTTGATATAATAAAGAAAATGTTGGCTGAATTTGGAGCAATTCAAGATGAAATACAATGCATTTGTGATGAGAAGGATTTGGAAAATATTAGAGGGGAACATTAAATAAACATTTACATCCTCAAAGTCGTGTCTAGATGATTCAATATCAAATCAAGAAAATAATTCCAAATCGTTTCCAGACAATAATTCAGATGAATGTGCCAATGTTACTCATGGGAGTAGCTTTTAAACCTTTTTCTTTAAACCGTATATCTCTGCCTGATATAGTAATTATGGATTAGATGCGTCAATCGTGCCCCAAATGTATAACCGATGCAGTCTGTTTGTAATCAACATTTGCACTCGTTTGTCCATAAACGTAAAGCGCTTTTTCAGCTCTTTGCGAAGTGGGCGAACGCAGTAATCAATTCTAAATATTGCGCATCGAATGCAGCACGTGTCGTCATTAATGCGCTCATGTAAACTGCATCTTGCGCCGAGACGTAGGTGTGTTTAATAAATGAAACATAAAATAAGTCATAGACCAGACACTGCCATTAACCCCTGTGATTAAACGTCGCCCGTAACCTCCATTGTTAACACCAAGGGTTTATGAACTCCGTGGTCAACCTCGTCGTTAAAATTTGCGGACGTTGAAAGATTAATGTGGCCACTTATTTAATGATATTGTTTAGTGTGACCACGCCATTGCGGAGTCATGGTTATTACGAGCATTCAAAAGTTCATGTTTCAATTATACTGTAATTTTGAGACAAACTTGTATTATATTGCAATAAGGAGCTGTAGAGCTACCAATTATTAGCATATTAGTAACATAAAAAGCATCGATTCAACAGTAGGTCGGTACTATTACATTCAGATAAATATAAAAGATGCTTGCTTTACACAAATGTATTTCGATAAATAATAAATTGCTGAAGCTACAAGAATGATGCGCAAGAAAAGAGAACCCATAAAAAAGATTTTACATTTTACATTGGCCTTTAAATTTACAAGTGTGAGTTCGTTTTAGAAATAAACGTGAATTTTAAATTGTAAGCAACGACCTACATATTTCATTGGATATTTGCTCTTTTTTGGTCTTGAAATAAAAGATGTACAAATGCCTTCTATACCAGGAAAAGAACTACAATTTTAGGCTACCTGACGTGTTTTTAATTGAATTTAATTATTTCTGATTTCAACTCAGAAGTACCACTAATTATTTATCATCGGTTAGACTAAATATACCAAATTCACCTAGAATGAATACTGTCTATAATTTGGATGAACTGGTTATATCTATCACAAAAACTTTGATTACTTCAAATCATTTGGTCCTATTTCTTCTCGATCCTCACTCAATAATTCTTCTGCTGATCTCCATCTTTGAAGTCCCGTATTTGTTATATACAGTTGTAGAATTAAACTGAGCTTACATATTCAAATTGTTAAGAACTAACTTTGGCATTTCTGGCAAAATACTGGTTGGATAAAAATAACGACCATTATTGGAAACATAAAAAATGGTAGTTGTCACATCTCAGTATTTTACTGACGGTACCTCCACCAAGTTACTAATTAGCGAAAGAAAAAAAATGTTTTCTTATAGAGGACTAAGCTATTGGTAAATAAGTACTTAAATGAATGGTAAAAATCAATTTACTGAAGAAAACATTGAAATTCTATATACAACGTAAGAACTATTACTACACTTTTTTGTAGAGGAATTAAATTAAATTCGGTGAACAAGTCAGTTGCTGGAGTTTGTACAAAGTATAAATATTTACAAAATCTGCATTTACGATCTAATGAATTTATATGACATCGATAGTAGGAGTTCCATACCACCGAATAGTACTCTAGTTTAGATCTCACAAATGCATAATAAAGGATGTAGAGCGGTTCAGTGGAACGAAAACCCCTTGAATTCCTTAAAATAAATCCCAGCATCCTTGCTGCTTGGGAACATATATGAGATATATACGAGTATCTACAATCACCACTACTTCAACGACAGGRACACCATTAATATTGTAACTTAATTGAACATTAGCAGTCTTTCTGGAGAACCTCAAGAGCTTGCTTATTAATAATATTTAACGATAAACGGTTAGAAATATCAACACCATAAGTAGAGTTCCTAGCATTTTTGTCTGTGACGTATTAGATTAATAAATAAGAGTAAATAAGTAGTCTATATATCAAAGAAATCAATATCAAGAAATAACTTAAAAATTGCAGGATAATACAATGTACACTGTGAGATTTGTATTGAAATATAACATTATTAGAACAATTTTCTAAGTAAAAACTACTGATTGTCATGCAACAGTGGATTTATTGTATACATGTTCAAAAGTTTGTTAATTTCTGATTAGTGTTAGTAACCAAATTTTAACAAGCGTTAAGCAATGTTTATAACAAGGATTACATCTGCAACAGATGCGATCCTGTTGTGGGTAACAAAAGCTTGATAATTTTTGGCTTTCTTGAACATCAAAATATAGAAGAATGGATTGCGCAAAAGATTAAACCTCAGCAAATTAAATTACCGATACAATCATTGGTTCTACGAATGTGTACCCAAAAATGGGTCAAATTAGATGGATTTAAAAAGCTTTTAACGATGTACCGATAAATGTACATTCCCGCTAAAAGTATTGCCAATGAATTGAAATCTAGCACAGTTCAAAATACTTTAAAAGCAAAAGTAGAACTAAATAGCACACGTATGTTTTGGGTTTACATTCATCGTCCCACTGCTGCATTAAATCATGGTTATTATATGCTTTTTAATGGCCTTAACAAACGAAAAGTTGACAATAAATCAAATTAGACTTTGTAAGCAAGAAATTTTGGATGTTTAATAGCATATAGAAACCGGAATTTAATTTTTCATTCATGGGCCATTATTTATAACTCTTGCTGGCTTGACAACTTGCAGTAGATATTTAAATCAATTGTGTACGCATACTTTAAATTGTAAACGATTTTAGTTTAGTAATACCGTCATACCGTTTAAAACCATGGATGTATAAAAGAGGGGATCCAGCTTTTCACATTCTAAACTGAGGCCAACATGTGATCACAGTCTAAGCGTTTATTTGTAGAAAACATTGGATCTTCCAGTTGACCAGTTGTGTACGTCCAATGACTAAGCTTCATATTCACGGTCACACACCATTTGGACGTTTGCGTGTTTGTTTTTATTTGGTTTTATGATGTGCAAGACGCAGGGAATGATTTCCATATAATTGTTAACGGTAGCAGTGATAAGATGATCAGGCAGTGTCAAATGTGCAGAAAGATTGAGAGATGTTAACCCAATGTTTCATTTCACAGGTATGTAACACCCAAGTAGTATTTAAGGTTAAGATTCATAGGCGTGCGGTATTTAAATTGCTTATTATGCCGATATTTTACAACACTACTACTGAAAGATGAATTGTTAACTAGTGTATAACAAAAAAATGAGTGTTATATGTGTGCATAAATCATATTCATACAATATTTTTTTCCTATCTATTATTTTTAGGTTTCCGAAGCATGCTGAAGAATGCAAATTACGGCACACCAATGCCGCGGCAAGAAAACAAAGTTTGTTATTGCGCTAACTTCACGCCATTTAGATGTTGGTTTCACAACAATGCGCTTTCTGTCAATGAGATGCGGTATCCCCTCTTTTATACATCCATGTTTAAAACGTAGGTGTACTACAAGACATGACTCATAGCTCAGTGCTCATAGCTTGTTCTAGCAGGCATATTAATACCTGTAAGAGCGTATGTCCAGACCTCTACAAGGGTCAATATTGATTTAGAGGGTTGATGCTCCCTATTCAATACTAATAATATCAATAGCACATCAGGTCTTTGCCACGAAACGTTGTTGTATTGTCTAGTCTGCTAAAATTTCTGGTGTAGTGTAATAAAATATTGATTGTAATTTGTCTCTTACATTCGATGTACATATATATGGTGTCGATGAACTTTGCTGTATTTTACGTGGAACAGGAGCTTCTAGGAAAATCGTTAATACGGAAGTTAAATTAGGAATAACAGCTTTGCTTAAGGGGGTCTCGAAATTGTACCCGTTTAGTTCTCCCGGCTCCCAACGTTTCGAAAATATTGTCTATATTGTTCTTTCATTTAATACACAATGTCTATTGAGTAATGCATAAAATTTCAAAAAAAGGTTGACTTACGATTTAAAGAGAGTCTTTTACCATGAGGAATTAAATCCTTATATCATCTGTGACTTTTTACCATTTTCCAATAAAGTATGTCCCATAAGTTTTGGCAAAAATGCGGACTGCAAATTTTTCACCTCCTGATAATTTTAACAAAACTTTTATTTTACGTTATTATTCACACTACTTTAATCTATCTTATAAGCTAATCATAGTAAAGCAAAAGGCCCGTGGTCCTCAACCACGCGCACACGTCGCCAGGTGTCATCCATAAGGTTCTGGACAACTCCAATGTCCATGGTGCGCAGCTTCTGTTGGAGTCTACGCCTAAGCTGATCCTCGTTTTCGGCTTCCCATCCTCCATCATATACTTTTCGCAAAAGAATTGCCCAGAAATCCTCCTGTGGAAGGTTTTGTGGATTATCATTTTTGGGGACAAACCGAATGTTGCGCTAATGGAGCCATTGCTGTGTTCGTCGGGCGAAATGACAGGACGCTAAGTCTAGCCAGAAAATTGCATCATCATGAGCATGACGTTCATTAATGAAATCCTTCAGTTTCGATAAGCAATAGCGAATATATTCTTCACCATCCAGCGCTTCTCCCCGAACCCAAACAACGTGAGCGCGAGAAATTCCTGCGGTAGAAATGGCACACCAGACCAGAATCTTGCCAGCAAGCTTTGCCTTCGCTTTGTAGCTTACATCATTTGGAACCTCTGCTAGGTTGTCGGTATAGAAACCATCGTTTCCCTTGATTTCTGAATTGCTCGGAGTGAAATATTTCTCGTCGTCCGTCACAATGACTCTGTTGTTCGCAAAATGGTATCGTCGCAAATTATGACAACAACTTGGTATTCTAGCCAGTTGGTTTGCCGTATATTTTGGAAATTTTATGGTCCTTCTGACTATTTCTAGCCAACACCCTGCTGACAGTGCTCTTGGTTACATGATATCTTCCTCCCCATTTTTTGACAGATGTTCCGACGGTGTTCTCTTGCTACCAGTTGCTGCTCCCTGCATGGAACAAGAACTTTTAGCCGACCACTGTTTGGCAAGTTCAGTCATGGATACCTTGCTCATATTAAGCGATTGTACGATAAATCGTTCTGCGGGATATATTTTGATGTAGGAACAGCCGAACAATGGGGTCGTCCCACAATTTTTTTTATTTTACATTTAAAATGTACATAAAAACTGAAGCACAAAGATACTTTTTGCGAWTTTTCCGGTTCTTCTTTRCCGAGAAAAAAATGTGAAAGTAAGGATTTTTTTCTGAGCTGCGTCGCGTTGCCAGTGTAGGCAAATTCTCGCGATACCGTGAGGAATGTACTCGTCAACTGGCAATGTGATATTGATACCTAGGTCAACTCAAGGCGTATTTGTGAATATAACTTAAATCATCCTTCAGTCAGTTTATTCTATAATGAACAGTTTAATATAAATAGCGCATTTACTGGCCCTTTGCTGAAATATGAAAGCACTTTAACCATCGAACCTGCTTTAGAACTAATGTTTTTATTATGAGGAATTAAACGACGCTTGAAGCTTGATAATGTTTATTTTTTATACTTTCGTATGATAACGATATGATAAATTTTGAAACTGTCAGGACGATCTCTGGCCGTCGTTAGGAAGAAAACGGTAAAGTACCGCTGTGGAGCAAGATGTTGTCGAAGTATTTGGGTAATCTGTTGGTTTTTTTAATGTTAGAATGGCTTACGTTAAGAAGTGTTTTATTCCGTGTTGTAAGAATACTGCTGCTGCTGAACAGTTAAAGGTTATTCCTATGTTTACATTATAATATTGACGTTGACGGTTATACTTATACCTTCGCCCCTCTCACTCCCATAGCATTATTTGTATTTCTCTGGCTATTTATAAAACTGACAACAGTGAGCATCTAGTTACCTAGAGAGCTGTAACAGTGCGCATGACGGAAATTAGGAACCTTTTACGTAGTTGTTGGCGGATTTAAGAAAATGTTTGAAAGAGGGTAATTTTTCTACCGCCGTTTGTTACGAGCTGAATTCATCTGAAAGCAAAAGATGCGTGGCACTAGTATTCATTATGTAAGCAATAAAAGGCATAGGTTAAAACTATCAAATTTTAATGTGCGGGACGACCCTATTTCCACATTGGGCATTTGTCCACCTATAAGTTATAGATATTTTTGCGGAGCTCTAATTTGTACGACATATCGACGCTTTCAATATGGAAACTGACACCGTCAATTTGTTGACAGATCACTAAGGAACTTTTGCTTCCAAAGCACACTCGAAATTGCGTCTCAAGTTTCGTGCGTCAGCATCAAGAAATTTGTGCCAAAACTTATGGGACATATGTTAGTGTCAATTTTGATGAATTTGTATGTTGCATGACGGTTACACTCCTTAGATATATAGAAATAAGTAATAATTTAGATGGCAATGCCATCTGTCAGCATTACACTGACATGATGACAAAGCCACCAAAGGTGCCTTAACAAGTACTACTTCCTAAAGGAAGTGACCTGTAGCCTGACAAATTAGCATGCATCTACATGCTTCAATTTGACAGCAGGCTCCCGCGGTACTTTTTGCAAGACATGCATTTTAATGGGCCTGCTGTCAAATTGAAGTATGCAGATGCATGCCAATTTGTCAGCCTACAGGTCACTTTAGGAAGTAGTACCCGTTAAGGCAGCTAGGTGGATTTGTCATCATGTCATTGTAATGCTGACAGATGGCATTGCCATCTAAATTCTTACTTACATCATACTATTGCTTTGGTATATAGGGAAAACCAGTTCTATGCCGTGCTGTCTGCACTAGACCTAAACTGCACTGATGAGCTATAATGATAGCGAAATAGATCTATCTGCAGTGGGTTGCGGTGCAGACAGCACAGCATAGACATGCATTTTAATATAAGTATGTTATGTTTCAGTCATCTCAAAACAACATCGCTTTTATTAATAAGTCTTAAAGTTACCTGTTTCTAACTTTTTTGATTTTTTGTAAATTTTATGCGTTACTTTATAGAAAGGAAACAACACAACTTAAATTAATATAAGATTATCTGTCAAGAACATAATTCAATGAAATAGATGCAATGTTCACAGACTCGAGCCACTGCGGAAACACATTTCAACATCGGGAACGGCATCGAACAATAATAGCTGGTGTAAACAACACTCACGTCCCGTTCTCAGACCACAATGGTATATTTTGTCGAAGCATCCTCGTAAAACAGTGATACATGTTCTCCGATCTTATCCGTCGCACATACGTTGAATACGAAATTAGCCGCTGAATTTTTACGTGTACAATCGGCAAGGAGCTAATAGGTACAGAAATCGCACCACCAGACCGTAGTTTTCTTGCCGGTGCATACACAACGAAAGCGTGTCTAATGGCCGAGGCCGTGTTTGAAGGTTGCACTTGAAAGAATTTAACGAGACACTTGGAAAAAAGGAGTGAATGGGGAAATACGTCCTAGAAAGGTGACATTCCGACAATGCTCCAGAAACAATACGTGCGAGGCTTCTATCGTTTCGTTCTTTATAAGACAATATTGGTGTGAAATTGGTAAAAACTGGGAGACTTTCTTCTGGTCGCTGACTAGAAATCTGGACGTTATTTAGATTTAGTACTTTGTATTTAGTTAGTGTAGAAGAGTTAAACAAATATTAGAAACCTGATAAATTAACCTCTCTCAATAATTATTAAAGAAGAAGGGTACTATGAACAAAATTTTGTAGTTACAACTAAAACAAAAAGTAATATGGAGTTCCAACTGAAACTGGTGATATCTATACATATCGAATAGCTGTCAAATGTTTCATAGTTTTAAAAATGCTTTCACTGAAGTGGTTCTTTATTATGACCAATGTATGCAGACTGACAGAAAATCCACTACACAGTAAAAACAAATAATAAAATTACTATTGTTTTTCGGACATAATGGTCCAAGAGACGACAAAGTTCTTAAGGTTTCACCCAAAACTGCGTTGGCCATCTTCAGAAGGAGAAAAGGTCAGCGCTCGTCTGCAGCTGGCCGATGAGCAACTGGAACTGGTTCTGCTATCTGGCAGGATGACAGGAACCTAATATGTACTGGTGAGATCGCTCGACTGGGTTACTGCTCTCTGATTGGCCGGTTGTGCGCTAGACTTTCTGCGCGGCTTGATTTTGGCGTCTTTAAGTACAGTCAGCCACTTTCTATTTAATCGAATAGTCTCATCTTGTCTATTGAAATTATTAGGGTGCTTTGCTATTTCAGTAGCTTCCCGGTATAATCTTGGATAGTAAAAAGGCTATTGAAATAGCAAAGCATCCTAATAATAATAGGTAATACCTCATAATACACAACGGTTAGTACACATATTCCCGAAGATAAAGTGTTTAAGTTAACACAATATTCACGGTGACTACCTTACATGATGCCGAAGTCAACCTAACAAACCAGGCGAAAAAGGAAATATAAAAAACGAAGCCGTCACTAGTGTTGCTGCAAAATGCCGAACGCTGAAGAAAATCAATACCTAGCTATATAAACAATGAGTTAAACATAAAGAAATAATAGGAACGATGGTTTCAGCAATTTAAATGGTGCGCAACCGCCATCAGCGTAGCCAACATGTGCCCAGAAGTGCAAACTGCAATCTTCATGACCGTTATTGGACCTGGCGTAGCTGAAGTTTATAACACGTTTAACCTGAGTCAAGAAAAAAAAACAAAATAATTCGAAGAATATCTTGTCAAATACTTTGTGCCATACTTTGTGCCAAATAAATATCACATACGAAGCATATTTGTTTAATAAAACAACGCCGACAAGGTGAACCATTCGATGAATCTCTAACAKCTCTAAGAAACAAAATTTATCTCTGTGAACTTCKACAGCGTCAAGAGAGAATATGGAAAATTAATAAGAATATAGCAAATATCCCCCAAAGTTGTTTTTAATCGATTTCTAATTGTTCTTATGGTGACAGCGTATGTTGTGCTCCTTTGAGTAAAAAACTGTCAGTTTTATATTCAAAGCTGTGCTCTTGTCGCGTCGTCTCGTCAACCGTCAACGCATAAAACGACGCTGATTGATTAGCTGTGAGTCGAATCAAACAAATCAAGGTATGAGTCGTTCGATTTGAACGACTTAATTGGTTATCAAAGACAGAACGACCCAACTCTATCAGTCACGCGTCAGTTTCCACGGTTTCGTATGCGTGTTCCAGTGCCTTGGGTGCCCCTCGGAAGCCATGTTGGATGACGTAATCCTATTGTGTCAAAGGTCGTGCCGCCATGTTCACTCCGAAATGCCAAAATATCAATCAATTGCGGTACTCTATGTCTAGGGACTTTAGTATAAATTACATCAACCTGACCTCTGGTATCAATTAATTGCGCTAGAAATTGAGTGAAACAAGTCAGGTATATAGTCGTTGACCTTCGCGCAAAAAAAGAAAAACTACATGCCTATCCTCCGAGAAAAACCTGAAGATAAGTCAATAATTTACAGTATCTCTTTTGACACCTTCTTTGAAAACATGATAAATGTACGCCCCTTTGTAAACATCAGGGAATGTTGAACATTTAATTAACTAAAAGATAAAGGACAAAAGATGAGTACAATCACGAAGTGGCTATAGTTATAAAAAAAATTAAAACTACAGGAAGTATTAGGCTAACGAAATGATGACACTTTCAAATAAATTTTATTTAAGATAAGGAAAAAATATATGAATCCTTTTGGGCATCTCTTTGGAATAGAACGAATGAGATTATTAATCCATAATAATGTGGTTTGGCATCACAAGTCTGCTGGGGGTGCCACTGTCCAATCCTGTAAAAATTCCAGAGCCAACTTGATAAAAATCGAAGAAATTGCAATCCTTGTTAAAATAACGCAAGATAACAATTGTGACTTAGCTGCGGTCATCTACATAGAAGAAAAGTGCCAGAAATGGTTTCCGTATGTCAAATCACAACTACCTCGATTATTTTATTAATTTTGCATAACTTGACAACCCGCAAGGTACCTTTGAAAAAATACCCTCTGACGTATTAGCGAGAAGAAGGACTCTCAAACTTAAAAACATCCATATAAAAGAGTGCACATAAATGCACTCATCAAAAAGTTGCTCTGGGTCAAATAATTTTTTAACGTAAAAGTGTAGAAATTATGCTCGCAAATCGCATGTCCCTCGTTGCTATTATAAAACTTCAGCCGCCGATGAATTATGCATGTCCAAAAAAACCCATGAGTGCTCGCCCACTTTAAGGAGGGCATTTTGCAAGGAAATTATGCCGCTTTGTCACTGGGAAAGCAGGTAGAATACCTTATTGGGCTTTAAAAAAGTCAAGTGAAAGATTGTTATTTTAGAGAGATCTATATACCAAGTCGATCGGTACCGTTTGGAAAACTGCCTCTAATTGCTCAGCGTAATTGGTAAATTGATCTAATTTGTATGGCCGACGAACGATGCTCGCGCTGAAGAAACATGTTTTACATTTTGCGCTGCTTGATTTATTGCGTCCTGTGTACGATGAGGCTACTAAATAGAGGAAGGTGATTAAAGCTCTAATGTTGCGTTACAAGCGAAACTGTTGTTTTTTAGGTTTATTAAATATTTTTGCGTAAGAATTATTTTTTCAGTGTGAAAAAACAAATTTAGATAGATCCTGACAAACTATATGTTTAAAGACCACCACTATGAAGATAATTTTGCTTTTAAGGAGCTAAAAGTTATATGTTAGTATGCAATTTATAGCCTTTAAGAAGTTTTCTTTGTTAATTATTCTTTATTTCCTAGGCTACTTGTTCAGATCTCAACTTATCTATAAATGTAATGCTTTCTATTTCAAATATTTGCATATTCGATGTAGATTCTTCTTTATTTGATACTCAATACAACCCTCAGTGTTTAGAGCTGTATTTTTGCTGGATATGTAAACATCTAAGGAATATACTGACGTTGATGGTACAACTTTTGGTTTGTTACAAGCCTTATGCTGTTCAGAGAGACCCGCTTGGTTATAGACCTCAGTTGGGTCTAGAAACCTCTTTTTTGCTCTCTTCTTCTTTCGATCTCATTCTGGCTTCCATCTGAATGCTGAAGACACAGACTGGGTCGCCTAGCAAAATATTTGATAATTGGAAAATTTTGTATGTTATTATTCATGTGGATCATTATTGCACACAACTGTGTACTCTTTTCGTTTACCTCATGAAGGAGGTGTATTTATACGGTTTATGTTTGTTGTTTTTAGTAGTCAAACTACCGATGAGTGACAAGTATTATCTAAAATGAGTTGTGTGTTTGATTTAATTGGATTGTCTACAACACACACGAGTAGTCCATCGTTTAGACACTCTGGATTGGATAGCAGGATTTTACTTCAGATGAACGTTTCACTAAATTCACCAGGTTAATAAATCAAAGCAAACTACTTTTATTAAGTAAACCTGTAATTAGCTTATTAAAAGGAGCTTTACAATGACACGAAACAATGACTTCTAAAAGCATCTATCAATAAATGGCATTATAAGGTACCGCAAAATCTGACTTGATTAAAAATTTTATGTTTTATCAAGTAAATCTACACGAAATCTGGCTTACAGTGGTTTAATATATCGGGTCCATTATCTCTGAACTTGCCTGCTCGGCTTTCGCACCAGCTTAAACTTATCGATTGCAGCATTTACAAACGGGAAGTCTGCCAAATTTAAGCAAAACCAGGCCGCAACTAGACGCAATCTTTGCGCAATTTGCAGCATTGTTGTACCCGTGTGAAACTAAACATTTAAATCGGGTGCGACGGCTAAATGAATGGTTTCAAACCGTTCATTCTATTTGAACTAATTTAAAGCGTAAAATTGTTTCTTTTTATTACACGTTTCCAAATCCATTGTTAAAGTCAGTGAGTGTTTATGAGGTCAATATCTTTGACACTTAATAGTAATATATACAACTATATAAGTCTACTGACTCTAGTAGAAAATATATCACCTAAAGACAAAATAAATAATGATATGAGTTGATCAAATGGTAATATACAAAAGAAAAAGATTTAGGAAAATTACTTATGGCCTGTGTTATACAGGGTTTCTATAAAKGATTCATGCAACGCGACGGCGTTGAKTCTGAATTCTTTGTGCCGCCTTTTTGTAACTGCTGCCAAGCTACAATATGCACGGCGATAGCAAGCTGCGATAATACTGAAGATTGAAAATCAATGTCACATCATAGCTCCGAAATGTGAGCTTTCTGCAACCTTAAAGTTAATTATCCCACAAAACACAATATCAGAATATGCTGAAAATACACACATTCCAAGGCGTTCTCTCATATTAAACTATATCAAATATATGTACGTCACTCTCCTGAGAGACGGCAAATTGATTTAATCGACAATTTCCATAAGCAACCTGGATGCATGAATTATTTATAGAAGCCATGTAGAATGTTTTCTCTGTTCAAGCAGGGTTTTAGGTGGTGGAATGGAGTCTTTTTCGTAACAGGTTGTGAATTTCTCTCGAATTCTTTTATGTGACTGACACACAGAGAAATAAACAGCATGCCTCTCCTTTGAAGACATATCCTCTTTGAGTGTTAAACAGAAGACCAATGAGTATGAGGATAGCTTATTATAGTCGGATGCAATAATTTGAAGGAAGTGTAAATGAGACGAGGTGAAAGACATTCAATTTAATAAGGTGTGGAGACGAACATACACCACTGACTTAGTATTATGGCGTGGAGTGCAATATTACAGCAATACTATATGCATATAGAGAAGATAGGGGAACCAATTTTGACTCCTTACCTACTTACAAACGTTTGAGGAACCACACTTTTTCAGCAAGATTACGTTAGACGTCATACTGAAAGACTCACTCTAAAGTATTTAAAGACGCTGTGGACAGATTTCTTGATGTGGTAGGTCTAAAGCTTAAGTGTTGCTGACAGTATCAATATTTTTTTTTGTTAAAATTAAGTCCTTTTTTTGTTTAAAGGAGCTATGGAAGATTTTATACTAAAGTTTTAATTTATTATGTCAAAGCAAAACATTAAAGTAAGTGATTCAGATCTGCAATCTTTCCTGAAATGACCTAGATACGTTGCTTAACGTTGCATAACAGATTTCGCTAAAAGTAGCTCCTGTCCTATTTTCCATACCGTCAGAATTTAATAAAAAAGTCCACTATTGTTAAATCTGGAGACCGGAGTGGGCATTCAATCGGTCCATTCTTTGCCATCCCATCCTCTATGGAAACCCGATATTCAAGTACTTGTAGTTACGAATACTCTTGCCATGTTGAGAAGGAGCACTGTTTTGGAGCAACCACATTCTCTGACCGATACTGAGTCGTAATTTGGCTCTGTGTGCAAATTACTGTTTCAATGGAATATTTCTTCCTTCTTTAAAATCTTAATGTTAAATTAAAGTAAGTTTGGTTTAATTCTTCACTTAATTAAGTTTGGTATGAATACGTTCTGTTTTTCCTTAATATTGTCTTAACAGAGGTTCCAAAACCCTCCCGTGAACTTAACGAGGTTTTTCTTGTATGGTAAGAAAAAAACACGCTATTAATGATCTCCGTTTATACTGTTTGTCTTAGTTAAAGTAACATATCTGCAACTTTCAAAATTTTAACCCATTAGAAGAAAAATAGAGGAATGTAATTTTCTCCGGGAAGAACGAAAATAAAACAAGGTTATACGCAATAAGAAAATAGAAAAGTGTAGTCACTAGCAAGCAATCGAATATAATATGTCTCACTATTATTCCCTTACGTTTCATTCTGTAATCTATTATCTTAAAATTCTGGAACAGCAAAACACCTTAAATGTTAAGTTATTAAAATTGTATACACTGAATTTGATTCCACAGTTTGCAAAAAATAATTGTGTGATCGTCAAGTTCGCTCTAAATCAAATTCTAATAAGTGAATATGATTCAGTTATAAACACAGTTATATATCCACCTATATAGAATAAAATGCTTAATTAAATTAAAAGCTGCGATTATCTCATACTCTGATTGCATCATTTTGTAATTACAATCGTGCGAAGGAGTGGTACATAAACGCGATTTAAACCATTAAAGAAATTCTATTGTTATGCAGCAATAATCTACGAAGACTAATTTTTGGTTGCGCGATCGCGTAACCTTTTCCCATGGAATGCAAATGAAATGTTCTATGTTTACCATTGCGATTAAAATTATTTGGCGTTCAATTACTTCATCTCGTGTGGACGCATTTGCCTCTGGTGGGTATTTAGGTATATTTTCGCTTGATCTCTACATTTTACGGATTATAATATGTTCATCCTAAAAGAGAACACTATTTATTTGATGGACATAAAGAGAATTGCGGTTCACATTTTCGATGGGATACCTCACACCGTATTGTTTTCCAAATGGTCCTTTTTTATTACACCGTAAATCAATTAAGGTGCATCACACTTCTTCCTGGCTTCGCTGAACTAACCGGCACAACAACAAAAGGAATGCGACTAACTGTGGTACCCCCGACGTGGATCCTTCCGTTACATCAGTGGCGTGCTCTAATGAAAACTAATTGCCACGAAGATACGATACAGTTAGTGCAGAGCCTCCGTTAATAATAAGCTAATGGTATAATTTAGACAGCAAGTCGACAAAATTGCAGTTCAAGGAATATTTAAAAGGGCTAGAGGATTTTTAGAGTTTTGTGCGGCAGCACTGGTCTGTAAATGGTCCACGGGAGGTGACGTCACAATGCATTATTTCTGTGTCATCCAGTTGTATTTACTTATTTTTATTTTTTTTCTGGAAAGACAATAAAGGCCAAACATAGTCTTTTTTTATTTTTGATTGAAAAAAAAAACAAAAATTAAAAGCTGGCACAACATAACGTAAGCAAATTCTGTGTGATGTAGTAAATTCTTGAGTCATAATTGTGGTTAAAACAGCTTTACACATATCTTACGGTATTCTCTAAACTACATCAGTTTATTACTGGGTTATGTGATTTTATCGATAATCTTTACATTCAGTATGTAAACTATAGTCTTAGATCACAGTAAAATAAAACAGTGCTATTGTTTATTAATAAACTAGCTTCGATTAACGGAAATAAAAGCTTATTGTTACGCCACTGCCTTACAATTAGCCTTAACATCGCGGAGAGTAGTTCTCATGATTGCAGACCGCGATTGTGCTAAATCGATGGGGCAATTTTTCTTTTGTTTCAATCTGACGTACCTTTCCGATTGTTAAGATTGAAACAGCTAAACTAAGACGGATGGTATTCAGGTTAGATCTTTTGTTGTAGTTTGCAAATCATGTTCTACCGTAAATTTACGGCTTCCTTCCATTTCAGCTTAACGGAAACCAGACTACTGATGCGAGTATAAGTATACTTACTTTTAGAGGATATTGCACTAAAATAGCTCGGGATACATACCTGCAAAAGAAAGGAAAATATTAGTTACTGTGTTTATATAGTTTAGATAAACTTTTTAGGACATCGCTTATAGAACTGATTGCAATAATATTCTGGTTGGATTTGTGGAGTATTAATACGACTAAACGGGTATTATCGTAAAATGAGCTTTAAAGGGTGATACGTTTTTCTTTTTCAAAATGGAAGATAGCGTAACAGTCAACTCAAAAATTTTAATAGAAGTTTGGACCATATTACACTTCATTTGAAAGTCAATTTTGTTATTTTAAAATTCGCGTTTAGAAAATTCCTAGTTATGGAGGTATGAGTTTTAAAAAAGTTACTGAGTTACATTTATAATGCAAGCAGAGGTGACCTTGATCAATGCACGCGATACACGCAATTGTCAATGTCATGAGCGAACGAGCATAACATGCAGCGATACAAATTATTATTCGTCGCCTCGAAAACATAAGATTTAAAATAAATGCCTATGTGCAAGAAAAATTATAGTTAAAAAAGAAAAACAGAAAACAACAAATACAACAATCACTAATTATTATTATAAAACAAAGTAACTGATAAAGTTCCCGATAAACTCAAAAACTACTGAACGCATTTTCATGCGGTTTTCACCAATACACAGAGTGATTCATGAAAATGGTCACGTACAATGCGTTCGCCGATGTTTCTGTACCAGCCGAGCGATAATGCGTGTGTACTCCTATATTAAACAGACTTTTGGCGCAAATGGAGGTGACGACTGGAAAGTATTATTTATAGGTATAATACGATCTACTACCCGTGTGATGCCGGGGTGGATTGGTAGTAAAATATATATAGATAGATCCTGGTTTGTGTCAAAACTCTTACTAATGTCATTTTACTCGTATATCATAATTTGATGCAATTCTACGTTTATCGCACGGCACGTGGGCGCAGGTTATAAAAACTATGGCCAATAACAACTTGCAATAACTACATTTTTTTTTGCTGGAAATTTAAAAAACATCACCATTATCATCTTAACATCGGCATTAACATGTTTGTGATGATACGTAATGTAATGGTAACAACTTTATTCCACTTCCAATTGTTCCGCCTCGACCTAAGTCCAAGATTTTCGGGTTGCCGCTTCTATTGTTGTTGAAATTGATGTATGCAATCGATATACATATATCACGATCAGTTATCATCATCACAGACGCAGCTTCAAAGAACACATCATCATGAATGTCATCTGACTTAGCACATTATTTGATGCAAAGTTTATTGAAACGGCATCAGCATTTTCAAAATTGGTTTTAAATATATGTGCTCTTTTACAAAGCCAGTTTCTTCAAAAAGGCTATTTCATAAAGCTAGACAGAACGCAGTACGGTAGATACCAATGTAATTATTCAGTCTTCTTTTTCTTGGACTTTAGTCGGGCCCTATTTCAAACTAACGTTTCAATGAATTAAGTTTCATTGTTCTTTTATGTTCATTTTTATGATTATTCAACTTTTATTAGAAAGTGTTTTCGAAAAAAATAAGGGTTCTCGTTTTTTAATATAATGCACACAATCGAATCAATTCACGTAAATCGATCTATAATAACGGTATTTTGAGTTAATTGACTCACGTTATTCAGACAATCGTTTCACTAAAATTGATTCACCGCTCTGTTTTGGTCAACAAAAAAGATCGAAATAGAAATCAAATTAATAAAGCAGACATGTCGGGTTAATAGGTAACTGTTTGCTGTGTAAAATCGTAGAAACAAGATGAATATAACATTTAACAATTGAACTGAACATACTAAATATTCTTGGTTTTAAGTGATTGAGCGTCTTTTAATATCTAATTAATGGTGAAAGGACTTCAGTTTAAATAAGGGAATGTCCTTTAAAGCTGGTGCTACTAAACAAACAACAGAGAAAGTACACTCTGAAATACAACATCTACAAATCACTATAGCAGCGATACCACAAATGGGCCACATTCAATTATATTAGAAGAAAAATATACGCAACACCAAAAATAATCAAACAATATAATGTGGAAATAGTACATACAGAACTAACAATGACATCATTCAACGAACTAGAATAACATGTGGCATGAACTACATGAGCCCGACAGAAAGATACGGATACCACAATCCAACATAAAAACAAACTCACGATAATGGAATAAACTACAAAACTAATTCATCATATGGGTAAAATAAAAAATCTTAACATTAACATTTTCAAGTTGAAGACACGAAATTTTAAACGTTCAAATCAATAATTAATCAGATCCATCTATCGTCATCCATCTGGAGTCTCTTCAGTTCGCAGATGATGCTGAAAAGCGAAACGCGTCCAACGAAATAAATAAMTCGAAGACGGGTTCCAAAACAATGGATGAATATATAATATTAAATTTCAACACTACTAATTTTGTTGTCCATATTTATTTGAATACAACTTTTTCTAGCGTTAACCAGGAGATTTACTATCTACCATCACTCATAAATATGATAAACATACCGGCGAATCATTAAAAATTCATGGCTCACGAAGTAAAACATTGATGCTACATTTTCTATTCCTCATGCCATCATACTGTAAAACGTTTTCGATCGGAAGCGTTTTACTACTTCACACATTAAAATGTCTTCTCGCGTAAGAAATACGATAGTTGTGATACAGGTTCCAGTACGATAAGTGTCGGTTATAGCATTTACATCCGTGTTGCTCAATAGGTAATAATAATTATTATACTTAAGGCAAAAACCGGATCCTTTGACATACACTACTATGTTTGTTTTACAAGGTGTTCTAGATTCAATTAGCAGTAATGCCACTACTTAATCTAAAATAGAAAATGACGTAGTTGCGTCAACAGTGTAATTGCTAAGATGCTGTCGATTAGGCAAAACAGTTGGTTAACATCTAGTTGTAATTATACTGTAGGTATTGAAAATTGTTTTAATAAACTCGGTTCTTGTTATAAGGAAGGGAGGAAAATGCTGCGGTGATATGATATTCCGGACCTTACAGACAACGGCCAAATTCAAGTTCACCCCTTTAGTATCAATTTACTGAGGCTCCGGGATGATGACGATAGCGACCACATACCAGTGTTATTGTTTAACATTCACCTGTTGTTAGATACAGTAACACTCCAACGATCACTAAGCTAGCTAAAAACAGTTTTATTAAATTCACTCGTATAATAAATAAATAATAAATATTTGAGTCGTAGTAGCTACAATGAGCCCTGTAAACTGATTTGAATTGCATATTTAAAGGTAAGTATTTATAAATGATTAAGTAAATATTTATATAATATTAAACAGTGTGGCACTAGAGATATTTCTAATTATTCTAGAATAGAACATTTAATTTAGTGCTACCATATCACTTATTATAGTTTGTTAAAACTCGATTTTCAATAATTTCAAATGCGATAAAGCATATTATTTCCAGAAGTCAGATTCCAAACTGCTATAACATAACTCTTACATAGTTATTAATGTCTTAGAGGAAAATTGCGCACAGTCGCCGATTCTTCATGAATTTAATCACCATAATAGTCTAAATAGAGATATATATGATGGAGACACTTAATAACCTGTGCCACCGGCCAAGCAGCCATTGATTGACAAATTGACAACACTTTCACGTCTTTGCGCGCGAAGCACCGCAATAAATTGGATTAAATGCGGCAAATCCGATGAAAATGATCATGAATTCCATCTTTTACGTAGTTGCCCAGCGACACGCTTTCTACAAAAGGAATTCTACCAGACGCAGATTTACGGAAGGCTACTCGAACTACTCTCATGAATTATTGCAAGTCACGCCGCTTCAGAAGATATCACACTGTATCCGACGACTACATTTCTTCTCGACTAGTGGCTTTCTTCGTTAAATCGAGATAAAAACTCTGAATAATGCATCAGTGGCGGGGTACAGTCAGTCTTCAGTATTCATGTATAACTGCTAAAGTTATTTGCCAAAGCAATAAATTTGCGAGGGAAATTAAAACATTATTATAATGGCAAATCATTGTATGTAAGACTGTTACTATGATCCTTTCTCAAAGCAGCATTTGCAGTAGTGATTACCAAGCATCTGCCAAAGATTTTACCTCGTTGGTTGGTTACTAAGAATATAAATCTTCAAACATATCGTGTTTCAATTTCAGCTTGCATTTTATCAAAATTTAGCTACATTAAAATGTTAATAGCTAGTATTTAGGTTTAATTATACGGTATCAACTGCAAATAATTTACTTTGCGCAAGAAAAAGATTACTTACTCTCTTGAGCAACAGTTCGTAAGAAACTTTTAACTTTTTCTTTTAACTTTTTTAAATAGTGTTAAATAAATATAAAAACAACCTCCGTCAGCTGCATTTTTGAGCAAATGGTTAATAATAAAAGAAAAATATCCAAAGAGTAGCAAAAAATCTTAGCTAAAATAAAATTCAATAAATGACGTGTTTAATGGTATGGCAGGAAAATTTGAATAAAAAGATGTAGCTTTGCCGAGAATCGAACTCGAACCTCCACCACTACACTCATATAGGTTATTATCCGTTAATAAATGAAATGCAATATTGGTTGAGAAATAAAAACAACTATGTTTTGAATAACGTGTTGAATGAAAAAAGTTGCCTTAAAGTGCTACTCTTGGTATAAAGTCGATTCGCCAGCCCACTATGAAGTAAGAATTTTGTTGAACTCTGCGACCCCTGGTGTCAAATGAAAGCATTCCGAACAAGATACGCGTACGCGACTCTTACAGGATCTSTTGGGTCTCTCACGATCAGAACAAGATAGCGTCCTGGTTACAAGATCTGACGCGTTTTGTCTGATCGATGGAGACATCCTATGGTAGCTGAACTCCGAGGTTACCTTATAAGTAAACCGAAATCTTGTAGTTAAATACAGTTTTTTTTTGTTTGTGAAGTATTGGAGAATAGTAATCTTAAATTCAGTTATATGTCGTTGGACTTATAAAATAGTGGGAAGTCGCTAGAACTAAGGAACCAGGGAACAAGTACTAGGCAATACTCCAGGGGTATCGTACATTTGAATCTATTTGCTTTAAAGTTTCTTTGGCTGACCTTTGTAAAGTAAGCGTAATAAGCGTTGTTTGTAGCCGGTTCAACTTTTAAATTTGTAATAAACCGGCAAATTCACGTAAGTTGGTGTTTCATTTTCAAACTCTCAATTTACCCATTTGCCAAGAAGAATCCTCATTGTTTCCGAAGTGTTTCTTACCGATTGTAAGTGGTGGCAGCGATAGTTACCATTTATAAGTATTATTAATAATTGATGATAAACGTTGGGGTTATAACAATTTCAAGCCATAGTATTTTGAAGCGACTTAGCGGAAAAGTTAACACAAGCCCAGAATGTACATAGCGGCGGTTACTAATTGTACTATGTAATTTAAATGCAGCCTCATTGCAATAAATTAATCAGGTTTGAGAATCCTGGTTTTCAAAATCCACCAAATATACTTCACAAGATTCAACTGCCTGATTTGGATCATCTACACAAACAGCATGTAGAAATATTGGTATGTAACTTTTGCACTGAAACTGCATGATTAAGATGGAAGCATGAATTAAGATGGAGACTAAACTTTTCAAATCTGGAGAATAGTTCCATTTGCCTCCAAATTAAGAGTGGTTCAACTTATGGTAAGTCTAAAAAATGCATATTAGTTTTAGTATGGTGTTCGAGCCAGACGACACGAAGTACTTCTTTGCCTTCGTTGATTTAGAAAAGCTTACGACTTGGTGCCTAGAAACAAACTTTGGGAAGCGTTAAGAGAAAAAATGTCAGACCAGCATTAATTCATATTCTTCGATGAAAATATATCTTATGTTAAGATAGGAAATAGATTATCAAATCCAATAGGCCAAGACTCGCACGACTTGTACAGGTGCACATCTTGTGATCATTGTGAATGAAGACGTGAATATGACACAGGTGGAACAATTTAAATACTTCGGTGCGATAATCAACAGAGACTACTTAGTTGTAAAAGAGATTAAGAACAGCATACAAATGGTCAAGAAAATCGTAGGTTGTCTACATTCCCTCTGGTGGGATAAAAACATATCTAGAAAAAAAAACAATAAAGGTTACGCGATGTATGGAAGTAAAGTATGGCCATTGACATCAGAAACTAGACGAAGACTGAACGCCATACAAATGGATTATCTGATGCGAAATGCTACAATATCAAAGTTAAAGCACGTCACTAATCAGGAAATTAGACGCAGAATAGTGGCCTCTGTATGTCTGGTAGATATAGTTAAATAAAAAATACATTATTTTTCCACATGATGCGTATGGATGAAGAACAGAGGCCCATGAAAATTTTAACATAAAATCGACCCAGCCGCCAGCAACGCTTGTGATATGAAGATACGAGGCATGTTTTTTAAGTAAGTACCGTTTTGGAATTAAAAAAAGACGTGCAAAGATATCGCAATAATTTTATCTTACATGAAAGCCTGTACCTTAATCTACTTTTCTACATAATTTCCGTGAATATTGAGGCACTTGTCATAACGTGGCACCAGTTTTTGAATACCCTCCTCATAAAATTCTCCCGCCTGACTTGTTAACCACTGTATCACAAATGTTTCGACTTCATTATCGTCTTGAAGACGCTGACCACCCAGGTGTTTCTTCAAGTGCAGGAACAAATGGTAGTCGCTGGGCGCCAGATCAGGGCTGTATGGAGGATGATCTAGAGTTTCCCATTTAAAAGATTTTTGGTCCGATTAGCCACATGTGGACGGGCATTGTCATGCAGCAAAACGATACCCTTACTCAACTTGCCACGTCTTTTGTTCTAAATTGCACGACGCAGATTGTTCAATGTCTTACAATAAGACGCTGCATTGATTGTCTCATTACGAGGCAGAAACTCCACTAGCAATACTCCCTTTCTGTCCCAAAAAACTGTGCACATGATTTTCCGGGCAGAAATTGTTTGCTTAAACTTCACTTTTTTGGGTGATGATGAATGTCGCCATTCCATAGATTGTTGTTTCGATTCTGGTGTGACGTAGGCCACCCATGTTTCGTCAACAGTAACAATTTGGTCTAAAAAACCTTCACCTTCATTGTGGTACCGCTCAAGGAAAGTCAATGCACTGCCTAAACGTTGGGTTTTATGCAAATCCGTCAACATTTTCGGAACCCAACGTGAACACATTTTCCGGTAATTCAAGTTCTCGGTGACAATGCGATACAAAACACTACGAGAATATTGAGGAAAGCAGTCGCACAATGATGAAATCGTAAAGCGTCTGTTTTCTCTCACCTTTTCGTTCACTTTCTGCACCAAATCTTCATTAACGACTGAAGGACGCTCATTCCATTCTTCATCATGCACATTTGTGCGGCCATCTTTAAATGCTCTCACCCATTTCCTTACAATTCCATCATGTTTTATCCGTAAACTTCACAGATCTCACGATGAATATCGATCGGTTTTACGCCTTTAGCACTAAGAAATCGTATAACAGCCCGTACTTCACAATCGGCGGGACTCACGATTGTCGGAGGCATCTTAAACACTCAGTAAACAACGTCTACAATGAAAAATCAAACTGTAATGGCGTCAGTGCGTAGACAAGAGATGTAGGTAACCAGCACGCATGCGCGGAACGCCGACCGTAGCGCTGCGGTGGCGGAATCGCAAAACGGTACTTACTTAAAAAACATGCCTCGTATCATATCATGCGATGGAGAAGAGACAAATGTATGAAACAAAGTAATGGACAGAGAGGCTTGGAGAAGGAGAACGTATAAATGGCATCCTGTTGTAATTTAAGGTACTGTGACATAGTGTTCCACTTCTCTGTTTTCAAACTTTTTTTTTCAAGACATTAATCTACATTTATATAAAGCTAATAAAGTTATGGTAATATTTCTGTACTTCTCACCGTACTTCCATTTTGTTTAATGAGCCCATCATTAAAAAATAAAGATTTCATATTAATTACAACCTCCATGCTTCACAATTTGACATCTGCATTAGAAAGGACGACGCACGACGCACGACGCACGTCGATGGCATACCCATCCAAAAACCTTTAATTAGTTAATTAGATCGAATTGAGCTATCACTGCACAACGTGTAGCGTACGCCAAGATATATTCGTCCAACTTAATTAGCCATTCTGATAAGTATCATGCCGAAGAATTGCTCGCAATGATGATATCGTCCGAGGCCATCTATATTTCAACCGAACTAATTAAAGAACTAGTGTTACATGTTAACGATGCGACGTGCCGTTTCGTGCGAGTTTATTTCCGCCTAGGAGGTGAAACACGATTTATGTTGGGGTAGGTTTTTGACCCTGCCKCATTGCAACAGATATAGCTGGAAAACCGTATCGGGGAATCCTTGTTCGCATAGCGGATAATACGGTTGAAATGCTATTACATGAGTTCCAACCGTCTGTTATACTGTAAGGTTTCCAGGAAGAATCCGCAAAATTGCAATGTAGGGGAAGTCCGTCGTTTGTTACCTGGGAAATGGCGGTGTTGACAGCGGCAGGAAAATGAAATTTACAATGTTTACCAGTTTAGTGAAGAATATGCCTTAGAAGTACATGAAAAACGATGAAAACTGACTGCGGGCATTGAAAATTAATTTAGCTCTAACATATATATTATTTTATTGCACAGGTAAACACGTTATGGTATGGAAGAGGAGCATAAGTTGTATGACGATTATCTATACCTATTTAACAATTTGGTATCAAACAACCTGCGAGACATTTCCCTTTGGCGACTAACACCATATAATACTTCATAACATTTTAAGAAAATGTCAGTTTTTTTATTTTCACGATAGTTGTAAGTTACAATAGACTGAATTTGTACGCGAAAATGTTCGTACTTCCATGCGATTTATCAGTAATTCACAAGAAACCCATTTTTGGTAGCACTGTTTATAGGTGCCATCAGTTTGAGGTAGGCCAGTGCACTAGATTATTGTTCAGTTATATCCGATAAAAGGTTAAGTGCGAGTATCCATGATGCGTCAAGAGCCATCCTGTGTGGACAACAATGGACTACATTTTCAACATCTTTTGTGATGAAGCTGTGTTTTTTTTTCACTGGTAAATATTATGATGCCATATTTCCAACGACCACGCTCTGATGACGGCCTGACAGGTAACACTCATAAAATCAAATGATAACTTATCAAAATCAATGTATTTTAGTACAGCTAAGAGAATGCGTAATCAACTGTATTGAAAGCCCTTGAATAATCAAGTTACACATGAGATTTAACTTTATTCTTGCTTGCTTTAACTTGTTCTTTGACAAAATATTATCTACTACACCCAAAAGTGTTGCAGCGCAACTATAATACAACATCAAACCGAACTGAGTGGGTGGCAAAATATTTTGTATATCAATAAATGACTTTTAATCTGCACGCACATAATTTTTTTAATGTCTAAAATACTAAAAATTCGTGGGATCATTTCCTTTTGGTATGGGAATTATATTTGAATTCTTCTATGCAGACTGAAAATAGAAGTGATGTATAGTTGAATTTATAATATGTTTTACGACAGGACTGATGGCTAAGCAACAGTAATTTATATCAGTTCCAATACCATTACAACTGCGAGCGTCTTAATTTCGTTTATCAACTAACCAACCTCTCCTTTCGATGTTAGTTTAAATTTGAACATACCATCAAAATGGGCAAATGAATTAGTACTCTAAAATTTCACAGTATGTTGATTACGGGGAAAATTAGAACTAGCAACTTGACGATAACACATAATTAAGTTGTCAGCATCTACATATGTTTACAGGGGCAGCTCCAGAATATTTCTTTTCAACGATATTGAGTTCGTATAGTTCCAGCCATAAACTTTTGGTACGACAATTGAATGCTATATTTTTTTGTTTTTCTTTCCACGAAGTGACAGTATGTCTCGCTCTCTGCTGCATTAGGCAAATATTGAGATTTTCTTTACTGTAAAAGTTAGAACCAAAATATCCCGATTTACTATGGCATGGCACTTCCGATGTCAAAAAATATACCTCGATTTGTTAAGTGATGTCATCAACTCTTTTTTAAAACATATTCTGATGCAATATGACAATGATTGGTCTTCACAGAGCAGAGTACTTTTGTCCATGAAGCTTCTAAACAAGTGTATGAATAAATACTTGGATAATGGAGGCCATCACAGTAGTTTTCGAATGGGGATGTTTTTATAATGAATGTTTTTGGTACGTTTTTTCAAGTCATTGGTGTGCCTTAAATATTATCTAGGAAATCGCCGTTTATACAGTGTGTGCTGTGTAGCTACTGGTTGTGCATCAAATTTATGTATGTAATGAATACACTGAATTATGCTAGATATTACTTTAATTACTTTAAGTCGAAAATTTGAATGATATATCTACCGCATTTAGAGTTCTACATCGCAGTCTATTTGATTTAAAATCGTATGCCATTTGGTTTGCACAATGGGCCTGCCACATTTAAAACGGTTTTAGAGAGGGCAGAGGCTACGAAAGGGGTTTCACATGACTAAAAAATAAACCAGATTTTGTACTTGTTGGGGGAGGAGTTTTATTTCTATATTTTATACATAGACAAAAAATAGAAATAGTTATATGATTATATTATACATGAATTCATCATGCCATGCCTGACTCAACATTTTACACGTTTAGTTCTATTCTTCTATTCTAGTTTTTTTTTATGTATTATACATTATATTCGATTGTATCAATAGAGTAGATCAAATATTTTAACTATGAGAAATTGTTTGAAATAACGTGTTTATGGGGGCGGGGCTTTTACCAATTGTGCGCATTTTGTGCGCTTTTGAGATAAAGAAGTTAAAAAAGAAACTAAACATGAAGCTTGCAGTTGTTCTGTTAGATAACAGTCTGCAAAACACAAACAAAGCTTTGTAAATTTTGACCTGATGCTTGTTAAAAAATTGTACCTTTCAACGCACTCATACAGATCCCTGTCAAAGTTGAAAAAAGCCTTCTGCTATGTATAATGACCCATTGTGGATCGATCAGCAAGAAATTATAAGCCATTTGTCTCTTTTTGTGCCTGGCACCGTCGCCGCCGATTCTTCTGCATGGAATTCCGACTAACTACAAACGAACATGCAAATCAGATGCGATGATAAATTGCGAATTTCCATAAATATGCAAAGTCGAGTTGTACGAACGGCCTTACGGAAGTAGAGCACGGGGTATTCTGGCCAGTGGCAGTACAAATTTAGTACAAGTGGCGAGCCAAGTGTTTTCCTTGCATAAATCTTCAGTTTTTCTATCCGACCATAATATGTCATACAATATATGCTTTTCAGAAGAGAACAGTTTAAAAAAATTACCACTGCTAGATTAAGCTTTTTAGCTTAGTGGTAGTAACTGCCGAAATAAAAAATAGTCGAAAAACTATAAAGTACATCCAACTTTACTGTTACAAGAGACGAATCGCACATTATAAAAACCCTATTTTTTAAATAAGCAAGAATTATGTATCTTAGATGAGTAGTAAAGTTCACTTAAGTTATATATAGAATGAACATGAAGGGAATCAGAAAAATATCTACTACTACTACTACAAGCGAAACAGGAGGGGTACTTTTTATACCTATATAATCAAAGTAAATTATCCCCTGAATGAGATGAATATTAAAGATATCGGGTTAGCAGACCAATATAATTATGTTATTGAAAAAGTATTGCCAGCTTTGACTAGTAATTAAAAGAATCCGCGTTCGATTCGCGATTAAAGCTGGCAAAACTTTTTCAATAACAATAATTATAATGGCCATCTAACCTGAGAACTTTTATATTCATTAATATTTTAAAGATTTACGGAATGAGGTATAAAGCGGTGCTTATTGCTTAATATGATTATTATGTCTGGTTTAATTACTTCCACATCCAACGGATGGGAAGTATTGTATCGCGAAGAAAATTTTCAAAAATTTTTATTTGCTCATTCGCTTTAAAATGGCCGAAAACGCAAAAAAAAACAAAATTTGAGCAAAAAAAATTTCTTGTCTGTGTGTCTGTGGTATTGTTTGTGGACACGATAACTTTCGAAAAACTTAATATATGAATTTTGGCAAACGTATAAATCTCAACTACCCAAAGCGACCTATTGTTTGTGGGGTAAGTAGGGTATCGGGAAGGGGGCGAAATTGGGGGGTAACTACCCTTTTTGCAAATTTTTATTTTTTTTCGTTTTAGTATGTGATTAGTAGTATAACTGCGAGTATTAATCGTTCTTATAAATTTTCGGTGCAGCAAACTGTTTAGAAGATATTAGCAAAAAAGCGTCACTTAAAGAAAACAGTTTTTCCTAAATATCTCCGAAAATACTTTATATTAAAATGAAAATTCCATCAGATAGGAAATAAAATTTCCCATAAAAAGTGTCTTAGAAAATTTATCCAAAATTTTGACATTTTCGAAATATTTCCAAAAAACCTATTTTGGACCTTGCTCGTACGATTTTTTTAAAATTTTGGTATTATATAGAAAATCAAATTTCTGATCAGAAAGCACTCTTGCAATTTTTTTGTTAAAATAATTTTCGAGTTATTTGGAAAAAACCGATTTTAAAAATTTATATATTTTTGCTAATATCACGAGGACTGTTTGTCTTAGAAAAAATGCGTAGAGAGAAAAAATGCTCAAAATCTGATTACTAATCGTATAGTATAAAAATAAAAACATAAATGTCATATTGGCAATTGGATGTGGAAGTATTGATTCAATTTGCAGGGGTATTTTTGGCGTCATCAAAAAATAATTTTTACGTGCCATTGCTTCCACTCTTTTCAGTCAATATGCAGCCGATAACATCTACCTTATTGTCCCCAAAGAGCTCTAAAAATTATTTAAGCTMAACATGGAAGGWACTGTTTTTGTTTAGAGGTTTTTGACAACCCAAAGGTGTTTATGAAGAAATTAAAAGTTGTTGTATAAAGGCAAGKTTAACTTTTACCCCACTCTGAAGTGCCGTTACGTTACTTTGTCTTCCAATTAACATCTTACATTTCTAAATATAAATAATTAAAGGTTACAATGCACACCTGCTATTTTCTGTGGAAACAACGTTATTATTCATAAAAAGCGTGGCAATTCAGTATTAAACTAGTTAATTTTCTCAAACTTACAGTTGATAATAAATTTAAAGTTTCATTTTTATTGAACGATTCTTTGGCTTAACCATTAACCAGTGATCCCTAAAAACTGTAAGAGTTCTCGAAAATTGTTGGAGAAACTAGACCGGAACAACTTAATAGTTTAAAGTCCTTACCAAAATTAAGAAGCACTTGACCCACTGGATGTCGTTAAGCAAGTGAAATTAAGTATAATTTACAGAAGCGAGCGTTTTATTACTCGGTGCATAAATTTTTCGCCGACAAAAAGCTAACGATGGTAAATTAAAATGGGAAAGCGTTATCTCGCAGTAGGCGTTGATTTCTGGATACACAACTCTTATAAGCGTCAAGTTTCTTTTGCTTTTGATCGTTTCATAGATCTATTTTGCAACACCTCAAGGTATGAAATACTAAATGGTAAATTGTGAAGTGGTAAAGCTGCTTTAATTCTAAATGTAGTAAATAACCTGATACTTTGCAAGACTTCTAAACTTATGGTACAATACCGCAATTTTTCCAGAACCTTACTCGTTAGCTTAGTTGTGCTCGCGATAAATATGTCAAAATATTAATGATAGTTTAGCTAATCAATTAATTAAATTACATTCGCATTATTCTGTATGTGAAAATCAGCAAATACAATTACCACCAACAAGGATAAGTGTCCTTGAACTTTTTCACCTAGAAAACATGACAGCAAATTGATCCTAATAGCTACTCATTCGTCAATAGCTAGGCTGTCAACCTTAACAGGCCTGTTGAATTATTGAATTCGGTGGATTTGAAATCCAAGTTTGGAACAATCCATAGCTCTCATGAAAATTTTATGACCCATGCCGTAGGCGGAATTATCAAGCGTTGAACTGGAATATACGTGAAACGCATCAAATTTTCCTAACTTTATATTCTCGTTACCTCCGTTCCCCGATTACTATGGTTATGTTGCATATAAAATAAAGTTTTTTTTGTGTTTGCACCTCTTCTTCCGTAGTGAGATCCAAATATTTTTTAAGACAAAAATTTATGAAACGAAATAATTTTAAGTAGCCCTTTATTTTGAACACAAGAAGAATGGCATCTATCATTGCAGGTCGTTTCTGGACGTGAATACAGTCGCTTTATCGGATTCTACAGTGTCATGTAAACATTACCGAGGAGCGTGCTGTTTAATGGTGTAGTATCATTCTTGTATTGGAAATGCTTTTGTGTGGTGTTAATTGAAAGGACGGTGTAAGAGGTCGCACCAAAAAGTGATTCGTGTGGTTTTACAAGTATCTATTATGCACGGAAAATAAAACAAGCGTTGTTTTGTACATGGTTATAAAAGTACTTTAGTCAGTACAGCTAATAAAATTTTTGTAACCGTTCCTCGAGATTATCAACGCATAAAAAAGTTGTTTAAGGCCCCTAGACGTGATATGCCGAAATCGCAAAGTTTGTTTTCATGTTGTGAAGATCATCTTAATTCTTACTGTAAGTTTTATTATTCTTTTTGGGGTTATAAGTGTTCACCATTTAGTTTCCATTTTGTTATAGCTTGAAGAGGATATGAAAAATTATATGCGTTTTAAGTTGATAGAGGGAAATGTTATAATAAAGAACGACGTTGTTCCCTATATATTCGACTGTTAGCCAAACCGAAAACGAGCCGCAAGGGCCGCGAAAATAAATAGCAATTTATATTTATTCTGACCTCTAAAATAAATGTCAAGTTTAGGGTACATTTTTGATTCTTACAGTTTTATGTTTAAAAATAGTATGTTTCCAACAACCCACTGTGATCAAATAATCAATGCTACGTTAATTTGATAAAAAGTTCACTTATGCTTTTGCTTTTACGTTCATCTCCGCCGCGTTGAACCGCTCGTCGCTGTACACAAAGTCCATAACAATGAACATGCCTTCAGAAGTCGTAATACATAAGTATTTCACTTTTTCTTGGCGTATTTTAATTCGCTTGTCACAAAATGAACGCAAACAACAAACTGATATCGACGGGCTGAGGCTGGCGCCTGACGCGCTGACCTTAGATGTAAACAAGCGGCCATTTACAAGACACCTGACGTCACGGCCAATATGTTCGCGTTTTGGCGGTCCCTTTAAATATTCACATTTTTAATATTAAAATATTATAATAAATTATATTATAATTATAATAATAATTTAATAATAATTTTATAATAATAATTTAATAATAATAATTATAATTATAACAAATAATATTAAATATTAAAAAGACCCGAAGTCCAATAGATATGCTCATTTGAATCACGTTACCTTGGTAAAAATTAATTTTGCAGAAAAAATCAACGTAATTACTTCTTTGCATACTCATATAAGCAAATTACTCGTTTAAAAACGTAACTCAATAATGATAAAGTTGTTATGCCTGAGGGAGCTAGTGACTGCGGGATAATGAATGCCTGGTCGAAAGACTGGGGTCTAAGAGAGGCAACGCCAGCTAGTGGTTGACGACTACGTGTAAATAATCCGACTACATAGAGGTAGCACTACTCAACTCTTCTAATTCCTGTATGGTTGTCCCAGTAATGGGACTTATTTATATTTACATGTTGCGCTTTCTTCAACCTTGTCAGCGATACTAGCTTAAGTAGTGGTAAAAAAAATATCTAAACCTAATCAATAAGGACTAGCTTACACCCATCCCTATTTTGCAAGGTACAAATGGAAATCAATTAAATGTCACTCTATATCTGAAGTGGAGGTCATTCAATATAAGGCTTTTAAGCTTTGAAACGTGTTACTAAGCAGAATTGTTGTGTATATATGTTGTGTATATATGCAGTACATTCTCGGCTTGCTGGCTCTGGCAAAGTATCTCGAAGCAGCTCAGGCTGAAAGAACGCTCGGTGCAACCGACAAAGTAAATTAGATAAGATGCATTATACATTTGCTGAGCTAATTCTACATAATTTATTAGAGTAATCCAATACTTATCGCGTGCATTCGCTTTTAAGCTAATTAATACCAAGCAAAGCGGATCGGCACGGTCTAGAAAGCCATATTCCGTTCACCATGAATTATTTACATAATTCAGTCGGTATAGGCGAATAATCGGTACGTCACAGCAAGGGGTGCTTGACCTGTGCTGGCAGACGGCCCAGACAACACGCGGCACGCGATGGACATTGACGTTGCGCCACCACTGTTACTATTTCGATAGTTTTCTGGCGGGGTGTCGTGTTGGGGGTGATTCCCTTTTGAGTCCGCTGTTTGGGCGTCACACCGCATAGAATAACGGATATAATATGACCATAGTAGAAGACATTATTTATTCATGATATAATTTAAAGGGTGCCTACAAACTTTACAGTTTACATACCCTCAATACCGATCTACTTTATAGTTATTCCATAATACAGGGTTTCTATAAATGATTCATGCATCCAGGGCGCTTATAAAAATTACCGATTAAATCAATTTGCCGCCTCTCAGGAAAGTGACGCATACTTGTCATCTGTCGATTTTTAAATTATTTGATATATTTTAATATGAGAAAACGCCTAGGAGTGTGTATTTCCATCATATTCTTTAGTGTTTTGTGGGATAATTCACTTTAAGGTTGCAGAAAGCTCACGTTTCGGAGCTGTGGGGTGACATTGATCTGCAACCTTCAGTACCATCGCCGCTTGCTATCGCCGTGCATATTGTAGCTTGGCAGCAGTTACAAAAAGGCGGCACAAAGAATTCAGAAATGAACGTCTCCCGCGTTGCATAACTCATTTATATAAAAACCCTGTATAAATAAATAAATAATGTTTGTTATGTTTCTAATGCGAGGACTGCGAAAGTCGAAGATACTCAACTTGGGTTCGACGAAAGTATGTATACAGTCGAGCGTGGATATACCTATTAAATAAAATATGACGTAGTAAAGAAATGGTTTTGTAATAGGGATCCAGGAAAATTAACAAATTTTAATCGAAAGCAAACAAACAAAATTTTAAACATTTGACAAAATTCAAACAACTTTACTGTTGAAATGATTTCTGGGCTGGTGCTACGTTGATTTTTTAGTCATGACGGTACGACACTCCTGTCGTTGTGTGTCTTCCTCAGAAGCAGCTCGGAAACTTCTTAGGAATTGGAATGGGAGATAAACGTGGTTGTATAGATAACAAAAGCAACTTCAAAGTCATCTGTCACTTAACTCTTCTTTCTACGCATTTAAACTTTTTAAAAGGGTGGCTTTGGGCGCTAGAGAGATGCAGAAGTAATAAAAATAAAATTTTGTCCCTATTCAAGTTAAAATTAACCCGTTTGAGCCTTTTTTCAAGATTTGGACAATACGTTTTAGGGACTGAAAATTTTAGTTGAAACAGCCTACATAAATTATGTTGATTCGATCTCGATTAACGAAAAGAACAAATTCAGAAGCAGTTTGTGAAAAAAGCAAACAATAAATATTGCGGATCTACTTGTGCATAAATCCCTGTTATGTGACTCAAATAAACTGTCTAGCGTAACTTCAAAAATGTAGGTGAAATTACATAATTAAACGATAGCTGAATATTGGGGTTGACGTTTTGTCCGCTCTTATAAAGGACATCTTCAGGACAGAAACTGAAAAGAACAAGATTAGAATCTGACTCTAACCCTGAAAGTTTACGTTCCTACAAATCTGTAGTTCTATAGTTGGCTACGTCATTCGCATTTTTCCATAGCGAAGGGAACGTACAATGCTTTAGAATGCAACTACACAAGCAAATACTCTGCTCTGTTTCCTTATTTTTCAACACTCTTTAGCAAGGAGATGTAATTTATAGCTGACTGCCTTTAAAATCCAGTTACTTTGTTAGTTAAACACAGATTTTCTTAATGGGTAGTGACGGGTAGTGTTAGCAAAAAGCTATTTTTATATTATATAAAAAAGTGGTGAGTGGTTACCTACACAGAATGGGAGAGGAAAGAACATCAAGACAGATATACGAAGCTAGAGTCGAGGGCAAAAGCAAAGCAGGAAGACCTGGAAAAAGATGGAAAGAAGAAGTGCGACACGCAGCCGAGAAGAGGGAGATACCGTGGGATGACGTATGTACATAGGACGGCACAGGACAGACAGACATGGAAGAAGAAAATAAAGCAAAATACAAGTCTAATGTAAAACAAACAATCCTACCCATATAAAAGGTAGAAGGATGTAAAGATTAAATAAAAAATAAACCTAACAGTAATAACTACGAGACTACATCTTGGTTCCCATGGATTGCTTGAAACACATTTTTTACAGTAACGTTTCATTGCGATACCTCAAGTCAGGCGAACGAACATCATCCACATCGTTCTGAAAAACCAACAACTGGTAGGACTATTTTACCACGAACATGCCTTCAAGCTAAAAATTCGACCTAACAGAACGAATTTTAATAGCATTAATCTCCCACTGGGCACTCCAATTCCACAAGCGCGTTCTCTTCATAGCGAGGCGGTCGTAGATTCAGACAGCATGACAGGGTGCAATTTTCCGCTTTCAAAACAAAACACGGTGCACGTTCACCTCCAGTCGAAAGCGTTTATGCGGCGCCCACTTTTTAATATTACACATTGTTTGGAGCAATGTCGTAAATATCGCGGGTCCGTGCTATAAGCTCGGTTTGGACAATGAGTTATGTCCTTTCACCTAGTAAATATATCGGCTAGCACTTTCTCAATATCCAGTATGAAATAGATGTGGGCCAAGTTTTTTGCGACAGGTCGAATCAACTATTTCAAAAAGCAGCACCGAATAKAATACCGTCGTTACAAGCCTGGACTGTTAGTTTCTCGTTAAACTCGAATTTCAAAGAATAATTAAAACGTATTTTTCAAGTCCTTTGTATTTATATACTGAATGTGTCCAAGACAAGCTTTAGAAGAATACCGGAATTCCCAGGGAACATCTTTCTGAATATTTGCAGCTCATAGATTCAAGTTGGGTGCATTATATTTAAAATGCTATCTGATTTAAACCAGGTTTACTAGGTCGGCTTCTTTTCTGTATTTCTTAAAATGTTGAGTAACATTCTATGCAATAATTGAAAAGATTTTATAAAGATACAGAAATTGTGGTAACCTTGAGCTGACCTTCCCGAGACGTTGATTATTCATCGTCTTCATCACAAAACGGTTTCAGAAATGTACCACACTTGGTAGTCCTTTTGCCTGTCGATGAATTGTCCAAAATGTTTTATGACTTCTCGAAAGATCGATTTTCAACATTTCCACTGCGAGGCAGTTACGGCAATGTGTCACATTGGAAAGTTCTTACTATTGAATGTTCTAGAATATTCTATGGTCTTTTCGAAACGTCGATTTTACAAATTTCCATTTCGGGATGGTTACGGAAATGTTCCACACTTAAGGTTCTCTAGACTGTGATATTGAGGATTCTCTCATTTTCTACTGATTCTTCTAAAATATTCCATGACATTCTTGAAACAGCAAGCATTCCCCTCCGATTAATTTTCCAGAAAGTTCTATAACTTTCTCGAGACAGTTTCGGCAATGTGCCTGTGGGTTGCAGAGAAACGTGAGCGTATACAGACAAACAGAATAATACGGCTTGGCTTTTGTTTTATATAAGTTTTTCGGTTATATTGTAGCAGTTCTACAATCTGCGTTAAATTTAACTAAATATCCATTTTGTTGTGTATAAAGTGCCAACAATCAACAATACTTTTAATGCATAATTAAACATTTATTTACAGGAAACCGCAGGATTTGAATCAGTGTGCATTTGTCCTTTGCATTAATTTCGTTTTACATTTACTGTGCCTTCTTTTGCATCTAGGTGGCATTAGGTACATTTCTATTTATATTATTGCCAAGCTCTACACGTCTTTACGGAAATTTTTGGTTGGAACTAGTTTTATCAAATAAACCATTTTATGAATCTACATTTGATAGAAAAATAAAATGTGAAACGGTAATATTAATGGAGTTTTGTGCATTTTATAACTTCGGACGATGATTAGCTGAATCTAGTTTTTACAAAGACGACTAAAAATTTCGGGGTTTTATTTACTAAACATAACTACCTTTTACTGATTTTATATGTAAACGGTAATATATACAGGAGAACGAACACTAAGATTAATAAAAGGCGTAAGGGTTTGTGACACACGTAATTTTTTTTAAATAAATTGTTAATTCTGCTACATTTACTGAAGCAATGTGACATTTACTCATAATAACTGTGAACCCTGGTTCTCACACTCCTTCTTTACATTAAATGAACACCTTTCTACTCCAAAGATTCTTCTTTGATTGCATACTTTGAGCAGTAGCTCGTATGTAATGCGCGACATTCTAGACATTTCTAGAATGCTTTTATATTACTAATAACTAACCTAACCGATCGTAATACGTTGCAATCACCGCTAGATGATGCACTATAATTTTCATTTTTAGTTACTGACTGTATATGTGTGTTATTGTAAAAGTGTAAAAGTTTTATATTGAAGAGAAAATATGATAGTAATGACAAGCGATATTGCCGTCTCTCGTTTTGCTTATGATTAAAAAGTAATAATTAAAAAGTATATAAAATATATTAAAAAATACTTTTTTATGCTTTTTATTCAGATCTTCGATGTTTATTACAGGTGTACGGTAATTTTTTTTCTTTAAAATAAGACCAAAGGAAGAAGGCAAGCGGTATAATATCTGGAGATCCCGCAAGCTAGATATATAAGTACTTTACCATACAATTCCCGATCCATCGACCAGGGTAAACTGTAAGTATTTACAACTCTTGTCTTATGCGATTATGCATCATCCTCGTGCGATACATCCTCTAGGTAATTTGATAGTTAATAGCTCAAGAAAAATCTATTTGGATTTGTACTCTGAATGTATCTTCGTAGAAGCTATGTCTATATATCGCCTGACACACATACGTTATGTTCTATAAAATAAGTATACCATGTGCAACTGCTAACCCCGGTACGAATATTTTATTTTATGGATATTTTTGTTAAGCAAGTTGACTATCGAAATTTTGACACTCACCGTCAAACAGTTAGTTTAAGCTCGCCATCTGGTAGAGTTTTTTGAACCATTCATAAAATAGGGTTTGTTATACGTGTCTGTCAAAATAGAGAATATATAGGCCTAGATCACTCCGTATTAAACAGATTGCACAAATTAAAAGACATGGTAAACAAGTTTCGAATTGGATATACAGATTGTTCGATATATTAATTAACATACCTATACAGAGTGCAAACAGTATAAAAATACCCAGAGAGAGTATCTAGTCCTCGAAATTAAAATAATTGACCGTCCCGCAGAGATAATTAAGAACAGACATCCTAGTGGATGATGGCAGATAGCATGGCATTTCCTACTGTATCCATTAGCTCATGAAATTAGCTGAACAAATAAATACGCGAAGTGCACACGGCGTTGCATTAATAGATACCGCAATAAATTTACCCATCTGTGACTTAAGCGTTATTAACTCGGAGTGTATTAAACCATACGATAGCCCCGAGTGGTCGTATACCTATCACAAATCATAATTAGCGTGTGTAGCGAAGAGAGGCAACTTTCCAGGTGTATCCTTTGCTTGCTTCTTTTTTTACAGTATCTTCTGCATAAACACGTTCACTTATTATAAATACTTAGCGTTTATAAAACCCTTCCAGCTAAGCAGTTTAGTTTTCACTATATGACCCTCACCTATTAAAATAATTAATTTAATTTTTAAATATAGTGGGAGATATAAATGGACGGGTTGGGAAAAGAAGAAGAAGAAGAAGAAGAAGAAGAGTAATTCGAGAACATGGAAAAATATAAAAAGCATGAAAGGAAATAAGTTAACTGATTTTTGTATAACTAACAATTTAATCATAACAAATACGTTTTTCAACATACACAGGTATACGAGAGAAGCAGCAAGCAGAAACGAAAAGTCCATGATAGACTATGCAATAATAAGCAAAAATCATAGAAATGAAGTAAAGGACACGAGAGTACAGAGAGGATTGGAACTGTACAAAAACCACTATCTAGTAATTACTAAACTTGTAATAAAAATGGAGCGGATAAGGACAAATATGAAAAGAGGAGCAGTCAAGAGAACGATACAAACATATAAACTCAGAGAAAATGACATATCAAATTTATATACAGAGGAAGTGGAAAGAGAGTTGATCAATATGGAAAGAAATTGTAAAAGATTATCAGTCGAAGAAATATGGAAAACGTCCAAAGAAGTAATAGTAAAAATGTACAACTGCAAAAACATGTGGTGTAGTCACAGTGAATAAGAATAAAAACAAACAAGATGGTGGAATGCAGAAATAAAAGAGGAAATTTAACGACAAGAGGATAAATGGCAAAATTATCTCAGAAATAGGAGTTCAGTCCTATAATCTGTACAAAATAAAAAAAGCAAAGTTAAAGAAATGGCAAAGAACGCAAAACAAGAGGTTTGGCAAGAAATTGGAAAAAATCGAAATAGACAGCCAGAGCAATCAGAAGATCTTCTTTAAAGTACTCGTATTAAAAACCTTCAGGAAAGGCAAACAATCTAAGCAAACGTAAATATTATCCCAAGATGGCAGAACAATAGACAATGAGGAAAACATAATGAATAGGGAAGGGTTATTTTGAAGAAATGTTACAAACAAGGCAAGAAAGTGTGGTGAAAGATGAAGAACATATAGTAGAATATCCAGATATGAACACACAAATGACAGACATTACGCTAAAGGAGGTTAAGGACGCATTAAGAATGTTGAAGAGAGGAAAAGCAGCAAGACTTCTGAGATGTTATTGAACGTAGGACAGAGGGGAATGGAAGTATTAACAGAGAACGCAAGAAGTGCTCAAGCGAAAATAATATACCCAAGGATTGGAAAGTGGAAGTGATTGCTAGAATTCAAGAAAGGTAACAACATGGATTGCAAGAACTATAGAGGAATGACATTGCTCACTACTATACAAAAGTGCATGAAAAAATATTAGACCAGAGATTAAAAGCACCCATGGACGAACAAATGGAGCAACCACAAAGTGGTTTCAGCAAATGCAGAAGTGTGCAGGATCACTTATTTAGATTGAAGCAAATCAGAGAGAAGAAACGCAATAGCAACATATATATAGCTTTTACAGACATTGAAAGAGCCTTCGACAGTGTGTCAAGAAAACTAATATAAAAATCGCTAGAAAAAAAGAGGAGGAAATAAAATATTATTAGACAACATAAAAAATACAATATGACAATACAGGAAACTGTATAAGAGCCAACAATATGATATTAGAACAATTTGTTACTAACGAAATATTAAGACAAGGTGGTGTTCTAAGTCCAACACTTACCTAGTGCATTTGTGGAAATGTATTTAAGCATTCCACTTTAATTTTAACGATTTATGGAATGTTATAGAAAGATTCAAAATTGAAACAATAGTACATGTATTTTGTTTGTAAGAGTAAGAGATAGTGACCAAAGAGGACTAGAGTTTGAAACTCGCATCACGTACTATATTTGTTCTACTACTGTTGCATTTACTGCATTTGTGAAGAAACAAAAAAATAAAGTTTTGAAAAATTGGAAATTGTTACGATTTTGTATGTTGTTAGGGGCATTTGTTTATGTGAGAGACAGGAAATAAGTCGTGATTCCGATTCTAATAATTACTTCATCTGACTAATATAAAAATTATAGTTTTGGAGAAAAATAATGTTCTTGTTCGCGATATCATTTTTTGTTGTGTAATTTCTAGCACAAGAGGACTTCTTAAAAATGAAATTAAACAGGTGTAAGCACAATGATTAAGCGATAGGTTGGCAAAAACATCTAGATACCTCTTGAATAGCCTATACTTATTGAAACGCATACTGCGCTGCGCGCGTTAAAAATTAATCTGCTTACTCTAAATATAGCTAATCAAATTACGTGTTCTCCTAGGAAGGCACTGTTTTGTAGAAGCGTAATATTTCCTAAGCTGTAGACATTATTAAATTGATATATCACAAACAACTGCTGTAGATGTGGAAACGGCAGATGAAGTAATTAGAAGAGTAGTTCTCAGGGGTCACTCTCTAGACCGCTGCAGTTTCTGGCGAAACTACTCACGGCGTCCGATCTGCTGACCAAAACAAACTGCCTATTATTAAACATTATTTGCTGAAAGGTTTCTCTATTTGTCATATAGATCCCTAATTGGGGTCTAGTAGCTACCAGCCCATGGCTTTAATTGCAGTGGATTAAATAGATGATGCTGTGCAGCTTTGTTCATTATTAATGATTTACATTAATAAAAAGATAATATTTTGTCGGATAGATCGCTGTCTCTTGAAAACACTAACAAAAAATTAATAGTCTGACGTTTCGATTACACCTGTAATCTTTGTCAAAGACGAAGAACCTCAAAATTTGCCTGACACAAGTTCAAACAAAATTTTGAAAGTAAATAAACAAATCACCAAGAATGCGAGACGTCATAGAAACAACGTGCCAACCTGATAAAAAAGGAACCTAACGATGAAAAAGGAACTACCTACCTACTAGATATACACGAACTACTTGAAAAAAGATAACTACAAAATAGCCTTCCAAATATCACCTAACTCATAATTTCCACAATCTCTATTAAAATTATTAGTATTCCTACAAATTTCTATAGCTTCTTTTATTAGACGTTTGTGATAATATTTTTCTCTATGTAAAATTTTTGTTTTATCAAAATCAATCATGTGTCTAGTCAAATATGAGTGTTCAGCTACGGAAGATTTATCTATCTGTTGCAACCTAGTAGCACGTATGTGTTCTTTCAAACGCGTACCTACTTTTCTTTATGTTTGACCTATGTAACACTTTCCGCAAGAACAAGTAATTTTGTAAACACCTTCACTCTCTAAATGTACTTTATCTTTAGTAGAACTTAAAATTTTATTTAAATTATTATATGTACTATCAACAACTAAAATATCATGTTTTCTAAGCATCCTCTTTAATTTTTCTGAAAGGCCTTGTACATAAGGCAAACTCAACTTCAATTTACTTTGTCGTGGCTGAGAATTTACTTGATTTGGATGAGCACTTTTATTAAAAACTGACCAAATATTCTTACTACTTTAACCATTTCTCATTAGCGCTGATTTAAGATAATATATTTCTTTTTATACAGAACTTTCGTCTGATATCCTTTGTGCTCTAACAAATAACGTCCTAATAAGACTATTCTTTTGAGAAGGAGGGTGGTGAGATGTGGCATGTAAATATCTGTCTGTGTGTGTTGGTTTTCTGTAAACCTTGTGTCCTAACTGTCCAGTGTTTGTTCTGTAAATTTTGACATCCATGAAAGGTAAACTACCATTGCTTTCTAATTCCATAGTAAATTTTATGTCGGGATTTTGACTGTTCAAATGATTTAGAAACCTACCCAGCTCTTCTATACCATGGGGCCAAATAACAAAAGTGTCATCTACGTACCTATACCAACATTTTGGTTTAAGATGAAAACTGTTTATCGCTACATGTTCAAAATTTTCCATAAACAAATTGGCTACTACAGGACTTAGAGGTGAACCCATTGCACAACCTGATTTTTGTTCATAAAAATTATCGCTCCATAAGAAATAAGTAGATTTTAACAATGTTCGGATAATCTGGCTATCGTGTCACCTAAGGGATCGCTGTTAAGCTTGGATTTGATGATATCTATCGTTTCAGGAATGGGTACTTTCGTAAATAAAGAAACCACGTCAAAACTAACCAAAATATCACCTTCTGAAATACTTAAACCTTTTATAATATCGATAAAGTGTGAAGAATTTTTGATGAAACTACTGGTATTTCCTACATAAGGTTTTAAATAGTTGGCACAAAATTTTGCCAATCTGTATTAAGGACTGCCAATCGTATTGACTATGGGTCTTAACGGGACATTGGTTTTGTGGATTTTGGGCAAACCATACAATTTAGGTACCTTGCAATCGGAAACAGTTAAAAGAGACTTCTCCTCATTCGAAAGATTTGAACTTTTGATAAGATCATTGGTAATTTTGGAAATTTTTGAGGTAGGATCTCGGGATAATTTTTGATATGTTTCCTCATCTAACAACTCTCTAACTTTATTCTCGTAATCTGTTCTATCTAAAATTACTGTGGCTGAACCTTTATCTGCTCTAGTAACTATAATGGACTTATCTGTATTCAAATCCTTAAGAGCCTTCATTTCCTCAGATGTCACATTAGGTTTGGGCATACGTGCATTTCTAATAGCGTGGCATACATCCTTGGTGATTTGTTTATTTACTTTCAAAATTTTGTTTGAACTTGTGTCAGGCAAATTTTGAGGTTCTTCGTCTTTGACAAAGATTACAGGTGTAATCGAAACGTCAGACTATTAATTTTTTGTCAGTGTTTTCAGGAGACAGCGATCTATCCGACAAAATATTATCTTATTATATTATGGACGCTGAAAGCATTCACCCTCGTAATGATTTACATTGTTCGTACGAAAATAGCGAAACTCGTCATTGGGGGGGGGGTCTTTTATTAGGCATTATTTGCCATTTTAAGATTAGGGTACTTCGGTTTAGAACCAAATGCTCGAAATGACTAAATGTTCACGGTGACTATCCAATTGAAGCTGTTGTTATAGACAGTTGGAAGCAATACATATATTTTTTAATGAACAAGAACAGGCGATTGAATTATGCATTGTGTACAGTAGCTGCAATGAATAGCAGCTACTCTTTGAGAAAAAATGTCGTACGTCGAAAATTCCTAGTCAATTCAGTCAAAGAAAGCTAATATGATAAAAAAGTGAAATGTATAATTCTAGTTGTCGAAATTAGCTAATTATTAAATTAGTGTAAATGTCAGTATATCGTTATAGTCAAACATTCAAGCATTTAGTTTGTAACTAACAAATCTTTCTCCGACGATATCGAGAATGTTTTCGCACCTGACAGACACTTCATAGTGCATACATTAGCGAATTTCTTCAACTAGCATTGACCTTCTAAAAAGTCCAAGTCATTTTTATTCACGGCGCGTACACAAAATTTGCAAGTGGCAATGTGAAGGGCAATTTGACGATAGCTTTCACTTCGACTACTTAAATGCCGGAGAGATCAACACCGTCTTTACGACCTATTCATCACACGTACTGTTATGGGACTTTCAATCTTTATCGGTGTCGTTAATTCAAAATAGCGTCTGTTGAATTTTTGTTCCATGGATATCTCCCAGACTGAAGACTGAACTGTAGCGTTAAACGAACGGACCTCCGCGTAAGCTTGTAATTAATCCACTTCGTCCTGTTGTGGAAAATAATGTGTAAATTAATTATTTGTTTGCGTGAAACAGGATATCAACGATTTATCAAATACCTGCGTACAAAGTTAGCTGAATCTAAATAGCTATTAATCATTTTTAACCCACTAAATATTTCTGGCAACTTGGTTATAACAAATTGGATAATTCCGAATAACATGTTCGATATAATTCATTTTTTGAATTATACAGAGAGATAAGGTTACAATCTCTTCGTATTTTGAAAAGCGAAGGTCGATTATCAAAAACTTTCCATATGCACAAAATCTTTACATAAATATATATTTTGTCTCCAATTAGTGCTTGACATATGTATTAAAATATTTAGAAAAACGTCTGGTAAGAATTTTAGAAGAAGTAAGAATTTAGGATAGCAATGCCATCTGTCAGCATTACACTGACATGATGACAAAGCCACCTAGCTGCCTTAACGGGAACTACTTCCTAAAGGAAGTGACCTGTAGCCTGACAAATTGGCATGCAACTGCATACTTCAATTTGACAGCAGACCTCCACGGCACTTTTTGCTGACGGGCAAGAACCAGCATACATAAAAATGCATGTCTATGCTGTGCTGTCTACACCTCAACCAACTGTAGATAGTACTATTTCGCTGTCATTACAGTTTAGGTCTAGTGTAGACAACACGGCATAGAAATGGATTTGCTTATATACCAAAGCAATGGTATGATGAATGTAAGAATTTAGGATGGCAATGCCATCTGTCAGCATTACACTGACATGATGACAAAGCCACCTAGCTGCCTTAACGGGAACTACTTCCTAAAGGACATCTTAAATTCTTACTTTCATCATACCATTCCTTTGGTATATAAGCAAAACCATTTCTATGCCGTGTTGTCTACACTAGACCTAAACTGCACTGATTAGCTGCAATGACAGCGAAATAGTACTATCTGCAGTTGGTTGAGGTGTAGACAGCACAGAATAGACATGCATTTTTAATTTTAGAAGAACTTATTTTGTTAATTTTGTAACTGATGTCATGATTATTTAAAGTCACTTTTCCTCAACTTCGTTGAATTTGAACGTTAGATTCTAATAAGGAACTTCTCATTCATTAATGTTTTTAAACGAAACTGTGTTATCCTCTATACACTACAGCAACTAAAGTATTAGAAATAGTAGCGCAACTAGACTGTCATTTTTCAAAGTGTACCCTATTTATGTTTGGATAACAATATATGAAATTCAAACGTAAAAGGTTATGTAGCGAATATTTAGTTAAATAAAATTAGTCATACAAAAAATTCAGTGAATAGTTATTGTGACAGAAATATGTCTTGCAGGTTCCCCATAGAGATGGGTGGTTAATACCATTATGTGTCACTAGATGACATGGTGTTACCCACATTATAATATTTGCTAAATCGATATCTGTATATTAGATATTATTTAGATTCTGACCAAATACCATCTGCAGTGACTTTTTTGGTAGATGTGCTTTCCCTGAAATATACTAGATCGGCAAATGTCAAACTTCTGTCTTTTTAGCTTACGTTATCGAAAATAAAGTCCATTTTTTGCCCTATCTAACGAAAAAAACCGCAGTCTTCTAACATTTTTAGTTTCAGAGATTTCGAGCTTTTTCGGRCGCACTGCAAATGTCAAATTTAACAAAAAAATTAAGATATCTCCAAAACGGCACAAGACAGACCACATGTATGGTTAATAAACTTACCTTCATTTTTTTACAAAGAATTCAAAAATGCAAAAATATACAGGGTGTGCCGTTTAAAAAAATAAAGTTGGTGGCTGTCCAGGAAAATTGAGACACCCTGTATATGTGAAAATAATTTTAAAATGTAAAGGATATAATTTGATTACGGTTTTGTTTAAAAAGTTTTTGAGTATCTTCAAATCCAACAGAGCTATAAAGGAATTACGCTAGCTCTGGACACCCCGTATATTTGTTAAAACGCTTTAATGTTAGTACGTAGCCGAAGAAGAAACAATTAGTTGTCATTTGATTCTTTATCCTTCAGTTGATGCCACATCTGATCAAGTTACCGTTAAGTAATTTTCAATTAGGCTCGATTTATTATGATACGGTTCCATTGCAATAGATCCTGGATTAAATAACTAGACTCGCCCATTAAATTGCCTGTTTCGGCTGCGGGTAATTGATATCATTAATTTGACTTAACAGACCTTAACATTTCGGATACCAAACGAGAGATGTATTGTATTTTCACCCAGGAAGGATGCTTTCAAGACGTCTACAAGAAAAGCCAAATGCTCATCTATATCGTGAAATAAGCCAATTCCTTCAACAATAGCGCTCGAAAGCAAAACCATTTCGCTAATTCGAATGGCAAAATTACATATAATAACAAATTTGGAACGCAAACCAACCGAGAATCCTCGCAGTAATCTCTAATTGATGTAATGCCACGCTCGACTCTCCAACTTACGAGATCCGTCATGGGAACGCGATTCAATATCTGAACCAACTGCAGCCATTACCAATTTCACACGGGTTTCAGACCCGTTTTGTGTACCKATCAGTMCGACAGTTCGTCTAGATTGAGATGTTCCAAAATTCACATAGAAATCGAAGCAACGCAATCTGTTCTTTATTGTGGCTGTTTCCGGTTGGTGAGATCCAGTGTGAAGTGATAAGCGTACGGCTGCTTGCAGCTCGTTTTCATGTGACAGTGGTGTAATGAGGTTTCAGATTTCTTACTACATATATATCAACACTGCTGCATTGCAGTAGCTTTGCAAATACAAGGGTCATGTCAAAATTCCTGCATAGAAAAATAGAGTTCGCAAATGAAACGTATTTTTAAAAATTGCAATAAAGTCGTTCTGTATCTTGCATATCCAAAACACGTTTCCATGTTTCAACATGTTTCAACAGTTAGAACGCATATGCTGTTGCAGGGCTTTTATCCTTCCAGGTCAATTAATCGGACTTCAGGAAATTCTCCTTTCCATTGGAGGAACACAACGAAATCTGCAGCACTCGTGTTCTTCTCGCAAACTCTTTTGACTGACACTGCTTTATGCGATCAAGCGTTATCGTGCAAGAGGATTACGCCGCTACCTTTCATATTTCTGTACACATATGGAATTATGCGTTTAAATTTTCAATAAAGAAAACAAATATATTTTTCTTTAGGTATTTGTCTATTGCTTGTTTGTCCATGCGGTATTCTTCCATTATTGTAGCCACAATAGCAGCAAAAGTGTTTAAAATGAAGTAGATAAAATTAGATGATACAAAAATCGTGCATTGTGACGTCACTTCCCAAAGACCATTTACAGACCATTTCAAGATACAGTGGTGCCACACAATACTCTAAAAGTCCTCTAGCCCTTTTAAATATTTCTTKAACTGCAATTTTGTCGACTTGTGTCTRGATTATACCCTTAGCTTAGAATCTGTTGCAGTGTGATATGTCTTTGTTGCTGTATAAAAATAAACCTCCTATTAATCTTAAGAAGTTTAAGTTAATTGGGCTAAAGTGTAGGTAAAACGAACTAAAACTACTAGAAAGGATGAAGGCACTATTTGGAATATTGTTGAATAGCAGTTAATATGTAATTATCTTCAAGTTTTGTTAGAGTATTACAACGAAAAGGGATGTAGACCTGCACCAGAAATTCATCAATTTATGGAAATGCCCATGGTAGACGTAAAACTATTTTAATCTACCAAATCAAGCAGAATATAGCAGCCACTGTTATGGTCTGTTTTCTGCACATATGTTGACTCTACCGGAAATTTTACTACCATTACTGACTGGTATACAGAAAAGTCTCTAAATAATAAGGTAGAATTGGCAAACAGAATTCTTACTTGGAGGAACATTTAGCAAAATAAACCTTTTGGCTCACAAGTCACCCCAATCTAATATAAATAAAAGCAAAGCAGTATTGCTCTATTTGCATAAATGATTAACTGTTATCCAATGTTGCTTCGAAAAAACCATGCTTGGAATATTGGAGAGATCCGTTTTAAGGCGGGCGGTATGTTTTTAGAAGAAGAAGTTTATAACAGTAATTCTTGTACCACATTTGCGTATATGACACGTGGGATAAGTAAAACCCTGTGGCACATGACTACGCTTTTCCTGAGCTTAGTAAAACATATTTTCTACCTAATATATAAAATACCGATTTTTTTATCCACTTCCGAAATGTCCTGACAGGTAAGCTCGTCGATCTATTCTTACGGTAGTTCCATATACGGCACTGATATAATATTTATCAACTGCGATCAGAGGCCCATTCTGTAGCCATAAAATTTTGACGGAACAATGGATGGCACGCTTTCCTGTTTGAACTAATAAGAATAAACACGAGTCCGAGGTGAAATTGATGTATCATCATGTCACCTGGTATGGAACTAGACGCGTGCCGAGAAGAGACGAAAATGGACCGGTCAAATGGAAAAAGTATGCCGCTGATCCATAATGAGTATGTTCAACTGCAATATATTCTACGTGAGTTCAAGCTAAGACTTTATCACTTCCAAATTGAAACAGTTTTTGATGTTTAATCGCTGGGTGACGATATCAGTTTCGCAGATACTTATACAGGTTCGTTACAAAGTATGGAATCAGCAGGATATTTCAGGTTCTGTTCGACCGATTTCTCTGAAATTCTGCATGGGCCTATGGGTAATTAAAAAGCATTTTCTGGAATTTTTTCAACTCCATATCAGCTCTCGTTTCTGAAATATGGACGCAAGTTGCATTTTTTTTTAAATAGGAAGGGCACATCATTGAAAAGGATATTTTTTTCTGATTTCAAAGTGTGAAAAAAGACTTGGGTCTTGCAAAAAACTTCGTGATAAAAACAATATTCGTTATCGCTAAGTAAGAACAAAAACTCCAGGTGTCTCCATTTTCCTCGTGACTAGTGATAATTCTCATTCACTTTGTTACTTGCAATCGTAATGCCTCGGTTAACGAACATGATCGCATCGAAATTTTGATGATGATTGATTAGAGAGATAGAGGGCGAAGTTATGCGGAAATAGTTGCATTCCACAAAGTAATTCATGGAAATCGTGAACCAATTGCCAGATCACCAGTTATTAAAACATTGTAACGTTTTGACGAAACCGGCGGTGTTAAAAATCGTCAAAACTAGGATGTCCAAAGGTTGCTACGAGTAAGGAAAGTAGCTTGAATGTCCTTTTAGATGTGCAATAAAACTCCAAGTGTTCCGTACAACAGCGCGCTGTCACTCATCATATTAGCAGAAGATATGTTCAGAAAATTAAAAAAAGAGAAGTTTCATCCTTACAAATTCACTTATTACAAGAACTGAGCGAAGATGATTTCGATCGTAGGATAGAATTTTGCGAAACTTCTATGAACATGATAGATGAAGATAGAAACATTTTAAATTGGATTATGTTTTCTGATGAAGCGATTTTTTGCCTCAATGGCAATAAGAATAGACATAATTGCAGATATTAATCGGACACAAATCCACATTGGATGTAACAAGTCCACACGCAACACCCTCAGAAAGTGAATGTCTGGTGTGGTATTATCGGTGAGCACATTATTGGGCCTTTTTTCATCGATGGAAATTTGAATGCGGTCAAGTATTTACAGCTCTTGCGCGAACTCATTATACCAGAACATATTTATCTGTTCCCTAATCGTGAAAATGCTGCGCGTGCTTCTGAACAGATATGGTTGAATGCGATATTTCCAGACAGATGGATTGGTAGGCGCGGAGCGATAGAATGCCCAGCACGTTCCCCTAATCTGACGCCGCTTGATTTCTTGCATGTAGGGGTATATGAGAAATCGTATTTATGCTGATCGGCCACATAATGCAGAAGATTTAAAAGGACGGATCAGGGCAGATATTCAGAACATACCTCCAGATATGCTACAAAGAACATTAGAAAACTTTTACTCAAGGCTGGATTACTGCCAGGACTAAATGGGGAACATTTTGAGCATCATCTGTAATGTAAATCTGAAAAACTACTGCATTTTTCACGAAATGATGTTTTTCTTTTTTTGTTACTTTTAGGGGACGCAATTCGCAATAAATTGATCAAACTGGACGAAAATTATCACCAGTCAAGGAAAATGGTAATACCTGGCTTTTTTGCCCATTTTAGCGATAAAGAAATTTGTTTTCATTCTTTTCGTTGTTAATTTAATATATTAGGTTTCGGTCTTTTAAATAAAACTTAGACAAATGATCTCCGAAAGCTTGGCATGAGATAAAAGGAGTTTTATTTAAAAGACCGAAACCTAATATATTAAATTAACATCAAAGATCAACGGTCAATAACGGTACAATTCTTTTCGTTCTTTGTCAGGCTCAAGTATAGTAATTATTGTATTTACACTCGCAACTTGCGTCCATATCTCGGAAACGAGGGCTGACACGGAGTTGAAAAGATTCCAGAAAATGTATTTCAATTACCCACAGGTCTATACACAATTTCAGAAAAATCGGTCGAACAGAACCTGAAATATCCTGCTGGTTCCATACTTTGTAGCAACCCTGTATATCTTGATATTTCAGACACACTAAACTTTTAACTCACCAAAAGAAGATCAAAACATACCTGCAACAAAAAAGAGAMAATTTTTAGTATACAATCAGTAAGTAAGCACGAACAACAAGTAAAAAWTATGTTTCAATGATTTTCTACAGTTTTCTTATCACTACATTTTTCGCTTGCKAACTAAATCAGCCTGATCCGTTGTGAGAGCAACCCGCACTGCCGTGAATTACGAAACTTCTAACTCTAATCCGAATCCGGAAAGTGATTCAACAGGAAGCTTAAATATCTAGGCTATTGTTGTAAAGATATTGCTATCTCGTTTGGGACATGAGCATACCATTATTAAAATAGATTGCTTCCGATACAGGAGCTGATAGGCTGGGTTTCTACATTATTTTCTGTCATGTCTGCGCGTATCCTTCTCAAAGTGAAAGCCATTACTTCCCTTAATATTTCCTGTTCTAGGCTTCCTGGTTATTTTTCGGATGGATCGATAGTAATTTTCAAAGGGGTAGATGACGAAGTTTACTGAGCGTTGCAGATATAATTAATTTAATTTCATTAACTCAAGATCGTCGTATTTAGGACGTTTTGAGCTTTCCAAGTTCTTATTAGACTAACCGTTTTTATGTACTTCTCAGATATGTGCAAGGACATAGGTAAATTAGAGAGTTTAAGTAGCATTTTGTGTAGATACCAGAACAAAATACGCATGCTTAATTATTGCATTACTTTGCATGCATCAATACTAAAATCCCAGTAAGACGTACTTAAGTTAATTTCAATAGCTTATGTACCATACATTTCTACGATAGCTAACCGTACTCACTGTGCGGACTGTAGGATTTTCTGCTTTAGGGAGAGCAAAACATTATTTTTTTATTGTATTAAATGCTTATTATTTAAGCCTTTGTTATGAAAGCTCATAGGCTTTTCTCTGGTAATGTGGCCCTGTTTGATGACATTTTATTGTAAATGAGAAATCTAAAGCAATACATTCGTCGAAAGTGGTGTTTTGTTGGGTATGCATCAGGCTTCTATACTTGGACCAACGCTTTTGATTATATACTCCAGTTTCCTGTGCAGTCAGTTGCTCATTTGTAACATTTATCTTTATGCTAATAATATTCAGATTTACAGCGATTTGTGTTGCCACACTACTTAATCATAAATGCCCGGAAATCTAAGGTCGAAGAACAAGTTAGAGACGGTGTAGGAGACAGATTAAACATGTCGTTGTTGATAATAAATACAAAGATTGACTGGATAAGTTTTAGTTTGAGGAGCTTGTTTTATATGTAAATGTGAAACAGTTATATGGCAGTTGCCATTACTTGCCACATAAAATAAAGATCATTAATGAGAGATTCACTGGTATTGTGTTTAAAAGCCTGGTATAAACCAAAGGTACAAAAACTTTAAAACCCATGTCTCCGACTGATTTAGCGCAGTAAGAAAAATTTACCGTCTCTAATACAAATTTAAACTTGACTGAACATGCAAAATCATAGTTTACTTCATGTTGCATGTCTATATCACGAGTTATCTCCCTTGTATCTCTAAAACAGGATCAAATTTCGCACGGATGTAGATACTCTGAATGTTCGATTCAAGGGAAGATCGTCATAATTTATAATAATGTGGATGACAGTTTATAAATCTTTGAATGCATATTTATTTCGCTTGTATTGCAGGTATAGTCAGGTTCCCCTCTAAAATGCCTGGGGCTTCTTGTTTGTTGGTCAAGGAATATTTATCTTTTGGTGTTACTTGTACTTAACGTATAAAGGCAACCGCGAATTGTCATCTGTAATCTTACTGACAAATTTCAAGCAGTAGTAAACATTATTCCTACTAACATATCGCATAAGTTTGACGCACCTCCCTAGGCAGGATACGCATAAGTAATTACCCGTCATTTTGCGGGTTTCAGAAATCAGTTCTTGTTCCTGGTAACCGGCTTCATAGAAATGGATGGAAGTTTTAGTATTACTCCTACTTACTGCTGCTCATGGTAAATATAATCAGATTTGCAATAAACAAACCAGTATTCCATGAAGCATGACAGTAAACAATCAACAAGAAACCAAAATAGTACAACAATATTGCATAATAGAAATACATGTTCGTGCTATGTTGTCTGCACCACAATCAACTACAGATAGATCTATTAGTTTGGGTCTAATGCAGACAGCATGGCATAGAACTGGTTTTGCATATATACCAAAGGCTTGGAATGATGTTAGTAGAAAAACTAGATGGCAATGCCATCTGTCAGCAATGAACTGACACTATAACAAAGCCACCTAGCGGCCTTAACGGGTACTACTTCCTAAAGGAAGTGACAGACATACACCAATCTGACAGCAGGTCCTCACGACACTTTCTGCTGACGGGCAAGAACTGCGATACATAAAAATGCATGTCTATGGTATATTGTTTGCACCGCTGCCAACTACAGATACATATATTTCGCTGTCATTACAGCTCATCAGTGCAGTTTAGTTCTAGTGCAGACAGATTAAACGTCACTTCCTTTAAGAAGTAGTACCCGTTAAGCCAGCTAGGTGGTTTTGTTATCGTGTCGGTTCATTGCTGACAGATGGCATTGCCATCTATTACTTCCACATCCAACGGATGGGAAGTATTGTATCGCAAAAAAATTTTCAAAAATTTTTATATGCTTATTCGCTTTAAAATGGTCGAAAACGCAAAAAACAAAATTTGAGCAAAACAAATTTCTTGTCTGTGTCTGTGGTTTTGTTTGTATACACGATAATTTTCGAAAGACTTAATATATGAACTTGAAATTTGGCAAACGTATAAATCCCAACTACTCAAAGCGACCTAATGTTTGTGGGATATGTAGGGTATCGGGAAGGAGGCGAAATTGGGGGGTAACTACCCTTTTGGCAAATTTTTATTTTTGTATTTTTTTCCGTTTTAGTATGTGATTAGTAGTATAACTGCCAGTATTAATCGTTCTTATAAATTTTCGGTGCAGCAAACTGTTTAGAAGATATTAGCAAAAAGGCGTCACTTAAAGAAAACGGGTTTTCCTAAATATCTCCGAATATATTTAATATATTCAAAAAATGAATATACCAACAGATAGGAAATAAAATTTCTCACAAAAAGTGTATCAGAAAATTTATCAAAAATTTTGACATTTTTGAAATATTTCCAAAAAACCTATTTTGGATCCTGCTCGTACGATTTTTTTTAAATTTTGGTATTATATAGAAAATCAAATTTCTGATTAGAAAGCACTCTTGTAATTTTTTTGTTAAGTTAATAATTTTCTAGTTATTTGGAAAAAACCGATTTAAAATTTATATATTTTTGCTAATATCACGAGGACTGTTTGTCTTAGAAAAATGCGTAGAGAGAAAAAATGCTCAAAACCTGATTACTAATCGTATAGTATAAAAAATAAAAATATAAATGTCATTTTGACAATTGGATGTGGAAGTATTGATTCAATTTGCAGCGGTTTTTTTCTACTAATATTGTTTAATGTTACATAGCTATGTTAACATAAACTGTCACAAACGTGAGACATCTCGAAGTACTTTGTAGGAGCCGATAATTGCCAACTTGAATCTAGTGCTCTACTTTGCTCAAAAAATCGAGCCAGAGTGTTTAATGATAACATATAAGTACAATACATTTTTGGGCTACATCCAAATGGTTAGCTACGACGGTTTAAATTGGGAAACGTATGGTAACAATTCTTGAGGTTCAGTACGCAGATACAAACATAGGTGCATATGCATATTTTATGCAGCATCAGCTATGTTTTGTCATTTATCTTCTGTGACTCTGTGAGTATAACGTTCGAAATGATATAATCAAAGGTATAAGCTGCATAAAGAATTCTTGCTCACGATGCTGAGATTACGCAAAGGTAATAAATACGTTTATTATTATCAAGGAAGTTCTTTGAGAGATACATGTATTAGGCTCTTAAACTGACTTTTTAATATCTTTTCTAGATAATAAGGGCAATATATTGCACTTTTAAAGAGGCATTTCATGGTGGTCACAAGACAAAATATCGTTCCGACTAAATGATCATTAGTTGACTATGATTAACAAACATACATTCGGTATCCGTTTTTTTTGCAGAAATGTACCAGAGTGCATCAACTTTGGGTAAAGTATGTATTTTTAAACCTGAAGTAGACTAGCATTGTACTGGATGGTGCACAAAGCAGCACAATTAACTGCAGTATATTAAGTAAAATTACAAAGAGGAACACCATTCCAATAATTTTCATGACTTTTTTTATGCCGCATATCAATAATAATTTTGATTAATTTTACCTAATTTTTAAATGACTTTTTTCTTCTTGACTAAAACTGACACTAAAGCTTTTTAACTTGTATATTGTGTCCGAAGATATTAACAAAAACGCATCTTTTTGTATTTAAAAAAGTAATGCGCTCTCTTAACTAGACTTGAAGCAACTTTTTGATGGGTCCATTATTAGGGCACTTCTTTGATCCGTCTAATATGAAATTATCAGAAAAATTCTATTTAAGAATTAAGAAAACATGACTATAGGTTTCTTATTTTTTTGTGGGAAACATACTGGATTTTAGATACACCGGAAAGAACTCTTTCTCACCCTAGCATCGTATGACAGCTCTATCTCGTTTGCGCTCTTTCGTTAAAAAAATAACTTTATTTACTATACTTTGACAGGACACACTGTTTATGTATGAGTGCTAACAATTCTCATCCTTGAGTTGATTTCCACGTGATTATCCCCACTCGCGACGCTCTAATAGTGCCTCAAATGAAGCTGTTCCCAACCCCACGACAAAAAACGCGCGCAATACTCTTTTTCGCCTTTGTCGCGACGGAAGACGCACCGATATCAACATCCTGCCTGCACGAAGCCATAATTATTCCTGCGACAAAAACCAAAGAAAACCTTACAACTAATAATGAAATATCTATAATGGTTTCCTGTTGGGCATGTGTCGCGGTTAACCACAACAAATACCTAACCATAATGGCAAAGCAGCAGCTGCGCTATACGAACGGGTGAGCTTTTATACGAACTTCAATGAGCGAGTATTATGCCATTAGATCTATCTTTTCACGGGCATGAATAAAGGAGAAGCGGTTTATAAAGATGCTTTTGTGGTGCAGTTAGAACCATGACATCATGCATGATTATTTTCGACCATGCCGAAGAATAAAAGAATGATCTGATACTCGCTGCGTCATAACTTTTAAGTTTTGGCTCTTGTGTAGTAGCATAATCATTTAAAGGAATCCAGACGATGGTCCGGAATAGGGAAGAAAACACAGGGTGTACAAGAAGAATGCTATATTTAAAGACGTAATAGTGAGGACCAAAATTACCACAAAAGTCTTAAGCAACGTGAGGCCGTAAAATAATGGTTTCGCTGATGATATATTTCTTTCTTCGAACATTTATTTCCTATCATTTATTATTTACAAACAAATAAATAAAGCTACTAGCAAAAGCACAAGAAAATAAAGTTACATAAGAAAACTCAAGTGCCTTTCTTCCGTTTCCAAGCACGCGTGACATCTTTGGGGGCATAATATTTGAACTTATTTCCTTCATTGGCTCGGATTTTTGCATTTTTTATAAATTCATAGCTGCGGCTCCCCGAAGCTATTTTCACAGTCGTACCATACACTGTTCTCAAATATCTCCAACAAGAAGTCATCAACACGCTGATACAGCGGGCAAAGCTAGTCAGCGAACCAGACCACCTAGAAAAGGAATTAGAACATCTACGCAGAGCACTACAGAAGAACGGATATCCTAAGGCACAGATTGAGAAGGCTATCAACAAGCAACCATGGAGGAAGGAACCAGAGAAGAACATCGCTGCAGCATACCTGCCCTACGTCAATGGATGTACAGATAAGATCGGACGGCTGCTGAGAAAACATCATATAAACACCATCTTCACCGTCCCGAGAAAGATAGCTAACGCCTTTCCGAAATATCGTTCGACGACTGAGGAGCTACAAACACAAGGTGTGTACAGCATCCCATGCAGCTGTGGGAAGGTTTACATCGGCCAAACCGGAAGGCACRTCAGCACGAGAATCAAGGAGCACATGAGGGGCGCCAGAGACCGGCAAGGTGATAGGTCGGCTGTATCAGAACATCGAATGGAGACTGGCCACATCATCAAATTCGAGGAAGCACAAATGCTGTCGAGGGAAGCGAGATTCTGGCCGAGACGGTACAAGGAAGCCATCGAAATCCAGAAGAACCCGCACAATTACAACCGAGACCGGGGCATCGACCTACCTGGAATCTGGAAACCGGTCATGCGTAACAACGCCCACGCGTCAGTGACCCGGACGAGTATAAATACCCGAGCAGGCTAGGACACTTCAGTTTCAGAGCTACTTCTGAGGAAGACACCGACATGAGTGTCGAAACGTCAAGGTCTAATAACCAACGTGGGAACCAGCCCGGAAAACAACACGTCATCGACAACAACCACGGAAGCCTTCAAACCAAAATATCTCCAATCTAGGATGTTTAAGTCTGTTGAATGGATCTAAAGGTGCATTCATTGTGAAACATTCTGAATCAATTAGCTTGGAAACAAGCTGATTGAACGTACGTGGTTTGTCTCACTTGATTTATCAGCTAACGATCGTTTCGACCCCACCGTCATTGTCAAAGAGATAACAGCTTTATACTGAAGCCGAAACGATCTTCAGAGTTATCCAATGATAAATGAAATCACACAAAGCAAATGCTCTTTGTAAGAGATCCTTCCGCATGGAGATGTTTTTATAATTGGAAATCTCAGAAAAGACAATGGTTGCAAAGGAAGTAGCAAAGCTTCCACAAAAGGGCCCTGTCTTGTCTAGAGTTACAAACTAGGTATGGAAGATGAAGAGTTACCAGAACCATTTGAAACAAAGAAGCTGAAATTGTTAACAAATTAGTCATCCCAGATGGGTTCAAAGAACAAACTCTGAAAAGGCTACACTGCATAAATCCAAGAATCGTTAAAATCAAATTACTGACCGGGTCTTCTGTTTAGTAGCACACTTGGACCGTGACAATAACAGTCAGGTCTAAATGTCTTGAGATGAAGCTAATTCCAACACTTCAGCAGAAGCTGCAGGTAGGTCACATCGAGGCTTACAAAGGTTTTCGTTAATAGGGGAGCGTTCAGTTGGAATTAGTTCTATCAGTTTGCATGAGCCAATAGTATTTTCCGTATAGCAGGGGCTTTGCATAGCTCCTCCCTAAAAGGTCATGCAGACGACCGGTATACTCAGCTACAGAGAACCTGATAAAATGGGTAAAAAGCAACTATAATTTGAAACTTGTTAGATAAGTTCTTCCTACACAAACATACATATCCTCTTGTAGTTACTGGCCTAAGTGCTGCTTAATTATTAAGAAAGAGACAATTACGAACTTAATTATACCATTTACATCGGATAAAACTGACTGTGGCCCTGGGCTCAGATGATTCTAGACAAGTTAATCAGTTTTTATGAGAAATTGTGGTGTGGAACCTACGCGGACGCCAGTTAGAATCTTTATATAAATAGGAGCAGCGCCACAAATAGCAACAACCACCAACAATAAATGGCCACAGTTCTAAAAGACATGTTAACCAAATCTGGTTACAAACTAAAAATGTAATGCTAGATATAAGAATGGAATCGCGAAAAGCACAGCTTACTCACTGTCCAGAGACTTCCAGAGCGCAAGAAATGGATCAATCAATGAGACGACCAGCTAGAGTACCATGCCACCTGGATAAATATTTTACCTAGTGGAAGGAAGGATAACTAGTGTACCTGCATTGCGCATGGCGTTTAGAAATAGTTTTTCTTTTCTCTTTCAGTATTGTTGTTCTTGAGATTCCTGTATATTATTATATAGGTGGTGGTTTGATTTGTTGTGTTCTCAGAAGTAATAGCGCATTCAAATTGAATACACTTAAATCTAATTAAAATTACATTACAATATATAAAAAGATAGCAGTTCGTATTATTTTCAGGTATTCGCTGGAGAATATCCACATACAAAGAGCCTTTTGTTGCACTAAGTGAAATATGATAATTAGTATATGATTACGAGGATCATTCCCAGCGGCGTTTTGTTGAAAACCGCCTACTTTACAACTAGTAGCATGTAGTGGCAGCAGAGATAAGGAAAGTAATTGAATCGGCGTTTTATCTACATTATGAGCCGTTTGATTACATTACCTATTGAAGTCAGGTAAATTTGCGTTAAGTGATTTTTCACATAGCTCGCGGGTTTTATCTTGTATAGTACTTTCCTTTCACGGATAAACTGAGCTTTTCCTAGTTAGTTATTCGAACTAAACAGGGCGGACCAGCGATCTGCGTTCACTTGATTTACTTAAAGAACCACTCAGACGTTCTGGATTGCAGGATGTCGTTGATTTTAATACAGTGATCATTTAAATGACTTATTCAGTGATTGATATCGCAAGAAATTGCTTGCAAGTGGTTTTCGATAAACGAGCTTATAAGAGAATACTCATCAAACAAATGACTAGGTCAAGCTTAATGTACTGCTGGCTGTCCAAAAATTTCCACCAAGCAACTACCCAGTAAATACAAAATTATATGATCTTGAGTAATAAGAATTCTCAAATAACCCTCTATAAATTGACTGAAAACGATACTGTTGAAAACTGCCTTTATGCAAGGAGAACTTCCTGCTGCATAATAAATCAACGTTTATTGTCATAATCGCACAAAGGAGAATCCACACTGGATAAAGAAAGGCCACATTTAACACCCAGACTCTGTCAATGACTTTTTTAATATTCTTTATAGAAAATTTTAATTAAACGTGATTCGAGATTCTTGATGGAAGAACTAGTTGGGAATCTAGCTATTCTATTTCCTTGTTCTACAGAATATAGTTTCAATAAGGTGGTGTGCCTCCCAAATTTGTAACATCACTACTACTTTTCATTGGGTTAGTTAGACTTGTACTGTAGACTGGATATGTGACATCTATGGTCGTAAATTTTACATCTAATTTTTTTCGCACTTTTATGATACAAGTGATTATTTCTTTGGGCCACATTGCCATGTTCGCACACCAGATGCTAACCCAGATACTGAAGATATGCAAAGCACGTATCCACAAAAAAGAATCCAATAGCGGCATATACCCGCTGACCGGTGGAACGAGGGGTCACTTAAGTATGTGCGATGAGTCGCTAAGTGTGGACAACGCTATTTGCATGACAAAAAGCCGTACAGGGATTCCGCTGACCGGCTTGTTTTTATAATAACTTCCTAATAGAGCTTATGTTGATGAAGCGGTGAGAAATTGTTGACGATCTTCATTGACACGTTAGGGAATTGCAACTAATCGAGAACAGAACCAGCCTACTTTAAAAACAATACTCGTATTATGTGACATTGTTTTAAGGAAATTTTCTCTTCTGATAGGTCGTTTTTGCTTTATAGGGTGGATTTTAAGGAATAGGTTAAATGCGATATAATATAATTTATTTGCGAATCGTTGCTCAAAATTAAGTTTAAGCAATTGATTGTCAAACTTGAAAACTATTTATTTTATAGAAAAAAGTTTATCATTTGGAGGGGGACATCATACTACATGTACAAGGTCCATATTCGCTCTTAGAAGTGTCATCAATATCTTTTTTAATGATGCACCCTGCTTATTGTTTCATGTTTGATTGCCTTTTGTTCTCAGGCTGGCCGTCTTGACGTTTTTAACGTTTTGTGAAGAAAATGACATTTGCAGTGTTTGCGAAAATATCTTTGCAAGTAATAAGACAACACTTTGCGCTGGTAAACAGATAAAGTATTATGCTATTTAAAAATTTAAAAATGAATATTAAGTTTCGAATTATCGTAAAAAGGTAGCACTGTCAACCTGGATAAAACGTGGATAACTTGTACACTATAAACATCATTTAGTATTCTTGTGTGTTAAGCTAGTTTTTTTAAGAATATATAATTTCATTAATAATGCTATTGCCTGCAAACAATGGTAACAGTTGACAGTTATCTATAGATAAAAAACATTATTTATTGAATCTGGACTACTCTAGGCTACTAAGTTTAACAAGTGAAGATAAACTTATTGCTGTTGCATATACTTGTCAGTTTTCATTGTTTACCAGATACTGTACATACCTTTGAAGAAGTTTACGATGGTCTAAAAAGCCGATATGTTTATCATTTATGGTGAAGCAGGAAAAAGTGAATCTTGCTACTAATTCATACACAAAAATATTTCCTCCATCACGCGTAACATTTTATTGGGTTGTGAAACAATTTTAGGAATCTGGAGAAATATAAGAGAAAAAAAGGCGACGAAAGAAAACAATAACTAGTGATACCAACATTTCTAAACAATATTATATCAACATAAATGGAGATTTTAAAAACCGAACTGCATTTTGTCAGTGGTCTGCAGAAGAAATGCATATTGACCTTCTCCACGTATTATTTGCTAACGAAAGTGGATTCTTAAACAATGACCAGGTTAATCGGTATAATATGCGTTATTGGTCAATAAAAAATCGTTACTGGTTATGTCAAGTGAATTATCAACAACCTTGGACAATTTATGTGTGGTGATAATATCTATAAAAGACTTTTAGTTCCGAATTACCATTACTACTGAAAGATTTGAGTTTACAAAGGAGACAGTCTAAGTGGTTTTAACTTAATGGATGTCCAGCTCATTATTCACAAGATGCAAGACAAATATGAAATAGAGACTATAACAATAAATTGATAGGAAGAGAAGGCCCTATAAATTGGCCACCTTGGTCTCCAGTGTGTCTGGATTTTTTAAGGGGATAAAGTAAAGAGAGGGTTCAGATAATATACCTGGAATGAAAAACAACTTGAACATTGATTGATAACCTATCCGTGACTTTTTTCTTCATTATTTGTAAGGCATAACCTACATACACTCTAAATTGTGAAGGTGAACTGTACTTCAGGCTGAATAATAAATAGTAAGGGCTGCACTGACCTACTGAGCAATAACCCACAAAGAAATATGGAATGCTAAGTAAAAGATCTCTCGCAAGATACTGTTAGTAGTTATAAATTATGATGACTGTAGATCGATATGCGAGCACTAGTCATTACTTTAAATGCTTTCCCCACTTCCATAACAACTGAAATTGTATTGCGTGTTTTGTTTGTATTACCTGTAGGTGTAATAAGTTTCCTTAGATCTAATATTGTTCTTGCTCCTTTATATTTTCCTATAAATACCTTCGGTGCCTCGCTTGTTTCAAAATTTTGCCATACCTTTTCAATTAAACTAAAACAGCGGAAATAATGCAGCTAATGACCACTAAACAAGGTTTCTGCCTAATAATACGTTTTTAATGCACCCAGTGCGTGTACAGCGCTCTTTAAGAGGGTGAGCAACGCTTCCTGCTAGGGAGGTACCCATTTTTCTGGTGGTGCGATAACGTTGACGTTGATACTAATGCATGTTGACTAAATACCATTAACCACCCTTCATTCAGTGCAGTTGGAATATCTTTGTGTGTTATTGAAAGCTAAAGACTGAATTCGTCATACAAGAATCAGTTAATTAATGAAGAATGCTGTCCTTTTTGACAAACGCTTAAACAAGGCATATTTATTGTGACCAAAAATGAAAATAACCAAAACTCTGCTCTGTCATGTAATTTCTACATAGATGCTATTGCTCTAACGATGTGTTGAATTCATCTATGCTGAACTGACTATTAAACAAAGCTTAATTCTTAAGCCTTGACAGTTTATATCTCTTCCTAAAATTTCCCGTTTTAACAAGAACGCATTCGCTTAACCTAATTGGGTATTTGCTATGTATTTATATTTTATTAAATTGCATATTAATAGGTAGCATATAATCCACAAAACAGCCGTGACAGCTTATAAATTCGAAAAAATGGATCCTAAGGTGTATTTTTAATATTAAAAATGTGAATAGTTAAAGGGACCACTAAAACGCGAACATATTGGCCGTGACGTCAGGTGTCTTATAAATGGTCGCGTGTTTACATCTGGGGCAGCGCGTCACACGTCAGTTTCAGCCCGTCAATTTAGCAGTTTTTGTTAGCGTTCATTTTGTGACAAGCGAATTAAAATACGCCAAGAAAAAGTGAAATACTTATGAATTATGACTTCTGAAGGCATGTTCATTGTTATGGAAGTTGTGTACAGCGATGAGCGGTTCAACGCGTCGGAGATGAGGAACGTAAAAACAACAGCATAAGTGAACTTTTTATCAAATTAACTTAGCATTTTTAATTTGATCACAGTGGGTTATTAGAAACATACTATTTATAAACATAAAAATGTAAGAATCAAAAATGTACCCTAAATAATAATAATAATAAATATAAATTGCCATTTATTTTCAGGGCTCTTGCGGCTCGTTCCCAGTCTGGCTAACAGTCGAACGTATGGGGAACAACGTCGTTCTTTATTATAGCATTTCCCTCTATCAACTTAAAACGCATATAATTTTTCACATCCTCTTCAAGCTATAACACAATGGAAACTGAATGGTAAACACTTATAACCCCAAAAAGAATTATAAAACTTATTTTGTTTTCCGTACATAATAGATGCTTGTAAAACTACACAAATCACTTTTTGGTGCGACCTCTTACACCGTCCTTTCAATAAACACCACACGAAAGTTTTTCCAATACAAGAATGATACTACACCATTAAACAGCACGCTCCTCGGTAATGTTTACATGACACTTGACGTCACGAGTTGAATAACCTTGGATAGAAGCGTTTTGGCGGTGACTCCTAAGATTCGAATTTCAGACCTGAAATTCTCTGCTTACAAATATTTTTTTTTGTTTTTTTAACATGGCGTACGATATATATGCACTTCATCATTTTACGTAATTTTTAAAAAAAGTGATAATACCCAATTGTTGCTTAATCATACGAATTTTTTCAAATTTACAAACCTACCTTACTCTGATCTCAGTTCAACATATGTACTTCATTTATCAAAAACTTTTTCGCATTAATGGCTCAAGTTATGTCCTTACAAGGCTATTCTTTTCAATAGGAATGTGGTCAGATCTGGCATGTATTTGATATCTGTCTATGTGTGTTGGTTTTCTGTAAACTTTATTTCTTAACTGACCAGTGCTTTCATTGTAGATTTTGATATAAATCATCATTTACATACGAGTAACATATAATTGCCAACATTTAGGTTTAAATTAAAAAACTGGTAATCCAGTTTGCCACTAAAGGACATAGAGATTTACAAAAGTTTAACCTTGCGTTTGGAGAATCGATTACGTTAATTAATACATGTTGAACCAAGCAAATGAGTTTTAGTTGGCAATGCACTATCATTGACTATATGTAGAGTGTGTCGAATAATTCTTTAGAAATTTTGGAAGAATAGAAATATCTGTAAGGATCCTTCAGAATAAGAAGAAGATTTAGACAAATCAATTTTCGACAATAATCCTGCATCACTATTTATGCCTTTTTCAACACTACACTTGGAATGGTATCAGGCTTGTTTGAACTGGAACGTAGGGTAGATCTTCATTTGCTTCAGTGATGAGTCGAAATTCAGCTTAGAATGGAACACCGACAGTAGATCGCCCTTAGTATTCATTATGGGTAGTTTACTTACTTCTTTCAATAGAGATCAGTAACAAAGTGTTCAAAAAGGCTTACCACAAGAAGACATCGAGCACTTGTTGTAAGTTTTAGTTGTTCAATTTGAACCAAATTTTAAACCTATGTCCTGGCATAAAGATTCAATACAAAAACATCTTGTCATCGCATTACTTTTGGACTTCGGTATAATTACGTGGGTCGTTGGTTTTCTTGCATCAATTAACTTAGATATATCGTGTCAATTAAAACGCTATGGTCGATTACTTTCAAAAAAACATTTACCAAAATGTAGGACGAAAAACGTAAACAGAAAGCCTTTCTAAATTACACATGTGGAACATCCAAGGTACTGATTTATGCTTGCGCTTTTATTCAAATCACGCAGATATCTGTATCAATTAAGCGCCGTTTACCATTAAATTAATAGCCGACGTCGCTTCCTGAAAGAAACCATTCTTGAAACATCGCATTATAATGAATCCACACAAGAAGGAGGCTAATTAATTACTAACAGTGGATAAGCACTATTTAATACCACAGACACGAAAAAGTGCTCGGTCCGATGAAACTGTTATTTACCAACGTCCGCCTTTCGCCGTAGACGTCGTTCAGACGGCATAATCGACGGAMGGAATCGATTTCATCGGAATAAAACGCCACTTAAACCGATCGCGAAATCTTTCGCTCCTATTATTTTTGGGCTCGCATTAATTGATTCGAGAGGCGCTTTACAACTGGTTGTTTTTTCTTAATTAAGGTTCTGGTAAAAGTGATGTCTGAGCTGTTGTAATCTAGAAAGGCTGTAGAAACAATTTAGGTATACAGTATACAGCATTTATTTAGGATTTATACTTTTGTAGTTAGACTGGATTTCATTTTGCTTTAGGATTTTGTGCTTTGTTAATTGTTTTAGAAAACGTTTTCACACTCTTTTTAGTGGCGTAATGCATACATATTTTTCTGCTATTACTACCATTATTTGCATTTGAAGCTTTTATAAAAGTTGTGGTTGTCTAGGGTAAATTGCAGCAATATACAGGGTGGCCCACCGAAAGCGTGTGTCATCCTAAAAATTCTTTCAAACTTGTCAGTGATACCTCATTAGAAGGGGCTTGTCATTTCCCTACAGTGCTGCTTAGTTTTTGAAAATCGATCCAATCTTTTAGAAAATATGGAGCGTTGAAACTCCACCAACAATGTGTGATAAAAAGTCGATTCAATTTTACTTTCAAATTTATCGTATTATTGAAATAAATTCCTTCAAATGAATTTGCTGTTTTTGCCGATTGGCAAAAATTATCAAGTTTCTTTCTTCACGTTTAAATTAGGTCAAGTAGTTGCTACATATCCGTCGTGGTTAAAGTGTTTAAAAATTGTTGACCTTAAAATTTATCATTATGGTGTATTCATTTACAAAAAGAGTGCAAATTATTGAGCTTTTTCGCGCAGTTGGTTAAACGGCATCCTAACAAACATACCAGTGGAGAAATTTTTCACGAATTGATGACAAAATTTCGAGAAAGAGAGTGCGGCTCATAAAAAGAGGCAGCTTGAAAATCGGGTACCAAATGAAGCTAAGGAGATACCAGTATTGAGGTAAGTTGCAGTGTACAGTACGCTAAGTACTAGTGTCCAACGGGTATTAAAAAATGCAATTTCCATCCTTATAAAATTTGCTTAGTGGAAAAACTAACTGAAGACGACTTTAATTGTCGCTTGCAATTTTGTGAAGTTATGAGTGAGTGAGCGTTAAACAATAGTAATTTCCTATTTAATTTTAATGTGTGTTTTTCAAACGAGTTTTCCTTCTTCTTAAATGGTTTAGTGAATCGCCACAATTGGGTATTATCACTTTTTTTGAAAATTACATAAAATGAATCTTGAAGTGCATATATATCGTACGCCATGTTAAAAAAACAAAAAAAATATTTGTAGGTAGAGAATTTCAAGTCTAAAATTCGAATTTTAGGAGTCACCGCCAAAACGCTTCTATCCAAGGTGATTCAACTCGTGACGTCAAGTGTCATGTAAACATTACCGAGGAGCGTGCTGTTTAATGGTATAGTATCATTCTTGTACTGAAAAAGCTTTTGTGTGGTGTTTATTGAAAGGACGGTGTAAGAGGTCGCACCAAAAAGTGATTTGTGTAGTTTTACAAGCATCTATTATGTATGGAAAACAAAACAAGTGTTGTTTTGTACATGGTTATAAAAGTACTTCAGTCAGTACAGCTACAAAATTTTTGTAACCGTTCCTCGAGATTATCAACGTATGTAAAACTTGTTTAAGGCCCCTAGACGTGATATGCCGAAATCGCAAAGTTTGTTTTTCTGTTGTGAAGATCATCTTAATTCTAATTGTAAGTTTTATTATTCTTTTTGGGGTTATAAGTTCAGTTTTCATTTTATTATAGCTTGAAGAGGATATGAAAAATTATATGCGTTTTAAGTTGATAGAGGGAAATGTTATAATAAAGAACGACGTTGTCCCCCATATATTCGACTGTTAGCCAGACCGGAAACGAGCCGCAAGAGCCCCGAAAATAAATGGCAATTTATATTTATTCTGACCTCTAAAGTAAATGTCAAGTTTGGGGTACATTTTTGATTCTTACATTTTTATATTTACAAATAGTATGTTTCCAATAACCCACTGTGATCAAACTATCAATGCTACGTTAATTTGATAAAAAGTTCACTTATGCTGTTGCTTTTACGTTCCTCATCTCCGTCACCTTGCACCGCTCGTCGCTGTACACAAAATTCCATAACAATGAACATGCCTCATAACTCTTAAGTATTTCACTTTTTCTTGGCGTATTTTAATTCGCTTGTCATAAAATGAACGCAAACAACAAACTGATAAATTGACGGGTTGAGGCTGACGCGTGACGCGCTGACCCCAGATGTAAACAAGCGGCCATTTACAAGACACCTGACGTCACGGTCAATATGTTCGCGTTTTGGCGGTCCCTTTAAATATTCACATTTTTAATATTAAAAATACACCTTGCCATCAATCTTTTCGAATTTGTAAGCTGTCACAGCTGTTTTGTGGATTAGATGCTACCTATTAATATGCAATTTATTAAAATATAAATACATGGCAAATACCCAATTGCCGTTACTGCGCTGACACCAATCCAAGTGTGTGGGTTGGTATTTTTGGAAATTCCATTCTAGAACCTTTTTTCCTCTTGGCAATTTAACAGACGATATGTACTTGGATATACTACAAAATGCCATCGATCCAGCTCTAACAAACATCATTGAGAACGACCCTGCATAAAATGAACACGCAGGAACTGATTTTCCAACAAAAATGTGCGCAATTATTTAAATGACAAGTTTCTAGGACAATGGATAGGACGACGGGGCCCAATTGAATGGCCACCTCGGTTATCCGACTTAAGTCCTTTAGATTTTTTTGTGGGGACACATAAAACCAAACAACCAAAACACCATCAGACACATTAGAAGAGCTGTAAAGGAGAATTATTAATGTATGTCGGAGAATTACACCGTAAATGCTCCAGAATGTACTACAACGGTTTGAAAATAACTTGTACTACTGTATGCACGTTGGTGGACACAGTGGACAGCAATTCGAGCATTTACTTTGACTAATAAATAAGAAAGTGAAATTCAATCGATTTTTGCATTTTCGTCATACATTATTGTGAAAGCTTCAACGCTCCATATTTTCTAGAAGAGTGGATCCATTTTCAAAAACTAAGCAGCATTGTATAGGGAATGACAAGCCTCTTCTAGTGAGGTATCACTTGACTCCTTCCTATTTGAAAAAAAATTGTGGGAAGACACCACTACTTAGGCGGTTGAAGGTTTTACTATGCTATTTGCGTCAAAATGTGTCTCCCTGACAAACAAACTTGACGAGTCTTTGTATTTGCTGAAAAGTTCTTTACCACCCTGCAATGCCTTGCAGTACCTTGTATAAAACACGTCCTCTTCTTAATTTTTTATATGACGCAAGCTTTAATGCGCTTAGGATAAATTTCAATAGAAAAGTAATTTATTTGAATTATTTACAACATAACCTGCGTCCCTGTGTACTATGTGAATGATTCTCATGGGCTTGGTTTCTATTACTCCGATTATCGATCTTTATTTGTAGTGAAAGACGGAAGACCAATAAAACGAAATAATGCAATTCTCCGGTAGCAGTCAAGTTCACCGTCTGAAGTAGGTTCAAGGTGGCAGCTTTTTCCTACTTTCAACACCTTGTACCCGTTTACCCGATTCTTTGTGTCAATAGTGTCACACGTTATTATAATAGATTTTTTGCATACTCATTTCGTTCGCGTGTCTTTCCTTTCACCAATGGGATAGTTGTTTTTATCTACATAAAATGTAAGTAAACATTAGCGCCTTCATTATTAATGATACTATCGTTTTTATAAACCGCAACCGTTTATAAATGGGATTATTTTGAATACATTAATATGTAACAAATAGTAGTAACCTCAATATCTGATTCATTTAGTTGAGGACAGATGTTTCTCGAAGTGTTGCCTAGCTGTTTGTTTATTTTTGCTTCCAGAATTTACTAAAAATATAAAAAGCAACTCCTTTATACCATGTATTCCTTGAAGGCAGGAGCTGTGGTTGGATTTGTGTGTGTAATTTATGTGAAGAATATATTTTATACCCTGAAAAAAACGTCCCATCGAAGTAGAAACGTCACTAAAAAGATAGTTATAGTAACAGTTTTGTTCAGCCCGAAAATAAAAAATCTAGAATTGACTTAAAACTACTACCTGCGTGTAAATTACAACATAGATAATACATTTATGTTCTGTGTGGTACTCGTGCCAAAATTTGCCTGTCTTTACGAGGTGTCGATCTATCTTTTAACGATAGATTACTATAACTATTCTATTTTCTTAAAAAAATGCTAACGTAAAATGCGGCAATTGGAAAGCTATTTAGACGAATTTGGTATTAATCTTTATCAACTTAAATACGTTAGTTACCTTGAGCATTTCGTGCACATTATTATAATTTTTTACTCCATATAATTTAAATAAATATCTTAAGAGTTATCGCAAAAAAATAACGAACGCGAACGCGATTATCCCTGCTGTCGAACGTTCTCCTACAGTAAACAGACTTTTAGAGCGAATTGAGGTGACGACTGGAAGGTATTTATTCTAGCTTTAATATGATCTACTACCCGTACGAAGCAGGGAGCGTTTGGTAGTTTACAATAAGTCATTTAACTTATTGTGTCAAAATTTATAACAAATTATTTCAGCAAACGGCGTATCTGAGGATCATTTTATTATGTGTAAATACACGGTGTCTCTCGCAAAAAAGATAAATCGCTTGTACTCGAAATATAGATGTTGGCTCTAAACTTAAATTGTGAACTTAAGCCTAGTGGTTGGTGTTTTTCCGTAAAGATCCTCCACCTATAATTAGTGATTAACCCTCAAATACGAAGTTGAATTGAGGTTACTATAATTGTTGTAATGCATCTGGTCATTTTTGGATATGCGATGAAATATCCCAAAACAGGAATCTCACCATTCTCATTATTAACAAAAGGCTTATTTCTTTGCACTGTTACCTTGACAGATCCATAGCTCTTAATATTATCTATTAATATTTAACAGTACATCGTGATGGCTTCTGTTTTTGCGGATATCGAACTGGAAATGTATTACATGTTCTTTATATAATTTATTGCATTCTCAATAAATAATAAATAAATTTAAATAATCTTGATTTGTATAATTTAAACGCCTGGGTATGATTAAAAATGATTCTTAAAAAATAAGCGACAGCTTCATACATACGTTTGATTGTTGTCAACGATGTCATAGAGTAAGTGTAAAAGTAACTGAATGCAGAAAAATTCCATATAAAGATATTAAATTGGCAATATTTCGAAAACTACAAACTCTTAGAACAGACAGTTTTACACAAACTTACCCATATTTATAATTGTAAATAAGATAAAATGATAAAATTTGACGGTTTCCATTGGAAAAAAATTGATTTATGGCTCATTTCTCAACATTATTTTTAATCGTATTCTCTGAAGACCCTGTATTCATGGTTACCAAAATATTATAAAAAATCTATTAGGCTTTTTCCAAAAAAGAATCCCACCTAAATTAAATAATGAATCCTTCCGTATAGGAGAAATTGAGTTATGTTTAGGCCTGAGTCATTTTTTCAAATACAAGTGTAAATATGTCTTAACAGAATATTCTTTTAACAAAAAAAAATACTCTTCAATTAGCAATTTTTTCTTGTAATAAAATTTTGCTGACAAAAAATTTAATCAAATTTTGTTCGGTGTTACTGAAACCAGTAAACAGTTTAAAACATATTTTCTATTTATTATATTGTGCCATCGGCATCTTTAATCTAGCTTATACAGGAAATATTGACCCACGTCTGGGATATTTGTCAAGCCACTGCGATCAATTCACAAAAAGCTCAAACCCTAGACCAGTAGGTAGGTCATTAGCAGACAACGGAGTCGAATTATACAGTAAAAGAACATTCCAGCAGGTCTCATTTTCCGATACCCTTGATCCACAATGTAAACAGACAGTGTCTCTATAACGGTAGATAAATAACAGCAGCAGACGTGCCATCACATCCTGTGCGATTGGCACGAACTTTTTCAGGCGCACGCTACGTGTGAGTTCTCTAGGTGACAGGTGCATTTGGTTACTTACGGGTCACGTGCAAGACACGCGAAGGAACATCCTGTTTCGAATTTTCGGATTAAACGGTTGTGCGGCTGCAGTCAGTCCGATAAAAATTATACTAAAGTGACAAATTTAATTTAGAATAATAGTTATTCATTATATGAGGGAATGAAGACTTTAATTCACTCGAAGCGCTCCTAAAAATTAGTCAATTCCGACTGAAGTCCAAAAACCAGCATTACGTCTGTTACCAGCGAAAAGCAAAAGTGTATGTATACGAGAACGAATTGGTGAATTTTAACAACTGGCGAAAAATATTACATAGGAGAAGGAGCTAGAGAAGTGGAGCTACTATCCTACTTTTTCAATGTGAAGAAACGGTTTGCTGTCTCTTCAATGTAGACAAAGTATTCGATGCTAAAATCAATATTAATAATGAAATACTTTGAATTATGATAAACTTACTTCATATTTGAGAGCCGGATCAAGAAATTGTAAAGCAAAGAAGGCAAATACGCAGGACAGAAGCAAAATCGAAGAATTAATAAAAAGCACAGGATGAGGAATATTTATAGCAGTGGTTCCCAAACTTATTTGGTCTACCACCCCCTTTCCAAAAAAGGACAACTCATCGCCTCCTGGAAATTACTCCTTTAATTTTAACAACAATTACACAGAAATATTAGTATTAATTTAGTAAAATATAGTAAATAAAGGTGTAAATTAGAAAAACTGGAATGCATGTCTATGCTGTTCTGTCTGCACCGCAACCAACTGCAGACAGATATATTTCGCTGGCATTACAGCTCATCAGTGCAGTAATTCCCATTATGGCAGCTAGGTGGCTTTATCATCATGTCAGTGTAATGCTGACAGATGGCATTGCCATCTAATTTCTTACTTCCGTAGAAACATTGAAGTTTGAATTTTGAAACTATTTATTGAACTCATCTTAATGAAAAGAATGAACCTGGTGTGCTGCTACCAATTTAAAAATTCAGTGGCTCCGCATGAACAGTAGCAGTGCGCGATTGCACATATCTCAATGCAAGTGGGGGAGTATACGGGAACCCAGCCAACATCCAACATTGTTCAAAGAAAAATTAAGCGTTATGGACGGAATACATAAATCAATTTTTTTAAATCTTTATTTTATGCTTTCACCCTTACAATTATTCATCACCCCCAAATGCACCTGTGGCTATGGCCGTCCCCTAGATGGCTGCAACACCCACCAGAGGGCGGTAGCGCCCACCTTGAAAATCAATGATTTACAACTTAAGGTAGATAATGCACCATAATATTATTTTAATTTTTATATTTATATTTTTAATTTGAACTCTTTTTGCTTTTTCACTTGTCGATGCAATTAATTAACTTCTTTTGATATCAGCCATTTCCAGGACAAAGGCAGTTACTTAGATCTTAGACGAAGCTTTTCCAGTCAATGCTGTGCAAAACAAATCAATTTGTGACCTAAAACTGCCGGTGGGAGATTTTTTTGCGATATCTGGCTGGAAAATGTACTGAACATGTATAGTCGTCAATACAATTTCGAAAACCTTTTCAAAAGTGGCTTCATTTCTTGAACTCCTTGCTCCAGAAGGTTATACCAGATACGGAATGAGGCGTTCTTTGGCAACATTATTACCAATACTTGGACCAATATTATCACATCAGGCGTTACGGTACTTGGAAATCAACTATGGCAGTGGATAATTATATTGAAGAATCACTCTCGAGCAAGATGGCAAAATCCAGATCCAACCCAATGACAGGAAACTGTGAGCCCGTCCAGTTCTTCAAAAAACGTTGAATATTTGAATAATCCCGGTCAAAATGATAATATCGTTCTTGAGATAATTGGTAATTTTAATATTTATAATTATATTAATCAAAATGCTATATAATCGAGTGTTAGTCCGCTAGTGTATTACAAGACCTCCAATCCATGAAGCCATTATTATTAAAAATGTGTAGTAGGTATTAAATTTTGATAGCTATTTAATACTATAACCTATGTAAATGAATTGTTCTAAATGTGATGCTTTCTATTCAGATGATAATTATCTAAGAGAAACCGTTCCTAGCGCACTTTTACAATTTTTTCAAGACATGAGGAAACGGTAAATATAACGTGGTTTACAAATTTCTTGCTTACGCTCAGGTGCGTATTCATGATGCCAAAGTATGAAAATAGTATTGAATACGTCACAAAGGTACTTTTATGACATGATGGTATCTCGAATAAGTATAATTTTTTGGGCCATGAAGTATTCCAAAAATAACCACACAACCATACAAAAATCAACAGTTATAAACTAGTTATTGCACATTGTCTCTAATAAGTAGTTCCCTAGGGTTTAATTATTGGATATTCTCAATCACTTATGCGATTTCAAATTACCCGCTGCAATTTCCTGCCCAGATAAAAGTTTCAGGAGATCTAGCAATGTTCAGAGTAAGCAATCAAAAGATCATACCAACAGCGTACGAGCTAATTTATACACAAATCACGAATACAATAACTCTTATTTATTGAATAACTCAACGCTTTACCCCACATGACGATTTCTGAATTGTCTTTTACCTAGTTTTTAACATGTGGCTATAACTTGTGACATCTGCGAATTTGTTTTTTAGATAAACTGGTGAACACCTGCATACCTAGGTACCTATACATAACATACTTTCGTTATCTACAACAAAAATATTCGGAATTAGTTTGTGATATTGAATTTAAACATATGTCTGAAAGTGGCTTGTTTAGGATATGAAAAAATGAACACGATGTTTGGATACAATGAACCGCTTTTGAAAGAAAAAGTATTTTCTTCTTAGGTATAGAACAACCTGAGGATAATGTTTCATGTGTAGCATACATCACCGAGCTGGCACATAGATAAATATAATGCTGAAGACGCTGAGTGTGTAACAGTGGTGTCAAAAAGAAAAATTCACTAAAATACTGTAACTTTTCCAAGGCTTCGAATTAAAAATATTTTTCTCGTTGTAGATAAGTAACTGTCGTAGTATGATATAACATAAAACTCATTCGATCATCTGCTCTACAGAAAAATCCTAATGATTCACGAATAATTTTTTTTTCGGAAAGTGCGTTTCACCCAATAATTGACGTGGACAACTGACATCATCGACTAGGCAAATCAGCGCATGTAACTTCGAAGTGTTCTAAATACGATCATCTAAAGAGTAAATGTTGCTTTTATATGAACATACTCCCCGTTGCTGTACAATATTATTTACTTAGTAGGTAGCGGCTGTATAATGTCATCTAGGATTAAAAAAAACCTTCTGGTCTTCCGACTTACCGCTTTCAAAGTTTTTACTAGCTGTGACTGTTTCGTTTAGAAAACCCGCCATGTCTACAGGTTTTAGTTATTGGACACACTCTGACTGATGTAATTATACACAACATAGGGAAGTTATTACACCTTACAGTGCTATGCAAAATTAAATGCACGCTCTAAATACATACATAAACGATCAGTTCCCGTATAATAGTAATTATTTATGCAATGGTTTATTAATAATCGTGATTATTAAAAAGTAAACAGCCATCAATTTTGCGTGTTGCGTGATAGCCAAGTCATAAAATGTTCCTTAATCTGAGCGTAATAACACGTGAAATATATGTATATCTGCGTTTGGTAGTGTTCTAAAAACTCGTAGTACATTAACATTGAGAGGGGTTACTTTTCAGGTCTCTGAGGCCTTTAGATTGTTAATGATGAAATTAGAGAAAACAGAAAAAAATGTTTTCAACGTATTTTTGGAGGAGTTAATGGAATGCCCTCCATATCTTTGCATTTATGAATTCCTTGTTTAAAAAACATGTGTACCGCTTCAGACACACTTAAAGTTTTCTGGAAATTTCGATGTTTGCAGTGAGCGTTGAAAACCAAACATTTCTAAAAGTTAAAAAAAGATGCGGGTTTCACTTTTAGATAGGGCTTGAAAACTATACTCTATAGAACATTTTAGATTTGCTGAAATATCAGTTTTGCCACGGTACTCGATTTCCATTCTCTATGTTATTACTTCTGTAAGATTAACTCTAGTATCCGCAAGAACAGAGGTAGTAGACCTTCTTAATGAATGGCTCACAGGTTTATAAATTAAGAAAGGGTTTAGTTTTCTTCCGAGCAACTACCTACTTAATGATTTTACAGTGTTCAAATTCACCTGCTGTTATTCCCTGCTTTCAACCTTTATTTTTCTCGAAATCGAAATATCAATACAGCCACTAATGTATACTCCAAACTTATTTAAATGCTGAGATTTACAGAAAGACAGCGGACAATTTCTAATTGTTGCAGTCCCAGAGGAAAATAAAGTTTTATCACATCGTGCGTTCTTATTGTTACTGCTGTAAGATAGCAAGACAGAAATCGAAATTTAAAACATTTTGATATAGAAGTCAGATTTTCAGAAAAATATTCCAGGTGGCTTTTTACACTTTCGTAGTATATTTTCATGCCCCATCTATATAATATATAATTTTACTAATAGAGACATTAGGCTTTTTCTAGCACAGTGTAAACGTCACATTTTCCAGAAAAGTTATAGGGCCGGTTTCTCTTCTCTTTGTTGAAGTTAATGTTAGCTAAAATCAACCCAGTAACGATGACAATACCTTAAATCGAGGTAAGTGATTAGTTTAGATTTTAAATACAGAGTTAATTTTAGCTTAAAATAGAGAAATAGAACCAGCCCATTATGGTTGAAACGATAAAAATGTAAACGTGTGTTTTGTTAACAAAGTAGGCCTTATTTTTGACAACGCAAAAATATACAGGTTGCATCATTGAAATAGTTTGATAGCGCCCCTTTGGTGAAACCCTGTATATAAAAAGAGGGTCCAAATTTCTGAAGCGTATAGGGATATGACTGGAGGAAGAATTAAATCAGATTTGCAAAAGAATTAAAAAAAATGTGGGCTACATCTGACACCTTCCTGTACACACCGGCGCAAAACGTGATGAGAACGAAACTGTTAATAAAGGAAATTCCGAGTCAGAGCGGTAATCACGACTTTCCAATTGCTCCGAAATTGCGGGTAGCCGTAAATTTCTCAATTAATACTCCTCGGCCACTTATGGACACCAGACGCCATTATTCAAACTGGACATTTCAAACGTTTCAATTACTGCGGTCTTCCGTCATTTCAACGCCACCATGTGGGTCAACATCCTCATCTTTTGCACGTTTCAGTGAACCAATATAACGTATGAGTCATCCGTCAAACGGTCCAGCGGGAAAAACTTGCTCCGATAGAAATAAATCAATTTTATGAAGCCAGTTTTTAATTTCGCTTGCACATTCCTGATGGTTGTAACTGTTTCAGTGATAACATCCGAAATAATAAACGTTAATAATAATAATAATAATGTATTTTATCCATGACTAGTTAATAAATATAATGATATCCATTAATGATGCGGGAATAATGAACCATCATTCTTCCTTGCAAATAAAATAGAAAATACTACATCTCCAAATATTCTCGAAAAAGCACAAGCTACATCATCTAAATGACTATTGGAACAGTCAGAACGTTTGTACGAAACAACGCACCATAATTGATCCACTGACAAAATAAAAAACTGGTTCGCTTTTGAAAATGCGACTATTGGCTATCGGCTGCTTTTGCTGAATTAAGCAGAAAATATAAATTGTCTTCAACGTGATGATTCTACTTCATGTTGAGGAGTGCTTCCGTAATAAATCAAATAAAAATATTTCCTTTTATTAAAGTAAATCAAACGCGCACCCAAAAAATTAAAAGGCTATAACACCTGAATAAATAAAAAAGCACGTGGTGAAGTCTTCTGCGCAGGATAAAAGTATCAAAAATTGCGAGTGTATTTTAAATCTAACATTTTGATAATTATCGTAATTATCCTTGCCTGTCGTTCTAGTTCTKATGAACKGTATACAAAAAGTCGGTTCAGCATCATTAATGCTATACTTTGGGTTAAAAAAAAAACAAAGTAGCAGAAACATTTACCATTGGTACCTAGTAATTTTTATAATATCGTGGAAAAGTATATAAATCTTTATTCATCCAATATAGTCATAAGTTCAAGTTCAAGATCAAAAATCTAAATTCGGTAAATAACAAATTTGCAGCAACATAAAAGCTAATAGCAATTTATTTAAAACCACTACATCTAAATGAGAGGGAGCTACAATATCTGTAAATTACAAAAATCGTATTTGTACCATTTTTATCTATAAGTATGTACTTATAAAATAACACATTAAGGAGGTAATATGATGGTTGAAAGTTTGCATTAAATTGTCATTTTTAAGGTAATTGTAGTTTGAAGTACAAAAAGTTATTATTTGAACATTTTATTAGAAAAAAAGTACACGGTTCAACATTTTAAGAAAATTCTACCTTTGAGTTGATTGAAATAAAGGATAATTTTTTGAAAAGTTAAATTATTTACAAAATATACATAAATTGCGTATTTTAGCTCCTGTTTGAAAAATAAGCACGTTTTACTGTTTTGGAAATTCCACCCCTAAAGGTGTGAAAAGGKGATGAAAATTAATATGTGGTATCAGTTATTTTCAAAGTAATAATAATAAGAAAAACATGAACTTTTATATTCAGGCCTTTGGTGAATTTTTGGAAATACCTTTCCTACGAGGGTGAAAAGGGGTTGAGTATGGGCCTTTAATTGCTTACAAATATTCAAACATATAGGATTTTAGTTGAAAGTTGAAATATACTCAATACTTGGTTAGAAATTAATATTTTTACGCGAACAAAGCCCGGGCAACAGTTAGTTATAATATAAATATGTAGTAATTGATAGTTAAAGATTCTTTGAATTAAACTATGTCGTTATAGAAAATACTTTTTTTGCAACATTTCACATAAAGGAGTGGAGGGCGAAAAGATAACTTCGAAACAGAAAATAGCAAATATCTCCGGTTTGGCTTGACCTATTTAAATAAACAAGATTTCATTTATAAAAGCTTATGTCTCTAAAAGCTACAAAGCTATATGATAACAAGTAGTTTGTTTACTTGACTTAAACTGGCTTCGTTTTATCTAGACAAATTTTTCAACACGATTTAAGGCTTCCCGCGTCATTTAAAATTATATATAGATTAAACTAACTAAAACCGTACTTTCGAATGATTTTGGTGGTGTACAAAAATATCCTAGTTTTAGGATAAAATTTTTAGATAGAAATTAAAGAAGGTTTAATATAGTACCAGTTCCATTTTTTTTACTATTAAATTAGTAAAATAATTGACAACCAAGAGTTTATTGTTTGTTTCCCATTAGGTTTCTTGTGTTCTTTAAAGTTACAAGTACCTAACACTTAATATAAACCTGTCAATTTTAAATCAAGAGACGCTTTATACGTTTATGACTGTTTTAACGCCCAGCCCAATGTTGTACAGATTTTTATTTGTGGTGTAAAATAAAAGATGTAGTTTATACGACACGACAAGTATGGACGATATGAAAAATCGTATGAGAAATTGAATTAGCAAGTACTTCCATTCAATTGCGGCTATAAAGGTTTGAAATGGGAGATAATTTAAAAATTTAAGAAATGATTGAAGTATAGTTATGCAATTAACTTGTTTCGCTACACTTCCTATAGTTTCAGCTACTAAAATGTAGCTTCTGCGCACTTTAGCATTAATAATTTTCTTTACATTCTGCTTTTAACAGTTACCATTGTTATTTAAAGCCTATTTTAAAATGCATTAAAGTAGTCAGACATAAATATAATAATTTTTGAAGTACTTAAAGGAAAAATTGTATATTTGGATATAATTTTTAAAAGCCCCTCAGCATTCTCTCAATATACAAACTACTTCTTAACAACTTAAAACCCAAGATTTCTTATTGCTGACTCTGTATCTATAAGATTATTATGGAAAATACGAGATATTTATTTTTAGATAACTAAGAAAAATCAGCGCCACCTGTGGATTTCTCCTTTACACCAGTAAAATCCTTTCTATATTTTTTCTTTGATCATACTATTTCACAAACGCTTTCGATAGCATGTGATGGCACCGTATGTTTTGTGTTGTTTTTTTTTCTTGTAGATGCTCATGTAGTCACACAGCTGAATAAATAGTTATTAGCAAATACCCTTTCGTAAAAGTGTAGTACAAATCAAGACTTATTGACTTGTTAGGCAAGAAAAGTATGTAACATTTTATAGCGAATTCACCGCATTTTCCTTCTTAAGTGGCTGCAGCAGCAATTGACCAGAAGCTGTTGTGGAAACATAAATAAACATCTGGGCTATTCCCATAAACTGTTAAGGCGCAAAATGCAAGTACTGTTAACAGTTAATGCCAATTTATTATTTCAGCACTTATTTATCGTAGCCAGCGCGCCTGCTGTCCACTTATGCACCGAGAACCAATTCAGAATAAATCATGCAGCGTAACTGTTAAATAAATTCTATAGTTTTTGAGCACGGAGCAACTAGTGCATAGAAATATGCGGTAAAAAGACTTTCTGGTTTTTCTTTTACGGAAAGCAACCAAGCAGCGAACAACGGAATTTCAACCGTGGAGTTTTTATGCGCTTACGTTAACCTACATCGTTTTATGCCGTCGTTATTGTCTAAACTTGTTCGTAATTAAGCAGTAAATGATTATATGGTGCGGCTAGAAAGGTAACCAATGCACATACGAAAATAATTATGCGTAATCGAGGATGCAATATACTTTTTTTCGCCAGAAATATCTGTGGTTAATTAATTCGGCAAATTATATGTTTTGGGAAAACTACGACACTATTATCATTTTCTAGTGCAGACAAAGTTTTAGTATCTAATTTTTTGCTAAGAGACGTAAAAAAATTATACTTGAAAATTTGGCGTAATTGTTATCATTAAAACAGTTATTTACTGCTAAAAATTTCTACACTAGCTAGTAACACGATTGTTTAAAAATCACCCAGAAGTTTATTTTCAATTCTAAAGAATGGCCCTAGGCCCAATTCATTCCTAATATTATTGCAAAATAATGCTTCGTTTGCCCTTATTTAACAAATGTCGAAAGGAAAGAGCAGGCAGTTCATGATTCGGTTACGCAACGAAAAATATTTAAATTTCTTGTAAATGAGGGTGCGAAACCAAGTGTTATTGTACAAAAACTTCAAGCACAATAATAGAAATCCAAGTTATCAAATATTTTTGCCAATAAAATAATGTTCATATGCCCTTGTAGTGCCTCAAACACTACAAGTTTAGTGTTGGTAGCATTAACGAAATCATTAATACGCAAAACTTTTAGAAAGATAGATGCCCAAATTATTGACGTATTCAAGTCTTTACTAAGAATTTTAGACGATATCAAAATAAATGTGAGGTATTTTCAAATTTAATAATAAAGAAACCTGGTTTACCATGATCAAAGACATCAAGCCTAGATTGCCGTCACTAAAAATTCGAAACTGAAAAAACAGAAGGTAATGGCCAACGTCTTTTGAGGCAGTGACATGCCCTAAGTCTTGATATACAGCAGGATGATCCATTTCTCTTTATAGCAGAATAACAACCGAGAGGAAAACTCATCATTTGAGAGCACGTCATTGCCATTAAATAAAAAAATTCTGGTACATTCCTGTTAAAATTTAAACTTACATTCAATCAAAATGTTACGTTCTTTGGAAGTTGTTTTCTAATATTCATCCATCGCTGCATGGTAAATATTAATTCTCAGTACAACAAGAATTGTTTTTAATTAAGTTTAATGGTAAGTATCGAAGGTGACAATAAAAAAAATAAAACGCTCGTGTTTTTGGTCGATAAAAACAACGTTGCTTTGGTAGTGACAAGTCGGACATTTAAGAATATGTGCTCAGTACAAAATACAGCCATATCAAGATTAGGTTTAATTTATGTCTTAACTGGCTAGAAACTGAAATAAAAAAAACAGCGCTTTACCAGTTCCAAAATAAAACGTCTAATATAAGACTTTCCTATTGCATGCCAAAACTCGACAAGAATCCAATGTGTTGCAAATAAAAGGTAGGAGAATGTAGGTTGTTTATATTTCATAAGTCTTAAATAGTAAACAACCATTTAAGTTGTATTTGTTTGATTTGGACAAATGTTAGTAGGTTTCCTAAGCCATTGTTATGTGTTTCTTTTGCTTTAACAAATTTCATCGCATGGATGAAATTTGTATTACGAAATACAATTGAATGTCAACTCTTTGTAGTTTTTAATTGCCGGTGTATGCAATTCTGTAAATTAGCACTAGCCTATTTTTAATAAAAATAAGTAATTAACAGAAATGTACACCAATATTTGTTACACTGACTCTTATTAATTTTTGCCAACAACTTAATGCGATTTATGAGACAATAAAAGTGGATAGTGATATAGAACAATAGATGTTCTATCTCCAACAGTTTGGTTAGAGATGTTAAAGCAATTAACAAAAACCGATTACTTCTTCTGTAGAATGGAAATGAAAATGCAGAAAAAAAAAGAAAAATTCTTTGAAACTGGAAATACTTATATATTTTGAATTTGCCAGATTGTATGGTTGAACTGGAAAAGCATCATGATCGGAAATTTTGCGTAGCTAACAAATGTCGTATAGTTGTTTTTTCTTTAATTTAATAATGTGCATGTTAATGTTAATATTACACGATGAATACTATAATTTAAACTTCATAGTAAAAATGGGAACATTTAGTATTTGAAAACCAAAATATTTAATATTACTACTCATTATTAATGGTTTTAGGGTACGTAGAAAGATACAAATTACTATGTAGGCAAGAAAACAGGACTTACATAGTATATACAAAGATGAGCTTTTAGTTAGTTCTTTTACAAGCTTCCGTAGAAATCAAATTAAATTGGATTGAATTGAAGCTAGATACATCGGATTTGACTGGTAGTGCCTTTTCATAACGTAAACACCCACTAAGGAAAGATTTTTTGAAATTCTACGTCTAAGGGGTGAAATAGGGGAGATGCATGGAAGACCGTCATTTTAGAAGTTAGAAGCATGAACCTTAATTTTTAGGCTTTTTTAAGTTTAGTTATTTAAGAAATAATTACCATGAATTACGTATTTAGGTTATTGATTAGAAACTAACATACATCTATTTAACAGTTTAAGAAATCTCACCCCTAAAACCGTCAAAAGGGAATAAAAATTGTATCTGATTTTCAAAGTAATAATAATAAGTACCTAGACATGAAATTTTATATCCAGGCGTTTGGGGATAGTAACACATATATGAACTGTTTCAGTGTTTTTGGAAATAAGAGTATTTACTTTTCATTGTTTTCGAAGTAATATTTGAACATTTAGAGTTTGAGTTAAAAGTTAATATATACAGAACATGTGGTTAGAAATTACACCTCTGTTTGATATCTAGCATTTGTGCCAAAATATTTTTATTTCGGTATTTAACAATTAGCATAAAATGATCTTCTACGCGCACAAAGCAGCGTATGTAAATAAAACGTATAAAAACTGAAATTATTAAATTAAAATACTTTTTTGACCTGTATTTTAATATAAAAGAAAATGTATTACCTACTTTAAAAAGTATACATAATTATGAAATACTGACAAAATTAACATCGACTTTAATCAGAATAAGTGCTAGGTATAGACAACTGTTACGACAAATAATTAATTTTTGTTGCCGTGCTTAGGATATATTAGAATTAGAATTCTCAACAATCCATTTTTAGACTATTATGCGATACCCGCCTTATAAGCACAAGTACATTATGAAATTAAATGATACAGCATTTGATACCGCTCAAAATTGTTAAGTACCACTTTTCTTTAAAACAACAAATGTTTTTAAAAGACCACTTGGAAAATTAGTAATAATAGCGCGACGGTACCTCACCATTAATTTTTCAGTTCCCTATTTTGTGTCATAAAACCACGGGCTATCATGGCAGTAACCAAGATTAGAAAAAATATATGAATTTTATAAACAGTGTTTTTAAAATACGTCTTACATTGAGATTGTCATGGTGTTTCTACGGAAATTAACGGAAAAAGTTGATCTGAAGATTGGCAATTGAAACTTTTATAATGAATATGCAGTAATGTGCATGCCAACAATCTGCATACAATTCTTTTCTGCAGTATCAAAAACTAACATCTAAATGTTTCACTTTAGAGTATATGTAAAAAAATTATATTTTCAGATATTTACTAAGCCAGATAAAGTAGGTTGTCGATTAACGTGAAAATAAGGTAACTAATTTACTTAGGTACTTTCTATTTTTACAATAATAGAATTTTTCTATACGTTATAATACTAAAACATTTTTTTCTAAAATTACAAAAAAATCATTGTAAGAAAACTGTTCCACAAAAAATGTAATTTTATTTTTTCTCAAAGAAAAATAAATAATGTTTTCGTCAACAAACTTAAAAACAAATGTTCGTTAGATAGACACACGGTTAATAAAAATAAAGGGATATTTTAGTCATTTTTACTAAAAAAAATAAATTATTATCTAAACTCCACAAAAAAATATAATATGTAACTACAGTGCATCTCACCTCTTTTTGCTGTAGCCGACTTTGTCAAGTTCAATGTGTCTGTATGCAGCGTAGGTGGCCATGGTCACTGACAGCGAACCGTACGTTAATAAAACAGCGAAATCGAGAGAGCACCGGCTCGCACCAACCGTCCAACCCTGTCAACAGCTGACTGGAAATCCTCCTGTTCCGCAGGCGCTCTTATAGCTTCGGCCCAGACGTGGTGCACTGGGCCATGTCGTACAAACGTTTTATGGGCGCTTTAAAGTTGGGCCTTTATGACTCAATAATCAGGAAGTGAGCACGATTTTTGAGCGTATGTTTTCTGTCGGTGGTGTTCCTCTTGCCGCTTCAAAGAATGCCCGCTTCTGTGTTAGGTTTGTATTACGATCTAAAACTAGGAAATATATTTGGGTGTAGTGTAACAACAGGAAATAAAGGGTGGACCAAATCGACTGTTAAATTTAAACTAGGAACAAATTTATGATTTCTTTACTTTTTATAATATAACTATTATATACACTATTGAGCACTAAAAAATTCACCGACATCTCGAATAGTTTTTTATAGGGTATCTCGGCTATTATTACAGCTAGAGGGATTCGCGACCCTGTTCTACTTTTTTGAGATAAATGAGCAGGATAAAACAGATTTTGATTACCCACCCACTTTAGTTTTTGAGTTACCTATAGCCGAAACTTCAAAATTTCGAATTTCCGAAGGGTTCAGTAGGGCCCGGGGTTTCTATAATTAATTCATTTTAAAATATGGTTTCTTGTAGATTTTTCTTACGTAAATTCAAATGACGTAATTTGTATTCTGATATTGCAAAAACCTTTTTGAGATATAGACCAAACGCGTTTTTTTAAATAGAAACCATAGTTGACTATGACTCCACCAAAAAGAATGTTTTTGTGCTTTTAAAAAATATATAAATTTATATTTACTTTTTATATTTTGGGGCTATTCGACCTTTATTATTTAATTAAGAATAATCTTTTCTCCAACGTCAAGCTTTCGATCTTTAATTTAGATCTTCATCAGGACAACTACAATATACGAGGCATGTTTTTTAAGTAAGTACCGTTTTGCGATTCCGCCGCCGCAGCGCTACGGTCGGCGTTCCGCGCATGCGCGCTGGTTACCTACATCTCTTGTCTACGCACTGACGCCATTACAGTTTGATTCTTCATTGTATAAGTTGTTTACTGAGTGTTTAAGATGCCTCCGACAATCGTGAGTCCCGCCGATTGTGAAGTACGGGCTGTTATACGATTTGTTAGTGCTAAAGGCGTAAAACCGATCGATATTCATCGTGAGATCTGTGAAGTTTACCAACAAAACATTATGAGTGATGGAATGGTAAGAAAATGGGTGAGAGCATTTAAAGATGGCCGCACAAATGTGCATGATGAAGAACGGAGTGGGCGTCCTTCGGTCGTTAATGAAGATTTGGTGCAGAAAGTGAACGAAAAGGTGAGAAAAAACAGACGCTTTACAATTTCATCATTGTGCGACTGCTTTCCTCAATATTCTCGTAGTGTTTTGTATCGCATTGTGACCGAGAACTTGAATTACCGGAAATTGTGTTCACGTTGGGTTCCGAAAATGTTGACGGATTTGCACAAAACCCAACGTTTAGGCAGTGCATTGACTTTCCTTGAGCGGTACCACAATCAAGGTGAAGATTTTTTAGACCAAATTGTTACTGGTGACGAAACATGGGTGGCCACCAGAATCGAAACAACAATCCATGGAATGGCGACATTCATCATCACCCAAAAAAGTGAAGTTTAAGCAAACAATTTCTGCCCGGAAAATCATGTGCACAGTTTTTTGGGACAGAAAAGGAGTATTGCTAGTGGAGTTTCTGCCTCGTAATGAGACAATCAATGCAGCGTCTTATTGTAAGACATTGAACAATCTGCGTCGTGCAATTCAGAACAAAAGACGTGGCAAGTTGAGTAAGGGTATCGTTTTGCTGCATGACAATGCCCGTCCACATGTGGCTAATCGGACCAAAGATCTCATCAAATCTTTTAAATGGGAAACTCTAGATCATCCTCCATACAGCCCTGATCTGGCGCCCAGCGACTACCATTTGTTCCTGCACTTGAAGAAACACCTGGGTGGTCAGCGTCTTCAAGACGATAACGAAGTCGAAACATTTGTGATACAGTGGTTAACAAGTCAGGCGGCAGAATTTTATGAGGAGGGTATTCAAAAACTGGTGCCACGTTATGACAAGTGCCTCAATCTTCACGGAAATTATGTAGAAAAGTAGATTAAGGTACAAGCTTTCATGTAAGATAACATTATTGCGATATCTTTGCACGTCTTTTTTTAATTCCAAAACGGTACTTACTTAAAAAACATGCCTCGTAATACAAGACAAAGTTACCTACTATAATTAATTACGATGGTGTTACTTACAGGAAATTTGATGTTATACAGTGATAGTTATTTTAACATTATTCTTCTATTATTATGGAAAATTGTATACAAAATTGTATTATAAGACGTAGTGTCAAATTCAAATACAAATTTCAAAACCGCCAACCAGTACTACCACTCTGACAATATGGCCAACTGTTAATTTTAAATGGTCACTAAAACAAAATTTGTTATAAAAAAATTTATAAAAAATTTCGCTTTTAACTTTGTATTACTTTTAAATAAACAAGCAACTATAAATTTTAAAAGATATTTTCTATTTATGCAAAATCTGTGATAACAAGTATGTATATATATTACTTAAATTTTGAGTGTCCGATTTTTTATTTATAATTTTGCTCAATTTCCAAAATATTTACATTGTCCCAACAGATAGAATTCTTGTTATCTATAATATGTGTTGTTAGAGCACACCTGTCTCTTTTATTATTAACATCACTCTTGTGTAGAGATATTGTTTTTCAACCATTGGGATGTTTACTCTACATACGTGTTATCACAAGTTTCCCATTTTAATGAATAAACAACATTTGACATAATTTTTTTTATTTTTGCATTTAGTTTACTAAATTAATTATCTTCTTTTAACCTTTTTAACGGCAATTTTAATATTTTCTGTATAAAAACTTCTTATTAATTTTGTTGTAAGTCCTGTTATATTAGGAAGAGACCCAAATTTCTGTAATTCATTCATTCTTAAATCTTGGTCTGTTATTCTCACCACTGTTGATCTCGTTTGTTTTCAAGACTGCAAAGGGAAGTTCATCTTATTCTTCCCAAACTGAATGTTTCTCAAAACCAATTTCTTGCTTAACGTCGATTTCCGAGGCTTTTGTAATTTGTTCGGCACAATCTTATTAATCAATCTAATCGCTAATTTAACTCGCGATCTTTGGTGAAACATTTTGAATAAATAAACTAAAAGCACTTGGTCGTTTCATAGTATTTAATAATTACTTATACTATGAGGAAGAATCGAAAGGTTCGAAACATACCTGTAAGTAATTATGAAATAATGTGAGACAATTTTAGTTTACTTGAAGGCAATTTAGGAACTGTCTTGCCTGCCATCATATTTAACTGGCCGTCCAAGTTTTTAATTTTCTGTATAATCTAGGGATAGCTGTATAATTCGTGTTCTTATCTATCAGGAGAATCTTTCATTTCTCATAACTATCCATATTCGTTGCTATTAGACAAGTTAATCTCTGTTTTCTTAATTTTCCTACGTGGCACTTTTCATTTTTGAAAGTGAGAGTTTGCCACTAATATTTAACCTGAATTTTCTATTATTATGGAATTAGTTGATACTTTACTGGTCGCAACCACTACAGCTACATTTCACTGAATTTTGGACGGTCGGTTAGCACTTTCCTCACAGAAATAGCTAAGACATTATAATGGGCAGGTATTTTTTGTAAAGTAGAAACCGACAAATTTTCGGAGGCTTTTTAGAACAGTATAATTGTTTTACTTGTTGTGCAGTAAAATGCACATTAACCTACATTTTTACAGACAGCCGACCAAGACTTAATGCAAATTTCACTAAAAATTCGCGTGCTCATGCTCAACGGTTACAGTCTTTTACTTTTATGGAGATTATGGCAAGTTTGTACGCGGTTTGTCACTGTGGGAAGTGAATGGCATTTTAAGAACATACACGAGAAGGAAAAACCGTCGATTGTTTGCTAATTTGCTTCCTAAAGCAGGCATAATATGAATTGTAGCACTGACATTTCCATATATATCTCTCAATAATAACTGACACTCAGTTTCTAATGATAAACATGTTTAAGCTATGTGTTTTATGTGCAAACAGTTCTAGTGAGCTACGCATCAGTAGTAAAAGTATATTACATAATTATTTATGGTTTTACTGATATAAAATAGCACAAAATTCTATAAAAACGAAATGCTTTCTTTTCCTTCTGGTGAAGAAAGTGAAATAATTTGAGTTTTGAGTTTATTTACGTGTCGTTGCCGTTAAGTACCAATTCGTCCTTAGTGTAGGTACTCGTCTCGAATATAGTATAATGTTCATTGCAACTATAATTCCGCTTATAATTAACTTATTTCTTTAATTATGTATTTACAAGGATGTACAGCAAGCCAAAATGCAGTAGCATACAAAAGAAGGTAACGAAAACAGTAGCGGACTAAACCACTTGTTACTTAATAACTTCGTCGTAAATGTTCCTACGGCTGAATCTATATCACTGTCAAGCGCAACTATTGAGCAATGTTAAACGTTTTTGAGAATTTATCCATTGCTGAAGACTTGTCCGAAAATTCTTGGGTAAATTATCTATACACTTAAACATCGACATGCGACAACATGGCGCTTAAACTATTTGTATTACACTTTGCAAATACACTATCACTTTGAGACTACTACGAAAAATACGTCGGGAAATCGCCAAATCGCCAGCAAACGATTCATACTGTGCTGTGCTGCCCGACTGCCACACGTGCCACTGAAATCAATCATACCCTCAGAAGATTACAACATTCCGCGCCATAGCTAGCAACGTTAGCACAGCAGTGTCACCACATGTATTTTTTTAATTTCACACACAATAACCTGCAAAACTGATTAATTGTTTGACAGAAATAGTGTCGCCAATGTGTCTGTTTAAATAAAAGGGTCATTTGTAGGTTTTCCTATAAACATTATTACTATTTAAAGGTAATAATAAATATTTTAACTTAGTTATTAAATTCCTTAAGTTGAAAATTTCCCACCCCTGCAAGTGGGGCTCGGGGTGGACCGCCTCTGTCGCCTCCTAGTCCGCCAGTGGTAAAAATAACAGATCCATACATTACCGATCAATATCATCATCAGAAGAATTTTATGCGTCATTTACATTAATAATAATTCATGGAAATTCAATGTTTGTAACGAAGCTATCTTGGCTACAATATGTCGATAGCAGTGTTGAAATAATGCTCCACCCATTTCATATGAGATTTTACGGATTAAATCTACAACACTATTATCAATCTGCGGGGTTTCATTTTGCTTCCTTATTTGTTGTCTAAGCTGGCTCCGTATTAACTCAATGGGATTTAGTACACAGTAATATTGTAGAAATCCTTGTACCGCAAGACCATGTGATTTTGCAAAGTTCTCAATTGCATATATGATCTTGATTTGTCTACAGAAATGTCAGATAGTTTTGAGTGGGTAACTAGTCCTTTGTAGATTTCTTAGGAGTATTTAAATGTATTTCTTGCATGAAATTCATTATTTCTTTGTACTTTATGTAGGATTTTTCGTCTAGAGTGATAAGAGGCATTGTCCATCACGATGATGGAATTAGGTTCAGACCACCCTTCGAATATAATATGGTTCATGTCGAAATGGTAATCCACACTACAATTACTAATTTTTTTGGCAGACAGCAGAAGAACGTTGGCACCCTGTAATGCACAATACAAGCATCCTCTCGTAGGTTGTGTTTCTACTTGACATTCTTGTGAGACGTCCACCCATTCTTTTGTGATAAGATCATGTGGGTCGTATCATCTTTCATCGAGATAAACTATGACCTTACTTTCCGCCCGATATTAGCGAATTTTTTATATAATTTTTTTATAAATCTGCCAAGCGACAATATGCACGGCTATAGTACTGAAGGTTGCAGATCAATATCACACCACAGCTCTAAAATGTGAGCTTTCTGCAACATTAAAGTTAATTACCCAACAAAACACTACAGAATATGTTGAAAATACACTCTCCCAGGCGGTTTTTTTATATTAAAATATAACAAATAATTCAAAAATCCACAGATGGCAAGTCTACGTCACTTTCCTGAGAGGCGGCAAATTGATGTAATCGATAATTTCCATTAGCGCCCTGGATGCACGAATCATTTATAGAAACCCTGTATTTGATATATGCTTGCTTTGTCTTTTTCATCTAATTTAACATTCGAATTTCCTAGAAGATTTTTGATAGTATTATAGGAAGTAAAAGCTAGTTCTAAACGAAAAGGTTTTAGATGCGTTCTAGTCATTTGGCAGCCCAAATCCAAAGGGAATTTTGATTTTGTTTTCTACAGTAGCTGGTAAAGAAAAAGTAGTGGCATCTGCAATCTGTTTTTTGTGCTGTATCTTCTTTAGTAAACTTTCTACTGTATTACTGCAGTACCCATTATGAATTGCGACATTCTTAATATATTTGAGTTCTTTTTCAAAATTAGCTTGTGGTAATGGAAAGTTAACTAACTAATTAGCTAGATTTAATTCTACGATTTGTTATGAACACCATATAGCGTATACCATCTTCCTTATACAAACGGGAGCTGGTTCCAGTTATTTTCCCTTAGTAGTAAAATATTAATGGTGTGTTTAATGTTATTGTGCAAAATTTAGCTGAGAATAAGGGTGCTAATAAATATAAATAAAGCGTGATTGGTAAAGTCGGATGACCCGTTTTTTTTAAATTTGTTTCTCTTAATCTAGTAGGCGTATCGACTGTCTGTGTTATGTCACTTATTAGACAGTTGTCAAACTACTGAGTACACGTCTTAGTTACATTGCACAACAGTGAATAAAAAATGGAACGTAAATCAAGGGAAGACTTTGCAAGACGAGTATGCCACGACTCCGAAAACGTTGCCAGCCGAAACAAGTTCCAAACTGTACTGCACTTTGCTGAGGAGGGCCACAATAAGAGATCATTGTATGACATTATATCGAGGAAATATGAAATTACAAGAAGATTACTGGACGTCCTGGAAAGAAAATAACGCAAATACTCGTACTATGCGCTTCCATAAAAAAGATCTTCAAATTCGCTCCACTGACGTCTGAACGTATGGCTGCTGCTAAACTGAATATATCCCAGTCGTATTTACATGAACTCAAAGTTCATAAATTAGGGATTAAAGCAAGAAAATGCAAGGTTGTTCCTCACGACACTGCTGCACAAAAATTGAGAGCAAAAACAGCGTGTCGAAAAAATTGTAGAAAAACGAGCAACCAAGAAATACGGGAAAATTATCGTTATAGATGATGAAACCTATGTCGCCTGTGACCCTAATGACATCCCAGGTACAAAATTCTATCATTGTAGTAATGAAAACGAAATACCCATTGAAATGAAGATTAGACCTAAGAAAAAAATTTCAAAAAGTTTTTACTGTGGCAAGCAATTGATGAATGTGGGAATGTCTCGGAACCTTTCATTTTTCAAGGAACTATGAATAAATACATTTATTTAAGCGAATGCATTAAGAAGCGACTACTTCCCTTTATTGCTGGAAAGGACATGCTGTTCTGACCAGACTTAACAACATGCCACTATGCCACTCAAAACGCGGAATTTCTAAAAAGTAAAAATATCGATTTTATAGAAAAACATAACAATGCTCATAATGTTCCCCAGGCAAGGCCTGTGGAAAAATTTTGGGCGCTCAAAAATGCTAGCAAAACATTCGCAAAAATCTTCGTTTGATTGGAAGGAACGGTGTGTACGCGCCACTATACATTATTAATTAGTTAATAATACTTGTTATTGAAACACTATACAGGTTTAATTCAAATGTGTTTACAGGTTTGCAAAAATAAAATTATTAAAACGAGTCATCTGACTTTACCGATCATACTTTAATTAACATTTTCACAACATATTCCAATATTCCCAAAATCACCTTTGAAAATTGTGCAAAAAGGGCAGCATGTAAAATTTTCAATTGGTTGTGCTAAATGTGTACAAAATTGGGCATTTGTTATACAAAAGGGGGTAACTAAGTGGTTGATAGGAAGAGTTTCGATGTAAATACCTATATATAGACTAGGACTAGACATCCTTAGTCGGCTACTGCACTGCTCCTAAAAATTAACCCACCACTTAACGTTTTAGCAAATTTTTTTTTTTACTTTATTTCTAAAACTTATTTATTTGTTAGTTCGTATAGATTTTTGCTCGCTACAAATGATATTTTTAAAAGTTTGTTGTTTTTATGTATTCATTATAGATATTGTAACGCGAATTTAAAAATTTGGTTTGAAGAAGGTTGGAGTTATTTCCAAATAGGTAGCAGATTCTGTGTACTCCATACTACAGTATCGCATAGTCCAACGATTCCTAAAGAAAAAACAAAAAAATTAGAAGGGGAAAACAAAGTAGAAATTGTGTTATGACTCCTGACCAAGATAGTTGTTTAAGGCTTGCATTGGTCAAATGTGAGCTTTGGATGAAAATTGTGAATTACGTTTGCTGTAGATTTTGCTTCATTTAGAATTTCGTAAATAAAAAGAACAAATTATTAATATCATCCTTATATTTACTAACTATGCAACATAGCAGAACTATTAGCCAGTTTATGACAGGGACTGCAGTAAGCCTTCAGCAGGATATCTCTGATGGCTAGATTTATTATTTTAGGCAAATAAGTATCTATTTTTCGGACGGGCACTATAACTGTGCGGACGCTTTCGCTCATCAGCATCATCTGTGCATCGCATTCTCCTGTCTGGGTGTTGTATAATTTTTAAAAGGTCGCTTAATTAAGGGAGAAGGCGTATCATAGTCAACGACACAAATAAACCATCCGAATTCAATTTTAGTTTGCTATAGGAAAGTGAGTAGCTTTGCATTTGCTTAATTCCTCGCCTAGAGCACTAACCTCTTAATGAACGCCCATTTTTGTAAAGCAACTTGCAGAGTTGTTTTGTAGTAGACACGGTTTGTGACTGCCCGGTAAATGCAGAAAACGAATAATTAGTCGTTTCCCTTCCTGCACAAAGAATGAGTAATTTGTCTCACGGCTTGGTTCGTCGCGTAAATAATCCATTTCCTTAGCAACATTCTGGAAATTTGCAGGGCTTTTTTAGCTGCGCTTAATGTCTGTAAATTGAATGAAAGGTTATAATTATTTCATTTATTCACTTTTGTGCTGTAGATTACGTACGAGGGACGTTTAATGCATACAACTAAGTTTGATGTACGCAGTCATGAAATCATAGTCTTTTTAACGGAACTCGCTATAGTGAAGTATTTGGCTTTTGCATATTTAGTTATTCTATTCTAATAATTTAAATTTCTATTATTTGGCAACCGTTTTCTATGTTCATTATGTAGATAGTTACGTTAGAAAACTAATGTAATAAAATTCCTAATAAATATTGTCTATTCATTAACTATCGTTGTTCTTTGATCTAATATAGTTATTACAAAAATAAAGACTAGGAAAAAAACTCATGAATTATAAAAGACACTCACGCCAGAGGAATCGCTATCGCATAAACAGATTTAAATACACCGTACCGTGTAAGCGAGTATTATTGAAATATAATAAATTATATAAAGCTGATAGACTTCTTATAAAATCCACGTAAACACCAACTAAATCCTTTTAGGAAGCATATTCCGTTTGATAATTTAGAACAAATCGATGAATCAATGAATGAATGGTTGAGCAGTTAATAGTAATAATAATAAATATAATATGTGCAATTTTTGCACATATTTAGAAAATTAAATACATTACTTTGGTCCAAAAAAAAATAAAGCTACAAACAAAAATGACAATCTACACAACTTTTGTAGAGTCTATTTTAACTTACGGCTGTGAATGCTAGCAACTTTCAGAGAAAGGGAAAAAGATGATACAGTAGAAATGGAGATCGTGTAATATTTCCAGGTTGTAACATGTCAAAAACGAAGACATCGGAAGGAAAACAAGACGCATACTTACAGCAGCAAAGAGAGTGAGTCCAAAACACTTATACGGTACGGTCATGTAATGAGCATGGAAGAGATAAGATGGATAAAGAGAACATGTAGGTACATATATCCTATTACAGGAGAAGAACAGTTAGATCGAAAACACAATGGATAGAAGGAATTAGGAATTATGAGAGATGCAGCAATCAAAGAGGATGGCTTGGAAGATAGGAAGAATTTAAGTTTGTGCCAGCTTAAACAGCTTAATAACCATTTTCAAATGAAATRAAAAATCATTGTTTTTTTGCTCCAAGTATTACATTAGGTCTTGTAACTTCATTTATTGCATTAATAATAGAACATTTCTCCTCAAAACTATTGGCCAATATTCAGTTGTTAGTTATTTGTAAGGATGTACGAAAATGGAAGCTATAAATTTGTGTCGCTAAGAAAAAAATCTACCAAAAATTTGATTCATCCAAATTCTGCAGATGTTGCAGCATCGAATGAAAATGAGGAACAACCGGATACTGTTTATAAGCAAAATGGGAATAATTCGATACATAATTCGCAATCTTGGTTATAACAAGATGACGTACTTGATGCACTATTGGCAACGATGAAAGATCTTTATACACCACGTCACCCAACATAAATTGTTCAATTTTCTGTCGATCACTATATAAATTTTATCTCAGCTTTTCACAGCCGTGGGTATTTTTAGCTCAAAATCATTCAGTTCTGTGAAACGTGGAAGAATCGTTACCTAATGGAATGACTTACTTAAAAAAGCGCTAATTGATTTGACACTATTGTTAAGCGCGAATTTTATTGGCCGAAATCAGAATGATGAAGTCATCTTCTAATTCCACTGTGCACAACAACAAACAAAAAAGAATAGCATTTTAGTTCACGCTAATTAGATCATAGCAAGCAAAAGAACGAAAATTACCTATTTTATTAATCAAATCCTACAACTTTGCTGTGCATAAATTCTATTTTATCAACTTATGCCAAATATATGTACCTATACCGTCTGTTTAAATGAAAATCAGCCACCGTCAATAATTCTTAAGAGAGACAAATTTGAGTAAAATAAAATCTCAAAAAAGCTTTATTTTATTTTGAAGAGGGATATCTTGTGATGCTAGTACAGCTCTCTACCGCTGACAGCTTTAACCCTTGCCTAATTTTTTTGGTAAGGAGATAGGTCGAGTTTTGAGGTGTTTCAAAGCCCTTATTTACCCTTTAATTTTTATTAAATAAGAAAAAGGATGTTAATTATATTTAAGTTGACCTTATTCACCCTGTGTGTTTAATTTAAATGACTCAGTGATCTAGGTAAGCAATTGGGTATTATCACTTTTTTGAAAATTACGTAAAATGAATCTTGAAGTGCATATATATCGTAAGCCATATTAGAAAAAACAAAAAAAATATTTGTAGGTAGAGGATTTCAGGTCAGAAATTCGAATCTTAGGAGTAACCGCCAAAACCCTTCTATCCAAGGTTATTCAACTCGTGACGTCAAGTGTCATGTAAACATTAACAAGGAGCGTGCTGTTTAATAGTGTAGTATCATTGTATTGGAAAAGTTTTTGTGTGGTGTTTATTGAAAGGACGGTGAAAGATGTCGCACCAAAAAGTGATTTGTGTAGTTTTACAAGCATCTATTATGTATGGAAAACAAAACAAGTGTTGTTTTGTACATGGTTATAAAAGTACTTCAGTCAGTACAGCTAACAAAATTTTTGTAACTGTTCCTCGGGATTATCAACGTATGAACAAGTTGTTGAAGGCCCCTTGACGTGATTTGTTTGTTTCTCTGTTGTGAAGATCATCTTAATTCTTACTCTAAGTTTTATTATTCTTTTTGGGGTTATAAGTATTTACTATTCAGTTTCCATTTTTTTATAGCTTGAAGAGATAATGAAAAATTATATGCGTTTTAAGTTGATAGAGGGAAATGTTGTAATAAAAAACGACGTTGTTCCCCATATATTCGACTATTAGCCAGACCGGAAACGAGCCGCAAGAGCCCCAAAAGTAAATGGCAATTTATATTTATTCTGACCTGTAAAATAAATGTCAAGTTTAGGATACATTTTTGATACTTACATTTTTATGTTTACAAATAGTATGTTTCCAACAGCAATTCACTGTGATGAAATTATCAATGCTACGTTAATCTAATAAAAAGTTCACTTATGCTATTGCTTTTACGTCCCTAATCTCCGCCATGTTGAACCGCTCGTCGGTGTACACAAATTCCATAACAATGAACTTGCTTTCAGAAGTCATAACTCCTAAGTAATTCACTTTTTCTTGGCGTATTTTAATTCGCTTGTCACAAAATGAACACAAACAACAAACTGATTGTTGGGTTGAGGCTGACGCGTGACTCGTTGACCCCAGATGTAAACAAGCGGCCATTTACAAGACACCTGACGTCACGGCCAATATGTTCGCGTTTTGGCGGTCCCTTTAAATATTCACATCTTTAATATTAAAAATACACCTAACGATCCATTTTTTTCGAAGTTATAAGCTGTCACAGCTGTTTTGTGGATTAGATGCTACCTATTAATATGCAATTTAATAAAATATAAATACATGGCAAATACCCAATTAGATTGGCAAATGCATGTGTCAGCATTACACTGAAATGGTGACAAAGCCACCTAGCTGCCATAATGGGATCTACTTCCTAAAGGAAGTGACCTGTAGCCTGACTTAGTAATTGTTTACTTTCACCGAAATATTTAATTTCTAAGTGATGAACTCTAATTATTTAAAATTAAAAAACTTCAAGTTTTTCTTATATCGATATTTATCATTAGCCTAACAAATTGGCATGCATCTGCATACTTCAAATTGACAGCGGCCCCCCATGCCATATTTTGCAAGCAGGCAAGAACCGACATACATTAAAATGCATGTCTATGCTGTGCTGTCCTGCTGTCTGCACCGCAACCAACTGCAGATATATGTATTTCACTATCATTAAAGCTCATCAGTGCAGTTTAGGTCTAGTGCAGACAGCACGGCATAGAACTGGTTTTGTCTATATACCAAAGGCTTGGTATGATGTAAGTAAGAAATTAGATGGCAATGCCATCTGTCAGCATTACACTGACATGATGACAAAGCTACCTAACTGCCATAATGGGATCTACTTCGTATAGGAAGCGACCTGTAGCCTGACTTAGTGATTGTTTACTCTCACCGAAATATTTAATTTCTATGTGATGAACCCTAATTATTTAAAATATGAGAATTGGTAAATTTAAGAATTTCGAAGGCATTTTTGATCAAAGATGACCGTATTTTAAAATATATATCGTGTGTACGAGATGGAATCGTTTCCAAGGAAGTATTATGATCTAAAAAGTTAACGGAGCGCATTGTTGCATGCAGTGTTCTTGCATGTTACAATTACGTAACCTTTTAGTGTATAGGATTTATTATTTTTCAATAAATGTAATTTACGACCACATAAGTGGTGCAGTGCTATGTTTACCCATAATATAAGTTAGTTAGCTAGTGCGGTAGTAGTCGTATTTAGTACGAACTTGTATAGTTCATAAGGCAAACAGTTCAACATAAAGTAAGCATCGTGGATTTGTGTAGGTAGCTTACAACTGCATTGCCTGTTTAGCAGTTTAAAATACACTTACTGTGACAATGCGAAAATAATATCTAAGATCTATATTGACCTTTCAGCACGAAACTTTTTTGAAATCTACTTCGATATTGCTCCGTACCTACGAGAGTAGCAGTGTTTTTAGAAAGAAATTAAACTGCAATACATGCAAAAAGCTTTTTATGCTAGAATGAGTTCGAGGACTGCAATATAATGACGCCGTTAGAGAGAAACACACAAGGCCAAGCCGCCTTCATTGTTTATCAACTAACACAATATACTTAGTGCATGCAAATTTGTAAAAATTAACAATGCAGTTACGCCTTTTAATACGTGTCCTTTGTGGCATCTGCCGGTTATACGCCTTCAAGAATTACAAAATGATCTTCGAACATGCTATGGGTGCAACCAACTGAAAACGTACTACTTATCTAGATAAAGTGTTTTTTTTTCAGGAGTGAGAACCGCATAAAAAGTCTGCCTTCTTGCCTACTGCTATAAATAACCAATATGTCGAACACTGCTAAACTAGAATGAGTTTTATTTTCAGGATACACAATTCGTTGACCTCACGAAACTGTAAATTTATTATTAGCTTTTGCAGCTATGCGGAATAGTGACAACCGTTCAAACAAAAAGAGCATAACTTACCTTATTTAGGCCCATCTACCTAATGAACAAATAAGACCGAAAATCGGAATTATAATGCAACTGTACAAGCAGCGCGATGGGTATATGATCGATTTGACAAAAATTAACAAATGCACGAAGCATATGTTTTAGGGCTGTTAGTGTATTTTCAAAAGTAACTCACACATGTTATTATAGTGTACTTATATTGTCAGATTCACTTTGAACTGAGTACCCGTACGTAAAATATTTTTTTGCTTTCTTTTAGTAGTGAGATTTTTTCAATACATTTTTTACTTATTTCCTTTTTCCTGCTGCTTCGTCGTTCTAGGTTTCTCTCGCTTCGTTTTTGTCATTCTTCGGTGTCCTTTTCCCCCCATCGTCATTAAAACCTAAACCATTTATATCTTTWTCTTWCTACATATATTTTTTGCATTATCGAGATCCGCATATACACATATTTCTTGTCCTATTGCCTCATCGCTAGTTTTATCCATTCTTGTTAAACACTTAACACTATAGCCTATACCTATTTTGTTGCTTTGTTAGCGCCTAACTCTTACAACCAAACGCAAAAATTGGGTTATATTATGTTCTTTTGATTAGTTTATAGTTTCGCTTTTGTTATATTGCTTTACTCCTTTATACTATTGATTTCTCTATTATCTCATTTTATTTCTGCATCGTTGTTTTCATTCTTTTGTATCATTACCTACATTGATACTTTTGTATCTTATTTTTAACATAGTCCTTATTTTTAAATATTCTCTGTTTGTCTTTAAGCTTCTTTGTGCAAAATTTCCAGATTCTGCTGCAGATCATTTCCACCTATTACGTACAGTGACACCTTGCGATTCTTTTGCCTCCCGGTCATCGTCATTTGAGTATATCCGTTGTTATCTGTGATGTTTAAGTAATATTCATTCATACGCTTTAAGTACTAAACTGAGTAGCGTCCTGTAATTTTTCCTACTTGTTTTCCTTTTTACATAATGGTGAAATGATGTCCATTTTACAGTTTTCAGGTACGAAACGTCCTTTTATATATTTTTTGACAATATTTGTTAACATTTCTCTGCTCTAATCGTGTATACATAATTTGCACAATGAACTATGTTATCTTCGTCTAATACTCTACCTGATTTCTTGAGTTTATTAGTCTGCTTATTTGATTGCCTTTTCTAAAATATGTAAAAAAAGTAGCTTTCGGCTGCAATTAGCATCTGACTTCATTTCCCGCTCATAATTAATTAAATATTATTGATTTGTATATATTGTAGTTTTGTGTGGCTGACACAGTTGTAGTACACCGATTTTCCGGCAAAAGTCAAGAGATTGACAAAAATTTTATAAAAACATTAATGCCGTAAGCAAAGTCTGAATAACATTTTTAGCATCAACGCTTCCTAACCATAGTTCACAATGAACAGTTCGAATGGGCATTTCTTTACTAGTGATATTTTTCACGCAAACACGGCAAGTCTTGTTGATACTTAGTACCACGTCTTATCGATTTGGTATATTATGAATTTAGTAAATACGCGTTATACGAAAACGAATTCTTACACGTACCATGTGAACAAAATACCTTTCAGGTATTGAGAATATTGGTCATTGAAGCCACACAACACTCTGAAAGCGACGTAATCCCTACGATTGATTTTGGAATATGAATAGCGCAGTTTTCTTTTTTTTGTTGTAATCTTTGTAGAGGCCTTAATTTTCAACTCAAAAATTTCAAATAGCAAGAAGCTCATGTTACATCTTTTTGAAAGCCACTCTCATTACCTTAACGCTGAAACCGTTTCAGTTTCATTCGCAATAAATGATTTTTTCCATTGTGAACAAAACTGTGTCGCAAAGAAAAATTTTCGAGTTGGCACATCTGATTTCGACCTTTAAATTTTTGAGCTATTCATTTTTTCGTCATTTTTCATGTTTGTCTAACCTATACCTTTTGTTTGCACTCATTATAAAAAAACGAATTAATCTTTCCGTCAACTACTCTTTTGTAATTGCTCAAATGAAAAGAAAAAAGATTGTATGTTCCCAAACTAACGTCTATACGGTAGGTATATGGTTGTCTAGTAGTGAGCTTCATCTGTCTATCCTAAAAAATATAATCTATAAAAAAAGTTTTGGAGCTGGTATTCCCGAATTTTATTTTTCAATTCAAAACTGGAAAATTTTTATTCGAAGTTCCAAGTGTCTGTTATAATTTACCAAATCTAATAAATAAATAACCAAGTTGCTCGACATTGACGGAAATGGTATAATTTGGATTATCTACATTTGCCACAACAAAATTGTCACCTATTTTATTTTTAGAAGCTTTGAGTGCAGTACATACCATGAATTTAATAATTTTTAATGGCTTGATTATTGTTCTAACTTGTAGGGCTAAATTTTAGTAGATCCAATTTCTTGCATTGCAGCAAAGCGTCCTTTTCGTTACACAAAATGTGGGTGCAACCTCAGCTGATTTACGTACAATATTAGAAATGTTACTACTTTATTACTCGATGTCGAGTGTTATTAGTGCATTCAAATGAGGTGACAAAGGGTGAGAGTGAATTTTTCATTTTTCACCAGTTTGTAACGGACACACTGTCAAAATGTTCGTGTGTTAACTTATTAACTTAGTAAACTATGTAGCAAGTACAGATAGTGAAGTTACCAATTTTGAATGGATGACCATTTGAAGAATATTGTTTCAGGTAAACGTTCGCTTAACTTTGTTGCCTGTATGATATATGCAATAGAGATAGCCATAGAAATCGTAGCAGTTTTATATTAAAGCGCAATAACGCAATAATTTTTACTGACATAATTTTACGATCTAGCAGTTAGGAGTCAGTTTCCTTGTTTTCATTTAGAACTTTAAACTGGCTAAAGACCTGCTGAAGTTACGAGTAATAAGTCTAACAGAATCAAGGTATTCATTAATTTTGTATTGCTCATTATAACATGACATACAGAGGAACAAAACAAATAATGGTTTCCTCCMAAAATTTTKATGACATCTAGATGTAAATGTGTTAACATAATCTTCAGCTTTGAAGTAACCAGGTATGCCGTCTTCAAATTTCTGTATTTTATTCAYATTGMCTCTCAAAATGTTTAGTTTATATTTCGTATCGGTTTTGGGAATGGGGCATATTTGCGACGTTCGAGGGGGTAGGTTATTAAGTGGACGAGTAACAGATGCGCTTCAGTTTCAGTGTTCCTTGAAATGATCACAAGTTAGTACTGTTTCAATTTTTAATTTTTATTGTTTGTGTTTCTTTTTCAATCACATTATGTAACTAGTTTTAAACAAACATCATTATCATCAAATCAACGCAGTTGTTTAACTCAAACTGTTCTGTTAATTAATTAATTAGGATACATGCTGTATTTGGAGTCAACGGTAACATTGCAAGACATACTGCTGTTGTAGTCTTCTTTTTAAACTATTAATGTCATTTTCTTAACTGTGTTCTCGTATTATTTGATTAGCTGTATCCACGCAGAAATAGTTAGATGTGATGCTTGAAAGTGTGATGTTAGATCCTTGATGCATGGACTAATATTTTCTTCCGTGCTGGGCAAACATCTGGTAAAATAAAAACCAAGACTTTTGCACCAAACCATTCAACTATATAGCTGAGTTGCCTCCCGCATGGGACCTCAGTACCTGCTGACCATAGTTTGCTATGCTAACAAAAATCTCTTCAGTTTTGAATCTTTAGAGTGAAAGTGATATCGAACACAGATCTAGAATTGGCAGTTTATTCATTGTTTTAAATAACAATTTTCAGCAGCATTGCTACAATTTGTTAGCCCTCCAAATTTAATCTTGTTTAGTAATAAATTAGATGTTTTGAGATTGTTTCCTATTATGTATGATTACATCAAATCTCCCTATTTACGTGAATAACCAGTGCATCGAAGGTATGTTTAACTAAAATAACATAACGTAGGTAAGTACTGGACGATCACATCTCAATCTAAATCTCTACGAACCTGGGAATGTTACATTACAGCTTATTGCATTAAATTTTAGAACCTTTATCAGTAGTCGCCATGAATTCAATTTGTAACTGCCAATTTTATGTCACTTATCGCCTTAATAGAAATCCGCCAACGCAACCAGACTGCCAGTTCGGTGAAATAAACGGTACTTCTCTCATCGAGACGGTAAGTCTGGCATTCGTACAAAACCTTGTTAAACCAATGCATCGAAGAATGATATATGTATAGGAAACAATGCAAATTTTTCCATCTCTCATTTGAACGTTTCACCATGTGATTTATGAGGTATGCGTGTGACTTKTACCGAATAATCGMTTTTATGTAAATATGTTAAGCGTTTTATTATATGCGTTGCTCTATTTTTAAATGTTGGGGTTGCAGGTTTGTATTTATTTTTAGAGAAAATAAGTCAAAATATTATATAACACAGTCAATGCAGCATATTTTGTTTATTTATTTGATAAATAGAACGCAGCTCTGGCTCACGTAAGATCTATGAATGTGGGTTTATAAATTTATGCCAAAATGTGTTCTGTAGTAAGGGTCATTTAACGCCTGAAACGTTAGATAATCAGTTTTTATTTTGCGTCATTTATAAATGTTAAACAGAAAGAATTGTACAGTTATTGACCGTTGATTATAGATGTTTTTTAAACATATTAGGTTTCGGTCTTCTAAATAAAACTCCTTTTATTTTATGACAAGCTTCGGAGAGCTTCTGTCTCTTTCTTCTGGGCGGATAAAGGCAACACAGTAACATTTTTTAATAAGTCAGAATACATACAAAAAATCCAAGATATTTTGAATCCAACAATTCACCTTGAATAAAAAAGACCCAAAAAGCACATATCAAACAAGGTTTATTCAGCTACTAAAACATTGCTATACAATATTCACTGAACAAGAAAAGAATGAATTAAAGAACAAAAATCCACAAGCACCAAAACTCTATGCTTTACCGAAATTGCATAAAGCAGACTTACCAATGAGACCGGTTGTGTCATACATTATAAAATTTGTAGAAAACTCAGTCATTTGATACCGGAATTAATTGATTTTAAAACATCCTTCGCAGTAAAAAAAATCGATAGATCTCGTCAAAAAACTACAATATATTACCCTCCAACCTAATACAACCTAATACAAAATGACTTTCCTTTGATGTATAAAACCTATTCACATCCATGCCAGTTGAGGAGGTCAAAAATCTTGTAATTGAACATATTAATTCATTTAACTTATATTAATCCCTCAGAGAAGAATTGGTCTTATTATTAAATGAATGCATTAATCAGAAGTACTTTTGTTTTAATAATCAATATTACACGCAAGAAAATGGCTTTCCAATGGGTTCTCCATTGTCACCTGARCTGAGATATAAATGAATAATTTCAATCAAATAGTAATATAGTCAATTACATTCAGTTTTGGACACGCTATGTGAACGACATGTTTTGTATTTGGACAGGTACAGGCAGAAATGTGGATCAATTTTTGAATAACATAAACAGTATTCATGGAAAATACAATTTACTATAGAAAAAGAAAACAACAACGGCATAAACTTTWTAGACTTTACCATAACAAAGAATTCAGGAAAATTCTCGGGAAAACTAAATTTTAGTATTTATAGAAAACCAACCACTATCGATACATTAATTCATGCTGAATATAAACAATCAGTAAGTATAAAATTGTCACCTTTTCACAGTTTAATTCACAGACTACTACAGGTTCCGCTAAGTACAGCAGATTTTGAAAAGGAATCACTCATTATTAAACAACTGGCAATAAGAAATGGGTACGAACCAAAAATGATTGAAAAGATGATCAGTATTAAGCAATCAAAACTAATAATGTCACAATCTTACCATTCGCAAAGCTCAACTCAAGTTAAAATATGGCAGTCAATAAATTACATAGGCAATGTTAGTGAAGAAAATGTCAAGATACCTCTCTAATGACTATAGAAAGGTTATTCCCGTGAATAGAAGCAATTTAGGAGCATTGTTAGTAAACAATAAAGACAAGACGAACAACGGTAACAAAAGTGGTGTATACGAAATTAATTGTGAGGAATGTAATATTAGTTATATAGGTTGCACAGGTCGTAGTTTTAAGGAAAGAATTAAAGAACAAAAAATCCATATTAAATAATAAGAACTTAACTGGCTTTTCAAAACATTGTGTAGCTCTCAATCATACATTTGACGAAAAAAGATCTAAAATATTACATAACATTCAAAACGGCATCAGGTTAAGATTATTGGAACAGCTACACATAAATAGAACACATAACAACCCCCACAAAAATATATGTAACGATCAAGTGGAATTTTCTAGTTTGTTCATCAACGCTGCCATAAATGTCACCCACTCGTAGGTATAGAGGTTTGTGAGATCTGCATCTAACTTTAAGCAACAGTTTCGTCTGTAAACTCTTATTTGTTAAATTTTCAATAGGAGTTTTACATTTTAATTCTGGAAAATAATTTTGAATTTTTACAAGTGGGTAATAACAAACATGTACATTTTTCTATTTCTAACAACAATTTGTGTATTTTGTCGCTAAGACCTTCTATGTAGGGAATTACACAATATTTTGTCAAAGTTGTAGGAGAAACATTATTTAAAACCTCTTCACAGAAACCTTTTATTTGAATAATAAAAAAACAGTTCATCTTAATACTTTTGCTTTAATAAATGCTCAAAATGTTGTCCACTCACCTACCCTAGATACAACTAAAACTCGTTTTAATTAGTCAGATGTACTCATGGTAATATAGTAAAAATATCATGGTTGCTTAGAGAATTATAGCAGCATTCGATTCCTTTTGCCATTTAAAATTTTTAGAAGGATGGTGTTGGTGCTAAAGGGATGCAAAAATAACATTCGAAACGAAGATAATATTTCAGCCCACTTGAAGTTAAAATTGACAAATTTCAGCATTTTTTTCAAACTTGGATAAAACCAGCGATTTTGTTGGTTCAGATCTTAGTTGGGACACCCTAAAGGAAAAACTGAACTATTTTTAAAAGGTTGTTTTTTCTCGGCTCTTTTATGTCACTGTAGGCATTATACTGAAAAATGAGTCAGGTGTGCAGTCAATTTTATAACTTAAACTTTAATTATGCACACATGCCAACGCACAGCGAATAAATTAGCAATAACTTAAACATTTCCGCTAATGTTACAGTTCATCGTTATTGGAATATCATTGTCAATGTTTCGATTTATATTTTAATTAAACTCCACGTACTTTTCACAACACTAAGGTTATAGAGATTGCTGCATCGACCCACTGAATTTCCTCAAAAATGGGTGACTTAACCTTCTCCGTCCAAGCTTTTTGGATGTCGATCTCAAGTGACTATAATGTCAACTGAACACTCTACTAAAACTGAAACAGAAGTTTTCTAGCACGGCATACTTTCACCTGCAGTTCTAATTCGAAAAATTAATTAATGTACCTGCATTTCTAGCAGTGAATGAGCATCGTTAATCAGAATGCAAGTAGTATACGCCGTGTGTGTCATGCGGTATCTGTGTCTGTTTCAATTAACGAAAATGCTTATCAGCTTTCTACAGCGGGGTCAGCTATGAGGTTTTCTGCAATTCACGTTTAAAAACGTGTAACCGTCTTTAATGTGGTACAGTAATATGGTAAACCGAGGCATCAAAAAATCCTGCGTGTAAGAGCCGTCACTGCTGTAACGAACATGACTTATGGAGGCAAACGTTATTCAAGAATTTTTCGCATGACACTCGATATGAACGGTTACATGGCTTACATCCGCCGTAATGTCTCTATTTCGGGCGCAAAAACGTTTTTGCCTTTCGTGACTCGGAATATACCACCATGCGGCAGTTTTAACCTTGAATTTTGTCCAAATCCGACCTCAATTTTTCCGTAGTTAAGAACGCTTATCTTGTATGAAGTATCAAGGAAGTTTTCGTCATTTCCTGATTATTACCTGATGGCTGACGAGAGATGAAAGAATGGTGCTTTAGTAGTGTGGACTCGGTAACAGCGCCTAAATAGTTTTTTAAAAACCGTAGTGACAGAGACTTGTAGTTCAAAAGGCAAAATGTATATGCTTAAGTGAATTTCTTATTTTATAAAAAATTATTGAATTTTGCTGCTGCATTCGTCAAGTATGCTGCAGGGTTCTTAACACATTTTTCAGTTTACCAAAAATAAACAATAGGGTCATTGTTTAGTAAACGTAGTTGCACAGTATTCTTACATATACAACTGCCTTATTGTTAACATACAAACCGAACATAGTGGTTAATTTCAAACTATCTGTCAAACTCTTAAACACCTTGGTACGAAAGATGAATAATAAAAAAGGTGGCTACTTCACTATAAACAGTGTTGAATTTGTAACAAAAATATTTAATAAGTTTATTTTTGTACATTCTCCAACCCTTAGTAAATGGGTGCTCCAAAGAATTGTAGGTACTATATTCTAATAATAAACGTACCAAAGTACAAAAACGTAAGACCATTTAGTAAAGTTTCTAGTCTGTCTAATAACAAAACCAATCGTTTTATTAGATTTTTTAACAATGCCACATATACAAGGGCTGATCCCTGTAGTCCATCCGTGATTTATTTCTAAGCGGTTGCTTTAATGTTTTTGACAGTTAGTTAAGTGACATTTGCAGATCATATCTACAAAATATCAACTTTGTGTCTCAAAGCGTCATTGTCCTGTAGCTAATTCGTGAATTATGTGTCATGATTGTTTATAAAAATGGATCCTGTAGAACAAAGGGCCGCAATAAATACATACCTCCAGACGCCAACTTAAATTCATGGAGAATTGTGACATAGTCGAACACCGGTATCGAGATTTTAAATGCGGAAGATCATCCTGTGAAAACCAAAATGCCGCTGGACCTCTCACAACGGTAACAACAATAAAAAGGGTAGAAGATATCGTACAGCAAGACCAACGAGTACCCATCAGGGACGTTGTAGAAGATACTGTCTTCTCATATCATATGGCGCACCACATACTGGCTAAGGAATTAGATACGAAAAAGTTGAGTGCAAGATGGGTGCCCTGAATGTTAACCAATGATTGAAAAAGAAATTGGGTATTGACATGTAAGCGTCTTTTGAAATAGTACCAAGCAAAGAAAGAGGACTTGCTCAGTCGGTATGTGACCATGGATGCAGAGTATAGAGTGGAGACATTACGGTGCTCGTCTTTCATCCAAAAAGATATAACGTCTGTTGGAAAGATTTTACTCTCTGTTCTGGGATGCTCAAGGAATCATTCAGACTGAGTATTTACAAATGAAATAGAGCATTACACGGGCACATAACGCACAATTGATTTCTAAATCGCGAAGTTGCTGTTCCATCATGCTAATGCTCCTAGCCATACATCTTCTATTGCAATAATTACTATACACCAAGCAGGCTTTAAGACTGCCGAAAAACAAAAAAATATAATGCCCTTGCAGTTTTACTGCAAGGAGGTCAGAGGTGGAACGTAGGGATCAACCCTCGCATACAGAGTGAAACAGAACTACTGCTCAGCAAATGTAAAAATTTCACGTTTGAGGATCAAATCATCGACAGCAAGCAAAAACCGCCCTTTATGTAATTCATAAATAAAGTAAATAACACAGGTTCTAAGTAGTAACATTTTTGGATGTGACGGTACCAATGCTGAATAATTTCTCCTTCCTCATAAAATACGTCATTGATTAGTATAGCAGAAGCTATATCAATACTTCATGCATGATATTTTACGTCACTGTTACCACGGATTTGTTCAAAGGAACAGCAGAATACGATTTATAAAAATGTTGAAAGATATCTAGATGCAGAGATCCATTAAAATTGTATTTTAAATGTCCAGCATACTAGCATATGATGAGGAACACTGATGTACAAAAACATTATAAAACCTTATCAGACAATAACCCAGCAAGCTTACTCATACGTAAGGTATTATAAACAAACATCCAAAACATTTACACCTTTAAGGGTAAAATTTTACAAATTTTAGTACAAACATAATGCTTTTAAAAATGGGATGCAACAAGACATTCTATCTGTACAGTGTATATTTACTGTAGTGCATTATTTTAAGTATACCAACGCTTAATTTTAAAGAATTTATACGTAGTTCCAGAAACCTACTGAACGATCTGTAAATATCTTGAATTTCAGTAAGTTCTACATCACATAACCGAGCTTTTATTTTGCTGAGCTTTCAATGAGCTAAAATTCTGGCATAATACAGGTTGTTATTTTTTAATTCCTATAGTCGTATATGTGATTGTTTTTTTAACTTTTTTACGTTGTTTAGTCATGCATATACAGAGTGTCCATAAAGCATTCTAAATAAGTTTTTCTTTAATTGAAAAAGAAATCGCTGAAACAGGTAACTTGAGATTTAAATAAATAGAACAGTCTGTTACTATGATGAAAGTATAAAGTTATCAGTTTCTTTTTAATAGAACAACATGCATTTCTTGTATCATTCAAACCCTTATTAATCTAAGGATTTCAACCATTACGTCATGTGGCATAAAAACAATCAAAATTAACGCAATTGGAAAAATTGTTATTTAGCATGTGCTTACAATGATGTTCAAAAAAATTATGTAGGCAAGCATTGTTTAAAGAGTGATCAGTTAATTTAATATTTGATACACCTATTTGATCCATATAACACTTCAAAAAAATTGTTCGAGGGATAACAGTGGTTATTCCGAGTGCAGTAAGCATTTGTTTTAGATATATGTTGAATTAAGAAAGTGAAATTGAAAGAATTCATAATCTACCGATGCTGGAATCTACAGATAATAACTTTTTGTCTATTGATAATGTGTTTGTTCTTTTTTGGAGTCGTTGATTTCAGCAAGTGCTTAGTTCAATCTGAAGTAATGCTAAAGTTGTCCAAAGGCAACTTAGTAAAAATACAACATTGAATCAAAAGACAACTTTGTTAAAATAAGACACTGACAATTCTGAGTTATAATATCACAATAGAGTGAGAATAAATTGAAAATAATTCGACAGACGTTCGAGATGAGCACTTGCCTGGCATTAGCCACTAGAGCCGTAGGTTCAAGTGGGTATTTTTATTTACTCGTTGTTTCATCCTATAAGTGACCTATTTCCTGATAAATTAACATATTACCGTATCAGGGGCGAAAAATTAATTGGTTTAATTAATTTTTATTGTTTCAGCATATAAGAAGGCCATTGGGTCAAACCATTAAAATTTCTGCTAAGTAAATAATAAGAGTCAGAAAGGATTTCTATTATACTGTGATAACAGCAATTAATTGTATAAAACGGTGCTTTATATCTTCATTAATGGTTGTTCGTTAAAGTGTTAATTGAAAGATATCCATTAGGTTATGGTTCACTAATTTAGACTAGTAGTTTTTTATATTATTACAATTCATAATGGTTTTAGTCTTGAATATACAGTCGTTAAAAATCAACTAAAAGCTATTTATAAAGAGCGAAGCGCACGCGTCTCTACATAATAACTATTTTACAACTCAACCATGCCTTACTTGAATGTTGTGTGTTGATTCCTTTGATGCATATCGTGTCACGACGGATTATTAACGTGCAGTAAATATTCTAGATGTTATAAAACTGTAGGTCACCGACTTTGGTTTCACCAATACAAACATAATGTTTTAAGTCATTGTGCGGTTTGTTTGCGCGGTATGCAATGTATAAAACTTAAATAAATTATTTTAGATGCAGCTACCGCTATCGATATTGTTTCAGCGAATTCTAGTATGTACTTTGATTGCTGCATGGAATAACATATGTTTAATATAACGGCTATACAGAGAGTAAGAACGTAAACGTAGCCATAGTTAGATTGAAATCTTATTCTTTCTGGGTTCTGGAATACGGTCGACGTTTTGCCCGCACTTATAAGGGGCATCGTCAGAACAGCAGTAAGGAGTATGGAAAATAATACAAAGATAGAAAAAAATAGAAGCAAACGTTACTCTATTTATTCCAAAATCAGACGCGGTCTAGGGGTCAAACCCAGAAAGACTAAGATTTCTGGCCGTGAAATCTTACTTTCTTAAATACTTAACCACTATGGGGAAGATATCTCTTTTAAAACTTTCCTTATCCGTTGTCGTAACAATAAAACCGTTCCCAAGCTTGCAAAATCTTAAAACTTCATCTTGAAAAATTTATTTATTGGTCATTTGTTGACCAAATTACTTTCCTACACGACCAAAGGAGACTTGAAATTTGTAATCAGAGGTACATACAGTAATTGCACTCTCTCGTTCCACCTAAACGGCAGTCCTGTAAGCCAAACCCAAAAACAGTGGTTACTTTGTCTTCATGTCCCCTCTATCAGATAAGAAATACCTTGCTGGCAAAAGCCCTCAAGTTTGCTATTGCTCGCAGCAAAATTCCTTTCGAGCAAAAATCAGTTCTGTAGCATCATGCATTCAATCATTACTTAAGAATACAGCGGACCGCATTCATTTTGAAACAGCCAAGGTTTTTAAAAAATTGAAATTCCTCCAATCCAAACTTTCCTAAGAAATAGCCTTAGAATCATCAGTCCTGACACTAAATATCTGGCTTCGTTATGTCGAAGACTCTCTCGTTATATGGCCTCACGGCTCCGACAACCTAACAATCTTCTTAGCTCTCCTCAGTTCCCAACATTCTGACGTAAAATTCACAATGGAAGTCGAAAGGAATAATTCTCTCCCATTTTTTGATGTTATTGTCACTCGTCTACCGAATGGGGCATTATTTCTATCGCAAAGCCACCCACACAGATCGGTATGCTTCTTCTCATTACTATACGTACCTAACAAAAACTTTATGTCCTAAATTCCCTTGCTAACTGTGCTCTACCAATTCCTGAACCGGGCAAATTTCGAAGCGAATAGGAATGTTGACTGTTTTTGGGAAAGTGTTGTAAATTGTGCATAAGTACCCTATATAGCCGCGAATATTAAATATTATTTTTTTAAACCGCTTAAAAGCTTTAAAAACCATGTCTTTAAATTGCGTTTCAAATTTCGCTTCCAAACGCCAATACCTTGTCACCGTGACAGCTGTGACGTCACCTGTTCTCAAACACGGTTAAACTAATAAGGCGATTTAAAGTTTTTTCGCAATTGGGTATTTGCCATGTATTTATATTTTATTAAATTGCATGTTAATAGGTAGCATCTAATCCACAAAACAGCTGTGACAGCTTATATATTCGAAAAAATGGATCGTAAGGTGTATTTTTAATATTAAAAATGTGAATATTTAAAGGGACCGCGAAAACGCGAACATATTGGCCGTGACGTCAGGTGTCTTGTACTATCGGTTGCAATATTCATGCAACGACATAACGAGCAACCCTTTACACTCCAAATTTAGTACGTTTTTCCACCGAACGGTGGGGTAAGCACAGTATCCCTAATGAGCAACAATTCCCGATTTTATGCAACCCAACATTTGAATATCTGCAGAGTTCAATGACAAGTAAGATCTACCCTCGGATCTACCTGTTTTAACGACTACCTACTTAATATAAACAGCCCAACTCAGGCGGAGCGGTGTAGCTGGAAATATGGAATTAGTGTTCCAAATGGACAGATACAATGCTCACAGACATAAAGGGTCGGTGTCGCGTCGTCGGCGTGTACAAAATCTAATATCAATAAGCAAGCTTCTTTTCTAAAACATGTAGCAAGTTAATAAAACTTGAAACATTCTGAAGTGTTATATTATTGCTATTCATTTAACACTGTGGAATCTGTCAACTGAAGTCATTGGGCAGGTTTTCATCTCTATTTTATTTTAAGTTAAAATCATCCTTGTAAGAGAATCTAAACCAATCATATTACCTTACTTTAAGGCCCATTAATTTTTAGACACATCGAATGATAGTAAGTCGTTTATTCATTTATTTCAGGTATATTATACTAAATTGCACTACCTTAGCATACATGCAATAATATTTGAAAAAGAGGAGCGATGAGTTTACCTATTACAATTAATTGCAAGAAAATACGTGTTGTGACGTGACTTGATAATTGTTTGACAAATTGGCACGTTAAAGTACTCTAATCTGGTATATGTATACAGCCGCCATGTTTTTTCGAATAAGTAGAATTATTACGATCCGGTTATGCAGGACAAATTATATTTATTTTACAATTTGTAGAATGGATAATCGAATATTCACAAAATTTCAGATAATTCTAAAAAGTTTTACGGTAATTCATCAAGCAATACGACATACAGCGCATAAAATACAATAAAATGTTTTTAGGAATCGCTCGTAACTTATTTAATATAATTACATTTTGAAAGAGTAGCTTTTAAACACTATCGCCGCCACGAAAATATTGTTATTATAAGAGTGAATGTTTCCAGCGTCCATCTTATGACAAACAACAAAAATTATGGATCCGACGTTTTTTCGAAAACGTATATTAATCTATCGAACATTATCTACATCGTTTTCAAAGTTTATAATCAAATTTCCAGTAACATATCTGCAAACCCAATACATTTTAAAAGTAATTTGCAGGGCAACAGGAGACAAGGGAGTGTAAAATGATAATATAACTAATACTAAAGTTTTTCATTTTGAGTTTTCATAGCATTCCTTTGGCGCTTCTTGTTTGTTTATAGGAACTATCTCTTTGAAACATTTAATTTTGTTTAGTACATTATATCGATATTTATGAAGCTAGTTTCTTTGAAGAGCAGCATTAACTGAATCCCATTTTACTGGACTTCACTCTTGTTTTCTATTTTATTTTGAAACAAAACATATTATTATGCTGTATTGCTTTAGTTAATAACACTATACTATCACTACCATTACTTCTACCACTACCACTACCAAAACTCACCACCTCTTCCACTACTACTGCTTGTAATATATGTTTTATGCAAACATCACACAACAAATTTGAAATCTAAAATATAAATATGAGAATTTTGTTGGTTATGCCTTTCTTGGAAATATATTTATAATGCCTATGTTATGGTTTTGGTGCATATCACGTTGCACTCACAGATTTCCGTGGTATTGTAAAATACATGAAAAATTGTATGTAACTGTTTTTTTAAGATTATTTATGAAGCCCAAATGACTGAAAATTTACCACATTTAAAAGGATTTTTTCAGGCAAGTAATTGCATTGTGCTAAATCGGGTACCATTAAAATATGCGTTATAACAGGGTCTGACTAATTTTAGAGTAACGTTAACGTTAACAAGATTTTGACAAGTATAAATATCAAAAAGTCCTAATAGTATTTTTATAGACATAAATTTACACTGCAAGTAAATGACATTAATATGTGATTGAATAAAAATAAAACCAGTCTTCTGAACCAGATGAATTTAATTCCCAAAAATACTGAACAAAAACTGAACAGGAAGATATGGATCCAATTTTGAATGACATTAACAAAAACACATCCTTTCATCAAGAAAATAAATTTCGTATTAGTCAAGGAATGTCACCATTTGAATTTGGTTTCTTAAGCATATCTGTAGTACAATTATGACGATGTAAATGGGAATTTTTGTTTTTGATATTCAAATTTTAACTAAGATTCATATACAGTAAGTTTTACATAGAGAACGTTTTTTATACACCTCAATTTAGCTCCACGTATTCCCCTGCTTATAAAACAGAATGCAATAACAATCTAAAAACCTTATTACCTTCTAAAAAATGTGAACTATAAATATTCTGTTAAATATGGACAATTACTTAGCAAACATGTAAGAAATACGCTTATCCGACATAAATAAAATTATCCCGCCGATAATAACAGCAAATTCGTTCATACTATCCATTAGTAATTTGAACGATATATTAAATCTTTTAATTAAAATGTTTACAATATTGCAGTACTGTAGTTTCAGAAATTGTTATAAATAATGCGCTTTATATGTAGTCATCCACGCAATACTATAGCATGCATTTCGAAGTAATACTTTCGTGGTGGTATAAGAGTTTTTCTACGCTATTATTTTACAAGCGGTTAGAAAAAATGTAGTTGTTTCTTTACTTTATTACATTTTGTTTGCCATATTTGGTGTATTTTGAAACATTATAGGTACTTTAAAAGTTTTTAAAAATATCAGAATTTTCTAAATATTTAATTATCGGATATATAGATTTAAATATAGATATAGTTTAGAAATGAAGGTAATTGCTATTAAATTTCGTTCACGCCGACCCTTTATACCTGCGAGCGTTGTATCTGTCCATTTGGAACTCTAATTTCATATTCCTAGCTATACCGCACCGGTTGGTCTGGCATTGTTATATTGGGTGTAATCCTAAAAACAGGTAGATCCGAGGGTAGACCTTACCCGTCATTGAACTCTGCAGATATTCAAATGCGGTAATGTTGGGTTGCATAAAAACCGGGAATTGTTGCTCAATAGGGATACTGTGCTTGCCCCATCGTTTGGTGGAAAAAGGTACTAAACCTAAAGTGTAGAGGGTTGCCCCTTATGTTGTTGCATGAATATTGCAACCGAGAGTACATGGCCGCTTGTTTACATCTGGGGTTAGCGCGTCACGCGTCAGCCTCAGCCCGTCAATTTATCACTTTGTTGTTTGCGTCCATTTTGTGAGAAGCGAATTAAAATACGCCAAGAAAAAGTGAAATACTTATGAGTTATGACTTCTGAAGGCATGTTCATTGTTATGGAATTTGTGTACAGCGACGAGCGGTTCATCGCGCCGAAGATGAGAAACGTAAAAGCAACAGCATAAGTGGACTTTTTATCAAATTAACGCAGTATTGATAATTTGATCACAGTGGGTTGTTGGAAACATACTATTTGTAAACATAAAAATGTAAGAATCAAAAATGTACCCTAAACTTGACATTTATTTTAGAGGTCAGAATAAATATAAATTGGCATTTATTTTCGGGACTCTTACGGCTCGTTTCCGGTCTGGCTAACAGTCGAATATATGGGGAACAACGTCGTTCTTTATTATAACATTTCCTTCTATTAACTTAAAACGCATATAATTTTTCATATCCTATTCAAGCTATAACAAAATGGAAACTGAATGGTAAACACATATAACCCAAAAAAAATAATAAAACTTACAGTAAGAATTAAGATGATCTTCACGACAGAAAAACAAACTTTGCGATTTCGGCATATCACGTCTAGGGACCTTAAACAACTTTTTCATACGTTGATAATCTCGAGGAACGGTTACAAAAACTTTGTTAGCTGTACTGACTGAAGTACTTTTATAACCATGTACAAAAAAACACTTGTTTTGTTTTCCATACATAATAGATACTTGTAAAAAATACACAAATCACTTTTTGGTGCGACCTCTTACACGGTCCTTTCAATAAATACCGCACAAAAGCTTTTCCAATACAAGAATGATACTACACCATTAAACAACACGCTCCTCGGTAATGTTTACATGACACTTGACGTCATGAGTTGAATAACCTTGGACAGAAGCGTTTTGGCGGTGACTCCTAAGATTCGAATTTCAGACCTGAAATTCTCTACCTACAAATATCTTTTTGTTTTTTTTAACATGGCGTGCTATATATATGCACTTCAAATTCATTTTACGTAATTTTCAAAAAAAAAAGTGATAATGCTCAATTATTGCTTTATAATATGAATTCTAAGTATCATAAGTGTTGTGCGGTGTCTCGGTGTGCATCTACTACAATCAGAACACCTAACGAGCTATTTCTTCATGTTTCACGTTCGGCAAATGGCAGGAAAATGTGGGTTTAGCTTGCTGGCAGCGATCCGGTGCTTGCAGCGACACAATCAAAAATGTATTATTACTGTCATTTATAATTTGGGTACAGAACTAACGAATATTGGTATATTACCTACATGGAGGTCTTCACATTTCTGAATACAGCAGAACAGAAGTTACTATAAGTTGCGAAGAAGGTGACCACTGTAAAACAGTCAATTTTCGGCAAATTTAAACTACTTGCCTTAATAAATCCACTTTCCATGATATAAAAGCACCTTTCAAACTTTTTCAAACCGAACCGCCAAGAAATTATTGATAATTATAAAATTATTTTATCCATACAGTGAAGCCTATTGACAGCATAAACGATTTTTAGCAGAGATGTGTCCCGTTACACGGATCAGGGTCAGAAAGTGGAGCTGTTGGATCCGCATCCACCCGCTGAATCGGTCCGGCTCCGGATCCAGTTTTGTTAGCTACCGCGGTTGCATACGCGGCAAGCGGATGCGGATCCAAATGGAAACATTTAGCCTGCTGGCGGAGCCAAGCAATCTGTCCGTGTCCTCGATGTGAACCGTGTATACGGAACTGACTGACTCCGGCTTTGAGCCGTGAGATTTACTTGCGTGGTTTATTTTATTCGATTGTCTCTTTCGAATGAATACTTAATTTTTTCAAAGTGTTTAATCTTTAAATAAAAATGTAACTTGCGTAAAAATGTTTCGTTTTGTATAGACACAAGCATTAAATCTTTTTACATTTCTGTCTGTTTACATACCTACTACATATTAAAAAATCGGATCCAAAATTTACAATGCACTGAACTGCTATGAAATTTAAAAAAATGTAGTTTTTTATTAATATACCTATTTGGCGTTTTATTTCAACTCAGGATTCATCTAAATTGGATCTTTTTATAGTTGTGTGTAATATTATTAAAGTAAAGCAACGTTAACAAATGAAATTGCAGTTGGATGCAGTCATAAAGTATTGAATGCGTAATACTAAAGCCCAACTAAGTCTACGCCTTTCGGATCCACTGCACTGGTTCCATGTAATTTGTTACACATTTATTTCGTTCACATCGTGTCGGACCCACTGGAACAGGTCCGGTGGATCTGGTCCGTAAGTTGCTTGGAACCGGATCCATCTACGGATCCCGGACTGTCCAGCTCTAATGTATAGGAACAAGTGACGTCATGCACTCTTATTGGTGTTCGTTGTCACGTGACTTGAGGGTGATTTAATTACATTTTATTTGTAAAATATTAATAAAGTTATGTAAAAATAAGGAAAAATATTGTGATTTTCAGTATTTATATCATAGAAACTACCACTTTACATTCAAATTATGTCTTTATTTAATTACAATCAACATCCCTATTGCAACACTTACGCATCAGTCTGCCCAAGAACGGGTATAATAACCGTGAGATGCAATCGCCATAGGTACTACAAATCCAAACTAATTCCCGAACCCCCAAGTTATAGATCAACTGCTTTACTTCCCTATGTTCAAGGTGTCAAACAGCACAGACAGAATTGTCATAAGTCTTAAGAAAAAAACTCATCCTCCTTCGAAAATATGACAGATTCTTCCATCTTCGAAGGATAAAATAAGTACTCTACCTTCTAGATGTATTTACAGCATCACTTGTTTGTGCGGTGAATTTATATATCGGCGAAGCAGGCAGATCCATTAAAACCAGGCTTAATGAACATAAACGCTGCATGAAATTAGCTGTCTTCACCCACTCAGCAATAGACGAACATAATATTTTGTTTGACAGTGTGTCAGTTCTAGCAAAAGTCACCCTTTTTACAACCCGAGAATTCGGAGAAGCCATTTCCAAACATGGATCCAAGATGATTACCACCTCTTCACTATTTGATTCCCCATCACCCACTCTCACAACCTCCCACCTCTGCCGCCCAAGCATCCCCACCCTCCTCGTAACGAAAGATACAACGTTACTCTATCTTTTGATTCTCTTTCCTCCTTGTCATTTGGTTCAGCTTTGACGTGTTTCTCGTGTTCGTTTGTACCATATTCCATATTCCTGTCCTGATGATGCCTCTTACAGGTGCGGGCGAAACGACGACCTTGTTCCAAAATCAGACGCGGTTCAACCCAGAAAGGCTAAGATTACTATACAGAGAGGTCCAAAGAAAAGTAGCTGCTCTTTGCTAGTCCATATCTCGTGACAAATATGATTTGATTGTTCAATTTCGTTTCCTCTTATATCGTTTATTCGAAGGTTGTTCCACGAACGAAAAACCTTCGAATAAACGATATGATTTGATGCGACAATTTTGGGCTCTAGGAAAATGAAATGACCATCAGCAACTTTACGTAGCTCATTGCTGATGTTTATATACTCGTCATTCTTGAGGGTTCACTAGATGTAGAATTTAAAAATTGTCAAATCTGATGATTGGGGTGGGTACTCAGCAACAACTTCACCGAGGAATAACTTGACATCTCGCTGGTAGTTAGACCTCTTGTTACACTTAAAAATGTAATTAGCATACATATTTGATTGGAACACAAAATCCTTGTCTGAAGCATATCAAGATGCTTCTCACCATTTACGGTAATCTCGAAAAATTGAACCATGCAGCAATAGACCAAACCACACAGAAACCTCTGATAGATTCACTAGCCTGTCCATAATCAACGTTCTGAATTTCTGGAAGCCAGTAGACACAATTATGGCAATTCAGGTTCAAACTACCGTTTAGTTTGAACTTCACCTCGTCCTGCAAATTCCTCGTCTACGACAACCATACGTTGAAACCATCCATAGTATTTCATCCTCAGTCTGGGAAGGTCGGGAAACCACATGGGCCTTCTTGTAACTCTAGCGAAGGGTCACGAATGATGTATACCGACAAAAAAATCAGTAACAGTCGATGAACTAAGTGAAAAAATCGTAGTCAATCGCCAGCAACAAATGGTCACATCAAGTCAAATATACTACGAGTGAGTATATTTTTGACCCTCCGTAATTACTTCTTATAGCAATGCATAAATTAACTGTGATTAAAGTACGTTATGGTAATGATCTCATCACAAAAGCGCTCGTTCGTAAATTGCAGTAGGCATGTCTTTACTGCTTTAAAATTGAGAAAATAGGTCGCTGCAATTTAGCAGAATAATTTACTGGGCATTTATAAGACAATTCGAAGCAAAACTTAAGAACGACACTAAATGACGTGGTTCGTAATTGAATCTTATTATGCCATACAAAGTGTGTTATGCAGGGACCGAATGACTTCAATGTAAGTCGTAGAAGAGTAGCAAGAATCAAATTTAACTCGCTAAATGTCTTTTGGAAACCGTGACGTAACTGCATTAAGCTTAACCATTGTAGGAGTGCGTTCAGGAAGAATCATACCTGGATAGCATCATGAGCTTTTGCAATGCGCAAATGATAAAGGCGATAAAACAAAAATTCGATTCGATTCGTCAATGGGTTGATGTTTTAGCATGTTTTTGTATAAGAGCCAGTCTTTGGAAATTTACCTGCCTAACTTGAACGATGTCGCCATTTAATTGTTTCGTATCATTTCTCTAATAATTTTGGCAGTGGAATACGTAAAATAACCGCACCGCTTAACTGCTTAGCACCACGACTCTAAAACTCCGGTTGCAGCTATTCGCTAAAACGAATGTCGCATCCTGTTACAGAGAAAGTAAGTACCTATTCTCACCAAGAGCCTGCATTCTAGTTTCGAGCAGTTCGAGCTAATGGTCTTTTAATCGAATCCAATGGAGTCGAAACGTGTAATTTAAATTAGTAGGTACCTATACGTACTGGCAGATAAAATGCGTGTATGTTGCGGGTGCATTTAATTTAATCCAGTCGACTCAGATCTCGACCAATCAATCTAAATTACTTCCTATATAATGCCGTATTAGTTACGAGCCGTTTGCTGCTGGAACAATCGTGCGTTGGGTGGCGTTGCTTTGTTACCATTGAAAGATGCTGTTGCGTTCAGGAGTTTGTAGAAACGGAAATCGTGCTTTACATATTATCATGAATTTCCCTACTAAGTTAAAAAATTAGACTTACCGCCAACTTCTTGGACTTTTTTTGTCTTTCTTACACAGATACCTACATACGAGGGTGAATGCTTTCAGCGTCCATAATATAATAAGATAATATTTTGTCAGATAGATCGCTGTCTCTCGAAAACACTGACAAAAAATTAATAGTCTGACGTTTCGATTACACCTGTAATCTTTGTCAAAGACGAAGAACCTCAAAATTTTTAGTACGGTAATTGGACTAGTTCAAATTAAATTAGCACCTTTTATTTTGGAAGTATTTCTAATCAAAACTAAGGGTTATCACAAATACCATATAATAATGAATTTATGGATAAGTATATGGTTAGTATTGGAATACTACGTATTAATGCTACAAATATAATATGACTTATAGAGTTTTTCATATAAAACCGATGATATATTAGAAAAACTTCCATTTTCAAACGTTATCTATGTCCAGATAAAACTTTTAAAGATTTCAGAACATGATGATTTTTTAGGTTACACACAAAATGCTTCCTAAATTATGCACAGGTTCCTGAAAATGTTTTTCAAAAACTTAGCATTTTTTAACTTCGCGATTAAGAACGGGGAAGGTTTAGGATATCCTCGTTTTTTCGCAAACGATGCATCGTACAAAAATTAATATAAGTGATATATTTAAAGAAAATTAATGAATTAATTTGAAGGTGCACGAAAATGAAGTTTTGAGTGCACAATTTCTTTACAGTACTAGTAGTTCTTGTCCTAAATAATACTTTTTTGACCAAGGAATGACCTCCTGATAGGTATCTGTTTTTCATGGACACATTTTGAATTATAGAATTACAGCTTTTCTATTTTACTTCACATATTTTTTCTAATAAAGGTGTATACTGGAAAAAAGGTATATATCTACTGTTCTAGTTAAGATTGAATTCTTTTTTTTAATGTAAATTACAGTAAGTTGGCACTAAAACCTTAAATTCCGTAGCCAGAGGTAAGTTATGACTTTCTGTTACAGTAACGTTTTCTTATAAAAAAAGTACTTAACTAAATACAAACGACAAAAACTGAATATGCGTGCGTTTTTGTCGTTTGAACTTATCAAAAACATATCTCTTTGTGGAATTGTCACCGCTGAAGATGATCCATGTGGGACCGAAATGTACGTCCGGTTATTAATTTAATAAAACGTGAAGTATTGGTGTTGATTTGTTTATTGCATTAAACTGATTTCACTAGTTGCCTTTAGAGTTCAAATACTTAAACTAAATATTTACCTTCATCTTATGTCTCTTCAATCTGTAAGTAGTCTAAAAGTTGTCTAATAATCACATTCCATAAAAAATACATGAAATTTGCATTTAACTTACAAAATTTGTTAACTGACAATTGTTAGAGTGGTTCACAGTAAGTTGGATTGGGCTTAAAACTACACATAATTATTAAACAAAACGAAATTATAAAAAACTAGTGTTTGCAATCAATACTGAAAGGTACGTAATGAGACTTATTTCATGTATTATATGTAAATAGACATAAATGTACAAATAAAGTTTGTTAATTAATTCCACAATCATAACGATTTTATTAAATTATATATGTTTCGTTTTAATTTAATTTTTGATTAAACAGCCCATAAACGTTTGCGATATGTAATATACAGCGAGACCCATTTTCTTTGATTGCAGGGTACAAGGTACAACCTATACAAAATTGTTGTTGTTACTGCGTATTCTAGGCCTAGAAATATTATGAAAGTTCTTATGAAAATTTCCGTAACCTGTTTCCTAAGGAAGCTATACCTACGGCTGAACGGATCGGGCTCGTTGATACTCGTTGGATAGGCAGATCTTGGCTCAACGATGACCAACATATATAACACACGGTTTTCGAGTAAAACTGGTTTTAAATCACGTTTACTTAGGTACTATTGTGCTGTATGGTAAGGTACGTGTTATGCGGTTATGTCGATTGAATACAGGGTGTTTCAAAATCAGGAAAATACATTTAACAGCGCTATTTAAGGTCAAGACTTTCTATAAATTCATATGCCAAAAATGCCTCCTATATGTTTAATGGTGATTTTATGACCTTTTTGATGAATTTGAAATTAATTTTTTTTGTTCTAACAAAAAACCAAAATTAATATTAATATAATTTTTTCACAAATTTGGACCATTTAGAAAAAGGGAAAACAATTTAAAAATACGTCAATATATGCGGATTATCCATACGAAATTTTATAATGGGCCTCATATTAGATCAGGCGCTAGAGGACTTGGAGTGCAACGGCGTCATGTTATAGCGMGGACWTATTATATGATAAATCGGTTGCGTACGCCTGTAAACGATCATGAAACACTGTGAGAGAAGTTAAAATAATATTAAAAATCCTGTCTATGAAATTAAAACTTATTTTTGTGATATAAAAACCTGTCACATAAAATATTGGAAATATACAATATTTCGGATTTCTCGAAAGCTTCGTAAAGTAACCAATAAAAACGTTCTTGTTCAATAATTCATAAAACAAGAAGAGCAACCATTCTTATTAAGTTTTAAAATTGATTTATTAATACATACTGTTTATAATCACTTGGGATTAGTGCATCTTGTGATCAGTGCTTCCTTACTGTGACAGTTGTACTATATCTTTGCAAGTATTCACTCTACTGTGACTGTATTTAGAGATCGCTGTTTCAATCCATGTTCTTAGCTCTCCGTCGAAAAACTGACAATATTCAAGAGATTTCAAAAGATAGTTTAAAAAAATTGGTATTAACAAATAATGTTTATGTGTGTGAGTGTGTGGACCCTGCAGAAAACGTCTCGAATTTTTGACGGGAACAGTCTCAAAACTGTGGAAACAGAAATCACAAAATCAGCTGTTCCAGTTACGTTGTTATGAATGCATTCAAAATATAACTTAAAATTCTCTTACAGTGTTTTATGTTCAATGTTCCACTCCAAATCTTCTGTCTTCTGACGCAATTTACTAAATACTATTATCACACTAAAATAAGAGCAATAAAACAACACACAGAGAAAGATTAATCCTTGAAATGAGACACAGAAAAAAAACACAAACAAAACAGTAAATCATTGAATTGATATATAAAGACTTGTACTTATCTAACAATGAACAATAACTATAACACAGACACAAGAATTTTTCAATCTTATGCATGGTCCAAGTATGTGAAAATATGGTATTCCAAATTTGAGTTCATCGTCTATAAGGTCATTAAATTTTATATACGAATCACTTTTGACCATATTTTTTGCTTTTGTTTTAAATCGAGTAGCTAGCTTTAAATAACAAAATGTTTCAATCAAGCGAAATTACCCCTTGCTAGGTAACGATACTTACTATTATTATATTATTTCTTGGCTAAGCTTAGGACTTACAAAGGTCTAAAATCCCTGAACAAAAACGAATTTTAAAACTAATTTTTTGGGTGTTCACATCAAATGCGCTCAAAGCAAAAAAATTCACACTTTCCATTCCAGTGTCATTTTTTATCGCGTTCGCGGGCTAGTAAACAAACGAGACAGCCGAGTGACCACTTTTTCCCAGCTCACGCGCCTAAAATCGCTGAAAAGCAATCGGAAGCCCAGTTATGACCGGCAGCCGGTATCTTAAGAATCTAGATTAGGACATCTTCTCGCATCAGTGCCTGGCTTTGTTACCAACAGAATGGCCATGCTGCGGCGTGCTTTCTTCCTTCGGTCACGCTCATCGCACGCAACGCGATACCTCCAACTCCGAATAATGGCAATTTCTGTTATGGCTGGAACCCGTTGCGTTTGTCGAAGATGGTGCGATAGTCGAATTAAAAACGGCCTGTTGTTTCGGCGCTGTATAATTATCGACACGGAAACGTGGAGAAACATCTGTGGTACGGAACTGTAATTCGGATGCAGTGGCTGTAGGTTGTTAACCCTGTGATTCTGACAAGCTGATGCTAAAAAAAAGATGCGACACAGAAAGCTCATTGTGGATTAGTTTAGGTCGTTCGTCAATTTAAGAGCTCAATAGGCCAGGAATGCTAAACTATTTTTGGTAAAATTTATAAGGGTATTAGAGAGCAAATTGAAGTATGTGGCTGTCGTACAGTTTGGGATATAAACTTTAAATTATTGTAAATTTTTTTTCGAAATGTCTGTTTATGGGACTTGATTAACTTATAGTTTTAATAGTGTTTTCGGGAACTAAACTGCAAAGAATATAGCAGTTTCTGTACACAGCATGAATCAATTTGTATGTCTGAAACACACAGCATTTAAGAATTTACGAAACCAGCCTTATATTAATTTCATCTTTTCCTAGAGTGTCCTAAATTGTTAGCTGTTATCCTGAAATTATTCTTATGTTTTTATGTTAATGTTCTGTAATAGGTAGGTATTAAAATCAAAAACTGAGCAAATTCAACCATTTGGCAAAAACAAATTATATGATTTCTTTCATGGTCGTACCCAGCTTTTGGTCTAAGGGGGGCAAAGCAGAAATTTCCGTTAGTGAATAATTCAAAATAAATACGAGTAAAAATGTGGCCTTATCGGATTATGTACCTATAAGTAAATAATGACGTATTTATTCCATTAACAATCTTCGTTGATTTTCTGTGAAGACCCAAATTTTTCATGTTTTTTATATACACTCGTCATACAAAGCTCGTTTATCACTAATTCAATTATTGATGATCTCAGTTTGGTGATATCTAGCGCATTCAGTTGCATCTCTATCACGTTTAACAAAAGATGAGTTGATACATTTTATTTGGAAGAATAAAGATCCGTGATCCACATCACAATGTATAATAATGTCAAACGAAGTACTAAAGAAATATAAATTTCCCCTTAATGGGAAAACTTTTTATGATTTGGAATTTGCACATATCAATGCGTTTGTTATTTAATTTCAACTTTTCACACTAGAAATTTAAGTTAGGAGTGAATAGGAAGCTCGTAAAGATAAAAAAAATATCAAAACTCGAAATGAGGAAACAACCTGGTCGTGAAACAATACCTAAGACTGTAATGATTTAAGCTGCTGGTTTAGCTAATCCTATAGTTAAACTTAAAAATACAAGTTATAAGCCCCAGCATTATGCGTCAGCTGGCCAAATACAGCATTAAATTAATGGTTGTTTTATCTCTAACAATTTTTGTTCATACATCTAATTTTACTCAAAAAAGTAGTTGTTTTTGCTATCTGGCTAAAATAATGACCGAGGCATAAATCGAAAATAATGCTTTTGAGTCGATTAGATCAATGCTAAGTAATAACCAGACACTGCAACACATCAGTAAAATGAGAATTAGATATTTGCAAAAAATTATGCCAAGACATGCTTTGTTATGAACACCGTACAGAATATGCTATCTTTATTTAGACTGAGCATTTGAGTTTAGCTATTATTAGCTATCATCCGCTAGTGCAATGCTGCCAAAAATTAACCCACCACTTAATATTTTAACCAAATTAAGCCTCATTTAAATAAACTGAAATATATTTAATCGGATTTTCAAAAGACTTTTGTATACTGACATTTTAACAGCACATCGTGTTTTAATTCGTTCTTATAATGCTACTGGATTCCTTAAACTGATGTTAAATAGGCCTTCATAACTTTTAGTTCGGATGAATTTTTGCTCGAAATAACTGATATTTTTGAAAGTTTTTTGTTTCTCTGTATTAATTGTTAAAATGTAACGCGAATTTTGAAATCTGTGACGAAAAAGGTTGGAGTTACCACCAAATACAAATATGTGACAGATTCTGTGTATTCCATATAACAGAATCATGCATAATTGAACAATCTCTATAGGGAAACATATTAGAAGAGCTGCACAAAGTAGAAATCGTGTTATGACTCCTGACCAAGATAAGCTTGGGAACTTAACTAACCAGCTAAATGTAAGGAAGGTGGCAAGGGCCCAGAGTTGGCAGTCCAGGTTCAGGGGGGCCCCTCCCCCTTCCTTGCCTACCCTTCAGTACGCTTATGATTTCTTTTGTATTTTTGATGTATTGGGTCTCACTTTAGTAATATATTCCTCTTAGAACACACGAAATATAGCTATACAATTAGAAATAATGTAGGGTTACAAAAAATTAAATGACACTGGGCGAAAAAACAACTTTTGATGTAATATAAAGCTGAATATCATATTGTAGTATATGGAACCTATCTTCACCTGAATCTGGGAGGTGTTGCTTCTGGAATTTGTGATGGGGGTATAAATAGCCCTACGGGGAGAGCACGGGCAGTTCTGAATTCGAACAGCGGTTATCAAGCGACAAAAAAGCCTTAGTGAAACAGATGTTTTAGTGCTAGTGAGTGCAATATAGTGATTTAGTGGTGTTAAAACAGTACTGCTTTGAACTAGTTATGTTTAGACCTAGTGTTTTTGATACTAGTGCTTTAATTAACAGGAGATGAGTCCGAAATCTACAGTTATCGAGCCCGTAGTTGTAACAATATTAACGACCAAATGGCTCAAGATAGGAAAGCAAAATTCTCTGTAGGAGCAACTATAAAAGCTTTCCCTTTACTAACATCAATTTAATTCCGGTCTCGAAAAACTGTTAGCTTCATCTGTTTGTAAGTAATTAAAATACACTTTATTGTAATTAACACTTTCTTTTAAAACTGTTTGCATTAAAACATTCACAGTCCGATCTAATACATAATGTTTGCAATTAAGTTTAATTGATAAATTATAATACCAACCTGCAAAAAGGGTTTATAGTGCTGATAATGCTTTCTGGGCGCATGAATATGGAAATTATGTACCTCCTACTTAGAAACGAAGCGACACGAAACAGATTCCATAGCTGGCGGGATGATGGGATGTCATTTTCTTGGACCAAACTTAAAAAAATTAACTGTGAAGCGATTTTTTTGCAATATAACTTTGACCCAGCGTAGGTAGTTTGTATATTAGTTCAAACAGGATGGAGCATTTCTGTAGATAATTCTTTTTACAAATAGGAGGATAGGACGACATAGGTCAATAAAATTGTCGGTTCGTTCACCACACTTGACCCCGCTGGAATTGTTTTGTAGGGGCATATAAAATACTGACATTTCAGCTCAACACGTGCTGGGAAACGTCAAATTGTTTTTAGGGAACAATTTGTACACTTAGGTTAGGTTTTGTTGCCTGAGTCACTTCTAATTTGATTTAAAATATTGTAAAAGAAATACTGTTTTTTAATATTTTTGGACAAAAGTATATAATTAAATATGTCATTAAATCTAAGACAAAAATACACAAAATTTAGTGTCAATGAATTCTAGAGAATGCCAATTGGCGTTTTTAACACTGTATTTCATGAAAAGGGCGGAACATAAAAGCAAATTTGACTAGTCTTCATCTACGGACAAGTGGCATGAGTTTTTTGTGGGATTTTTTAAAATAAACTGCTGAATACATAAAATATTTAATAATAGTAATATTATTTAGTGGGTCCTTCGAGATATACCCGAGTTCGATTCTCGGTGGGAGTTGATATATTTTTCTTCGTAATATTTGCACAAAAACCCACTAAATAATGTTACTATTCATATATAGGCAACAACCATTACACATTCTAATTAAATAAAATATTTAATTGGGATCTGCATTTAATAACCATTTTAGACACCACCTTATAAAAATAGAAATTGATCAGCATGCAGCACTCATAAAACCGTCTATCTTTATGTTTTTTTGATTATTTTATTATCACTAAGAAACTCCCAGAAATTTGTGAAGGAAAGAAAAACACAAATAAATGTTTGTTCCTAGTGATAGCAAGATCTGCACGTTTTTCATTAGGTCCAGCAATCTAATTAATAAGCGTAATTAAACATGGCGGCATTCTTTAGGATAAATCGTGTAATTCCTATTGTAACAGTTAATATAACGATAATTTAAATTATTGGAATTTAATCCATAAGCTTTATGCAATGCAATTTGCAAACACTAATAAGCATACTATTAATTCACCGGAAAGTAATAGTAATTGCATTTATTAGCGTTAATGGTGGAACTAGAAACAAAACCTTCCGCATATTGCAAACTATTCACTCGCTACTATGTAGATGAAGATTATAAAGGAATTCGACTTTCTCTAAGAGGCACCCCCGCTGTGCTTTGGGATCTGTTATTTACGATTTAATTGTGACATGTTTTCCTAACACCGATTACTTAGCGATAGTTGAAGTAGTAATTTGTCAGACCACTTTTAAAAACTCGAGGCTATTAAAACACTGATGTACAACAGAAATCATCAAGAACAGTTTCTGTATGCTGCGCCGAGGTCAGGAAGCATAAAACTTGTACTTAATTATTATATATTGTTTACGGCATGGAAATTTGAGAAAAAAAAGTTTATTCAAAGCACTGTATGTTGTCCACGTAATGGGTACGAACGACTGGTAGTTTATGTACTATGTAGTTGTTGTTTTTTATGAAGGTGTTTTAAGTACAACAGAGAGAATATTTTTAAAGCAGTATAGTGCTGCAGAAAGTATGTTAAAGCTAAAACTATTAACTGTAAGAGAAAGCAAGCTCGCAAACCCTTGGCTTACCGATGATGTCAAAATTATGATGAAGGAACGTGACGCTGCGTTTAAATACTTCAAAATCTCTAAAGATGGGAACAGACTTGAGAGTACATGCAGCGAGTCGGTAAGCATACATATACATATGTGTGTCGACTCGGCATTAGTGCGCTCTAAGCAAATGTTAAAAAATTCTGGGTAAATACATCCATGTTCTCTCATTGCGCTCAGAGTATGTTTTGTGTATAGGTGCTGATGATAGCTGACGAAATCATAGCAGCAGAGGCAGCTTTTTTCATAATAGCTAAAAAGTGTAGTAAGAAACATAGAGAATAAAATAGGGAAATGCAATGATGAACTATACAAATGTATAAGAACCGAGCAATTTATGGGGGTTTCAAATTACTAGAAGACTTGCCGTTAGAAGAACCTTCAGGGCATTTTAAAAATTTGGCAGGATGGTATCAGAAGATTTTAAATTTTTAATCAATGCTATTGGACCCAAGGTAGCAAAACAAGATACGTTTATGAGTAAAGAATCGATCAGCTATTACTCTGTGCTTCTTAGCAACTCGTACGCCAGTTTGTTGGCTAGACTTTCAGACGATAAAATACTGTCCAGACTGAGTGCGCATGCATGAAACGTTTTCTTTGAGCGGTGGTCAAAAACCGACACCATTCGGCTCGCCTTATGTGCGTTCGTATGCTCTCGCGAGCGAATAAACATGCGCTGAGTCAATGCGAATGAACCGTCTACACTTGCAGATGTATGCGCGTTCACTACTACTCACCGCATGTGCGCTCAAGTCTGTTCCCACCTTAAGAGTGAGAATGCGTGGAAACATGCAAAGAGCGGAGAAATTTTACGCTAGCAGTAATACGAAGAGAGAAATAAAGCTGTGTTAATTATTTGCATTCTCAGAAAAACTCTAAACTACTCTGGCGTGAGCTGAGGAAGCCAAATATKGCATTCAGCATTCCCATTTGCCTCTGTTTTCAAAATTTATGACTACTCAACAGCGCAGCAATTTTATTCCTTACGTAAGTTTAACGATACGTTAAATTTCGCCTTTAGTTTGGCCACCACAGCGGACATTTTAAATGTTATCATAGGTTTGTAATCTGCTGCTGGACTGGATCTTATGGCATAACAACCTATATTATCATACTTTTCTTGCCTGAATACTTGCTTCCTTCCTTCCTTCCTAAACTATATGAAGGCGTATCAGTTAGGCAAGGCAAGGGCAACGGAGCAGGCAGAATATAGCGCGCGAATGTTAATTTCGTAAACCGCTCGAAAGTCAAGGAAGATCACGGTAGCTTTTTATCGAGGTCCAAGGGTCAGCGCTCAAAAGCCGGACGAACGAGGACGCATGGGCAATCATCTAGAAGAGGAAAAGAGACAGCACAACCCAGAGTACGTGCGGACGCAAAAACCACAAGACGCGGGATTGTTTCTACCTAAATTCAAACTGTATGATATGCGGAGAAAAAGGTCATCTAAAGTACGTTTGCAGGAAGTCAAGAAACGGGAATAAAAGTAGTAATTATTTTGTTAGACCATAGCGAATGGGCAAGCGCAATTGTTCCCGTTATTAAAAAAGACGGTCAAGTAAGAATTTGTGAATATTTGTTAATCCAAATTTGAATGTGCATAAATACCCCATTCCAGAAATCGAACATATTCTTGCTTTTGGTGGTAAACTTTTCAGCAAAATAGATTTGAGTCAAGCGTACTAAAGTACTAAAGTACTAGACGATGATTCCAAAAAGCTCGTTGTTATTAATACTCACAAAGGCCTGTATATGTATAACAGATTACCGTACGGTATTGCATCCTCTCCAAGCATTTTTCAAATTTGCCTGTCAGGTTAGCTTGCGCCGCCAGTCCGTTCAGTATAGGAGTTGTAATTTCTCATGTATTTCCGAACGGCTTGAGCAAACCGATTGCTCATGCATCTCGTACATTATCTGAAGCGGAAAGAAATTATGCTCAGATAGATAGAGAAGCTCTGGCTATAATTTTTGGCGTGAAGAAATTTGATCAATATATATTTGGTCGTAATTTTACCTTGATAACAGATAATAAACCTTTAATGCAAATTCTTGCTAGAAGAAGGGAATTCTCCAGCTTACAGCGTTGGTCAATTTTTTTGTCTTTGTATCAATACGATATTAAATGTGTTAATTAAAAAAAAACACCAATGCAGATACACTTTCATGTTTAAAAATCGATTTAGGTCATATTTTGTACACTGAGGAATCTTTTCCCATAATCAGTTCCGAAACGAGAAAAGGCAAAATTTTGAATACAGTATTTCATTATACAATGAATGGTTAGCCGAATGATCCTGATAAATGTGAAGATGAACTTAAATCTTACTGGAATCGTAAAGCGAGTTCCATATTGAACAAGGGTGTATTCTGTGAAGTTTTAGAGTAATTGTGCCGGAAAATTAAGAAACGCGATCTTAAATGAAATTCATTCAAGTCATTTTGGTATCGTGAAAAGCACGCACATCATAAATTGGTTATTTTCCTCATTGCTGGAAAGAAGCTAAAGTGTATCCAATACCCAAAATTTTTCCCCTGCCTCTATTAGTAATTTTCGACCGATTAGTCTATTATCAATCTTATAAAATATGCTCGAATCAATTACATTTAGGCAAATTAGTAGCTATGTGTTAGAAAATAAAATTATCCCGGAGCATCAATCCGGCTTTCGAAAATTACACAGCGCAGTCTCATCTCTCCTAAATATTAATGATAACATTATAAGAGCGTTAGACAAGAAAGTGTTAGCTATCCTCGTGTCACTTGATCTTTCCAAGGCATTTGATTCAATCAATTAATAATAATAATAATAATAATAATAATAATAATAATAATAATTATTATTATTATTATTATTAATCTTATGTGCGTTCAACTAACTGATCTACTATAGGTTTGACCCAACTAGCGTAGCACTTTCCGTCTTAATTGACTGGCAACTGCTAGCAATGTTATTTATATCAGGAGTATCTTTAGTCTGATGTTTTTACGTATAGGGTACATACATAGTCAGGAATTGCTTGGTGCCACGACTAAACAGTAGATCGTTAGTTACATTTTATTTTAATATAGCTTGTACATACCATACCATTAATTTTCCTTTTGAAGAGAGATCGACAGTTCTAAAAAAACTGGTTTATTCGGCCGCCCTAAAAAGATTGCTTTACCGGTACTTTACAAGGTACCTCCTAACATTAAACTAGCAAAATAAAACAACCTAATGCAGCTGCAGAAGCTTCTGTCAGCAGGAAAAACAGACGATGGAAATTACAACGACTACACTGAATCAAACAATGATTAAACTTGATCTGTAACGGCAGTCGTAGAACTGTATTGTTATTTTGCGATAATAAAAAATGAAATATATTCACTCAGAACCTTTTTTTGCGCAGTTTTCAGTTTGTTTGACTGAAAACAAATTAGAAATTTTAAAACATTTTATTATAGTGGCCTTGGATCTTCAGGCAGGACTGCATGACTAAGAAAATTTTATACAGTCCTCATTTTAGCTTAAAAACGTTGGTAAATCCATAACATATAATCAGAATTACAAATTTTTAACATTTGGAGCACATGGATTTTTCTAGAGCAAAATAAACTTTAAATTCGAATATCTCAACTTTTAGTTTTCAATATTTGGACCCCTTCGCTTCTAATCCCTTCATTTAGATTTTAGCTATTTGTTTTTTTTACGTTATTGCTCTATATACTATACGCATGATGTGAACTTCATTTATAATTTGTGATGTATTTTTATGATGTAGCTATTATTCACATGTTATTAATCATAATTTTTCGATTTCTAATGTAACGTGTTGTATAATTCATGGACCTTTTGGCCTGCTGGATGAAACATACGTTGTTATTACTATTATTATTTATATGTGTCTATTCTTTTGTGACTCCTGTTGACAGAAGGTTGTAATTTTTAGAAATATGTCCATCCATTTTTAAACGGTTGAATGTAAGTGTGGTAAGTGTATTTACTGGCTGTGCCTTTTTCTTCTTACCTGATGTGTAGGATTCGTCATATCTCGTATGCCACCTTTAATTTTTTATTATATTCAGATGATGTCAACTTTTACATTCCCTGTCTGTTAAATACCACCTTTTCATATCGTTCCTCTATGTATGAATCTTTTCAACGTCTTCAACTTTCACTTCCATCTTGTATGGTTGTAGTACAACTTCCTGATTTTTTGGATTTCCATAATACATCCATCAGAAATGTTCATAAATTGTTGAAATCATTCATCAAATACTCCTCAGACACATTGAAGATTCAAAAAATATTTTACCAGTTGCCTGGCCTTTTGCAAATTTATGCGTAGGAAAAATATATTCTGTGGTCAAAGTACGAGTATACAATGGTTTCATACGCTAGGTGGAACTTTTAATAAACTGATTCAAATTCTCAGTTAATATGTAAATCATAATATGTCGAGATTCTTTTAGTTGTCCTACGTTGAAGCAACCGAACTAAAGCAGTTATCCTCCAGGCGAAGTCGTGTACAAGTTCGAATCATCTGATCCACTTGTTTAGCCACTCTCCGCTTCTAAGCGGCCACATCACTTTTATAGCCTGTAATTTTGTTAAAAAAGCGACACCCAATAATTAAAATAATTCGTACACCCACATTCGCATCGTCTTCGAAGATTAAATTTGTTTTATGGGGTTATCATTTTTTGTTTATGGCCCTCACGAAATTGTATCAATTATAGCGGTGGATTATTATCTGAAAACATTTGGAAATCTTTATCCATTAGCTCACACAATAATTGTTATTATTTTATACCTTAACATTAAGCACTGTCAGTTGTTTTTTGACTATATTACAAAACATTAAGTGTGGTGATTATTGATTTTAGTATTCAAACTGGATATCAAAGGTGTAGTCTACGTATATCCTGAAAATGTTAGGTATTTTAAAACAGTTACATTGCCAAATGAAGAAGCGAGAGACATGTTTTCTATGAAAGAATATGACGTTTGGTACATTTAGATAAATAAATACTAGTTTATAACACTTTTTACTTCCCAAAACAGTTTTATCAGTAAAATGTGAGAATATTGGGTTTATTTTATATTCTCACACAATGAAACCTCAATATATTATTAGTTCTGCCAAAAGTTACAATGTTGCATTAAAAATATGTTAAATTTATTGCGTTAACTGCTTCAGTTCTTCATTTATCAATTTTGAAAGTTACCAATTTTTTATTTTGATTTTCTATTCAAAAAAATAAGAGTCTACAATATTAAGTATCTAAGGTTATACCGATTAACACGGTTATTTAAGGAAATGTCGACCCGTCTGATAAGCAAGTATTGTAAAGAAAACGTTAAATTATATTTGTGGACAATTCTGAAGACCTGCATGCTATAGAAACTTGCTAAATTTCTCGAACAATTTTTTCTTACACATTCTTCAATGGTAAACACCATTGTGGATTGATAATGTTCAATTTTAGTTAGTAATCAATTGCGTAATTCAATTTGGCGTAGCAATGCAAATATTACAGGAAGACAATGCAAATTTATACATCTGTAGTTAGAAAAATGTTAGGAAGGTGCGATAAGAAATTGAAGATCGGTTAAATTGTTCAGTTTTTAACGCATTAAAGTTCCAGTCATATGTTTTCGTCTTCCTAAAATAACAAAATGTGTTTATTTACCAGCTACACCCACAAAAGAATACAATACAAGAGTGAATTAGGTCATCTTGAACTTTAACGACGTGTTTAAAGTGATTTCATGTTTTCTGCTGAAAGTTTAATTTTTCTCCTCAAATTCATTCGCAACTTTAAAATGAAAATACTTCATAATTCGACCCCACTTCCCTAGTCAAGAATTAAGCGTGAGGGCCAATGGGAGTGGAGTGTTTTTCTGACAACTTCTAGTGTTATATTACAAGATGTCATCATGTGAGATAAAATCGGCTTGTTTCAAGACTTTAGTCGAATTTTTCTTTTCACAAAGAGGTCTAACAACAGGCAAAAACCGGTCTATCAATCGATGTATATACCGATGTTGATTTTTCGAATGTGAAATAAGAGTGTAAAAGGCGAAGTATAAAGCCAGCTACAAGCAATGCAAACGAAAATCATAAGGGAAGTAATGGGTATAAAATGAGCACATATATGTTATGAAGAAGGTAGAAATGAACTTTAATTTCTGATGCTATTGGGTATAAAAATGAAGAAACAACTTGGATGGGAAGGATAGGGAAGGAGAGGTTCACATATGGAGGCACGTCAGATACAGAAAAGAACTTGAAGAACGAGGAAGACCAAAGGAAACTTGGGACAACAAGCAGCAAAGATCTTGAAAAGACAGTAAAACCTTAGCATGAGGCAAAAAGATTGCGTTTAAACAGAGAGAAATTAAAAGATTTTATAGGAAAAACTTAGAAGCCCCAACTTTTTTTAGTTGCTATAAGGTATACTTAACGGGGAATACACAATACATGTTAAAACTTTATTATGAATTCGAGAGAGATGAGCTAAACTGACATAAACCAACAAAAGCATGTTTATCTGGAAATTAAAACTACCAACTTGATAATAATTTTCATCTAACGATGCCGTTAACGGTACTTTACTATCTGTAACCGTTACAATAATTTTAGCAGTAAATCAATAGCTATATATTTTCAGAGTGAGGAACCTACATATAACCATCGCTCGGTAGCACCAACGTTAGTTCCATTAATTGAAACATTTATTCGAGACGCTGGACTTTATCTCTACTCACGATTCTACATTACAACGTTATTCGTGTGTGTTTGCTTCAAGAAATCGCAGTCATCTTTAACCTACATTTATAAACTGAGCTTTATGGCCCTTAGTCCTGACTGCAATCTTTCTTGTCTAGATGAAGTACATGACGTAAAATTATGCCCGAGATAAGAATGAGACCTACTTTAATTCATTTGCGGTGTTGTGTTTGCGGGAACCGCATACGTAAAGGTAAACTACTGTTCAACGGTTTCGCCCACATATTTAATAAGTTATGAAGTATCACACAGTTCTGAGATGTAAACAAATATTTACTGTTTTTGTTTACAACAAATTCTTTGGTGTGGTGTTTTTCAGGTGAAACATAATACTTCGCTGTGCTTGCGGGTATTGCACCTTGAGTAGCTTCCCGGTGGGCTGCAAGCAATAAAGGCTAATAATTTTTTTCTGGGAACTATTTTAAGTAGTAAATCTTTGTTATCATTCTTCGTCTCCAACAAGGAGAAAACTAGACAAGAAATTTTTCGCGATCATGTCTTGTTTATTTCTAGTATAATCGAATCTTGTTCTTGCAGGCAAGATTCTTGCATATTCTTATATTTCAGGTTAGCCTGTTGCAACCGTTTTATACTAGATATTCACGTATGCTTGGTTCTAACTCCTACCCTTATCATCACGTGTTTTACCTATGGTAATTAAAATACATTTTCTGGAATTTCTTCAACTCTGTGTCAGCTCTCGTTTCCCAGATATAGGTGCAAGTTGCATTTTTTAAATCAGAAGGGGCTCAAAAGGCACATCATTGAAAAGGATATTTTTTCCAGACTTCAAAAATGTATCACACTTGTACAATTTATTGCTTCTGGATGAGAAAAGTGTGATAACAAACTTGGGTTTTGCATAAAGCTTCGGAATAAATTTTCCTCCTGACTGGTGATAATTTTCATTCACTTTGTTATTTGCATTTCCAATGCCTCAGTTAACTGAACATGATCGCATCGAAATTTTGATGATGATTGGTTATGGAGATAGAAGGCCAAGTAATTGCCCGACAGTTATTGAAAACACGGCAACGTTTTGACGAAACCGGCGGTGTTAAAAATCGTCAAAAACCAGGACGTCCAAAGGCTGCTACGCGTGAGGAAAGTAGCTTGAATGTCCTTTTAGATGTGCAAGAGAATCCCAAGTGTTCCGAACAACAGCGTGCTCTCACTCACCATATTAGCAGAAAATCTGTTCAGATAATTTTGAAAAAAGAGAAGTTTCATTATTACAAAATTTACTTACTACAAGAAGCGAAGATGATTTCGACCGTAGGATAGAACTTTTCGAAACTGCTATAAACATGATAGATGAAGATAGAAACATTTTAAATTGGATTTTTTTTGGACTTCTTGCCTAAATGGTAATGTGCATGGGCGTACCCATCTTTTAGTCTAAGGGGGGAAAGCAGGAATTTCTGTTAGTGAATAATTCAACATAAATACGAGTAAAAATGTGCCTTTATCGGATTATGTACCTAAGTAATTAATGACGTATTTATTCCATGAGCAATCTTCATTTATTTTCTGCAAGGTGACTTAAAACATTTTCTGTGAAGACCCAAATTTTTTATATTTTTTATATACACTGATCATACACAGCTCGTTTATTCCTAATTCAATTATTGATGATCTCAGTTAGGTGATATTTAGCGCATTCAGTTACATCTCTATCACGTTTAACAAAAGATGAGTTGATATATTTTATTTAGAAGAATAACGACCCGTGATCCACATCACAATATATAGTAATGCCAAACGAAGTACTAAAGAAAGCTAAATTTCCCCTTAAGAATCTACTTATAGGACCTCTTTTTATGATCTGAAATTCGCACATATCAAAGACTAATAAATTAAACGACGCGCTTGTGGTTTAATTTCAACTTTTCACACTAGAAATTTAAGTTAGGAGTGAATAGGAAGCTCGTAAAAATAAAAGTTATCAAAACTTAGAATGAGGAAACAACCTGGTCGTGAAACAATACTACTGTAATGACTGTAATGATTTCAGCTGCTGGTTTAGTTAAACTTAACAATACAAGTTATAAGCCCCAGCATTATGCGTCAGCTGGCCAAACACCCTCAGTCAGCATTAAATTAATGGTTGTTTTATCTCTAACAATTTTTATTCATACATCTAGATAATAACTAGATACCGCACACATCAGTAAAATGATAGCATATTATATCTCAACGTTTGACGACGATTTTGTACATTGTGAGTACTGTGTAAAATCAGAATTAGATACTTGCATAAAATTATGCCAAGACATGCTTTGTTATGAACACCGTGTAGAATATGCCATCTTTTTTAGACTGAGCATTTGGCTTTATTTGATTATCACATTTTTCGTTTAGCTATTATTTTTTCTGAGTTAAGCCAACTTGCGTAGTCTGCCAGTGCACTGCTCCCAAAAATTAACCCACCACTTAATATTTTAATCAAATTAAGCCTCATTTAAATAAATTGAAATATATTTAATCGGATTTTCAAAAGACTTTTCTATAATGACATTTCAACAGCACACTGGGTTCGTTCTTATAATGCTACTGGATTCGTAAAACTTATGTTAAATAGACTTTCATAACTCTTAGTTCGGATGGATTTTTGCTCGAAATAACTGATATTTTTGAAAATTATTTGTTTCTCTGCATTAATGGAAAAATGTAACGCGAATTTTGAAATTTGTAACGGAGAAGGTTGGAGTTACCGTCAAATACAAATATGTGATAGATTCTGTGTATTCCATGTAACAAAATCATGCATAATCTCTATAGGAAAACACATTAGAAGGGCTGAAAAAAGTAGAAATCGTGTTATGACTCCTGACCAAGATAAACTTGGAAACTTAATTAATCAGCTAAATGTATGGAAGGTGGGAAGGGCCCAGAATTGGCAGTCCAGGTCCAGGGAGGGGCAGCTGCCCCCCCCCCCCCCCCCTTCGGTAGGCCTATGGTAATGCAAATAGACATAATTGCAGATATTGGTTGGACACAAATCCACATTGGATGGAACAAGTCCGATGGAAGCGATGGAAATTTGAATGCGGTCAAGTATTTACAATTCTTGCGCGAATACATTATACCAGAACATATCCGCCTTTACCCTAATCGTAAAAATGCTGCGCTTCCTTCTGAATAGATATGGTTTCAGCAAAGATGGTGCACCGCCCCATGTTGCAGGTTCATATTCTACAATAGAAAAAAATGGGGGCTACAGGCCCGTTGTGCGTTCCATATTAGTAATAACGACAAATATATAAATATGTTGTAGAAGTTCATTCAGTTTTATCTTCGAGAGTACTTTACATGCATTTTGCGGCCCTCCGGTTTTTTTTACACTTTTACAGTCCGCTGGTTAATGCAAAGCTTTTGAATACCACTAATACCAACACAAATTGAAATTCTATAGGGTACTGCATTGTGTTCTGACTGTAAACATTTATTTCCGCGTCAGACAATCACATCAGATTATTTCAGGGTACGATCATAAACAGATCACGTTTATTGTTGGTTTCACCCTGACACTGTAGAAGCAAATTCTAGTTTCTCGTTCGCACGATCCCAGGAGAAAATAAAACGATCGGCGAACACGATCCGACACCTGCTAGGAAACCAAACGGTAACAATTATTAGTTTCAACTCTGCCTACAGAGCGTGCGACGTGCAATTTATAATAATAATGCAGCTTATCCACGCTTTATTGATATCATTACGAATCCGTTTCCCATTTGTTTTCGTTCGTGCACATGGTCGCGTCTTATCCGCAATATGCTCGGTAATTGCTGCACAGAATTGACGCAAGATTTTTTTGATTCCTAGTGAATGTACGTTTCATTTAATTTCAAGATGTGTGTGGATGCAATCAACTTCTCACGCATAGAAAACTTGATTTCAATACGGGGGATATAATTAAATTACGTGCTCGATGTCTATCTTTGCGAGTGTAGTTTTACACAAAGGGATGGAAAGTCTTTTATTCCAGTCCAGTTGCGCGCTGTGGAGATGTGTTTTTGAAGAATGGTGATAATATAGTTGTAGTGGTTGTTAAGGTTCATTTTTCGAATATTTGGTATATTGCTTAAATTAGTGGTTTGGAAGTCATTGCGTACATAATATTCAATTGCCATGTTAAACAGCTGGCTCGGGTTTGGTTTTCACAAGTCCAAAGGCCACATTATCTGGGCGAGTGTTTCTTTTCATCTAGGAGTATGCCACGCTTTTTTTGTACGCAAACAAAATTATAAAAAAGACAAAAAATAAATATAAAAAATAACCCCCTTAAGTTCGAGCAACACACGATCTAATATAATGAGCGTGACAAAAGAAAGAAAAGATTCACGCAAACCCGGCTAAGGGCTGGGTCAAATTAAAGAAAAGCTATTAAATGGGCGCCAGAGTCCTTTAACCCTAGAAGATAAAATATGAGGTGATTTCCAGCGGACTCTACCGGAAAACAGGCGGGTGTGCTTAACTCGGAATAGTTAACACCAAATAAACAGAAGAAAAAAATAGGTCAGTATATATACACTATATTAAAAAAAACAAACAAACGCAATCGTTACAAGTGAAAGGCAACAAACAATTAAGGCCTCAAAGGCTTAAGATAAGTATCAAAAAGCAATACTACGGAGCAATAAACAAACTAATTATTAGAATGAAAAGCAACAATCAATTAAGGCCTAAAAGGCTAAAGGTAAGTATTAAAAAAAAAGCTAAACGCCAAACTTATATTACGAACACGATAAAAAAGTAATAATCAAGGAAGGGCAATCGTAGCTACATGTGCATGCGCGACGCACCCGGGAACACACAATATGAAGCGGCAACAACAAACAAATCCGGTAAGTTTGGAGTTTTTACAATAAAAACTTTAACTTTAAATTTAATAGATACATGATTTGTACAATAATGTAAATAAAGTTTCTGGCCTGTATGTGGTGGTCCTTTTATCTGGAAATATCGCCCTCCAGCGCCTTTTGTTAATGGCGGTGGTCCTTATCTGCCGCCGATGTACCCGGTACCCTTATACTTGTTACGCCCCTGGATAAACGTCGTTTCGCCGTGGAAATTCTCGTTCAAAATAACAACTGCCTGCCCGTCCACAAACGCCTGGCACTCGCATACGAGAAAAGGATTTCCTCCGGTACAAAAAAGCCTACGAACGCATGAACAAATTAGCAACAATGTTTACTATCAAAATAATTCAAAAGTTACCTTGTTGTTGTGTGGCTTTGAAGTAGAGCGTGTGATAAACGTTTCAAAAGCCGACAAACGTAGATCAGTGGTTTTGTGCGGTATCAACAAATACACACTGCCCACAAATAAGCAAATTTACAACACCAAAATCCTGACTTTGCAGAAAATGCGTTAAAACAATCGCAATACTAATGATAATTGTAATTTCAAACACTGTATCATACGCTATTCTATTCTGAATGTGAATCTACAAACATATGCTGGTGCCAGACAAAAAGGAGATACCAGCAAAAACGCTATCAGGCTCACAAAAAGGCATTCCACGGTGGGGCGACCCATCCGAAATAATAAAATTAGAATTAGACTGCAGTATAGGTGACCACTATTGCAATATAGCTTTATTATAAAATTGAAACTGTTACAAGAATTTGCAGGCCTTCCATTGGCTTCCGTGGTGGTCTTCAAGTTTTTTTTAATTTTGTGTAGTAAACGTTATTTGCTTTTCGGAATTTTGGTGGAAATAAATGTTTGCTGGTGTGTTTATTGAACCAAGCCACATGTGGGATATCGTGAAAGCAGTTGAGTTACACACATTTTCCATTCTAAGCAATAATCGTCATTGTTCAATCTTGTTCAATAGCGTATCAGTACCTCAAGATTTAGAATTTTTGGAAGATTTTCTTGAACAAAATAAACTCGATAGAGTGGTCGTTGACTTAAACTTGAAGTTAACAAAACTGTGCATCGAACAAAACGCATTTATATTTAATCAAAAATTTAATAAACCAAAATTTGGATTGGCAATGGGAAACCCTCTTTCACCTTTCTTAGCCAACCTTTTCTTAAACTACCTTGAAAATAATGTCAAAAGTACAAATGAATTTCCGATATTATGGTATAGATATGTAGACGATATTTTTGCCGTAATATACAATAACTTTAATATTGATAATTTTACACAGAAATTAAATTCATTATATCAATCAATAAATTTCACTTTTGAACTAGAAAAGGATTCCCAATTGCCATTTCTAGATTTAAAAATATCAAGAAAGAAGGATAGAATCACGTTTGATATTTACAGAAATCCGACACATACAGATAATTACATCAAAAACAGTTCTCGTACGCTGTTCAAGTACAAAATGTCCGTCTTTAGCAGTTTAATACATAGGTTACTAAATGTTCCATTATCTACAGAAAATTACAAAAATTAACTATCATATATTTATAATTTAGCCAACTCAAACGGATACAAAAAAAGAAATGATCACTAAGTTATTAAACAAACACAAATATAAATTAAATTTGCTATCTCACACACACCTTATTACAGTACAAATTCATCCTAGTTACATATAAAATCAAATTTGGTCAGCCATGAAATTGGAAATCATTTTTCCATGGACACAAAACAAAAAAAATTTTTCATAAACAGCAACAGAGAAAAGAATTATCCAGCAAAAGTTAGTATAAATTAACTTGCCTAATTAGATTTTCTATTTTGGAAAGAAGATTTGGAGTTGTGTTAGAGAGATACTTATTTGGTCTTCTTACCTACCCACAGTTGGGATTTTGTTTTTCTGTTGGCAGCTGTACCTTATTGTATTGAAGTTGAAGTTATTAAAATTGCGGAACCCTCAAAATAGAGGTATGACAACTAAATTTTAGTGAAAAGATTAAGCCATAATATTTCTTTTAGGGTTCTTGTACCAGTTTTATTTTTTTTCCTTCACTGTTTGAGTCCTAGTCCTGGTCCGTATTATTGTTTTGGTTTGACTGGTGGCTGGAATACAAGGGTTGGCACAAAATTACTGCACCTTAGCATTTCTTGCCAGTACAAGGCTTGTGAAAGAATTCAGGAAATTTCGAGGTGACAACGTCAGTTGTGACAGTGTCAAAAGCAGGTCAGACAGTTATAGATCTTTATTTGGGAGACTTATCAAAAAGAAAAAGGATTCAAATAAGTGCTGCAGGGCCCCTGAATCTAAATTCTGATTATCTTTTATTGGTTCAATAGTTTAGTTAGAGTTATACAAAATTATTAGATATATTTGGACTCAGAGGAACTGTATTTTTTTTTGTTTGTATGATTATTATTGAGATTGTTTAAAAAAAATCATTACCTATTACATGTATATATGTGAGCGAGGCCAACGAGAAAGACTTTCTCGTTGGCCTCGATATGTGAGGCGTTTACGTAAACATTAACCAATTCTGTAATTATACTTAACTATATATATAACGAATCAAATTATGAAATTTAAACTTAAGTCTTCATAGATGTAGAGTAATTTACTAAACCTGTAAATAAGCCTGTTTAATATATATTTGTTGGGAATACTTAGTATCTTCGTTTGGAATGAAACTGGCAAGCGTGTAAGTGAAGTAATTTTGGTGATTTTGGGAATTTCACTTCTATTCGACAATATATGATTATTCGTGGTGAGAAATCACCTGGCGCTCAATCTCCACTTTTAATTATTACCCAGCGCGTTCCCACTGTTAGCTGGTCGGCATCACACGAATATCGAGGGCATAATCTTTACCAACGTTCTTAGCAGAATTTTGCGTAATAACCTTAGCCCTGAAAAGGAAGCCATATTCCATAGAAAATTTACATACCATCCTTCAATTAGAACATAAATTTCAAAACTTATTTTCTAAATTTAATATTAATCTTGCTTTTGGGAACAACTACACATTAAGAAACTTATTAGGCAACACCCTTGATAAAGAAGACCCGTTGAACAAAKCCGGAATTTATGAAATTAAATGCTGTAACTGCCCAAAAAAGTACATTGGCCAAACAAAACGTAATCTAAATATCAGATTCAAAGGACATATGTACCACGTAAACAATAGAAATGGAGAAAAATCTGCACTAGCACTACATAATATCGAAACAGGTCACAATTTTAATATAGCCAACGTGAAGAACATAAAAACGTCAACACGCGCCAACTTGAACCCCTTAGAGGCCATTTACATGAAAAGCAATTCTAGCCATCTGTTAAATACGGATCTCACACCCTTACACCTGTAGCAATAGTAAAGTCAGATATGTGATTTAAACAAATTCTTTTCCCACACCACGCAACTGTATATCAATGTTTACCATATGCCAAAATGTGTTTTCGTGTTTTAATTTAGTTATACTTGTTAAGCCACCGGTCGAAATGCTGGCATTTGGCTTTGCCAAAAATAAAAATTGGAAGTAGGATAAAAACAAGTGTTTTATTATTATTATTCCTCTTGGTCCCCTATCTTATATTTGGGTTGTACCTTGCTTGTTCTTGTCGTTACGTTGAAACCGCCGATCTACTGTACCTTTGGGAAACACCGACCCACCACCGAGCTTTTGGACTTACATTAGTGGTAGAGGCTTTGGTTTAGCAATTGCATGGTGTCAAGGGGGTTGTGAGCTGATCTACATACCCGTTGGAACAACACCGCCATGTCAGCTATTAACAGAGAAGAATTTAACATTTATCATTATTCTTACATGTGTGCTAACTGGTTCATACCTGCCGTTTGCCCTTTATTTGTGTAAATACGCGCTGTAGTTTGGGTTTACCTACAAACTAAAGCTAACCTCTTGTAAGCCTCGTATAGCAAAGTATACTCTGATGTTGTGCCTTGTTTATTCAAAATTGTATTAAGTGATTAAGTGACATGTATTACTTATTTTGGGGTTTATCAATTATAATCGTTAATCTTGAGTGAATTAGTAAGGTTTATATAATCCTCTCACTTTAAGCTACTGTATTTCCCGTAAGTAAGAATTTAGATGTCAATGCCATCTGTCAGCAGTACATCGACATGATGACAAGGCCATCCAGCTGCCATTATGGGATGTACTTCCTAAAGGAAGTGACCTGTAGTTGGTTGCGATGCAGACAGCACATCATAGACATGCATTTTTCCCGTTTTATGTGAATATCTGCTGCTGAACGGTTGTGATGAAAGCGGGTGGCGCCCTTTCCATAAGTACATTCTATTATATGGGTATTTAACCCACCCCCTCTACGTTGTGTTAGTGGGTACCGTTTAGCAACTAGTGCTTTTCGTTTGCGGATGATTTCGAACTGTCACGCCCATTGATCCTTTTTTGCTCATTTTTGTTGCGCGACATTAGCGGTTGCTACAAAACCGTATTGTGACGCGTAACATGGTATGAATTATGCAAACAAATGACACCAAAGCTAAGTACAGATCTCAACCAATGGACTTCAAGCCTATAATCCCTAGTTCTTCTCCAGTTTTATCTTGAAAAGCACACATTACTTTAATATTTTAAAGGACTGTTCACTAAAATTTAATAGTTGATATCAAATAAATAAATAACTCAAATAAAGACATTATTATTATTATTATTATTACCCATCGGAGGTTGAATAAAACAGCCTTCGTACATTACTATTATATTACTATAAAGTGTATTTGAATTTTTGTTTGTTTTCAAATATCACAAATTATCATTGCTTTTTGTACTAATAACTTCAGCGGCCTGTAACTACACGTAGATAACCGCATGCTGGGCGAAATTGTTCTTGGGATTACGGCTGTTTTTATAAAACTTTAGTATAAACCTAAGGACGAGGTAAAAGAACTAATATGCGGTTTGCAGCAACACAGCAGCAGACCATAATAAACGAGCAATTGCAGCTGCAAGCGAAAGAACGTAATGTGTAATTTCTTCATTCGAATCCGTTTTCTAATAGATGTCCCCGAGGAGTGCAATTAAAAATGTATGTAAGTATCACGTGAAAACGTCATAGAATTCCACTCTAGATCCTCTTCGAGCCTCCTGACCAAACACAAGACCAACAAACTTTGAAAGCGATAGGTAGAAAACTAGCGCCACTTATTAGTCGAATCAATCAGCTGGCGTGTGAATGGCACTTTATTTTGATGGCCTGATTTTTGTCTGTGTGATTTCGGGGATAATCAGCATATTAACGCAAACGGATGAAATGTTATTTGGGACGTGTTTGTAAAGGATTGAGTTTGGAGAAGATAATTGTTACTGCGGCTGCCACCGTTTATTAATAATTGCAAGGGTAATGCGTATTTACAGGGTGTTTGCGGAAACAGACTATAATTGCTAGCTCCTTTATTTGATGCCGTAGACTAGCGGTTTAAATGGGAAAGTTTTATGAATTTTAGGGACAGGATTCAAGCTATTAAAAGCATTGCTGTTCCTAAAAATCTCACAGAATTGCGATCTTTTTTAGGGGCTATTAATTCATATGGTCGATTTATTCAAAATGCATCCACATTACTACATCCACTGTATGCTTTGTTAAAAAAGAATGCTAAATGGGAGTGGACAGCAACATGTCAAAACGCTTTCGAMGTAATAAAGCATAAGCTAATTTCAGCTCCTGCATTGACACATTTTGATCCAAAATTAGACGTAAAATTGACCGTTGATGCATCACAGTACGGTGTTGGTGCTGTGATTAGTCATATTTTTGCAGATAAAAGCGAGAAACCTATCGCATTTGCATCGCGACTGCTAAATTCAGCCGAGCTAAAATACTCGCAAATCGAAAAAGAAGCATTAGCTATTGTTTTTGGTGTTAGAAAGTTTTTTCAGTATTTATACGGTAAAAAGTTCTTCTTGTTCACGGATCATAAACCTTTGCTTTCAATATTAGGCCCGAAAAAAGGAATTCCCGTTTTTGCGGCTAACAGGTTACAGAGATGGGCTCATATTCTATCGGCTTTTAACTTCGAAATTAAATATGTTAACTCGACACATAATACGGCTGATTTTCTATCTCGTTTGCCAGATATGCACGAAGATAATAATAAAACGACCGCGGACAATATTTCTTATTTGAATTATGTTGAGGAAACCTCATTAATTAATTTTGATCGTATTAAAAAAGCCACAAAAGCAGACCGTATCTTGGGCAAGGTTTCTTTCTATATTAGAAACGGTTGGCCAAGTAAAATACCATCACCCATATTTAAATCATTTTTTGTGCGCAAAAATGAACTCACAATAGAAAAAGATTGTATATTGTGGGGGTACAGATTAGTTGTACCAAAAAAATTTTGGAAAGAAATCTTAGCTGAATTACATTCTACTCATATGGGCATCGTAAAAATGAAGGGCCTAGCTCGTTCATACTTCTGGTGGCCTGATATTGATAGACACATAGAGAAATGTGCAAGAGCTTTGTAGTACGTGTAGAGTTCATGATCCGCTACCGGCAAAAGCAACACTAATACCGTGGGTTTGGCATAAAAACCCTTGGACGCGAATACACGTTGACTTTTTTGGCCCATTGTTTAATAAAACTTTCTTTATTTTAGAAGATTCGACGACGAAATGGATAGAATGTTTTATTGCAAACGATCAGTCGTCAGCAACGGTAATTAAAATATTACGGGAAACGTTTTCAAGATTTGGTTTGCCAAAAGAACTTACGTCAGATAACGCTACTGCATTCATGTCAGAGGAATTTCAAAAATTCCTGCAAAACAGTGGCATAAGTCATTTAACGGGTGCACCATTCCATCCTGCAACAAATGGTTTGGCCGAAAGTGCTGTCAAAATTTTGAAAAATGCGATTAAAAAAGCAAAATTTGATGGCGAATCTGACTTAAATTTAATTATTCGTAGATTCTTATTCCACTATAGAAACACACCACAATCAACAACTGGTGAAGCGCCAGCCAAGCTCATGTTTGGCAGAAAATTAAGATCGAAATTTGATTTGATGTATCCATCTACCGAAACAGAGGTCGAGCGCCACCAGTCCATGCAACAAAAGTACTCGGGAAAAAGGAATATAATTTTGAGCGAGGGTGATAAAGTGTGGGCTCGTGACTATCGACAAGGTACACAAAATTGGCAACCTGCTGTTATTGTACAAGTGATAGGGCAGCGTACTTACTTAGTTAAGTTGGATGGCTGTGAAATGATATGGAAAAGGCATTTCTTCCTATTATTGGAGGTCCCCCATTTTTTATCACATAAACCCGCGTGGGTGCCCGCGTGGGTTCGAATCCCATCCTCGTCGCCAATGTGATATTTGAGTGTTCAGTTAGCCATGAACGAGTGCGTTTCATTTTTAACGTTCTCCAAAACTAACACTCAAATATCACAGTTTGCAAAAAAAACTGAACATTAACTGACCGAGATATCGACTACAAGTTTGTTATTCTAAATAAAACCACGCCATTTTTATAGCGCATTCGATGAAGGGCGTTGTACTAAGGTACCACTATCCTATAGTCATTTGCTTTTGAGATATCTCATGTTGAATAATTGTTGTTCACGAAAGAGTCTGCAATAGATAACGTTTTTGTTTAGCCGTGGACTAGGATCGTTCTATTTAAAATAACAAACTTGTTGTCAATATCTCGGTCAGTGGGCATCCAATTGTTTGTTTGCAAACATTAGAATACTTTCTTCAAAAATTTAAAATAAATTTAATAAATTAAGTAAATCTTCCCCGTTTAAAGCACCAGTTTACGTCAAATAAAAAGGTCAGCTACTGTAGGCTGCTTTATGAACAGCAATTGTAGGGTAGTGGTACCTTAGTACTTTTTTATTTAGTTCGATTGTAGCCTGTTACCATAAACACCCGGTATACAGGGTGTGCTTTTGAACAAGGGCAGTATACAAATTCTTTATATCTTTATCTTTTATGCAATACCCAGCGGACGATACATCCAAAGTTTGTAATTGAATAAACATTACAATTACCTTAAAAAGTAATCCATTACAAGTTAAAGTAATTGGATTACAGTAATTCATTACTTGTAATTAAATTATTTCCGATCACTGCTTATAACCAAAAGTAGTTCTAATACACGCCATTTGTATGGGATGTCGCAAAATGAAGTACTTCGAGTTCATAGTGCTATAGGAGATACCCTTTAGAACTGGTAAAAATTAATTGAGACTAACTGTGAACATTTTTAATAAAATAATGGTTTTAAATTTGTTCAGTTCAACAACACTGCAAAGCGTCTTGCTTTATCAATATTTTATACCCATGCTTTCTTGAAGATAATTTTCAAAAAAACTAATAAAATAAAGCAACTTAAAAAATGTCTTATTATTTAAGATACGCATTCTCAACATAAGCATAAGGAAATAGTAAAATTCATAGCATTAATCTGGAGAAAAGGCGACCCGAAGTTTGCGCGTTGAGGTTCAGATATATCTGTGTAACGCAGACTACAATTTTTTTAATTTTTTTTTTATTGCTTCTAGAGAGATTGTCTACCACGTATAGAACTCGGAATGCCTTTGTAACACACTGCATATTACTGATTTTCACATACACTGAAAAGCTTTTCAGGATCCAAGGACTTTACGGCTAGAAAGGCATCCATGCATAATTTCTAAGAAACTAAAAGTGTTCATCAAGTGAAGTGCTCCATTTATTTAATAGTTGACATTTTATTGATTTAATTAGTGTGACATATTTTTGTGATCGTAATGCCATCATAGAAAAGACAACTCCGAAGGAAATCAAAGCTTAGTTAGATTCCCGATTCATCTTCATTCTTCTCAATTGACAAGTTGTGATTTGCAAGGTTTAAGCGTGATCAGGAGAGAAAAAATTGACTATTCTTAAAAAAACGGTTAAAAAATAGGTACGCCAAATTTCTTGTGTGAACGGAGAATGAGTTGATCTGTTGGKACAATAGGTTCTTTTTCATTTCTAGACCATGTACTAGGAGTTGTAGTGCGACACATAGCAACAGAAAATTCTTCTTTTGCAGGGTGTGGGAGACCTATACTGTATATATAAAAAATAGAGAACAGTTTCCTGCTATTAAGAACCATTGTCAAAGAAAAAAATAGAGAATAAACTGAAAAATGCGTTACTCCCACAAAACAAAAGTTTTCTATAATTTAAAGTACTATGACACGTAGTATTGCACATAATTCTTTAAAATTATAAGATATTTTTATTATTATAAATATTCGCTAGCGACTGTTGCCGTCGATAATTCTTTAGTATTTCCTCGTATTAAACAAGGCGTTGTCTTCGTTACTTGTGATGCGAATAGTGGACGAAATAATTGGACGGTACTTGAATATTAAATGGTCAAGCTTCGATTCACAAACGCTGGTTAACGTTATTTTCCAATTATGTAACGCGAGGTGTGAACGAACTGATACTTTTCAAAGAATCGATTTAGCTGCAGAGCACGAGGAGGTACAGCTATGGAAAGTTGTGGGTGTAGACAGTTGATTGGGTATTTTGCATGCTATATTTGCTCATTCCATTTTCACGTCTGCCACGAGCAGTTATAATAATTACTTTGTAGTCGGCTTTGTACAATTTCATTTCTTACAAGTTGATGAAAGCATGAGTTTTTTTATAATTTGTGTTATACTTGTGTGAATTTGAATTTGCCAATGTTTATATAAAATATAAAATTTTCACATTTTACGAGAATTGCATTTTTAAATCGCACTATATTTGTGGAAATAAAAATGTCGATTACTTTTATATTATAGGTCTTTTAAATCTTAATTTTTAACTCAGCAAGTATTTATTTGTTTACATTTACAAGATATTTATGTAGCAAAATAAAGAAAACCATTTTTTCAGTTATAATAAGCGAGATAGCAATGTGAAGCACAAACTTCGAACACTCTTATATAGTGCCTTCAATACCAATTTACAATTTGTAAAAAAAGAACATTTTTTTCTGTTGTCCTCTAATTTTGGAATAGGCCAGTAGGAGCAAATATTACCTACTTAGTTTCTATTTTCCCCACAATCTATTCTGAACTCTAGAAATTTCTGTAGAATTAATGATATGTATCGAGCCTATTAACCTCTATTATTGATTCTTGCTAATTATTGCGGTCTACCGGAGTCAGATGGTGGAGAAACCACTCGTATTTTGTAAATTTAAGGACTTATAAACTGGTCGATAACATTACCATCTTCTTTATAGTTTTAACAACTTTCTTATCGTAAAACGAGATCTGCGGTTCCTGAAAGAGGGAGAAAAACGCTTATTTAAATTCATAATTTGAACAGTAACAAAACTTGTCTGTATTTTATAACAAATTCTGTCGCCTGTCTAACTAGCGTAATTTTATACTCGCTGATAAAACGGAAAAATCTCTAAACTATTAAGGTTCCAGTTATGTTAGCCAAGGTGCAGTGGGGTAAGAGTGTAAATAGAGCAAGTGCGTTAATTGGTTATATTTTTCTATACAGTCCCAGGTAGAACCACGTTGCCTTACATGCAGGAATCTACTTTGGTTGAATTTTTTCTAACATATGACACTACGAAACATAGAACAGAGAGAGATCAACTTAGCTGTTAAAAAGTTGTGGCATTTGCGGCAAGCTGGGAGTCTTATACAAGTGCATGAGTGTCCGTTGAAATCCTGTTAAAACCACTGGTAAGTGTTTAAGATAAGACCACAAACTTCATTTTGAATTAAAAATTTGCTATGTTTATTGCACGGTAACTTTAATAACTATGGGTGTGTGGTTTTCCCATTTGTTTTACCATCTGGGACAAAAGCAAACATAAAAACGGGGCAAGTACGTTGTTGGTTTCATTTTGGTACTTTAAATTAAAATACATTTTTTTGTAGAATCATAGTGGTATGCAACCACATAAGGAAAATTATTTGTGGGAAATGCTTGAGGAAGCTCTCAAATAGATAAGTAGGCAAACAAAAACGATTCAAGCTATATCAGTACTAAATACTATATTAGATCATATAAAAGGAAGACGAGGAAGAAGTCTTTCGGAAGAGCACAGCTTTATCAGGAAATTGCTGCTTCTAACGATGGATAAATATGGAATGGGTCTCTCCAGAAAAGAAGTGATGGAATTAGCTGGACATCGAACAACATGAGAAGCAGAACGAAAAGGAATCATTTTTTCAGCAGGATTCAGGATCAGCACCAATTCTTTGATGACCTTTTTTGACTGAATGCTCAGTAGGGCTTCCAGATTTTACTCCCATAGAGCTTTTCTTTTATGGATACTTGAAGGCCAGGGTTTTTTACACTCAACCATCATCCTCAGAGGAATTAGGTACGTCAAATAATTGTGTTTGAGCTGGCAGTTTACCCCAGAGATCGTTAAGCAAAGACTTGAGTCGTGACCAGTGATAGGCGTTTACACGTAAATTATAATTTTCTACATTACCCGCGTAGAAAATGTAGATAAAGCATTTTGGCGCACATTTTGAGTAGAAAATATGAGACGAGTATATTATGGCTATTGTATATTAAGTGTATTGTGCAAATTATTTTGTTCCAATTTTCCTGTTTTATGGGTCAATTCTTAAATTTTTTTTAAAGCACGCACTTTTTTAATATTTATATTACAAATTTGCATAACTTATTTTAGTCAGTCATCAGAATACCCAAACGGTTTTCTTACTTCTTTGGGACAAAACATGCGTTTCGAAGTCTTTTCTTCTACGAGTATATTAGGTATAATAGGTAGCATATGAAATAGCCCGTCTTCTTCCATTTATAGGCAAGAAAGATAATAAAATCATAGTTTACAGTCACTTAAGAACCCATTGACCGATTGAGGGCTCCAAAGCACGCTTGTGCCTTCTAGCCCTAACAACTGTATGCCGAAACAAGTTATTGTTGTTTAACGTGTGTCTAGTTATTTTAATTACAACGAAGTAGTATTTTGTTTAGTTAGGAAGCGACAAAAATAATAACATACAAAAGAATACTGTCATTTGAGGCATTTGGAGCTGTTAAAAGTACTAAATATTACTAGTTTGCTGTTTATCTACGTAATGTTATTTTCTACAGTAGACTTTTAAAGTAGAATATTACATAGTTTATGCGTAGATAATGGCGTAATCTACATGGAGTATTCTACGCGCCCATCACTGGTCCTGACTCAGCGTATAGGGGTTGATGGAAATCATTTTGAAAATTTTATACGTTGAAGCTTAATGTAATTTCTAAAACATATTTGGCAAAAGTTTAGTTTTTCAACAGTTTTTCAACTTTCGGCATTTGTAATTGTAAAGTATAAAACTAATAATTGTCAGAATATATTTCGTGGTAATCACTTTCTTGCAATATTTAGCTAAAAGCAGAATAAAGTTACCCGTAGCACCAACATTTATAGGATCAAGATTGTGGTCTTCAACTCCTTTGTAAAGTTCCCGGTCATAGATAATTCCTTTGGAGCCACATAAAACAAAGGCTGTATCCTCATTTTTAGGTTTAGCTTTTATATAGTTTTTTGTATTAAATGATGATCTTTGAATGCAATAATTTTTTGATCCACACATAACTTTTCATTGACTGGAATTTGGTGGATTTTTAAAATTTATCGCTATTATTTGTGTTGTCGCCAAAAATAACTTTTTACTTCGGTATTCACAAAGGCTTCTTGACATTCTTTCTACTACTTTAGATACCCAAATTTCATGTTGCAAAAGCATATTAGTTAGAAGCAAGGCAAAAGAAGACACCAAAAAGGTTACTCTTATAAAACAAACCATTTCTTTCAATGGAGAATGTTTTGTCATATCAAATTCGAAATATTATTTTGTTCTACAATGTTTTCCTATTCTCTTTCTTATTATATATTCTTGTTTTTTTTAGTGTACAAGACAATTAAATGTCTTGAATTTGCCAGTTACTGCAATTTTCTTCTCCAGCATTGTTATTATTAAGGTCTTCTAGTGTTTTCTGTTATATCTTCTTTATCGCTATTATTATTAGAAATTTTATACTAATACTATACTTAAATTCTATACCTAAAGAATAAATACTATGGTGTTACTTTAATATAATTGAGCATTAGAGAGCTAATAACGTATGATTCGAAAGTTTTGGAAAAAAAGTCAGATGGTGGAAATTCTTATAAAAATGGTTTTATATTTTTATCAAGTTTTTCGCCATGCTCTCTTAACTATCCTAATTATATATCAAAAATTAATCAGCAACAAGGGACCGTTATTTTCGATTTGCCGTAGTTTTCCTTTGACGGCCGCAGCGTCGATTTCATTACTTTTTCTAGAAATACGGCGGCGCAATTCTTCTTCGTTTTCTGCTTCCTAACCATTATTGTAGACCTTTCGATCAATATTGTCCAGAACTCTTCAATTGAACGAGCCTGAGGTAGGCTAGGAGGATTTCCTCTTTTTGGCACAAAGTTGATTTTGTTGGCCTCATACCAATCTCCTGTGATTTTAGAAAAATGGCACGTAGAAAAATCTGGCCAAAACATTATTTCATCATCTGCATGATGCGTGTTCATAAACTGAAGCAGTTTAGAGAGACAGCTTTGGGTATAACGCTCTGCGTCTAAGCCTTCGCACCTAACACCACTGGCACTGCCGAAAGATGAGGCCAGCCTCAGAAATGGCAACCCATACCAAAAATTTGTTCTCAAATTTTGTTTGCTTCTAAATTTAACATCATTAGCAACATTCTCGTAATCATCTGTGTAAAAACCACCAATTCCATTCATCTCATTGTTAGATAATGTGAAATATTTTTCGGTGTCCATCCCAATCGACTTGTTGACCAAATGTACTCGTATCAACGCGCGGCAACATCCCGTAATTCTCTCTTTATGTATTTTGGAGCTTTCTTCCTTTTCCGGGTCCTAAATAACCGGGGTCTACCGCTTTAAGGCAAGTTTGTACATGGTATCCCTTTTTAATATTCTTTGATTTGTGCGATACATTGTGCGATTTGTTTGTCTCGATTTCGATAAATATTGCAAATGTCGGCCACCTAGACTATAAATACCTAGATAAAGATCAATTTTATAGGACATTATGCAAAGCAGAAATCAAAAACTTTTGCATTGTTTATTTAGATGACATGACATAACCTGAAGTTTTTCCCAAAACTTTCGAATATACGTTACGATTGTTGAACATTTTTGTATAAAATGTGCTCGTTTAAAAATAAGTATCGCTGTACCCGTCTGCATATTTTTATCTGGCGTAAAAAAACTATATTACAGAGAAACTTATTTAAATTAAGAGAAGGCTTCTAATTATCATGTAGATCTTTCATATTAGCCTCATTTCGGTCATTGAGTTCAACGTATCATTATTCTGATAGCGGTCGCTTATTCTTCGTAATTTTGGTAACACGCTACAATTTGTTCACCCAAACATAAAGTACAACGACTGCGACCGGAAGAGCAATACTGGTTTCCATTGCATTCCAGCTGCTAATAACAGTTTGATGTATGTATGTAATCCTCCACAAATCCGTGGTAACGCATGGCTGGGCACTAATTTTGCGTTAAGTGTTATAAAACTATTACGAATGCATTACCCCGAATAGGAAATGTATGGAGCGCTGTGATCAAAGCTGGGTTCAACTAATCTTCCACAAATACCAGTTCAAATCCCACCAAACTCTGACTGATCGGTCAGACAGGTGCCAGATCCGCTGACAAATTACTCCTGCTTCGAATTCTTCTACAAGACGTGATTTACGAAGACACGACAAGAAATAGCTTACTTAAAAATCAAGTAGCGCAGGTACTTTCACCGTCTTCCTCACATCAGTTTGTTTATGAAGTTCATCAATCATCGAGCATTAGATAGGCCTAGATGTTAGAGCATATTCTCTCCCACTTTTTTGGTCTTTTTTGTTTCTCGCGCGGCATTATCCTTTTCATTAATCATATTATATTATGTATTTCCGCTATTAATATAGATGAACCTAGTATCCATAAACTTTTTGCTCCATATATTTGTTTATGTAATGAGCTTGTAAGGATTCTTCCTACCCTAACTTTTGAATGCGTTAAGTTAGAAGCTGCGATTGAAATTTCGGTAATATCGTTGACAAATGACCCCCTTTTAAAACAGTGAACTGATTCATCAACGTGGAGTTTTGATTTAATAGAAATTATTAAAGAATCAATTTCTTTTTCACCTTATTAAATATTAATTGGCAGAGCGCTTTCGGCCTTAAATGGCCATCGTGAGTTCCTTATACAATTGGTATGAAAAAATACAAATTATGGGGAAAGAGAAATTAATCTTGGTAGAAGCCAAAAAATCTAGACTTTAAGGTTATGACTGTAGGTTGCACATTTGCAGGAAGTTACCAACACTATGATTGAATATTGAGAAAATTAATTTAAAATGGTTGAGTTAAAATTTGGAATTTCAATTAAAACTGTAACATTTTGTCATTTAAAATTTCGTGAATCTCTAAACTTTCTAAAAAGTTTAATTTTGATTTGTTGCAAAACTGTAAAATTTCTAGATTATCCAAACTCGTAGAGTGCTTAATAAGCAATAAATGGTTGGCCAAGGAGGAATTTGTCTTAACTACATCAGTTTTCTTATATTTTTGGAACTGTTTGACGTGTTCCTTAGCTCTGACCATCAAAAATCTCCCAATTTGTGTATGTTTGAGTGGTTTACATGTCCTGGTATTATTAAGTATGTAATAAATATTACAAACCGAAATTACATTTAGTATTGTTGATAAACAATCTAAAGTAAGTACTGCATAATTTGCATGTATCTGTCTGTCATTATAACGAGAACATCCGTGGCCCCAGTACGTTACAATTTTCTTGTACAACATGTGAATTGTAATGCTATACATAGGTACTTATAGTTGGTTAAGCTTTTCAGCAATACATTGTAACTTGCTAAGTGAAGCAAAGGAGTGTAAGCTACTCAAGCAAAAGTAACACTTCTACATATTCTTTTAAAGCTACAAAATTGCACCCAACACTTGAGCTCCATTACGCACATTATGACAACTCAGTTTGTATATAATACATCAGTACTCTGCACAGGTATAAAACAAAATTAATATGTTGGCACAAATAAATACATAAACCCTAGCAACATGTTGCTTAACTGTAATGGTTATAACACATTTTTATATAACTTTTAAGTTTTTTTTTATAATCACAGCCACTCAGTTGTTTTAAATTGTCAGGCAGCTTATTATGGATGTTGATGGAAGTAAATTTATGGCTTTTTCTTCCAACTTCTTTCTGTATTCTAGGCAATTGTAAGGATTGCTTGTGTATGTATGTGCAAGTTCTGTATAGTGGTAGGACAGTGCTTTTAGAAAATATTTTTTGCGGAGATCTAATGGCTGTAATTCTTCTTTGTCCACTTTCATAAGCACTTTGATGATTCTTTTATGTACACCTTCCAATAAACTGAAAATAGTCTTGTTAGCAGAGGCCTAAGCTATGATGCCGTAAGTTGCAACACTATAATATAAACCATCACAATTATCCTTAAGGTGTTTGGATTAAGGACTGTACTCAGCCTAGACACTAGGTGTTTATTTTACTTTATTTACAATTTCGTCCTCCCACCTTAAGTTACAGTCAATGTTAACTCCTAGGTATTTGTTTGTAAGCATTCTTTTAATTTTTTTGTCATCAATGTTTACATCAAAACCGCTGGGTATGCTATCAGAGTAATTGCCAAAGGTCATACAGTTTTATTTATATTTAACGTTAAGTAGTTCTCATTTAGCCACTGTTTAACATTCTTAATTCGTGTTTCTAATTTAACTAGAACATCATCCCATGTTTGCCCTCATATATAATTACAGTGTCATCTGCATAAGGAAGTATGTTCTTTGAAAGCTTCCCACAAATCATTGATGTATATAACAAAAAGCAGTGGTCCTAAAATAGTCCCTTGTGGTACTCCTGTTTCTGTAATATGCGCTTTTTTCATCATTCAACCTTACTAATTGTATCTATTGCCTAAATAATTTTTTAATAAAATTAGAGTTAAACCTCTAATTTCTCTAATTCGAAAGCTTTAGTCAAGTCCAAAAAGACTGGTGCAATAGGTTCACTCTGGTCCAACTTTTCCCATACAATTTCTGTTAATCTTGCTATTGCATCTTTAGTTCCTAGGGCTTTTCTAAACCCATACTGCAATTCAGATATAATACTATTTTTGTTGAGAAATGTTATTAGTCTTGTGTGCATCAGCTATTCAAATATTTTTGCAAAGTTCGATATAGTGATATAGGTCTGTAATTACTTGGTAGGTTTTTTTTCCTGCTTTGTGAATTGGAATCACTTCTGCCTTCTTAAAGTGGTCCGGGCATATGCCTGTTTCATAACTTGCATTAAAAATGTACTCCAACGTGGACATAAAATCATCGTTTTTGCTTAACATTTTTATTATACTTGTGTGAATGTTATCCTCCCCTTCCTTGTTTTTTAAAGAATGTATAAATTTGTTTGGCACAAGAAGAATGGTGTTTCTGTTTATTTGTATGGCTTTATTCTATCCATCTAGGCCTAATGATTTATAATTTCTAATATGCTGTAATAGTAATTTCCCTTTTTCACAAAAGTATTTATTTAAATAATTTGCCATCTCTTTTTCCCCCTTTACCTCTAATGTACCGTCGATTGTCGTCAAATAATCCGCTTCAAATTTCCTGTGCCTAATCCCTTTGCCCAGTTTATCATTTACATATGTCCAGAGCTTTTTTGAGTCACTTTGCAAACCTTGAACTTTATTACTTTCATAATCTTGTTTAGCTTTTTTTTTAATAACTTATTTAGCTCTTTGATGTGTTGCTTGTATGCATTATTATTATTATTATTATTATTATTATTATTATTATTATTATTATTATTATTATTATTATTATTATTATTATTTATCTGCTTTATATTGATTTGCTTTACAAGGTCTGTTGTTATCCAAGACTTCCTGGGAGCATTTTTACGTTATGTTTGATAAGTTGATTTTTCTACTATATTCTTTATTTTCATAATCAGTAAATTTGTTCTCTAATTTCCTCGCAATTTTCTGTATTAGCTAATCTCCTATTATCAATCTTCTTTAAAACCTCGGTGGACTTTGTTACTTTCTCATTCTCATTGATTTAAAAAAAACAGTAGAAAATGATCTGTAAAATTATAATTAAATTTTATCGGAACTGTGTGAAGATTTTGTGCCTACTCTAGTACTATCGTTGAAATAAAACAAGTTGTTCAAAGATTCAACACTAGCAGCGTCGTTCTTATTATTCGTAGAGATTATTAATAAACATTTGTTTTTCATAGTCATGTGATCTGTATAGAGCACTAATTAATATTTTCTTATTTACAGCCAATTCCACTTCTAGGTTTATTACTTCTGTGAGTCCCACTTTTGTACAGCTAACACTGTGTATAACATTAATCCCATAATATATAATTTTTATCCAGAACATTGAAGTACCGCAGAAATATGGCCTACATCTACGTCAGCACTAATATAGCATATTACGGGATAGGAAATATGGTATCCAATTAAAAAAATGAGTTATTCTCGCTTGAATTGGCGAAAGTAAAGCTTTATGAAATGTATTTAAATTTAAAGGATTTATCAGTTTAAAATCTGCAAATGACTGCATATTATTTCTGGGAATAAATCGTGAAAATCGTATCCTTCTAGCTATTTTTTGTTTCGAAGATATTAAAAATGGCGCAACACACTTGTAAACGTAAAAATGCAATATGAATAACTTAAAATTCAGTTTTTACGACAAATTCAAAAATACGATAATATACAGGGTGTTCAGTTTTAAATAACGCAGTTGTCGTTGTCTACTCTATTTTTTCTCTTACAAAAAAAACATTGTGTGTTTCCATATGCAGTGATTCTGATGCATTTAGCAGTTTCCCTTTTGCTATAATATTATCAAAAGGATACAGTAGATTGGAAATCCACGTACCATAATCGATCATATCTGTGTATGAAAACATGACCATCGGCAACAGCTGCGGGTTAATCCAAATAGCATAGTATCATTCCTGACGAACATCGTTATTCAGATGATATCCGTAACGGAAAGACGGGCAATAACAACGTTTATTAACTTGAGGATATTCAATGGAGCGCAAATAGTTGCATGGTTCAGTTATCTCAAGATTGGTACCTGAGTATGTCGTGTTAGCGATGGAATTCCACAAAACCAAAACGACAAAACATGAACGCACGCTGTAGCTATCCGAGTGCGTCTTTTATTATGAATAACAGGCGATGGAATCAAGCGCAGGTTTATAATAGTTGGGTTGTAATGAGAGCCTTGCACTTCACGTTCTAGGTCGAAAAGTGTTTAGCCTAAATTTTAATTCACGAATGAATGTTTCAAAAATGCTCTAGAACTACGCTGATGTCACGCTATAGAGCAATTATTTATTTTGTTGGCATAAAGCGTTAGAGAAAGCAACAGGTTGTGTWGTGCAGCGGTAAAAATCAGTAGCCTATTAGATCCTCATAAAAAATATTTAAAAAATGATTGTTTATTTTATATAGTTGGATGAAATTACACGTTCAACTTTGAGTAACACTAATTCATCATTATTATTATTGCATAGGTTATTGTGCTAAAAGACTATTACACTCCTCAGAAATATGTACTTATGCAATCTCATCCGATTCCATAAATGCTATATCGCAAAGAAACATTGACTTTTTTTCATAAATTAAATATTAGCTGAGTGTGGTTTTCTATTGTAATCAAACTATAATGAAAAAACCCTAACCACAATAATTTGGAGAGCTTAAATACGTATTTCGGCAGCTAAACGGTCATCTTCAGTAGAGTTAAGGATTTCTTGGATAACTGGGCGAATTAACCTGAGGATATTCTCCTCGCCAGGTCTTCAACGGAAGTGCAGTCAGGTCAGTAAAACATCATTATTTATACTAGATATTTGAATTTCAGGCTTGAGCGTAACCCTTATCTAATTAGTTCAAATAACACGAATCTTGGAATCAGACCTAAATCTGAATTCTTAAAATATCTTTGCAAAGGCGTCGCCAGCTAGAAAGGGGCAGGAAAAAACAATCGGGGAGGGGAAAACTGCTTTTGTAATTGTACAATTAAAAACAAGATATTGCCTAAATTTTATATATTCGTTATGTCTCAAATAAACTTTACAACACCATAAAATTTTGGAGGTTTCGGAGATTGGAGGGATTTACTTAGCTAATATCTAATCTTCGTCTTCCAAGTCATTCCGGAAAGTTATGAAAAAAATGTAAACGACATTTCACTTAACAATAAATTTTAAACAGGGGTTTTTATATTGAATGATATTACTTATATAAATACAATAACAATCCGCTGCCAAAAGCTGGAGTATTTGTTAAGGAATGCGAATACTTATAATGAAGTTAAAATGATAAGGAATGAAATATCAAAAAGTCATAAGTGAATTAAGAACAATAATGAAATGATACGATTTCTAAAAATAAGACATCTAGACGAAAAAGATTTTATAAAAAGTTTAATTTTAATTGCAATATACCTAAAGCTATGAAAAGAAATAGAGGTTGCTATAATATTACTTGAAATACCTGCGGTTATAGTTGCATCTAGATGATTATGATTTTGATGCTGTATTTGTGAATTATTTGAATATTATTTTGGTAGGATTGGCAAACACATTTTGACGCTTTATAAAATGCCCATTTTTTATCTTAAAACTTATTACTAACTTTAGTAAAAATAAAAGAAATTATGTAGTACATATATGTAGTTACGTTAAACTCTTAACTGACCTTAATTAATTTTAAACCTGCGAGACACAACCTTTGTGAACTCATATTTACTCGTAATTTTGTGATTATAACATTCCATTTTATCAGAAACAAATCTTTTTGTCATGCTAACCTGTTTACTTCTTATTATTGTTTCTTGAGTTTTTGACTAAGAATCTTTAAACACACAAATTGGAGATGATATATTGGAGGTACATTTGAACTGGGCAATAGTTCTAATCCATAATACGTTTATTATCCAAGATTTCAAGATCAAACGGTTGTTTCCTTTTTTCGAACTTTAATGCATGGAAGAGTTTCGTTTGCTGGTAGATTAGCCGCATTTTATTTATTTAAAATTTTAAGTACCTAAAACAAAGAAATATTGATATATTTTTTGCTTACTTATACCTCTGAATAAGAATGTAATGCAAAATTGAAGAGTACACCTTATTAACCTGTAAGTAACTTACATCATACCATTGCTTTGGTATATAGGCAAAACCAGTTCAATGACGGCAGTTTAGGTCTAGTGACAGCACGGGCTGTCTGCACTAGACCTAAACTGCACTGATGAGCTATAATGATTAACCTGTAGCTATAATTATTGTTGGAGGTTATTTGGTGTCGAGTTGGCGAACGCCCCTGCGTTTAATGCTGCATTATGCAGTAATAAATTTAATAATATTCAATTAAATTAATATAAAAACTTCACACAACATAGATCTCAGTTGCCCCTCCCTGCACCCCCTTGGCGACGCCCATGTATCTTTGTTCCTTTGGATAAAGATGCTTTCTAACGCGTTTAATGCCGTGTTTATTTAACTAATTTTAAGTTTTCACAAATTATGGGGTGAGATGTTTCTTTAATAGGTTGGGCGACACTTGACCTATCAAACCTCCAAACCTAAAATGAGCTAAATACTGTTTAAATCTATTCCCTGTGGAACGCCTGGTCTGCCTAATACATTTAGGCTCCGTTGCACAACGCGTGGTTAACCAGACCCCCTGGTTAACACGTGGTCAAGGGGCAGTTGTCATGGAAACGGTTCTTTTTAAGCGTTCTTCATTGGTGCTGCCTATGACAACGGCTGGTTAACCGCGTGTTAACCAGGGGGTCTGGTTAACCACGCTTTGTGCAACGGGGCCTTAAGGTTACAACTACTGCATTGTATTTGATACATGACCGCTTCGTCTTTTTCATCTACTTTAACCTTTGACTTTCCCAAAACTTTTTGATACTATTATTGTCAGTAAAAGCCAGTTTTAAACGTTGTTGTAAATTTGAACAACTGGCTAATTGCTACATCAGACAGGGCCAATGAAAAATTAATTTTAAGATGAAATCTTTTTGCAATGGGTTATAACAATATTGTATAAGTGTTTGGTGATTGCGGATCAAAATTCAGGAGGAGTGGACAGTGGTTGCTATCAGAATGAAATACGTAAATTATGGGATTTTAATGTAAATATCTATAGGCATATTTGATTATTACGGGGCTTGTTAATTGACAAACACAACAGCGATCAAAGCCTGTGATGCCACCCAGTTTATGATGCCACATCAGATAATGTTAACGAACCTTTTAATAACATGATTACAGATTCTTTCATTTAAAATCATGAAAAAAAATTAACATTGATATGTTAAAAACTGTTTACATGAGACGGAGTCAGATAGCATCCGTAATAAACGAGTTAACTGCAACAATTATCATTCATTAACCGTTTAAGCAAAATAAAAGCCATGCAATAAATGTGGGTTAGATTGCAGTAGTTTGCCTGGCTTAATACGGATTTACTATTTTATGTTCGTTTGATGCTTAAATGTCACAAACGGCAAATAAAAGAGAATCACATGAGACCGCTAGATTTTTATTGCGGGAAAGTCTCTCGTCCTGAGTTTTATAGTATTAGTTTAGAATTCCTAAAGTGATATTAGCTTTATGAGTTATACACTCATTTCTGAGGCAAACAGCTGTAGGAATATTATGCTTATTAACAATATATTTCCAGCGCCATATTGCATGGATGGCTTTAGCTGCTCGCTAACATTTATAATTTACCAAACGTTATTCCAGAACAATCCGTGTTCTCTTCAGCATCAGTGAAACTAAACACTAGCACATACCCAGCTTTTTCTGATCCACTGGACTGATTTTACGAGTTCTTTGTTTTGCTATGCAAACAAACTAAAAGTAGGCTGAACGAAGGAAATCTAATCGATGGAGCATAACATGTGACGCCAGTTGCATCCAGATCCGCTTGATTTGAGACACACCGCAGTACTTTTTTTACATCACATTCGGTACTATTAGTTCGGGCACAGATTCTATTATTACTTTTTCCATAGCGATCATATTCAGGTCAAGCGATGCATGATTAGGGTGAGTTGTCAAACGCAGCAGAGCTTTCGAGAACTGCATCGGTTGGTTGATCGTTGATAGTATGGATGGAAGACAAAAGAAATCCATGGTGGATTATGTCAAGCGAACTAAAACTTCATGACTTAAAAATCACAGCTTTGAATTATAGCCATGCTAATACAGTCTGATATCCTTTATATTAGTTATTAGGGTGATTTTTGAAGCGACATTACAACAGCAATCGKGCGAATATTTCAATATTTCTATCCTTTTCTTTGGAATATGTATATGTATATATGCGCTCTCGTATGATGTTGAAAACTTGGTGATTAAAATATATGCTGAATCTTCAAACTGCTCGAAAAAAGGGAAAAACTCAAAACGTGCTTTCAATATGGAATGTAGAAAAAGCTATTGAAAGACAATATTGGCCGGCAGTAACGTCTTACTTTTTGGAACTTGGAGAAGACAACTGTAACAAAGTTATTTGGGAATTCATTTGCAGTCAACAACACGAACAAGATGATTTATAGGTTCAAATGTCGATGCCTGAACGTTAAGTGTATTTTATACACCATTATACCAATCTGCTGAATAGATCAATAATTCTTAAGTTAGAAAACATTGATTTAACCATCACCGAAGTTCATCAAGTCATGTTTGATTCGAGAAGGAAACTTACAGAGAGACTGAATTCTTTTCTTTGAAAGCAAAGTTTAAGGTAGTCTAAAGCATTTTATAACTATTAGAAGAAATAAAATTTAATCAGGAAGCTTGTAAAGTATACGATAATATAACACGTTACTTTGACGAGGATGATTTATTTAATGAGATTTCTTTCCTAAAGGCAACTTCAAGGAAACGACAAATAAATTGAATCAATTGTGGGCAAAGGTATTCCAGAATTGCGTTTAGCCGGAATTATTAAAAATTGTTTTAAACATATTTGTCATGTCCAACAAGCAATGCGTTTGTTGAGCAAGTGTTTTCACTCTCATCGGAATTATGCATCAAAGCTTATTTCAATATGACGTGCTCGGAGTTTGCAGACTTTGTATTAAAACCTGATTAAAAGGACATGTTAGGTGCGTGCAGGAATAACTAAAAATATAGCTTATAATTTTTATGTGTAGCTATGATTTTGGTTTGAAGGCTTCCGTGATTGTTGTCGATGAGATGTTGTTTTACGGGCTGGTTCCCAGAGAAAATAAAGAAGATCAAACTGGACCCGGAGGATAGTATAGTATATATAGTATAGTAGTAGATTGGTAAGCTTCCATATGACCTCACTCTTCACGAAGATGCCACTTGAAGATGCCTTAAGAGACTTGAAGAAGCGTCTACAAAAAGAAGACCTGGGTGAAGAACTAGTCCAGCTAGCAAATATTTGTCTAAAATCTTCTTTCTTCAAGCAGACTACGAGCAGACAGGAGGTGCTTCTATGGGGTCGTCGACTTTCGAGGCAGCTGCATTGGCATCGACACGCCTTAAACATAATTGTTGGCTTAGATACGTGGACGACACTATCATAGTCTGGGCGCATGGTGAACAGGCCATAAAGGGGTTCCTGGATAATCTTAACAGCATCCAAAGCGGCTATATAGTTCACGATGGCGATGGAACCGATGGCACCCCACCCTTCTATAGGAAGCCAACCCACACCGATCTACCTGCTTGCAGATTCTCCTCATCATCCCTCCCAAAAACAAAAGTTATCAACACGCTGATACGAGCGAAGCTAATCAGCGAATCAGACCACCGGGAAGAGGAATTAGATCATCTACGCGGAGTACTACAGAAGAACAGGTATCCCAAGGCACGGATTGAGAAGGCTATCAACATGCAACCACAGAGAAAGGAACCGGAAGAACACATCGCTGCAACATGCCACGTCAACAGATGTACAGACAAGATCGGACTGTTGCTGAGAAGACATCAGGTAAACACCATCTTCAGCGCCCCGGGAAGATAGCCAACGCTTTTCCAAAACGGGATGTGTATCGCATTCCATGCGGCTGTAGGAACGTTTACATCGGCCAAACTGCTGCCTTCCGGTTTGGCCGATGTAAACCTTCATCAGCACGAGGATCAAGGAACACATTAGGGACACCAGGGACTGACAATGCGACAGGTTAGCTGTGGCGTAACACCGTATGGAGACTGGCCACATCATCAAATTCGAGGAGGCATAAATGTTTTCAAGGGAAGTRAATTTCTGGCCYCGAACTGCCTGGAATCTGGAAATCGGTCATACGTAACAGCGGTATAAATATAAGAGAAGACTARGACACTTCAGTTTCAGAACTACTTCTGAGGAAGATACCTACATGAGTGTTGAAACGTYAAACAACAACGTTGGAAACTGCCCAGAAACATGTTATGACATGCKATGACACCTTATAAAGAATGGTTGCTAATCACGAAAAAAGGATGAAAATGAAAAGTTCAATTGACTATCAGTTTAGTGGATATAACTTGAAAGTAACTTTATAAAATACATCCTTGACGTTGATTTTTAAATTCCATGTATAAAATAATTAAGCTATCAACACCAGGACGACATTTGGCTTTCCAAAGATTAATCTAGGGCAACTCTACAATAGCTCTAGGGTAAGATGCAACCTGAAGTTAAGTTGTACGGTTGATTTCTTTTATTGCCCTGATGATACGAATGTATGGTTTCCAAAAGATAACGCCTATACAGTGATACCATGTGTATATCTGTACATCAGAGGTAATCACAAATTTTAAATTTTCATATTTTTGTTGTATGTGACAGAACTTTTCGTGTCTTTCTAGAGGTAAAGTGTATTACTTGCAAAACTAGGAAAAACCTGCTTTGTGGAATTATAAAACAATACTAAGTAACAAATGTTTTTATTATTATTGGCTTTCGGTTAAAAGAAGGTATTAAGCCCACTTGATATTATGTGCGTTTATAAGACAAGCGCCAGGTGCTGATGTGTCATTTTTAAAACTAATACTGAGTCACAAAATACAGTGAAAAAGTTTCAGGTAAACAGTATTATCAAGTTCACTTTGATATCAAAATAAATCTCATGAGTAAATTTTAAAATCCAGAGAATCACGAGGAGTAAGTTTATAAACGTAACCAGGTATGCCGTCTTCAAATTCCTGTATTTTATTCATATTGCCTCTCAAAATGTTTAGTTTATATTTCGTCTCGGTTTTGGGAATGGGGCATATTTGCGACGTTCGAGGGGGTAGGTTCTCCAACTGTTCACAGGTTAGTACTGTTTCAATTTTTATATTTTATTGTTCGTGTTCCTTTTCCAATCACATTATATAATTAGTTTTAAGCAAGCAAAATTGACATCCAATCAACGCATTTGTTTAACTCAAACTGTTCTGTTAACTAATTAATTAATTAGGATACATGCTGTATTTGGTAACGGACACATTGCAAGCTATGCTGCTGTTGTAGTCTTCTTCTTAAAACTATTTATATCATTTTCTTAACTGTGTTCTCCCATTCTTTGATTAGCTGTATCCACGCAGCAATAGTTATACGTGATGCTTGAAAGTGTGATGTTAGAGCCTTGATGTATGAACTAATATTTTCTCCCGTGCTGGGCAAACATCTGGTAAAGGAAAAACCAAGAATTTTGCACCAAACTATTCAACAATATAGGTGAGTTGCCTCCGCATGGGACCTCAGTACCTGCTGACCATAGTCGGCTATGCTAAAAAAATCTCTTCAGTTTTGAATCTTGAGAGTGAAAGTGATATCGAACACAGATCTAGAATTGGCAGTTCATTCATTGTTTTAAATAACAATTTTCAGCAGCATTGCTACAATTTGTTAGCCCTCCAAATTTGATCTTGTTTAGTAATAAATTAAATGTTTTGAGATTGTTTCGTATTATTTATAATTACATCAAATCTCCCTAATTACGCGAGTAACCAGTGCATTGAAAGTACGTTTAATTAAAATAACACAACGTAGGTAAATACTGGACGATCACATTTCAATCTAAATCCCTACGAACCTGGGTATGTTACCTTACAATAACTAACGTTTCACGAGGGTGAATGCTTTCAGCGTCCATAAATATAAGATAATATTTTGTCGGATAGATCGCTGTCACTTGAAAACACTGACAAAAAGTTAATAGTCTGACGTTTCGATTACACCTGTAATCTTTGTCAAAGACGAAGAACCTCAAAATTTGCCTGACACAAGTTCAAACCAAATTTTGAAAGTAAATAAACAAATCACCAAGGATGCGAGACGTCATAGAAACAACGTGCCAACCTGATAAAGAAGGAACCTAACGATGAAAAAGGAACTACCTACCTACTAGATATACACGAACTACTTGATAAAAGATAACTACAAAATAGCCTTCCAAATGTCACCTAACTAACTAACGTTTCAGCTCAAATGAGAGACATTTTCAAAACTTATAGAGGCGTTAACAAAAAAAGCTGTCACAGTTAACGGTTCAATGTATAGTCTCTTTTTTAATAATAACCTGAATGATCGTTCATTTATCTAATAACATTGACTAGAAGCACTATGTAATTTTGCTGTTTTCTACTGCTTCTGATAATTACTTTGAACACAAAATTGTTTTGACAGTGAAACACCTGTCCAGTTTACAGAAATCGTAGCATTCGAACTGTTGCTCGTACAACACAAGAAACAGTGGCTAATCAAATCGGCCTTTCTAGCAAGGAACGTCTGCCTTGATTGCCTTTGTGATATACGCACACATTCGATACGAAAGTGATTGTCGAAAGACTTTCGATCGAAGCACTGTATTTTAAGTGTTGTAAATAACGCTAAATTACAGGCATCTATTTACAAGCTAATTGTTTCCCATGCCGACTGAAAAACAGTACGCACGAGAAAGCGATTGTAATATTGCCCCTTTTCCAAGTCATCAAAGACACACCTCTTCTTGGATGAGACCGATGAGACTCATCGTGCCCCTTTCGGTGTTTTGTATTGTAAAACCGCTTTCTAGTGCTATTGGTGATTGCCATACGGAGAGTGTTCTTAAAGCACCTGTTTGCCCTTGGCCTAGCAACGTGAATGTGAAGTTCGTCACCTTGAATATTTGATGGCTTCTTAATGCGTTAATAATAACGTTTCGCGTTTGTCTTTTTGCCAAAATGTTACGTCAAATGAATATACAGGATTATAGTAGCAGATCGGTACCAGTTTCACAATGTATTACGATAGCAATACGATACGATAACATTTCGTTTCCTTAGACAATTCCCTCCCCCTCTCAAAAAAATAAGAACAAGTGCGTAGAGCAAGAATATTTCTCAAGAAAAATCCGAAACCTAAACAGAAATATCATGACTTAGAGCCGTTATTTGAAATATCGTGGCGTCCATGTTTTTGTGATCGTTATGCGATGTGTTTTTTTGGAACAAATAATCAGATTCTGAAAATCATCCTTTTTATGAAGAAGTTTTTAATTCTTTGCTCAATTTCTACTGAAAATTAACCTATGAAGTATACCCGAAATTGGAAGAAGAAAATCTATTGATTGAGCAAAAAAATATGATGTTGCATTAAGGAACATTTGTCAAAACTTGATATTTTTAGACAATTTTTTGTTTATTTTTTATGTTTGAGATGTCGATGGGGTAGCATCGTTAACACTTTCTGAATCACTTTTCGTTTCACTTGCCACGTTTATTGTCACTTATTTTTCAAGACAAAGGTGAATATGAATATTATTAGATTATCAACTGCTAGAGTATTTACGTAGCGTGTTTCAGAATACGGCAGGGGTTATGTTCATTATACAATGACATATACAGGGTGATTTTTTGAAAACTTCAAACCTTAAATAACTTTAAATAGAGGAAAAATTTAAAATTTTGCAAAAACAGGTAAACTTTTGTTTGCAGGGGGACAACTTTTGAGATAGGTTTTTAATGGATAGCGCTTACCCTCTTAGCGGGGTAGATACCCCTTCAAAAATTTTAAATGAAACTACCCATCTTACGATACATCATTTAAAAGCTTATTACACAAGGAGTCTTGCCATGTAATTAGTTTTACTATTTTTTACCCATTGACGGGGTAGTGGGTCAAAAAGTGCATTGTAGCAAGTGGCTTATAAAATGGAATATTTTGGACTTTTTTTAACAAAATTTATTGTCTTGCAGTTACAATAAAAATTGTCCTTGCTTAAGCCTAAAAAAACTTGTTAAAAAATAATTGTTACACCTAAGCAAAATGCCAAAAATACTTAAAATTTTCTTTCGACATTACTTGATATTGCAACTCGACAGTTTATACTGAATTGGCTAAATAATTATCTACTTTGTGTTTCCAATTTTTTGTTTCAACTTTTTGGCTAGCTCTTTGGCACGACCATCTTTTTGTTCACATTATTTTTTATAAATCGCGTGAAATTTTAAAGTGAGAGTCCAAGTGATAATGGTTTATTCAACTGCCGAAAGGGTAGAAATAATTTTTATTTATGGTGCTGAGCATAGCTGTGCTCGTGCGTCAGCAAGGGTGTTTAACGAACGGCACCCCGATAAAAATGTTGATGCTAGGTACATTCTCGATCTCGTGCAGAAATTTCAAGACACTGGATCTGTAGTAAACAAAAAAAGGGCAGGGAATAGAGTCGTTGATGAAATGGCCCAACTTGAAGTACTTGGTCATTTTGCAATGGATCCAACTAGCTCTTTGCGTAACATTTCTACATCCACTGGACTTTCTTATTCATCTGTAAGGAAAGTTACAAACCTGCACAAATTCCATCCCTATAAGATGAAAACTCTCCAGGAACTCGGCGAAGATGACTTCGATAGAAGACTGCAATTTTGCAAAATTATGACAGAAAAGATTATAGTAAATCCAAATCTAATAAAAAATATCTGCTTCAGTGATGAATACACATTTTTTGAACGGCTCTGTTAATAAACATAACGTTAGGTACTGGAGTGACGAAAATCCTTATATTTTTCGAGAAGGTCATACACAAGTTCCTCAGAAGCTGAACGTCTGGGCTGGAATACTTGGCAACGCAATTGTAGGTCCAATTTTCATTCATGGGACGCTAAATGGGAGAATGTATTTAGAATTACTTGATAACGTTATTGATCCTTTAATCACAGAGCAATTAGAAAACCAACGTGACCCTGAAGGAAATCCAATGTTGGATGAATACGAATTGTTTTACCAACATGATGGAGCCCCACCGCATTACGCCATTAATGTGCGAAATTGGTTACATCATAGATTTCCTCTTCACTGGATTGGTAGGCGTGGAACAATTGAATGGCCGCCACGATCACCCGATTTGACTGCTTTAGATTTCTTTCTGTGGGGTCATTTAAAATCTGTGGTTTACAAAACACAACCTACTAGCCTGGACGATCTGCGAGAAAGAATTATTAACGAGTGCAGGAGGATTTCACCTGAAACTTTCCGAAAAGTGTAGCAGGAGTTCGAGAACCATCTGTATTATTGTATGGAAAGAGGTGGTGCACATTTTGAGAATCTATTGTAAGGTTTGAATTTCTATGGTTTTGTTCACACTGTTCTTGGAGTTACAAATAAATAATTTTTCTTTTTCGTGGACATGGACTTTCTAAAAAATTACATGATAAATACTTTAATGTTAATAATAATGTTAAAAGAAAATTTTCAGTATTCTGGAAGTTAAGTGTCATATTTTTTACAAGTTGTTTGTTTAAATTTTGGGTTCTCGTAAGGATAAATTTTATTTCCGCTCTAAAATAAAATAAATTTTGTTGAAAAGAGTTCAAAATATTCAATTTAATAAGCAACCTGTTTCGTAGGCACTATTAATCTATTACCCCGTCAATAAGTTAAACGTGGTAAAACTAATTACATGGCCAGACTCTTTGTGAAATAAGCTTTCAAATGATGTATCACAAGATGGATAGTTCCATTTAAAATTTTTAAAGGGGTGTCTACCCTGCTCAGAGAGTAAGCGCTATCCATTAAAAACTTATCTCAAAAGTTGCCCCCCTGCAAACAAAAGTTTACCTGTTTTTGCAAATTTTTAAATTTTTGCTATATTTAAAGTTATTTAAGGTGTGAAGTTTTCAAAAAATCACCCTGTATATTGTTTTATGTTAAAATATAAACTATAAAATAGATACGCTATTCTAGTTCGCTGTTACACCATTTCTTGCTTGCACTATGGTACTAAAGCAGCATAAGCTGAATAAATGAAAAAAGTACGTAAGACCTAAGTCTTCCAGACCCTTTCTTGGTCTTGCACCACTAGGTCTTGCTCTTGATTTTGAACACTCAGATTTGTTCTTGCCAAAAATGCAAGATCAAGGTTAGTCCTGCTCATCAGTACTAGTAAAGCGTAAAGCGGACACGGAGTCGAAAAGAATCATATAAAATGAGTTTATAGCCTTAGATCAACAAACAAAAAGGTCACGTAACAACGTTTGAAGTCGTCATTTTCTTTCTATTGCGATTGCAAATGTTCTTCTTCAAGTGTTAGATATAACACACAGTTTTTCTCCAAATCTTTCAATTACTGATCGAAATCTACATTTTATGATGACGCCTATTATGCTGGAATACAACCGTGTTAGGCAGTATATCCTAACATTAAAATAATAAGCATATAAAAAAATGTACATACATGCAAAGCGATGCCACTTTTATAGCGTCTGCCTCCCAACAGGTAGCTACAAAGTACTAACTGTGCCGTAATTATTACATATTCCAATTAAAATAGCGTTAATTGTAGCACTTCACGTACTATTTAATTGCGCGTGCTTCATATGCGTGTTCTGGTATCCATGTTTGTTGTAATTATACGACCGCAAAAGTAATAATTAATTTAATGGCGCGTGCATTTTGAAAGAATTCTTTGCAGAAATACAACTGAGTTTATTTTATATACTGTTAAACAGGTAGGTGTGGATAATATAGAAACCTTAGCCAAATACTTACTTCTTGAACGTTCCAAAAATGTGATTCCTAATTATAATATGGTAAAATTTACCCAAAAATATACCGTTTTACAGTTTTGATTTTTTTAACAAGTTTAGTGCCTCCTCATGGTAAAACCATGACCATCGAAATCTGCGACACACTTGAACCTGGTCAGGACGAGATGCAATAACAAGCTTGCGATACAGTATCTTACACGACAACCGTTTGAAATTGACCAAACAGGGAAAGAGTTATTTAATTATGTCTACTATTTTTTTTTCATTATTTTTATTGGTGTGTCCGTTGTTTGTGCGTTAAAATAAATAATTTAGTTGTTAAACCTTGGACATTAGTTCTGATGATGGCGGCTACCAAAATTATAATATGTAAAACAGTTTACCTGAGAAGAAAATAATTCTATTATCCCACGAGGAACAGGCTGTAGGTCAACGTTAAAAACGTATCTGTTTCCTTGGTACTTAAGTAAAAGATCATAAATGGTAGTAGGTATTTGCAAGATGTTTTTAAAGACAGGAAGAGGTACTAAATAGGTAATCAATAAACCCTTTGTAAATACTCTGTTGTGAATTTTATAAGATATTCTAGGCTGTTTTTGTGTTGAGGTGTTTTTCTTTCTTTGCATTTGCAATTGGCAGTTATAAAATAGTCTTTCTCAGAACTCTATGTTACATTTTTTAAAGTAACATCATACCCTGCTTTGTTAAAATATGATTTTAGTTTTTTACATCTTCGAGATCTAGGGAAGTTCGTCCAAGGATGATGAACATATCAGCAACTACGAAGGCGTTGAAATGGTGACTTATGAATATGTCGGATTTGCAGAATCGGATTGAAGAATGAGGAAAGTTTTTTTATGTTTGTGCTACTAATTCACTACCAACTAAAAGTATTTGAAATAGCGCTGCACAAGAATTTTTATTTTTCAAGTTATTTTTTTTGTTTATTGGACATCGCAAGGCCTAAATGGTAACACAGTTTTACCGTATGAAGTGAAAGTATGATGTAGTTCACACACAACTACTAACTTGGTTTAAACAAATTCAGAAAAAAATAAATTTGAAGGAGATCCTTGTAGGAAATGTACTATTATACAATAGTTTGTCCCACTGGGAGATCTTTGATGGTTAGGGCTAAGGAACACTTCAAACAATTTCAAAAATATAAGAGCACTGTAGTTACGACAATTTTCTTATTTTCAACCATTTATTGCTTAATAAAACACTCTACTAGTTTAGATAAAGTAAAAATTTTACAGATTTGCTACAAATCACCAAAATTAAACTTTTAAGAACTTGTAGAAATGTACAAAATTTTAAATGACTAAAGTGTTACACTTTTAATCGAAATTCAAAATTTTAACGCGCCCATTTTAAATAATTTGTTCAATATTCAATCATGATGTTAGTGGCTTCCTGCAACTGCGCAACCTAAAGTGATAACTTTTAAGTCTAGATAATTTCTGTTTCCCCATGGTTTGTACTTTTTAATATTATTGTATTAAATATTTTATATCAAATAGGGTGAACCCTATATGAAGGTCTATTTATGCATTTTGCGAAAATAACGTTGAAGTTGTAAAAACATTTATTTTAATTATTTTGAGATGACGAACGACTGCCTGGAGATTTACAAACGGTGTTGGTTACTGTGCAAATTACCTAACTTACCTTTTAATTTAGAATAAAATGGAACTTGTGAAACAATATAAATCTTGCAAAAATGCATATGTAACATTTTTTGTACATAGAAAAAAAAATTGTGAAAATGTAGGTTGGATTTGATTGTGTATTTTGGCTCTGCAAAATTTTTGAACCTGGACACGCGAAATATCGCGTCGGCAGTGGTTTGTTGGAACTATTACGCATTGGTATTACCTAGTACTCACAGTCACAGATTTGTTTTCCATCAAAAAGCTGTAGACTTTCAAACTACATTAATTTGTATGTGTTGATAACAACTATCGATCTAGTCGAAAGCAGCTCAACATTTAGTGTACTCAAAAACCGCAATTGGAAAATTTGTCCTTAAGAAAATTAAAAAACTGGACAAAAAATATCATACACAATTGGCAAATCCAGTTTTATTGACCATTCTACTTCTACTTCCACGAAAAAGCCTTTTGAATGCAAAATATAAAATTTGTAATTGAATATTGAAAGTGTCAAAAATGGCAGAAAATTAAGATGTGTCTATAGAATTCAGTGAAGGCAAAATAATCAATTGTATCCTTTGAATTCTTATATTTGGGTCTCTCTAGCTACAGAACATTAATTATACCTAATTTATTTGATAGCATTATGCATAAGATGTTTTCCTGTTTTCCACGACAGTTGACTTGAAAAAAAATTAAGTATCCAAATGTAGGTACTAAGAAAGTAGGTACGCCATGGATTATTTAGTGCAATGTTCTGGTATTAGTAACAAAATTAGATATATTTTCATTAATTGCATAAATAATTCATTTGTTCAGTTTTAAAAATCTTCTCGGGCTAATGTATATTAATTTTGATTTCCTCTGGCCATCTTTAATGAACGTTTGCATACTGCACATTTTTAAGTACCCTCAGATATTTTGGAAAAATTGATTCATTAACGCTTTTTCAGAATTTGCGTCTTAGAGCTCCTATTAAAATCGCTATCAAACTTATTGTCTTGAAGCTTCCTAAACTCAGTAAATAATTGTGTTCAAATTGTACTGAAGTACCCACCAAATTTTCAGGGGTTCGTTGCTAGACAGACAACAGAATAAATATTCACGAGTCATATGAATGTTACTTCCCCTGCCACCTTTCGGGCGGTATCTACATCACGATGACCAAGTGCTTCCAAGCTATAGATGCCTTTCGAATATCATCTGGCTTCAATATTCAAACGAATCTATAGATGGCTGCAACATCCATCTGTACTTTCAAAGCGCAAAATTCCCATAGATTGAACTGGGTACTGTTGTGTTAGCTACTGACTGTGGTACTGAATAACTGAATACTGATATTTTTTAATAAACGATATTACATGCGGTTGCTCTACGGTTATAGTGTGATGATTTAAGACATTAGTTTAAGGTCCACAAAACTGAATTTTTTTTGTTAACTATTTTAATAAGTCACCTTTAAAAGCAAAAGATCTCGCAAGTAAGATAAAACAACTTCCGTGCTCGGCAAAACATGGTATATTATTAATAACAATAATACTCGTTTATTTCCCAATTACAATTGTCGAAAGAACGTCATTTCATGGGTCACACGTTAACTATTACAAACATATAACATTAAAATAGATAAAACTTTTGAAAGTTACATTTGTTAATATTCCTCTATTGTACAACATATTTGTTTTCTTTGAAATGTTCTTTTACTTTTTTTCAAATACTTGGGCACTCAATTCGCATATCTCGTGTAGCAGCAGATCGTAAAATTTTGGCCCCAGAGGTCGATAAACTTACTGGTAGAGTCCAATCTGTGACAGGGTGTCTGCAGTTGATTCCCTCTTCGTGCGTTGTAATTATGATGTTTATTGTTGTGTATAAAGCGTTCTTGATTGGCATGGACGTATTTTAAACACTACACAGCTGGTAAGGTAGTCTCGTTTGCTGTTTGAAGTGGATTCGATTGCTTTCTTTCCATTTCAGATCTTTTGCAATAGGAAAATCCGTTTTGATTTACCAGTCGAACCCTATTAGAGAATCCCGAAAGTAATTTAATTTATGGCAAAAACTGTCCACATATGCGCCTTCCAACTCAGGTCAGAAGTCAAGTAGAAACCAAGAAAATGAATCTTATCAGTTTGCCTTTTATTAGTCTAATTTATTGCATGTAATCCACACACTTCTCTCTTGCAATGAAATTCTGTGTTTCTCATTTGATCAACAATGAGGTATCGTCCTTATAGCGACAGACATTGTCTGCAGTACTCGCATGTTGTAGGTCATTAATGTATACAATGAATAAGGTTGGTCCAAGCACACTGATCCTTGGGGTACGCCATATTCAATGTACTGAGCGGATGACGAGTTGCCTTTCCAGTGGACTACTTGTTTCCTTTGAGATAAATATGATTTCATTAATTTGTGAGCTGGGCCTCTTATCCCATAGTAGTACAGTTTCTTCAGAAGAACACTGTATGTCACTGTGTATCAAATGCTTTGCTCAAATCACAGCACACCATTCTTGCTTCCTTTCCACGATCTCTTGCTTCAGTCACAGTATCAATAAGTTGATGAATTGCGGTTTAACTAATCAAGATTTTCTGTTTCCTGGTGTTACACTTTTAGTTTGAGACGATAAAGTTTAAAGTTTGGTCGTAAAATGGTTGATAATTGTTGGGTTTCTTTGGGTAACGTTGTTTCTGTTTGCCAGCAAGCAGTTGTTTTCAAGAAAGCCAGTAATTTTTTTGTTTATTATTATTTCGAATACCTTGGATACAACCGGCAATACTGACATGGGCCGGAAGTTGTTATACTCATTTACATTCCCTTTTTTCAGAACGGGTGTAACTTTTGCCAGTTTGAGAGGTTCTGGAAGGACCCCCCTCCTGTATGCATTTATTGAAAACAAGAGATAGCGGATATGCCACTTGTTGGTTTGTTGAATATCCATATACATCCTTGCTTTGCTTATTATTTAAGTTATTTATCACTTTTATGATTTCATGTCCATTTGATGGTCTCATGTAACAAGATCTTGTGTTATTAATAGGGTGTTTATGTATTAACGTTATTGGGCCAGTCGTGGAATAAGGGCGATAGTCTGTTTCCCAATTTGCGCAAAGTAGTCGCCAAMCATTTGTGCTGTTATATTTAATKYACTACTCTTGTCTATGGGTGTCCCAGTTTCCTGTTTTATAACTTTCCATATTGCTCTCTAAACGTTGTCACTTTCTTCAACGAAATGAGCATTCCATTGCTGTTTGCCATTCCATAGTGCTTCATAGTATATCTTCTGGTACTCGTGGAAGGAACAGTATATATGCTCCTTCTTGCCGGCAATAACCCCCAGTGCATCTAGCCGGTTTTCCATTTGCTATAAGCTTTGATTATACCATTCCAAACGAGTACTATTTATTCGCTTTTATTTTTCAGGAAAATGTCCAAGGACGAGTCCAAAAGAAATTCATGTGGATTAAGTATGCGGGAGTTTACGCAAGGTATCTTTATTTAGTTCCTTAGTTTTTCATAAAACATCAAGTGATGCTATTTATAGCTAAAAACATTACATATTGATGGGAAAATATATTAAAGCATATGAAACCCATTTCACTGTAGATGTCAACACATAAAAGCAAGGCCAGGATCTCAAGATGCGCAAATCAAATTTAACAGATTAAAAATACCTACCTTGTTGACGCAGTTCTAGAAATGAATAATGCATCACTGCAGACCAATTGATGATAAAATATCCGCTCATAGGATTGAAAATCGAATGATATAAAGATGGGTAAAGTGCAGAAATCTATATTCACGGACAGGCGCGATTACGTCACATATCTGTTGACTATACGATACCGTTTTAAATTATTTGTAGATGTTTACAGTATATTTTGTTAGTTTGTACGTCATAGGATTCATACGTAATAACCACATAACCTTTGAAMATACGAAAAACTGTTTTCTACAAAGAGGCTTTTGGATCTTTGAGTACTATGTCTTAAAATTCTAAAAAAAATGGCAAATTATACCGGAAATGGGTACTGTTACATGCGAAATTAAATTTGTTTATAGTTGAATTGGCCCTTTTCACGTTATCCCAAAAGGTAATAGGCATCAAGTCCAATTTCAAAAACTAAAAAAAAAGTATACAAAGTATCGGAGAATTAAAGATTTTTCAGAGGGACATGTGTTGTTAGAATACACCAGATTAGCACGTCCTCCATTGTTCTAAGGTACCTACAACTGGAGTAACTACAGTGAAATCAAACTGAATTCGATTTCTCGTGTATGTTAGGGATTCTTCTCCATTTACAGCTACCACACCTCGTAATAAAGGGCTTACGATCATTCCACTAGGTATGTAATAGTTTAAGCTTAAAAAAATCTTTAAGTCATGGGAACTATAACCCAAAATTGTTCCACGCGAACAATCTACTTATTTGGGAACTTCTTCGTTAAACCGCATGAAGCAATTGGAATATCAGTGCAAAATTAGATGGCAATGCCATCTGTCAGCAATAAACTGACACGATAACAAAGCCATCTTGCTGTTATTATGGGAACTGCTTTCTCAAGGAAGTGATTTGCTTGTACCTGAAWATATMAACTTGCAGCAGGCGGATAAGAACTAGCTGTATGCCTTGCTGTCTGCACTAGACATAAACTACACTGATGAGCTATAATAATAGCAAAATAGATCTATCTGTAGTCGGTTGCGGTGCAGACAGCATAGGAAAGACACGCATGTTGATTGGAATATCAAATGATAATACAATACATTAATAATACACATACACAATGCAGTACATAATAAAAGTGCGTATGATATAAAAGCATGTACTTAAAATTTTTAATTACTTCTTGTCTCTTACAAATTTATAACTAATTGAGAAAGAATCAACTTCGTGGCAGTATACGAGTAGATTAATACTGTGACTACATCTATCTCTTATTATGTTGCTACCTGAATGCTAAGGTACATACAAAGAAAACACTTCGGCGAGTTCTTTACAGTTACAGTGCCCACTAAGTACTTCTTGCGTAAAACAAATACTTTTCGAATAAGTGCGTCTCATTGTCAAAGATTGGAGACCTAGGTAACTTAAAGGATAAGAATAATGATTGCTACTAAACATTATTTTAGATTAAAAACACAAGTTTTGCCACATTTTTTAAGTATGTCTCGATATCTAAAAACCAAAATTTGGCGACCAGATTATGCTGCAGGGCTTCTCTAAATGATTCATGCAACGCGGGCTGCGTTGATTTCTGAATTCTTTGTGCCGCCTTTTTGTTACTACTGCCAAGCTACAATTTGCACGGCGATAGTACTGTTAGGTTGCACATTAATGTCACCACACAGCTCCGAAATTTGAGTTTTTTGCAACTTTAAAGTTAATCATCCCACAAAACACTACAGAATATGTTGAAAATATACACTCCGAGGCATTTTCTCATATTAAAATATATCAAATAATTCAATAACCGACATATGACAAGTAAGCAATACTTGTGTTTACCTTTCTGAGAGGCAGCAAACTGATTTCATCGATAATTTCCATAAGCGCCCTAGATACATGAATCATGTATAGAAACCCTGTACAATAATGCTGCAGACGATATGAAATAATTAGAGAACGTGAGTTGGGAAAATCTTTAGCAGACGTTTCCAAGAATCCTAACATTTTATTACATTTAAAAACAGCCCAGGCAATATGATAATGATAAATTTCAATGATAATTGAAAGAGGCCATGGAGGGCCGCTGCCCTACCACAAGTTTTTATAAATTGCAAAAATAAAAACTAACTTATGAACGACGACTTGAGACTATTAACAATATTACATTGAACAAAAAGGGAAAGAGGTAAAAAAAGAAATTTTAAGTCCAAAATTCTCAAACGTTCTTAAGAATAGCAGTTTTTTTATGGTTCTTATGTGAACGGTCTTTAGTGGAAACACCTTTTTACTTAACACTACCGTTTATTATGATATTAGATATTATTACTCTACTAAACCAACCCTGCAATTACTATTCTCTACAATTGTCATTCTTCTTCTATATCGTTTAAATTTAGCTAATGCTTTATATACAGAGGCAGTGTAAGCTTACAACACCCCACCAAAAACGTACGCTACCAAAGTGGCTGCATATTGCGACCAACAGCACTACACTTATATTAGGGAAAATCTCATGCTTCTACCTATTTTATAAGTTTTAAAGTAATATTTAAGCGTTTGGCAGATATTGTAATCGGCATTTTTTTTCATAAAATATCCAATTACTTCACAGTGGTGCATCCCATATGGTAAATAAGTACCATAATATTGCATAAAAATTTAAACGATATAAAAATGGGATAGCTATATAGTTTGCAGTAACTCCTCCGCCATCCAAGACCCGTAAAAAATAAAATAAATTGCGTTGTAGTTTTGAATAGCAGAAACTTTGATATCACGCGTAGGCTGAGAAATATACACAGTGTTTCTTAAWTTTTATTCAGTTTTATACTGTGTATTTGTTTKTGTATTTGTAAAAAATATGYTTCGTTGTTCTGTATAAGAAAATCTAAAGGGAGAACTGGTTAATTCATTAATTTAATCTTTTTTGTATGTTGACMAATAATACCTGCATGTTTAATATTGTGTTTTAATCAGTAGGTATCGAAAACTAATGTTACGCTTATAACCTTCACATTTGTTTAAGATCGGACTGTGTACTTTGCATTCATTTTACAGTGTGTTGAATGTTGGTTCCATTCTGAAACTGTTAGTACTGAATGTAATCTATATTAACTCTAAAAACATCGTAGAAATTGACGCATATGCTAAATGACCCTTCATAACTACACAACCGCAAGAGGTTGTTTTGCGCAGGATTTTTTCCATTTTGAAAATAATGTTTATTTCAAGAAATTACATCATATAAAATGTTCAAGACACATGCATTTAAGGCAATATTCACTTTTTAACCCACTTTTAACGCTGAAAAGTTGGAATATCTATACTTAAGGTGCACACTGGTTATTTTACTGTTAAGATAAATGGTGCACGTTAAATAATAATATCCGTATTTCCGTACACATTAGCTTATACTAGACATGGTCACCTATTAAACGTTCATTGAAATGCAATTACATTTTTGTTTCTTTGGGCAAAGTGGAGGAAGAAGCAGTATCTAGTTCGTTTTAAGTCAGTACAATAACTTAACGTTTCCATCAGCAAAATTACATTCCTAGAAATTTGATTCCATACATTTCAAAAACATAACAGCGCAGGTAAACAACCGATAATGGACACATAATGATGGTGGATAAATACTTGCACGTACACACCATCAAAGACGTTTACAGATTACCGATTTACCGCCATCGAATACCATTAATTTTCGTGTAGACCGTTTTCCTACAAAAAAAAACTCGCTGTTTACGTGTTAGGTGAATGCGAAAACCCGAGGTTCCCCGTTAATTGCAAACGTTGCAAAACTGGTTTAACAGCATGGTTTTCCAATTTTTAAAGGCTGCCATTATGTGGGACAAAATAGGCACCCACTTCATTAATTTGCAATGTTCATGAGTGAATAAACCGAGAGCTAATACATACAAGTGAAAACGGAAGTGACACAATTAGTTCACCCGATAATGTAACATTGAACTATTTATTGCCTGCTGTAATGATACAGTTATATCGCTCTATATATGACAATAAAACAAGGTGGACTATTATAGAGCTAATCTTAATCTTAAAAAGAATGTCACAATGAGCTGATGTAACAAGCGGTTTTTTATATTATTTTTTCTATTGAACCTTTCGTATATAGTATTTTTTGTTCTGTGTTAAATACTTGACGTTGGCTTCATAATACTTCATATTATCGTATATTTCAGTTTTATTTTTATTTGAGGTTTCTGTTATCTTACTATTACGTTTAAAATCTTAAGTTTTATTAGCAGATGCTCCAACATTTTTTAATAAGCTCTAGCTGACGACTAATGACACTTCTCGTAATGTTTGACGAATGCAGACTAACGCTTGTAACTGTATATGATATAAAAAGTTAGCACAAACACTATTACAAAGTTGCATTTTACGATATAGTTTTTTTTTCGATAAATTAGTGTGGCAAAAGTCTTCATAGAAAACGTGAAATAAAAAAAATATTTTAGTATGCAGGTATGCTACTTATTGAAAATTTATGGAATTCAAACTTTTATGTCTTCATGTAACATTTAACATAGCAGTGAAAATTGTTAAAAATCAATGTGAATATCTCTGTCTAGCAAAATAATGCACACTGGCAAATTGTCAGAAGTTTTTTTTTAACTGTCAGAAAAAACTTGTACAAAAATGAAAAAAGTAATATATTTACGATTTTTCAATAAAAAAAGATTCAAAAACTCTTTCAGATCAATGAATGATACAGTTTTCTTCACTCTGCTATACCATACTGTCTAATTGAGAATAACCAAGTTTGAAGATAAGACAATAGCGACTTAGCAATTTGCGATTGATCGTTTCCTGATTGTACAGTTTTTCAAGCAGTATCTACAACCACTGACAAGATTTTCACGATATATCTTTTTTTTGGAATACTTTTGACAGATTTCTTGTTTTTTTATGTTATCATAATTTCACGTTGCTGTTCATTCCTAACTTATACTTAATTTTTATAATTACGTCTGCATAAATGAATATTGTTATTTTCTGTATTAGCTTGCATCACAAAAGTTTGCAAATGCCAATATATTTTTTCACATTATTTTCGGCTATATATCACATTTGTAAAGTGTTTGTAATTTTTGGTAGAAGTAAACAAAAACAAAATGTTTTATTAATAATTCAAAAAAGTTCCCGATTTAAAAAAATTTAGCATATTTGAAAATATGGTGTGTAGAGTGTTATGAGTACTTGCTACGTATTTATATATAAATAATTTTCTTGGGAAAACGCCAAGGGTGTTGGGCTAAATTAAGCAATCGATTTTTTCTGCAATTTTTTCCTAATCCAAAGTTTTATGTTTTCGTTGTTTTGTTACCTTGTATATCTGGAGTTAACATGTCCTGACGATGGGCCGATTATGACCGGAAATATAGACAAAATCCATTGCTTAATTTAGTCCAAACACCCTTGCCGTTTTCCCAAGAAAATTATTTACATTACATCCGTCAATTATGTATCGTTTATTTATATACATACACATTGCGTACAATTTAGCAGTTTTCAAACTTTTTCCACATATTATCAGGTAAATTCTAACACTGTTCCAAAACATTAGATACTTTTGCGAATGATTTAATAAAAAAAATATTGAAATATTAATTGCTAATAATTTTTAACATCGATTCTAAATTTCCTCAAAGTTGCTAAATAATTTGTACAAAAAACGAATAAATTGTTTAAATTCATGTTTTAAAAAATTTGCCGGCCTCCAAGATCTTAGCAAAATCAGAGTTATTATTTTGATTACAAAATTAATGTATAAAAATGTTTTGAAAACTTTTTTTGGCTATTTTCACTGGTCTATTAAGGCAAATTTAAGTTTTGATGTTCCGTTTTCTGACAATGATTATACATTAATATTTTTCGTTTTTCTCAAAACGGGTAGTATTAGTAATAAATGACACTATATTTTTGCTTAGAAACTACAAAAAAGCTAACCATATTTTTTCTAAAAGAGAGAAATACGCTTACAAACCTGCTAGATGAAGGTTTGAAGTTGGCAGAAAAAACTCACGTATTAAAGCCAACATTGGTATGTCACATTTGATGCAATCTCGATTATCGTTCGTACGTTGCGTGAATCCTAATTGTTCTTATCTAACAATAAAGACGTCTTACAAAGTATGTCATGAACAATTTTTCCCATCGTTGAACTGGACGGCTAACAATACACGAAGTTAGTTCCGTTATTCAGCAGTTTGAGAATAATGCCTTCCTGTTTTCTAACAGATTTATGGCTATTTCTTCTTGTTTTTATATATATGTGGTTACGAATGTGGGAACTCTAATTTTCTTTCACAAACTGCCTGCATAATATTAACACATCTTAACACTGTTACAGAATTATCGTGTACTAGTTTGGTTTATTCTGGTTTCGTCTTAAAAACAAGTCTGGTTGAAATGGTAAAATTTTAATCTTTTGAAGTAAAAAGTCTAGTTTTAGATTCCTTCTCTAACACAGGATTAAATAGCGTTTTCTTTAGGAAAATTCAGTGAATTAGGTAGCTTGGAAACAAACTGATTGTTTTGAATATATGTGATTCGTCTCACTAGAGGTATCAGACAGCAATGACGATCAGTCACCATTAAAGAGTTAACAGCGAGTACAATTCAGTTGTGGATGAAAATTGTGGGTCAGTTCTACGCATATTCCTAAGCCATCTGCCGGATTCACCAGCAGACAGAGTTTATGACACCGATAATTTGTATAGATAAAATACGTTCTTCTACTTTAACGGCCTGCGATGTTTTTTTAATAATCATATTAAAGTACAACATAGTTGGGAAGCTTAAAAAATGAACGATAATTGTAACCGTAGTCAACTACGGCTTATATTATATAAATGTAGGTTTATATATTATGTCGAAAATGAGAGCTTACTTGAATGACATTGTAACAAGAAGGCTAACAAAACTGCACATATTTCCCTGTTTAACTTCCCGCTGTAGATGGCAGAGATGATAACGTCGTCAGTGGTACGGGTTTGTACCGCTATCAAATAAAATGCAACATAAGGACAAATTTTTACAGTCCTAAGGCAAAAATATCATTCACTTAATTACATACCACACGTGCGGCAAAAGCGGAACTCTTGGATAGCAGAAAAAGAATGGAGATATACGCGGCGAAATACTAGGGACAAATCTAGGAGAGAAGCAGACCACATATTAAGGAAGACCTGGGAACTAAGCGGAGACCAACGAAAAAGAGGAAGAAGTCAGGGAAAAACGAAGAATAATAGCTAGAAATGATAAGGGGCAAGAAATTAATCAAGCTACTCTGAAGTGGAACAATGATGTCAACAGCACCAAAAAAACATTTAAAGAAAATTAATGTACCTATATAACATTCCCATTCCGTCCTTTTATTTCTTTAACATGCGCTAGGCAGTCGCACTACTAGCATTCAGCATGTACCCCTCCAACCCAGCGTAGACGGCCGGCCCGGCGGTATATCTGGGAGTGACCAAAATGCTGACCGTATGCTGGTTTATTCAATCAATCAATCCTAGTGATATATGGCAAAATTAATTTGAGAAAAGGATGAGAAAAAAAATCATTCGATAAATGTTCAGTTCCAAACTTCCGAACTTCTTCACTAGCCTTGACTCTGATGATATCTAATGAGATGTTTGCATGAGTTGGATATCAAGCTTGACCGTAATCAGTAAGCGCTTAGCTAACTAAATTTAAAACATTATTTTTAGCAGATCGATGAAGGTTCTTGAGTAGCATTCAGAAAATACCTAAAAGATAGAACCAGTTTAAACGATAATAGCTAATCCACTACTGGCATTTAAAACTTAATTTAAAATAGAAAACTAGAAATGTGACTGCTTTGTATTATTATTTGTGCATCAAACAGCATATCGGCCAGACTGTATTCATAAGCATATAATAATAGACTTCCAGCTGTGTTCATCAAAGTTCAGAAGAAAAGGCTGTTATTATGTTCAATCGCCATAAATTCACATTTCCTTGTAACAGTAGACCCAATCGAACATAGAATTGCGAAAATTTCAAGGCAACGTGCTAGATTCAACGGTCAGCATCTGATGGAACTGGACCCGATAAAGAGCAACAGCAGAACCTTTTCTTTTGCTCGTTGTGCAATCTGGTCTTTAAGGATTGTCAAGGTAAGTACCTCCTATCCGTAAACATTCTTTCATGCAAGAACACCTGCCACTAGTATAGTAGATGGTATGATACAAAATCGAAAGTATAAGTAATTGGTGCGCATTGCTTTCCAAAAAACAAGTTTTAAAGACGCGGCTGTAGGTCGAAGTGTGAAGTTACCTATCTAATAACCATTACAGCTGTTTACAAATCAGTTAAAAGTGAATTAGGTGTTACGGAGTGCGCTGCGGTGGTAGCAACCTTACCGGAGGTACATGCGGTTCTTGTTCTGTTTGAAAGATAGGTGGGTAAAGTACGTAAAATATTATATTAGGTACTTTAATTATATTTCACCGAGTTCTGCAAGAAAAATCTTGCATTAATTTTAATAATACTGGAAGAATGTGCGCATCAATTAATATTTCCAGAAACAATGGTAATGCCCGAAAATAAATGGTTCAACTTTGTAATATAAACGTACTACTTCAGTTTAATATGAATCGCAGCCAGAAGCACACAATTCAATCCTAAACGATTTATTATTATTATATGTATTTTAACGTGTTATAGTATCAAAGTATTGTGCGAGTGAAAACTGTTTGAAGTAAGTTGACGAAAATAGTCTACATAAAAATGTAAGAAGGTCAAAGCGTAAATTCTTTTTTATATTATTATCTATCTAGTGTTCCATTTATTTCAGGTATCAATATATTCATATAACTGTGATTTTGACACAGAGTATGTGAGTTTATTGATACCCTAGAATTCGTAACGAAAGTTCTGCTTTCTCAAATGCTTTTGGAAAGAACATAGACATTAAATCGTTATACCAAAGAAGCGCTGAAAGGTGGTGTGGTTAAATGATAAACCAACGAAGAGTAAGCAAACATATACAAGATTAGTGTTACTATTGCCTGTGCACTGTACAGCCTATTATTAAGTATTAGGAGGTAGAAATATTTTATCCAATGCGTAGAATTGTACTATATATTCCTATAAAATATAAGATTTAAGTTAGAATAACAAGTGATTACTTAAAATCATATGGTAGTGAATCTAGAGAATAACTATTAGGGTAGTGTTAGTGTTATACCATAACATAAAAACAAGACATGTACCTACATTTGCAGATTTTTGTATACTCCGTAAAAGAAAGGCATTGGGAAATACACACATGGATAAGAAACTGAAATAGTATCTATATTACTGACTGATTATTTTCAATCTAAATCAAATTAAACGTGGTAGGTTTGCTGTTATGGAAACAATGTTTTTACACGCTATTTGAAATAGATAGCATTAGGTTTGTACTTAAATTAATATGTGATACATTTTAAGGTTTTAACATTTTCTTATTTTATACTGAATCTTGATGGTCATTGCGTAACAACCTTTTACACACACATGCTATAAAGACTTTATTGGTTTTTTGGTTGAACAGTTTGGGATTATAATGCAAGTAATTGAAAGAGAAAAATATGAATTGTGTGACATTGAAATAAATTTGATAAATTAAAATAAATTTGGATAAATTTTCAATATGCGTTGGTCGAGACTTCATGTGTACTTAATTATAAATACAGAGAAAACAACAGCTTCCCAGAATTCATAAAGCTACTAGGATCTATCAGAAAACAACTTTTACTTTTGAGATACGAAAACAAATATTTCGTCGCCTTTATTAAACATACATGTGCTTTAACTTTAACGTGAACCATTTTGGCGTTATTTGGGATTATGTGGAAAAAGAATGTGGATACAGTACTTGAAAAAACTAGGAATATTATGGTTAACTTGTTTATTTAATGGAACGGTATATTAATTTTTGAATTATCAAATGCAAATCAAAATTTCCTTATTGCCGATATAAGGTTATGGGTAACGGATTATTTATGGATGGCTTGGAAAATCCTACACATTGTTTATAGTAGTATTCACTCAGCTTTAGGCGAGCCTCTAGGAGATAAGTGTGAAATTTAAGATTCTGAATTGTCGCAGAATACCTATCATTTTTATCATTCTTGTAAGATAGGTATATCTTATTTTTATCCCATAAAGCTATGAAAACACTGTAAACGTCATTTGATTTTAGATCAAACTGATTATTAAGTTAATTTGAAATTTAATAAGGAAACCATGTTGAATATGTTTTCGGCAAATTAATATTTTGATTCATTTATTGCTTCATTCATTTACTTTATATACATTTAGTACCTATTCTTGTCAACCTTGTGTTTGTTTGTTCGCATTTTTTTCATTAGCATCATAAAATGATTCCTTCAGTTTGCTCATAAATTAAATATCATCTGTAAGGATTTTATCTCGGTTATCTTTAATTAAAGATGCATCTATTACTTCCTCATCTTGATTGCTATTTCAATAAATTACAAATAATTATTGTATTACTAATAAATAAAAGTGTATCCCAGGGCAATGTGTTGGCGCATTTACTATTCCATGRTTCCATTATTGATTTTCTATTTTACGTAAAGCAAGGTGAAGTCATCTAGTTTGCGGATATCTATTTAAAAAAGTACTTGGGTTAGAAGAACGTCTGCAGATTAACCATTCTTTTCAGGCATTAAATTAGTAGTAAATAAAAATAATAATGCAAAAATAAACGTTTGCTGTTAAAATGGTCATATAAATGCTAATTTACAGTCTATGCACATCACGAATCACGACAGCCACATAGGGAGAATACTATGATGGAGTATCCATATGCAAACAATATTTAAAAATCTTATTTATTTAGCTTGAGGTATATATTTTAATGTTTACCGATTTAATAGATCATTCATTTAGTAAATCTAAGCCACATAACAAAGTTGTCATGTTCTTATCAACGGCAAAGATGGTTGGTTTCATTATTTGTTGGAAACCTTTTTACCTTTCAACGGAATCTTTTAGTTTTTTTTAGTAACTACTCGTACTTTATCCCTTTTGAAAAAAAACACACAGTTGTTACACGATTTTTTGCCAATTGCGTAAGATGGGTGAAAAAAATATTATCCAGCGAGTGTAGTACAACACAGCACCCTAGTGATCCGTAGTTGCACTAACAAGTAAATCCGCATTCTTTATACTTAAATCTGTAAAAGGATTCTGATAAATAAAGTATCTAAACATTTCGCGAAATATCGGATACACTCTTATTTTTCTTGCTTTACTGGGCAATCCTTTATTTAGCCTGGTTGGGCTTAGCTCCTTTATAAAAGGGCCTATATTTTACATTTTATTAAAAATTTAGCCAATATATATAATACTTATACAGGGTGTCGCACGCTACGAAGTAGGTAACTTAAATATAGAAAAAATTTGTAGAATATGTTTTCAAATATAAGACATCTGCAACAGTTTTTGAGGTATTAAAAAAAGAAAATGTCGATTTTCTCAATCACTTATAATTTTTTTCAACATTTTTATTTTGAAAAAAAGAAATATTATTGTAGCAATTTTATTTAACTAGTATTTTTTTACATACAATTCTTTTCTACAATGTTTCGGAAGCTTGTAACCATCATATAGATAATTTTTCTTACTATATTTTTGACGGATTAAATTTAAAATGCACATAAAATGGCTTTTTATTGACAGTTGTTAATGTAGGCATTTTCATAGTCGGTTATGGTTAAACAAATGTCATTAAATTTGTTGTTTATTTGTGTTAGTGTTGTACTACAAGTTTCATGCAAAAATGAACTTCAGTAGTCGAGATAAAATTCATGTTGTACATGTATACTACTTTTGAAAAAAAAATACAGAACTAGGTAGCTTTCGTTGAATATGGTTGAAGAATTATAGCCAGACGACTACTTATCATACAAAAATTAATTTTTGAAACTATATTGATTTTTTTAAGAAAGTGATAGTATGGTGGAACTTAGAAATGGAAAAACATGTGGGTGCAGGTATTCATTCAATTACTTATATAGGTGTTCATTTGCAAATACTTTTATATTGCCGAGAATTCAGTCCATCCCTTTTGCCAGTACTGCAGTACGGAGAAATAAAAACAACAAAATTACAATCTAGATAAGACAAACATGACCAACTATTTTACAAATAAAATTATTTGGCCGAACGAATCAAAAGTCAACCACAATTCTGATTTTCACTGAATGTAGGAATACTGGGTGATCAAATTTTGGAAGCTTACAATAATCGAAGAAAATTAAACGAGCAATGCATTTTTACATATTTAGAGATTTCTATTTTACACGGCTGGAAATTCTACTGCGGACTTTACAGAATATCCGGTTCCATTTTAATGGACAATTAATTGGGACATAGCATGCCCAGCTCTCTAACTAGATTTGAGCGCTCTTGATTTTTTTTTCTTTAGGAGTTTTAGAAGCTAGATTTATGAAACTAAGCCAACCAACATTGCCGCATAAGGCAGAATACTCTAGATGTCCGCAGCAGTTTAGAACTTCGAAATATCCAACGTACAGTTAATAACAGTACCTATACAACGACTGCGTGTTTGTCCAGAATCAGTGGCGCTTTGTTTGAAAATTTTAATAACTGCAGATTACTGTCGTTGTTTAATATCAAATTTACACTTCTGATATTTACTATGCTAACGTTTCGTTGAAAAATTGTATGTGATAAACAATAAGTTTGATGTGATTGCGTTTGGGCGCCGAGTACAGGTGGGCTACGGGCCGTATTTATTTGACAACACCCTTATGCATAAAATAAAAAAGAATGTAATACTACAAATAATTTTGTGGCGTGTGGCGTGCGTCACAGAAAAATTGTACATAGAAAGTGCAAGTAATTAACTTTGTGTAATTTAAGAAAAATACAAATCACTATACCAAAAGCGCGAAGTATATTATACGTTTACAAAAGTTTGATTTGTGTTCTTACAAAACCTACAACCCCGGGGCTTTTTCTACAGCTATGACACAAGCAAACATTTTGGCAATAATACAAGTTTATTTTTGTGATCGGTACTAATACTGTAATAAGAGATCTTAACACCAGACGAGACCAACAACTAAATTTTTATAAAAAAAACTAAAGGATTGCAAGGTACTTGCGCTTTCTAGGTCTAGTTATCCTACATGGCCTGTCAAATCCGGTATACACCTAGTAATGTGCTAATTTTATTTTTATTTTCGTACATATATAAAAATATAAAATGACTCATATTTATAACCCATTACCTGAACCAAGCTGAAGAGCAGCTTGTGTTTCACTTAATGTTAAATGATCTACATCGTTGAGCGTTGTAACACATTTTTTACTATTTGAAAATAGTATAATTTAACTACTTCCCATTGCAAGACCATGTTCTGTTATTTTATAGACGACGTGTCCGTTTCAAAACTTAATATTTATTGAAAATCCTAGAGATTTCCAAATGCTGAGACAGTGTTTATGTAAAGCGGGATCTCTTGCCAGAATTTGTAAAATTTTAGAAAATAGTTTTATGCATTCCTGTATCTTCGTGTACCGCCAAGCATTCGTTTTCTGCTTTACGAMGACTGAAAACAWATTTGAGGTTAACAATGTCACAGAMAAGACTGAATCATTTGGCTTTACTGCATGTTCATAAAAATCAAAATATTGATTTAAATATAGGTAGGCAAGATTGCTAATTCATTTCAATAATAAAACAGAAGTTAGGCGAAATACCTCCTTTGTTGCATAAATAGGTACCTATCATCAGTTTTATTTTTTAATATGTTTAAGTAATAACTTATTTTGTTCTTGCTGCTAGTTTATTATTATTGTTCGTTACTGTATTTTATTGCCTTAGTATTTTGTTCTATTAATAAAATTGTTTTCTACGCAATAACGCATTTTTAACTTTTTGAACAAATTGACCTTGAGAGATAATTGATTGAGGTGATGCGGCGCAATTTTATAACGAGCCCCCGCTGAGATTTTGAAAACTCGGCGCCTATGGATGCATATGCATCATAACTTACATTAAATATATTATTTCAAAGTACCTGTATATTCAATTTTAAACAAACGTTTACCATCAGTTTCAGTGGCAACATCTCTCGATCACCTGCTTCAATTGGCGTACCCACCCCGTTAGCCGGACATTACCCCACTCGACTCCGAGCAAGAATCGCCGACCGAGCCGGTCAGTCGAGTCGCCCGCGTGATATAAGCGACAAGAATCGTCTTCCTCGTGTTCAGATATGAAGCCGGTGGCCTGGCTGGTGACTGTGTTCGTGGTGACAGCCGCGGCACCTCCTGGGGGATACTACGCCACCAAGTACGACCACATCAACGTGGACACGATCCTGAACACCAGGAGGTTGGTCAACTATTATGCGGCGTGCCTGACGGGAAAGGGGCCGTGTCCGCCCCAGGGTGTGGAGTTTAAAAGTGAGTATTGGTGAAATTAAATCTTAGGCACTCCGTGGATGATGAGCATTTTGTAATTATTAAGTGTATTAAAAAGTCAAGAAAAATGAATTTATTTTCTGAAATCCACGTTTGCTTCTTGTTTTACTCATACTGCCTCCAAACATGCATCAAGAGTCCTGCGGTATTTTTATGAAAAAAGTTAATATATACATTATATAATAAAGGCAGCCGATCATGAACTTATGTTTTGCAAACTTAAAATAGAGAAAATGACATATAATCATAAATTTTACACATAGCTACATCTTAGCTTGCCTCTCGACAAAATATATTTCGCTTAAACAATATGGAACAAAAGATTACAGTTTTTAATGACATGATTTTAGCACTCTTTGATAAGCGTGCTCCTTTAAAAACTATTAAGTGTAGTATACCTCGAACGCCATGGCTTTTTGATAATACTAAGTTTCTGCTTAAATTGAGAGATGCAGCTTTTATTAAATTTAAAAAGACCTCTAAACCAAAGCACTACGATGAGTATAAAGTATTACGTAATTCACAACCACTGTTATTAAACACGAAAAGAAAGCATACTTAGAACCTAGCATAAAATATGGAAATTGAAAACTACTTTGGGGAGAATTAGGTAATCCCAACGTTTATTCTAATTCTAAAAAGAAAGTAACTTGACATTCCATCACTGCTTTTAAATGCATAAAATGTAAATAATTTTTTGTCAACTCAACCAAAAATCTATTACAGAATGATATATCGAAATAAATGGATATGATGTACAGTGTGTCGGATCAAAATGTTATAGAGAAATTTGCATTTTCCCTACCAGACGAATACCATGTTTTCAAAGTAATTAATTCAATAAATAGTACACTGACAATATAAATATTACCATGTTAGAGCTCTGTTGTCCATATATTATTCCTATATAACAAATATTATAAGTAACTGTTTAGTGAAAAATTATTTTCTTGAACCTTGGAAGACCGCGATAGTAACTCCTTTACTAAAAGTCAAAAACCCACTTACCTATAGCGACCTGAGGCCCATCAGTTATTTTGCATTGTCTATCTAAAGTGCTAGAAAAAATTATAGCAGAACAAATCAAAAAACATCTTGAAACTAATAATATTTTACCAGAATTTTAATCTGGTTCCAGACAAAACCATAGTTGTGGCACAGCTTCATCATTAATTATTAATGATATATTATCAGCATTGGATGGCTACAGCAAGGCCTTTGATTGTATTAACCATAAAACTCTATTAATGATTTTGCGATAAGTTGGTATAATTGAAGGTGCTATCAACCTTTTTTAAATGTTTAATATTTTAATGTCCGGGGAAGAAAAAAAATCATAAATACATATTCAGATGCCCTAGTATTAGATTAGAGGGTACCGCAAGGATCAATTCTGGGTCCCCTATTATACATTATATATACCAGCCAACTGTATAATTGTATTTAAAAATGTAAAGTACACTGTTATGCTGACGATACTCAACTTTATTATAGTACAGTAGTAGATGCAGAAACTATTAATAACTTCGTGAATGCGGACATGGACTTGTTAGTTCAGGCATTCAAAACCATAATTAGTGCATAAATGCAAAAAATAATCTGTAATGGTATTTTTTATAAAGCAAAACCATTTCTGTGATTAAGATTTAAAACACACATGCACAACTGTATTGGAAAAGCGTTTATTAATTTAAAAAGTATTTACGCAAGTAAAGATATTTGTATTTTGCGAGACAGGGGCCATATACTGTGCCCCTGTCTGGACTGCGATAGTTCGATCAAAATATATAAAAGATTCCGAATTGTTGTACAAGGTTTATTTATGGCATTAAACGCAGAGAACACGTTTCACAGAAAATAACCGAATTGGGTTGGTTGAATATGGAAAATAGACGACAACTGCATTCAAAATTTCACTGTGATCTGTTTCGAAAATAATTAGAAAGCATTTTTCGATAGATGTTTATACAAACTATGTTTTATAAAAATAATTTTAGGGGTCATACTTTGAATTTTTAACTCATGTTTAGTAAACACTGTATATTTTTATTATATCCAATGTTCTCAATTCAGCAAAAGTAGTTATTAATCTACTAGACCTTTTACTTAAACCTAAAGAATACAGCCATTTATACTGTATTTTACGATCTGTCAAAATCTTTCGTTGTTGATAATATATTGTGTAGGCTTGGTATTTAGGAGTGGTTCTTTAGAGTAGATAATGTCATTCCTGATATGCAACCGCAAATTTTCCGTAACACTTGATTATCATAGTTCAGTCTTATTTACAACCAATAGTATTTGTGGTGTTTGCTGATGATTTAATTTTGTTAGAACACTACAAGTAGATTTATCTTCAGCAGTAGAGCTTAGACTATTTGTTAAAAGTTAGAAACTTGGTGTAGTAAGACATGTTAGTTTTAACTGATCACTGCTAATATAATACAACATATTTTGGTAACATTCGTAAATAGTAGCACGGCCCGTTTCATGGGTAGACAATCTAGTAAACCGACCAGGGCAGCAAATTTGGGGGCGGCAATTTTATATTTACCTTGTCCTGGGACATTCGAAGTTGTGTTTTTTTATAATAAATACAGTTACAGAATCATGAATGCATGCCGTTATATAATTTACCGATATGTCGATATATCATCAAATAAACAAAATGCATCAAATCTATAAAAAATATTTAGTAATAACTGTAAGTGCAAATGTGCAACTTATACATGTAAAATAATATGTCGTGTTCCAGCGTTTAAATTCCACCCTTATGGAGGTGAAATAGGAAATGAAAGTTTGTATGCGAGTTTTAGGAAAAAAATAAGCACACGTATTATCGTTTCTAAAATTCCACCCTTAAAAGGATGAAATAAGGGATGAAAGTTTGTATGGGGGTTCTGTCATTTTTAAGGTAATGGAAGCTTAAAACATCAAACGTTATTATTTGTGCTTTTAAAAGAAAAATGAGTACGCGTTCCAGTCTTTTTTAAACTTTTTTTTAATTCCACTTCTGTGAGAAAAGTATAACTGTTTATTAGACCGATATACGCAAATTACAAAATTTAGAGCCATCTAACAATATATGAGAAATCTTGAAGAGGCGCAAATTATCTGTTTTATGCCCAGGGCGGCGAAATCTCTAGTGTCCTGATTATATTTGCCAGAAACAGTGCTCTCTATGCAATATTGAATATTAAGACGCCTTTCGATACAACACTAACAATTGTGCTGTGCTTTACAAACATTATGAGTGTAATTGTAGCACGGAAAAAATTTAAGGTCCTGTTGGGATACATTCAGAAACAAAAAGGTCTTACTGTATCAAATATTTGGACATATAACATATAACCCTTCTCTGTCTTCTTTTCTGAACCCTGAATTTCAACCATAATGAACAAAACGATTTGTTAAATAAATAATCTGCCCTGGTCAGTTCACTCTCACCCTGCGACTAGTTTCGCCCTGTTGGGGCTCATCAGGCAGGGGTTATTATTATTATATTATATATTATTTATTTATTTATTTAATCAATGCTATACGGGGAGCCTCCCCGGAGTCATCGCTAAGAACCTGCACTAGGTAGGTGTCTATCAGAGTTATAGACCGCCTAGCTCGCAGAGTTCCGCATAGATGGCACTGAGGGCATCTGCCCTCCTATTCTCCTTTCAAAACGATTTGTGTCATGCTCATAATCAAGATTTAGTAAAAATCTTATAGTCATATTTTAAAATTTGTTCCTGGTTGTATGTAAAAATTAAATCTCATTCTAACCTGTTAGTCGTACCTAACTATTCGTTATTTTGCAATAATTAAAATTTCATATATTTGTTTCTAAATTAGGTATTGTTTGTCTGTCATGGTGTGCGAATTTTTAATAAACCCTTCCAGGATATGTTGAACTCTACAGTCTTTATTTAAAATCGGTGTGATCAAGTATTAACGATACACAGTAATTTATTATTCATTATTATTGTCATATAAATAGCAGGATATATTGCTTATTATTACGTGTTATTAATATTTGCAGCTCTAACACTACACATCTTCCAGTAAACCTATTTAGACTTGAGAAACTTTGTAGAAAAGAAATAGTTTTGATTTCATCGGTAAAAAAACCGTTAGTTAAATATTTATTTGGGTAATTTCAGGCAAATTACACTGGTAAATAACTGAGAGTTAACAAATGCTTTTCTAGGGAACAAATTCGTCTTTCACTAAAAATATGGACTATATAAAAAGACATGAGAGCTAAAAGCATTCAAGTTTTATTTACCTAATCAAAAACATGGAAAATTAGCGTTCCAGTACATGAAATAAAACTACAGAATTACATAAATTTTCTTGATATAAAGAACTTCTGGAGTATACGACAGAAATATAAACATGAGTTAGAACGGCGATCGGCATGAAACAGATTTTAGAAAGACACTTTTGCTGGTACAGTTTAACAACGGTAACACAAGTAAACGGGAAGTAATAATAGTAAAGAGTCAGTTTTGGCAGTAACTAGGTAAAGTTGGTAGTTGATGTACAAATTTTGGGTAAATGAATGACTTGATCCAATAAGAATTTCTTTTATATTTTATATTATTACATCACTATAAATGACACACAATTATAATCTCCTGAATTTAATTTTAATGCCCAAACCTAAAGTTAGTAGCGCTTTATTAATATAGAAGGTTTTTGACAAATTCTTGTGGGTAATTAATGAATTAGGGTTAGCTATAATAAAATTACCAGTAGTAAATATTAACTCGAAAATGTTGAATATAAAGTTTTGGCTGAACTGGACAATACATTGTATTTAATTTCACACACCTTGTATTAAACAGAGAGACGAAGTAGTGGCCTACTTTCCTCATTATTAACAAAAAAACCTTGGTGAAGACATAAGTGCATAAGACTAATTCAGATATTTGCAGAACTTTTTCCGTAATAATATTCTTAAGGTTAAAAGAGAAAAACGCATCTTAGATCATTATGTTGTTGTCACTCAATTGACGAGTTATTTTCCGCAAGATTTATGTACAATGTTAACCCCGAATGAATCATGGAACAGAGAAATTATTTTGAAACGATAAGTGCTTCGAAGAATTTCTTTTTTATTCCGGTGCTCTTACTGAACCTCTTCAATAGACAGCTCCCAAACAGCATATCCAATTCATCACGTAAAATGCTTATTCATTGGACAGGTCAAATTCTTCATTCAATCAAGCTATTGTTAACCAGGTAGACTACCTAGTCCTTCGCATGGCACATCATTTCGTGCAAAAAATCTGATTTGGGTGTGACAAATATCCTTCCAGTAACTTATAACTCATGCCGTGTAATGGAATGCTTGAAGTAGCATTGTTATTAAGAATGTTATTCTTGTTTTTTTTTCGGCAAAGAACAAGGTGTCAGTGTACTGAAATAATGCAAGAAGTACGTAATGGTAATAAATAGTAATTATTCAACAATGTGAAAAACCCATGACCGCAAAAGGGTTTTCATTATTTACACACTTCAGTACTGCTGATTCTAGTTTTAAGTACCTAGCTACTTTAAATGGGTATTTTATGTACTGTGAATTTATAATGATTAATTTTTTACTATAGAGTGTATGAAAAAAAGTCATGCTTTAAAAGTGGTATGTTTTAGGCAATACCTACTACTAATGTATTTTTGAAAGTGCTTTTATATCTTGAGTTTATTATACATAAGTTTGCTATTCATTTTTTACTTTTTAAGGATAAAGTTTGCTGGAACAGTTTTTAATCAACGTTTAATCACGTTATCTAGCTCTAAAAATGGATGTACGTTTGACACAAGGAACACGCAGTATGGTGCCTGTATTTGTTTCATTATTTTTAAATAAGTGCATAACTTAAATTCACTCTAACATTTTTGCACAGCAGCACATGTTGTTTGGATTTATCACGAACATTGTTCATCCAATAACTGCATTTCTTATACTTGATTTCACAAGTGCGAAAGTTTCTATAGCGACCGAAAGGTGAAAGTTGATCTGCTATCAATTATTCAGTTGCAGTATAAGAGAAGGCTGCATCCCAAGAATAGCCATGGTATTTTTCCCAAGCAGTTCGTTCTATTCCTGATAATAATTCTTCACGCCAAGCACTAACTTATTAAACACTTCTGTAAACAAACAAAAACAACATTTTGAACATGACATTTCACGTGTCTCCATGAACCATGAAAAAAGCAGTATAAAACGGAATACTGAATGGCACGTGAGCCAAATAGCGGGGCTCTGCAGCCGAATTAGGTAATTGTTTACTATTAAGTAATACAGTAGAGCACATGTATTTTAATTATCTCAAAGTTTCTCACATGGTAATTACCGGTATAACCATGTTATTTACATAAATAGCAAAGTTATTATACCAGCCGAATACAAGCATCGGTGATTATTATGTTTCTGGAATAGATTAATTCGTAATGTGCTGCATTAATCACTTAGATTTGGGAAAAAAATAACGGGKTCAAAGTGTATCAAGAGGCTAAAGAGGATTTATTTTCATGACTTGATGACAGCTGTAAGTAACAACATGCTGATAAATAATATCGCATTTCTGTGACTATTATTCGCTTAAAGTTTATCTGATCGCTAATACATAGTAACGAGCAGTTCCTCATCTCCCTTTGCAAAGTGAAAGGTGACGAACAGCAAAACTGCGTACCGACAATAATGAAAAAAAAAAGAAAAACCCAACATAATGTTCTCATTCGCGGAAGAGATAATTAAGTTTTAGGATCCGGAAAGGTTTACACCTTGAGGCMTTTTRAGAATCCCTACTTTCCATATTTTGCAGAACTAGAAACTACATTTTGGGGAAAACACTTACACTCCTCCTAATAGCCCGTTTCACTTCTTATTTCTATAACCATGAATCCAGAGCTGCAAATAGAGTAAATATAAAAAAGTATCGAAGTAAATTTTAAGTATTGAATAATTTGTCCTTGGTACACTTGCTATACTTATGGTCATGTTATACCGTTTAGAAAGTGTGTCTTAAAATTCTTTGTTCCATCCCTAGCAACCTAGACCAAGCCTTTATATGTTTTTGCTGTTAGAAATTAATTGGTAGCTTCAATTCTACTATCTGACTGAATATCGTATTTGAAATTACATGATCGGCATACTTCACTTTGTCGACAATTTTTCTGTACTCTCAATTACGATATTTTTGCAAAATTTGATTTTGGAATCTAATACTGTTCTTCTGGTAATTTTTCGAAAAATATTAGGTCGCTGATATAAATTTTTACACCCGCAATGCATAAAAAGCATCAGAGAACGTTTTACTAAATATTTCTAAAGCACATCTAAGTCCAATGGGTTTTCAATGGTATTCTTTCTCATCAATGGAAAGTATCTCTAATGCATCCGATTCCCAAGAAGAGCAATCACAGAGGAAGGAAAGATCTTAGATTCATTAATGTTCAAACTTATAGAAAATATTATGAATCAGCAGACTGGAGAGTTTCTTTTCGCGAACAGCATTCTGCCACCTTTTCAGTATGGTTTTAGAAAGTCGCACTACATCGTTGTTAATAATGACATATTGACGGCACTGGTTCTTCTAGATTATTCTAAAGCATTCGATACTATTATTAATGCTACTACCAATTGTTAACTACAGTGGCTTTCATTCAAGTGCTATTACTTTGGTGTTTCAGCTTCTTGTCTGATCGACGTCTTGCGGGAGTAAATGTTTTGTTAGGCTAATATTTCTTCTGAGGCCCCCAAGCATCTATAGTTGACCTCTATAAAAGTGATTCGTAATTTAGCATAGAATCTAGAAGTAAAATCAAATTAAGTAGACTCCATTAAAAAAAAACTTTAGGGTTTTTAGGAACGTTGTGACACCCTGCATGTTTATTTTTCAATACAATGCAGYTTAAATATTGCATTATGTCTATTTTGTTACAATTGTTGCGTACTCTGTCAATCTGTCTAATTTTCTCATAAAGAACTCTTTTGTAATGAACTATTGCTGCTTCGAATTCATTCTTTAATTAAAACTCATATTCGTTAAATTGTATTGCAGCAATTTCCTTTAAAATCGCTTTTATAAGGAAGTTGCTATGGAAGTAAAAATATATATATTTAAAATTCCTTTCAAAATACAAATCTTAATGTATTTCTTCAATAAAGCAGTGCCAGATATTCAAGGTGTAATCCCTTAAAAATCCCCCACAAGTGTTATGATAATAAGTATCTAAATTAATGATAATGCCCGTCTTAGTAACTAGATGGATTGACAACGACCCAAATTAATCAGTGGTCTACGTTCATAAACAAATAAATTACTATCAGTTTAAAATGCATGTCTATGCTGTGCTGTCTACACCTCAACCAACTGCAGATAGATCTATTTCGCTGTCATTGCAGCTCATCAGTGCAGTTTAGGTCTAGTGTAGACAGCACTGCATAGAACTGGTTTTGCTTATATACCAAAGCAATGGTATGATGTAAGTAAGAATTTTGGATGGCAATGCCATCTGTCAGCATTACACTGACATGACAAAGCCACCTAGCTGCCTTAACGGGTACTACTTCCTAAAGGAAGTGACCTGTAGCCTGACAAATTGGCATGCAACTGCATACTTCAATTTGACAGCAGGCCCCCACGGCACTTTTTGCTAGCCGACAAGAACCGACATACTTTAAAATGCATGTCTATGCTGTGCTGTCTACACCTCAACCAACTGCAGATAGATCTATTTCGCTGTCATTACAGCTCATCAGTGCAGTTTAGGTCTAGTGTAGACACAGGTCACTTCCTTTAGGAAGTAGTACCTGTTAAGGCAGCTAGGTGGTTTTATCATCATGTCAGTGTAATGCTGACAGATGGCATTGCCATTCTAAATTCTAAATCACTTTGTTTAAAATCTTACCTTAGCGTAACTTAACAAGGATATCTGCAAGCATTATATCGACATCAGGACCTGTGCCTTTATATTAATTTTAAAAATTGTATTATTCATATTCAGAAACAATATTACAAAATTATTACTTATGTTAAAAATACATGAAAAAATATTAGGCACACTGCTATTTTCAGTTTTCCTATAATTATCGGTTACATCTTTGAGTTGAAAGCTCCAATACTTCCGCTAGATCTGTAATCAGTTGTGCAGTTATTAACAAAATGATCTAGACTGATATCTATAACATGTTTGCCTTAAGCCGAACATAGTTTTTTCTGGTTTTTTTTAGGACAAGAAAGACCACAAAATTTACAATGGTTTTCATTCGGTAGTTTTTATCCATTATCCAGCACCTTAAGTGTTCCATGCCCATTTTTTACAGCAAACCGTCTCAAATTATTTATAAATGCTTCAGTATTTTCGTCCTGGTTTTAACATCTTTGGAAAGCTAAATATTTGCCAACTTTATGATACTACAGACACCGCCAGTTTCATTTAAAAATAATAATCTGATATATCTAAAAAATGACAGCTATCTAGAAACTGGTACAGACCATCTCATTAAACACGAATTTATCTACAGCTTTTGCACTTACAGTTATTCTGTACCACCAAATAATAAAAATTATTTAAAAATTTAAAGGAATAATGCAAATTCAGATATTAGATATTTCGACGGAAATGCTACAATTGGTAGTATTCCGAGTTGTAGTCGATATCTTAATTAAGCTATAATATTGACCATCAGTTTGCGAAACTTAAAATCATAATTTTACAGGAATCCTACCGGAAGCCCTACGAACAACTTGCGCTCGTTGCACGGAAAAGCAAAGAACCGTCGCCCTGCGTTCGATAAGAAGACTACGAAAAGAATATCCCAAGGTGTGGGCTCAACTCTCAGAAATCTGGGACCCAACAGGAGAATACATAAAAAAATTCGAAGATTCCTTCAGTTCCAAACCTCAAGCTGAAACAACCACGTTAGAAACTAATCTGGTGCTGGATAACAGGTTTGGAGACAGCAGTAAGGTGGAAGTAGCCAAGCCAACCGATAGTAAGCCCTATCCTCCCCCAACAATTCCCGTAACAAATACTAACCCGCCCCCTAGCACCACAAGTACTAGTACTAGCACTAGTACAACCACAAGTACTACCACAAGGGCTTCTACCACGTCTAAAATACCAGAATTAACCACGAAAACAGCTTACACGCCGTTAACTGTGACTTATGGCGTTAACAGATTTCCGAATCCAGTAGACCTGGTAAGTCTAAGACCTAACGTTGCGGTAAAAGGTTTGGTAAGAAACTTGGGTTCTATAGGGTCCAAAGTTATACAAGCAGGGACAAGGATTGCTGACATGCTTATATCGACTGTGCAAACGGTTGTTGGGCACTAACAATGCTATATGTTGATGAGGTAACAAGTTAAAGGTGTGACGCGGACTGGTGACCTGCACAGGTAACCCGTTCGGTTTTTCACATTAACTTTACTCGTCTAAATGACACTAGAACGTATTAACTTTTTAGGTAATCGCTTTTCAAAGCCTTTAAAGCGGTTTAGTATGACACGCTGCAAGGCGGTTGCTTTAGCTTTGGTTAGTAGTTCTAAAAAAACTTTCGAGGAAGAAGATCCTGCAGTAGTTCCGACGCTTAGCAGTAGAAGAAAGGAGTGGAGTCTAGGCTTTAATCGGTAGTGCGTAGTGAATTTTAGTTTAAGTCAAATTTCTAGTCAAACGAATGTTACTGTCTTTTGCGTAATCTGTGCCAAACGTGTTAGTTTTTGTATGAAGGTGTGTAATTTTTTAACGAATAAACTTATCTTAGTATGGTTTGTAGTTTGCTCAGTACTTAACAGTTTCTGCTGTTGCAATATGTTTATAGATCAATTCAAGAATCATTAATGCAAATGACTTTCAAAGCGTCAATATGAGGCAGGCGAAGCAGGCTTTTAACTATCATTGCTTTGTTTTTATAACTGACTAATTTACGTGGAAACAGAGATATTTATAGTGTTGTACTTTAAATAAAAAATACCATGACATTTTTAAATTCCTTAACAAACTCTAAACCGGCTTACTTGACATTACTTGAAGCATTATCAAAGTTTTTCAGCCCTTTGGCTTCAATTAAATTTCTATGAATAATAGGTTTTAAATTCTGCTGCTATGCTCCATTGATTTTGATATTTAAACTTTTAGAATACCCACTGTACATGCTGTCAATCACATTAAAAAGGTAAGTAACATATAGAAACGTTTAGGTAAGTTGGCTCTTTAGTGCAAAACTATATATATATAAAAGCTTGTTATTCAGACATTTCTAAGACTCATGTATTGTGCCTAAAATATTAGTACTTGTATCAACCGTAAAAACAGTGTAGAATAAGCTGTGTGCTCGATACTACTTACAGCGAAGAATACTGATAAAAGAATAGCAGTTGAGCCATCAAAAGTTGGTGTTATGCAAGCAATAAATGAAAAGTAGGATCCTTTATCTATTAGTAAGAAATGCACTCAAAAAATAAAATAACAATTCATTGAATGTTTAATATTTCTAATTGGGTTTATAAGCATTCAGTAACAATGAAACTATATATTGCTTAACTTTTTTACTAAAATGCAAAACAATGTCGAAAGTAATAATATTTACTTGCGAAATTTGTATAAATTTTGTATAAATACCTTAAGACTACGGATAAAAGACAATAAATTCTTTCTAGAAGCTCTAACCTCCTCCAACATGTTTTATTTAAATACGCTTAAGTTCCAAACGATAACGCCTACAACTACACTGCTATAAAAGGTTATTAGCAAATTACTGGTTATGGTTGAGGAGAACTTTCTACTAATATTATAATTATTATTATAAGTTGCTTACATTGACTTTTTCTAAAAGTAACAGTTAATTCAACTATGACATAACATAAATTTTACTTAGGGATTGCTACTCGTATTATTCGTTTCATGAAAAATGTTAGTTCAAATAATTTGAAAGAGTACATTAATATAGCACTCAGTTATACCATTTCTTCTGTATATTGTTACAGTCCGCTTCTATTCGCACACATTCTTTTAGATTGTACTGTACAGCCAGTTTCAGAATTAATGAAACGATATGTCTAAATTAAAGCTTACGTTAGTAGTATTTTAGATATTGAAAAGGTATTAATTTGAAATTTCGTAAGGGTAGCTTATTTGTAGGGACGAGTTGAGCTATAATATTTTTGTATTTATGTTACTTGAAGTGTTGCCTTTATTATTTTAAAATGGCGCCATTTTGTGTAAAATATTTTTCGACTCCTACTGGTTTCAAAAGTATCTTAATTTTTGCGTAAAATATACTTTAGCAAAAAGCTTAATAGAAGAACAACCATACTAAATGAGCTATTTAATTCTGAATCAATTGGCATGAGTAGTCTATAGCTCAAATCAACAGTTTTCAAATAATCAAGGATTTTGTGAACATAAATAAATAATGCTAAGTCAATTACGTAATTTAATCAAATGTTCAAAAATATTTCTGTTTACTTCCACGCATTTATTGATCCTTTTTTAAAAAGGAATCATTAGTAGCTTTAACTAGCTACTGAGGTGGTAGATTATTAAAAACTCGGCGAACTCTCGCTTACAGCTCATTTTCTTTTTTTTTAATTAATTATTGCAGGACTAGGACCAAAAAAGACGAGTCACAAAAATAAATCAGCGAAACTTGTCGACATAAATGAAATGTGACCCGTCTTTTTTGGTCGCAGTCTTGCAATCCCGATAAAATTGATTAAAAACACACAACAGGACGAATAAGAAGCTATAATATTTCATTTTCTGTAGTCATAGCGTCTGCATAAACTTTTCGTTATATATAACCCCATTCAGTCCAACGGCATTAGATCTGGTGATCGTGGAGGGCAAGGATTCCCATTGCATTTTCCGTCAAACATCCTTTGAAAACCAGCGCTGTCCTGCTGATTGCAGACCTGTGCGCATTCCAGTTGAGACATACCAATTAACATTCAGTAGCTTGATTGTCCGAAATATTTAAATATCTTTCTCGACTTAAATTTTCACCGTACATATGTACAGCTATATCTTCTTATTTGTTGATGGCACAAGAAACATTGATACTAGCGATCTCTAGTCAAATGTGCGTTTCTGGAAACCGCAAGTGACTGTTATGGCGATTGAATGAAAAAAACAAAATATTCATTCATGTAAATGTTGAACCTGCTAGTAAGAAAATGGTTTCCAGTTATGGAGACATGAGCGTTAAGTAAGTTTTTGAGCCGAAATTGTATTACAATAATTGTATAATACCAGACACCTTACAATAGTTGTCGTTGATATATTTAGGCACAATATCCACAAACACAAGCAAAAGAGTAACCTTATAACCAGGTTACTAATTTGTTGGAGCTCAACGCATTTAAGATGAATGATCACTATTGCAAGAAATCAGCGCTAGTAAGAAATGATTACAGTAAAAGGAATATTTTGTCAGTTTTCAATAAAAGTGTTTGTTTATGTCTGGCGAAATCTCGAATACCACAAAACAATAAATAAAGTTATATATTTCTGGGTAAGTAAGTTATGTGCCCAATTTTACAATTTCATTTACGAAAGTAAACACAAAACGAAATGCGAATAAGTACCACATTCCGAGGGATTCTGAAAGCAACTCCTAATGACTTGATATGAATTGCTACTTTGACTACAAGCAATCGGTATCGTTTTGCACATTACTGTCCTTCGTCATTAGAAAGCGCATGGCAGGATATTATTACCACAGTCGACCGTATTATTACCAGCACTGGTAATACCAATGTCAATCCTATTTAAAGAATAGCGGCGCAAGATTAATGTGTTAGAGATTTGCACAAATATGCAGTTATTTACGTAAAAATAGAAATAGAAGCTTCTCACAGTTCGATCACAAAAAATTATTCGGGACTTCCCTTCTACATTACTAAATGCTAAAGTGGTACACTTAAAGTTTTTGTGAGATCCATAATTAAGAAAACACTCCGTATGTCATCTGCAGTGCACGTGCGTACCTGCGCTTCGGAAAAACCATACCAAGCAATTATTATAATTTAGAAAACATACTCGAAATCTTCCTCGGTTTCCGCTTATTAACCTCTGGCAAGTGTTACCGAATCAGAACTCATTCGTAGAATTATTCTCACGACTGCCGTGAAAAATATCTACTTGCCGGATTAGGACTAATTAAGCAGGTAAGAGGCCATGTAATTTTATGCAGCATTAACAGAACACGGCGGCATTTATGAGAATTCTCGCTGTTGATTTTACACACAATGTAAGAGCCGATTATGAAATAGTGCTTGCAATTTTTCCTTGAAATAGTTTCATCTGAAAACATTACTATTATGATGTAAGGTCATATAGAACTTCGTTGTTTCCTTATTACTACTGCAAAGTATTTTTGGGCTAGGCAACGCATTTAATTGATTGATTGAACTGCCTTGCCCTATGTCCCATCGTCTCAAAAATAAATGAATCCACAAGTACTCAAGCATGAAATCTTGGTCTTTTTGTGTTAGACCGTCCGCGTTTTGGAGATAGGGTGGACGTTTCGCCCGTTGTTGTAAGGGCATCATCAGGGCGGGAATATGGAATTTAGTACAAACTACAAACGATAACTACGCCAGAGATCAGCCAAATCCTAAAGGAGGGAAAGATTGGGGTTGCGTCTGGCTTTATGCAGGCTCCAATGATGCGTGGAAGGTAAGGGAAAAAGATTATAAGGGTGGGGGTCCCAATACTGGAAAAGTGATAACTATTTTTGTGGTCCAGGTTATTCGGGTGCACAAAACTGTCGCTAGATTTGAGCTATTATTAAATAAAATATTGTAATCGCCATATAGATGAAGAGACCTAATTCCTCGTTTTTGTTCTGAAAGACGGGTTCACTGATTTAGGATTCTGGGGCATGAGCTCGTTATCATAATAATTGCGAGAATCCTAAATTAAACTATATTTAACTGAAATTACATTCGGTTTTTACAAAAGCGACGACTTCAAAAAATGACAATGACTAAATAGAAAAAATGCGACGTAGCTCACACAGTCGACTCGTTTACCAATGCCATCGGCCTGCCGCTTCAGGCTGTGAAGCTTTCTCCACACCACATAACCCCCTTCCAGAAACGGAGTGTCATTACCAGAAAATTTGTAAAGTATCTGGAAAAGTTACGCGTCTCCCTGCTCTTGTTTTTGTGTTGTCACTGGTGTTCTTGTTTTTGGCCTTGTGGAAGCAGTGGGGATGTTAGAATTATATCACTTGGCTTACCCTGATCATCCTTTGCTGCGACGTAGGCTGGTTTCAAACAGCTTAACGTTACAGTCTTTGTAATGCATTTAACGTTTACTTTAGAATTGTGATCCCTTTTGTTTACAACTTGATATGGGGCTTCACATGGCGGGTCAAAACCCTTTCTGCTTGGGTCTCTGCAGAAGAAAACGTGAGTTGCCGTTTTCAAATCTTTGAAGACAAATGGTTTGACTGTTGATGAAATGGTCTCTGATATTGTAAGATTGACCTGTTGCAAAACATTCTTTATACTTCAAGTTATTTTAGACACTTCTAAAGTAACTAGTATTTTACAAAAAAAATCGTTAACTACTATATCATCATACAGATGCTCAATTATAGAAGTGTTTGATAAAACAAATACGAGTAACGAAGGCATCTGAGGCATAACACTTGGAAAGTATGTCAATATCTTTTTTTTCACTAGTTACTAGTGGTAGATAGGATGCCTTTGAGTAGGCACCCTCTGCAGGGGTCACAGTAATCCTGAACATTATCTGATTCCACATTCACTTATGTCACGTGATTCATACAGTCCATGAGTCCACTTGTTTATTTCAGTATATAGTATTACCCAGTACAAAAGTGATTTAATTACTCGGGAGCGTAAACATACACACCAACTAGTAGAGTAAGATTGAAAACGACACAATGTGGTTTATGAACGATGGTGCAGCTACCGCTAAATTTTTTATATACTACGTAACTTACTTATTAATTAAAATCGCTACATGGGTCTAGGTGAGTTTCAGGTATACTTAAACCATGGAAGGTCTTCTTGATTTTTCTAGAGTAATTGCTTTTTTTGAGCGAATACAAGAAAGAACAATTTTGTTTTAAGTTCAGTTTAGGCAATGGATAGCAGATTGGACCTACTACTAGCTGATGGTAGCCAATTTCAACAGTAACATTTAAATATTGATGTTTATTTTGTGGAGTCCTTTTGTGTTAATTTTTCTTATTGTATTTATTTATAGGTTCTGGCTCCTTTTTTATAAATTAAAGACACTTTTTCTAATAATATAACGTTTCGACCTATAATTTAGGTCTTTGTCGAAGATTTTGCAGATTGGCAAATTATTATAAAAATTAATATGACATTTTGTTCCTTTGCTATTATTGTGGATAAAAATAATAACAATTACACAGCTTTAAAAAACATCAAGAACAAACCGACCACACTTTTGACTTTGATAATACCAAAATTATTACTACGGAACAACATAAACGTAAAAGACAATTTTTAGAAATGATACATATTCAAAAAAACCTAAACACATGTGTAAACGACAGGACTGACATACAAGGACTAAGTAATACCTACTACACCGTCATTTAAACGCACCCTCTCACCGTCACATTTACCATCTACAATAATAGCAAAGGAACAAACTTGAAGGTACATTTTATATTAATATCAAAATTGTAAATGTCATATTAAATTTCATAATAATTTGTCAATCTGCAAAATAAAAATATTCGAGAAAGATTTAAATTATAGATCGAAACGTTATATTATTAAAAAAAGTGGGTATAATTTATAAAAAAGGAGCCAGAACCTACAAATGAATCTACAATAAAAAAGTAACATTTAAGTAAGTAATTATATATTGTTTTCCTTGAAAGAACCTCCATCATGTATGCATGGAAGTATAGGAGGACAGATGCCCTAAGTGCCATGTAACCGGAACTCTGAGAGCTAAGCAATCTATAACTGTGATAAACATGGGCCTAGAGCAGATGATTTTTACTTCAGCATGTATGTTCGAAACAATACATAAATTCATACGAATAAAAAATTATACATACGAGTATATTATTAATTGTAATGCAGGTGTTAAGGATAAAAGCTGAGCTAAGAAAGTACCTGATTTTTTATCCAACATAAACACTTTGTCGCAGATGACAAACAGAAAGAAATAATTTTACTTGGGGCAAGAAGACAAACATAAGCTAGGATGAGAAAACTAATGCAAAGATAAAATGGTACAACGCTTGTAGCAACAATGAATAGCGTTATGACAGAAAAAAATAAAAGCGCTTGGAAACCTGGCATCAAAAAGGGTGTGGTTACAAATGTTAAATATAATATCGAAAAAGCAATTAGATTATCTGATTGCTCGGATTGCTCCCAAAAGATATATTTCTTGCGAAAGAATTCAAAAAAGTCTAGCGTGTTTCTTTTTTGTTCTGAGTGTGATGCCTTCCAATTTGATACGTGAAAGAAAATTAGCTGGCATTTTCACCGATGCTACACGTTTGTGGATAGATCAGCGTACGTAACTGCGACGGCCTCGTTGGCGAAAAAAGGAAATATTGCAAATATTGCGTCTAGCGATGTCTACAGATTTGCTTGCATTTAGTCTGTATATGTCTTACGATGAACTCTTCATCGAAATGTGGCAATTCCACTCAATAAGGTGTTCGTACATATTTTGCAATAAAATTATGCAAGAAGGTTCAAACTGTGCGGGCTGTCATTAGAAGAATATCGAAAACCAATGAAAACAATCCTCTAAAAATTTTTCTAATAAAAGAAGCTATAGAAATTTGTAGAAATACTAATAATTTTAATAAGGATTGTGGAAATTATGAGTTAGATGACATTTGGAAGGTTATTTTGTAGTTATCTTTTATAAAGTAGTTCGTGTATATTTAGTGGTAGGTAGTTCCTTTTTCGTCGTTAGGTTCTTTTCTATCAGGTTGGCACGTTGTTTCTATCCCGCTTCCTTGGTGATTTGTTTATTTACTTTCAAAATTTTGTTTGAACTTGTGTCAGGCAAATTTTGAGGTTCTTGGTCTTTGACAAAGATTACAGGTGTAATCCAAACGTCAGACCTATAATTTTTTGTCAGTGTTTTCAAGAGACAACGATCTTTCCGAGAAAATATTATCTTATATTATGTACGCTGAAAGCATTCACCCTCGTATAGGTTTATTCCATTAATAATATTTTGGAATTTCATTTATTTAGGAAGTTTATGTGACCTTTGATTATTTTAATGGAACAACCTGTATATTAACGCTTTTTGCAATTCTCGCTACATGTAAATGTCACCTTGATAAAAACGTGAGTTCCAAAGTTGTTGCAGTCTAATCAAGGTCTAATTTAACGGTTTTTCTAAAGTATTTTCAGAACAAAATAAAAACGTAGCCAGCTATGTTGCTTCATGATAAAGCGCATTGAACATCTCTCATAATATGTTCTGCAAATCGTTTTTTGTGGTCATAGAAGTGATATACAACACCCGATCCTTTATACATGCCTAAACGAAATACTCCAGAAGTGTTGTATGCAATCCATCCATCACCGAATATTTCTTCTACGACTTTTCCAAGAGCGCGAATGTCATTTGGTACCATATATTACATGCAAAAAAGCAAAACGTCTCTTTGGCTATCAAGGTTTTTCATAAAAGTGCAGAATCTTGAAAACTCTTGTCTAATTGCATGAGGATTATCTTTGGATAAAAGATGGCTATGGTGTAATTTTGCTTCGAATATCAGTATGATTTGCCTCGTAAAAAAAAACCATTTCCTTGTCACAAAATCTGTAATCCTTTTTAGTGTTAGACCAGTTGCAATTTGTAGGCGTGACATTTTTTGTAGAACTTCGTGTAAGCATACTCCTTTTTAGATATACCTAAATCTCTGTCTGCGACGCTGAACATATATTCACAGTAGGTGATAATAATCATAATTGAAGTTTGTCAAAAAACAAGAAAAACTCTATTAACAAACCGATGTATATACATCTACTTTGCTATTGTCAAGTGACTATTGTAAAAACAACTGTCAACACCTGCTGTGTATTTTTCAGTCTTAACATATAAATGCAATATAAAATTGCCAATATCTCCTAACCGTGAAAATACCACAGTAAAAACAGAAGAACGGATAAATATACGTTCATTTATCGAAATTTAAATGTATTTATTCACTTTTAACAAAACTTTCGTTAAATTGCACAGTACTATTAGCTGATAATGTGGAATTCATTGTGGAATCGAATGCTGCACACGGCATCTCACTATGTTTTTAATTTTGAACATTTCCATTTTTTTAAACTTACTGAAAAAGTCAAAACTCATTGATTGTCACATTTTGCCGAAATCGAAAGTCTACTACTACCATGTACTCGTGTTTATTACCTAAGTGACAGCACTTGAATATTTTAAGAGGAAAGAAACTTTTCATGAAAATCATCAATACACTACACAGTACGGTTAATTTCGTGCGACTGCGGTCGACTTTTATAAAAGCGTTGAAAAAAAATCTTTTCATTCAACGATAAGAGATCTCTCAGTTGCGCTATATCCAGCATAGATACACGCATTTATGTATCTATTCTGGATAGAATATTGCTAAAGAACCGTAGAAAAACTCCAAGCAGATCTCGATTATCTTAAGCCAATCTTTAACACCTTCATCAACACGTTCATCAACACGATGGATAGACGCAAAACCACTAGGCCATGCTGTACGGGGGCATCTTTTGGATGGATCCCATTTATTAAGAAAAAATTTGCATTTACCATAATTAGTGCGAAGGCGATTTAGAGTAACCCAAGACTTTCTCGGTAGGTCAGTTCCTTCCACCTTTTCTGTAGGATCATCTATAAGTTGTTGTATCATGTATCTTAAGTTGCCAAACAGAACACCGTCCATCTTCAATGGTGTAAAAAGTACGAAGGAAATCTTCTGTCCACAGAGATTTTCTGGAAGTTGGCCGAATTGTAGGTAGCTCTTGCAGATCTCAGGAAATCAAAAACTTATTAGGAGCTGATTGATATTTGTGCCAAGCTTTATATGTAGCAAACTGTCTGCGAATCTCCGGAGGAGCAATGTTTGAAAGAATCGGAAGCCAAGGTAATGGAGTTGACTTAATTGTTTTAGTGATTGGTCGCATAGCAGTATTTAGTTTGTCAATTTTTTCTGTGTGATGACAATTTTTCCAGACAGAATAGAAGCACTCAACAGTGCTATAAAAGCAAGGCAGTTGCAGAATAAGGGGTACACTTGCGTTTACACCTCAATTTGTACTAGCAAGCTTATGCAGATTGTTATTTCTAGTCTGTAATTTTTTACTGATGCCTTGTTGATGTTTTTTGTATATTAGAGACGTATCTGTGGCCACTCCAAGGTATTTTGGCGAGAATTATATTATTTGACATAACTTGAAGTTGTTTTGTCTTTTCATGATTACTTCTGTGTTAAGTGGATTAGGGCACAAGCGCCAAGCTTTGAAATAGAAATTCATAATTTCAATTCTCTTAAAAGGTTTTGTTCAGGTACAGAAAAGTCTTTACTTTGCAAACCAATGTCTTGTCGTCTGCATACATTCGATTGAGTTACTGGAAAGTCACTTATGTAAAGGTTGAAAAGAATGGGCGACAGATCCGATCTTTGTAGAAGACCATTATTCAAAATCCTAAATTTGCTACTTGTCTCTCCCAGAAACATTGAATTGACGTTGGGACAGCATTCGTTCGATAAGTTTCACAGTCTTTCCACATTTCAGAGTATTAAATAGTTTGAGGATCAAATAGCTTACCTTATAACAATACTTCACATATAATACTGCACTCCCTTTACCGTTATTGTACCGCTTTGTACTCAGAATTTCAAAATTCCTTTGTATATACCAGAAGCTTATCTAAGATTGCAGTTGCAAATATATCAACTTAGTTTGGTCCATCTAGAGAACTTAAGTAATGGAGAAAATAGGGCACAACTACAATCCCAAATATTATTTTTACCACATGACGCAGATGCTTCATGGAATCATTAAAAAAAAGAGAAATTCGAATTTCTGGTATATTCTAAATTCAAATTATAGTATGCAAGGAGACATACCCAATTTAAACAGAAACGTAACCAAATACCTAGATGCTGTGTTTGATAGTAAATGATGAACCTCAAGAGGCTGTAAGTTGGAACTGACATAATCTTAACTACCTTGAAGCCCAAGACGCTTCGGGCGCAAGAGTAATAACGTAAGAAATTTACTTGAATGCTGTCATGTTTAGCTTTTGCCCCATATTTCTTTGTGAAATATGCCGCAACTTTTTGTGGATTATGTTGCATTAAGGCAAAGTGCAAAAACACTCTTGACGTCATATTATGTGAATACATCTTCACATCGCTTAATTAAAACTGGTGCCCACGCAGAACTTTTAATTAATTCTACAGGATGATTGCTTCGGTACTACTGACCCAACACGTCTGTAAGATTAATTCGCACGTCAGTGCAAATAATATAAAATAAAGTAGGAATAAAACTGACACTCAAAATATACCGGGTAAATCGGAAGGATCGCACCGAACTCCAGGACTGCATTCTGCACATCAAAATAATGGAAAAAACCTTAAATGTTCTTATCCGATTATTATTTCTTTTCAAGTTGTAGAGCAATTTAAAAAAAATGAATGAATATCTAATCTTTTGCAAAAATATGGATATAAAGTTTGTTTCCATAGTTATACATAATAAAACTTGTCTATTTAAGGCTTAAGTCTGTTTGTAACTATCAACGTCAGTTGTATTTCTTTTTAAATTCTAAATGTTTATTCTAATTTGGAGTGTGCTAATATTGTTTTTATTTATGGTTTCTCTAATGGCAATGCCGCAGCTACTGTAGGAAAATATCGACGATGTTTCCAACGTGAGAGGACTCCTGACAAAAACGTGTTATTTTTAACAACCTTTGCGAGACTAGAATCTTTCGAAGTGCTAAAATAACATCTGCAAAGGCTGATCGACAACCTTTAGAAGAAGTGGAATATATTTTGGATCTAGTGGAAGAAGATGCAACGACCAGCACCAGAAGAATCGCTACTCAATTGGACATTTCACAAAGACGGATAATACACACACCTTACGAGCAGTGATTATACCCCTACCATCTACAAAGAGTACAGTATCTACACTCGGAAGATTATGCTAAACTTGTGGAATCTTGTCGGTGGATAACTAACAATCGTCGAGTTGTATCGCGCGTACGTTTTACTGATGAAGCAACATTTAACCGTGATAGCATTAATAATACGCACAACTCTCACGTTTGGCCTGACGAAAATCCCCATGCAATGGTCAGCATAAGTTTGCAGTAAATATGTGATCCTTTTATCACTGAAAATCGCCTCACAGGGAAACACTACCTTAATTTATTATTAAATGAGTTGCCAGAATTGCTAGAGTATGTCCCTGTAAATGTAAGAAGACGAATGTACATGATGGAGCCTCTGTACATTCCGCTCGTGTGGTCAAGCAACACTAGGATGGAATGTTTTCAGAGCGTTGAATTGGCCGCAAAGGTCCAATTAGTTGCCCTCCAAGAAGTCCAGATTTAACAACACTAGACTTTTGTTTATGGTCCTGGGTTAAAACAGAAGTTTACAAAGTTCAACGAATAATTTATACTGGCGCAGTTCTTCAAGAAAAACAACAGCAAATAGGACAAGCAACAGGCGCTGTTCGCAGACATAGCAGAGCATGTTTAGAGCTCAGTGGGGGTATTTTTGAACACCTTATAAAAAGTCATAATTATTAAACAAATGTTACCGTTATATTTTTTAATTACGCTATAAATTGAAAACAAATGAGAATCGAATATGGACATTAGTATTTTTTTATTATTCTGATGTGCAGAATGCAGTCCTGGAGTTCGGTGCTATCCTTCCGATTCACCCGGTAAAATAATGTTCTTTGCTTTTTATAAATTATAACACTGAATATTGACCTTTCGAGAGTCCATCAGACATTGAATAATTAACAAGCCTTATATGGTCAGCGATGCTCACAGCAAAACAAGGTGAACTACATGCCAAGTTATATTAACCGCCACATCAGACAGATTATTCTTCGGTTCAGTGAAAAAAGTGCGGCAAGATAGAATACACGCTATCTAAAACCCATAATTACAACAATTGTAAACATAAGAAATATAACTGACATATTGTTTCACAGAAAGGTATAAATGATAATGATACGAATTTAAATATTTCATTTTCTGGCCCAAAACCTTGAAATTTGAAACCATAGTCGTTAAATTAAAGCGGTTTGTTTTTGTAAAATCTTTCTCTTAGAAGGCGTTGCAGATTATAATCATCTCTTGCTTTGATGGATACATAAATGAAATAGCCTGCACTTAATGTCACTTGTCTGTAGTACTGAAAGCTTTTAGACAGCTCATCATTAGAATTAAAACCATCACAAGCATTAATTTATTTCATCTAAAAAAAATCTTTGAACAAAATAATTTATGACTGTCTACCTACCTAACTTTGGGGAAATGTAATAAATATCATTGCTACATCATTTTTTAAATGTCTTTGTAGTGTTTTATTACCTATACAAAGTGTCTATAAAGTGGTAAATATAATTCAAACCAATAAGGGTTATTTGGAAAAATTGTAAAAACGCTGAAACAGATAACTTAAGATTTAAAAAGCGATTTATTTTGATATTGTTGAAACAGAACGGTATATTATGACAAAAATATGACGCTTACTTTTTTTTCAAATAGAATGATATTCCTTTTTGTGTGTCATTCCAGTCCTTATTATCTAAGAAATTTAACCACTTTGACATTTGACATTAAAAACAAAGAAATGGGCGCAACTGGAAAAATTATTGTTCATCAAATGAAACAAAATATGTCATCAAGTGGCTTTGGTCTCCACATTTAACGTTTTAACAAGGTTTAGCATTAGCAAAAAAATTACATGCACAAATCTATAAATTGTAGTCCATTTACAAATTGACATTGCCCAAGTCGCACATAGACACTTTGGACACTGCGTACAAGAACGTGTCGTCTACACACGTTCTGCGCATAAGTGCTTTATTTTTTTAACCATCTAACGAAGCAAAAAAGAAAAATCTAAAGAAGTCAAATCTGGCGATCGGGGTGGGCGTTATACAACTCCCCTGCGATGCGCCTTTCCATCTATTGACAAAAATGTCATCAAGTAAGCGACATACCGCTACATCAAAATGTGTCAGGGTGCCATCTTAGTACAACCAAATCTCTTCTGTTGGAAATATCTCAGCCAGTGCAGGTACTATATCAACTCTGATTAAGCGTCGGGCAGGATCGTCGTTATAATAAAATGATTAACTTAGTATCATCGCCGTCGTTTATTTTACTTATACAAAATTTATACAAAACCTTGACAAATTATATACCTAAACCTTCATCATCAATCACTCTATCTATTAATGAAAACAGCATGGAAATCCGTTCAGTAATATTTGAATTTATCGCAAACAGACAGACGCGGCGGAGGTCTGTTTTATAATATGTAGTGATATGTTATACGTTACTTTAAGGACACTTTATATGATATATTTAAATAATCAGACACCTTTAATATATCTTGTTATACCGAAACAGATTAAAATACATTAAACCCAAATATTAACGTTGACGGTGCCCAAGCGAACACCTTTAATGAAACTCGTGCTGTACAAGTTCCTTCAATCAATAATTTCTCCAATTACCAAACGTCTAATAAGACAATACCTAAATAAAAAGCGCATAAAATTGAAAGCAAAATTTACATTACATAATAATGAAACCACTGATCCTGAGAGTTTCACAAACTACCGCAAACACCATCTGTGACTCGGCAAATTCAACTAATTTGTTGCAACCAGACTATTGTTTAAATTCGTTTATTTACTGCAGTGCAGATGGCGGTATCATTTAATATTTAAAGGCAGTAGCACTAATCACATTAAATAAAATAAATATATAAGACTTTTGTCAAATCCACCATTGCCATTATGTAATTAAAGATGAGCTTGCTTTTTATTTAGTTAAATTTCAGAAAAATACCTATTTGTAGTCTTTATCAACTTTATAGAACGACGTAACAATAACGTTGTTTTATGTATAGCAGGAGAACGGCACGTTGATTTCAATGTCAAGGTTATGTTTTAAGTAGGTATGCTGGTCGTATTGAAAATGAAAAGGCGAAAACACCAGCCATTCGTTACTCTAATAACAATAAGAAAGCGTGAAAGACTTTCTCCTGATGATAAAAAGGGTGAGAAGCAGGTTTTGCTATTTCCGTTTGTTATTTTTGAGTAGATGATATTATTTATTGGACATTTTGAGACAAGCTACTATTAAAAATAGCAAAATTACTAATACTTTTTCTTTGACACATTTTTCTATATTTTGTATACCAGATAAGTACACTACAGAGAAATACCTATATTTTTTTTCTACCAAAAGTAGCACGACAAAACATATCTACTATATACACGGCACAGTTTTAATCTTTAATGGTATGAGATATTCATTGCTTGAAAGTGTGAAGTATTTAATATTCCTTCAATCTTAACCCCACAGGAACCATTTTTAATAAAGCGATGTCTTTTACGAATTTAATAAGGGACTTAATTCATACCAAACATAAAACCGTTGTTTTTTCGCATAAGCGTATCGTTCTGTCTTTTTCTGAAATTCCAAAATTTTTATTATCGTTATTAATCTTACAGGTATTTTAGGTGTGAAAAAAATCAGTGTTAAAATTTATATAAATTTACAAACCGGGTTTATAATTAAATTCAAAGTTAAATATTTTTTTATAATCTAATTAACAAGCCTTGTATCTAGAAGACCAATAATTATCCAAAATTTTATTAACAACGTTTTCTCAGCCAAATAAGCTGCCATAATAAGTAATTCCTTCTTCTTTCTCTACCTGGCAAAAAAAACATTGCGTTTGCATAGTAGTATTATCCGAGTCTTGGATTGTTCGTTAAAATAATTTTTTATTTAGCGCTTATTATTTATATTCTTCAGTCCAACGCCGAGCTTTTTTTAATTGTAAGCACAGTATCAGCATTGCGAAAGATGGCGATGAACACATTATTCGTATTATAACTACGTGCTATTGAATGTTATTGTGAGGTATGCATATACTGAATAGTCCAAAAACTGAAGGAAGGAAACGATAACGTCATTTTCAAACCAGACATAAAGAAGTTTTTGTGTAAAAACTTACATCCGGAACTGTACGAAATTTGCAATACTGATGTCGAAAAAATCTAGCGACTGCCGAAAAGTGATAATCTCGATATCTTTATCAAAAATCCTCAACGTTATGGGGCAAGTATTCAATGTTGAAAGAAACACTTATGTAGATGTTTCCAAGTATTATAAATTTTATTCGTTATTCAAGCGGCAAATTGAATGCTATAGGCCAAAAATATAACCTAGACTTTAACGAAAGATCATATTAAGAAATTTATTAAAGAAGCTTCAAATAACGAATATCTAGTGATTAGGATAAGTGATTAAACCCGATTTTTAATTTTTTATTCTTTCTAGTTGGTTTTTTTAACTGGTATTTCCAAAATACATAATAATAAACAAAAGCCTGTAGGGTGTAAGAAGTTAAGATGACCTGACAACAAGTGGAAGACTTAAAATCTAAACTTTTAATTAGAATACCTTACGTAAACTAACAATAAGCAAGAATAATTTATGTTGACTTGGGAGAGAAAACATTCGTTTTTCTTTATATATCAAACGAAAAAGGCTAAGCAAAGGGTGAAGACATATGTCTAGTGTTTGTTCATGTTGTTTACTAACGAAATAATAATGTGATAAAAGTGTGAAAACGTTCAAAAATGTATTCTTAGTTTGAAAAGAAGAAATGGAAAATACTTTAGCAAAATAATTTGAATGATCTCAGAAGTAATGCGATTTCAGCATCTATATAAGTATCCCAATTTAATGTGTTCCTATTAAATACTGGAAAAAGCAGATAAGGTACACGTTTTGCTGGATTTAATTTAATTTAATACTACGATAACATACATTTGACAAGATAATTAATCTAGAGCTGATCTATTGGAAACAAATATGTATGTGAGGGTGTGTAAACAAAAAATCCGTCCAAGTGAATAAGTTTATTCCTGCTGCTTAACTACTGTTTAGGAAACTGATTAAAAATACATTCACAAAAGATTAATTATTTTAAAACATGATCCTCCCCATAATCAGCCGCTAATCTCGCTTTTGTAAAAATTCTAACCATTAATGTTTCAAAATATCCTTTTTTATAACGGCGAAGTTTGCTAAGAATTCTTCAGCGTAGCTCTTCATTTGTTTATGCTTCCCATCCTTCGTCCATTCTTTTGTTTTGGTAGGGTCCAAAATCTCTAAATCGGTCTCAATTGAGGTACATTAGGAACATTAGGACTGCCAAAGTTTCTGTGCAAAATGAATTTTCAGAAGAGATAAAAATAAACCGCGGAGTAAGACAAGGATGCGTGCTCTCACCTTTACTCTTCAATTTGTATTCAGAAGATATAATACAAGAAGCACTGGAAAATCAAAAAACAACGGGACTGAAAGTTAATGGGAAGGTTATAAACAACATCAGATACGCAGATGACACAGTACTAATATCAGAAACCCTAGAAAAACTACAAAGGCTAATAGATCTAGTAGTACGGATCAGTGAAGAAAAGGGGCTCACACTTAACACCAAAAAGAGTAAATTCATGACAATCACAAAACACCAACAACAGCGCGAAACATTATGGATCAGGGGGGAGCCAGTGGAAAAAGTCTGCAAATACAAGTACTTGGGAACAACTGTAAACAACAATAATGATTATTCACAAGAAATAAGATCAAGAATCGGAATGGCTAAAACAGTGTTTAATAAAATGAGGAATGTATTGACCAGAACAGATCTTAGTCTACATCTTAAAATCAGAATGCTTAAATGTTACGTATTTCCAGTATTATTATATGGAGTGGAAGCCTGGACGCTTAAGAAATGCGACACTGACCGGCTGGAAGCATTCGAGATGTGGACATATCGAAGAATCCTCAAAATAAGCTGGGTGAGCAGAACAACGAACGAGGAGGTATTGAGAAGAATAGGAAAAGAAAAAGAAATAATCAACACAATCAAAATCAGAAAATTACAATATCTGGGCCACGTGATGAGAGGGGAGAGGTATACACTGTTGCAAACTATTATACAAGGAAAAATACAGGGAAAAAGAAGTATAGGAAGAAGACGCATCTCCTGGTTGAACAACCTAAGACAGCGGTACAACAGCAGCTCTGTTGAGTTGTTCAGATCCGCAACTTCAAAGATAAAAATCGCCATGATGGTAGCCAACCTTCTTAAAGGAGACGACACGTAAAGAAGAAGAAGAGGAACATTATCTACACGCGGAATATATTTTATACGCTTTTGGTGAAAAGTCTCAATTGTTTAGGTGCCATAATGAGCTGTTGCCATGTCTGGCGAATAATATATTTGTCGTCATTATGAAATTTTTTGATGAAGGGAACTACTCTTTTTCTAACGCATTCATTGGCATACACATTTTGATCGATACTTAGTCCTGAAGACACTATACATGGAATGGACTTTCCTTTGAACTGAATGCTAACCATACCAAAACCTTCTTCTGAAACTTGGCATGACGTTTGAATTTCACTTGATTGGGCACTTCATTACTCTCATTAAAATATTAGGTGTTGTTTCCCGCTGCATCACTATCGTCTAGTGTGAAGTAAGACTCATCGTCGATGAAAACAAAATTATCGTTAGAAGGTTTCAAGTTAGTTTCACGCAATTTTCGCAGTTTACCATTTTGCTACTCTAACTGCTTTTGGCTATATTTGGGTTCAGATTTTCGTTTTCTAAGAGTCACGTTGTTACATATGAATGTGTAATGTTTAATTTTCGACCTAGTTTTCTTAATGACTGTCCGACCTTACCAATAGCTTATTTTTTCTTTTTGAGGTTTTCTTCCACTTCCCAGCGCTCTATCGAGCGATTTTCCTTCGCCTACCCTTGTAATAATACCATATACTGTTTGTCGTGGGATCCCCACTTCACAAAAATGTTTTACAGTAAAATTCGCCAATTGCTCCACGTCGCTCACTTTCTTTCAACTGGTCCAATCTACGTCAAGAAATTATGTGTTTTGAAGTAGTTCAAACTATGACACGAGAAATGTCTCACTGCCTGTTATGTTTTAATAAAAAAACATAAAAAGATACGTACGGATTTTTTGTTTATACACCCATACGTACTATATCAATTAAAATGTGCAAAACGGATGGAATTATGCTATTGTCAAACACAAAAGATAATTATTGTAGTTCAAACTGACGAACTAGTTGATGCATTATCTTAATTAAAAAAATCATACTCGGCTCGCATCCTTCAAGTTGATAAAAAAATGCTTTAGTGAATCAAATGGTAAACTAAATTATATCATATGGAAAGAATAATATCAGCAAGCAAGTAAATGTAATATGAACAGTAAGAATTGCGTTGAATTGTTGAATTTAATACTGTGGGTCGTCAAGGAAACCTTCCTAGCTGGATCACCTATAACGAGTTTCTAACTGCGAATAACCAATATCACATGCAACGAATGACCTACAAATTCTAGAATAGTTGCGACATTGAAGAATTTAACATATATAATTGTAAAGTAACACTATGCAAGTGTAAAATGGCAGGGGAAAAAGTCAATGATTAAAACACAAATTAAACAGTACTTTACTGTAGTATTTAGTCAAATAAAAAAAACTCGACAACTTAAAGATAACACCACTTAAGAACTAACTATTGAGTTGAGGATTTAACTGCCTCCCCTGTGAACATGATCTTCGTATCTCTTCTTATGCAAGCCCTCCGGATCGTATTTCTTGGTCAGCCTGTCCCAGTCTCTTTGTCTCTTCTGCATGAGATGTCTAATCACCTTTTCCGCAGTCTGTTTCTGTTTGTCGTTACATTTCGTACATCCGCTGTTCAGGGCGTCTGGAAGAGTTTCTAAAAACAAGAAGCGGTGTCATAAACGCGCCTTTTGTGCTCCGGTCTAGTCTAAAAAGGGTTTTTACAGTGAAAGCGATACGTAGAAGAGAAAGTAGTTTTGCAGCGATATTTAAAACACACCGTTTGTGTTACGTAAAAAGCTTGTATTGCACAAACGTGTGTTGCAGTTTATTGTGGACACAGTTCGCGTGATAGCAATAATTAATGCGAATTGGTTTCGTGAAACTTTATTTGGATAAGATACGCTAATTTTGGCCTTAATGGGAGTAAATATCTCATTGTCAACAGGAAGTAATATCAATTCAGCGCGAGTTCTTAGTCTTGACGAATGGTAAATACGGCTGGTTAAGTTGAAACAAAATTTGAACACAAAGAGCTTGCACGAGTTAGCTTCAGAGCTGTTAACTACAAACTACAGTTACTTTTGATACCAAACTACTTTTGTGAGAAAATAGTTAAACTACTAACTACGTTCTAGTTAATAGTTTAAATAATTAACTACTATTTTCACTACTTCAATAATATTTGAACTTAAAAAAATTGTAAAACATTTTTACTATTTACACATACACAAGTGTACAAATAAAACACCTAAAATAAAGATGATAAAAATATTTCCGTTAATAACGAAAATACTTTCTCTACGTTATAAAAAATATATTCTAATTATTCTCTTAAATCGCTATTGGCTTTGATGATCACTAACTGTTCAAATAATGTATTAGAGAGTGAATGCATTATGCCTTTTAGAATTTATATATGGGTAGCAAAAGAAAAAGTCTTTCAACCGCAGCCGAGCTAGCAGTACAGAGCTAACTAGTAACTAACCTAACTGACCGCAACACTTCGCATTCACCACTAGATGACGTATGTCAATTTTCATTTTTATTAACTGGTTTGTACAGTGTGTGTCATCGTGCGGACAGTAAAATGTAAAGACTTATATTGGAGAGAAAATATAACAGTACATGACAAACGATTTTGCAGTCTCTCATTTTGCTTATGACTAAAAGGTAACAAACAAAAAGTATATAAAAAATATTTTTTGAAAGAATGCTTTTATGTTGGCGTCCTAAAAAGCAGTAAATAAAAATAAATTGAATATCTAGGAAATAATAAATTAAAAATATTTTTACAATTAAAAGCACTCTCCGGTGTAAATTTCAATTATTATTTACTACCAACAGTTTATACATTTGGCTTGTTGTCATGTCCAACCTTACTAAGCTTTCCTTTATTATATATTATAATATACAGTGTGTACCAAAAATGTGGACACAATTAAATAAAAAATACCACAGAACTTAAAAAACCTCTGGGACATGTCGATTATTTTATGTTATTTTTGGTTATCTTACACATTCACTTGTTTTATTTTTTTAGCATAATCAAAGTATTTGTTTTTCTAAATACGATAAGTTATAAGTGGGATACACCACATATTGTTCAAAAGTTATGACCAGAAGATCATCCACAGACAATGCTAGAAAATTATACACAGTAACACTCAGTTCAAACAACTAGTACGCCCGAAATATTTAACATTTGTTTCGGACTACGTAAAAGTCGATTTCCTATAATTTTCCTTACGATACGAGTAACATTATAAGGCTTTTTATATTACCAGGGTACCCTAAAAAGCAGATAAGATTATGTAAATGTTTTCCAATCAAATACAAAACTAGTAACTAAGTAAGCAGTACCATCTAAAATGAGCGTGATTTGGTATCTGGTATACAAGCAAATTTTGTTTGATTAGTGGTTGTTGATATTTTTGGTTGTGTCCGTATAACCGAGAAAAGCGATGTGTTATTAGTTATTAGCAGTAAAAATGTGGGAAAATATTCAAAGAAGAGGCAGACGCTATTCGATGAAAATTAATCCCAACAAAATAAGTAGAAATATATCACCGAGAGAACGATTTAAAAAAAGGCGTCGGGTTTCAGAATTGCTAAAGTTCTGTAGTACTGTTTTACCATAATGATAATAGAAATTTTATTGTGGGCCTTAATATCTATATTGAACATTATGCTGCTAACGTTGGAGAATTCCTGTGTTGTGTGTTGTGAAACGTTAGAGTTCTTGATATGTTGCCAAATACATAAAAAAAATTACAAGGGATGAGATTAAGGCATTTTTAACTAATGTCTATTTATCTGTGACAGTATGTGAAAAATTATGACATTCTACGTTTTAGTTATTTTAATGTTTTTAGTTGTTAGCGACGTGAAGAACAATGTCATTTAACTGCAGACTGTACGAATGCATAAAAATATCTAATTGGTGTGGACACTTTCCAGTAAATAAAATTTAATTTGGTTCTTATGGTATTTTATAAATAAGCTCTCAAAGTTTGAGATCCAACAGTTCAATTGTGACAAAACAGCAAATTTCCTTATGAAAGCAGCATGCATGGGAAAGAGCTAAATTTTGATAAAAACGAGTTATCAAGTACCTATTTATTTTTTAAAGTATTACTGGACGACGAAATTTTTGCTATGATGAAAACCTTAGTTGATCAGTGTCCTTCAAATACCACTATTAAAAACTGTGTTGCGGAATTTAAAACAAGATCAGATGTCAAAGGTATGTCCCGCTCAGGAAGGCCAATTTCTGGACCACTCTGGAAAATATCTGTCCATGATATGATTTTACAAGATCGACGAATTGAGCTCACACAAATAGCAGCAATATTTCACATTTAATAAGAAGAAAACGATAATCAGAAGCGGCGTCGTTTTGAAGACTCCTCAAACTTTTTGGATCGCACTGTTACTATGAACAAAACATGAATTATCACTATGACCCAGGGACTAAAGATAATTCTTTTAGTTTTTTTTTTGGACAAGGTAGAACTGTTACTGAATCATATTATAGTGAGTTACTAACATTGCCCACATTGATTACATTGCAAAAAATTAATAAAATCTCCCGATCTAGCTGCTTGAGACTACTACTTATTTCCAAAATTCAAACAGCATTTGAAAAGTAAAAGATTTTCGACAAATAATAAAATTATATGTTCTATTGAGGAGTGGTTTGCAGACCAAGACAAAGAGTTTTTTCCGAGAGCTTAGAATTACTTTAGGAACATCTGCTAAATATATGTCTTAAAGAAGACTATGTGAAATAAATAGAATTTTATTTTAAAATATTGTGACCTTTTATGTGGGAGGCCAATGTTTACTATTGTTGATGAATGTGTAATGAGAGAATGTAAGAGCTAAGAACGTTAATCATAACCACTTATTGTTAGCTGCAGAAACAGTAAAGTACTGTTATTAACAAATTTGGTGAGGTGGGCAAGAAAATTTTAAATTATCCTAATCAACGTTATATACGTCTTGTATTTCAACGCAACATCAGCAATTCTCTTAGCTTATTTTAGAGCAAATATAATATAAACGTGTTGAAATGTCGGGCAGGCTGGAAGAGCTCAGGCATAATGGAACGATATACTGAATATCCGTCCGATATTAAAACACCGCAAAAATTATTAAAGGAAGTTTTATTTCCTTAAATAACACACCTAAACACTTTAAGAGCACAAGTATAATCACTTGCGAATAGCGGTCTTTCATGGTACTGAAAATCGAATAAAAGTGGTAATGAATAAAAGCTGATGGTGTTACTTTTATTTAGATATACGTTCTTTTTGTTAATTTTCATTCATAGACACCTTAACCTTCCATCATATCACGACAACATGATATCATAAAATGAGGGGCATTTACGTTATGTTTTGATGATATTTTTGTCATAACTTCTAAACAGTGCTTCAAGCAAAAGTTGTTTCAAAAGAATCGATTACATCATGTATCAAAAGCGATTAAATATATGTATATAATTGTGCAAGCGTTTTTGTACGAAACCCACCATTATTTTTTTCTTTCCACATTTTGGTACATGTTACACCCTGTATACTTTTACAAATTGAGTTTCTAATGCAGGAGGTTGGTATGGGGAATTGATTAGTTATTATATCCAAAAATTTAACACTTTTTAAAAAAATCTGCAAAACAACTTATCCCGTTAGATAACTGAATACGTTTTCGTTTTAGAATGACACTGACCAATGGGAATCTTTGTTACTATTCTCTTTCAACTTCGCTAACTGAAGGAATTCATTTTAATTCACTGATTTTGCCCCGAAAGGCACCAATTAATTCTTAATTCTTCAAATTGAACCCAAAAAAACCTTCCCATTTCGATTAACCAAATCGAATCTTCCAGAACTTACTCTTGAGCTCCCTTCCTTCCGCGGTACACGGACCCTCATCCATCAGGCACTTGATGTAGTTCGTGAGCACCCTCTCATTGGTCAAGATCTTATCCACGTCGATGTTATCATATTTCGTCGTATATCTGGTGTCGGCCAGGGCGTAGGCTAAGAGAAGGCAGAAAACCAAACACACTTTCATCTTGGCCGGTCGATCGCTCACTATCGAAACTGAAATTTAACGCTACGCAACTTTTATAGGGGTGATCAGAAGGAGCAACAGGTTGGGGGATCTACAAGACGATGGTGTGGAGAGACTGACCCAGATTGGTACCAGTGTTGTCGGATCGGAGACGTCGTCTGTTTTTACTGCGACTTTTCTCTTGGTTTTGCGATAGATCCGAAAGCGAAAGTGATGAGCAAAAAGACAATTAATATTACAAATTCTGCGGATTAAGAGAGTATGTATTGTGTATGAGCTACACCATGGGCGTACCCAGCTTTTGGTCTAAGGGGGGGGGGCAAAGCAAGAATTTCCCTTACTGAATAATTCATCATAAATAAAAATGCGCCTTTATCGAATTATGTACCTACGTAATTAACGAAGTATTTATTTCATGAACAATCTTCCTTGATTTTCTGCAAGGTGACTTAAAACATCTTCTGTGAAGACCCAAGTTTTTTATATATACTGATCTTCAAAAGCTCGTTTATTCCTAATTCAATTATTGATGTTCTCAGTTACAGTAACTGAGAATGAGGAAACAATCTGGTCGTGAAACAGTACCTAAGACTGTAATGATTCAAGCTGCCATTAAAAATACAAGTTATAAGCCCCAGCATTATACGTCAGCTGGCCAAACACCACCAATCAGCATTAAATTGATGGTCGTTTTATCTCTAACAATTTTTACCCATACATCTAATTTTACTCAAATTTCTGTATAAATTTAAAACCACCATTTATTATTGTTCTGAAGCTGCGAAAATCCTTTCATGTATTATATTCATCTGTCTGTCATTGATTTGCAAAATATGGCTCAATATCGCCGAAAACGTGTGTTAAAAATTTTTACGGAATTTACTTGACTATACTGAAATCTACAGGGATTAGCAATTAAACGCACAGTATAAATTATTACAAATGTAGGTATTCTTTTATGATTTTTTATGACATAAAAGTAATTTATGTTTTTAACTTTAATTATAGATGCATAGTTTATGTGATTTGAGAGCCTAATATCGTCATCTGAAACTGAATATGAGCACGTCGATAATACTCCATTAAACTTGGACATTAGCAAATTTTGGATTAAAACCATGATCGCATTGATCTGATATTTTAAACAGATCAAATTTGAGTACTTCCTTTTGCTATTTGGCTACAATAATCACCAGGGCATAAATCGAAAATAGTGCTTTTGAGTCGATTATTTAAATGTTAGATAATAACCAGACACCGCAATACATCAGTAAAATGATGGCATATTACATCTCAATGTTCGACTACAATTTTGTACACATTATGAGTAGGTAGTGTGTGAAATCAGAATTAGATAGTCGCATAAAATTATGTAAAACTTGCTTTGTTATGAACACAGTACAGAATATGTCTGAGCCTTGGGGTTTATTTGATTATCACATTTTTCATTGAGCTTTTTTTTAAGTTAAGCCAACCTCCGTAGTCCGCCAGTGCGCTGCTTCCAGAAATTAACCCAGCACTTAATATTTTAGCCAAATTAAGCCTCATTTAAATAAAGTGAGATATATTTAATCCGTTTTTCAAAAAGTCTTTTGTATACCGGCATTTTAACAGCTCACCGGGTTTAAATTCGTATTTATAATACTACTGGATTCCTAAAACTTACGTTAAATAAACTTTCATAACACTTAATTCAGATGGATTTTTGCTAGAAATATTTTTGAAAGTTTTTTGTGTCTCTCTAATAATTTTGAAATTTGGAACTAAGAAGGTTGGAGTTACCCGCAAATACAAATATGCTTTATGCGGTGGATCGGTCCGCGTTCTCCTCATTTACAGGTTCTTCTGTGTTTTGACTCTATTTGCTATTTTATTCCATTATTTCCTGTCCTTGATCTTTTTTTGCMGTCCTTTACTTCCATTTTTGCTAGATCTCCCACCTTGATCTTGCCACCTGTGCCTTGGTCTTCCCCTTGGTCTGCTGACTCCAGGCCTCCGGTTTAGTATTGTTCGTATAACTCGGTCTGGTTCTCTCCGTCGTACGTATCCAAACCACCTCAGTCTTTGGGATTTTATGTAGCCTATGATGTCTTCTCCGTGCATTATATTTCGTATTTCGTGGTTCATTAGCATTCTGTACTCGTCGACGTCCTTTTTTGTTCCAGGTATTTTCCTTAGGATCTTCCTTGTGTTCTTGTGTTCTTATTCTTTCCTCGTCTCTATTAGTCGGGCACATTGTTTCTGCTGCATAGGTCCTTACCAGTCTGATTGCTGCTTTGTATATTTTTAGTTTTGTTTCTTTACTTAGGGATCTGTCTCGTAATAGCTTTTGGTAAGTCCAGTATGCTCTGTTTCCCGCCTTTAGTCTTTCATTAATTTCTGTACTTCTTTCATTTTTTTCCATTTATAGTAACTCCGAGGTATTTGAAGTGTTCCACTGTTTGAAAGCTATATTTTGCTATTTTTAGGACGGTTCCAGTATAGTCGCTTCTAGTGCTGACGAGATATTTTGTTTTGTCTTTGTTTATTAAAACGCCTGCTTTTATAAAAGCACCCCATACCATTAACGTACCACGTCCAAAGTTTCATTTGAAAAATACTCAGGTTCTCTCCTCAAATCTCGCCAATAACAATTGAACCATTTGAACCATTTTTCATCAGCAAAGATAATCTAAAATGTTTAAAAAATGGTTTAATTCGAGGTTTAATTGTAAACCTTTAGTTTACATTTTCCCAATTTCGATTCATATTCTTACGTGCAAATTGCAAACGGGCTGTTTTATGGTGAGGAAGAAGTCTCGAACATTTTCTTAGTTTTCGGTGTACAATATGTTCGCTTTTCTTCAGAACCCTCCCTATAGTCAATTTTGAAACATCAAGCCCGCACTCTTGGGCAATTCTTTTTCGACTTTTTAAAGTGTTACTCGCTGTAACAATAATTATTCTTGCAGCTCTGGGCGAATTTTTTATCTTAGTGCCACCTTTCGTGTTTGTGCCATACTGTTTTGCAAATAATTGGCGACAATTTCACGAGACCGATTAATTCTTTGAGCAATTTTTCGGTGAATAAAGACTTCATCCCAATAGCCAAGATTTTACCTTTTTCCTTGTCCCTCAGATACCTTCTGTACTGACTCAGATTTAATTCCTGAACTAGATTTCGATTCTCGGACCCGGTTTGGGATTTTATAATCAATTTCGGTTATTAGAATCGATTTCTGTTCTTGGACTCGATTTCGGTTCCTGAACTCGAATTTGATTCCCATACTTCATTTCGGTTCTTAAACTCGATTTCGATTCCTGGACTTGATTTCGACCCTTGGACCCGATTTAGATTTTAGAATCGATTTTTTAGTATCCAGAACCGATTGTTTGCTTTCGAATTTGAGATTTTGAAAAACCGATCTTTGTTAAAATCGGGTATCTGTTTCGAAAAATTACGATTCTTGATCGCAATATCATTAAGACACCCCAAAAGTTAATACAGATTTCGTCTTTTAAAAGTGTTCAGCATTTTCCCGTGACTTCAGAATGGTCGCGACTTATAATTTAAAAACTTAAATCGGTAACTCTATAGTACCGGTCTGGCAACATCCAGTAGAATCACTGGTGGTCGTGCATATCAAAAGCACGTAGTAACAGTACGTGAAACGAATTTTTATACAGATCATGAACTTTTAAAGGCAGTGTCCATGGGAACGTCATTTTTGGGAGGCTCTCAGATTTTTTTAAATGCACAGTGCATGCCAAAATGCTAACCCTTCTTACATCGACGCTCACTTGGATTTATGGCATCTTCGGTTGTTGAAATAAAATTGTTTACCAATAACACTGGCCGACGAAAATAATTTTTTGTTGTAATATAAAACTGGATGGCATATTGTAGTAGAATGACCCTATCTACACCTGAAAATGGCCAAAAACAATTTGTAACACGTAAAGTTTTTTTGTTATACTAGCCAAACCAGGGCATAATTCAAAATTTGTTGAAAAAGTGATTTGAGAAATTTTTTAACCTCATATTTTGACCATATGTGATATAGTTTGTACTGACATTTAAGAAAAAATTATTTGACGTTTCGCCACCGCCTTTTCGTCTCCAGACGGTGCGCTCCTGTACAGATTCACCCCCGACCGTTTCGTCGCCATAAATGAAACAAACATATATTTGTTTAAAGTTCATAATTATGTTTGACTATTGTACTATAGCCTTCTACGATATTTTTTATTTTATTTTTGCTGTGATCGCATGATTATTATTAGTTTCAGATTTAACAACTAATAATAATTGTGAAACATCATATCTACGCAAAAACTGTTGTTTTTTTAAATTAATTATAAACTGACAAATATTTGGAAACGAATTACCACAAGTGATTTCAAAACCGCGATGCCATTCTTCAGTATTGTTGTTTATCTTGTGGTGATCATTTATAGTTCTGTTGTACACATTCTACATTTCAATAGGAAACAGAGGTGCTCGTCTTTGTTTTCTTAACTTAGTTCCCGCCTAGTATTTTACTTGAAAAAAACAGTCCGCAGCGCATTTACATAAATCTGGTTTTGTCTTAGCTCCTCAAATTTATCTAATTTCTGTCTAATTTCATGTCTTTCCGTTAAAAAAGCTTATCGTATGCCGATTAATTTAGCTTTTAATTTAGGATTCTGCATGTTTTAGAAGATCAAATTGAAGATAAAAAAGTAAATATGTAGGTATTCTAATATTTATTGTGTTTTCCTACGTGTAAAAGAAATCCTAATATTTATCCTTTTATAGTTAATGTTTTTTCTAATATATTAGGTTTGGGTCTTCTAAACAGTCTTGACTTCATATACATAACTCTAATAATTGTAGGTAATTCTAAATATTACAAACTATTAATAATTACAAACAATTAAAATATTTTAATATTTGTCAAGATTGTTTGTATAATTATTAATAGTTTGTAATATTTAGAATTACCTACAATTATTAGAGTTATATATATGAAGTCAAGACTGCTGTTTAATTTACAATAATTCCGTTTCTATTGCCCAGAAGAAGGAGACAAAAGATCTCCGAAAGCTTGGCACAAGATAAAAGAAATTTTATTTAGAAGACCGAAACCTAATATATTTAAAAAAAACATCTATAACCAACGGTCAATAACTGTACAATTCTTTACAGTTAATTTTTGTCAGTATATGTCTCGTTGATTTTAGGTACTTATATAATGTTTATGTATTTGCTATTTTTTGAAACAACATTTAAATTATTTATTCTCTTATGTGATTAAAAAATATCCCAAGCTTATCAAAAAGTGGGCACCATGTTTTTCTGCAACAATAGGATTAACATTACGAGCAATGTCGAAATATTTTTCAAAGTTAAATTAAATAAATTGAAATTTGAAGAAGTAAAACGTGAGAAATTTTACTCAGGGGCAAAACGGCGGTGACGAAACCGTGGGGGCGAAACGAGAGGGGTGAAACGGTGGGGCGAAACGTCCTTATCCCAGAAAAAACACATCAACACGCATTTATTTGAAAATCATTAATTCTGTTTTTACCGCATTTTTCAATCCACTTATGAAAAAAGGCGTTATTGTCCTAACTTTTGTCATAGCTCGAAAGCGGTTTAACGGTTTTGAATAATTTTAAAAACGTTTCAACGCATCGGACAGGTTGGATGGGTCTTGGCCTAACGATGATCAACATGTACTTTTTCCCATTCTATAAGAAATGTATGTCCTGTATACTAATTAAATTTAATACATCTCGAGGATACAAGGAAAATGCGCTAAAGTGTCTTTCACCAAAAAGCTTTTTTAAATTTTTCATACTTTTATGGTGGTCACATCTTCTCTCTTCAAACACCTACAGTAATGACCCATCATGCCTGGACACCATCGTCCTGTATCATGTATTTCCACTGTTCTTATATATCCTGATGGAATCATTCACTCTGCCCATCGCTCATCGTAACTAGCAACCTAAAAAACTCTCAAATACTCTTACCAAATTTCCCTAAAACTTTATTTCTTTTATGCACTGGAAACAGTAAATTCAAGAATTCAAGAATTGCATTATTTAGGGCAATTACAACAGCCATTCATACCAACTTTACATTTTGAATTTTCATACAGACGCTAAAAGTTACCGACTCTCCTTTATCTTAAGTTAAAATTCAAAACAATAATAATTAATGAAGTGATATTAAATAATTACTATAAAAAACATCCATTACATTCGAGGGTGAATACTTTCAGCGTCCATAATATAAAATAATATTTTCTCGGATCGCTGTCGTTTTAAAACAGCGGTCTGACGTTTCGATTACACCTGTCATCTTTGTTTGATCTCGTGTCAGACGAATTTTGAAGTTCTTAGTCTTTGACAAAGATTACAGGTGTAACCGAAACGTCAGACCAATAATTTTTTGTCACTGTTTTAAAACGACGGCGATCTTTCCGAGAAAATATTATCTATTAAATTCGATAAAGGCAAATTTTTATGCACAGTTGGTTGCAGCATAATCCACATTGTAAATACGGAGTTTCTATAAATGATTCATGCATCCAGGCACTGATGGAAATTATCGATTACATTATAGATTTGCCACATCTCAGGAAAGTGAACACAACTATTGCTTTGACAGATGTATGTCATCCATCGTTTGTCAAACAATTTGATATATATTTAATACGAAAAAACCCGTGGGAGTGCGCATTTGCTTCCAGATTTTGGAGCTGTAGAGTGTGAAAAAGGCAGTGACGTATGGCGTTAGCTCGAGTATTGAGGTACCGGGTATTTTAGGAGTACGTTTTTAATCTAGAAATTGTAAGCAGCTACATTGTGGTGGTGCAATATGCCAGAATTGCAAACATTAAAACAGAGGAAAAGACTTTCAAATTTGCGAAAAATGGTGGAATGTATAAATCTATGTCTGAAAGGTGGTGACCGTAACAAAAGAGGGTTATGACGAGCGCAGATGTGCAAGCAAATTATTATTACTTACATTTGAAAAGAAAATATAACCGTAAATTGTTGAAAAATCTTTATAAAACCGTTATTTTCGTGTCTATAACTATATCCGTAACCTTCGGTATATGACAGTTGACAGTATGTTGTGCTCAATGTAGCTTAGCAGCAGTTATAAAAAGGCGGCACAAAGAATTCAGAAATCAACGCCACCCTCGTTGTATTAATCATTTATGGAAACCCCGTATAATAAGTCAACGATAAACTATATTATGCGTATAAAGAAATTGCAACGGTCATTTAATTTCGTAATGTTCTTTTTTTAAACTCTTCTGTTAACAGTCTTTTAAGTGATTAAGTTTCACTAACGATGCATTTTTCCAAATATATTTTTGTTGTCATTTTGCTTACATTGGTACGTAATGCTGAAACGCTAATTCGGCGGYTTAATTCAAAATAAGTTTATCCAATTGTTGCATCCGGTTCTGCATCGAAAATATCTTCACCTTGGTTTCTTGCGCCTGAATGTGGCCTTTTTTTACCTGTCAGGTCAGGTCAGGTCAGGTCAGGTATCAGTACACTAGTTGAACTGAGGGCCTGAGTGAACGCTGAAAAGCGGAGACGTAGTAAAATAAATTTCGGTAAAATTCCAACTGCATGAAGCAGGATTTAATATTTTACTACAAATTGTTGTCGTCGACATTTTGATATTTGATTTCGTGGGTGACAGTTAGTAATATTTCGAGACCCTTGGTCTTCGTCGATAATAACAATCAGCTGACGCTGGATTCGCCCAATTCACTACAGCAGATATATTTCCTGATTTAGCAATCTTCAGTTTAATAAATCCGAGTGTGAAAAGCCCGCCTCCGTATAGGGCTTTTTTCTACTTACCTGGCAAAGAGAAAACAGAGCGAGGTTAGCTGGACTTACACAACGCCTTGTGGAAAATTCAGTGTTTTCCGGGATTGGTCTTCTTGAGGCTGGCTCGGCTTACGTAACCATCCAGTCTACATTGAGCTGTGTCCTGAAGGATGTGATGTCTGTCTCTATCTTGGACCTAGGCTGAGTACAAAATTTTCGTTTTGTCATCTTACTTACCTCACATCGTTCATTTGAAGTGACCGCTAAGACATTTGTGTGTTTCGCTATTTTGTATTGACTGTCATAATGGAGATCACGCCGAATCGAGAGTTAATTTCGTGTTTTGTAGCATTGCGTACTTACATTTTAAGATAATACGTACCTTTTAGTTACCGGTCAAGTTATTTGTAAAAGAATATCGATTAATTCATTACTTACCTGATTATTTTGTATTTTCCATGATCCCTTGTAATGTAGTTTTCTTGTATAGTTTATATTGCATTTGATATATATTTTTGTGGCGTTTGTACTAATTGATCACACCTTAAATTTATTTCGAAGCCTTGTGCTATTGGTTTTCCAACGATTGTAAATATGAATGCGCACTCATATGTTTGGAAATTGTAGTAAACACTGGGATTCACTTGATTTAGTACATTCGGCTTTATATCTAATACATTTAAATTCTAAAAATTCAGTCAAATTTAATTTCAATCAAGGTGTGTCACTAATTTTTACTTCTGTAATAAACGCTTAGTAATAGTTTTTTTTTGTATTTCCGCAAACCTACTGTCACTGTTATTTTGATAATTTTTTGTCAGTGATTTATCAGATAACTTTGTTGCGCATAAAATTATCTGGCGCCTTGGCTCTCTTTTTAATTTTGAAATTAGCTGTGAAGTTTGAACCCAGCCCACTCCTACAGCTAGTCGTGGCATTTGCCCATTGCATGAGCGGTATACACCTGCATAATTCTTTTGCAGTTCAATAATAATTTTTGTTTCCTTGTCTGTTTTTATAATACTTACGTTCTTTGTAATACGTATGATAAGATACTGAATAAAGATATGCCTACGATTTTGTTTATGTCGTTTTTATTGTTAGACAAAGTATAAAAGTTACATATACATAACGAACTAAGTTGAATACTTTTGTACAAGTAAGTTCCAAGCATCTGGATACTTGGACTGTACGAAGCGTGCTATTCTTTGGGCATTTGCTAGCTGTCTTGAATCACAAGATTGGCAGTTGTTTCCTATAATTTCGGGCAATGCTCCTGAAAAAAAGTAGTTTTGTTTCACTCTAAAATATTAACAAGTTATATATTCGAAATAATTCCTAGCTTTGTTATTAAAGCAACGACCTGTGAATTGGAGTGAAAGTAAATGTAATTACCCGGCGTATGGAATAAAAACTTTTATGCTTTCATGGTCACTACTACGTCCTAGTTATCGTTTTTGTATTAGTTACGTTAAATTTTAAATTGTAGTTTCGCAGGTGAAATCACTACGATTTCTTGTAAATTATTACACAAATTTGCAATCAAAACACAATCAGGAATAAATTTAAAATTACGATACGACAAAATTATAGCTTCCTTGGTAGTTTCAACAAATATTAATATGGTTTGCCTTACTTTTTATTTGACCTCCCAGTACATCACAGGGTGCTCTGTCCAAGGCGCATAGCAGTTGTTTTTCTACGTATGTGGATCCACCAGCTAAACCCTGGCATTTTACACCTGTCAAACTAAGAAGCACAACTGCCAAGACGGCGACCGACACCTCTGTATTTTTCATGTTACACTGAGGGTACGGCCGGACAGTCTCCGGACTTATATCTAATCGGTTTGCTTTCACAGCAACCACAGCTGAGATAATTCGTCTTTTGTTCGTGTAAATCAGAGAGCGTTTAAGGAAACGATGACAATAATAATTGTGGACATAATGGGATTTCGCAAGGAAGAGCGACAATTGGGAACAAGGTTTTGAAGTAATATGTGTAATAACGGGAAAGGTATAAAGTGGAGATCGTGTTTGATTTTTCTGGATAATTTGGTTCCTTTAAAAAAAAAATACTTGTATTCTTATCACTACGTTTAGGCGTTATTCGTTATTTTTTTGCCTACATCAGATAATGCATTGAAAATTCTACATTCGTTAAAGTAAAAATCAAATGCAGACACTAATTGACTCCAAGATTTCTGCTATGAAAATTTAAACATATCAAACCAAAATATAAGTAAGTACCTACCTAGTATGCATCAAGAAGACTATTGATTTCTTTTGCTAAAAAGGCACCTAACATACTAATATAAGATATGACTATACAACAAAAATGCACGTAATAGAAAATGCAGTTAATAAAATAATACAATAGCATACACCAGGAGAATCGAAAGGATCGCACCAAGCTCCAGGACTGTTGTTCTGCACATTAAAATAATGAAAAAACGTTTAATGTTCTTATCCGATTATTATTTGTTTTCACATTATAGCGAAATTGTAAAAAATAAATTAATATCTAAACTTCTTTGAAAAAATATGGACACAAAGTCTGTTTCCATAGTTATATACATATTAGAACATGCTTATTTAAGGTATAAGTCTGTAACTATCAACGTCAGTGGTATTTTTTTCTTAAAATGCCAAATTGTATTCTAATTTGGAGTATGCTAATATGGTTTTTGTTTATGGCTTCTGTAATGGCAATGCCACAGCTGCTGTAGAAGAATATCGACGACATTTTCATGTGGAGGGCTCCTGATAAAAACATGTTTATTCGAGTTTTAAGCAAACTTTGCGAAACTGGAACTTTTCCAAGTGCTAAAATAACATCTGAGAAAGCTAATCGACAAACTTTAGAAATGGTAAATACTCGTATTTTGGATCAAGTGGAAGAAAATGCAACGACCAGCGCCAGAAGAATCGCTACTCAATTGGACATTTCATAATGACGGGTAATACTTACACACACTTCACGAGCAAGGTTTACCTATATCCATACCATTTACAAAAAAAATTGGCCGAGTTGCAATTTTTTTAATTTTTTGAATTTAATGGACATCAGTTGTAATGCTATTATGAAACAGATATTTAATTATTTTTCACCACAACTTTTGAAACATTTTCCACTTAATCAATTGGGTATTATCACTTTTTTTGAAAATTACGTAAAATGTATCTTGAAGTGCATATATATCGTACGCCATGTTAAAAAACAAAAAAAAAATGTTTGTAGGTAGAGAATTTCAGGTCTGAAATTCGAATCTTAGGGGTCACCGCCAAAACGCTTCTATCCAAGGTTATTCAACTCGTGACGTCAAGTGTCATGTAAACATTACCGAGGAGCGTGCTGTTTAATGGTGTAGTATCATTCTTGTATTGGAAAAGCTTTTGTGTGGTGTTTATTGAAAGGACGGTGTAAGAGGTCGCACCAAAAAGTGTTATGTGTAGTTTCACAAGCATCTGTTATGTATGGAGAACAAAACAAGTGTTGTTTTGTACATGGTTATAAAAGTACTTCACTCAGTACAGCTAACAAAATTTTTGTAACCGTCCTCGAGATTATCAACGTATGAAAAAGTTGTTTAAGGCCCCTACACGTGATATGCTGAAATCGCAAAGTTTGTTTTTCTGTTGTGAAGATCATCTTAACTCTTACTGTAAGTTTATATTCGACTGTTAGCCAGACCGGAAACGAGCCGCAAGAGCCCAGAAAATAAATGGCAATTTATATTTATTCTGACCTCTAAAATAAATGTCAAATTTAGGGTACATTTATTAATTTTTACATTTTTATGTTCCCAACAACCCACTGTGATCAAATTATCAATGCTACGTTATTTTGATAAAAAGTTCACTTATGTTGTTGCTTTTGCTCTTACGTTCCTCATCTCCGCCGCGTTGAACCGCTCGTCGCTGTACACAAATTCAGAAGCCATAACTCATAAGTATTTTACTTTTTCTTGACGTATTTTAATTCGCTTGTCACAAAATGAACGCAAACAACAAACTGATGAATTGACGGGCTGAGGCTGACGCGTGATGCGATGACCCCATATGTAAACAAGCGGCCATTTACAAGACACCTTACGTCACGACAAATATGTTCGCATTTTGGCGGTCACTTTAAATATTCACATGTTTAATATTAAAAATACATCTTACGATCCATTTTTTCGAATTTATAAGCTGTCACAGCTGTTTTGTGGATTAGATGCTACCTATTAATATGCAATTTTATAAAATATAAATACATGGCAAATACCCAATTATTCATTTGTCTATTCATTTGTCTATTCATTTTATATTCATTTTATTTCTACTTAACTACCAAGTTGAAGCAAATCATGAGAAAACCTAAGTTACAAACAACTGACTTAATCTAATTCTTCAAAGGCTACCATTGAGTAACATCACCTTTACTTTTTATGACAGCGGTTATTCTTCTTGGCATTGTATTCATTACATTCTGGCAATCTTGTGGTGCGAACTTATCCCATACAAATTAAAGTTTATGCCTTAATTCGAGAATCGACCTGGCAGGAGTTACGCGCAGTTGTGTTTTCATAATATGCCAAAGAGTTGCTATAGGAGAAAGGTCAGGACTACTGGATATCCATTTTAAAAGTGGAATACTGTTGTCGGAAAACAACTGTAAAGATATTTTGGATACATGACACGCAGCGCCATTTTCTGACGTCAATGACTCGTTCCTAGTGGTTAGCAAAGATTCACTTATGAAATGTAATTTTCCTACTCCTCTTGCATAATAGATGCTGAAAATTAAACTTTCCTCTTCAGACAATCTGGATGATAAATTTCATTTTTTTGCCGAACAACTCTGCTGCGACTGTCGTCTACAGAAACTTCAAATCTAGATTCGTTCCTGCAAAGTACACTGTTGCATTGTTCAGGACTCCAAATCCTATGTTCTTTTGCCCACTTCAACCAATTTTTCTTTTGTTGCGTTGTTAATAGTGGCTTTTCCTTGGCCTAGATAATATAAACACATTTTTGTTGCAAACATTTCAAAAATTAAAAACAAAAGGTTTTTCCTTGTAAGTTCCAAAACCCAATCTTTGTGCTTTCCGGTGACAGGTGGATCTTGAAACATGTCTTCCTAGAGCATCACTCCAAAGTGTGCTTAGTTGACCGTAGTTTGCCCTCCTGTTCTGCTTAATTATTCGTTTCAAAGCCCTCCGATCAGAATCAGTAAGTGCACGTTTTTTCACATACCTCTTATTGCTTGATTTAAATAATTGCATTACGTTGCGAACACTGTATCTTGACAACCCCAATAACTGTCCAATTTCTGTATTAGATCTGCCAGACTTATATAAACGAATGTTCGGATCAATAACTTTTCCTCTAGTCATTTTTTAATTCTTCAATACAAAATTCTGTAATTGAAAACTACCCGAACGCTTTTGAAGTCTGCTGTCAAGTAAACAATATCTTTTAGTTACACGAAATTGCACAGCCACCTCAAATGTTACATTCACCTGTATACAATCTTCCGCAAACAATATAGATATAAACCAAGGTTCGGCCTAAATAGTTGGTATTTTTGTACTACACAATTTTTATTATTGAAAACAGTTCAATTGGGTATTTGCCATGTATTTATATTTTATTAAATTGTATATTAATAGGTAGCATCTAATCCACAAAACAGCTGTGACAGCTTATAAATTCGAAAAAATGGATCGTAAGGTGTATTCTTAATATTAAAAATGTGAATATTTAAAGAGACAGCCAAAACGCGAACATATTGGCCGTGACGTCAGCTCTCTTGTAAATGGTCGCTTATTTACATCTGGGGTCAGAACGTCACGCGTCGGCCTCAGCCAGTCAATTTATCAGTTTGTTGTTTGCGTTCATTTTGTGACAAGCGAATTAAAATACGCCAAGAAAACGTGAAATACTTATGAGTTATGACTTCTGAAGGCATGTTCATTGTTATGGAATTTGTATACAGCGACGAGCGGTTCAACGCGGCGGAGATGAGGAACGTAAAAGCAACAGCATAAGTGAACTTATCAAATTAACGTAGCAATGATAATTTGATTACAGTGGGTTATTGGGAACATATTATTTGTAAACATAAAAATGTAAGAATCAGAAATGCACCCTAAACTTGACATCTATTTTACAGGTGAGAATAAATATAAATTGCCATTTATTATCGGGGCTCTTGCGGCTCGTTTCCAGTCTGACTAACAGTCGAATATATGGGGAACAACGTCGTTCTTTATTATAATATTTCCCTCTATCAACTTAAAACGCATATATTTTTTCATATCCTCTTCAAGCTATAACAAAATGGAAACTGAATGGTAAACGCTTAAAACCCCAAAACGAATAATACAACTTACAGTAAAAATTAAGATGATTCTCACAACAGAAAAAAAATTGCGATTTCGGCATATCACGTCTAGGGGCCTTAAACAACTTTTTCATACGTTGATAATCTCGAGGAACAGTTACAAAAATTTTGTTAGCTGTACTGACTGAAGTACTTTTATAACCATGTACAAAACAACACTTGTTTTGTTTTCCATGCATAATAGAAGCTTGTAAAACTACACAAATCACTTTTTGGTGCGACCTCTTACACTGTCCTTTCAATGAACACCACACAAAAGCTTTTCCAATACAAGAATGATATTACACCATTAAACAGCACGCTCCTCGGTAATGTTTACATGACACTTGACGTCACGAGTTGAATAACCTTGGATAGAAGCGTTTTGGCGGTGACTCCTAAGAGTCGAATTTCAGACCTGAAATTCTCTACCTACAAATATTTTTTTTGTTTTTTTTAACATGGGGTACGATATATATGCACTTCAAGATTCATTTTACGTAATTTTAAAAAAAAGTGATAATACCAATATACAATAATTTAGGGAAGCTATTCATAATAAAAACAAACTCCAAGAAGCGATTGTGTTTAAAATTTTTAAGAAATTTTGATAATTCTGTTGATAGCCAACAGAAATGGGACAGGGCTCGTATATACCCGGAAGATTATGCTAAACGTGTGGAATTTTGTCAGTGGATAATTTTTACTGATGAAGCAACATTTACCAGCGACGGCATTAATAATATCCGTAACTCTCACGCATGGTCTGATGAAAATTCGACATGCAATAGTCGAAACCAATTTTCAGCACAGGTTTTCAGTAAATGTGTGGTATGGTATGATTCCTGGGTATTGGCCCTTCTATCAGAAGAAGAAGAATGCGAATGTACTAATAGCATGATGGAGCCCCTGTTCATTTCGCTCGTGCGGTGAAGCAACACTTGGATAAAATGTATCCAGAGCGTTGGACAACAGCAAATGGGACAAGCAACAGGGAGTATTTTTAACACCTTTTAAAAAAAGTTACAACTGTTACAGAAATGTTACTGTTATATTGTATTTTTTCAAATTACGCTATATCTTGAAAAGAAATGGAAATCGAATAAGAACATTCGGGTTCTTTTATATTATTTTGATGTGCAGAATGCAGTCCTGGAGTTCGGTGCGATCCTTCCGATTCACCCAGTATACTAGAAAGTTTTAGTATATATAAAATACATCGAATATCAGACATTTCGACACTATAAAAACCAGAAACATAAATAATATTCCAAAGCTTTATCAGACGCACAACACAAACACCAGACCCATTTTTTTGTCCAAAAACATGTGTGATACATATATACCATAAAATATGTTAAACACCATAGCACTAGAGGAAACAGTACATACGCAATCACAAAACAAAACAAAATCATAAATCATCAATACAAAGACTAACTACGTTCGACACCAAACAACATTGGCAATCAAAACACAAAAACTATTTAATGACAAAACAGATATACAAGGATTGAGTAAATATATACCACAACATAATATAAAATTAAATAATTAATTCTAAATCCCAATATCAAACATTCTGATAACATCATAATACAAATAGCAAAACCACCACAAACAAAAAATAATATAATGACACACAAATCAATTTTGACGGCGAAAAAAAGCTTTTATAAGGTATTAATTCCTATTTTCTGTATATTTAACAAATGTGTTATTTCTGATGTACTATATAGCTTGTTAAACACCCGACGAAGGCTAAACCGAAAAAATACAGTCAAAACGTACAAACATTAAAAATAGCTTAATTTAGGAATAACATACCTATCTGTATTCAAAGCATAGTCAATAAGAATTAGGTAGCTATAAAAATATATTTTCAGAAAGAACGCTTTTGTTTATACGTGATGTCCTATATAACTTTTTTAATTTAAGTTCCTAAATCGTAAAATAACACATCCTAATTATAAGCATATTACTTATCGTAACTTGCTTACCCAAGCTTTCATCGATTTTACTAAAGGTCTTCTGCTTTAAGCATTATTTCCTTTCAACAGTCCACCTTTGTAAAACATAAATATAAGGTAACAGCAGCAGGTCACTTCCTTCCTTAATGGGCTTAATGGCCTCCACCCGTGATGATGCAAAGTTAGGTAATTGTTAAACTAAACTGATACATGTTTACAAAATTCCCTTACCTACTACATCTGTGACTTCCATCAGCCAAATATATTGGAGAATATCCCACTCATGCCTGTTCTATACTATTCTAAAAATTCACAGATCTGCGTTACCTGAGGAGCCATTAATAACACATATCAGACCCTGGACTCATTCTGCAATTTATGACCCCTATTAATTGCTCATTGTAGAAGTATTTAACTATTTAAACAACAGCAGAATAAAATAACTTCATTTGCATATTGTGCATGCTTTTTTCAAAATCCATATAAAATAGTAGAGAAACTTGAAATAGTTTATGGCTAAACCAATTTGCAAACAAACCCATATTTAAAATCCCTATTTATCGGCATAACATCCAAATTTACAGTGCTGTACATCCGCTATTACTCATAGTATCCCTTTATTAGCGGAACTTCAATACAGTACATATCAAAAAGATCTATTCAGAAAAATAATGACTACCCTATTATTACCACCCCGTTCAATTCCGTACTAAGTCCAACCCCATTGGTCGGAATAAAATTGATCGAAATTTCCATGAATGTCTCGAGTACTTTGCAGTCACCAGCTATAAATGGCACGGAAAGGCATGTTCCAAGTGTTCTAGGTGCCAATAGCACACTATCATAATCTAGTCGAAGACGTATTGCCCCACTACAGTTTTATCAACCTGTTATCTCTCATTCTGAACAACGACAAACGTGTTTACACAATAAACTTGATTTGTACACGGCTGGATCAATAATTAGAGCGATTTTGTGGTGGTACAATGTCATCTATATCGCCAGTAGTGAATAACGTATCCGGGGTAAGTTTTACTATTAGAATAATTTTAAATGCGCGCGTTATTTGCAAAATGTCGCAAATTTCAATGCAATAGCTATTATTATTAATTTTCAATACATACTGTGCATTCACAATGAATGGAATAAACAATGGTCTTTTTTAAAGTACGGGCACGATTCTTGAATAATCTTGTTAAGACCGTGTGAATTTAATTTATAAATGAAAACCATGTAACACATTGATATTCAAACTCGAACCAAAGACAGACGACAGAACAAATTATTATTTCTACTGCGATAAAATTTTTAAATCGTGTACAAACACTAAGTAGTTGTGTTTATAAATAATAAATAGCAACGGCCCGCAGTGAGAGCCTTGTGGGGGCTAGAATATGTTTGAACTTGGTATGAAACAAAACTTGCATTGTTTCTTGAGGGTCTGCCTGGGGTCTTCGAGTCTAAGTCTTAGACTGATTTAAGGCTGATTATTTGCACTATTTATACTAGAATAAGTGCATACGTCACAACGCGTAAACTGCTGAACTAGAGCATAATCCATCATTCACGAGAAGTGCATTAAACACAAAAATGCTGATACCGACGTTAACAACGAAATTACAAATACGAGTATAAATAATCTTGGATCTTTGTTTGACACTATAAATTGTTAAAACCAAAGTGGCGCCACTTTTCTAATAGAAGTGTATATGATTGACGCTTTGCCTTTACAATGTCTGCGTTATGTTATTAACTTGATATTTCTTGTGAGAATTAACGGCTTAGACGCAATTTTGTTATTATTGATATATTTCTTCTGTACGCTTTCTATTATTAAACTTTTATATACAAATATAAATGAACTAATAGTAACAACTGATTTGTTAGGTAAAAAGCCTTTTCTTATAGCAGATTTATGCAACATACATGTACACCACTAGATCTGGAGCAAGGAATAAATTGGCTTCTAGATTTACTTGAGTGCTAGAATAATATTAAAAAACATCGCAACTAGTATTCGTATACGCCGTATAAATCAGCGAATAAACCATTGTTTTCGAATCTAATATATAGTTTTCAATAATATCCATCTTCGAACAATATTAATAGAGAAGAGAGAAATAGATATACGTAGTTTTGGAGTTTAAAATTTGCACAGTAGCTGCTCTCGTCTGAATATTCGTTATTAGATTTTTATTAAAACGGATATGAATATTCGATTCGAATTCAGCCAGCACTAATTCTAAATATTTCTCTAACTGTTACTTGACAGTTAATTTCGACTTCTAATATTGTTAAACTTAAAGTCTTCAGAATTGAATACACACAACACACATGCAGATAACTACTAAGTACAACTTCTAGTACTGTTCCTATAATTTTACTTCTAAATAAGCCGTCTAACTAGTCCCCAACTTTTATATATGCATATCCGAACGGTACAGCAATTTGTCATAAAAAATTCATCAAATCGATGTCTCTATTACCATTGATGTCAATTCTGATAGTGTTGTCACTATAATGGCCCTCTGTACAAGCTTAAGGACATCAACCTTGACGTGTGAAAAACTTAGAGGGTGGTTTTCTAATTTCCTGGTTTTATTCACGCCGCAAATGGGGTTCACCGACCTTCAACATGCACTGTAATGGCTTACCTGTCAGGTTCGGTGGGGTTGTTTCAATGGCTCATTTTTCGATACGTTTGCGAGCTATAAAACAAAGGTGCATTGTATATTGCATCAAAGACGTTCGTTTATTATATTCTGTACCTGTTTGGCATCAATTTGTAACGAGTGAGTAATGATTAATTGAGCCTAATCTTATCATGAGTATAGCAGGTGAATGCCGATTTTAGAAAGCGGTCAATTTTTTTCCTCGCGCAGTATTAGAGATAGTAGAAATGTAATTGAATGTTTCAAGATGCGACGAAAAATATAAATTGTAAAACCCTTCGGTTATTTATAATATAATGATTCAATATATGTAGTTAGGTTTAATGTTAGACAACTAATACGATTGTGTCAATTAAAAATATGAAACACATAATATTAAATATCATATCCTTAAAAGATATGCACCCTCTATGAAAATTTAGCAAAAATAGCATAAAGACATCGTATTTTCTTTAATAAATGCCATCAAATGAGGTTGATATACAGGGTATCTATAAATGATTCGTGCAACGCGGGCGACGTTGATTTCTGAATATTTGTGCCGCCTTTTTGTAACTGCTGCCAAGCTAAAATATGAACAGCGATAGTACTGAAGGTTGCAGATCAGTGTCACACCACAGCTCCGAAATGTGAGCCTCCTGCCACCTGTAACCTTAAAGTACAGATTATACTATAAAGCACTACAGAATTGGTTGAAAATACACAATCCCAGGCGTTTTCTCATATTACAATGGCAAGTATACGTCACGTTCCTGAGAGTTGGCAAATTAATTTAATCGATAAAATCCCTAAGCGTTTCTACTACGGCAATGTATGACTTCTTTATTATGGCAAGATGAAGTAAAAATTGTGCAAAACCCATATAAATGGCACCACAACACGTTCGTCACAAACCAGTATTTTTAAAAATCAGCTTTTAGATGTAACACGGCGCATGCCACGTCACGTCACGTCATTTATAACAGATCACTTTTGTGTTTTCTTTATTTTGATATGGTTAGATACAGAATGATAAAACAAGGCTGTCACCGTGCCCTAATTACGATTTTGGAAAATTTGCGAAAAACTACAACTCCTGTTTTATCGGCAATCGATAGCATTTGACAGTTGGTGATTGTTTGCCATTATTGTTGATATATTAATATGTCTTTTATATAAGACGAACTGATTGACATTCTTGGTGAATGTAACAAAATTTTCTGTTAACTGTCAGAATCTACCTAGCCTGTACGTGCCTCTAGAAGAAAACCGCTCCCAGCGTCTTTACAAAAATTGCTGGCTAAGTTTAAAAACTGTGGAACAATGCATTGTAATAAAAAAAATCGTGTAAGAAGAGCATTACCGAAAATGGACAAATTTTTGGTGCTAGTCCAAGAAAATAAGCGTTCAAGCGTTTTACATGACACTGGAATATCCAGTGTGCACCAGAACACTCTGTGTGGCTGGAAATTAAGAAAATAGGTGCATATTTTGTCAATGGATACATAATTTGCTTCAAGATCCAAGTTTCTTTAATGGGATGTAATATAATTACTGTTACAAAACAGGCATAATTTGCACTACTACGAAACCTAAAATTTTAATTGAAAAATCAAAGGTTAAAGGGCTGAGGGGTTAGCGACCGTAGAATGCTAATTAATAGAGTACTCCTTTAAGGTGCCAAGCATTTGAAATATATTTATTTCTCCTTCAGGGCCTATAAAATTAACAAGTTGCTCTAGAGCCAGATACATACATAGTAAAGATATAATTACGACTAGTTGAGATTTACAATGTATAAGTTTTATAAAGACTACAGCTATACTAAACAAAACATTAATAAATCTAACGGTTGTGTCAAAATTTGTCAAACTGCTAAAAGCAATGGTATGTCCAAAATATCTCTTAATCTCCCCCGATTTTCTCCAATTCGATCAAGAAACGGTATGTGGAGCTCACCTTTTAAACAATAATAGTAAAACACTTGTTTTTGATCCTATATTTCTTATTTTTGGCAAAGCCAATAAATAGTGTTAAATGCATGACTGTGTCTATGCTATCTGCATCGCAACGAACTACAGGGATCTGTCTCGCTGTTGTTACAGCTCGTCATGTAGTTTAGATCTAGTCCAGACAGCATGGTATAGAACTGGTTTTGCCTATACAGTGTGCGCTACCTAAAACTCCCCAGGCTCGTATTTTCTTTATTTTTTTACGTACAACCTTAAGTTATATAACAAATTGTAGGTCTTTTTTGCAGATTATCATGTTTTGTGTTTAAAGCTATTTTTTGTACATATTTTTTAACCTTACCTCGTATAATAAATATTGCTTCACAGTTGAATGCCGTCTTTTGTCTTCTTCAATTTGTGTCATTACCATGTATGCGTAATTTTTACTCCTTCTTAGTGAAAAACAAGAAAAACTAGTCGCCGCCATGTTCTTTAAATAGGGTTGTTCAGAATTTTTTAATAGTTAGTTTAGTAGCTTATTACGGTACAAATCGCTGCACACAAAACCTAAAAATTTTAAATAACTTTTAAATAAATCAAGTACAAAGTTCGTTCTACAGAGAGAGGCTAGGAAATGAAACCCTGTGACGAGGCTAGTAGGCGATGTAGAAAACCAAACTAGCCTCATCGCAGGGTTTCGCTATTTAGCCTCTCTCTCTTTAGAACGAACTTTGTACTTGATTTATTTAAAAGTTACTCAAAATTWTGGGGTTTTGTGCGTAGCGATGGGTATGTAGGCATAATTTGTACCATAATAAGCTACTAAACTAACACTTAAAAAATTGTGAACGGCCCTATAAAAGAACATGGCGGCGACTAGTTCTTCTTGTTTTTCACTAAGAAGGAGTAAAAATTACGCATACATGGTAATGACACAAATTGAAGAAGACAAAAATCGGCATCCAACTATGAAGCAATATTTATTATACGGGGTAAGGTTAGAAAATATTTACAAAAATTAGGTAATCTTATTTGCAAAATATCACAATGTGCAAAAAAAATTTGGACCCTTACTATGCTATTTTTAAAGAGTTCAAAAAGACCTACAATTTGACATATAACTTAAGGTTGTACCTAAAAAACAAAGAAAATACGAGCCTGAGGAGTTTTAGATGGCGGACCCTGGTCTTGGTACTTGGTACTTGGTACTTGGAAGTAGTGCCCATTGAGGTAGCTAGGTGGTTTTGTCATCATTTTAGTGTAATGCTCACAGATGCCATTGCCATCAGAACTTTTCATGAGGGGATCTTTCATTAACTAGCTAGATCACCAGATTTAATAAACCTGTTTTGTTGGGGTACATGAAATAAAAAGTTAACGTCAATCCTCCATCTACTCTTTATAATATGAGAAATATAATTCTCGTAGCGTTTGTTAGAATTTTGCCAGATATGTTGGCTAAACTTTAAGGAGCAGACACGATTGTGTTTACAAAAACGTGAAAATCATTTTTAACATTTATAATAATCACACGTCTTGTTTCAGTATGTTATGTTTAACGCTCTTATTAGGCAGATTTCATTTTCATGTTTTTTTTTCAGTTCAGTTTTAGTCAAAATAACACCTTCAAATAACAAGGAACTCAGTTTGACATTTTTCAAAAAATATATTATACATACTAATTAATTTTTTTCATTAGCTCATCTCATTCTACACTCTCCTTCATCATCAAAGCAAACTGAACAACAGGAAACATTGGAAACAAATACGGTTGGAAACAAGAAAAACCTATTTAACCTTTCTCTTATTCTTAATACCACTACGCTCATGGCGGAATAAAACATTGAAATACTCAAGTCTCCATATGGGTCATTACCATATTGGGAAATAACAAATATCAAATTTAACGAACTGACAAATAGTTTTATCAAGTATTCATAAATGAAGTGCCTTTATGAAGCTACGACACTGACATTGTTTGATTACCTGTTTACTGATTTACACGTGTTGCACTTTCGTTACAATTATCCAATTAGCCTGTTGCAATTTTACAACACTAACCCAATGAAACAAAGACCTTTGTCTACAATGTGTTTATTTCCTTACAACCCACTACACATGTAATCTCGAATTTTCCTATCGATGTCTTATCTTGGAACTATAACGTTTCACAAAAGTATTTATCCACTTCGTGTGAGGTAGCTAAATGATAATATATATACCCCGCCACTACATCTCGCGATGCAGTTTTGCGGATATTGCAGCTGGTAAAAAAAGAAATCACAGCTTGTAATTTGGTTTAATTGCTCGTTTGAGCTCGGTGAGTGAACTTGGACTGTGTTAGTGTGTTCTCTTTTCCAATGTGCAATACTATGGAGGCCAGCAAAAACGACAAGATTATCCCGCTTGAGAGTGACAATAACGATGGTTCCATATTGACCAAAGGATTGGAAATTTTGGCAGTAAGCACCAATATTATACAGACTTCGTGCTTATTTCCCTTGTATACAAGGTCTTATCGCAACAACTAAGTAGGGATTAACACAGTTAGATATGATGTAATTAATAGTGAGATGGAAAGCGAAATTGATATTCGATTATTGCTAGACTTTTCTTTCCCTTTAAACTTTTAGGATTAGGAACCAGCGATGTTAAAATTACTTCATAATGTTTAATTAATTACAATTAAACTCTTCGATTCAATTTCAAATAATCAATTACATTCTTATATTATTTATTAATTTTATTGATGTAAAAGAAACACCGTTATGTCTTCAGAGCAACAGTTTTTCAAATTGTTCATCTGACCAATTGTTTCATTTAGGTTTCAAAATTAGACCTCAATAGCTCAACGGAAGAGGATGAAGGTAATATGACATTAAATATTTTTTAAATCTTAAGTATTGCAGGATAGCATTTTACAGATAATAATCTCTACTTTCCCATAAGCTCAAATTTCTATATAATCAAGAATTTGACAAGATATATTCTAAAGGTGAATCGCAAGGACTTTAGTTATTATCACTTGAAGGCAAAAAGTGTTCTTGTACTTCACTCATGACAAGTTCTCTAACTGCGACATATAGAATTTCTCCAGTTCAAATTGTGGTAAGGAACAAGTTGCCTAAATATATGGTCTTCTGAATAACTGACTGAAATCTAAAATATGTTAAAAGCATTTTTAATATTTGTTATAAGGGAATCCCAGAGCTCAACACATAATTTCACTTTTTCAATTTCTTTGTTTACTACCTTTGGATTAATGAAAAAGAGTTGACAAAGCGTATCCCAGATATAACTGGCTTTTTCCTGAAGAGTATCGATAGCAGTAGCCTATGGTTTCATAAATATTCTTGCAGAAAATTTAATTTAGCCGATATAAGTTTAGTTGCTTTGATTACACCGCAAATCGAGCCCGGGTGTTTTTTTTTTTAAGCGAGGATAGTAGAAACAGTCGAAATGTGAATGTTATCTTGTAGGGTATTATTTATTAAAAATACTCCAGTTCAATAATTACAACAAAAGTAATTCAAGTACTTCTTGAAGTAATATTAATTATTTATTTAACAACACAGTTAGCAACGATCCTAATATACTGATTGACATGTACATAAGAACACCCAGTGGTAATAATTCTATTTGGGCGAACATGTTTATTTGTTTATTGGGGTGATATATGCAAGTCATTAAAAATGGGTCAAAGAAGACTATAAAAAATAATAACTGATGGTGTTGTAAGCACTCATTAACAATATATTCTACGCATTCTCTCCATAATTTTCCATGTGTGTTCAAAGTGTAAAAGATCGGGAGATCTTTGCAAAAAAAAACGCGTTAGCATTCCTGGTTCTACTGCGCTCGTTCTCTACATTTATTTAGCCTTGTTGCCGTTTAGAGGTTTTGTTCTTGTAAGAATAGCTTTAAAGGGTTCCCTATGCACAATACACATGGTGATATCTCAACAAAGACCTTTAATGCAGCACTTACCAAAAATTTCTTCGAAGTATAACTGGTGGGTATATACTAATTTTAATTTTTTAATTTTTATTTTGAAAAGGAATTTATGATTAAAAAAAAACCTTCTTAACAAATCTACTCGTAACTTTCTTAGTTAGGCCATAAATTAATCATACATATAGGCCAAATAGTACTCTCCTGTACTGGCCACACAATGAGTATAAACATAGAAGAAAACGTTATGGATACATCCAATGTGTGTCTAACGGAAAGTAACACTAATTAAAAGTCAAGTAGGAAAAGTGAAATTGCAATAATTTGTTTCTCTATAGCATTTGTTAAACAAAATTAATGCTGAAAATAACCGGCTTTGCAAATTCAATGTCGCAACGAACTGTTTCACCGGGTAAAGCATTATATGCTGCAATGAGGCAGCGTAGTGTGGTTCCTGTTTCTGTAAACTGTGCATTTTAGATGTGTTAATGAATCACTTTAATTCACGGGTACTGTTTCTACTAGATTGTAAATTAAATATAAGCCTTGTAGTTGGGGTATATACAGGGTCCGCCACTTAAAACTCCCCAGGCTCGTATTTTCGCTATCTTTTTAGGTACAACCTTAAGTTATATATGAAATTGTAGGTCTTTTTAAACTCTTTAAAAATAGAATATTGGGTGTCCAATAATAATAAGCTACTAAAGTAGCACTTAAAAAATTCTGAACAACCTTATTAACAAAAATGCGGCGACTAGTTTTTCTTGTTTTTCACTAAGAAGGAGTAAAAATTACGCATACATGGTAAAGACACAAAATGAAGAAAATAAAAGCCGGCATCCAACTATAAAGCAATATTTATTATACGGTGTAAGGTTCAAAAATATTTACAAAAATTAACTTTATTTGCAAAATATGATAACCTGCAAAACAAAATTTTGAACACCCAATATTCTATTTTTAAAAAGTTTAAAAAGACCTACAATTTAACATATAACTTAAAATTGTATCTAAAAAAATAAAGAAAATACGAGCCTGGGGAGTTTTAGCTGGCGGACCCTGTATATGAATAATGTTGATGTCGAATTTAAAACTTTTTTAGATTAGTTTTTTCACTGAAGAATAATGCCTAGTCTTAAATATCAAAAATTAGTTGCAAACTGGCAAGCATCAATTACTCATGCAATATACAAGAGAAAAATTTCCTGAATTTTTGCAACTCTCTACAATCATAAACATACTCATGTTCATAAAAATACTCGTTGGAATTCCAAGTTCCATAAATTAGCAAGATGCCACTATAAGAACTCACGTTTCAAGTGGAAGGTCTATATTGATCATTAGATACTAATAAAATGCCGATCCAGTCAAATTCTGTGCTATGCAACGAAGTACAGTTTCAGAAAAAAAACTAGATTTATTTTCTGACCAGGCTTTGGTTATGGTGACTGACTCTAACATCTAAAGGCTGCATAAATCCAAATTAGCATCAATCACCGATAGGACAACCAAGTAGTTAACGTTCAAAAGCATAGTAGCAGAAAAACGTGTAATGGTTCCTCAGAAGACAGCAAAAGACATTAATCGAAAAATTAACAAGTATAAACCAAACTACTGCGTGGGAATCGACAAGTGAAACTCTTCCAAATTTTTTAACCACCGAAATTGTTCTAATATAAGGAAGCTGTACTTAAAAAATGGCCTTTAGAAGAACCTGGATGAACAGTTGATCGTTCGAAAATAAATTCGGACTCAACGATCTAACAAAAAACCTTAAATATTTACTTGAAGAATGCAGTATGCAGAATAATATTTAGAAAATTTAACACCAGCTGAAGTATTCTTCATTGGAAACAACAAGAAAACTGAAAAACTACCTTGTAGTAGCTTTTTTTCTGAGGTTAAAGATTACAGGGAAAGGGACAAACATTTGCTCAACATTTGACAAGTGTGTTCTAACCAAATTTGTAAAGAAATGACAGATAAAAAAAAGAAGAAGTCGAAGCCTATTTGCAAATACCCTACTAGACGGTGCTTCCTGTAAAATCTAAAGTCTTAGCAATTGTTTAGATCGTTAGTCTGGATTTTGAGGAACTACTAAGCACAAACCGCCTAATAAWATRCACAAGCAAAACTTTTTAGGACCAGGAGTATTATTCAACAGCTTTCCTAAACATCTCACAAGCCTCTATGATGGGTTATTAACACTGTGTAATATTCAAGATAAAAAATGTACACCGCAGAGTGAAGTGAAAACTTAAAAAAGAATCGTTTGTTACTCCAGCGAGTGTAGGAATAGAGCAACAAAATTAGAAATGTGCTCAATTCCGTAACTGATTCTCACCGACTTTGTTAAGCAAATATTGTGACGACCGAGTCCATTTCGGCAGTTGAAGCCTCATTGAAAGATGTGCATCGTATTATCCTGGATGAAATCGCTTCAATCGCTGATTCTGTGCACCACATTATACACGATTTTTCTACAAAATGTTAGCAACATGGATGCCAAAGCAATTGACCCCAGAAATAAAACAAGGACGCATTTATGCAAGTAAAGAAGTTTGGCGTCGATATAAGGCAGAAAGAGGAGCTTTTCTAACAAGGATGGTGACTAAAAATTAGGCGCGGAAGCACTATTATCAACCTTTTTTTGTAACAGCCCTCACCAGAAAAGTTTCTATCTTTTTGGGCGCACATGGGGTAATTTGTAGAACTACATGCCTACAGAGTCACATCAGAACCAAAAGGCGAGGATCTCTAAGACTAAGTAAGAGTGTTCTTTTATAACACAAGATCCGTCCACACTGCCCTTTGCTACCGCTGCGACCATCCAATAAGTTTTGAAATTTGAGGGTCTACCACATTCTCCTGACTCCCTTGACCTCGCTCCAAGCGATTATCATATCTTTGTTCAGCTTAGAGAGACATGAGGTGGGAAAAATTGTAAAGTAATGAAGTAACCCAGGCAATATATAAGTAGCTCTGGAACTATGGATCTTCTCACAACTAATTGTGTGGWTTAAACTCTAGAATAACCATCAAATCTACTCTACTTGACAGGCGATGATGTACTCAACGACAGAAACCAAATGTCAAACCGCTGCTGCGCAGGTTGAACCACAAAGTAATTCAAAAGGGTAGTCAAATCGCACCAAGCATTTCCATTACTGTTAATATTGCTTTAATTAATAATTTTTGCCTAACACTAACCACGTTTCTAAAATTTTCATTTGATTTTGCCTCGTATTACCTAATAATGTTCTTTTTACTTGGTACTACAAAGCTGTCTTGCAAACAAACACTTTTGGTAAGGTACCCGCATGAGAATACAAAAAAACACCCAACAAAAGGCGATGTATTGCAAGAAAGTGTAGTTGAACCAATATTATTTCAAATTTGTACTACAGATGCAGAGATACTACCACGCCGCACTTTCTAATCACAGCATCGCAAGCTGCATCAATTCAATTAAAAGTTTATCAACCGGGTCTGATGGGATTTCAATTAACATGATAAAATTAGTAAGTGGACCGTTACTGAATCACATAACGTATATAGTCAATTCTTGTATTTTGTATTCACAATTTCCAACCTGCTGGAAACACGCCAAGGTTATTCCTCTGCCCAAAGCAGCGAATCCCATCCAGCTCTCCCAGCTTAGGCCAATAAGCATCTTACCGACGCTTTCAAAAGTTTTAGAACGTGTTCTTAAGGAACAGTTAGCCGACCATGTTTTTAGTAACAATATTGTCCCTGCCTGCCAATCATTTTAGACCCAATCATAGTTCATCTACCGCTCTGATCCACATTACAAATGAACTTTTCAAGTCACTAGAAGATGGTGATTGCACCTGTTTGATCTTGTTGGATTACAGTAAAGCGTTTGACACGTTGAGGCATGATATTCTGTGTAGCAAACTAAAATACTTTGGCTTAAGCCTGGATTCCGTCGAGACGATTCGCAGTTTTTTGAGTAACCGCACCCAGAATGTGTTTCTTGGCGACTCAGCATCGCAATCGATTAGGGTGGATCAGGGTGTTCTTCAGGGTTCGCAGCTTGGACCTCTTCTGTTTTCCATTTACATAGCAGATTTTCACTTATACCTCTCTAACTGAAAAGTACACCATTATGCAGATGACACACAGATGTGGTATAGTTTTAAAGAACAAAATGTTGGCGCGGCGGATAAATTAATTAATGCAGACTTACGTCGTTTGTATGATGTCTCTGTGGCGCATGGGCTGCAGCTGCATGCAACTAAATCGTCTGCTATTATTTTTGGTCGTAAGATAGCTCGTGTAGCAGTCAAGCGCATAATGGACGTTAATATAAACGGTGAAACGATTAAGTTTAGCGAGGTTTGCAAGAATCTGGGATTGTACATAGACGAGGACTTGAGATTTGTTCCTCATGTGAATAATTTGTGTAAATCGTCTTACTTGATTTTAAAGCAGCTATCCTAATCGCCACATCATGAGTGCTGAACTTAAGCTCATGTTGTGTAATTCATTGATCTTGTCCAGATTGTCATACGCTGATGTGATTTATGGTTCGGCGCTTTTGGCTAGTGATGCTTCAGAGTACAAAGAATACAGAATTCGTGCATAAGATTTGCATACGGTATTCCTAAGCGTGATCGCGGTATCACGGCGGCATTAAGACATTCTAAAATGTTGAATACCAAATGTTTACACCGATACCATTTATTGTATTTGACACATAAGCTCCTAGTAGAGAAGCAACCTAAATACATTTTCTGTAATTTTCGCTCCTTGCATCGCTCCAGTTTACGTCGTTCAACTAGACATGAGCATGTTTTGTGTGTGCCCCGCCACTCCACTTCCCTGTTTCAATGTAGTTTTATATACAATTCGTGCACTCAGTATAATGCCCTTCCCATTTACTTCAAAGACTTAACTCTAATTAACTTCAAGAAAAGACTGAAGGAATATCTGCTGTCCTGACCTTTGTATTTGGAATGTTATTCTTGTCTCTTTTTGTTACTATATATCAGACTGCCTTGGACTAAGTTGATCTTAATGAATTTATGGTTTCTTTTAATTAGTTGTATTTGCAGAATGTATGGGTTTATAAAAATTATTTCCTTTTTTGTAATTTGGATCTTGAGTAACGAAATTTATTTTGTGAGCGTAGTCATGCTGCGTCAAGTAAATATGTGCTTGAAAACTGCAGGTTAGGTTGAAAAGCAGCTTATAGCTGAACCTCGCCTGTACAAAAGCGTGTAATTGTAATTTATTTCTAAATTAAATAAAAGACATTTATTGTTATTATTATTTTTATTATTATTATTAATCTCTATCTACTATACACCTTGTAGATGCAGAGAGAAGAAAGGTCAATGAAAGTAAAAAATACTCATGTACAATACAGCTTGTCCCGAGACACCTTAACAATCAAATATGTTTTTTTAAGAAAACAATTCAGCTTCAGCAGTCTAAAGTTCGGTAGCTTTTGGTGCGAGGATCTCGGTTATGCATGAAGAGCAAACTGTAACTTTGGAAAATGATCTTGAAACCAGTTGGTTTATGAAACTCAAATCAGAGAATCAGCACGTATGTACGTATTTCGAATATGGAATACCCGACCACTTGAACTGGCGTACGCTTCACAGAGTTACAGAGTGCTGTAATAATAACCGCTTCTGAGTAGCATATTACTGAACATTTGTTCCTTCTTTTTGTTCAAATTAAATTAATGTTAATTGCTTTTAACAGCAAGGGCAGGTTGCCTGAGTAAGATGACCGAATAGTTTCTAAACCCTCTGTCATAAGGTAAATTTACAAATTCTTTCTCTCTTTTTTCCAGAAATCCTTGGACGCAAATAAATATGCTACAAAGAAAACTATCGCCCAAGGCTTACTAGATGTTGCTCTACTAACTGCTAATGCTTCTCAGCTGAAATATGTGCTGCAGGTTGGCGAAAAGCATGAATTTTACACATTGATGCTAACTCTCATCATCATCTCCATGGTACTACAGGTAATTAACAAACAATTTCTTCTCTTCCTCCTACAGATAAGTATAGAATTCTACATATTCGACCAAAATTTTTAAAAATAAACCAAGAAAACTGTGGTAATTAGTAATATTCTGCTCTGTTAATTATTTATACAGGTAACCGTCGGCTTGCTATGCCTCTCTTTACATTTATGGAGGGATTGTCGCCTGCATATGAGAGAATACCACTATTCAGCAAACATTTTGAATTACATAACCACCGCTTGCGCGTTTCTCATCACAGTTTTAAACCTTATAATTTCTTGTTTCGATCCTTCCATAGCTCGATATGCTGTGTTTGAAGCTCCAGATCCTTCTGTTTTAAGCAATGCAGTCACATAGATACAGTGTGTGGTTTACTTCTTTAAATTAAACTTACAGTGCGCACCTTAATTTTTACTCATTACATCCTTTTATTTTCAGCTTATTGTGGCGATTCTTTTCGTGATAATAGGTGGACTTAATATCAATAAGCAAAGAGATCACACTGCCGCTATTATTTTAAACGACGTTATTTTGATTTTAATTTTTTTAATTTCTTTACTTAATATTATTATTTCTGGATTTGGCATTGAATATTCGAATCAGCCGCTCAGGTTACTTAATCAGGATAAACCTACATCTCTAATGGCAAGGAACGAAATTTAGCATAATATCACTATAATAGCTCAACTTATTATCTATAAAGAAAGCTAGTTAGTCAAATTTAGATTGTGACAAATGTTACCCACGTTTTTCAAAATCAAATCTTGATGAACAAAAAATACCAAAAATTGACGTTCAATTAATGTCTTGACATTATTAATCTAAAGAAAATTAATCGAATAGGTATGCAATACATCTATTACTTAAAGAAAATGTTATAAAACTTTCTGCATGTTCTCGAATATGAAAAACTATATGAATAAATGATATAAAAAAGATCCAGGGAAACAATAAAGGCATTTATCAATTTTTTGATTAACCACAAGGAAATATTCTACTTTAGATTAAAATTGACAGTAGGAAGTCAAAATTCAAGATCTAAACTTATGTGGTTTCAACCAATAACAATTGAGTAGTTTTTCTGATTAAGTACCTAACTTGTAATCCAAATTAGTTGTTTGGACTGTACATCTTCAATATTAGTGCTAGAAAAAAGCAATTTCGTCGTACTTTTTCGCCATTTTATTTAGCATGACATTTTATAAACACTTCTAAAGTAGACATCACTAGGATAGCAAGCTTTAGGATTTTAAATATTTTAATTATGACAACCTTCAATTAATTTTTTTACTAAAACAAAAAAGAATAAAAGTTAATCTTCAGTATTAACATGGAAAAATGTTTCCAGGGTTATTTGGAAAAATTGTTTTATTTTGGTTAACAACAGATGTTATACAACAAAACTGTTAATCGGTAATGTATAAAATCAATCTAGCACATCAGAATTTGAGGAAATAATATAAAATATTAAAATCACTTAAACTTGTTTTTACGGGTGGTAACTAGCCAATTTAGATCTTGATTCAAAAAATTGAGTTTATTATCATATCTAACAAAAAATACGTTTTTCAATGCACTCTACGTTATTTACGTAACCTGATGTGAAGAGACTAGTTTTATTTGACAAATGCCGCATTTTCTAGAGCTAAAGGAATCTACTATATGAACTATACATATTCAATGAGAGCTGAAGTCACTTTTTGCAAAAAATATTGATTTTGAATGATTATCTATACTACACTAAGCTTGGTCAAAGAAACATCCCACGAAATATTAGGAGAAGAAAACAGAGATATTGACCGAAAATATAAAAAAAAATGAAGACAAAGACCATCTATTTAGAAAGGTATGAATTAATTAATTCATGTTGCAATATATTAAATAAACCTGCTGCATTTGGGAGCAAACACTGACGGTCATTTTGACCTAACGGTCATTCTCAAAGAACATCAGTTATATTAAGCTCAGAAGCTAAGGAACGTACACAAAATTCTCTACATCTTAGTCTAGCTTTGATGCTCATTTTCGCATCTATTCATGGAAAGAAGAGAAGTGTGATACATCGTTTTGCTCGAAAAAGAATGTATGCGTATATCATCGAACAGCGCTATTTCAAATGTTTAAAAAGCTATAAAAGAACGGACGGAGTTTTCAGATTATTATAGATGACAAAAATGCTCAACTTAACCATTATCTAAACTATTCTCTATCTCTAACCATATGTAAAATCTCCTAGTAGAAAACTGAAACTGAAGCATCGTGTACAAAAAACGGTAGTAGTTTATTAATATCAGGAAATTCAGAAACTCAGAACTGTTTTTTTTCTAAAACAAATTAATGGCTAATTCGTCTCACTTGTTGTCTACTTTGATTTTACCGGATGAAAAAGAATTAAATATCTCATCCTCTATTGATACAAATTAAATGATTTTTATTTATTATTGCAACGATCGTAAGATTTCCTTCTGACTTTTCCGTCTTTTCTCAGGTAAGTGCAGCCCTAATGGGTATAACCATGGCTGTATTGAGAATTCAAGAAGACCAAAAGCAGAATATGATAGCTGTCATCATGAATCACGTGGCACTTGGTTTCGTAACAGGTGCATTGTTTTGCGACGTAATTAAAATGAACTTCGGCTTGGATCCTGCAGTAGCTGTCAACATTACAGATTTATTTGTTTCCAAACCATTATATTAAACAACGTGATCTTCAAACACAGCATTCCTTAAAATTTTATTTATGTTTTTGTTTTATTATTTCCGTTTCTTTTTTATTTTATTATTTTTTTTTCGTTTTGGTTAAGGTGGTGCAAGCATCTCTTTGCATTCTTCTGGGAGCTGTACTCAATATCAATAAGGAATCTGATCAAACCAACGCGGACAAGGCCAACAATATTACTCTAGTTCTTAATGTTGTGATTGTAGCTGTCAATATTATTATTAATGTGTTTGAAATGAAGGATACTCAAGACACTATAGGTTAACGGAGATCAGGTCTTTATGTTAATTGTTTATGTTTTATAATAGATGATAAATTATTTTTGTATTTAAATAAAATACCATTATGTATTCAGTTAGTTCATAATGAAGTTTTGTATACTGTACCTACTTAGATAAAGTTTACAAGGTAATATAATTATTACGAATGTAGGCAATAAGATCAATAAAAATTTAAGTTTTCGTTCTATTATTTATAATATCCACCCTCTTCAAATAGTAATAATAATAATAATATTTTAGTTTGCACATTATAAATTGTTTAACATATAAATAAATCTGTTTTAGGGATTACAACAGTTAATGTACAGCCAAATACCATCGCAAGAATTTAGTCAAAAAGCTTCAAAACTGTTTATGCTAGCTTTAACGGGATTCATATTTATTACTACGGGAAAGGTCGAGTAAATTGGACAGAGTTATACAGATCGCATCATATCAAAAATTTACCAGTACATAAAGTACCCGAATATTCACCTACAAATTGTAACTTTTGCTACTGTTTGGTGAACCCAAACACATTTGTTCGGGTAAAAAATAAAACCTCCAACTTTGCAGATGGCCCACCTTACGTAATACATACAAACAATAATAAATATGTATAATTAATGAAGCACGAGCTGTTGCTATTTCGTTGGCTTTCTCATCATGTCAGTTTGTTGCGTGTAGGTGACAATACCCACTTTTTCTCCAATTTTCTTAAAATATAATTTTTCTCGTAATTATATTAAGTATGATGCAAGATAACAACTTTAGATGCACTCACTGAGCACTAAAACCAAGTCGACATAGCCTATAAAAATTAAACGTTAAAGCTATATCTCGTTCCATTCTGATATATTAGCAGAACTCAACTTATAACTGATGTTCAAGAGAACTAATATGCTCTAAGCGACACCTAACTGTTTTGAATCCATCTGACTTKCTTTTAACTGAKAGGATAAAAGGTAGGTATGAAGATTTCTGGTGAAAGATTTAGGTATAMAACTAATACTTTTCATAAAAAATTCAATCTCTGTCAGGACAGATGATTATGTATCATGATCCATAGCCATCTGTTGTACAGATCATCCCAGATATCACCATTAAAGGGACATCCACAGATAGCGTCTCTAACACTTGTTAAATTGAATAATTCAACTCTGGCCAATGTGAGTCCATAATCTATCGGTTAGATACCTTTAGGGTATTTAATCCTCCCGGATCGTACTTTACAAAAAAATATACCGCACCCAAGGTCCTACGATGTCGGAAAAAAGACTTTTGACGTGGGCAGGTTTATCTTAAATACGTAGTAGTGGAGGTAGCTAACTGTGAACTAAAATGAATATGGCAAAGATTAATAATTCAAAATAATTTTTGGCATTCAGTTACTAAACGTCACTTTTTTGACACTGACGCTGATTATCACGTTCAAATCCATTGTTATGCTTACCGATGTACTTTGTTTGAGAACCACAATATTTGTCGATGTATTATATTTTGCACAAGAATATTCATAGCTATTTTGTTATATTTTCGATGAATTCAGCAACAACGTTAGTTTTCCATCCGCAATGTATATTCAACCTTTTCTAATTTTGAGAACGCACGGCTAGTACTTTATAATTTAAGATTTGGCTACCAAGATATGTTGCAGTTGCAAAAGTATTATAACTAATATTATAAGCATTTTGTGTTGATGAGTATAAAGTAAACATTGATATATAAAAATGCAAGGAACCGTCAGTATTTTGAGTGCTCAGAAATCATTACGATAACCACAACCCGAAAATATTCGAGCACATTTTCTCTGTATTTTAAATATTTTAACTGCTTGGGGTGAATGTCTCCATGCAAGGATAGCATATAACATTCTAAAAAATAGCATGAAAGGCTATCAGTAGCGCTTTATTATGTTGTTTCCCAAGTCAGAACAGGATCAAGCATGACGCCAATTTTTACTATTTAGTATAAGATACAGGTTTAATCAGGAAAGACACAGTTTCTTGCGTTTAAGTTTGTTGGCTATAAACCAATCAATTAATTGAGATTGCACCTTGTAACCTAAATAGCTGATGATTTGTACAGCTTTTTGCACKCTATGCACTGTTGTATCATCAGCAAATAAAACAAAACGTACATCAGAAGAACAAAGAGGTAAATCATCTATAAATAAATAAAATAGGCTTACAGACTAATCCTTTGGGTACACCAAAAAGTAGTTCCTGAGTGGAAGACACCTCCTGATTTAGAACAACAAACTGTTCAAGTTACGCTTGAGTTTCTGCATCCGTACTAAGAGATGGTCACTTCGAAAACGCTTCAATATGTTAATGCTAAAGGTGTTATCGTTGTTGTTCTTGATTGTCAGTTTTATTTAAATTAAAGTTGTAGTAAACATAACGTTGAAAACGCCTGTACCAGTTATTTTTGTACCCTCTGTACTTGTTACTTGTTAACTGAATACTTGGTGTGATAGATTATACATGTTATATATTTTTATACCTATGTTTCTTGCATGAGGGGAAAAGACCTTAGCGTTCTTGTAGGAAGAACAAAGCTGCGAATTCTTTCAGTATTGAGAAATAATTAATCTCTTTATAGATACATGCCTAAATACTGCGTAGCTTGAGAAAGCTAAGATTTAATTAACGAAACGCCAAGCAATCTTATACTCTCTATGATTTTTCTTTGGATTCTTTCTAGTCAATCGACAGGTATTTCAAATCTTTGTATATATAAATTTCATTTTCTACCCAGAAGTATTCTTAATAAAATTTTGATTGAAGGTGTCAAATTTTTCAAACTTCTGGCTAGCAACAGTGTATAATCTACTGCATGAGTTACCTTCTTAAGGAAGAAAGAAATAGCAAAGCATTTACACCATTCACACATTCAAATCATAAACACTTCTTAGTTTTAATAATGTATTATAAATTGCCCGTCAGTTTAGCGTAAATCGCGAAAACGCATGGTGACATCACTAGTAAGGATACTTTTTCAGGAAAGACTGTTGGAACTGGAGTTGGCGAAGAAAATTACTATTTTCCTCATTATGGCGACGACCAAAGTTATACCTATCGTTAATTTGAAAATGTTTCTGTGGAAGCCAAGTACAAGCTTTTTCGCATATTAATATATAATAACAATTGCAAGTTGTTCCAAAATACATCAAATTATGCAATCGATTTTGATAAAGTTGTTATGATTCCATTTCAAATCGTCGTATCCAAGGCAACGCGCGCCCAAACAGCTGTTGGTGTGGAGGGGAATAACAACAGCCAATTAGCGTGTCCCGTCAAACCCCCATTTGAGATTGACACTGACAGTAGGCCAAATAACCCACTGCGGAGTGCGGAGTGTTTGACTTCTCTCAGCTGTGCACTTATCGAACAGTGCTTATCGACTGATAGATAACAATGGACATTTTAACGGCACTCAACGTCTAAAACCTCACCTCCAGTGCTAGATATCCACCGAGATAGCAAACAGCTAAATCGACATGTCCAAGGTACCGGTATTCATTCATTATCGGATCGATTTTTTCATCTTTCTGAATTTCAGAGTGCCCCACTGCTACGAAAACGCCTGAAGGAAGCCAGGGTGCTGTCGAATTCCACAGAAAACAAGTATGACAGGTCCAAACACCTCTTGCCGATGCGCACCTCACATTTCACCCTGCTCCTTGGTTTGATTCTGCTTGTTTTCATCGGTGTGATAGTGGTGGAAAAGAACTTGCCACAGGGCCTCAAAATATCTGAGGAGCACAAGTACCCTGGGAAATTCATTGCCGAGAGGGCACAGAAGTTTCTCCGAAATTTGACGAGCTTGGGACCTCGGATCGCAGGTAGTTACGAAAACGACGTTCTGGCTGTCAACCTGCTCAAGGGGATAGTGCAGGAGATAATCGATAACGCAAAGGAACACCATGTCATAGAGGTGGATGTGCAAAAGGTCAGTGGTGCATTCAATTTGGAATTTCTGGATGGCATGACTAACGTTTATGAGGACGGAATTAACGTCGTCGTTAAAATCGGATCTAAGATCAAATCGCCTTACAGTTTGTTGATTAACTGTCATTTCGATACTGTGGCTGAAAGCCCAGGTAAGTCAGCAAACTTTTTTTAAAGAATAAGTAAAGTATTTAATAAGCAAAATATATTTCCGACTACTAATTGCTACTACAGGTATTATAAACCATCATGTTTGTTATAATTTGATAAACTTCACAGAAATATCTGCATAATTTTGGTTTTTGTTGAACTACCTTAATTCTCTTTAGTTATGATATTGTAAAATTTGTTTCTTGGTGAAGATATCATCATTCAGCATGAAATCGTATCTACTTTAAACAATTTAATATACTGCTTAATCTCAAGCATGTTTATGACTTTGAAATACTGATTTATATAGTACAAGTAGTTAAAGGTTAAGAGGCTTATTGAAAAGATAAGCATTAACAGCTACTTAAGTACAAAACACCTGAGATAATGCACAATTACGATAATGGTGTTTAGATGAAATTAGCTATACAGCTATGTTCCAAAATTTACATGTTTGAAGTGACTTTCGACATATGTTGTGTTCTATCTTCTAGAGTACCTTTAGGTCATTTTACAAATATTTTTTTTACTTAAGTTCTGTGTTAAATAAATGATCACCTCTGCATAGGTTGTCTTGTATTTTTGGATTACATTGTGTCTGACTCCAAGGTTTTTGACTTGTTTTGATTTATGTTAATTTTCTTGTTCTGCTATGAACTCGTCATCTTTTTCTTTCTTATTTATTATAATTTTCAACTGCTTTTTGCGACATTTCTGCCTTCTATTGTAGATTAATTCCACCTTCTCAACATATCACATTCTGTCAGTTTTAACATTTACAGAAAGAAAAAACTAAAATCTGCCCTGAAATGATTGTTGTAAAGTTCCCAAATATGCATGTTTAAAGAAGAAAATCAGGAAAGGGTTAATAAAAAAAGAGTAGGTAACAGATCCGTTTTTAATTGATCCATAGAAAAAATTCTTAAGTTAAAATTCATGTATGCATGGGATAAATTATCGAATTAATGAACAATAGTTTCCTTGAGTCAAAATAAGGTGAAATAAATCACTTTACCTTAGAGCAATTTTGTCTTGTTACCAAATTGTAGCCCTTTGAAGTTATTATTCTTTACTCCATTTCTTTCGACTGCACGCTGAACAAAATCTAATGATCATAAAATACTTCTAATCTAGTAAGTGTAAGTCATGAATTTGATTGTTTAATTCATGTTAATTAAATAAAACCTAACATACAAAACAGGACAAAATATAATATAAAGTGTATTAATACTAAAAAAAAAATATCAATATTAAGGTCAATATAAATAACTAACCACTTATTAACTGCAATTCGAAATGCCCTCCTTTGATTTCTATCCATTTTAGCACTTTTTAAATAAATAGGTAGATATTTATTTGTCTTAATATTGTTATAGTTTTTTTTATTATTAATACTGATCTTCATACTGTATTTTATGCTGTACTTAAAAGATTTTACTTTTTTATGCTGACTGTTAAATTAATGAAATACCTACTCTTACTAAGTCAGAAGTATTTTATGATCATGATTTTGTTCATCATGCAGCGATAAATTTAATTCAATTTTTCTCTGAAACTGCTCATTTTACGTCAAAATGTTTTATAATACTTTGTATATGAAAGAAATTGCTTTACATCATTTAAGTATTAACAAAAGCATTTGTCTAAACTATATTTCAACTGCTAATACTTTTATGGTTTTATATGAATATGAAGGTGTTTAATACAAAAGTTGATTAAAGTTTACACATCCTTTAAGTACTGTTTAATTGGCTGCCTCAAATTCAATAGTCTTTGCTTACTTTAGTTTAGTTCCCTCACTGACTCGAAGAATGAATAAATTTATAAGTGCCAATTGGAATTAAAAATTAAAATTCTGAGGTGAACAACCTGAAAACAAGTCATCAATGATTATCAGTCAGAGCTGTGAATCATCTAATTTTCTTGCAGAAGTGTGATATACTTAATCTTCAGGCAATGTAAATTCCTACTTGCTCCATATTCCGTTTTATATGCATACCAACCAATTTTTCCAATTATACCTTTTATGGCATAATCTTAAACTTTATTATGTATGCGGTGACTCAATGTTTTCTCTTTGAACTCTGAAGTGGTCTATTTTAAATATTATGTACATCGAATTACATGTGTGTTAAGGTTTATAATTCCCCTTGAAGTTTATCAAATAGCCAAAGCACAGTTATTTAATAACAAGCAATTGCTATTATGAGTCTATTTTTAAATGCCTTCCCTGATCAAGGTTGACACTTCAATCTAAAAATTTATGATGAATGTCTGCGTCACTTGTGTGTAACAAAGTTCTTATATAATTAATAACTTCACCTTCTAAAACAGGTGCCACTTATAATGCATTCTGAGCTAGCATATTTATCCACAGCTTAATGCAAAATACATATATATCTAAATAATTTTCACAATAAAAAAATTATTTGGATAAAGTAGTTTCCAATTTGCAAGGCTTTTAACCTTACCAAACAAAAGCTTTAGTACTTCATGGGGGGAAGGCATTATAACTAATTTTGAGAGGTAATATAAAATATAAGTGAAATAACAGCATGGTTGTAACTGTAACTAGTAAGTAGAATATATACAGGACACTTTCAGAACTTCTTTGTGCTCCTGAAATTCGTAATGTAGGATGGTATCAACCATAAATCCAAAATTCGCTGGTTTGCTTTCTTTAGCTCTGCAGCTGGCTTAAATGATGTCTGACAGGCTTCTATGGTTTTGACAGATCCAGTTTTCGCGATAATGCATTAGGTATTGGACACAGATTCTGTTGTATTCAAAATTTTTGTCTGTACAGTCCTTAACATGCAAAAAGAAGTCGAATCTCCTTGGGGGTTACACAAACACTTGTTCTAAAACTTCTATCTTCAGTTTATGTTTCTTAAAGGCTATCTGGTATGTTTTCAATTAGTTAAACATAATTTTTAGTGGTTCAAATGGCATGGTTCAAAGATGGTAAAATTGGAATAGATGATCAGAATGTGCTTTTTCTTGTAGGGCACAACATTTGTTCTGCTTATATCCAAATTTCTTGCTTTTGCTTGAAATGTGGGGTTTAAAGTGGATGGTTTAAGTTATTAAATTGTTTCTCAAGTTTGCATTCTTTATGAACCATTAAGAAACGTAATAGAGCCATTATGAAGCGGAATTTTTTATTTTCCATTGTTGGTATCACTAAAGACTCTAAGAATTGGCAGTTGGTAATCTGCTGCCCAACGCCAAAAAAAAAAACCACGACGAAGATGCATACCACCAATTTATGTCATGGAAGCAAAAAAACAAATGAGTTCTGAAGGCATTTACAAATTCATGCCAGCACCAGATGAAAAATACTTATTCACAAAATTAATTTTTTAATGCAAACTTTGTACCTATTTTTATTTATTTCTAACTATATTTAACAAGAGGTCGTGTGTTCTATCCGTGCGAAAGCTCTTCCTTGCTCGCGTCACACTCACATGAAAACAACACTTTTTAGAAAATATCTACAGGGGTAAAAACTGGCAATCTTGCCAGGCAACCAAACAGCCCTTTTGTCCAACGATTCCCGGAGTATCAGCTCACATGCTTTGTTTTTATTACTAATGTTACATCTTCCAATAGCTCATTTAAATTTTTGTCCAGAAAATTATAGATTTGTCCCGCTTACTTTAAAAAAATTTGGACTAATTTCAGCAAGAATGTATCAATTTACATCCAAGTAACAATAGTTCTTTTCTGTTTATTCATTTATTGTTACACTTTTATTCCAGATAGGAGCAGTGTTGTGATTGATATAAATTAAAACTCGCAATAGCTATAAAACTAGTGAAGATAGGAATTGAGAATGTAACAGGCATTTGTTAATAATAAAATTATAACTCCAAAACTGTAATAAAAATTTGGGAGTTCAATCTGAAAACATGTAGTTGTGTCACTCTAGGAATAAACTAAACTCAACAGCTTGAACCACATATGTCTGAATTTTTATGTCTTATGTGTAATCGCATCTTTTTAAACAATTTCTACAAAAACTTTAATTGGGAAACATTCATTTTACACCTTACATGTGATACATAATCACCATCTAAAATAAATTGATTGGGAAAATCTGATTCCATTCTACCAAGTTCTTTCAATCCAGATAGTAATAATGGTCATAATAAATGACTGAGCAGAGTTCTTCATGTATAAGATAGACATACCCTTTTTTAATACCTACTATATTGATTTTCTACACACAATTATTAAGAAATTGTAAAGTTTAAATCTAGAAGGAAATATGCTAACTTGAGATACCCTGTATAAGATTATTTAAGCAGTTTAAAAAAAGATTCACATATGTTATCATTACATTTCTGTGTACAATCTTTAGGAGCCAGCGATGATGGTGCAGGTTGTGCAATAATGCTGGAGATGCTAAGGGTTCTTTCCCAATCTGACAGCATCCTTAGGCATAACATCATCTTCCTTTTCAATGGAGGAGAAGAGAACTTTATGCCCAACTCACACGGCTTCATAACAAAGCACAAGTGGGCAAAGGAGGTAATTGCTTTTCACATGTGAACCTATTTTTAAGATAGTGTTTATTGCATTAGCGCAAACAATAGGACACTTATCAGATTATACAATAAATTATCAGTTTGCATTGTGTGTTTTCAGTAAATTGGGCAAATTGTGTGGTCATTTGGGTGACCTTAATTTTTGAGAATAAGAGTATCAAGGCAGTTGTTAACTGTGTTTCATTTGTATTTGCTTGCTAATAAAGCTTTATTCGTAATTGGAAAGATTTGCTAGGTCATATAATTGATGTTGAATCACGAGATTTAGTGGCTCATTAAATTTTATGTTTGCGAATATTCTTGAGCTTAAAAGAATGGAATTTATCTCTATATTTGTTGAGCATATATTATGAAAGATCCATACAAACAGATATGAGATAAGATAACAAAGAACAGTGGTAGTCAATTTTGTCATTAATTAATTGTTACAGATATCAAAAATAGTTTTTGGAATACAGCAATTTGAGGTACCTACAAATAGAATTCTCTATGTGGTTCTTTTTATGAATTTAAAAAGTATTTAGATAAATGGGTCATTTTTTTAATTTTTAATACATATTTTCTAGATAAAAGCTTTCATAAATCTGGAAGCATGTGGTGCAGGAGGACGAGAAGTTTTATTCCAGGCGGGACCAAACCACCCATGGATTTTAGAAACCTATTCGGAAGAAGTGCCATATCCTTATGCTTCTTCTTTAGCTCAAGAAATTTTCCAGAGTGGTATGTTTCCAGGCGACACAGATTATAGGATATTTAGGGACTTTGGCAATTTATCAGGCAAGTTTATAGATCTATTAATAAAATACATCTGAGTGTACGTTTCTGTTTAGGTCTCGACTTTGCATGGTCGGCCAACGGTTATGTATACCATACGAAGTTCGACGCCATTGATCAAATCCCACTTGGCTCCTTGCAAAGAACCGGCGATAATATTCTCGCATTAGCCAAAGGTATGGCACAAGGACACCAGCTGTCGGAGGTTGAAAAGCACAGCCAAGGCAATTTGGTCTTCTTCGACTTCTTGGGAGCATTCGTTGTAAGGTGGCAGATGATAGTTGGTGATACAGTGAACATATTAGCTGTGATATTTTCCATTTGTACTCTTTATTGGAATTTCCAAGAAGCCAATAAAAGTTGTGGTAAGTTATTGGCTTTATTTTGAAGAAAATGGAAAATGAGAGAATGGAGTGTGTGAAATAATTATATAAAACTTACCAAATGTGTGTCAATGGGCATCTGTCACAGATTCATAATTTTTCTGGTAACTTAAAAATCATTGAAATAAAACACATTGGTAACTAATGAATTGGGGTAACTAAAAAATATCATTCTTTCTTTCTTGCATGTGATTTATTTATTGCCTTTGATTACCAAAAAGTTCAATGTATGTGGAGTGAATGATTAATAATGATAAAAGAGACAGTTCATTTCAAAAGAAGACACCAATCTATTCAAGAAAAAATGGTTATTGAACACGATTAACCTGTTATTTACAAATTCAGGTTAGCTTAATTTAGTTATTTTGAAAAGAACTTAATTAACAATGAGAATCCATTTGTATTGTCAAACAAGTGGTTTGATTTATATTCCATCCTTAAGAAAAGTATGCCCCCTTGGAGTAAGTAAACCAGCTGTGCATAGAGTGCATAGAGTGAAACATTTTATTGACATTCATATTTTGATTACTGCTGTTTAAATGGTTTTTGTTTTCTTTTCAATTGCCTAAAATGGTATTATTAACCTTTTTTTCTCTTAAACTAACATTTTTTGATATATGTTTTTGGTTTTTTATGGAACTACTTGAATAGTAAATTTATTACGCCCTTACCAATCCAGAAATGTGACATATATAAACTGTTTTTTTATACAGCATAACATTTTATGTATTTCATTAAAATAAAATTACTAAGGTTCTCCATATTTTGTGCAAGAACTCATTTGAAAATGAAAAATTTGAAGGCCAGAACCGAAAAAATTTTACTAACAGTGCTATTGGTTTCTGAGTTTTCAATTTATACTCCTTTAACAGGCACATACAATCATATTCCAGTCAGAGGCTTTAATATATGAGGGTCGTTCAATAAGACCTTAGAAAAACATACACAAAACAAATTATTTTAGGAAAATTTTTAAAATTTTTATTACACAATCTCCTTTCAGCTCTACACACGTTTGTCAAAACTTTTTTAAGCCATCTAAAAAGTAAGATTTCTGAAGGTCCTCAAAATAGGCATCTGTTTGACATGAACCGTTTTTCGCAAAGCCATTTTTTTAAGTCTGGAAATAAAAAATGTCAAATCTGGTGTATATGGTTGGTTTTTTAATAATTCGAACTTTAATTCCATGATTTTAGCGATCATAATTCTACAGGTGCATCCATGCATTGCCTGATGAAGGAGGATCTTTTTTCTCAAATAAGTTGTTTCTTCTTGATTTTTTCACTAAGCCAGTGCAATAATGAAGTATAATACTGTCCAATTATTGTTTTTCCATTTTGCAAGTAATCAATATAAATGGTCTCCCCGTTATATGGTACTTTTTTGTGTTGTGCAGTTTTCTGATTGGTAACTTTTTTACCAAAAAACCACACTATCTTGTCATACTACATAATATCTCTTTAAAGGTCTTTAAAAACTCATTTTTATCCCTCCCAGTGGCCATATTTATTCTAAGCCTATATCATCGGCATCTGTGTGTTGTTGCTGGCGTGTATCTCAGATCATCATAAAGTGAATGATTTTAAATGCAAGTTAAGGAAAAATATAATGTTGACTTTTTGGCTTCTTTCACATCACTCATTTTTGTGACTGGATAAGAATATTTTCTTTGCAGGAAAAAAAGTGTATTATTGCCTTGAAACTTGACACATATACTGTAATTGGATTACTAACAACTATAACTCCACAAAGGATTCTGAGCAACCATTTCAGTAATAACCTTATTTCTGCAAGTGAATTCAAGTTCTTACAGATTGCATTAGACGTAATACAAAAATCGTACACCTGTAAGCTGCCGCCACCTACTGGCTACATTTGGAACTTCTGTATAAAAAGAACCTCTATTGTAACGTGAAAGATAGCAAAGATCGTGATCCTTACTGGAGTTATCAATAATAACAACACTGGCACATTTGACAGCAGGTCAGTGCTGCCAAGTTGCACTACAGAAAGTGTGCATTTATTTAATTGCTGCACCTTCTATATCATTATTAATTTGATATTTCTTTCTTTTTTTCAAAAATATGTAATATCCATATGGGATGTTTTTCACTAATTATAAAATAAAATATATATTGAATATCAGCATTACATCAATTTATTAAAGAAATTTGAATGAGTATAATGTATGTTTCTTTTATATTGGACCTGCAAGGTAAAATCTAATTACAAGTGTTTTATTAATATGAAATGCTTCAAGTAGCGTTTTAACATTTTGTTTTAATTTGTAATTAGGTGAAGCAGGATCAAATTAGCATGTCTTTGTTCTACATCAGGTTAAAGATTTATGAAAAAGATTTCATTATAACCACCTCATCTTTGATACCTTTTTATATCTGTAGTATTCAAATAAAATATACTGGATTCCAAAAATCTTTTTTCTACACCTTGTAGTATATACATTAATAATAACAATTTCAGATTTAACGCACACACAGTATTTCCGCAAGCTGTTGCATTGCATGACGGCAGCTCTTGGAACCCTACTGTTACCAGTTGTGTGCTGTGTTCTCATTGCGCTGTGTTTGACTGCCTTGGATCGCACCATGAGCTGGTTTGCGCGACCTATCTGGGTGTTTTTCTTGTACGTAATACCCACTTTATTAGTGTGCTTTGGCACGATCCTTCTGCATGCGAAGAGATATCAGAAGGTTGGTTAAATGTTATTTTGGACTTGTCCGTAAATAATGTTGTTTCTTTTAGGACATCTCTCTGTCGCCATGGACAATATTTCAACTATATTACGATGCATATCAGCTGCTGTGGACTTTATTGCTGATAGTGGGGATATGCCTGAGGGTTCGTTCTAGTTTTATACCACTCCTGTGGGTCATTTTTCCTGCCGTTGGGAATCTGCTGAAGTCTAAGATATTCAGTAAATGGAGGGGTAAGTACTATTGCAACTTGTATTACTATAACTTATATATAGTGCGCCCTAAATATGTTTCCTGATTTTTATTTGTAATTTGGAGGATGCTTATAAATTTCCTCTCTTCTCGATTGTTTTGGTATCATGGTAAACCTTCAGTCCTTGTTAATTCACCTGACAAAGCTGGCAATATATATATATATATATATTGGCCTGCTATCCCAATAATTATTTCTTATATTCATCAGAGATAAGGTCCCATACTAAGAAAATTATGTTACTGTATTTTAAACATACTACTCTGTTTTACCCATTTATGTTTTTAATTGTAATATTTACTTATACTTTTTATTTTGTTTATGCTTTGATTACAATTCGTTAGGATCTAAATTCAAGTAGCATGAAAGTTTTTTAGTTAATAGTTTTTTTGCTTCTTTTATGAAATGTTTTTTACTTTGCTGTTTTGCTTGCTCTTCTAAAATCGTAGCTTATCAGATTCAAATTAACATTTCGTTTACCTGCTACAAGGTGTTCGATTTTTAATGTCCTTGCTGGGTATCCTATCATAATGGGGTCTTCTCAAACATTAGACACAAAACTTAATTTAAAAAAATCGGTTTTCGAAGTTTTTGTAGTTTTTCAGTTGCAACCCAAAACTGAAAATTTGTTCAAAAAATACAGAATTTTTGGATTGATTATACTCAAGAAAGTGTCGGTTGCAAAAACCCCATCTCAATAGGTCCAAGCATAAATGAGATACCCCACTTGGTGCATCCTGCACTTGTTATGGGTTTTAAGACTGTAAGAAAGTTATATGAATTGTTCTTCAAATGTGAGTAAAAATTATGAATTAGTAATGAATTATTTGTGTGGTCACTGAAGGAAACACAGATGCTTCGTCAGTTTTTCTAGCACCACTATAATAATAGTGGTAAACTATGGAAATGCTTCTTTGGGTCAACCTCCATCTTACTTGCTTGCCAGAAAACTAATGTTGTTTGCACATTATTGTTAATAACAAACATACATGTTCAGTCTACAAAATAACTGCAATAGTTCTTGTAGATGTGTATGCTGTATCAAAAGTCCTGGAGTCTCCTAAAAAGTATTTGAACTTCGTTACCTTGACATCAAGAGTAAGTGTGAACACTAGTAACTTCGTAATATTTTAATAACTCTTCATCTTTTTGCTTATGAAGTAAATATCTCTGTGTATCTAATAAATTCAAGGTTTTTGGGCATAGTATTAACTTTCAGATCTATTCCATATTTCAGGCCTTCTTTTCAAGTAATATTATTAAAAATTTACTAATTTTAAACTTCTATGAGAAAAGGCCACTTTTTTGTAATGGTTGTGTGGCCACAAAAAGTGAGGAACTACCCTTTGTTGAAGAGTCAAATCAATCAATTTATCCCAAAAATTTTTATGCCCAAATCTTCTATACATATAAAGACATCAATGTGATGCCATAACAATTTTAATTTCATCCCACCTATGTACCTGTTAGCCAATCAATAAACTCTTATACTGGCAAGAAACACAAGAGCTCATTATCACTATAATAATTTGCAGTACTTTGTTTTTATTGATTGACAAAGCAGTTTTGCCAAATCTGATGTTTGTGATCATTTGTGCATGTGATGAAATCAGTGGTAAAATTAAGGTTGTAAAAGGTCAAAAAACAATCTGTCAAATACCACACTAGAGTGATAATAAATTAGAAAATAATTCATCAGAACTTTTATTCTTGTACTTTTGCCATTTGGCAGTAGCCAAGAGAGCTTGAGTTCTTGATGTTCTGGAGAATTATTCCTGTGATATTATAACTGACAATTCATGCTACTCAGTTGTAGTTTTTCCTTCAAATGCTTATTAAAATTGTGTGAAAAATTAATGAAGCTTTATATTTTAAGAGAATATTTTTTAGTAACAAAATGTATCCTTAGTGTTACTATAACAGTTATGTGAACAACAACTATATTAAACAGATGTGCTATAAACAGCACACAGATTTGTAGAAGAGGTTTGGCTTCACAAATGGAAACTTTTTGAAGCACATGTTTTGATTGCAATTAGTTAAGAAGAATCTCAGAATTTACTATTTTAGTTTACTTCCTTTTATATTATCTGTACAATTAATTCCAAAGGCATAAAATAACAGAAAATTTCCGCAAATCCTCTACAGGTTATACATTGAGAGTATTTAGTACCAATTTGGTCAAATGATAACTTTAATATTGGGATGTAGGAACAAGAAAAATCATCCTGTAAAAAAGATTTTCGCTTGGAATCAATTTACTTATGCTTTTAACCCTTACTTGCAAGCACTCATTTTATCTTTAGCTATATGAGATTCACAATTCCCCAAATCATTTTAGGACCCAAGTGGCTGCTGCTTCACATTGCCGTGATGGGTCTGCCGTTTGTGCAAAGCTACTACCTCATAATCAGTGCTCTCTACCTGTTCATTCCGATAATGGGTCGTGCCGGTGGTGGCGTCAACTCGGAAGTGTTCATAGCGGCGATCGTCAGCACATTCCACGCTCTGCTGTTTTGTTTCGCTTCACCTCTAGTCGTACTAGTCAGAAAAGTGGACAGGGTTTTCAGTGTGCTGTGGGGACTGTTCCTGATCTCGGTCGCTGTACTTTTACTCACGCCAATGGGATTCCCGTATTCTGGTACCAAGGGCAGTTTGGCACCTCAAAGGTTCATGCTTGCGGTAAGAAAACTATTTGATTATTTGAACTACTGCTACGAATATTCCGAGTGTAAAAATGTGGAAGGTTTTCTGCTAAGAGCTTTCTGTTCATAATATTTTTGGGTTTTCTGGCTGGGTTCGCCAAATGGATAATCTATACAGGGTGGCCAATTGGGGCGATAAAGTAAAATAACTTGTTTATTGTTAAAGTTAGAGAAAAACCGTTAATACATAGAATGTTCCTTGTAAAAATCCAGACATATACAGGGTGTCCCATTTACTTGGTACAGCACTTTACTCTGATTTTTTAAATGGAACACCCTATATATTATTGCATTTTTGGTTTCTACATCAAATTCTAAAGTGACTATTAAGTATACATGTGGTCTAGGATAGGTCATTTTGGAATTATTTGGCATTTTGTGAAAAAAATTACATTTGCAAGGCTCTTGAAAATAAATAATATTTTTAAAACTAAAAAAGATGTAGAGATGGGGTTTTCACAGTTTTGTAGGACAGATCTACTACTATCTCATAAGGTAAAGTTTGATAATTTTTTCAAAAATTGTGAAAATAGTGTTTTTTTAGATAAATTCGAACATGGCTAACTTGATTTTTTAAAATAAAACAGTATATTTATTTGTATGTCATTAAATTTAATGCATCTCTTAATTTCCTTTCAGTTGAWATATGAGTGCCTCTACGTGTCATTAATACTTTTTGAGAAATTTCGAAAAAACTGGTTTTTTATTGTTTCTGCGAATATCAAGTTAGCTATGACTCTAACGATGCTCCAGCCTGCATATTTGCCATACACGGCTCCATGTGTCTTTTTCATATTTCCAAAAATAAAGAGAACCTTAAAGGGCCGTCGTTTTACAAGCATAGCGCCATCACTGAAAGAGCTAAAGGGTAAATCTAAAATTTCTAAAAAGACCAATTTTTGTGATTTGTTACAAAACTATATAATTTTAATATTATCCAAACAGGTAGTACGCTTGTTAAGTAATAAATGGTTGGCCAAGTAGAAATTTGTCGTAACTATGTCAGTGTTCTGATATTTTTTAAATTGTTTGMGATGCTCTTTAGCACTAACCATTAAAAATCTCCCAGTTTGTTCCACATAAATTGCAGTACAATCATTATAAGTAAATCTGTAAACACCAGAAAGATTTAAGGGTTGAAGGGTTATGGACTAACTGGGATCCTAAGCTACCTACAGTTGAAAAAGAAATATGAATTCTATGAGACAGAAATGATTTAGAAATATTCACTGAGAGGGACCAAATGCCTTGAATGCATAGAAATATTTTGCTATATTCTGAATTCAAATGAAAGTTGATTCAAACCTTTTGCCTTCAGCACACAAAACGTACATTCCACGGCTACACCGGTCGAGTAATCGAAGAAGTTTCGGGTTTCTGGATCGTCGACATGGACATGAACAGTCCCCACACAGTGGATCGTTACGTTCCTAGGATGAGGAATGCGCATTTGACCACAAAAGACTGCCAAGACTACTTATACTGTGGCTTGCCGTACTTAGTTCCTGTTTTAAATATGATTTGGAAGACGCACTTTGTGCCGGGTCCTGAACCGGAAATTCCAAATCCAGTTTCAATGAAAGTCGTTTCGAAAATGATGATACCCCACGGAAAACGAATTAGGGTCAGGGTTGAAGGTAAGAAGTTGTCTTTTTTAATTGTAGTCAATTATTTTACACTTGTTATTGAAGGGTTTTGGATTTTTGGAATATAGTAATAAAACAAAATACATTTATGAAGTCAATTTGAATACCTCCAATTAGGTATTATCACTTTTTTTGAAAATTACGTAAAATGAATCTTGAAGTGCATATATATCGTACGCCATGTTAAAAAAGACAAAAAAATTATTTGTAGGTAGAGAATTTCAGGTTTGAAATTCGAATCTTAGGAGTCACCGCCAAAACGCCTCGTATCCAAGGTTATTCAACTTGTGACGTCAAGTGTCATGTAAACATTACCGAAGAGCGTGCTGTTTAATGGTGTAATATCATCCTTGTATTGGAAAAGTTTTTGTGTGGTGTTTATTGAAAGGACGCTGTAAGAGGTCGCACCAAAAAGTGATTTGTGTAGTTTTACAAGCACCTATTATGTATGGAAAACAAAACATGTGCTGTCTTCTACATGGTTATAAAAGTACTTCAGTCAGTACAGCTAACAAAATTTTTGTAACCTTTCCTCGAGATTATCAACGTATGAAAAAGTTGTTTAAGGCCCCTAGTCGTGATATGCCGAAATCGCAAAGTTTGTTTTGCTGTTGTGAAGATCATCTTAATTCTTACTATAAATTTTATTATTATTTTTGGGGTTATAAGTGTTTACCATTCAGTTTTCATTTTGTTATAGCTTGAAGAGGATATGAAAAATTATATGCATTTTAAGTTGATAGAGAGAAATGTTATAATAAAGAACGATGTTGCGTTCTCCATATATTCGACTGTTAGCCAGACCGGAAACGAGCCGCAAGAGCCCCGAAAATAAATGGAAATTTATATTTATTCTGACCTCTAAAATAAATGTCAAGTTTAGGGTACATTTTTATGTTTACAAATAGTATGTTTCCAACAACCCACTGTGATCAAATTATCAATGCTAAGTTAATTTGATAAAAAATTTACTTATGCTGTTGCTTTTACGTTCCTCATATCCGCCGCGTTGAACCGCTCGTCGCTATACACAAATTCCATAACAATGAACATGCCTTCAGAAGTCATAACTTATAAGTATTTCACTTTTTCTTGGCGTATTTTAATTCGCTTGTCACAAAATGAACGCAAACAACAAACTGATAAATTGACGGGCTGAGGCTGACGCGTGACTCGTTGACCCCATATGTAAACAACAGCCATTTACAAGACACCTGACGTCACGGCCAATATGTTCGCGTTTTGGCGCTCCCTTTAAATATTCACATTTGTAATATTAAAAAGACACTTTACGATCAATTTTTTCGAATTTATAAGCTGTCACAGCTGTTTTGTGGATTAGATGCTACCTCTTAATACGCAATTTAATAAAATATAAATACATGGCAAATACCCAATTGTTAACCGGCACTGGAATTGTACTGTTATGTCAGGAATAAAATTTCAAAATATCTTTATTACGTTTTACATTCACTTTAGAGATTTAAATGAATAACTACGAGCTGCTTCATTTGTCCGTTACGGATCTAAAATATGTATAGACTTTGAATGAATTGTTTTCAGGCCCTACGCACATGGGGGTGATGATTTCACCGGAAAAGAACGTAGAATTAGTGAGCTGGAGTTTTGAAGGAACAAAACCATTAGCTGGTTCAAAATGGAATGGAAGAGAAACTTATTTCATTTACTATGCCTATGGGAGAACCCCTGTGCCTTTAGAATTCGACATGGACTTCAAGGTAATTTTATTTTTTCATGAGCTTTGCACAAAACTTATTTATGACACTGCATTAGTATTTAGAGCTGACATTTTTTTTTGCTTTTGCCCCCAGAATTGTGATTCTTAGGAAAAGTGATGTGCTAAATTTAAAGCAATATAACAATGGGAACCTTGCTGCTATTGAAATAATAGTTTTCACATTTAATTATAGTCTGATAAACACTATTAGTTGTATAAATATTATTTAATATTTTTTCAGAATTCTTGTACAATTCTTGACCCAAGAAACATTCTTTGGTCTACTTTTAGGGCATCATTATATCAAGACATTGTTCTTGTTTTAAAAATATTCCATAATATTCTAAAAAGACTGAAAAACAGTCATGCGCATGAGATTAAAATGTTGAAGATGAACTCAAATGTGGCATATATTCCCATTATCCAACTGGTTTGATACTTTGCACACATATTTTTTTTGCCAAGAGTCATTATTTTCAGGTGTAAGATAAATAAAAATTGGAAGTCAGAAAATGGGTACTACTTTATCTACATAATTTAAGAACTGTCAATTTAATTAGATTTAGTAACTTTCCAAGCTCTTGAAACAGTATTCATATCCTTTTATTGCATCATTTTGCAGATTCCTTCCAATCACTCTCGTCCCATAATGGACATAGCAGTGACGTCACATTATCTTTTCGGTCCATCGAAGCACACGCCAGAACTACAGGACTTCGTTGACCAGTTCCCTCCGTGGGCGGCTGTATCATCTTGGACGGCTACATACGAGTCGTGGGTTGTGTAAAAAGAAAAGTTCCACAAACGCATAGTGTCCTTTTTTAAAATATTTTTTTGTTACGTTTTTTATTAAGTATTTATTTTAAGCTACGTGCCAAATTCCATATCTTTCGATAGCAGACTTGTGATGCTGGGTTTTTAAGTGTAAACAGCAGTATCTAGTAGTCTCTAAAGTAAAATTGCTCACTAGTAGATTTTAAAATAGAACTGACTGTAGGTTAGGGATTTTTAGCCATTAGGTGAGACAGTTTCCAGCCATTGCAGCAACGGAAATTTTATACTTTTCGTTGTACGAAAGATCAAATGTAAATTTTACCATATCATGCTGAAACTTTTAGATAAAGGGGTGCCATAAAATTTAAATGATTAAGAAAATATATAATGTAGATTTAAATTTAAATCAGCGCATGAATGGCTTGAGCTTCTAGTAAAAGACAACACATTTTTTATATAAATTTTATTTTGTTTTATATGGTGTTAAATTTTAAAGCTTCTTTTGAAGATCTTAAAAAACAAGTAACTCCAGTAATGTTCTTCATGCTATCATTTCTGGTATGCAGCAGCAACTTGTCATTATTCCCACCAATTTTGTTTTAACTTTTATTTAAGCCTTTCACAGGTAAAGTGTTTTAGGTATTAAAAAAATGAGGAACTTTGTGTGTATAGGTTTCATAAACATAACAAACACAAATTCAACACGTTTATTTTTTATTTGTCAGAATCAAATCTTGACATGTGTAAAACACTGATATTTTTACACGGTACATTTTTTCTGAGGTTTTTCACTATTAAAATTCCTTCCAACCTTTTTAATTATGACCCGTAGGGTGAGAGTTCACTTTAGGGACAGACATTTATAAGTTACCTAAATCATCATTTGTATTAACTAACTCATCCTTTTCGTGTATAGAATGGTTCATAGTGCAGACAATTATGTGAATGATGTCTTCTCCGGCAAATATATTGCCAGTTTAGACCTACAAGCCAAATTATCAGGCAGAAAATATTGTCCTATGTTTGATGCAATAAGTGAACATCATATTTCGCAAAATGAAACACTATTAAATTGTAAGTTGTAACAAAAAAATCTTTCAGTATCACAACTTAAAGCTAAAATATGTATCATGTTCAGTTAATATGAGTTGTTTTATCTCAAAATGGAGTCATTTAGTATCGAATAAATTATTTGTGCTTCAATATAATATATTCCCTTTTGTGTAAAAAAATTAAAATAAAAATAATTAAATTGCAGAACAACAAACTCAAATGACAATAAATAATTTGACGTGATCTCACAATTGGCACTTAATTTTGTAGGTCATTTAATAGAGAAATCAAATTTTTAGTTATAATATTGAGTGAGTGTTGCCAAATGTCAACAGTTTGAGAAAAGGTCTGGAGAATTATTTTTTAATTTATTCTCACCCTCACGTGGTAAAGTTTTTTACAACCTTAATTTTACTATTGATTTCTTCGATTCACGATGTGCTAAATCTATTCTTATTCTTATTCGCAAATGATGACAAACGTAAAATTTGAGAAAAATATGTTGTGAATCAACAAAAATAAAGTATTACAAATTATTATAGTGACAATAAGCTCTTGTGGTTATTGCCAGCATAATAGTCTTTTGATTAACTAAAAGGAACACAGGTGGGATGAAATTTAAACTTTCTATTGATTTTTAGAAACATAAAAAACTATCACTACCAATGTCTAGGAGAAGACCCAAGATTCTTTTAAAGTTGTCTAATTTCAAACCAATGCATATTTATGTCTTTAAATTTAATTTCTTCTGGAAATTCCATAAATGTATATGTAAGGTTCCAAATAATTTACTACTCTAAATTCGATGCCATGAATAAGAAATTTAATGTCACCAATGAACAACGTTGAGATGGTTATAAATCTTTACATTCCAACAATTTAGAAGATTGTTTCAAAAAGTTAAAATTATTTTCTTTAATCCCTTTTGATGGTAATATACCATTTCTTCAGTCAGATCTTTAGGAATCAACAAGTTTCTCCAACATTCTGGAAATACTACCCACACATGCTCTTTCTTCAGGTAATGATTAACAACAACCACTTAACATGCATCACCAGCTGCAAAATTCAAATATATTTAAGAACAAGCTCCAAGGTGTGTAGTAATAAGTGCAACTTMCATKATATTATGTGACAGCTTCGAATGTGCYCCCTCTGTTAGGTAAACTGTCAGAAATACGATTTTATTTTTACTGGTATTGAGAGATTCAGGTATTTTATTTACATAGTCTTTGTTTAGTGTTCAATTACAGACAGAGTGTTCCAATTTCTCAGCTACTGCCGTGACCTGAAACAGCTTTCCTGCAGTCCGATTATTTAAATTATGTATTTGACAAATCAATTTTTATTTTGGGGCCTTATAAGTGTAACAGTCTTTATCAATACATTTCAGCTACATATCATTCGAATTCTTCACAATCTTTCTTCTCTAATAAAAAAGGATTATTTTAAGTTGTTAACTCCACAGGACTTTAAAGACATTACTTGTAATTTCCCTGGTAAAGCTGAGTTTCTAATGTTTTTACTGCATGATTATTTTCACTAATGGACTGAATGTTTTCATCACAGTTCTGTGAATTCTCAACTTTTATTTCATGTTACACTTAGATAACACATATCTTTTTTTAAAGAAAATTTACATTGTTTTAGTCAAATAAATTTGGCATCCCTTTATTTTGTGTACATTAATAAAAAAAGCATAATAAATTGCTTTGTAGGGTGAATTCATAATTGTAAATAAAGGACAAATTTTAAATAGATTAACTTTGGTATAGAAGAAGGTTTTGTAAATTTATCATCGTGCTTTATAGTTTGTTCCGTTATTTAAATTTGGCTTTGTGTGTAATAGTCAGGTTACATCTTTCATAATGGTATTGTTTTTCAATTCTGAAATATATTTAACAAATACTGTTCATGGTGACTATAAATAAGTGCATTTCACAACATATTTTTATTCAAATTTTTTTAATTCTGTGAATTTACTGTTTCATTTACTAACAGTTACTTGGCAGAAAGCTATGATTCCTAAGTTTTATATTATTTTTTTATCACTTTCAAACTACTTGGTAATTCATTATATTTTTATTTAAATATGCTATAGTTATTAGGAGTTAATTTAACTCATTTTGCAAAAGGTATTAATAGGAAATACCTTAAACCAGAAACAGTTTTTTCTTTAATAGTGTGTGGTGCAATTTTAATATTTATCAATATACAAGCTATTTTATAGTGTGAAAAAGTTGTTTTCTTCGAAAGAAAATACAAATGCCATCTAAACGGATGCTTTATGTGACATTAAAAAAAGAGCCATTTAATTTCAAAGGATTTAATCACCTACCCAGTATTATTTTCTTTGGTTAGATTTAGTCCCACAAAATACAGATTTGAAAAATCAAAATCTCATTGCTATTAAAATGGAAAAGCCCAATTGTATATTGAGAAAACCTCAGGGAACCTTAATTTAACGTGTTTTAGTTTTGATTTAAAACATGAACAGTATTTGTGTCTGTCAATTCCCAGATTCCAATCGAACATATCCTTATTGAACAATAAATGTTATCTGGCTTGAACAATACACTTGTACCATGGGAAGCTTGTTAAATTTTTAAGCATTTGCATTCTACAAATCTACAGCTAGACCATCTAACCCTAAACTGCTGGTTTCTGTTTGTAACAATAGCATATTCTTGCAGTAAAGCAAAACCGCTTAGCACCAGCTACTTACGAGTACAGGCCAGCATGAAAAAGCACAAATCATGTTAATTATTACATAAATTCTGCCACCTTGTTTACATTGCCTAAGCGTTTGTGTTCCTAATGTGTTTGAGTGTTTTTATTTATCGGGGATTTGCTAATACGATTAGTACAGTACATAAAAAGGTACACTGTCTGGTTACAAGAGCTGTTTAGTTGGGTCCGGTTAAAAGTAACTAGATTTATTAGTGTTGGAAGTGGGTAAAAGTTGTGTTGTGTGTTACTTTTAGGCGGACCGTGTTGCTTGCCATATGGGCTCTTCTTTGTTGTTATATGTGATAAATAAATGGACACCAAATTTTTACCTTAGTATTAGGATGGTATTAGGTGATTTTTATTGTTACTATAGGTGCACTTGCATTTTCCATTGTTAAAGAAGTTTATCAAGATTGTTATTTAAAATACAGTACTTCTAAGGTTACATGTTGTTTTTCTTTTATTGCAGGTGACTTGAAATAAGTTGTTACACAACATTGTATTTATAGTATTTGATAGAATGTTGTTTGGGAAAATATCAGCTACAAAATCCTGTTTAGGAAATCTTAAATAATAAATTTATTTTATGGATTGAGCTTGATTTGGATATGTTTATTATATTAATACATACATAAAGACCTATGATGAGATGGTAAAAAAAAATCGTTAATTTGCATTTCCTAAAAAGTGATCAAGGATACTGGTTCAATTTCTACATTATGCAGGGTAATTCTTAAAACCTACATGCAAAAAACTTGGGTAATTATAACTAAGGACAAACAATTACTAATTGTGAAAAAAAATAGTAAAACAATTTTAGTTTCAGAGATGCCAATTTATTTCAAATAAAAGCAAAATGCATTTAGTTTATTACAATAACTGTTCGAAGATATTTCTGTGATTTTTTAATACACGCTTTAGTTTGGCGAATCCATTAGTCCCCGTAATGCACAGTCCAATACAGGCTGAAGTCGAATTGCCTCAGCGGCAGCATGTACCACAACTCTTTTATTTTTATCTTTGGTAAAGAAATACGCCATACGTTGTATGTAACCCCAAAAATAAGTATTAATTCTTGTTAAATAAGATTCGCCAAGTTTAATCCACAATATTTTATTAATAGGGAAAGCTATAAATATTATGAAGTCAAAATAATGAAATCTAGAAATCTAAACAAGGAATCTTGACTAAAAATGAAAAGCAACTTTCAAACCGGCAACATAAAAATGAGTGTTCAAATAAAAAATTTAGAATGGGACAATTGAAATTGCGAGAATCATTTAGAATTGTCCAATTTTGGTTATTTAAAATTTTGTATATCTGTAAAATTTCTAAAAAGTTTAATTTTGATGATTTCTTACAAAAGTGTAAAATGTTCAAATTGTACAAAGTGGAAGTATGTTTGAATGAAAATAAATTATTCGCTAACGAAGGATTTTAAGTTACAATAAAATAATGCAATTGTAAAAATGGACCTTCTTGTTTGTCCAATATATACAGAATTACAGGTGTTACATGCAAAGCTATATACACCTGAATGATTTAAAACTAAAATTTTATCTTTTTTATAGACAATACGGGAACAGACTGTGTACACTAGAAAAGGCAAACTTATGTCATTAGATGAAAATTATTTAGAAAGGTAAATTGAGACTTGACCAGTAAACCTAAGGGGGTACTAAATTTTTATACTTTTCTCACAAGTGATGGTGGTAAAAGAACACTTAAATTTCTGTTAGGCATTTATAGTACAATTTTTCTATTAAGTAATTTGGAAAACCATTATTATAAGCAATTTGGAGAATTTTGGTGCAATTTTCTAAATTGCTTAGTCATTCAATCCATCAAAGCTTTTGAAATGTAGTGTTTCACAAAATTTAAGGATATTTTTTATTAACCATATAAAGTATTACATAGTTATAGGAATCTATAATATGGCAGCTTTTTTAAAGCCATTGCCAACTATGGTTTGTATTTAGAAAAAAGAGAGTTTATGTTGTATCTCGAAAAATTGCGTAATTGATGACATTATCTGATTGGGAACACCATTTTCTATAACTTTTTTATTTATACTTTTTATACATTAGAGGAGTAAGAAGATGTTGCATTTTTTTAAATATCTAATAAGTTATGAACTTTTTCAAAAATACAAAAGGTGCATTAAAATTAGGCCCACACATGGCTCACACTCACTCTCGGCATACTAACAAATGAAAGCTTTTAAACATTCCTCTGTGACCATCCCGAAAGTATAATTTTCGCCTATTTTGTTAAGTGAAAAAAGAAACACAGTAACCCAAAAACCAGTGATTCGAAAAGACTAAAAAACTGATGGATTTTTGTCTGAATAGAAACAAACATGTGCCATAATTTATTCAAATAAAGATTATTACTTACTGAGTAGGTAGGTTCTTGTTGTCAGTTACTATATTTTGAATCCATTTTTAACGAAAACCCGTTGGAGATATTCGTCCTACTTGTCAGAGAAATAAGTCAATTTGTAAGTAATAAAAAAAGTAGGTAATTTTACACGTATAACTATTTAATGGTATTCAATTACATTATCATATTTAAAAGTTGTCCTAATACTATCACATGTACGGGGTGGTTCAGTTATCGTGCTCACCCAATTGACAATAGAAACACCTACTTTTTACGTCGGATTTTGATTTTACATCAAATAAATTCTGAGAAAAAAATTATCAAGATATGTTATGCTCTAAATTTAGAGAAAAACGTTTTGAATAAAGGTTATAGCACTCAAAAGTAATTCGATATAGCACATTTATACTGGGTGTTTAGATTTTAAGTACCATATACACGCGGTTATAAATATGCCGTATCGCGCTATTGAGTAATCCTTGGCTGCTACTACTTTTACTTCAAACATTTTTCTCTGTAGGCTTTCAAATAAAGCTGTTAATTGGGTGAGCTCCCTGTACAATGTAATAAAGATTTCATCAAATAAACAACTTTATAGTAAAATTTATACGATTTTCATGTAGGTACGCTAAAATATTACCGTTTATTCTGAAAACAACGAGAACGACACAGCCAAACCTGCGATAGTTTCATAACGAATTCTTACCTTAAAAAAATATTTACAATAGCTGATAACACGTATACGTAAGTATCTTTACGTATGAGTAAAAAACATTTTCATATAACATACCACCGAACAAATCGTGTTAACTTTTCAAGGTCGAGAGAATTTCGGACACAAAATATACGCTTAATACGTATTATGTATTTAAACAAGTATATGCATAAGTAATTATTTTACGGCAAGAAATATTTTTTTCAAGCAAATGAAGGTAGATATGTTATTGCTTTGTTTCTTGTGCCAACGAGATAAATGCTGTATTTTATTCTAAGTGACCTATAGATTTTTTTAAATGATCAGGGCCGGCAGATCTGTCACAAAAATATCAGTGTCTTTATATTTTCGTATTACTTGAGGTGTTCCATACTGAACCATTAAAAATCTTCCAGTTCGATTTAATTAAAAAGCAGCACAATCACTATAAGAAAAACTATAATATTTATTATGCACTAATTTGGACCCTATAAGCTAAACGCTGTTAAAAAAGAAATATTAATTCCATGAAATAAAAATATTTGTTGGAACTGGACCGATAAACATTGATGTCGAATGTAAGAATTTAGGATGGCAATGCCATCTGTCAGCATTACACTGACATGATGACAAAGCCACCTAGCTGCCTTAACGGGAACTACTACCATTGCTTTGGTATATAAGCAAAACCAGTTCTATGCCGTGTTGTCTACACTAGACCTAAMCTGCACTGATGAGCTGTAATGACAGCGAAATAGTACTATCTGCAGTTGGTTGAGGTGTAGACAGCACAGCATAGACATGCATTTTAATGTATGTTGGTTCTTGCCCGTCAACAAAAAAGTGCCGTGGGGGCCTGCTGTCAAATTGAAGTATGCAGTTGCATGCCAATTTGTTAGGCTACAGGTCACTTCCTTTAGGAAGTAGTTCCCGTTAAGGCAGCTAGGTGGCTTTGTCATCATGTCAGTGTAATGCTGACAGATGGCATTGCCATCCTAAATTCTTACTTTCATCATACCATTGCTTTGGTATATAAGCAAAACCAGTTCTATGCCGTGTTGTCTACACTAGACCTAAACTGCACTGATGAGCTGTAATGACAGCGAAATAGTACTATCTGCAGTTGGTTGAGGTGTAGACAGCACAGCATAGACATGCATTTTAATTGATGTCGAATCATTGTTCAATAACGTAGCAGTACCTTAAGCTATAAAATTTTTGGAATATTTTCTTGAAAAAAAAAATGAATTTGATAGGGCTGTCATAGACGAATGCTTGAAGTTAACAAAACTGTGCAGCGAACAAGACACTTTTGAAACTTCATAAAAAGCTAAATTTAACTATTTTGCTAATTTGCAACAAGGAGAGTTTACCGTATGAAACAATTGGTCTAATTTGCCCTCTTTATGAATTTTAAGAAGACCATAAAGTCTCATTGTTGAAGGGTTTATATAAATAATCTGTGACATCTTGCAATTAAAACTTTTCAAGTTGATACAACTTTAACAAATCCTTGAATTTTGAATGACATTTAATTTTCTGATCCCTTTTAGTTGAATACAATCTTCATCACTTAGAAAATTTGAAAGTTTATCCATGCACTCATTTTTATCAAAGTTAATTACACAATTTCTTCTATTAGCCGTAGAAAAAATAAGTTATATGTAACTCTCTCGCTCTTCATTTCTAAATGTAATTTAAATTTACCAGAACTGATGTTATAGGTTTCTGATTTGCTTTCGTTTTAATTTTCTACGGTTTTATTTAAAAGTAAATGTATACGTCCCATTAAATTGTTTTTAAATCCACAATTTACAGAGTCGCTACAAAATATGGAACCAGCAAGATATTTCAGGTTCTGGTCGACCGATTTTTTCGAAATGGGCCTATGGGTAATTAAAATGCTTTTCTAGATTTTTTCAACTCCGTGTCAGCTCTCCTTTCCGAGATATGGGCGCAAGTTGCATTTTTTAAATAGGTAGATGGGGAAGGGGGTCAAAAGGCACATCATTGAAAAGGATATTTTTCTTGATTTCAAAAATGTATTTCACTTATCCAATTTATTGTTTCTGAGTTGAGAGAATTATAAATACTGAGCCTGACAAAGAACGAAAAGAATTAAAACAATTTTCATTATCGTTGAAATGGACTGATGATAATTTTCGTCCAGTTTGACCAATATAATGCAAATCGGTTACCCTAAAAATAAAAAAAAAAACATGATTCCGTGAAATGGGCAGTATTTTTTTAGATTTACATTACAGAAGATGCTCAAAATGTTCCCCATTTACTTCCTTGAGTTTTCTAATGTTCTTTGTAGCATATTTGGAGGTAAGTTCTAAATTTCTGCCCTAATCGGTCCTTTCAAGTATTCTGCATTATGTGGCCGATCAGCATAAATACGATTTTTCAGATAACCCTACAGGAAAAAATCAAGCGGCGATAGATCAGGGGAACGTGCAGGGTATTCTATCGCTCCGCGTCTACCAATCTATCTGTCTGGGAATATCGCATTCAAATATCCACGATCGTTGACTTTCACGATTAGGGAACAGGCGAATAAATTCTGGTACAATGTGTTCGCGCAAGAGTTGTAAATACTTGGCCGCATTCAAATTTCCATCGATGAAAAAAGGCCCAATAATGTGCTCACCGATAATACAACACCAGACATTCACTCGTTCCATCCAATGTGGATTTGTGTCCGACCAATATGTGCAATTATGTATATTCACATTACCAGTGAGGCAAAAAGTCCCCTCATCAAACATAATCCAATTTAAAATCTTTCTATCTTCATCTATCATGTTCAGAGCAATTTCGCAAAATTCTATCCTACGATCGATATCATCTTCTCTCAGTTCTTGAAATAAGTGAATTTTGAATGGATGAAACTTCTCTTTTTTCGAAATTTTTTGAACAGACCTGCTAAATGGTGAATGAGAGCACTCTGTTGTACTGAACACTTGGGATTCTCTTGCACATTCAAGGACATTCAAGCTACTTTCCTCACTCGTAGCAATATTTGGTCGTTCTGGTTTTTGACGATTTTAACACCATCGCTTTCGTCAAAACGTTGCAGTGTTTTAATAACTGTTGATCTGGCAATTGGTTCTCGATCTTCATGAATTGCATTGTAGAGTGCAACTACTTTGCCTTCTGTCTATATAACCAATCATCATTAAAATTTCGATGCGATCATGTTCAGTTAACTGAGACATTGCGATTGCAATTAACAAAGTGAATGAAAATTATCACCAGTCACGAAGAAAATGGAGACACCCGGAGGTTTTTTCTTACTTAGCGATAACGAATATGGTTTTTATCCCGAAGTTTTTTGCAAGACCCAAGTTTGTTATCACACTTTTCTCAAGTCAGAAGCAATAAATTGTACAAGTGTGATACATTTTTGAAATCAGGAAAAAATTTTCAATGATGTGCCTTTTGACTTAAAAATGCAACTTGCGCCCATATCTCGGAAACGAGAGCTGACACGGAGTTGAAAAAATTCAAGAAAATGCATTTTAATTACCCATAGGCCCATTTCTAAAAAATCGGTCGACCAGAAACTGAAATATCTTGCTGGTTCCATACTTTGTAGCGACTCTGTATATGTAGGATTTTTTAACATAAAAAATGTGAATGCTTTGATCAGGATGATGTAGATACTTGGTATTTGCACCTCAATTCTTATTATACTGGGTTAAATTAACGTTTTGCGCAGAATTTTTTCACTGCTACACTGCGGAAGTCGACTTGAACTTTTTTAAACTTGCCGCAGATGCAACGGCTTTCGTAACGATCACACAAAGTCGTTAACGACGGTAATGGTTTCGACATAGAGGTCTTATTATCATGCCACCATTAAAATTATTTAGAACATGGCGTTTTTAACAACACATACGAGTTATTAGTGGCTAGGTATTATAACGAATTGTGTAAACAATGCTGACCGAGTGCTAAACATATTCCAGTTGGGAGGTTCGTTTGTTTCACCAAGGTTCCGACAGAGAAATTGTGAAAAACTTGTTAGCAATGTCGAAAAACACACCAGCGAGATAGTTACAGTGGGCGACAAACAGAATTCTGTATTAAGTACAAATTAAACCAGAATTTTGCAAGGTGGATCTGTATTTGATGGGTAAATTCATTGCACTATAAAGCAATAAAATCTGAACCGTGCAAAACTATTCCGATGCAGAATTTTCCCTTAGTTCAGCAGTACGTCGTAAAAACGGCAATGTAACTGCAAATGTAGTTTATATCACGTTACTTTTAATGTTCGCTAGATTATGCGTATGACCGAGGCGAAATACAGTGCGAGTCAATAATTTGGAATAAATTCTTTATATCAAATGCAGTTTCTTAACATGTTCGGACACGGAGTTATTAAATCACTTGCAACTTTTTTATTTGCAGATATTCTACAACTCTGGAAAAACACTATTGGGTTCATTTTTATTAACTTTTAATTCAGATAATATGCCCGAAGATTTATAGGCAGAAGGCAAATGCATATAACTTATTTTTTTAATTAGATAGAATTTTTCAACAAAACGGTAGTGTGGTAAAACTCAAAATAGCAAGATTAATTAATAATCTGCGCCAACTCGTTTTACAACATCTATGTATTCAGTAAGCATTTCAGTAAAATGATGTTGCTCGGCTGCAGGAGTTCTGCGAATATGGAACCTATAATATAGTCAAGATTTTCTTTTTTCTTTTGGGATCATTTATATTACGAGAAAATTTCACGGGCATATTTACATTTTTGGGAAACATTATTTCAAAATCATATGGACGAAATCCTGAATATATGGTTCTAACGAAACGGTACACTGACACACAATACTCTGTTGGTTACGAATCATGAAGTTTTTGGTGGATAATCGTTTTCGACACAGGAACCTATAGCAATATAATCAGATTTGAGTGTTGCTAATTTTTTTTCTTTGGGGAATTTTAAAAGGCAAAGTTTATGAAACTAGGTCAAATAACATTACCGAATTAAGGAAGAATAATCTAGTCGTCGAGATATTCAACATGCACTTATAAGAGTAAAAGAAAACAACTGGTTTTTGTCCAAAACATAATGGTGGCTTATTTTATGTTGGTAACTGCAGATTATTACCATCATTTAACATCAAATTTATTATTCTGAAGTTCGGATGTTTACCATCTACCGATTTTTGAAAAATTCTACATAATTAAAAAATAAGTTTAATGTGATTGTTTTTGTCCATATAAATCTCCTAGCACATTCAGCAGAAACTATAATTCTCAATTTTTTATTTTAGAAATAAATATATATTTGTAAAGTCAACTTTTTTTCTTCAGCAGATACTTAAATTTAATTTTCAAGTGTAAATTGTACAGCACTGAAACAACTTTAAATATAAAACCGTTTGTTTATCCATAGCCAACTATTCTAAATCTGCACTTATCAATAAACGAAACTTTTTGTAGATGTTAAGGTAATTCATTAGTCGAATACTAAGTGCTAAATATCGTTGAACTTGAATTTTTTCTTAATGTAAAAATGTAAATGTCAAAATTATCGTTATTGCGCAAGGGGAATCTACAATGGATGAGGTAAAGCCACACGCAACATCCAGAAAAAGTGAAGAGTTGCTGCTATAAATGCCCACCTAGGTCTCCAGACTTCACTCCTTTGAACTTCTTTTTATGAAAGTACTTGAAAAGCATAATTGTTCAATTAAATTAATTAATCTTGGTCCACCTAAATACTCAAAAAAGTTCAAGGTACAAGTTACGACATCAGGATACTGTAAAAATAGTTTCTGTGCTTTTATAATTATTAATATTTAGATGCTAATTTTTATTCTTTCTTTTCTTATTTGATATTTTTCAGCTAGTACAGGTAGTCTTAGAAGGTATTTCAATATTGGAAGTTTGTTATAAATCGGTGCGAGGGAGGGGTTACATCTATAGGTTCTCTAGTTCATTTTGATTGGCACATGAAGCTGCAGCTTTTCACCATTTGATCAAAAATAAAAATCCCATTTCTATGCGATTTATCATAAACGATTGAATATCTATACATTTTTAAACAAATTGAACTTAATTACTTTATTTATATTTTTCATATTATTTTGTTTTTAATTTTTCAACGACAAAGAACGAAACATCAGATATCTTGTTTCAAAGGTAGCAATACTGATGTCCAGGATATTCCTGATCTGCTTCAATCCTATAGGTATAAACGGTATAACTCGCGCTGTTTATTTGGCCTGAAAATTATCTACGCTAGTAATCTCTAATTTGATCGTATCGAAACTGACTAAAAGCTTATAGCCAGTTTAAGTTCTGATTGCATGCAACTGGCAATTATAAATGTTGCAGAATGTGATTCGTCCTATCTGTTGAGGATGCTCTAGCACTGTACCTACAATTTTTTTGTAAACATAAAAACTATACATCATAATTAAAATTGGACGCGCTAGAGTATGTACAAGGTTATACGTTAAAATGTTAGTTGTATAAAAGTAGGCTATCAAAGCTGATGTAAAGGGAAATACGGGTTTTTAAGTTAATAAATTAAGWTCACTCCTTTTACAAAATCATAGTGCTTCCTATACGATGATCAAAGAACTTTATATTGCTAAAACTTTTTTGTAAACAGTTGCGGCTAGCGATATAATATGGACTTACCATACAGTAAGGGATATATTTAACTTATATATTTTTAACAAATCAAATTATTAAGAAAAAGTTGGTGGAATATTCTATTTACATAATTTTAGAGAATTATTCTTAAAATAATACTCGAATAAATATAAATTGTAACCATTTGAATATGGATCTGCAAACAAGGACAGCTTTAGTGCAATATTGTTAAAAATGCGGTAAAAGCTACACTGCTGGATTACGAAGATTTCGTAGGAAAATAGAATCGTTAGGAGGAACGAGCCTTATGAAAGAGTACCGTAATTTGACTAGCAAATTCGAAAGAACTGATCTTCTGAGATCAGAAACACTAAGAAATAGTAATGCCCAAGTTGCAGAAGTTCCTCAAAAAAATCAAAACTCAGCCACCACTAATTAGCTAGTAATCGGTGAATGTTATATCAAAATTTTAAATATGTATTCCTGTAAACTGCAACTGCTGTTTGAATTAAAGGATGGGGATACCACATTTTAGGAAGACATCATTATCAACTTTAATGCTAAGGTATGTTTAATTAAACCGGCCTATTTTTATGCATCTAATTTTCAGTTCATGGATCGAAATAGCAACAACTAAATATAAGAAACGTTTTCCCACACAATGTGAAAAAAATATTAGCATCACACTGAATATGATTACCAATAGTCTGTTATCAAGGTATTAGCGAAAAATGAACACTAATCACCTATTTTCTAACTATAACCATTGCTATTTACCTCAGCAATTCAACAATCTATAAAAAACAAAACAGGGCCTGTAATGCACGTGTTCGATTGGTTAGACTACATACCTAGCGCTAAAGCAATGTACCGGCGTTTTTATATTTATTGTAGGTGCAAGCTTTTAAATTTCCTCACAATATACCTATTTCTTTGGGTTGATTTTGAGCCCAATGCCACCAAATTGTTTCAATCATTTATATTTATCATGTATATTTATTACGCACTTCATTGGTCAGCACCAAAGAACAAAACTATTCAGGTGTACCAAGTGTGAAACAAAGGGTGTTTATTCTCGATACATGTGTGCCTTTTTTTACTTTTACGAGTATATTAACATCACAACTTTAATTTTTGATGGTTTGCTGCTCATCTCGTTAAAAAATTTAATATTTCCCTGTCTGATTGTAAACACGGAAATTATAAATTTATAATTATTTAGCAGAAATAGTCACGCCCAGTGGCACAGAGTGGTTCTTTTATACAGAAGATTAAAAACGATCTGAAAAATGCTTAATATTAGTTTACGCTTTTCGGAATTCACAAAACACTGCAATTAAAATTGGCAACTGCATCAAGCATTTTCTCAATAATCTTTAGAAAATTTTCATTGATTGTCCTATGTGGTTAGCAAATGATGTTCAACGGGTTCAGTATTGCCGGAAAGTTTCTAAATTAAAAGATCGTGCCTTATAGTTGTTTAAATGTACCAATTATTTGGTAAAAACCTAAAAAACTCGTGCATGTATACGTAAGCTTTTTATCGCTGGTTATATTTGAAATCCACTGCCTTTCTCTGTTCTTAGCTTTTCAGTACAGTGACAATTTACATTTCAAATAGTCCGTCGCAATATACGCACTTTTATGCACCTTAACAATTGGTGACTTGTGCTGCACTTGTATTTTTAACGATATAATCTCAGACGTTAACTATTACCGAAGTGCCGCATAAATACAGGGTTGCCTGATTTTATACAAGCAGACGACCAATAAGGTTATTTCATATTCGCTATATGATCATGATGCATCAATTATTACATATTAAAGTTCCGACTTTAAAAGAAAACTGTATTAAATCTTACTGCCTTCTTTTTAGGGCGACTACAAGCTACGCCACTGGAAATGTTACCTTGATTTACCAAAGGTGTATATGTAAAGCAAATTTATCAATACACGTAAAAAAAGTTAAGCAAATGCTACAACGATGAGCAGAAACACGATGGAAAAATGAAAACCAATGTAGACTGGAAAGATCAGAACAAGACATCTGGTAGAAAAGAGGAGTTCGTGTACAGAGTGCATTCATTACGGAGGTCAAGTACTGTTGGCTATTTGAGAAAACCCTAACATTTCCAGCAAGCACCTAGCAATGGTGAACATGAATGAGCCAATCGTTTCAGTAGTATGATTGCTTAAACAGTCCTCCAGGAACTGACTGAAAACGAACCTGAAGTCTCCAGTTTTGCGAGCAAATGATAGAAGCAAATATTAAATGGTGATATAGAACAAGAAAATCTTCTGGGCAAAGGACAATCTAAACTGGATGAGGAGAAGCCACACTCAATGTCCATACTACTCAGCGTTTGGGCAGAGGTAATCGAGTACAAGAACCAACATTCTTTGAAGAAAATCTCAAGAGACATGTTCTAACTGGGTTATTGTTTCCTCGTCCTGTAAAAGATGATGTCCGGATGAGAGCGCCAGCTCTCTTACACGTTCTGAGCATTTAAATGGATAAAAATGATAAGGTCTATTATTTTATTTTACTTTTTAAAATACAAGGTTTTTAGTTTAACCGCTGTATTTTTGCGGATCTGTTTTGCTCGTTTTTATCCTTGAAATAACCTGGTGTTTATTTTGTATGGCTTGATAACAAATATTTAGTGAAAAATCGTGTTTTCAAATAAACTACATAAAGCGTTATCGAAACAGGTTTTACAGATGTCAATACTGGTTTTTGTTTTAATTTGTAAACATGGTAAAACTCAGTGAAGCTGGTCGAATGGAAATCCTAACCGTGGTTGACTTTGGATATCGGTGGTAAGCGGTATTATTTTGGAACACAATGTATATTGGATTTTCCCCATCAGGGATAATTAAAACAAAAAACCACAAAATTTGCAAGAGCTGGAAGCTAGAATCATACACGAAATAAAGCATTATGAACATTAGATTTATCACCAAATGAATAAAAACCGATGTTGAAAATTGCAAAAACTGCTTTGATAACGCCTTTTCTCGTTTATTTGAAAACGCGACTTTTGACTAAAATATTTATTATCAAACTATGCAAAATAAAAGCCAAGTCATTTTAATGATAAAAAGAGCAATACGAAAGAACTTTTATTAAGACTAATTTGCTGCAATGTTGATATTTACAGAAATAAGCCCATTATTTCTTATATTTGACTAATCCAGTATACCATATACCTTGACATGCACTTTAAAATAGCCGATAAAAGAAGAGGGCTTCGTTTTAAAAAATAATAGATTAAGTTGTGATCCACAGTTATTGATGTAAATTCTATAAAAGCTCGAATATCGATAGGGCGTTCTAAAATGCAATGCGACTTTACTCTTCATTGTTTTATCCAGCAATAGTATTTAGAATATAACATGTAATAAGTTGAGTTTTCAGAAATTTTCGTCTTGTTGCAAAAATTGGCCAATCAGGCAATGGTTACCACCTTACAAGGAATTTTCAAAAAATGTAAAAAATAACGTACAATTATAGAACTCAAATAGAATTCAATTTGTGGGCAAAATATACAGTATGTTCCATAAGTAAGGGTAGGTACACAGTAAAACTGCCATTCTTTGCGCAAGATGCTAAGGTTTAACCAAACTTTACTTACACTAAAAACGAATATTAACAAAGATACAAGGTGTTCAACTTCAGATTTTGTTTTTAATTCTTTTTTAATACCTTTTGGAAAAATTGTAGTATTTGCATGAAGTTTACGGGGATTTTTTGAGCCAATGAATTCAAATATTTAGATAGATTGACTACTAATTCAATGTGGCGCCATCTATGGTACTTCTCGCGGATTAAAAATGTCATAACTTTTTAGGCCTCCTTGCATATACTTTCTTGACAGATATAAATGTTTCTCTTTCCTTTTTCCGCAAAAAAATGTACACCTTGTAGAAGTTGCTATCACTTTTAGGAATATTACATTTTAGTAATGCAATGCACGTCAATTATTTAATAGTACATATACAACATTTCAAGTAGGCTTTGATTAACACAAACAACCATTGTCATTGTCATTGATAAAGTTTTAAAATTAAGCTTTGTATTTGTTAGTATTTCGTGGCTGTTTTGAGTTTGTAACAAATATTTAAAGTGAAAATGCCAAGGCGTCATTTATTTTCAAATTTGGAAATGAGAGATGTAGTTTGCGTATACGCTTAAGAAAATTTTAACATGCGTAGTGCTCATTTTAAATTATTTAAGAATCTTTACGATCAACTGGGAGAAAGTGGTTCTTTTCCACCCAGGAGAGATAATATAATGTGGCTAGGCCAAAATCGATTGTTCCAGAATAAGAAGAGGAAATCTTGGTGCGCGTGGAAGACAATCCTAAAATACGATTGGCTGTATGCTCTGGAGTATGCATGTATTCGGTATTAAGAATTCTCTGTCAGAAAAGACTTTATCCATACCATTTCACACCTGTTCAGATTCTCCTAGAAATTAATCTACCAGCTAGGCTACAATTTGCCCGTTTTTGTCCGTTGTTCTTAAACAAATTATATTTACCTACGAAGCTACATTTACACGTCGAGGAGTATACATTTTCAGGAATAAGCATTATTGATACAAAAAATCTGCCATGGGTTACTGAACGGCACTTTCAGCACGAATTTTAAATTAATGTTTAAAGCGGAATTATTGGCAACCATGATTTTGGACAATGTGAATTACCAAATAATTTAAACTGTGATTTATACCTAATTTTCTTGAAAACCAACTTCTGGATTGTTTCGTAAATTCATCGCTAAATGTAAGACCATATATTCATGCACATTTTTCTAGGGCGGTTAGAAACTACTTAAATACACATTTCCCGGTCGCTATCCTATGGATTTTTGCGCATGGGGTACCTTGTATACATGGAAGACATAAATAATTGAGAGTTATGGCAAAGGATTATAAATTCGGTGGAATCTCTTCGGGAGGAAGATTTGTAGTTTAAATTCGGCGATTGTTTAACAAACGGATTCGAAAATGTATTGAAGTAAATGGAAACCATCTAGAGCAGACCTCTTTACCTCAATATGTGTTTAATATAAAATTTACCCTTTTATTGTTTTCTGCCTTTAACCTTGTTTTAATCAAAGCCTACTTGAAATGTTATATACTATTAAATAATTTATTGTCAAGCATTACATACTAAAATGGTAACATCTCGAAAAGGGTAAGTGGTAGTGGTTTTCACAAAGTATACATTTGTTGAGGAAATAGGACAGAGAAACTTTTTATCTCTACCGAAAGAGTTATACGGAGAGGCGCAAAAACGTGAATTACTATAGATGGTGTTACATGCAACTAGTAGTGAATATATCTAAATATTTGAATTTCTGGGCTCAAAAAATCCCCATATACCAAACTTCATGCAAATACTACAATTTTTCCAAAAGTTATTTAAAACGTTTAAAAACAAAATGTGACGTTGAACTTCCTGTATCTCTGTTAATATTCACTTTTAGACTAATAGAAGTTAGGTTTAATCTTAATATTCTTGCTCAATGAATATGTGGTTTTACCATTACTTATGGACCACCCTGTAGATATTATAATAATGATTTTTGATATTATGAAACCAACTAATACAGAAAATTATTATTTTACTATTACTATATTTCAATCAATAATGGAAATATAATAAAAATATGCAGTTAGAATAGCTTTCAGTTTTAGTTAGGTAGTAGGAGGCAGAAACATTAAATGCAATTTTAAGCATAAAACAGTACGTTTAGTAGCAATTTTTAATACACAACCGCCATAGTGCCTTATTCTTACCGATATTCTATTTCGATTGAACATCACTGAAAATCTAAGATAAGAACCCAACGTTTTAACCCTTTCATCATCAGGGCAATCCAACAATCACGAATATTAAAGTAGGCATTGACTTTTCGGCGTGTCCCTATATTCTCAGAAACTCATTGCGAAGAAGCGGTTTTTTTCCTTGTAAACCCTCAAATTTACAACGTAACATCCAAAAACCGGAGCGGATACTCCTCAGCACATTCCACATCAGATCTTCAGAGCGAAGCAAAGCAGGGAAGCTCGAGATGGCCCGATGCGTCACAGCCGATTCCGAAAAACGATCAGCTATGCCGACATCTTGCCTCCTCGGGCCCCTTTTTTATCGAAAAGAAAAAACTGCAGAACCACTTCACTGCACTTCACCCTGCGTACTGAGCAACAAACGCCGGTGCTCCTCGGACCGCTAATGCACTTCCTTTTTGTGCGGAGCACGTGTTACTTACAAGGTATTGTCTGGGAGAGCGATTTTTCAACGTTGAGTTGACTTTGCGCCGTGTGGAAACGCCCCACCACTTGCGCGGGTCGGAGGTTGGGAAATTGTCGCGGAAACCGCTGGTAAACCGTTTTATGCGTTTTTTTCTTATCAAAKATKTGTTATTGTTAAGAATGCACGAGGGCATATTGATACWCGCTTAACGTGGAAAGTTTTACTTAGTTCTACCTATTGTATAAATGAATACCGATATAAAAGATCAATTTGTGTAGCCACTCCTGAAAACGTCTGTTCGGATTTTTGAAGATCTGCAAGTTGGACTTTTTTGTTAAGAAAGGTGAAAGTTCAAACCACATGGTTTTGCGTAATTTGAAATTCAATATTTAAGACCCTGTATTTTTTTGCAAATCGCAAATCTTTGACTGTATGACGACATAATATGACATATTATGGACTTCGAGGATTGATAAAAACTGAGCTCAAAGACTCCTATAAACGTTTTGTACAGAATACAGAAACCAAAATAAAGACCAATCCGGGCAAATTCTTTAGCAAATCTTACACAGAATCATCAAATTTGTCAATAAATTCGCCGGTCACACATCCTGCTACTATCCTATCAGAATTCACTAAAAATGAAGTATTAGCTGCGTTAAAGCGAATTAAACCTAAGATAACAACAGGGCCCGATGGCATTCCTGCATTTTTGTTAAAAGACTGTGCATATATATTTACCCGTCCTTTGATGGTATTATTCAATCTATGCCTAAGGACGCGTATAATTCATGACATTTGGAAACAGTCTAAGGTATGTCCGCTCCACAAAAAGGGTGATTTACGGGACATTACTAACTATATACAGACCAATTTCTATTATATGCAACTTTAGCAAAGTATTTGAGATACTCTTACATAACTATTTATATCATAATTAATCTAAGTATATTGGTGTACACCAACACGGCTTCATCAAGGCACCTTCTACTGCTACCACCAATTTGGTTCGTTTTTCACAGTTTGTCGCTGAAGCTTTGGATGGTCATTTGCAGGCCGATGTGATTTATACAGACTTCTCCAAAGCGTTCGTTAAGCTAGATCACAATATTCTGTTAAACAAACTTAATCGCTTCGGCATATCTGATGCTTTGATTGATTTGTTCAAATCTTACCGCCACAATAGAGTTCAATACGTGGCATATAATGGATTCAAGTCCAGCGCATACAATGCTACATCTGGAGTGCCGCAAGGTTCTGTTTTAGGTTCTTTGTTTTTTATACTGTTTATTAATGACATAACCGACGTTATAGACGTCAACATTTTACTTTATGCGGACGACCTTAAACTTTACACTACTATACATTCAAGCATCGATTGTATTTGTTTACAAAACAATCTTGACGTATTGAATAATTGGTGTAGATCTAACGGAWTGCCTTTGAACATAGMTAAGTGCAACGTTCTATCGTTCACATTAAAATCTGTACCTATAATATATGACTATGGTCTTGAGGGTGTTTCTCTGTCTAGACCCGATACATTTAACGATCTTGGCGTAACTTTCGATAGCAAGTTATCTTTTATTCCACACATTCATAAAATGTGTCTTAATGCCAGTAAAACATACGGCTTTATTTCACGTAACAATCGTGATTTCTGTTATAACACATTAAAATTGCCTTTTTACTCATTTATTAGATCTAGATGGGAGTACGCAGTGGTTGTTTGGACCCCGTATTATATGCGACATACAAATTATATTGAAAATGTTCAACGAAAATTTCTAAAACTACTAAGTTTTAAGCTCGACGCCGTCTTTACCTCCCGAGGTGTTTATCACAGCGATCTGCTTGAGAAAGATGATATTTCGAGTCTTCAGACTAGAAGAGACCTTCACGCTTTGGTGTATCTATTCAAAATTATCAACAATTTACTTGATAGTGCCCAAATTTTGGGTTCTCTAAATTTTGTTGTACCTAGAGTGTCTGCCAGAACATCTCACACATTTTATCTGCCAACTGCCAGAACGAACATAAAAAAGCGTTCACCACTATATAACATGTGTGTTTTATATAATTCCCGGTGTATAAATTTTTGGTGGCAGCAACACTGCTTTAAAAGATATATTTGTATGATTAATTTTGTCTGTACGTTTTGATTAACTTTTACCCTCCTGTTGTGTTGTTGGGTGCAAACCTGTACAACAGTGTAAATAAATAAATAAATAAATAAATAAATAAGATAAAATTAATCAAACCATCAAAATAATATAAATAATTTTGTTGTTATGTTTGTAATTTACTTTGAGATGAAAGCTCTTATTGTATTTTACCTTAGTAAATCTGGCAACTGAAATTCTCGAGATGTATTCGGTTTATAGGGTTTTCCGACGATATCAGCAGACTCCCAGCTCCCGTTGTTAAGTAGTTCGGAAAGAGATAAGCCTAGGATACCCTTTGCACATTCAGTTCTTTAACCGACCGTGAAGCAAATGGGCAAGTTTTCTTGTACAGCTTATTTAACAAAGTTTGCCAATCTCTGAAGTAGGTAATGTTGATTTACATCCTCTGTATAAAGTGGTTAGTGTTTCTGACGAATAGACTTGAAATGCTCAAACTAATCATTAAGGACTTCGTCCCTAGTTTTTGTTCTACTAAAACAAAGTCTTTGTCGCATTCTATATACCTATGAATGCCCGCGTATACGAAATGTTACAACATGGTGAAGTTTTTGTTGGAAATGTACAATATGATGCAAGTATCTAAACACTTTCGTTTTTGTTCTGGCCAGCACAAGAATCGCAAAAAGGTACAGCTCTTTTGTATATTCGGCAAGATAGTTATAAAGAAATTGATTGAGAAGTGAAGATACACCATTGCTTCCTTTGTTTCCCACTGTTTCAGCATAGGTATAAAATGTAAACAATGAACGTATAAAAAAAGCTGCCTGCAGTGGTACACGTCGTTAGTAAAAATATTTTGGATAGGAAGATTTTTTGCATAATCTATGCAAATTGCTTCAATTTTTCATCTCCTTCTTTTATTTATTGCATCTGTTTTACGTTTGCAAAATGTATGGGTTTTAGGTAAATGCAAAAATTTGTGTACCTCAGCTTTCTCAGTCTCTTCACGAATTCCTACTACCTACTTCATCAACTTTCGCATTTCGTACAGAACTATCAACATTTTGCAGTTTGATGTTTACTTCGTCACAGAATGAGCAAGCATCTGACCTCATATATCCAAAACTGAAGAACTGGTACATCTAAGATATTTTGGTTTGACGGCTTCCGTAGTTGTTTTCGTTGGCATGTTGCTTTCCGGGCTGCTTCCCACATTGCTTGTTTGGTCTTGACGTTTCAACACTCATGTTGGTGTCTTCCGCAGAAGTAGCTCTGAAACGATATGAGTGTCGAAACGTCAAGAGCAAACAAACAACGTGGGAAGCAGCCCGGAAACAACAACATGTCACATCTATGATCTGAACTCTGCGAGCACTTATTTCATGGACTGCCAGGAAGACCATGTAGCACACTTGTAGATCACGAACAGAACCGTTTTCATCCATAGCTCTCCCTGGGTATTTATACGAAGATTGGTTAAAACGTACCACTTCGTTTTCAGGCTTCCTAGGTCTTCGCCTTTTCACAAGCATTAGTTTTATCTGTCCAGCGCATTTTGTTCGTCATGAATTCAGCTGTCCCAATATTCGTTTTCTTGATTGCGCGTCCACTTGTAAAAAACACTTCAATTTTGAGCACTTGCATCACTCACTTGGCTTTGCAGTCTTTTTAATCGCATCTAAGAAACGTACAGATATTTTACGTGTTTTTTTTACATTATATTATATGGCAAAACGGTGACAATAAAATAATGTGCCTAAGCAAAAACTGAAAAAATGAGTTTTTCGCATTTGAACTTGTCGGGAACTCTCATTTGCATTACACCATACGCTTGGACTCATCGTTGTACTGAATTTTCAAACGGCTATAACACTGTGATCGTTCCCGTTACTTGCTTCTAGAGTAGTGCTGAAATATGCTACAACTTACAAACTATATGATGCTCCACCTAACGCAATTTTTGTAAATTTTGAACTTTCACCTTTCTTTCCCCTGACTCTTCATATGTTTCACATTGTTAATTACGACTTAAGTTCTTAAGTAAGTCATGACCTGAATGACCTTTTCCTAGACAGTAGAAAATTATACTGGTTTTTGTTTTATCACATGCTCAATGTCTTCCATTTGTTAACTGGCAATAATCTAAGCGAATAATAATACATAATACGAATACAGTTTCTTAAGTCGTCATATCTATAGGTTTCCTTTTGGAAACTTAACCAGATCATGTAGAGCACTGAATAGCACTTCTTCCTCCAATCCATCTATTTGAAAAAAAATCATTCAAAAATGCGGGAACTTCTGTAGCATAATGTAGTGGGGCGCCGTCTGTTGAAATCAAATATTTGCATTATTTGCCAATTTAAGTGGAAGCTGGATTCGTTCGCAAACTCAAAATTCCAGACGGCTATCATAATCGCTTCATTATATTCTTGAAAGACTTTCATTTTATAAAGACGGTGTTTATTTACATGCAATATTTTAAACACTGCCGTCTTTGCAATATTTAATTCTGATACTAATTGTCTCAATTAAGATGCTCTTGGACATTACATAAAACTTCCATTTGCGTTACTTCGAAAACTAATGGCCTACTATTCTTTGCAGCATTTCGTACATTGACAATTTGGTGACATTTTTGCTCAATCCTACTTTTAATTGGGAAATTAGGGGCCGATCAGCATATTTTTTATTTAATACATCGCTTACTTCTTTGCTTTTGGGTTATATCCCCAAAGCCAATAGTAATCATCACAGCTTCTATCCTCTGCGTCTCAGTGAGCAGTTGCTTGATAATTTTAATTATTGAAACACTTTCTGAAATACGAGAAGAAACTTTTGAAACACAGTTAACATTAAGGAAATAAATAAATTACGTCACTTTTCGTCTTCTATCAAAAAGTCATAGTCATAGTTTGTTGGTTCATGGTTTGCCTTAATGAAATGTATGAAATCAATGTATTGTTCTTGAGATTATGATTTTGGCAATTTAATTTCTAAAATGTACTACATAAAAAACGTAACTTTATATCGGTATATATAATTATAAATGTGCCCTTACATCATTCCCGCCTATGTTTCAAATTGTATTGTAATGTATTTCCAAACAGAAGCTATGCTCCGTCCACATGACTCATTCTGTATACTGACTAATTAATATGTGAATATATTTATTGATGGCTATCAATAGTTATACACGAAGATGCCAGCTAATATCAAAGCAACTTTAAATTAGTATAGTAATGCATATGCCTTTTTATAATCGCATATATATCTCTAACATACAATACTTTCCTTTAATAAGTACTATTTCTTTGCACACAGTTAAGTAAGAAAGTGTGCCTCCGTTTATTTAATGAACAAACATGAAAGTTCTCCATCGTTACATCGCGTTTGTTTTGTTCTAAGTAGTAATCGTGTAATGTGTGATGCGAAATACTGGAAATTTTATGCAATTGAGAAGTTATTGTTACCTAAATTGCCTTGTTTGCTTAATCGGGAAAAATCGACGATGGTACCTATTTCATTCAATAAACAACGTTTACTGGAAACATAGCGTTATATGTTATATCACTCCCCCCTTACTTTGATAATCCTTTACTGCAACCGGTTATTAAAATTTATAGTCCCTATAAATATTTCAGCGACTTTTCTGAACACTGAACGTATATGTACAAATCAGAATTACCCAATCTGTCGAAACAAGGCAAACAATTGTAAATTAAACGGAATCTTATAATTTTTACGAGCGCCGTCCCGATTTTGTGGCAAATAACGACGTTTATGGAAGACATAACTATGTTTTAGTGCGGCGAGTGCGTTATGTCACTTGTAATAATGCGATTACTTATCCAAATAGACTGCCGAAGCAAGGTTACATTCGGTGGCATCACGGCGTGTAGTAGCTAGGCCGCCATAGGGCAATGTAAATTCCAAGCGAATCATAAAAATATATTAAATAAGAAGGACGAAGCCGTAAAATGTATAATTGGATTCTATTGTTGTGTGTGTTGTGCAAAACAAATGAACTTGGCTTTGATCAAACTTTTTCCTATGGCATCTAACTTCAAGGTCTTTTATAGAAAATGGTAATTTTAGTTTTCTATTAAAACATAGTTTTTTTTTAAACCTAATGCATTTTTACGAGGTCTGTTTTTGCTAACTTTAGCATTACTTCAGACTGCACTAAGCAGCAAAAAATAGCAAAAACGCGATTGGTATCAATAGGCAAAAAGAAATTATCATCTGTTAGTTCCTGCGTGTTTAGATTCTAAACTCTTTCAGTTTCACTAGAATCTGCTATATACTATACACAGATTACATTTTTATGGCATACAAAAAGAGAGTTTGCGTCACTCTAAACTCCAGCGAAAACTTGATTTTCGTCCCTAGTGAATGAAAATCTCATAACGTTAACATTCGTCACTAGAGCCGCAAATTACCTACTAGTTTTCACCAATTTCTAGTTGCCCAAAATCTAGCTGTCTCGGTATCGCTGTCATTACTAAAATCACCTCATTTTGTGTTTGTGCGGTTTCGCTATGAATTCTGATTCAGCTGATTCGCCATACTTTCTGAACTCGCCACATATATGTAAAAAAATTGTTCGCGCTTTAAAAGTCTGTAACTTTTATTCTAATTGTGCAATTTAAATTCTGCAAAATAGAGGATAAATCGAAAGGTACATAGAATATTATTATGTATAACAATATTACTATATATTTATTATTTATTGTTTGCTACGACGATGAACAACCATGTACTAAATATAAAAGTGGTAACGTTTATAAATGTTTGCATACAAATCTAATTAATGACACCACGAGGCACCGCTATGCCGTTAATGTTCAAAAGTTTGGAAAACCTAACTAAATAAAAATCTTCAAAAATCGGGTGCCACCCGGCGCTACTGTGACTTTTAGTTGGGTTTTAGTATTAAAATGCGTTGGTTTTATTTAAAAAAATATACATTTGTATCAGCAGGTTTTTCGGATCATGGACAACAAATCTGAAGTATATTTATCAGAATACAAAATGGCGGAAGCAAAATGGTTTTTTGACAAATAACTATAGCTCTTAAAATAATTGATAGACACTGGGCGGCAAAATTATGCAGTAAGTTTATATTAAATCTGAAAAAAAATTGTTCTTACGTTTCTGATACAAAATCTGAAATTCTGATTCAACGTTAAAAGTTTTTGCGGTATGCCAAATTTTGTTTTAGCGTGAACGGCTTCAAAAATAATTAAGAAAAAACGTCTTTAGGGTGCTCCTTTTGAAATTGCTTATCTCTCTTAGAAAGCATTTTTCGACAATACCTCAGAAACCATACCTTGAATTATTGACAAATGTTTACGAAACATGTTGTATATTGTACCTACTTACTGTTGCCTTTTGAATAAAAATCTGTTAAAATTTTACTGCATTACATGAAATATACCCTTTCATAATGGTTTGCGTTTTGACCGAGTTATCAAAAAACTTTTCCGGCATCTTAGATCTGTCATTTTAAATTTTTAAACTGTAAGGTCGAAATCAGTAACCCGAAAAGAACTTCAATACTAATTTTCGTTTAAATCCCGTCAGTTTTTAGACCCCTTATCCCCTATGTTGGATAAACCATTTTGAATTTTTTAATTTCAACTTTGAGGTCGTAATCAGCAATCCAAAATGGACTTGTATACTAATTTTCGTCTAAATCAAGTTAGTTTCTACACACCTTGTCTGCCATGTTGGATACGTTTTGAATTTTCCAATTTCAAGCATTAAGTTCGTTATTGGCAACCCAAAAAATCCTGTGTACTGATTTTGGTTTAAATCAAGTTAGTTTTCAGAAAACCTGTAAGCCATGTTGGATCCACCATTTTAAATTATTTACTTCAAACTTTAAAGTCATAATTGGCGACCAAAAAAGACTTTCTATATTAATTTCTGTTCGAATCGATTTAGTTTTCAGATAATCTATCCGTCATATTGGATCGGCCATTTTGAATTTTTTAGTTTCAGTTTCAAAATTGTAATCGGCGATCCAAAAAAACGCTCGTATGCTACATTTCAAGTTTTCACAAAAGTACTTTTACTTTTGACCAAGTTTTAGGTGAATTTCGACCATTGTGGCGGTAGTGTAATGGAACATACCAGAGTACCGTCCTGGAGATTCAAGTTTGAGTCTGACCGTAAGGAATTACTTATTCTAATTTAATTAGCCTGCTTACCCAATAACCCCATACTTATTTTGAATTTTATGCGTTGTTTTATCGACACTGTGGTTCTCAGGTTTGGAAGTGATAAATTGGAAGAATTATTAAAATATTTGTCTCTACTCTCCATTGATTTTTGTATGTGAGTTGTACAATTAGTTCAGTAACAACTATTGTTTATCAAATCTGAATTTTAAAGGCGTTGTCCTAAACATCTATATATATTCTCGTAGGCACGGAGATTTTAATTAGAATTCAATAAATTTGAATTTGAAATTGGAATTCAATAAATTTGAGTGAATATTTATTTTCACATTCTTCATGCTAGTTTTTTTCTATTTCTAATCCAGCTAATCAAGCAACACTTTATGTGTTAAACAAATCGCCGTTAACTGGTGTCTAACTCGGCCTTCGTCTCTTTGTCGGCAACTATCCACTTTTAACACACTCAAGTTAAACCTTGCACACGAATTTTAAATTTGCTTTATTACTAATATTCCGCGTTATAAATTTCCGCCGTAAACAAAGATTATAAACCTCGTTATCAAAGTAGGTTAAAAAGGTAAACACATTCGAACCAGTTTTACAATTATTACGGAACACAAACAATGCACATATGCTGTACACTAGAGCGGGTATGAATAATAGTAAAATCGGAGGGTTTCTTTAAAAATTCCACGCATAATTATATCTTATAATTGCACACATCTATGGTAATTACCACAGCTATTTGCCATAAGATATACTTCACAACTTTGTTTATTTCAAATAGCTTATGCTGATTACAAATACCTAAATTCGCTGCTGTATCATATGTACTTTCAATATTATTTTTGGTAACAGCTAAACATAATAATACACTATCCCATTTTTATCCAAAGATAAAGCTATATCGGCTGATTTCGAAAGATAAAATACAGTTCACGAATTGCTTATGTAATGTTATTTTTGTGTCCTACTTCCATTAGTGCTCCCAATAGATGTCATATACAGGATCGCTAGAAAGTATGGAACCAGCAGGATATTTAGGTTCTGTTCGACTGATTTTTCTGAAATTGTGCATGGGCATTAAAATGCATTTTCTGGAATTTTGCTCAAGATGTTCCCCATTCCTGGTAGTAATGCAGCCTTGGGTAAAAGTTTTCTAATGGTCTTTGTAGCATACTTGGAGATAAGTTCTGAATTTTTGCCCTGATTTGTCCTTTTAAATCTTCTGCAGTATGTGGCGCATCAGCATAAATACGATTTTTAAGCGGCGACAGATCAGGGGAACGTGCTAGTCATTATATCGCTCCGCGCCTACCAATCCATCTGTCAGAAAATATCCCATTCAAAAATCCACGAACGTTGACTGCAAAATGGGGCAGTGCACCATCTTGCTGAAACCATATCTGTTCAGAAGGACGCAAAGCATTTTCACAATTAGGGAACGAGCGAATGAGTTCTGGTATAATGTGTTCGCGAAGTAATGTAAATACTTGACCGCCTTCAAACTTCCATCGATGAAAAAAAGCCCAATAATGTGCTCACCGATAATACCACACCAGATATTCACTTTCTGAGGCTGTAGTAAGTGGACTTGTTCCATCCAATGTGGATTTGTGTCCGACCAATATCTGCAATTATGTCTATTCACATTACCATTGAGGCAAAAAGTCGCTTCATCAGAAAACATAATCCAATTTAAAATGTTTGTATCTTCATCTATCATGTTTATTATCATCTTCACTCAGTTCTTGTAATAAGAGAATTTTGCATGAATGAAACTTCTCTTTCTTCAAATTGTTTTGAACAGATCTTCTGCTAATATGGTGAGTGAGAGCACGCCAATGTACGGAACACTTGGGATCAAGGGACATTCAAGCTACTTCACTCGTAGCAACCTTTGGACGTCCTGGTTTTTGACGGATTTTAACACCGCCGGTTTCGTCAAAATGTTGCATAGTTTTAATAACTGTTGATCTGGCAAGCGGTTCACGATCTTAATGGATTGCATTGTAGAGTGCAACTTCTTCCGAATAACTTCGCCTTCTATCTCCATAACCAATCATCATCAAAATTTCGATGCGATGAAGTTCAGTTAAGTGAAGCATTGCGATTACAAATAACAAAGTGAATGAAAAGTATCACCAGTCACGAGGAAAATGAGGACACCATGAGTTTTTGTTCTTACTTAGCGATAACGAATATTGTTTTTATCCTGAAGTTTTTTGCAAGACCCAAGTTTGTTATCACACTTTTCTCTATTCAGAAGCTTGTAGATAGCTTTTAAAAGGTGTGATAAATTTTTGAAATCAGGAAAAAATATACTTTCGTTTATTCTTCTAGGTTCGATACATTGATGACATGCTGTACATTTAGAGAGGAACAGATAGATCCTTAAATGGCTTTTTAAATTATATAAACACAAAATCCAAAATACAATGTATCCGTCACGTCCAATTTAGAGTAATACAAATTTAAACTTATTCGTCCTGAAATTAGAAAACTAAGACAAAAAAATACTTTTTTTAATTTTAATATACAGAGTGTTTTATAATGATGTTATATTATTTGAAGGTGATGTTCTATGAACTATTTTAAGAGGAGTCTTCTTATAAATTTTTCCTTCTGAGCTTTCTCTGCCAAGGTATACCTACGGCTCTCAACATGTCTGAAAAATATAATTCTTATTTTTTCTTCAAAACCGTTAAACTTAAAGATTTGAAGTTTGGTCCACATTTATAGTTAGTTGAAGGCTATTTTTCTGGAGTATCCTTTTTTCAGATATTGTTTATGAATAAACCAACAACCCCAATTTTTATTTCTTTCTATGTTACCTGATTCTAATAAAAAATGTCTTCAATACCTTATTTAATTTATAAAAATCTGTAACGCTTATTTTTTCGTACAACTAATAGTTTACGAGCAAAAACAATTAGTTTTCCTTATCATATTAGTATTATATTTATTACTAACGCCTACTAAAATGTAGTAGGCACTGCTTGTTTTGTCAACAAAATCGTTTATTGGTGTAGATTACGAAATAATTAACCCAAATTCATGGAAAGAAGAGATATTTGAATAAGTTGGTGTTTAGAAGGTACTTTTATTATAGCACATCCACCTAGAATTTCTGATTCATGCCTTTGGCAGAATAAATCGAAACAGGTGTAAAGTACATATAGTTTAATCATACAGTAACATAACTAAAAATAATGAGAAAAAAACAAGCGCGCATATTGTGGTAATTAAAAGTGCCATAACTAATAATTTCTATCACGGTTCTCTAATGTTTCTCTACAAAATGTTCCCTCGAATGCCTAGCGTCCATAAACTAAATTTTTTTATAGTTTGTTGGAGCGCACGTTTTAGTTTCTACAATTGGTACTCCACCTGAGCAACAAAATTGTTCGTGAACCTTGAGGATTAAGGAGTGATATTTGTATAACGTAACACGCTCATTTTGTAAATTTAAACCTAAATAAACTTTAATTCCGGCTCTGTCCACACCTTTCAAAGTTCAGCCTGAGTAATACGACCGCAATTAACAGTCAGTCGAAGTAGCAGGCCTTTACTGGCTATCTAGTTAACCATTGTTTGTCACTATCGATGCCTCGCACATCTTCATTCACTCGACGGAAGTCTCTTACGTGAGTCTAATTTATTATTCACTTTTATGGACAACAGGCATTTCATTCGTCGGACGTTGCGCATACAAATTGTCGGGACGGCCAAGTTTTGACGTTAGCACACCGCATACCTTTTTACGGAGAGTACTTACTGTAAGGAAGCGAAAAGAAACCCTAAACGCTAGCTGGAATTAATTTCGTAAAATCTCGTGTAACTTTCACTCTGAATTTTTTTCCTCTGGACAAACAAAATCTGAATAGAAAACGTCCGTCTCCGCTAGCTTTGTAGTGGTTAGCGATGTAATCCTAATAATTTATCAAGTTGGAGCGGTTCCATTATTTACAGCGTGTTATTTGAACAATCCAGGTTAGTGTTTGACTAAGTGACAGTGGGGCCCTGTACCTGGCTAATCAGCTGCTCGCACGAACACAAAGAAACCAAAGAGAGCACCACATTCCGTGATAATGTCAAAAAGGACGTTAGTTCGCTTGATAAAAAGATGCACGTTAACACGGGCATAGAAAATAAAATGTAATATAGCCAGGAATTTAATAATTATGATTTTATACTAGCAGAAATTCTGTAATGTAAAATATTTACGTGTTTTATATATTCAAAATATGTTTGAAGAAATGTTTATCTCATTCATGAATGAAGAGTATGACTTTCAAGTATCATTTTAGTTTGTAAAGTGTCAGTTTAACCCATGCAGTGCGAAAAGAAATCTGTCTGTCTGAAAGTAATTTGACAGTCAAAATCAAAAATTTTGTTTATTTATACATATTTATAACACAATAAGTACAATTAACCATACTTAAACCTGAAGACATTTTATTTGAGGWAATAGCGTTGTCGATTTTTATGGTTTTACAATAACTACTTGTTGGGCATCGGCTCTATCTGCTGGAAATGGCAGCCCCCAACTTATKTGTTGCCCATCAGTATTTTMACAGCAGTTTTCTTTTTGTTTTCGAAAGAATTGTCCACGTAGTCYTCGACCACAGTGGCAGATTTMCATGCCCCGTCATGCACAATATCTGCTCTTGAATCCACTAATGCTGTGGGCGAAGAACTATTAAAACAATATCCAGTGTACCCCTCCGTGGCCAGCCAATTTTAGGAAACAAGCAATATTTTTGGAGATAGTTCCACACGTGTTGATCCTTACGGGTTGTCTGATATACTACCCTTTTCTGCATGCAGTAAAAAATCTTTCGCCGATTCTTCGACATCGGATGCAACGTCACTGATCTCGGCCCCTGGATTTTCACCACTATTCATGTTTTCTTTGCAGATAGGTAGAACAAAGTGCAAACTTATACATATCAAACATGAAAGTACCTCAGTATTTTCTATGTAGTTTTAAGTTGTGCTTTAAATTTATTTGTTGCGAACATTTTACAAATTGTATGAGAATATCAAAAATTTGTTAATAATAATAGAATATTTACATTTATAAAGAAAAAATCTTGTATGATATTCGTGTGAAAATGCTCTTATAATAATAATAGTCTTTTATTTCTTGTTTTCCTTGTTGTATATACAGAATATCTATAAACTAAAACGAATTTTATAGAAGATATAAAAATAAAATGTAAAATAATATTAAAACTAAACAATGATGTAAAATTAGAAGAATACCTAATACAAAAAAATGTAATTGGAGAAACAAAAAGAAATCTCGAGGCGAAGTTCAGGTGTAAAGCAAAAAAATATGCTTTACTCTGTTCTTCCACTTAAGCTCGATATAAAAGGTAACAATTATGGATGAGAAAAGAACTAACAGTATGCATGAACAGTATAAGAGCTAGTTTGAAATTAAGCACGTTGTGCATCAAACAGGCAACTAAAAATAAATTTATTAAATGCACTTTTTTCATGGACGTGATTTCCCCAAAATAGCGATTATAAAATTAGTACATACAATACGAAAAAGACCTTTGGAATAGAGCCGTTTTATGTACAGGACAAAACACGAGGTGTCCTGACCTTACGTTGACAAAATGTATCTCGTTTCGAAAACATAACTTGTTGTACAAACATGCAGGTTCCTTGTTGGTAACTATACTATTATACTATAAAACAAGTTGCACAACTGTAACTGCATGCGGTTCTTCATGTTGAGCCAGCGAAGATCAGCTAGTTTATGTGACACATGTTCAAATTGTCTAATACCATAAATAAACCTTATGCAGCAATTTTGAAACTTCTGAATTCTATAGGCGTCAGCATTGCCAAGAGATGAACCAATGAGTGGCGAGCAGTAATTAAAGTGCGAAAGGACCAAAGCTTCACAAAGCATTAGGTACCTTTATTCCGCGATGCAGATATGACCGATGGGAGTATAGAGCCCTCAAGATAGAATAAGCACGTTGAGTACACCCGATAACATGTTGTCTAAATCTAAATGAATTGTCCAAAACAAGACCCAAGGCCTTATTTGCATTTTTGCACTTTTATAAGAAATAGCTGTTACTTTGTAATTATTATATATTTTCACATTGAAAAAAAGTATTTAACATGATCGCGATAGTTAAAATTGATGATGACATAAAAAATTGGTATGCCTGTGGTAAAGAAGAATTTCGTCGAATTTGTATTTATGCAGAAAACACACTGATGTTCTCTTGTGTAAGTTGGGTACAAGTCTTTCTAATAAACAAAGTGGCATTTCTTTTCAACGTTAGCGATCAAACTATTGCCAATTACATTACAATTAACCAGAGAAGATCTTCTAGAGAATTACTCCAAATCTAAACAATGGTGGTAGTTCAGTGTTATGACAAATTTTGCCTTGATAATGCTACATGCTACATATCAGTTAGCTCAAAAACTTCGCACAATAAAAACGACTGTGGAGTAAACAAAAAAAGTTGCATCTAGCGAAAGCCATGGTCGCTTGTGCCCCTGATGGATATATTCTGTTTGTATTAGACCCATTCTATGCATGACATAATGATGCAACTATTTTAGAAGGTTGTTTCTCGAGGTTTGCAGAAGAATTGAATACAATTGTAAAAGGTGTTCATATTTTGGTTAATGGATGATTTGCATTTTTAATATAAACTAAACATTGTAATGTTCATTGTCCTGGACTCGGCCAACTTGAACCGTTGGAAGCAAATATGTCCAGATTTGTCAGAAAATGTCGATAAACTATACTTTTTCCTTTCACAGCGAAGTCGTCTGGCACGTCAATCATAAAACCCTGAACATAATTGTATTCACCACTGAAGTATTTTCACTCTGGCTTAACATCATTTAATGCTCCATACCCTCATTATTTCGAGACATCATCCTATTTCGCTTAAAATAAGGTCCGTCTCTTTCATCCCAATAATACGTATGCAGAGACCTGTACAAATTCGATAACAAAATAGTTTGGAGAAAAGATGTAAATCATGATTTTGCAAGGTAATCCACACAAATACACTGAGCAAACTGCTATTTGCAACTGTGTTTTTACATAAAGCAATTGTGCTTCAATGACGCTATTTTATGAAAGTAAAGTAAGACTACCCATAGAGAGCCAGTGCTATCAATTTTCATATTCGCTGGAATATTTTAGAGCAATCATAGTAATAAATTTAAAATTTTGTTCTGAATATGCTACAAATGTAAGACTTTCTGGGTTATAACGTGCTTATAATATTTATATATACTGGTGACAATGTGTCCATATTTGCTTTACTACATTATGCCATTTTGGACATAGCAGTTGGGACACTTAACGGACGTCTCGTGATTCACCACGAAACGGCGCTTATAGTATACTTCCTGTAATTGTCTTCCCGACTAGAATTTACTGGAATTAGTCGAAACGTGCAGCCTTTGCATGCAGATTAGATCAACTGCTAATATTAGTTTTAATTTTTGTCTAACTATTAAGTTTAAGTATAATAAATGGTATCGGCTATATACGTTTCATTCAGTATGTATCACTAACTTTCTTTCTTTCAAATAAGTAACAATTTAAAATAAAAAATTATGCAATTCATCACGTGTACCTAATTTTTTAWCTAAGAAATTATAGTTTTCKTTAAAACGAAAGTTCAAGAATTGCTAATGTAGGAACTGACGAACCTTTTCTTAGAAAAAATTGTATAACTATATAATTGATTAAGTAATAATAAATCTACCACAGCCCGGAAACCAATGAWGAAACTTCCTGTTGGAATAATTCAGGAGAATATTGATAAGTAGGAACTTGGCCCTCTAGCCACCTTATAAAGCATCACAATATACTGGTTTTATCATTTAAGATACATTTAGCAAAAAAAGTACGCCTAAGCTTTATTGAAAAAATACTGTTACGTATGCATGTTTATAAAATGCGGATTTCTATCTTAACTTTCTTTAGTTATACACCGAAATACACTAACTATAGCACTACAAGTCCAATACATCACTATTCCAATACTATCTACTAGTTCAATGAACTACCATTCAGAACACTACACTTCACAACAGTCAGTCTAAAACGTCTTTCAACACTTGGGTTGCTCTCTTCGCTAGCTTCATCCTACTATGTTTGAAAGTCTTTAAAATAGGAAAGGGACCAGAAAGCATAGAAAGTTCTTACACTACCAACGATCAGAGGGGCAAAGAGAAGTGAGTCAACCGTTAGTAAAGGTGTATGCCAGTGACAAGAAGCCAATCTACTAACATGGACGCGTAATTGCAACAGATAATGCAGCTCATGCACGAGATGAAAATAGGTCAAGGACAGATGAAAACAGAACTTAGAGCAACAAATGAAACGCAAGAAGAAATGCGGTCAGGACTAGTAGAGGTGAAAACGGGCCAAGAACAAATGAGACCAGTTCAAGAAGCAACCAAGAATGAAACAATAACTGATGTGCAACAACGACTGTCAGCTGAGAGAGATGAAATTAAGAAAAATCAGAGTATGGTTGAACAGAGAGTCGATCATGTTGAAGAAAAAGTAGACAAAGTAGCAGATGATATTAAAACAACAATCAAAGAGAGAGTAGGTCGTGTAGAAGAGACGATCTCGGTTTTGAAATTGAACATGTAAAAAGGATGTGTCAATGATCTACATTTTCACCAGTAACTGGAAGCAGCAAGGTTTTACCACCGCGATATGATGGACAGACGTCGTTTGAAATCTACAAGATGCAGTTTGAGGCAGCTGGTAAGGCAAACAACTGAAACGTTCAAGAGAAAGCTGCTACGGCTCTGGTGATTGCCCTGCGTGGATCTGCATTGAATTTGCTTCGCACATTACCTGCTGCCGACATGGTAGATTCATATAAGCTATCTGGAGCGCTAGAACTTCACTTTGGGGATCAACGCTACAGCTGAGGACTCGTAAGCAGAGTATTGGCTAGACTCTACAGGATTTTGCAACGGACAAGAGAAGACTAATGTTCAGGGAATATCCAACAGCTCCGCCTGAACTTCCGGAGGAAGTGGCAACGCGATATTTCATTGATGGTGTGAGGGACGACACTGTGAGGAACGCGCTGCTGCTGACCACCTATTCGACGAAAAGGGAGGCCCTAGAAAAGACTTTGGAAATCGACACAGCCTACAAGGCATCAATCCACAACTATGGTCAATGCAAGGAACGAGGCGCGCAGGTAAAAGAAAACGATCCAATGCAAGAGGTTGTTAAAAGGCTAGTGAAGAGGAAACTGTAGAGTGGTGCTTCAAGCTACATCTAGAAATCAAGGACAACGTAGTACATATGAAGAATTCAGACATTACAAACGGGTGGAACAGCGTAAGAGCACAGTCAATGTGAGGAGAGTCACCACCAAGAAGAGCGAGTAATGGACTGTCGAAAGCTTCTGGGAGAACCAGCTAGAAGATTGGTGGAAGGAAGAAAACAGACCACAATCTGGATGGGAGGAAGTGACTTCGGAAAGGCTAACTCTACAGGCGATGTGGGCCCAGTGAGATTCTTTGTTGCGGGTGGAGAACGGCCTACTCAAGAAAGTTTGGGAGAGCACCAATGGCAGGCATGTTACCATTTTGTTGGTAGTGCCTAAGGAGTATATGTACCACGGGTATTGGAAGAGGTACATGCAGGAGCATCGGGTGCCCAGATGGGAGTGAACAGGATTTTGCCAAAGGTACGTGAACGTTTCTACTGGGGGGCTTGACGTGAAGATGTAGCGAAAGGGTGCTGCAAATGCGGACTTGCGAAGCCACGAAGGTAACATCAAGAAGACTGAGGAAAAGGACGAAGCAGTATAACGTGGGAGCTCCATTAGGACATTTCCACCAGTGATTGTGCAAAAGCTCGCTATGGAGGAATAGCCATTCAAAGGCGGTTTAAGGAAGGAGATTTGGTGTGACTCTACAACCCACAAAGAAGGTGAAGTTATCGCCATCCGCGAAAGGACCCTACGAAGTAGTGAAAAGGATTAACGACTTAGTCTGTAGAATCCAGCGCAGCCCAAGGATCAAAGATGAAGGTGGTACACTGGAATCGTTTAAGTACCATGGAGATCTCGAGGAATGGAACTGATTGGGACGGTCAGTTTCTAAGAAGGGGATAGGGTTGCTCTTGAGTGTACATTATAGTGATTTAGTGAGGTAGTAGTGTTAAAATAGTAGTATTTTGAACTAATTGTGTTTAGACTTAGTGTATTTGATATTATAGTGTTTTAAATAAAAGGCGTTAAGTCAGATATCTCCAGTTTTCGAATCTGGTATTCGTAACAATATTTTACGCAGTTCTACCTTTTATTTCCATATAGGTAGATAGCACTTTATCTTATTATTATTTCTAACTTACTTGCTTAATATACCATGTTATACATGCATACACTCAGAATCCGTTTTCGAATAATACTAACACAATTTTAAATTTATGAAAACGACGCGCATCTAATTTAAAAAATAAGTACTTGAAACAATTCCCGTTTCTATAAAAAAATATTTATTGCTGACCATCCTTAGAACTTGAGGTAGCGCCAACGCGAAGTACACATTCAAGTGTCCCCTTGATTACAAATTACAATGTTGCGTGATAAATTCAAGCAGAATGTCGAAAACTCCTTTACACACTCAGTATATGGTCATTTGCATTACAATATGCCAGAGGTGAACTGCAAAGGGTCCTAATTGCTTTAACAAACTAAACCACAAATGTTCCCTTGTTAGTGAAAGGTGTGAACTTAAGTGTGAACCAAATAGTTACATTATTTTTGATGTGTCTCAAATAGGAGTTTGTACCTGTATTGCGTACAAAAGGTACGCAAAAATTCGGGCAATCGATAAGCTCGTAGAAACTGTCATGTCTAAATACGTTAATTATTCTCTAGAGAAAGATTACGGTTAAGGTCGATACTTCAAAGTTATTCTTGATGTGCGTAGGACCCCATTATGACAGCATTAGCGGGCTTTTGTAAGAAGTATTTTTTACTTCGTATCAACGAGCTTTTTGTTAGAGGGTTAACGCTCGGAAATGGTTGTAAAAGCATGCTGTTTTCCCACATGCTGTCATACTGAAACGATAGCCGTTAGATAGAGTAAACGCAGGGTCGAAATATCAGACAGGATAAGTAGAGCTATACTTCTCATTAAGAAAATAAATCTGATTTTACGCACACTATAAGTTTTTGAAATTGCGTGTAAATCAAGCTATTCGATCTTCGATCCACAAATACAAGAGTTTTTGAAAATAATATGGCTTTTTAAGTCTTTTGTCGTCAATGAAACTGTTAACACGTGACTGGGGGACATATTTGGACTTTACAGAGGCGCATTTATTATAGCAGGTTGATTACGTACTGAAAAGAGTGAATTTAAAGAGTCTAAGGGTTTAAACGTAACGAAAGGGAGTAGGGCGGTCAAGAACATGTGAAAAAATGCCACATTTTGACTAAATKTGTTATTGTTTGTTCGTATATTAAAAAAGCTTCATTTGGATTCACTTAACACCCCCTCTGAATATCTGACACGTTCGAGCGTATTCTTTTTTTTAACACTTCCGTACGGTCACCGCGCTATTCAGACCGGCAGATTAATATACTTCCATCATAAGAAGCACGTTGAGTATATGTACTACAATATCTGATGCGTTCCAGTATTTTTGTGACTGCCTTTTTTGCAAATTAAAATGTTTGTAGACGTCAAGATATACATCAATCAACGGTTTTTCCCTATGTATCATCTAATCTTCTAAATCCAATAGGTCTCCAGCAGGACGCTCGAATATGCTACTATTATAAATTGTGCGTGCGCAGTTTCAGCAATATGTACATGAATACATGGTTATGCATTCTAAACCATTTTTATCAGTCTATTTTGATTTACCATAAAACTATGAATTTTTGTGGTGCTCTCTTCCAACAAATAGTTGATACTTTAAGGACAAAGGAATATTACAGGCAACGGGTTTGATAACTATTTGGTAGTAAACTTTTACGACTTCTAAAAGTACTAAGTAAAATATATTTCTGGTTTTCCTAAGGCCTATTAAAGGGACTGAATCTCCTTGTGAATATGCCACTTCTTCTCTTTTTTTCAAATCAAATTTAAGAATGKTTTTGGGGTAGCAGAACGAWATGCATTTATACTGCACAGTGTGTGTATAGTCTTKATCCCCCTGTTAAAGATAACAGATGTACTATATAACCAAACCAAGCTACTAAGCAATATCTCAAACAAAATCAAGTTTAATGGCACTAAATCGTGATTAAGGATGTGTGACTGTCGTTATGGGCAGGAGCAATATACTAAGAAGATGAAAATGAAGTTCTGGCCTCTTGAGATTTTTTTAAATCAAACATAAAAATTGCTATAAGAAAGTTAAAAAAAAAGGTTCAAGCATGTTTACAAAATTAAAATCCAAAATCCCTTTCAAATTTCAATAGTAGGTTGTTTATTGTTTGAGTGTGGTACATGTGAGAACAAGTATAATTGTCAGACCTCACAATGACTATCTAACAGACATATAAAAGAAAATTAACAGTTATAAGTCATCAATCTACAAATATTAATAATGATATTCAAAATACATTTAGTTGTATCCTTTTAAACAAAATTTAACAGTTATCTAATGTAATTAATAGATGGATATATCATCATATATATACATAGTAGGCCATCACCGAGATACCTACCAGCCTACCACAAATAAAAGAGGAATAAATGTACTACTTGCCGAGCAACACATCAAGGCGGGTTGCCTACATGCAGAATTGCAGAGTATAAAGGGAGTTGATTGATGATTTTCGTAAATTAAAGGTGGTTAATAAGGCGAATGATGATAATTATTAATGTCAGTATCCTTGGATTAATGATGTATGTTCAAGACATTAGTGATATTGWTGATGAAAGTMTGTAAATTTATCACAGATTACAGATTGCTACGGTTTTTGAATAGACAAAAAAGTTTTTCACTTTTACAACTTCAGCTTGTATATCTTTAATAAAATATACTCATTAGCAGAGATWAAGATTTGTACCTCTTCTTCGAGCCCTCTCTGTAGGACATCAATAAACCGTATTGAAAGTATCTACAAGCATATATGTATGTTCCTTGGAATAGCTACCTATATTATATATACTTACAGTGCTCATGCAAATGATAATTAATTTACTATCTTGGAAGATAACCTACAATACTTCCATTGCCATGTGTCTCTGTAAGTTTCAAGATTTCTTGGCTGGAGTTTAAGAACGCAATTATTTTTTCAAGTACTTACTTTAAATGTAATGATAATTATCCTTGATATTATAACAGGTTTATAATAATGAGTAAAAATACTACAGCTTTGCAAAAGCTGTTACTACAGCTTTGCAAAAGCTGTAGGAGGCGTTGAATATGGGACACGAATTTGGCAAACCAATCTAGATTCCAAATGAGTCTAACGTGCAAAAAGGAAATTAACGCAAGCTCTTGGACACAACAGTCCTACTTTCAGGAAATGCACAATTGTTATGTTAATTACGAACTCCACAGGTTAGTTGGCAAGGATTCAAAAAGAGCCTTGAGGCTACACCGACACTCGAGAATGTGGAACAGTATTCTCTAAAAAAAAACGTGTGGAGCTGAAAGCTAAAAGCAACACTCAATAGTCAAAATGCATAAATGTCTACGATATTCATCTATAGTGCAGTGAGTGGGCTTTAATACAAAAATCATAGATAAATAGAATATTATGCGCATATTCAATATTAGCAAACAAATTCGAGATACTTATTAGCAAATACAATACTTATTATCAACATAAACTGTGTATGTCCAAATTGCAAAGCACATTGTTGTCAATGTGACATTAAAGCCCTGTTGCACAAACATGAATCGAGCCGAATTTAATCTGCGGTCGTTGCTGTAGTAACATCGGTTTCATGACGTTGCTAGGCAACGACCGCGGATCCGAGATTAACTTTTTAACAAATTAACTTTGGTCACGTTTGTACGGACGGCCTTTAAGTTTGCAATTTAATATTTTAAGCTAAAATCAACTCTACTTTTTAAATCTAAACCAATCACATACTCCAATTTAAGGTGTTGTCATGGTTACTAGGTTAATTGTAGCTAACATCATCTTTAACAAAGAGAACAGGAACCGATCCAAATGTCTTTAAGTTGCACTATGTATTTGATTGGCTAAACTGCCACATAGAACAACTGTCAGTGGTCATGTTTGGTAGCTAGGTGAAAACCATGCTTTGCAATGTCATGCTTTTTGTGTAATTTTTAATTAACATACCTTATACATTCTTGAAGAACTGATTATTTTAAAAGCAGACGAAATAAATCGCTAAATATTCAGTGTTTTATCTTCCAATAGAAAATACTTTCTATAGAAATTTACATCAATGAGCCTCCGTAAAAAAATTTATTCGAGATTAATTAATTTCTAATGTTAACTAAAGAAGGAGCAAATATATTAAATAAAATTAAAACTCTATTTTAAGATAGTATATAGCAAAATATAATAAAAAACAATATTTCAAGGGTACGCAATATGCAGCATGTTTGTGAATATAATAATAAACATAAAGTTTAAATCACAGATTTATTATAAAACTAGCGACTCACCCCGGCTTCGCACGGGTAGTAGAGTATATTATGCCTACAACATATACCTTCTAGCCGTCACCTCCATTCGCTCTGAAAGTCTATTATAACGGCACCGGCGCATTATCGCTAGGCTTATATATTAGGTTGTCCGGAAAGGAATGGAAGTTTTTAACTTGTGACTTTAAAGTACCATAGCTTGCTTTAAACAAAAATTTATTAATCGAAACAAAAACCATTAGAATCGACAGATTTTTAATCCATTCCACCCTGCAACAAATGGTTTTTGCGAAAATGCTGCCAAAATTCGGAAAAATGCTATTTTTTTTATTTCTTTTTATTTATTTAAACCAGAATATTACATTGAATTACAATCAGATACAATAAAAATATCTGATGAACTCGCAGCCTATAAAGGTAAACTGAGTTACCTGCACATAGTTCTGGATTGACTTATTAACTAAAACTTAAAACTAAGTAAATCTTGAAATTAACTCTAGGTGTACGAAAAACATAACAATTTTTACTTAATAACCAATGCAAAATATCCCAATTCCCACAATCCCTAAATCTATAACATGAACTCAAAAAAACATTAAAAAAAGGAAATCTCTGTTTCAACAACAATTTGTATCATATTAATATTTATTAGTTAAATTATGCAATCTGAATTTATACAATATTTACATTCCTAATCCATTCTCTTAATTTAATTTTAATTAGTTTCCTTGAGCCGTCTAACAGTTTTAAGTTAATTGGTAAAGCATTATAATATTTAATTGTTATATATTCGCTATTTTTATTTGTTAATGTTTTTTTCCTTTTTGGGAGAATCAAGTTTTTGTTTCTAGTTTTACTTTTTGATGTTATATAATTAATTTTTAATTCATTGTAATGATGAAGAATATATTCTATGACAAAAGATTTTTTATGTTTAATGGTGGGAGAATATTTTTATCTTTTAGTAAGACAATTTTTAGCACTCTGTTTTGCAACTTGACTAATGAATTAATTATTGTATCGTCATATGCCCCTCCCCAGGCTACAATACCATAATTCACTACACTGTGAAATAAAGCATGGTAGATCATTAATAGTTGTTTAGTGTCCATTATCTTGTTTAACTTGTTAAATATAGAGAGCAAATATCTTGTCTTCGTATTAATGTATTGCACGTGATGATCCCATTTCATTTGCCCATCAATTATTATCCCTAGGTACTTGGTTTTATATACTCGTTTTACAGCCTGGTCGTTGATGTAAATATTTAAATCATCAGGAACACTGTCCTGATATGCACCAAAAGCCATGAAGACTGTTTTATCGACATTCAAGGACAGCTTATTAACTGCTAACCAGTTATTAATTGTTAGAAGATTCATGTCGAATTCCACCTGTTTCCATGATTGAGCTGTACTTATTACAACTGTATCATCGGTATACGATATAAGGTTGTGTTGCGGGAGAATTTTGAATAAATCGTTAATATATAGTATGAAAAAAGTGGTCCTAGTATGGTTCCTTGCGGTACTCCGGTTGTTACAGGCAGAGCGAAACTCTTGGTAATTGAGATTTTGACTACTTGTGTTCTATTTGTTAAGTATGTTTTAATTAAGTCCAAAGTTTTGCCTCGGATTCCATAATTTTCTAGTTTGTACAATAGCTTTCCGTGGTTGACTGTCCCGAAAGCTTTGGAAAGATCCAGGAACGTTGCAATAGTGGGCATTGTGCTGTCCAAGTTATTGTAAATGCGTTTTGTTATGTGGACCAGTGCATCATTAGTACTCTTGTTTTTCATGAAACCAAATTGCATGTTGGATATTATGTTATATGATTGTAGAAAGGCTGTCAATCTGGAATGTATTACTTTTTCAAGAATTTTGGCAATATTGGATATTAAAGAAATTGGTCTATAGTTAGTACTTTTTTGCTTCTCCTTTTTTGTAAATTGGTATGATTTCTGCACATTTCAAAGGTAGAGGCCATTTAGCTGTTTCAATTACCAAATTGAAAATATATTGTAATGGTTCACAAATGATATATATTATAGATTTTAATGCTTTCACACTTATACCATCAACTCCTCCCGCTTTTCTTTCAAATTTAAAGCAATGCTTACTATTTCTTCTTGATTTGTGGGATACAAGTAGATAGAGTTGTTGTTCATTTCTAATGATTTAAATTTAATATTTTTTGGCGTCTCTATTTTCTTTGCAGGGGATGTGCCAATGCTACTTTTATTCATTAATCAGCAACGTCCTGAGTGTTTTCAATTTTTACTCCATCATTATTTATCAAGCACTTTGGAACGCTATCTTTGCCATTATTTTGCTTGTTTATTTTACTTTTTATCAGTTGCCATAACTTTTTATTATCTTTGATATTTTTTTGAAATTGTTGCTGTTCGTATTGATATTTTGCTCGTTTAATAATTTTGTCCAGTAATTTGACATAAGTTTTATGTTCCATTTTATATTTTTCATTGTATTTGTCTTTTCTCCAACGTAAATATAATTTTTCCTTTTTTTGAGCATGACTTAATTATTCCCGCAGTGATCCATTCCACTCCTTTTCTGCTGTTAATTCTTTGTTTTGTTACGGTTGAGTTACTAATTGCACTTTTTATTAATGCTATCAGTAAGTCTGTGGCCTCGGTTTAAAAAGCAAAATTTAATGGCGAACTCTTATTCCACTATAGAAACACACGACAATCAACAACTGATGAAGCGCCAGCCACGCTTATATTTGGCAGAAAATTAAGATCGAGATTTGATTTGGTATATCCACCCACGGAAACAGAGATCGAGCGCCACCAGCGAAAATACTCGGGAAAAGGAAATATAATTTTGAACGAGGGTGATAAAGTGTGGGCTCGTGACTGTCGACAAGGTACACAAAATTGGCAACCTGCTGTTATTGTACCAGTAATAGGGCAGCGTACTTGCTTAGCTAAACTGGATGGTTGTAAAATGACGTTGAAAAGGCATTTAAATTAGATTGGAATTAAAATTATGCTAAGCCTGTAGATATCATTCCACGGTCATCTTTGGCCGACAGGCAAAATGAGGGTGATTCTTCATTTAATGAGAGGGTATTACGTAAACGCAGTCAAATCAAACCACCAGAGAGATTAGTTGTTGGTATAAATTGATTTATACTGTTATCAGTTGCATTTGGAAATATATTTCTTGAATTGAATATTATGTTAGTAAATACTTTAGTACGTATTGTGTAATGTTGCCGTTACGTACTCAATTTCGCGGTGGATGTGTTAAATATTGATAAAAACAATAGTTTTTGTATCTATGTGTTTGTCTCGTCCTTATCTGTACAACTGGTAGGACACTGGAGAGAACAGGTTTAACATGTACAGTATAGTTGGCAAATTATTAGTCTTTCTTGGCAATACCCCAATCTAACAGTTTCTCTCACCACTTTTATATATTAAATTTATATACGCAATTTTCCACGAAGAAGGGAAATTGCGGGAGACATATAGCACATTGTTTTATCAATAAAGCAGGTATTATATATATCTCGCCCCGACCCCTTATTAATATCCATACTGGATATTACTTCGTAAATTTCTTCTAAACTTATTTTGATGGTACGTACTGATTGCATTACTTTTGTTATATTCAGACACTGAAMCTTTGGAGTTATTATACCTTGAGTGTATGGTTCATATACACTTGGGAAGCAAGATTTAAATTGATCACAAATTTGTACTACATCTTGTACTTCTACACTACCATATTACATGGTGTTTGGTATAGAACGACCGCGTTTTATGTTATTAATTTAGTGCCTAAATTTCTCTAAGTTTTTAGGTATCTCACTTGCGATCTTTTTCTTGATGCACAAAACAATTAAAAATTGTTTTGAAAACGTTTCCATTTTTAATGAACTCTGTTTATTATCGTAATATTTCATCCAATTTATACAAAACCTTGGGTTGAGTTTACAAAATTAAGTTATTGTACTTGTATGTAGTATACTTTTAACCAGGTATTAGTACTTAGTACTTAAGTACATTTTGCCTGCGCTTAGCCCAGCTCTGCTATTTAAACCGTGTATTCCCCCAAAACTTTAATCATTTTGCATTTGTTCTGATAAATGCAAAGTACTTACGAAGTTTTGAGTTAAAATTGCACTGAAGAACTCCTTTGACCTACTAAAGAACTTCCAACTTCGGATGAATTCGAAATTACAATTTACAACTGATACAACTGCCAACGTATGAGCATTTGTACTTCCCTTCATGCAAAACTGCCCTCTCTGTTGTCACTTAAAAACACCCCCCTGACTTGGAAACTAGCAGAATTTTCCCTGCAAATAAATTGCAAATTAAGCAATTTCTCATCAATGTCAGCCATCAGTGACCTCTTATCACCTCCTGGACCTCTCGAACCATAACACCAACAGAAAAAATCCTCTAAAAACTGCTGAACTACCGTAATTGACCTGTTAGCTTTGTCCAATGCGTGCGGAACCCCTGCAGAAATCGATATTTGGGGCGGCATTCTCCAGTGGGTTGACTGCCACCGCACTGTCATAACCTATACGAAGACACGATACTAATTTATCGCGTTTTTTCGCGTAATAGGCAGACCTGTTGGTGGTGCAAGGATGTGCAAGTGTCGTAACTCGAAGCTAGACTGTTTCAGTGGGGGTTGATATGACTTTGGAGCGGATGTGCGCCAGGTGCTTCCTCCGTAGATGATTCCGTCTGAAAACTGTGATTCTCCGTCCAGTAAGCTACATGCTAATACCGGGTTCTGTTTTGTTTGTATATGAGGGGCAAATTTGGCGGCCGGGGGTTGTGAGTAACGTGTTCTTTCTGTGAATCACGCTGGCTGCATGCTATTGGCAGTAAAAATGCAAATTAGGCTTATAATTAAGGAGCGCATGCAACCTCCACTATAAAAATAATCTGGTATTATGTATATGCAGGATAACTCTATTCAGATAGAAAATCGCTTGCAGACACATAGAACGAATAAAATATTATCTAGTCCGTATACCTTATCTATATAGAGTGAGTTTGTTCGATGTTTAGAATGGAGATTTTGGAAACTAGGCTAGATAGAAAGAAAGCTACATGGGGAAAGATTTGCGGTTATATGAGCCTAATTTATGGCTCCTTTTGGATTTTTGGACAAGCTCATGGCTTACTAGATATTTTGAAAAACACTACAATACATTCCTATCCCTTCTACGTTGCATAGTGTAAAAAACTACAGTGTAGGTGGTCAAAATTGCTTGTAAACGATATTTTAACTAAAAGGTAGCAGCTTTAGTTGGCAAAGTCATATTAAAGAGGGAAAACATCTTCTAAGTTTACTAGCCTTAGATGAACAGAAAAATACTATTAATATAACATTGTAGGGATCACTACCTTTTAGAAAGTGTATTTATAACGCTGGTACTTAGTTAACTATTACACTACTACATTAAACTGACTTTGTATCATTTATAACTTCGGTTCGATTTTTATGTGAACATTTGATGAGCAAGTTAATAGCCTTTACCTTTTTCAACCTGCCTTTGAGAAAAATTACTAAGTATTGGATCAGACGTTATCACAATAGCCGTAATCATAGTATTTTCTGTTGTTGCTCTTCTCGAAATTTTTCTTGCATGGCCTCTAATGATAATGTCATATAGTTTTGCAGTAGTAGGTAAGCTGTCATTTTCGAGAAATGACACGAACTCCCTTTTTATTAAATACAAACCGTACTTTTAGGCTTCCCAACGATAAAACATTATACGATTATTTAAAAAGATGTAAAAAAATGACCATTGCCTGTTTTATTCTGATTTTAATGTGGTTTGCCATAAAAAAAGACATTTTAAAAACTTTTGATGAAGTAATTGATTTTTATTTTTGTAATGAAATATATTTATGTGTTCGTTTTTGTTTAAGAACCAAAACAAATCGCATAGTAAAAAATTACAAGTAACGTTAAAAAAACACCGTCTCAAAGCAGAGAGAAAAGCTCTTCCAAAAGAACGCCTGTCAATTCCCATGGAAGTTTTTGAACAGCTTCTATAAGGTCTTCCACTCTCTTATACTTTGGAAGCAAACTTTATCTTTAATTGTTCTCGATAAAAAATCTAAAACCGAAAAATCGGGAGATCGAGAAATCCGTGTAACTGGTCCTTTTTCCCAACTTTTGCACCAACTAAAGACCCATGAAGAATATGCAGACCACAACCATGACCCCATATATTAAAACCAAATTTCAATTGATGCCTTCCTGTTCAACATGATAACAATTGTGCTACATTTTCAGAGATGTTCTTTATACCTATTGAGTATTGAGTATTGTATTGATAAAATACTTTCTTCTTTAACATTCTTACAACCGATGGATTTAGAAATAGGCAAGCTAAACATTTATTTCTACAACTTCATTATTTGATCCTATGATGCATTGAAAGAGCCAAAAATTCTCAAATTGTCATACAATTTATAAAATGTGGGCGAGTAAGTTCGACAGCGATCAAAGTAAATTTCAAAATATTTTATGCAGCTTGGATTAAATTACACTGCATGTAACACTAATCGCGCTTTTCAAAGTTTGAGTAGTTCATTAAATAAACAACTACTTTTCTAACTAAATGTCAAAATATAAAACGGATTGACATTTAATTTATTTGGTTTGATGTGTCCATAGCTAATTACGTCAACATCAGAATAAAATAGAAGAAAGGCCAAAACTTACGATTTTCTAAATATACATATGAAGTTTTACATAGTTTGACAGATTTTTGAGGACGTAAACAACGACGGTTTGTTAATTACAGCTTACTTGCAAAATTGAAAGGTATTATCTGATTGGGGACATCATTTTTTTATAACTTTTGTATTAACGACTTTTATGTAAAATTAAAAATAGCTACGTTAGGAGAATAAAAGGACATTTAGTTTTTTCAGAATATATAGAAGCCGCAAATAATTTTAAAAAAATCCAAAAGGTGCATTAAATTAAGCTCACGAAACTGCAAATATTTATCTATYTAACCTTTCTTATATCACTGCTAGTTTTAGAGATTCCCATGGTGAATATCGGACAAAAGCTCACCCTGTATAAAAGAAGTAAATGATTTTACCAATTTTTACATTACATCATCTAAGACACGTGTATCTTTACATAACAACCCCAATTAACTTTTAAAGAGGTAAAGGCATTTCAATTTCAGCTTTCACCTTGGGTGGCTCGAATAAAATTTGAAAAATAATTAATTGTTGTTGTTTACATACTGGAATCAACAATTTCAATAATACCACAATCATAACAATCTTTTAGACTGCTGTTATTTATTTAGGACTATATTTGCTATTGATTTGGGCAGGCCAATACATTTTTAATGTTTTCAGTTACGCTGAACCTAAAAGTAAAAAGGGTAGGGGTAACTCACTAATTAACCGGTCCAAGATTTAACTTAGTTAATCCAATACCTTAAACGTATAATTTACATCCAACTGACCTTCAGAACAGTGAAAGCTCTCTATTTAGTACTATTTATAACAGCATTAACAATTTACTTACGTAGCATCAAGTTGGCAGTTTTTTAATTGCCTGTAACTTAATCGCACATTAACTTTAACGTATTTTAACAAATTAATAAATTTTAAGAAAAAATCGAATTAAAATAACCTTACGTAGTATGCATTACAGGGATTGGGACGTAAGTGGTTGCTAGAGTCAAGCGCACCAGCATATTGACATAATGAGCGTTACACTTCTTAAATGGGGTGTAAGTTAAAGCGTGATTGTGCCAAATCGGGCTCTAAAATTTAAAGCTGAATATCTCGATCGGCGTAGGTAGTTGGAATTTGGGTTACATCAAAAGAGTAGGATTATTTTCCAAGGATATGTGTGCTCATAGAAAATTACTATCATATTCCGTGGAACGGGGTACATAAACTACTAGCAATGCCATATATCAGTACAACAATTAAAAAATTACGTACTCAGCCTCAAACAGTATAGCGTATCACTATTTATTTTTCTAAGAATAAATGTTATTATATTATAAATGTAGAACGTGTGTCGGTAAAACTCAGTACGATCAAAGGAGTTATATGGTGTAGTAGCCCCTCCCTCCCATCCATGATCACGGTTCCCGTTTTTACCTAAAAGGCGGGCTTTTGAAGATATAATGGCTGGAAGTTTTATAATTTGTACATCTCTAGAACAGTCCAAAACATTCGGGAGCATTCTACAACATTCCAGAATATCCGGGAACAGTCTGTAATATGGAATCTTCGAGAATMGTCTGAAACATTCGGAMCATCCCAGATCATTGTGGACTATTCTAAGCCTACCCTTGGTAGGGATAAAGGGCTATACAAAGCAAGATCTGTCGTGGACTGTATTTTAACAAACGTTCGAGAAGACGACTTCGTATCCTTCTTTCTCGAAACACTTGGAGACCAGGTTCGGCACGATACGCTCCGTCCGTCATCTCGAACAAGCGACACTCGAGCCGCAGCATCCACAAACACCAAGAGGGAGAGTTCCCTCTACCGGACGACGTGAGAGCGCTCATCCGAGGAAAGAACGGGGCCAGAAAGCGATGGCAACGCACGTGGAACCCCGAAGACCGCACGCAATACAATCGATTGCAAGCTCAGGTAAAAGAGATCGTCTTGCACCACAGAAACGAATGTTGGGAAGCCAAGATTTGTCATCTGGACGAAGACTCAACCTACCTCTGGAGAATGACGAAGATCCTGTGCAAGAAGCCCACCCCATCGACCCGGCTCCGCGGCGAGAACCACCTGGTGTACAAGCCAATGCAATCAAACTTCAAGAACGCGCACCTAAACGACATCGACAGGGTTCATCGAAGCGTTCGGAGACTACTCGCTGCACCCGACGAAGATCTCGCCCTCCACACCACCCCAGCGGAAGTAAAGAGGCCCATCCAAAGGAAAAACGTGAGGAAGGCACCAATACCCAACGGCTTCTTCAACAAGACCCTCAAGGAGTTTCCCATCAGAGCGACGGCAGCGCTGACGAACATCTTCAACGGCACAGTGAGGCTGGGGCATTTTCCATCTGCCTGGAAAATTGCCGACGTCGAGATGATTTCAAATCCGGGACAGAACGCTACATTTCCACAAAACTGCCGCTCTATATACCTGCTACCGACCATTGGGAAGACTTTCAAGAAGTCTTGGAGAGTCTATCTGCAGTCGTCGAAGAGAAGAACGGCATCCCGAACGAGCAATTCGTGTTCAATGCAGGCTATTCAACCACGTATCGGGCTCGTCGAGTACGCCACTGAGGGCTTCAACGTCAAGAACTCAACGGGAACTGTCTTTCTGGACGTGTCGAAAGCGTTTGACAAGGTATGGCATGAGGGGTTGTCACTCAAGCTGTCACATACCGAGATCCCAACTCTTCCGTTTGGCGTGATCGTTCCTGATGGACAGACACCTCGGTGCGCACCGCCACATCATTGGTTCCACAAGGCTTGGCGTTTTCTCCGCTTCTGCTCTCCGTATTCACGAGGGACATCCCAAAGACAGAAGCAACATAACTCGCTCTCCATGCAAACGACACCGCTATCTTCACCAGATCAGTTGATCCACGTCTGATCATCCGACGTCTTCAGAAAGCCGCCGATAATCTAGAAGACTGGTTCTCCCGATGGAGAATAGGAATCAACGCCAAAAACAGCGCTGCTTTCTGAGCAAAAAGAGGAAGCAGTCCAATCGAAACATAAAGATCTTCGATCGAGACACCCGTAGAAACAGGAAGCCAAGTACCTGGGCATCACTATCGACAGGAAGCTTCTGTGGAAATCGCACATCGATGACCAAGCCAACGGCCGCGCTGACCACCCTGTATTGTCTACTAAACCGCAATAGCTGGCTGAGCAGCAACGATAAGCTCTTGATCTACAAAATGATACTTTGGACCATGATGACATACGGATGTGCTATATGGGATTATGCCAGAACAAGGTTCTCCGCATGGTCGTCAATGTTCGCTGGTTCGTCAGAAATTTTTAGATACACAGGGATCTCGAAGTTCCAATGATCCAGGAATTGCATCCGAGAAGCAGCAGCCTAGGCATTTCACAGAGCGAACGTTCACGAATATGGCTTTAATAGTGGAATGGTTACCACATTTGTCTAGCAATCAAACGGTCCTAGATCCAATTTACGGTCAAAGCCGGCAACACTTTTTTCAGAAATAGGTTTATTTACATCCAAAAAAAAACAATCAAATATTATCTTTAATCTTTAAATTAATGAACTTGTTATAGTATAAAATGTACTATAACTATTAGAGATTGGAGTTATTGAAGTGTAGTTCTACAGTTATATTCGAAATACGTATTAAAGTTGGTATCTGTGGAGTACCTACTGTTATTATTGTTATAATTTTCTGCATCACATCTACTCGTATTTCTCAATTGGTCAAGAAACAACAACGATCCATTTCAGAAAGGTCTCTGCACAGTACAGTCCGAAATAACAAACACGAAGTTTATTATCGTTCTCCCCACCTGGGACTGAGGCATTATTTCATTAGTGAAGAGGGTTCACTGCGAAAATGGCCAATCTCGTAGCAGAAATCGAGCCACTGTATTTCGTGTGATCACAGCGTTCATAAACGATCTAGTTAATTAAATTCGTCTGGGTAGTATTGTGTGCCCTGAATTCGCGCCAATTTGTAAATGAACGGCTTTAATAAGTACTCCCTAATTAACGATACTGTTGAGATAACACTGACACTGAAAATGATGGGGTGGAGTATAAAAGTGTAATCATGTTTATGGCTTTAGAAAATTAGTGATTTTCTACTTCACTTTAATTAAAATGGGTTGTATAATTATTATTTTTTGTTCGTATTTGCATTAAAAGAAAACATGTTTATTCAAACTTTGCTTTGACTGTTTTGATATGACATCTAATATATGAGCATTTAAGTGTCCAAAGCGTATTATGTAATTGCATTGTTCAGAGCTTTACGTGACATAATTGGATCAGAGACCTTAAAAGGACGATAAGATAATTTGCAATACGAAACGTGATTATAAAGCATTTTTTGTCAACGCCTACAAACTTTGCGCTAGGAAAATAATTTCCTTAAACTCGGTTATAATTGCCAACATCGATTACTAAATTGTTATAATTAGAGCCGGCCACGAGTTGCATATCTAAAATCTGAATATGATAGTTATTTGCTTTTAAAACAGTATAAAACAAACGCAGCCACTATAGCCACAACTTATGAGAACATTGAAAGTATTTTTTTAAATACATTTCGAATAGTAAACAAAGTGAAACGATTGCAGCATATGATGACAATAGTAATGTTGATACAACCAAAACCACTACCAAATCACATAAAAATTGAAATGACACTTCAAATTAAAGAGCGTAGTTTGAAAATTACTTAGTGGTACAGAATAATCATTAGAAATATTGTGTTCAAATAATGTAGCCTAGATGACCTGACTTGATCTGACCTGACCTGACCTTTGTGTTAAACCAAGAAACCTTGCTTCAAACTGCTGAAGTATACCCGGTCGCAAACACACACCTAACAGGATATATTATTTATACACAATTTTAAAATAACCACATGAGATAATCTGCTATTCTTCCGTATATTTTCAACTGATTCAAAACGCTTTCCTATTGGATGACGTCACAAACAGGTAAAGTCAAGCAGCAGGTTGATACTTAAAGACTTATAACTAGTAAAAGTAATTTTGATAGGATTTACGTACCTAAAGCATTTTTAACTGATGACCAGTATCCAGTTTGATCGGTTATTGGCTTCTAAAAATAATATACCTATCGTTTTCTAACTTCAATCGTACAATTCACTTTTCACAGTAAGAATTTTTAACCCAAGTTCTAATGGTGTTTCGCTCTTTACTTATTACTGAGTCACTAAGCGTTTTCGCGGGAGTATTTTGTAGGTTTAAATTTACTTTGTGTTAAGTTTGATATTTGAATCACGAAATGTTTTTGTAGCATCATTTTCATAGTCGTAGGCATTTTCGTTTTCTTCTATTTTTAGTCGTGACCATTTTTCTTTTCTATTCTCAGTAGCTCCCATTTCTAAAGACTGGGTTATCATCATAGTGCTGTTTAACCTGGGATCAACTATACGATGTTCAGTTCTGATCAGTTTTAAACAGGCAGATGGCTAACTCAATAAAGACCACCCATAAAAGTATCAAAAACTACGTGGAAATTGGATTATTTTTATCAAACCTCTTATAGAATTGACTTCATATTGCCGGATCACAGTTTTTACGATCAGTTCCTCATTTTTAGGCCAGATGGCAATTTTCCAACCTCCACGAAGTAGAATAATTTCATTTCTTTGTTTACAAACATAAGTGTGGTACAAACGAAACATCGAAAGCTTCGTTCGGAGACGGATATCCACTAAACAACACACTTTCGTGGATTTTTGATTTTTATCAGGATGCTTGCTGTAAATAATAAAAACCTAATAGCATGTTAGAAAAAACGCACAAACCTGTACGTTTTTATTATATAGTATAATCAAAATATCTATTTATACAGAATTTTGAAAGCTGCTGTATGTATATCACTGAAAAATGGTTAGCCTCGAACACAGAGAACGTTTTAATGCTCTCATGCACGAAATCACAAAAAAAATGCCATCTGTTAAATATCAACCTTTCACAAACAGTTCACAAAATTTTCATGTGTGTGGAAGAGTTCGTAGAAATTTAATAATATTTAGGTACTTCTAATGCCAATAGATATGGAGTGTGAAAAAAAATGCGAAAGAAAGTTATTTATTATTATTAGCGGTTGAGTACGTTAGAAAACGTCCCAGAGTATACGTAACAATAACAACAATATAAGCTACTTGAAATAATTGTCATTATGATGGGAGACAGAGGTAAATTTTCCTAGCGGATCTACCGCCAATTATACTAGTTCATTTAGAGTTACCCAGGGTGTACCATGAAAAGCTAATAGGTAGGTGTATGTAGGACAATGTTTGGTAAAATTCACTCAGCAAAGTTTGGTAACTAGAATAATTTTCTTCTACTTCTAAATATGTTTCTAATTCGACTAAGCTTTTTATGGATAAGATACTAGCATTTCATCATCAGTGTCTCCTGAAATTAGGATGAGTTTTCTAAAAATTACCCAGGTATCACGTCCTGTTACTTTTCTTCCAGATTTTTTCAGGCTTAACATAAAATTATTTATTTGAATAGTATTTATATAGGTAGGTATCTACATAACTGAAAGCCTTACGTTATAGGTAGGTCTAGAGTCTAAATGACTAGAGCATAAGGGCAATTTGAACAGTTATTGTTATGAAATTTCATTCAAATGATTTTTTTAATTTAATGCTATTCCATTTCTCAAAGATACAGACTCCTATATATTCCATCTTTTTTATTAGCGTTCCAGCAATGTTTAAAAGATAACGAATTGGTAACTTTTTAAATTTCTCACCCTGTATATGCATTTTCTTACTTTCGCATTGGGAGTTTGGATAACAGTAAAAACAATGAGAAAATTCTACCAACTGTTGCAGTAATTTAAGTTTTTAACGATATGTTTATCATTTATGTAGACAACTCTTCTGAACAAGATAAGACAGTTATTTATCTGTGGTGTCCTTTTTATAATGTATTGACGAGTCGTGTCGCCAACTGGCGCCGTGGCTTAGTTGGTTAAAGCGCCTGTCTAGTAAACAGGAGATCGAGGGTTCAAATCCCTCCGGGGCCTTGGATAACTAACTTTTTATTATATTTTGCTTATTAGTTCGTTCATATAAAGCTTAAGCATGAACTGAAGTCTAGGATTTGCTGTTATTCTTATCCGTAACCTCGCAGCCAATTATAATTGAAGCAAATCGTAAAATGTCCTAGAAAAACTGAAAAGCAAAATTTGCTTGCCACATCTTTAAGTATAAGTATTATTATGTTTCTATTTTATTTTAATTTCAATGAAAGTTTGAAATTATACTTTTTAATATCCATTAATTCATATGTTATTTAAGTAATAATGTAATGTAAGAGTTTTACATTTTACTGCTTCACACATCTACATAATCACGATAAGTTTGTCTTTAAGTTGATGCAGCGGTATTTGTGAGGACTGTTCTAATTCCTAAATACCATATATCATATATTTTTTCTTACAATTTTGGTGGTATTTTGTATAACTTACTTTCCTTGCCTATATACCTACTTTTCTAGGTATGGATTTGAAATTTATTATAGACCATATATCAAGGAATCCCATCAATTCTTGGTGTCAACGCTTTCCAGTTTACTATACAAATCAAAGTATCACACCCAGAGTTTTGGACAACAAATCCTGTTTTATTAATCGAAAATGGAAAGTGTAACGATGTAAGGTATGTGACGTTTAAATAAAGGCATCCTTAAAAGCAACAGCGTTCATTCCTAAATTTGATCCTGTTCCAGCTACTTCTACTATTGATTACGGCTATATATCTTTGATATTGAACATAAGCCTCGATTCATTTTCTCGTCTTTCTTGCTTAATGCATCTTTTATAGCTTTTATATCTGTGGAAAACCTCTTAAAATATATAAGTCCATGTCACATAAAATGGCATTTTTAATCAATAAAACCATTTTAAAGTCGCAGTGCCCAGTACCCCTTTTATCTATATATATTAAATGTCACTAATCTTAATATTACAATAAGTACTTTCATGAGTTTGATTTTGTATAGTTCATTAACAATATTTGTCGTAAATCATTTTGCAGTTTGCAAGACATTTTTTGTATAGAGATATAGCTTTAAGTCAGACGGAGATAAACTCTTTTATGTCACTATTTGTCTCTAGGAACTCTGGTCTTTAATAATTTATTTAACACTTAAGTGTATTAATACAGCTTCTCAAAAACACATGTATATAATATGATAATTCTTTTATAATCGGTTTTGGATGGGTACTTCACTCCTTTACTGTAATTATAATAATATGGTGTAATTTCATTTAATTTATTTTTTATGAAGGCTCTAATTAATTGTGCCAAAGTCAAAGGCTAAAGAATTGAAAAAAGGATAGCTAAACTGTAATTGTTTAAATGTAAAAATAAACGTTTTTCTTTCATCTTCAAAGTATAATTTGCCAAAACCAGGTATAGGTACCCATAATCTAGAAAGTCACTATAACCTATAATACCCCCTAAACTGATGAGTTTATATTTTATTTGAGAAATTAAATAGATTTTTGAGAGATCACCTTACAGTGGGGTGATCCAAGATCCAAGAGATACTGGCACCACAGCCCCATCTACATATAAGTGATACATCTCTGTGGATGCGTCATCTGTTAGTAATGTTTTAGCATCTGCATCTCGTTTTTTTATGGTAACTTACTTTATATATCAGTGAGTATAAGTATTTTGAGAACAACTAGTCCACATTTGCTGCACAACAGATTCATTGGAACCAACAAACATTTACATTCGTTAATTTTACACTTATTTCTTTTCTTTTTTGCTCTGTAAAATATGTCCCTTTACTTTTAAAACACATTAAAGCCATCATATATTTAGGGTATTTTGAACATTTGAATCCATGGTTCACTGACTAACAGCAAAAACAAAAAAAAAGGGAAACAATACCTAAAACCACCTCAAAAATGGAAAATAGCATAATTTATAATATTTATTATACCGTCAATTTCGCGGGACGTAAAGAAGAAGAATGAGAAAAATACGCCGCGTCTATCATTTCTGTACACTAAGTTTTGAATTCAAAATATTCATTTCCATTGTACATACAATTCAGAGAGAAATGGCAGCTGACAACTAAAAAGCGTGGTAAATTCGATAAAAGGTTTGTGAATGATACATACATATATAGTATGACTTACACATCCAAAACTCAGCTAAAGGTTCTCTCGGCGGATACCTCTTTGCTCCACTATTTAATCGTACATTTTTGCCTGCGGGATTGTAAGAAAACGATTAATTAGTCAATATAATATAAAGTTTAAAATTACCAGTTATATTAGTTTCCGATAAACAATTTAAGTTAAAGATATTTCTAAAAAAAGTTAAAGCATCAGCTATAACAACCTATCGATCGATTAAGGAAGCCTAATTTACCTTGATAATGTAAAAAGTTTCAAAAACTTACTTATTTTAGAATATAAAATGTTAGCTAAACTCCGCATTAGCATACTTCGGGTTTTCCTACCCTTCTTGATTGCACATTGAGGATAAGGTTTAGTACTGTGGCGTTCAAGTGAAAAAGTTTGTTGTGGGATTCTGAACCTTAAAAGCTGATGTCAAAAATACATCTCTGCATCTAGCAAACTTATGTTATTAGGTGTGAAAAGTGTTTTGTGTATATACATCAACAAGATGGTGGCGGTTTATTGTATTACCGATTTTCACCTACTTCAGCTGCTTGACGGCGTAAATCTGATAAAAGAATGGCGCCGGCGGAAGCAAACTTTTCTAATATAGGATATATGTGAGAAACAAGAAAACGGGAGAGATTGAATCTTGCAAAATTCCCACATGTTCTCTGGTTCGCAGTTCACGAAATAGAAGTCTGGATATTTTTTAGTACACGTTTGAGGTGTAAATAATGAGTCAATATGAGTACATTCGGTTTAATATGTAAACTTGAAGTTTGTTATTTTAGTTCTGGGTCTATTACTATGAATGATGGCGTAATTTTTGTTGCCAAAAGAACAGAAAAAGTGTAAATGGAAAAAGATTTGCCGTTTTGTCGGCTCAACTCAATGCAGCTTTTCCTTTTTTAGGGTTACTGGGTATTTTGGAAAACTCATGTTTTTGCTCCTTCCTGAAGTACTTTTTTTTCGTTTATTTCTGACTTTAAAAGTTAAATGCAAATACAGAATTATATAATTTTACGCTTTAGTCAATTTTGAAATATGACAAAAATATATTCTTTTGTTTTAATGCAAACTGTAGTTAGTCAGATATGAAATAAGAAAAAATGCAAACATAAATTCCGGTTCACTGATGCGTGGGCTTTGTTGGATTTTCAGATTCCAGGTAGTTCGATGCCTCTGTCTCGGTTATAATTGTGCGGATTCTTCGATGGCTTCCTTGTACAGTCTCGGCCAGAATCTCGCTTCCCTTGAAAACATTTGTAGCTCCTCGAATTTGATGATGTGGCCAGTCTCCATTCGGTGTTCTGCTACAGCCAACCTGTCACATTACCAGTCTCTGGTGTCCCTGATGTGTTCCTTGATTCTCGTGCTGATGTGCCTTTCGGKTTGGCCGGTGTAAACCTTCCCWCAGCTGCATGAGATGCTATACACACCCTGTGTTTGTAGCTCCTCCGCCGTCGAACGATATTTCGGAAAGGAGTTAGCTATCTTTGCCGGGGTGCTGAAGACGGTGTTTATCTGATGTCTTCTCAGCAACCGTCCGATCTTATCTGTACATTCATTGACGTAGGGCAAGTATACTGCAGCGATGTGGCAGGTCGGCTGTAGCAGAACACCGAATGGAGACTAAAAACATCATCAAATTCGAGGAGGCACAAATGCTGACAAGGGAAGCGAGATTCTGGCCGAGACTGTACAAGGAAGCCATCGAAATCCATCAGAAGAATCCACACAATTATAACCGAGACCGAGGCATCGACTACCTGGAATCTGGAAACCGATCATGAGTAGAAGAGTATAAATACCGGAACGGACTAGGACACTTCAGTATCAGAGCTACTTCTGAGGAAGACACCCACATGAGTGTCGAAACGTCAATGAAAAATGAACAACGTGGGAAGCAGCCCAAAAAATAACAAGTCAACAAAAATTCAATATTGTGTTGAAACAATCTAGCATCATTTTGTAAGCGTAAATTGCATCTTTTTTAAGATTAATTGGTTGTTGCTTTCGTAATAAAATGCTTGTAAACGTTTGCTCTTAGATCGTCAATTATTTCACTGTTCGCTCTGGAATGTTTTTGAATATGCCCCATAAAAGAATATGTCAAACAAATAAATCCTGAAAACCGGACAGGCACGACGCAATATCTTCTTTCTTATCCACGTTGATCTGGTCAACATAATCTCTTACTTGCACAGAACTATGAGATGGTGTCCATCTTGTTGGAACCACTTCATCATTCTATGCTTGTCTTGACAAATTTGTTCCAGTATTTTGTGAAAAAATTGATGTAAAGTTTTCCGATTAAAGGAAAAAAATGTATGGACCTAAAACAGTAAATCCAATAATGCCAAACTAAGCATTAAACCATAATTTAATTTGAGATCGGCTTCTTGAATATAATGTTAAGAGACCAAAATTGTTCATAAAAGGTAGTATATTCATTACTTAGAACGGTAGGTATAGTTTACTCATCATGCTTGGAGGAGATAGCATGACAGAAATTGTTAAAAAAAAACAATATAACTTTGTAGAAAATGTTTAACGCGGATTGACAGATTCAAGGTTGTGGATATTGTCATACCTTTCACATCACGTTGCTGTAATATTAGCTTCTGCACTGTATGCCTGCAGAAATATGAATTATCTACCGTTCTAAAACATTAAAGTACTTAATGTTTGGTTTACCCGTAATAACTGGTAAATACAACTTTCGATGTTGAAACATACGTAGTAAATAATCAGTGTTCAGTGGTGCAAGAGAAGGTAACCATTGTTGAAATTTTTCCTTAAATGTTTGACAACTAGTCTTTTGTTATTACATTGCTAATTCAGCAGAAACGATAAAAGTTAGGCCCTATTCATATAGAAAAGGTAAAGTATTCTGCTTTTATTTTAATATAAAAAACAACTCGATAATTTATAAATGATTCAATTTTAACAGATCTAGAAACTAACACGAGAAAATATTATACGCCTCTAGAATTATATTTTGATAAATATATATAAATAAGTAAAACAATGGGGATACAAACAGCGAGGCACAATCTTTTAGAATGAAACTGGAAACTCCATCCGATCCAGTAGTAAAAGCATTCTTTGCCCTTTTCAAATCCAAATAAATTTTATCTTCTGTAATACAATTTATACACAATGTACCGGACACTTGTGTCTCAACAAAAGGAAAAGCAGTATTATCAGCATTGTTGGACAGGGTATAACCACTCTTAAAAATAGACTGTGTCTGAGGTGAGCTGCTCATCATGAAATTCCATACCAGGCGAAATTATGGAAGACTTCCTCTAGAGATGAACGAATGACCAGTGAAACAGATCTTTCAGTATCTGACAAATATCATCTGTACGAAATATTACCTAATTAAAGTTTTACACCTTGTGACAACAAAGCGTACAAAGCAGGGAAATTTGCACGTTTGAAATTGTAACAGTTGTTAGGACGATTCATTGGAAATCAGTCGATTCATCATCAAACGATGCCGATGCTATCAACGCCGGATGATACAAGTCTTCAAAAACCAACGACAACTCAGATCTTAAAATCTGAAAACCAAGATTAGAAAACACTAGATCCAACAAACGCTCCTACGCCATTTTTAAATCAAGAAATATTTGAAGTTGTTTAAGATAATAACAAAATCAGAACCATTTATTCTAATTCTAACATTAACTATATCAACAGAAGGAACAAGTCCCAAAATCCTTGAAAAGTCAGGATGAAAACAAATGTGGTCGTTTCTAACAGCTGTGAAAACTCATACACCTCTAGAAAATCCAGTTTGCGCAAAACACTTATCATTTCGGCGTACACAATAATCCCGAGGAAGTAATTCACTATCCAAAATATCACCAGATAGCTCCTTTGTATTTTATGTTTCAATTTTAGATTTTAAATGCCACACTTTCAATATTCTTAGTAAAATAATAATAGCTAATAATGAAACCTAATGGAGATGATATCTTGTATATTAGCCCTTAAAATAAAACTATAATTGGCTTAAACTGTAATTTGTTATCGATATTGCAATTATATAATTTTCCTTTTATTTAGGATGGTTCAAATTCCGTAGGACACAGAATGCCCTATATTCCTTCGTAAATCTAACAACTTAGTGAAAGCATTTCTTTTTATTGAGGAAATATTCATAATTTTCAGTCTACATATAGCATGTCATACCATCGTAGACTACCATAAACAAAAAGAGAAACAAAGAAATAGAATGCGAATGTACCACTGTAAAATGATGTCTGCGAATAGAAGTACTTCTTGCTCATTATTATGAACCAATTCATGTCCCAATATGCAGTATCACTGCATCATCACATGCAGGAAGCTTGCTTTATATCTTAAGACGGGATAAAGATAATGTAGTTTCGTGAACTATAACAACGGTGAAGCAGCACTTTCCGCACCATCCTTGTACTTTAAACCAACCTCAGGAAAAGGTATAAAATATACACATTGCTGACAAAGCTTTCAGTTAAATTTGGCTATTGCCAAATACGTGATTAGGCATGTTAAAGTTTTAAGATAACCTACTCAAGATGTCTTTCTAAATTAGGTATATTTGTAACAATAATTTTATTTCTCTAAGCAGTATGTGTCAAAGTTGCTTTGGGGGTAAGTAGTATTTTACATAACTAAAAAAATAGAACGAAACTACGTTCTGTACACCGACCTTTAACGTCACTCCTTGTTGTTGGATACACTATCAAGCAAACAACTCATAGAGTTGGTAAAAACGCCTTCCATTAATTTTGTACGTGGCACTTAAGCGATAAACGAAGTAATGCACTTTGCTTTACTAATTACGTTCTCCGGTAGCAGCCTTGATGATGGGAAAGATGATTGAATGCTTAGACAGAAAACATACGAATATCCAGTAGTGTACACAATCTTTAGGAGTTCACAATGACAAAAATCGATGTGGCCGAACAGATTTATTATATTTTTTGCTGCAAAAGTAAGTTTGTTAAATATATTGTGGGGTAGGCGGTACTGCTTGTAAAATGGTGGTTATTACTGGGATTGCGGTTTATTTCACAATTTTGCACTGGCACAATATTGGATTGTTTACGTGATCTGTACAATTGGTGGCTGTGGCGACAATCATGTATTTTAATTTAAGAGACATGGCTAATCTTAACAACTATAGACTGGTATATACACAATACTTGGTCGCTAGAATAATATGTAGATATAAGTACTATAAGTTTCTGTAAAAAGCTATCCTGCGACCGGCATCTTGAGCGCGTCGAGAGGTATCAAAACCTTTTGTTAAACAAATAAAAAGTATTGATTAAGGAATTTTTCTTTTTTTCTAACACTCTTGATTATCAAACATTCAAAAGAAGAAAGCAGGTAGTCCAATTTAATTTATTCCCATAAGGAATATATAACAACTTAAACTAAGTTCTTTACTAATAGTCAAGCAAGATAGTCGTCAATAAAAATAAAGATAGTTTTCGATTAATTATAGAAAACGTATTATATTTATTACGTATAAGTACGGAAAAACATAAAATGCAAAAAAAGCTTCCGATGGCGTAATCAAAAATTTATACATAAATTACTAACATATAGTTCGTGAAGCCATAGCTAAATGAACTGATCACAAAATTCGCTAAGCTCTTGGTGATATTCACCACCAAACTGTAAAGTGCATAACCGCGATAAAACATTTGTTTAGATATAATGGCTCGTCACCATGGATTTCGAACTTCAGAGAAAGTTGAACAATTTAGGCAAAAGGAACGCAAGGCAAAACGTTTTCGTCGTCAATCCGAATCTAAAGATTATGCTAAATAACGTTTACTTCTGACTAAAACGTAATAAATAAAAAAAGAAAGGATAAAAAATGCTTTTATATTGCCRTCCTAAAATMGTAATTAAAAAMTGTAAACATCCAAGAAATAATACAATATTTTTTTTTMGAATTAAAAGCACTATCGGGTATAAATTTCAACATTTTTATTAAATAAATAAAATTATTGCGACTCAAATTTGTAAATGCTCAAATTTCGCTCTATTTATAACTTATAGGTGGTATACTGTATAGCAGTAAACCTCAACGAATTCTGCAAATATTTGTGGCGCAGTTTTTACTTTAGTTATTCTTCTTCCTAACTGTTTTAAGTTAAGTACTTGTCCCATTTTTTTAATCTAAAATTTCAAACAACCTTACAGGTAGAATTGTTTTGTGGCGATAGGTCATCTACCCCTCAACGTCCAATCCAGCATGCATAAAATATTTCGTGTAAATAATTACGAACGTTTTTTTTTTGCAAAATCTGGTGGAGCTCCATTCTGCTTTTGAAAATTGTCTCTAACTTAGAAAGAATGGATCTATTGTGTTGCTCCCACATACACCAAGCCACATATTCGTTTTTTACAGATGTTACGTATGTACCTTCTATATCCAATAAGATATTTCTGTTGACCAGTAACATCTATTTTTTCACAAAACTGCTATTTTGTTACAACCAAATTTGGATGAACGCTTTCCCAAAAGTGTAAGAATTCGACCTAGATCATTTGCAATCGACCCCTTATAAAATATGCAAACTTCTCGGTAAATCTTCTACTTTACCAACGAACTGGAAGATAATCGTCTCCACCCTTTATCAAAATGGAAATATCCTCAGATTTTGCAAATTTAATTGCGATTTCAAAATTTATTAATGTCTTGTGATAAAATAGTGACAAATGACATTGTCTTTAAAGATTTTGCGCTTTCAACTTTTTATTTGCATCCTTATGCATAAAAATATACTGATGTTTATTAATGTAATACCCTTTTTGTATACAAAAATGCAAAAAATACAGATACAATATCGTTTAAAAAAGTAACTAGGAATAAATAGGAAGTGAAAAATATAAAAATCATAACAAAAATAGAACAAAAAAATTAATTTCAAATAACCCTGTAAAAGCACAAAGAAAATCGTATACGGATTGTGCAATTTTTTTTTATGACATTGGAGCTCTCGCTTTATTTTATACTTGCACCCTTTTCCTGGTTTTAATATGATAGAGGCCTTCAGTGGTGCAGCTACTAAGATAGTAAAGCTTGATGCGATCTACATGTGCTAAAAACAATAAAATTGTCATTAACGAACCATTTTTTGTTACTGCAATATAAAGTTAATCGCAGTCTATTTGTATTTATTTCATATAAATTTTTATTGGATTTTTTGTATAGTAATAACTTGTTTTTAAAATTATTTTTCTTTAGTGACCGATCTATCAAAATATTGAACTACTTCTTAAGTATACAGGGTTTCTAAAATGATTCATGCAACGCGGGCGGTGTTGATTTCCGAATTCTTTGTGCCGCCTTTTTGTAACTGCTGCCAAGCTACAATTTGCACGGCGATAGTAGTTGAAGGTTGCAGATCAATGTTACACCACAGCTCCGAAATGTGAGCTTTCTGAAACCTTAACGTTAATTATGCCACAAAACACTAGAGAACATGTTGAAAATACACACTCCCAGGCGTTTTCTGATATTAAAATATATTATTAAATAGTTCAAAAATCGACAGATGCCTGAGACGCGGCAAATTGTTTTAATCGATAATTTTCATATGTGCCCTGGATGCATAACTAACATGACTTACATGACACTGAAGCGTTTTCAGATTAAAACCGCCGTAACTTTAGACTGGATTGTCCCTCGAATTGTCCGATTTAATTTTACAAAACATACAATATTATGTAGATAACTTAAGTATCTTTCAAATGACCTCCCTTGTTTAAAATTTTAAGTTTTAAGTGATTTTTGCGTAATTCTACCCACACTTCATCCGAACATGAAAGAAGGGAGGATCCTTTCTCTATCATACATACATAATACATACATGCACACACAGATAAAGTAGCAAAATGTGACATAATCTGACATTTTCAAAGACTAGGATTAAACGTCTCTGGAAAGAAAATGATCCTACTGAAATATTAACTCCAGAATAAAACACTTCAATTCGAAAAGTAATGATGTATCATTGATGATGTCAATGGCATTATACTGACATTCCATTTGATATATTTAACCGTTAAAAACAAAATTTGTTCATTACAGCCCTTTTTTCTTTAGACATAAGGATTCTAAATGCCTATTGTTGGATGTAAGCTTTCAAACGAACCGTCGTACACAGTGTAATGTGAAAAAGTTACAGAAAAGAAATTTTTTGATTTAGATGTGGATCTTTTTTTCAATAAAGGGACGCGTATTCGCTCAGTGTGATCATTTATAAACGAGCGATTTTCATCGTATCCGAGGTGTTTAAAATTGGTATTTTTAACAGGAGCTTGTATGCATACTACTATTTTTATGAAGTGACATGCGTTTAAATGTTATGTCGTCAAAATCGTGACTTGACTTTTTTTAATGAATACCCGTTATTTTCGGAACTCATCCATCAACAATTTATTTGCAGCTGATTACAACTGGATAAATACATAGTTCTTTTAACCATGTGCAAATAAACAGCTATTGCCACTAAAGCAATACTGATAATAAATTTTATTTGCCTATAACATCCAAACGATCTTGTCATCAGAAAGATGACTGCAGTCGTTTCTTTTATTGTACTGCTTCCAGATACGTTCAGAAAAACACGCGTGTTGTGCCAGTGGTAGTATTAAAAAGTTACCATGAACAATGAGTCTTAAATTAATTATTGTTCGCTTATTGTAAATTCTTCAAAAATTTTTTATTATTTTATATCACTTGAGAAGTTTTCCTTTTATGTCTGATTATATTGCGATAGTTCTTTTGCCATTTGTTAAAAGTAACCGATATTCTCCTGCGAATTATTATTATAGCTTCAATAGTCAATAGTGTCCTCAAAGCAACTGCTTAATAAACCGAAGTAGCTTTTGCATGGATACATTTTTAGTTATTTTGCTAAGAAAATAAAATATTTTTAAGGGCATTTACGTTTTATGTTATTGCCTTTTTTATTCACTCTTAAATTCCAGTCATTTTAGTTTTCTTTGAAGGAGCAACTGCATCGTAAAAATCTTACTTAACAAAGCTTTATTCGCAATTTATAATTGTAAGAAAGATCATGAAAATAAAAAAAAATAGACTTATAGTTGACATATTCCAAATTCTAATTTTACCAGTTTCCTAATGAATGGAAAGCAATTCCAAATCACGAGATGGATTCATTTCTGTAAGTGCTTTTCAGGATCTTTCAGTGTAACTGTAAACAAGGCAATAATATATTATGCATTATAGACGATTGTCACATTTTACCGATTGGAAAACGGGCGAAGCCATGACTCTCAATTATTGTGCAAGATCGATAGTCCTTAACTTTCCCGGAACAATGTTTTTGTGCAGCTGAATTCATGATAATGCAAAGTCGAGTTTTGTATTAGTTCCTGTAGGACTCTGCAAGCATTTCGTTTGCATATTATTGCTAGAGTTTATTCCACTGTTTTGTCAAACTTGTATTCCATACACATTTCGTGTTTGCACTGTGATTGTTTTTACGTTCGCGCTGATTTTCTCGATAAATGACACGGAATGATTTTCTGGAAAGATGAGGAAATTGCCTGTTAGCATCCAGGATTTACGCACACAAATATCCAGGGAGACAACATCCCAACGTTCATGTATTCGCAAGGCTTAAGTTGCCGTCTAAAGACAGTGCAAGTAAAACTTATTCGGAAAGATACGTTCTGCAGAAAATGCAGAAAATTATATAATATTTGGAGAACTGCGAATGGTAATGGGTACGTAAATGGCTGAGTCGTGAAGGCTATGACCAGAGATTGCAATTTTGCGAATGAGCTGTTAATAAAATTAGAGAGCTCACACTTCTTCAGTTCACACATGTTCACACAGTATTTGTATATTTAAGTATCTATTAAAACTGAAAGCCCCATATTTGAGGCTTTATAGGTATTATGATAGAAAATTAACAAAGTCGAAAATTTTTGTTTCTTTGTCTTTAAAATTGGAACAACCTTACCTATGTAAACTTATACATTGTATTCCTTTGGTGTAACTTTTGTGTAAAAAAAATAAACGCACTCGGTTGTTTCACAGAGTGTAGTAATCAACTTACAAAACTGTTTCGAACCTTTCCCTTCTATAAGTTGATTGTTACTTTCTATGAAACAACCAAATGCTTTTATTTTACTTTCTTATCCAGCTGACACACACTTAATTATTATACATCACCACTCTTGTATATTTTACATTAAATTGAATGAATTTTTTGTACATAATAATAGCGCAAAAAGCGAAAAAATCAACTGTCATCAACCTATTATTTACATGGATTTACTGTTTTTGCAAGTAGTATAAATTAGTTTTTCAATTAGCTGCACTCCCCTAAAAACTTAAAACGTAAAATGAGGAATATAGAGTAGTAGTTTATGGGACAAATTATGCTTATTTTAGAAAACGTATATCACATTCTAAAATCTTTTGTACTAGTGTCGGTCGCAAGAGGCATTTTCAACAGCGAGGCAACCATGCAGGCAATTTTCTTAACAGCATATTGCGTTTCACAGGAGCCCTTTGTCACCCTCTAAAAACCCCCAGAGGAAATTTTTTCAGACAATGGCCTTTGTAGTGTAATAGGTAAATGGTATATTAGTCGATAGTATCAAATATCTGTTTGCATAAAAGCGCCGTCATTTGCAGCTGCATTATTTTCCAAAGGAATAAGGAATATAGTTTTGACACACAAAACAAAGGAAACGTTCGTGAATAAAATGACCACAAACTATGTATTGCAATTGATTACTTAATTTTGACCAAAAATATGCCAGCCTGAATATTTGGCCCTCAGAAGTGACTTCTTATCTAATAGACCTTAATCACAAACGATTTAAACTTTATATCAAAGTAAATTATATGTCTGAGCAATGAAGAGAGACGAATATCTATAGAAATCAGAAATCATTATGAATCTAACAATTATTAATTATAGAAGTGTAAATATATGAAATTTCATTGATAATAATAGTATGGCCTGTATTCGGCATCCTATTTCGAATACAATATATAATATTTGATATTTTATTGGGTTTTGCAGGCATAAAATGAAATGAAAAACTATTGGTCTTGACCGAGATTTGAACTCGGGACCTTTCGAATACCAGTCAAATGCTCTATCACTGAGCTATCAAGTCCCTATTTAGAATCGAGGTAAAGGCGGCATATATACATCAAAAGTTAACAGTGATAGAGCGTTTGACTGATATTCAAAAGGTCCTGAGTTCAAATCTCGGTCAAAAAAAATTCAGGCAATACTTGTCTTTCACAATAATATGTATAATATACAAGTGTTTAAAAAATGGACTTAATTTATTTGTATTTAATGGAGTATAAATTGTACATAAAACATAAGCAATCTCTACCCACATACTAATGGAAACAAGAATCTTTTTAACAAATCTTGTGTGTCTGTCCCTCCTTTGCTATACGACAAACATCTAAGAGATATCCAAACTCATCCCACACGCAGAAAAAAACTGTCTTGTATTATAGTTACTGAGTTCACCGCAGCAGTGACAAAGGACACAGTTCCGCGAATGGGCCAGAGTTATTGGTAGGGAAGGGGGCTAAACAGCCTCCCTAACACAGACCCACAAGAAAAAGTCACATGGTGTGAGATCAGTAGTTCTCGGTAGACATAATACTCACAACTTACGGTATCAGGAAATTCCTGCTTACAGGCATTGGCGCGAGTACTCAGCGGTACTTATCCCTATTTCATTAGGTATAAAGACTATTTATAACCAATAATTGGATCATCTTTTATAATAATCCTCTATAATAAATAACAACAATCAATTCAGCCATCTATCGGTGGTTAAGTTGCTATTCTTCTACTCAACCTTTATGTCAACTGCATATATAGAAGCAAGGTCCAATTTTCAATTACTCTGCCGCATAGATCCGCTTGAATTTGAGCAATGGCATGGGCTATGTTGATCTTGAGGGTGTCAGTCGATTACGGCTTATTGGTATAGACGTGAGACTTTTAGAAAACCCCACAAGAAAAAGTCKAGCGGGGTCAAATCACACGATCTTGGTGGCCAATTCACGTCACCTCTACGAGAGATAACCATACCCTCAAATCGATCATGCAGCATGTCTATCGTGGCGTACGCAGTTGCAGTAGTGCCGTCCTGCTGAAATCCACATGTCGCCCACGTCCATATCGTTTAATTCAGGCCAAAAGTAATTTGTTAGTATTGACTTGTAGAGCTCGGCGGTGATTGTGGTTGCCTCACCAACGTTGTTTAAAAAAAAGTACGGACCAATGACGCCGCCAGCCCAAAATCCGCACCAAACAGTCACGTTTTGTGGATGCATTGTCATCTGTTGAACTCCGTGTGGGTTGGCGTCGCCCCATATACGATAATTTTGCTTGTTAACATAGCCATTCAACCAAAAATACGCCTCTTCGCTAAAAATGATTTTTCGCCCAAAGTTAGGATCCTCTTCCAAACGCTCCAAAGCCCAATTAGTAAACAAACGGCGTTGTCTGTGATCGTTAACTTTGAGCTCTTGAATCAGTTGGATCTTGTMCGGGTACAAGCCCAAGTCCCAACGCAAAATCCGCCAAGTTGAAGTCTGTGAAAGCCTGAGTTCTTGTGCACGACGAGGAACTGACTGCCTTGGGTTCTCCTGCACACTTTCACTGACAGCGGCAATGTTCTAGACCGATCTGGCGTTCCTTGTAGTAAGGATGCTTACTGATCTTTACTGAACCGGTCGTCTCAAATTTGGCCATCAAACATTGAAGAGTCGACTTCGAAGGGCCACCGCATCTGCAAAAAATGGACGCAGCACTCGCAATGTTTTCACTAATAAACACTCATTTTGATGATAGAGTTTCATCATTAGGACATGTTGCTCAATCGTGTAACTTGATATGATGATTTAGCATCTCTGACTGAAAAACAAACAACATATTTGACAGCGGCCGCTATAACAACGTAGCCGTAACAGCCTGTCAACATCGACCCGTAACTATTGGAAAATTCTATGCAATCATTTCGCTAAAATTAGTTTGTGCGTTATATGCTGCCACCTTGGTTTGCCGAAAATTGATAGATGTGAAAAATGTTGACGCATAGAGTAAACAGAAGGGGATCAAGAATGGAACCTCTTGTTTCAGAAGACATATCATCTATTTTAACTGTCTGCATTCTGTTCAAAAACTAATTTTTAAATGTCTGAAAGGCGCTTTATTCTAAATCGAGGTGGTATAATATATTGCCAACAGGAGGTTATAATCTAGTAAAACTGGTAGGTAAAATTTGTTACGGTCCAAAGCAAAAACAGTGTAATTGATTGAATTTAGATAGTAGGGAAGCACGCTTATTAGCCTCAAATCACTATTATTTTCTTAAGAAATAAATTTTAGATAACTGTAAAAATAGTGGTTTTCCAAGAATACGGGAATGCGTTATGGTGTAATACAGACATTAATTAAATGTCTAATAACGGGTAGCACTACAGACAAGCTGTAGAACATTAAGTTTAGGGAAAGATTATCAAACACTGCCGCATATGACTTAACAGAGTTCATCACAGTAAGTACCCCAGCTTCGGTCAATTCAATTAAAATTCAGCCCGTAGCCGTAGGTACCATTTTCTTAGTCAAATACTTATCCAACAGTGATGGATCAACGGGAGTGGGTAATTTTATTTGCGGATTAAAGATGTGGTGACAAGGAAGCTGTTTTTCCCGACAAATACTACACCCCAGTGTTCTCAGTTCCTTAAATACACTAATGAAGAATTATTATACATCATCAAAGTTTCAGAATAACGGGCTTCTCGCTTGCTAGGTGCGTTGAACAAACAAATAAACAAATGATATTGTTAGGGCAACATAAGAAGCCCATCTAAAAGGGGGGTGCAGAGTATGTACTCACAACGTGGGGTATAAAGTACGAGGCTTTGCTTATGAAAGGCGTGCGGCACATTTACAGTGGCGGAAATTCGCAATGAAATAGCTACGACACCACTCGTCTAATCGTGTTTGTGGTCGGTAAGTCGGTATTTTCATACAAAATTCTCACATTCTCATTCCTCATCGTTTTTTGAACTTAAAGCCATAAAGATCTGTATAAGATTTGAAAGCCACTGGGTACTTGGTACAATTGATAATTACTACCTTAAATTAGAAATTTTTGTCGTTCAGTTTTTTGATCGATTATGAGAATGAAGAAAGTTAAACGTGGGTAAACAGAAATGAGTTGTAAGTTCTGAAGAGGGGAGAGACGTAAGAGCCATTATACTAAACACACTTTTTTGTTTTTATCCGAGTAGGTACAGACTAACAACCAACAGTTCACTGTTAGCTCGTAAAGTGCAAGTGTGCTCGATAAAAATCCGTTTATACTTTTCCAAACAGCTTCAAGGGTAAAACGTGTGTCTTTGTTATAGCTTTGATATCGGTGCAGTAATGTTATCATACTAGTACTTTTTTTAAGACACGAACGCCACATTCTTTGCCTTCCTGAATGTTACCAGTGGGAACGTAGTTTTTATCGCATTATAACTTTGCAATGGATGGCTATAGACGATATATAAGTATATAACTATGAATGAACCTTGGATTTATATAGCTATTTGTTCTCTTAGAAAAGCTGTAGTACGAGAAGTCTACGGAATAATGATGTTCCTAGTTCTCATGGGCGTACCGAAGGGGGGGGGGGGCAGCTGCCCCTTCCCCCTGGACCTGGGTTGCCAACTCTGAGACCTTCCAATTTCCCATACATTTAGCTAGTTAATTATGTATGTACACTTAAAAATTGTCTAATTTACAAAATTGTAAATACAGTAAAATTTATAGGCAAGTGTATTTCATAATTTTCATCCAGAACTCATATTTGACCCTTGCAAATAACCTTTTATAATAAGTCGTTGTTAAAAGGTTTCCAAGCTTAATCGATGCCATGTGTGTTTTGAAGCTGTGACTGCAACATTTTTGTTGTTACAAATCGTTGTCTTTAGGCGGATATAGCTTTAAAAGACTATCTTGGTCAGGATGAGTCAGAATACGATTTCTGATTAGTTCATCTCTTCTACCTTTTCCTATAAAGATTTTTCAACTAACTACTGTTATATGGAATCACATCAGAATATGTCATATATTCGGTGATAACTCTAACTTTTGTCCAAATTTCTACATTCACATTACATTTTAACCATTAATGCAATAAAAAACAAAAAAAAACTAAAAATCTATCCGAACTCACGTTTATGAAAGTCAATTTATTTAATATAAGTTTTACGAATCCGGTAAAAGCATTATCAGTACGAATTAAAACCCGGTGTATTGTTAAAAATGCAATTAAATATATGTCATTTTATTTAAACGAAGCTTCATTTGGTTGAAATTTGAAGTAGTCGGTTAATTTTTGAGAGCAATGCACTGGCGATCTAAGACGCATTCTGAGTTTTAATAATGTTAGTTATCCATCGAGTCTCTTTCCCTGGGGAGTAAAAATTGCTACAATTGTATCTTTAGGACCTATACATATGAACTCCCAGCTTAAATTTCTAAAGCTTCTAGTGTGAGAAATTGAAACTGTACTAACAGCGCATCGGTTAATGCGTTAGTCTTTGATATGTGTTAATTCTGAATCAGAAATGGTGCTCCTATTAATAGAACTTTTAAGGTGAAATGTTCCTTTGGTACTTACTGATATAATTATACTTTATTTGGATCACGGATCTTTATTCTCCCAAATAAAATGTATCAACTCATTTTTCGTTAAACGCGCGAGCGATGCAACTGAATGCGCCTCACCTAACTGAGTTCATCAATAACGGATTTAGTAATAAAGAGGCTTTGTATGAGCAGTGTACATAGTAAATATATAAATAATTTGGGTCTTTATTTCACAGAAGATGTTTTAAGTCGCCTTGCAGAAAATCCACGAAGATTATTCATGGAATAAGTACTTCATTAATTACTTAAGTACCTATATCTCATAAACATTTATTATTTTTATTTATGTTTTATTATACTTTACAGGACGTTCCTGCTTTGCCTCCCCCCCAGACCAAAAGCTGGATACGCCTATGCCAGTTCTATTTATTTTATTTGATTGCCTTGGTGTAAATAATTAAGGAAATAATAAACTGTTATTTTGATTATACTTACCTATCACTTCTGCTAAATTTAAGAAGTGTTGTTGGAAAATTACTATGAAATGGTTAATATAACCAACCCAAACATCGGAGTGCGGCTTACAAAATGATTCATCAGCTTTATTTACATGGCCTTGGACTAAATGACTTCTATATCTTCCTCGAGTAGAAGAAACCACCACGTGCTCGGCGTATTTCACGACAAGTTTTTGCTATGACGTTTAAAGAGACACCGTAAACGTTAAAAGCCCGCGTTCACGTATGTACGGTTCTTCAATAGCGTCAACTTGTTTTGATGACTTTTTGTGTAGAATTAACCACGTGATACTCTACGTAGCAGCTTTCACAAAAGATAATCTCATATTTGACGAAAGTATCAATTGACTGAAGATTTTGCGCCACAACTAAATGCCAAATTACCAATGATGCTCACTGGATAGGGCTTCAGAGTTCGATAAAACCTTAATGTTTAAATTTTTCATGATAAAATAAAAAGCGTTTTTTTCGGAAATAAATAAAACGTACAAATTTCTTTCAGAGCGGGCCCTGGAGACGTATGACAACAATGTGTCTTCATCACCTCCAATGGGCACCAGGCACATCAGCAAGTCTACCTCTGAATTAAGCAGTCCCAGGGAGATGCCCGAAGTAAGACCACGATCAGCGGCTCCACCAGAAATTGGGCACGGCACTGTCTACCAAAAAGCCCACAGCTTTTTCTCACAATTAAAAGTGAGTATTACATAAAAGGAACTGGCGTTGCAGGAAAATGAAAGCTACCTAGTAGATAAACAAAGTATGTAGTACGCCAATACAAAGAATAAGTAGCCTTTTCGAAGTTACAACGTTATAGGTACAAGAGTATGTGATAACAGATAACAGGTAACAGGTTCATGACGAAATACAACAAATAATAAACAACGATAGAGGCGTATCTAGTGCATTTAATTTTATACTACGGCAGCGATATAATAAAGATAAAAACGAGAATGTTTATATACCAAACAGTTGACTTGACCTCTCCAATTCTGATAGTCACAGCAGTGTACCCACTATGTAAAGTTTTGCGTCATCTCTTTCTTCAAACACTTCTAACCGGTGTTCAGTTAAAAAGTCATAAAATCGCTGGAAACATGAGAGAAACAGTCAGCTACAAATGAAAAGTTTCTTTACCGACTGACAGGAGTATAAGGAAAGAAGAAAAAGCAAATACAGATCTTGGTATACGCAACTACCGTAATCATGTGGATAAAAACCGAAAAGATGCCGCATTCCGAAAAATATGTAGATAGTGTTAAGCTATTTTCTGCAAAATGTATTGTAATATACGTTTATGACATGTACATGCTGAAAATGCATATAAGAATCGATTTCTCCCTTCTTGATATTAGCTAAAATAAATCCAATGACGCTTTAAAAGCTGATTATTTACACATTTTGAAAAATAAACCATTTCTAAAGTATTCAAAATTAAATTTGTTAGATGAACGAAAATTACAGAAAAATGTAATATGGGTTATATACAAATTTATTTTTAACTGTACAAAAACTAAATAGTTCTATTGTATATCGATTATTAAAAAAACGCTATTGATGGCTTGGCAGACGCTCAAAACACATAGGTACCTACATTTCTAGCCAAAGGTAGCTTATCCACGTATACCATTCCTTGAGTTCTAAAGACATTTTCCTATCTCAACACCAGTTCATTAATGATTTCTGTCGGTTTTTATTTAACCTTTTTTTATTTATCTACAAAACATGAATTAGAAAAATACATATCCTATTTTTTAAACACTCTACAATAATTGTAACTTGTAAATTTAGAGTTTAATTGTTCTCTTAAAAATATTTTATCACAAATACCTATACCTATAAAATAGTACCTATATACAGGTAGGTAGATTTTATTCACTTTTTATCGCAATCAGAGACAGAGCAGTATTGATATTTACAGCAAGTTGCATAAATTACAAATAAATAAAAATATCAGTAGCCAATGTCATCAAATTTAAGATTTTTGAGAAGAATTATTTTAAAGAACTCCGTCAACTACAACCATCTGTGTAAAATTAAATTTTAAAATCTATCACATAAATCTACATAATGCTTCCTCCGCGCTTTATAACTCATTCTGTAAATGGATAATAGATAAGTAGGTACCTACCTACAATTGATGTTTTTTCCAATATAACTTAACAAATAATGTTTTCTAAATTTTACCTACAAGAAGTTAAAATAATATACCTATATTATATTTTTTCTGCTGGTATTATTCCAAGATATGTGATATTATTATCTTTATTATCGCAACGTTTCTGTGCATATAATTACCACCTTTATCGAGCTTTATTTTTTTTTATTCTACGATATATATTTTCGCTCCCTTTGGTTTAAATATGCAAAAATTAATTCTGTAAAAATAATATATTATGATACAAGCAATCCAGGTTTGTAGAATATAAAAAAAATAAAGTTTGAAAAAGGTGCGGTAAGTAATCACCAAAACGTTGCGGTAATAAAGATAATAATATCAGGAAAAAATTCCTACAAAATAAAAAGATAGTATTTATATTACTACCAAAGTTAAAATAATGTTTAATAAAGATATAATGCCGTTCAGCTTCTCTAAGGTCGTAAGGATGGGGTTCACCACTGGCCTCCGTGGCGCAATCGGCTAGCGCGTTCGGCTGTTAACCGAAAGGTTGGTGGTTCGAGCCCACCCGGGGGCGAAAACTTTTTTCATATTTCAAAGTTACCTTTGCTGTTGTATCAAAATAATCAGGTATTGATAACAAGATTACGTTATTGTCCTAAAAACTGTTTAATCCTAGCCTATATATAATCCGAAATGTGATAAAATAAATTTTGTTTACCTATTACTTAATAATTTTGAGCTTGAGCTTTCAAAATAATTACACGAAACTTATCGTTTTATATAAATACGAAATTAATCTTTTACAGATAATTAATTATCATTGCTTTAAACTTCCAGGTAACTGCCATGTATTTTTGTGCTGTGAAGGCACTGGTCTTCATTATTGCAAGGTGTGCCGGCTGGGTGAAAAACGAGGCACAAATTATAATAGTTTAACCTGACAATGACACTAACAGGTTGCCAGAGATTACACGCGTAATATCAACTAATGCTTGCACATAATACGTAAAATATTCTATCTGTGCTCACGTATATCTTATTATGGTAATGGATGGAATGGAAATACGTCATTGATGACGTAACTTTATCCTTCTATGAGCACCGGTATACCTACAAAATCAGATAAAAAAAAACTTTATGAACTAAAATGTGCCATATAGTACCAGGCAGCAATTCGAACATTCTTGTAAGGTAAATTATAATTTACAGGTTTTTTATAAGTACTACTACGCATCATGTATTACAAACAATTGTAAAACCATCCAGACTTAGCCAAACATTATTGATTTTTTCAATGTGTCTCTTTAATAAACTGGTAGATCCAATATAGTCCTACCACATCGAATAAGCCGTGTAGCAGCTGTACGGTTGGTTGCAGAGTCGCTGGGCGCACACCAGGAGTAGGGACCGGCGTAGAAACAAATCACCGGGCCGCCAGGATTCAACGGATTATGCCGCTGATTTAAGCAGTGAACACAGCAGCCCTAGCACCCAGAGCCCGAGACAYSGGAATTACGCCAGGACCGGTACGTCAAATTTCATTATTTGTACACGTGATATTTTGGGTGAACTTCCTTCACAAAAAGCAAATTTTGTTTAAAGCTTGTTTTTGTCATTTTTAAATATTACATTTCTGAGTCAAAATACATATATTTTTTAAATTAACATTTGCGCATTTTGTATCAGTGACCTAAAAATAATCGCATAAATCAAATTTACTTAATGTTGGCGGAACGTAGTAGTAGTTATGAAGCGGACGTATTGTTATACTAAACAAAACTGTTGCTATTATTAGTTTTACAAGCTTATGCCTAACGTTTATGGGAATGTGTCATTGATTATTTTATTTTCTGACAAAACTTCTTATTACTTCCATTACATTTAAATATAGAGCGAGGTAACAATTTTGGTAATTCAATTGATCTTCATTTTCATTTATTTATAAATAAACAACTTGCTTTTTTGATATTCAGTACGCACCTAATTATAATCTAGTAATGCGTGTAACCCAATCTTAAAAAAAAAAACATGAAACAGCTTTGGAAATGTTTATGTCATAACCGTTCCATTTTGAGGGTTTGTCATAAAAATGTAGMCACGGTTAATAGGTACTTCAAATAGAGAGGTTTACATTATTAGGATTCATCATAAGCTCTCATAGGCACTAATATTCTGGTTGGATCAACTTAAAGTTATTATTTTAAGTTTACACAAAATAATGTGGTTTGAAGGACCAAAAAATCTGCCGCTTGTTGAAATTGTACTTTCTCTGGAGACGTTTTTCTCAACTGGCCCATTAGCTCAGTTGGTTAGAGCGTCGTGCTAATAACGCGAAGGTCGTGGGTTCGATCCCCCCATGGGCCAAATCTTTTTTCTTCCATAAATTCGTTATTGATTGTTCCACAAAGAAACAAAGCATTAGGTGAAAATGAACGTCTGCCATTATGCGTATCTTGTTATACAAAAATTGAATACAAWCAAATGCTCTGTTTACAGTACAATCTGCTATTTGTATTGGTGATGAACGTGTGTTTTTAGACTAAAAAGTTACTAGTAAAACCGATCCGATATTTGAATAGGGTTATCAAAATTCGTTAGAAAGACCTGTTGTTAAAACGTTCCTTTTAAAAATGTTTGGATGCTGAGAAAAAAACAGAGTGTAACAACACTCAATACTGATAGGACGTATTTATTGTATAATAAATTCCTAATATTAAGTAATATATCTCGATACATTTTGCTACTTTTACATTATTATGTGATATATTAATAAATTAATATACACCGGATATGTAAGACAAAAAGGTTTATAAATACATCAACATGGTATAACAATCTAATAATTGCTCACTAGCTCACTTCAATATTCTTTTTATTGTTTCATCACGAATTATGCTTCCATAATTTTATTTCCTAATGGTATTATATGCTTTCTGCATCCTCAATAGCAAAAATATTTGTCTTTGGGTATTTGGAAACTATAAGCACAGCATTCAAAAAGTAAACGGTATTCTGAACCATATTAACTCGCTACATCACAGTGAGGATAATAAAGCCCAATTATTATTAAAAACTGCCTATTCTCTTATATGTATCTTCAACTAGCCAATCAAAACCCATTTATTTGTCAATAGTGTTTTTTTCTGGATATTAAAAATTGGACATTTTCAAATATTCTTACGTGTCTTTTTAAAAAAATGTACTTTAACGTCTGAAAGAAGCGCCAAAATTTTTGCCAAGTACGTAATTTTAAAAACTGTACGTACTGCAGAAATCACTATTTATAATAGATATATCATGATAATAGATATATCATGATGAAATAGGTATCGTCATGATGAAATAAGTATCGATAACAAAGCACCGTTTAAATGAAAATAGGTGTTTTCAATTTTAATGCTGTGACCTATCAAGCCAATAAAACCATAACAAATAGTTTTAATGTCTTCGACAAAACAAACCTTTAACAAGCTCAATACACTCGTCTATCCACTTTAAAACCGTTTTGTAGGTGTTTTACGACGACGGAATAAATATAACAATATAACTATAGAGAGATCTAGCTTGAGTATCCTTTAATAACTGAATTTCTAAAGTTTAGTTGGAATAGTCAACTTGTGCTGGACTCTGGCTGATAGAAAGGATGTGGCTTACAATAACCTTAATAAAATAAACCTTCTAGTTGTTGCGTAACTCAAATGCATGTTTGTAATTGTGGTGTAGTGTTAAACTGACCTAAGCGAGCCACATGTTGGGAAAGTACACACTCTTGGCTAGGCTAAAACAATGAATCACTAGAATTATTGAAAAAAGTGTGAAATGGGATTTTTACTATGACACATCACAGCTTAGTTTCTTATTATAATTTAGTATCTATTTATAGCAATTATAATACTCTTTCTTTTATATTTGCAAGTACACAAACCCAATAACATTTTAAAATTTCTTGTTACCTGTATTTGTTATCAATAGACAAGCAGTTTCTTTAGGAAATTCAATAATAAACTTATAGGCCTTCCAACCTAAATTAAAGAAACCTGTTGTATTTACTGCACAATTATCACGATTTGCTTAGTGCTCCGCATACAGTTAATATTAAAAGAATCACTTTCGATCAAATTTTTGCTGAATTAACTGTAAAATAATGTTTTTTACTATGAAATCGCCTATTTTGATTTTATTGTCGTTAATATGTCAATACCTTGTAAACCCCTTACAGAAACTATCTTCTTTTCTTTAATGATATACACCTGTATATAAGTACCTATACTTCGTCATACTAGAACTGCAACAACTAAGATAATATATTTGTTTTGGCTTGATATATTATTCCCACTTGATGTCTTAATTGGATATAGGTACATACAAATGATAGATTTATTTTGCTATCATTATAGCTTATCAGTGCAGTTTAGGTCTAGTGCAGACAGCACGTCATAGAACTGGTTTTGGCTATACACCAAAGGCTTGGTATGACGTAAGTAAGAATTTACATGGCAATGCCATCTGTCAGCATTACACTGATATGATGACAAAGCCACCTAGCTGTCATTATGGGATCTACTTCCTAAAGGACCTGTAGCCTGACAAATTGGCATGCACCTGCATACTTCAATTTGACAGCAGGCCCCTACGGCACTTTTTGCAAGCGGGCAACAACCGACATACATTAAAATGCATGTCTATGCTGTGCTGTCTGCATCGCAATTAACTGCACTGATATAATGATAGCGAAATAGATCTATCTGTAGTTAGTTACGGTGCAGACAGCATAGCATAGACATGCATTTTAATGTATGTCGGTTCTTGCCCGCTTGCAAAAAGTGCCGTAGGGGCCTGCTGTCAAATTGAAGTATGCAGGCTACAGGTCGCTTCCTTTAGGAAGTAGATCCCATAATGGCAGCTAGGTGGCTTTGTCATCATGTCAGTGTAATGCTGACAGATGGCATTGCCATCTAAATTCTTGGATAAGCAGCTATTTTGGCTCCAATAAGACATACCTTTTATTTATCGCGTATTATGGAATATTGCGAGAAAATTTTTAATGGCTTTTCCATTCTCATACTTAGGGAAAGGGGTTTCAGCATGGTTGACAATCTCCTAGTAAAAACGAAACAGACTAGACATCACTAACCTACGGAATATGAAAGAAAATCTAACTAAACTGATGCTAAATGTTGAAAAGTTATTATTATTTGTTACTTATCCCACGAAAAGCAAAAATTTTTTTTAATTTGGTCATATTGCTTAACATATTTTTTCACATTACACTTTATTACAGGTAAAGATTTAAATACTTCAATGTGAGTGGCACTATACCAGCTGTCAGAAACACATTTCAAAACATGTCAAGGGGTATACGAGACAAAACAGTTTGGAGCCCTCTGTCATAGACGAAGCTGGAGTCTTACGATGTCCTCCTAGATCTTCCGATTTAAACCCCATCAAATCTTTGGTGTATGACCAAGAGAAGACGGGTCATTTGCCGCTTCCTAAACATATTGTCGCCTCCAACAAAGAAATTCAATTTCAGGTCATAATTATTTCGACGCCTGGGCGCATAAATGAATAAATCAGAAGCCATGCATCTTGTGGTAAAACTATCTATCCATTTAGGATATACTCGTATAATTTATATTATTTTTTATTGGTATTGCCGTAATTTTTAGAAAACTATTGTCCTAAAAGTCCCGAAAAATTAGAATCATTTCAACTATAAAGTACATAGTCGAAAAACTAAGAATACAAATTGTTAGTTTCCATAAGTTTCCGATATAGCGTACGGCTTGAGACACGCTTTACATGGATATTACGGATTTGAATAAGCCGATTCGGTTGTCACTGAATATTACATGAGTAACCGGGTAGCGAGCTGCAACTGCTGAATTAGCAGACGTACAGATTCATTTGTTAATTAAGGTCTTCTGACACCAATCAATAATTGCTTGAAACGAGGTCGTAACTAGACTGTACCTTTACACAAATGCTGTTATACTAGTCAAAAACCATTAATGGATCATCTCTTTGTTTTACTAATAGCGATACTTCCCTTTAACTGTTATTCACAAACTTTGATTTTGTAATAATCTTTGAGCACTTATGTACCAGTTAAGTTAAAATTATTTTATATTTTATTATAAACAAGGTAACACTCTTTGCGTAAAATTAAAGATTAAGCGGACTGTTCCTTTTCTACATACAACCTTTGATTATTATTCAGCATATTTGTCTGTATAAGTCAAAATGTAAAAGAAGTCATAAAATTAAAGTGCACTTACACTACTTAACACATTAGAAAAAAATAATCAAGAAGGTGTAGGTAAATGTAACTTTTTGATTAAGTTTGTGACTGAAAGAGTAAAATGCCTTTTTTGGTAGTTTCTAAATAGTTTTTGGTACCGTTTTCAAGGTTTTGACCTTAATCATGTTTAGTTATTCATTAAGATTGAATTTGGTGTTACATGTTATTAAGTAATGTATAGACAATAATAAGCAACAATAAAACATGCAGTCCGCTAATCGGAGAGTAAATGGCAAACTGTCAAAAAAGTGTTCCTTTTATTTTTTTGAGCAGTGTAGATTATACCTAATTCTTTTAATTAGGCAGATATAGTTAAAGTTTTGTAGGTCACACGTGGGCTACAGCGTATAGCAGTGGCTTGTGTGATTACAAATAAAGCTCGGGATAACAGCCTCATCATTTTCAACCATTCAAGCTCGTAGTGTAATAGTGCTTCTATCCCACTAGTAGAGTAAATAACTATTATATCGATATTATTTGTTCTTGCCGTTGGCAACATTATTTCAAGCCACTGGCATCTGTCAGGACCGTTTTGAGAAAAACAAAGTGAGAGAGTTATAAATATTTATTTGTTTACCTATTTTAATCGCTTTTACTGTCATCGTCATCAGTTTCATCATTTAGTCATTCAGTTCTTTCATCGCTGTCTTCCGTTATAACGAAATTGGGAATATCTGCGGAAACATAAAAATCGTCCACATCTTAAACGTGTTTCTCACAGTTTTCCCATAAAGGCTGGTCGATTTTTTCCACTTCTGCTTGTACCAAGTCTATGACACTAGAACTGATATTTGGGCTTCTATTGATTTTTCTTACGCCTCTTTTTAGATTGCTCCATATTAATTCAATTTAACTGAACACAGTAATAAGGTGGAAGCCCTAATACTGTGTGCATTACTTTTGGCGATTCCATCAATCCTATAAGTTATTGGATGACTCAGTTCTTTAATAATGTTCAATTGGGTATTATCACATTTTTTGAAAATTACGTAAAAAGAATCTTGAAGTGCATATATATTGCACGCCATGTAAAAAACAACAAAAAATATATTTGTAGGTAGAGAATTTCAGGTCTGAAATTCGAATCTTAGGAGTCACCGCCAAAACGCTTCTATCCAAGGTTATTCAACTCGTGACGTCAAGTGTCATGTAAACATTACCTAGGAACGTGCTGTTTAATGGTCTAGTATCATTCTTGTATTGGAAAAGCTTTTGTGTGGTGTTTATTGAAAGGACGGTGTAAGAGGTGGTACCAAAAAGTGATTTGTGTAGCTTTACAAGCATCTATTATGTATGGAAAACAAAACAAGTGTTGTTTTGTACATGATTATAAAAGTACTTCAGTCAGTACAGCTAACAAAATTTTTGTAACCGTTCCTCGAGATTATCAACGTATGAAAAAGTTGTTTAAGGTGCCCCTAGACGTGATATGCCGATCTTAATTCTTACTGTAAGTTTTATTATTCATTTTGGGGTTATAAGTGTTTATCATTCAGTTTCCATTTTGTTATAGCTTGAAGAGCATATGGAAAATTATATACGTTTTATGCTGATAGAGGGAAATGTTATAATAAAGAACAACGTTGTTCCCCAGATATTCAACTGTTAGCCGGACCGGAAACGAGCCGCAAGAACCCCGAAAATAAATGGCAATTTATATTTATTCTGACCTCTAAAATAAATGTCAAGTTTGGGGTACGTTTTTGATTCTTAAATTTTTATCTTTACAAATAGCATGTTGCCAACAACCCACTGTAGTCAAATTATCAATGCTACCTTAATTTAATAAAAAGTTCACTTATGCTGTTGCTTTTGCTTTTACGATCCTCATCTCCGCCGCGTTGAACCGCACGCCGCTGTACACAAATTCCATAACAATGAAAWTGCCTTCAGAAGTCMTAACTCATAAGTATTTAACTTTTTCATGGCGTATTTTAATTCGCTTGTCACAAAATGAACGCAAACAACAAACTGATAAATTGACGGGCTGAGGCTGACGCGTGACACGCTGACCCCAGATGTAAACAAGCGGCCATTTACAAGACACCTGACGTCACGGCCAATATGTTCGCGTTTTGGCGGTCCCGTTAAATATTCACATTTTTAATATTAAAAATACACCTTACGATCAACTTTTTCGAATCTATAAGATGTCACAGCTGTTTTGTGGATTAGATGCTACCTATTAATATGTAATTTAATAAAATATAAATACATGGCAAATACCCAATTGTCGCTTCTATAGGTAATTCAATATTGTTATTTCTCAAGTATGAAACAAATTCTTCTTTTTTCGAGGCGGTCGTAGGTTTTGTATTTAATTGTTGAGAATGATACTTGCATTATCCATGAAAATTACTGAATTTGCAGGTAAAAGTGGAAGTAATTGCCTGGTAAATCAAATCTCAAACAATGACGCGTTCATATCCTGGTGATAATCCGCTGAACAGTGGGAAATATTTTTTGCCGATATAAGAAGGGCATTTTGTGCCTAACCATTCGTACCACCCCCAGTATGCAGAATTATAATTCGTTTACCTCGCGAAGGTGGTGTGTTTAAACAGCAATTGGCAACGACACCGTGGGTATCGTACCACGTTCCATCTAAGTAAATTATGGAACGACCTTTCTACCGATGCTGTCTAATTTTGTCACATATTCCATCCTACGTTTTTTGAGTCAGGGTGTCTCCATAATTGTCAATCTTTTGTTAACTGTTTTATAACAAAACCCAATACTTAATAATAATAATGATAATAATAATAGAACTTTATTTAAACATACTATTGAAACTTTCTACAGAGCATATTTTAGTAAACAAATCAAAGTGTTCATTATAACATTTTATAGGATTATAAGTAAAATACCGCGTGTATAAGGAGGTTCGGAAGCTAGGCATTGATAAATGGTGGACATATCTAAGAGATAAATCAGTGCAATGCAAGCTGCGACGACTGTGAAACTTATCACGCAAATATTTTGGCGAAGAGGATCGAAAGACAAGTTGCGAGGTAGTAATGAAAAAGTTGATCAATTTTCAACAATTTAGGTTGCTGTATGTACTTACTGATATGAGCATACCTTTATAGTCCAAATATGAATCTGCAGCAGTTATTCTGCACCTTCTGAAGCCTGTATTTATTAACGGCATCATCAAGATAAGGAAAATATACCGTAAAACAATAAAGTATGTGAGGGATTACCAGAGATTCGCATAATTTTTTTCTAAGTTTAAAGTTGAGAATAAGATGATTAGAGTACAACAGCTTTAAAGCAACATAATATTTTTTAATAACAGAAGACACGTGATTTTTAAAACGAAGGTCATTAACTATATTTAAACCAAGACTTTTGATCCTTTCATATACACAAAATACACATACACATGTACATTAATATCATCCTTCACAAAACATTTTTGTGACGATTTCGACGCGAAGTATACTACAGAACACTTATTGCTGTTCAACTTTAAGTTAATGTTACTAGAACATTCACTAATGTTGCCTAGGTCCTCATTCATTTCTAAGCATGCCCTCTCTATGTTCTGTGGGTTAAAATGGTGTTAAAGGTTAGTATCGTCAGCGTATGCCACGCAAGCTGAAAATTTGGGCTTTAAGAGTAAATCAGCGGTGTAAATTAAAAACAGAATTGGTCCCAGGATAGATCCTTGAAGGACTCCCGACGTCACTCTGCGAACATCAGACATTTCGCCACCCAGCAAGACTCGCTGGCACCTATTGAGCAAATACGATCGGAAGAAATTAACAGAAACCTCATCAAAACCGTAGTAAGTCAATTTACTACAAAGCAACACATGATCCAGTGTATAAAAAGCTTTCGAAAAATCCAATGAGACCAAAAGACTTGCCCTGCCAGCATCGAGGGATCCAATGCACTTGTCCACCAAATTAGTCAACGCAGTTGTTGTACTGTAATGAGTACGAAAACCTGACTGGTTTTCGGGTATAATTTTAGCTTCAGAAACATAATCATATATTTGTTTATGAAGAAACTTTTCACATACCTTAGATAACACAAGCAAGATGCTGATTGGTCTCAAATCGGATACAGATTTAATTTCATCGGTTTTAGGCAAAGGTCGTATTGTATATAACCTTTTTAATTTTCGTTCCTAAAAATACATTACCATTTAATAATTTCCAACAAATTAGTTATCTATTTTCTTACCCAAACTTCTATCGATTCTAACAAAACTCTTCTTTTCACGCTTTTACTTTCCACAGTGCCTCTTTATAAATAGTTTGTACTGATAAACAGGGTAACTGTAATAGATCACTGGCTTCTTTAATGAGTGACGACGCATCTTCTTCTCAAGAGTGAATCGTAAAGATTGAAGGTTAGTTACTTTGCATCAGGATGAAGATGACGCTTCTTCTTCCAGAGGCTTCCTTCTTGATTGGATCCATCGTCATCCTATGGATCTTGAATGGGATCATTTTCTTCATCTTGCGGGACCAATTTTTTGTTCATTTTCATGACTCTCCCAAGGACGATACATCTTACTTCACAACTCGACAAGCCATAACTAGCAGAAGAAATATATATACAAAATTTCTGAAATTTGTAGTGGATACATAACCAACATTTTATAATCTTTGCGTTAATCCCGAACAAAAATTTCAACCGCAGCATATATAACAATAGCAGGCCATTAAAACGAATTTCGTTTATAGGAATACAATAAAAAGAACACACCAAAACAATATTTTTCAGACAATATACTTTAATTTCTTCAAGTCCTTCTCGGCACTGCAAATGAGTATTCACCCTTTCCCTCACCCCACACATAATTTTAACTAAAACAACCAAATCCCTCGCGTGACCTGTTGCCGTGTGCTAACAAGGGCGTGTCTGTCTTTTTGCAGACTCTCCCCTAAGTCGCACCTGTACGGGCGGTGACACCAGCTCTCCCAGTGGATCCCCGAGACCCAGGGCGCCAACCATAGGAACCGTGGCTGGCCTTGACCTCCTACCCGTATGTATCTTATTAAATTCGTTCATTCTCCAACATGTTCAACAGTGGTCAGCAATTGGCGCAAGCCCTGCTCTGTTTGGTAAGCAAACTTTGTGTGATTTCAGTTAAGGCGTTCGTGGCGCACCTCTCGGGTCCGATAAGGGACCGTGTTTATTACATGCGCACGTAAATCAACGTACAGCACCTTGTAAAAACCTTCTTTTCTCCAAGCGGTACAAAGTTGTTTACTTTTAACCTTAGGAGCTAAACTTGATAATTTGAAAAAGTTTATTCAACAATATTTACAATAATTATTATTGTCTATCGACATTGATATTAAATTCACAGTTTAAATAAATACTTACCTACTTTGCTTTATTATCCCAATGTGATTTGAATAATTTCGCTCAAATTTCGCTTGGAGGAAAAAAATTAATGAATTTTCTTTTGCTCACCAAAAGAAAACTAATAGTTTTAATTCTCATAAAATAATATACTATTGCCATATTTATAGTTGTTTGTCTTATTGCGCATTTAAATATTGTACTATATACGTTCTAAAATTTTTTAGAATGCCGCACTTTTGTTCATTTGGCATGTATATTTCTTATTACATTTACTTCAATTTGAGCGTGTTTGAAAAATGATGGAACGAAATATATTTGGACGACAAAAAAAGCTCAAATCATAGAAAGAAAAAGGCAATATTTTCAGCAAAAAGTCAAACAAAAATTACTTTTTCCATACTTCCATACAAAATAGTTTCAAAACCTTTCCAGTGTTCGAGTTGTTGTTCTTGTATGTAACTTATTAAAAATTATTCACCAAAGGTGAGCCATTAGCACAGACTCTTATAACAAATAACTAAACCTATTTTTGGCGTAAATAATTACCTTTTGGTTCTAATCTTAATCGTTGTCTTTTTCCTCTATATGTGAGGTTTTTCCATACCTTTTTAGATATTTTTAGTTGGAACGAGATTCTTTAGAAAGGTGTACTTTATTTTTATAATTTTTATGAAATCATATGCCAAAATATTTTTTGTTAACTAAAGGAGATAGAAGCATGGGATAATACATTAATAATAACAATTTCTGACTAAAACACTAACAATTCAATTTTTCACATGGAATGCTACAAATATTTTAGACTTGGGGGTTTCAGTCATTAGTCAATTTCTTGAGGCATATTCAGTGGTGAAAACAAGTTTTAACTACTTTAATTTGTTTTGACGTCTTCGATTTCTGATATTATGATAATTATTGATATTATTTAAAAAAAAACTAATTTGACATAACATTATGTACCTTTAGTGTTGGAACTGTTGGCTATGATTACTAAATAAAACAATAGGATAACATCTTTGGTTATCGCAAAAATTTAAATTAATTGTGTACTCTAAGTGTAAACCATATGAACGAATATGTAAAGAGAAGCCTAACAACGCGAGATTTTTTGAGATTTTTTTGTAGATTTTTTGTTTATATTGTGTATGCCAAATCGCACAGACTAATTCAGTTTGGCAGAAAATTTGTGCCAAACCCTAAAGTTATACAAAAGCACGCAAGAAACATACATAGGTTTAAAATAATAGAGATCCTGACAAAAAAATCCGCTAGGAAGGCTACAGTAATTTCTAAATAAATTAAAACTTGCATTTTAAAAACTATAAGTTCCATCTACTAACAACGGTACATAAAATAAGATGCATTACATTTTTACAATTCATAGTACCTATAAAGTTTTTTATATTACACTCAATTAAAAAATTGAGTTATGTTTGTTGGAAAATTTAAAATCTGTAAGCAATAAGAAGGTTGTCACAAATTTTCCCTTTTGCTCTTTAGAATGGTAGAATTTCTTGTGCTTTTTAGAATAAATAAGAAAACCCAATAGTTCTGTCTCTTCTGGTTTAATAAAGCACTATTAAAATTTTAACTGAATATAAATCATTAACATAGAAATCGGCTATCCTTCAAAATAATTTTAGGTTTTATTGAGCGAAAATCCAAAAGACCTTGTGTAAAACATTTTCTTTGCATTTTCAACGCAATGCAGTCATGAAAGATATATTCGTTAACTTGCCCTATCCTGAATAGTTGGTTGAATAAGATAAAAATACCGATAAATAATGTCAACTTAGAGGCTAGAACTATATAAAGCTACAGTATATACCATAAATTATTGCCTTGTTAAAAGGGATGAATAGACCCTGCCGTCAAGATTAAAATACTCGTATCTATCGTCAATTCTTTAAAATTTAAAGACACAATGGTTTAATTTTCAAATTTTACCCTGCGCCTAGAAAAACGCAATCGTACTGTCCCTAAATTACATGTTTATAAGCGGATATCAAACCGGAAATTTACCGCTGATAAACGTATAACTTACTCTACGTCTACATGCAAATTAACAGCATATCAACATGTCGAAAAACACGGTATGTAGTGTATTTTGTAAGCGTGTTGTATTAATTTTTTCTTTCCCAACGACGAATAATATATCTACAACGTGTCATTTAAATTCGTTACAGTCTACGTCAACAGATGAAGTCACAAGAAGAAGGGAAGCTTCCTTACGTCAACATTCGTTCTTCCACCTTCGAATTCATCTACGAAGAGGTCATGGCTTGGTTGCGATGGATAAGAGTGGTAAGCACAGTATTCTCGTGGTTTTTTGAATTAAAATGTGAGTTGCACAACAAAATTTTAGTTTTAATATCAAGCACATGTCAATGAGGGTATAGAAGCTTGCGGTTATAATACGTCCTCTTAATGCTGCTAGAAACATGTTCTCTACATCTAAGAAACAATAATTATGCTAGGATTACAAGCAAAGTGCTTAAAATTTATAGGAGAGTTATTAACATACAGATTGAGAAAGTTTCTAGTCTCCAGTAGAGTATTACTTGGTTCAAACAGAAAAGCTGTGGTCTTTGAAGGATTTAAATGCAAAGCCTGATCTGTACAAGCATGAAAATACAATGCAAATCAGTCTTGATAACATTGTTTGCCCTTTTGATATCAGGTGGTGGGAATGAATAATAAAGATGCGTATCATCGTCATAAAGATGAAATTGCAAGATTTTAAGCATGTCGCAAGACCAGAAGTGTACATTGAAAACAAAAGGGGTCCAATATGGAGCCTTGGGAAACTCCTGCCGTAAAGGCTCGACATTTAGATTCAATTGTTAATGCTGACTTGTTGCATTCTGTCACGTAAATAAACTTAAATTAAATGTTATTCTTATTATCAGTTGCTCTAATGATATCATCAACAACATGCATCATTCCGTGGTGCAACTGAAACCAGGTCGGAATCCAGACTGAAAGTCAGAGACAACACCTGGTCAAGCCAGAAAATGTTTTTATCCATTACCTTGCAAAGATCTTAGATAAGCACGGAAGGATGGTAATAGGACGCAAGTCCTTAAAATCTGTAGGATTATTATTCTTCGGAATTGGCTTAAGAAGAGAATACTTCCAAGTAGAGGGAACAATTTGACGTTCAATATAAAAATAATATGTGTTAAAACCGGTACAATAAAAGATGCAGCTCTCCTTTACCAGATCAATTTCAGTACCATCAGACCCGGATGCTTTCGATTTGATTTGATCGGTTTAACAACTTCAGAATCATCAATAAATTTAAGGCAAAATTTTTTCAAACTCTTCGATTTCAAGTTAGTGTTATAAAAATGTATTGGATTATTGTTAGGATGTAAACCATCATGAGAAAAACCGCAAAAAAATATTCAGAATGTCCGTGTTGGCTAAATGTAAAGGTATTACTGACTAGGTCTTGTTATGAACATCTATCTTTCTTAGACTATTCCCTAAACTACTCGCGCTTCCTCGCCTGACACGATACAGAAAATATTTTTTTTCACGCTGGATTGCTGCGTTAGTATAATTTTAAAACTTTTCTAGTAATTCCAAGTTTCAGCTTTGTTATTCCCTTTAAACGTTTGCAGAGCTTTATCCCTTAGTTTCATAAGCAATCTTAACTTATTCGTCAGTGAAGTAACCAGAGGTCTAGTACATCTAACTGTTCTTAAAGGCGCCACCCTGTACAAATATTTTTAGATCTCAACAATTCTTCATTAGGTACCAGCGATCCCTACGTCAAGTTTAAATGCGGAGGACGACTAATCTACAAATCGAGGACAGTATTCAGGGAATTGAATCCAGTATGGGATGAAAGCTTCACCGTGCCCATAGAGGATCCTTTTCAGCCGATCCAGATTAAAGTCTTCGATTACGATTGGGGATTGCAGGTAAGTAGATTACGCTAAGAAAACTAAGTCTACGTGAATAATAACGTTCCTGAATTCTGTGGCACAGCCAACAGAACGGGAAGGCTTACTCCCTTTGTTAAAGCTTAATTAAAGTCAGGTACATGTCGAAGCGTTAATTGGAGTGGCTCGTTAATGTAGAAGGGGATATTGACCGATTTAGACCGTCAGATAGAATGCACATGGCCAGTGGCGCAGCTAGATTGGCTCTGTATCAAAAGTTGTTGGGAGGAGTCTAAACGAAGTGTAAAGACTTGTACAAACGAAACAAAATCTCTAGAATTGAATAAAATCAATAAATTATATTGGTTGTAAGCAATTAGCTAGTCAAGCTAGGGTCAAGCAAGTGATTAGTTACTATAATTTGATGACCATTTGACGTTTGGTCCGATTAACGTAATCGCCATTCGTTGCAATGTAATGGTTAACTCTACTAAGGATACCAAACAAACAATTTGGAAGCGTCTGTTTCTTCCGGCGAATTCAAGTTCTCACGGATTGCCGATAGTGGGCGCCCCATGTTAAAAGTATGATATTTGAATGAATCAGTCGCAATGTGACACAATTTCTTGTTTACTGGGTAAACGTTAGGTTTTATTTTCATTTCAAGTGCTAAAACTACAAATGCCAACCGTTGAGTGCATCGTCATAAATATAAAATTACTGTATAATAAGAACACCTATCGTAATATAACAATCAAAAAGCTTATGTTTCGTCAAATCGAATGTTAAACAACGAATTTAGCCAAACTCAAACTAAAATAAGTTCAAAAGCACAATGATAAATGCAACTTATGACAGTACTATTACATGCTAGAGGTTGATCAGCGCCATCTGTGGAGTTGCAAGCATGTGGATGCGGTGTTGGACACTGCAAGTAGTAATCATAGTAAACGACAGACGGCAAGGATGTCGTCGTCTCCAGTAAATTCTATCAATGGAAGCTTGGCAAAGTTAGGATAACGACAGGCAGATGGCACTCTAGAATTCTCGGTAGGGGTATAAATAGCCCGACGGAGAAAGCGCGGGCAGTTCTGATTTCAAATAACTATTATCAAGTGATCTCCGAGCGAAAGGCTTAACATGGCAGGTGTTTTTAGTGCCAGTCTGTGCAGTATACTGCTTTACTGAATCAGTAGTATTAAAATAGTAGTTATTTTGAACTGGTTGTGTTAAATTTAGAGTATTTGGATACAAAGTTTTTAAATAAAAGTTAGTTAAAGTTTTGACCATGTTTACACATTCATGATAGTATATGAACACATATAATCATATATATGCCCACATATGGCCGTATTTTTTTACAAGTGGTTATATACGTTTATATATGATTATTATATATGTTCATATACGATCCTTCGCAGACATGGCCAAATGAATCGTAATCTTGTTTAATCGGACATGATTTATTTCCAGGAAGTGTTGCGTACAGCCTAAGAGTTTGAGTGAAATAGTGGGTAATATTCTATTTTTTTACTTACACAAGTCCGGGCCCTTGTAGCCCTGAAAAAACACTAACACAGAAATACCGAACTGCTTCTGCATTTTTTGCACACTGTCACACATGTGGTACCGTGGGAAGTACTAAAATTTATTTACGGACCTTTAATCTTTTGTTAATGGATTCGAATTGTTTGTAAACAATGTTAGGCTAATTTTAGTGGCATCACAGAAAATTCTGTGCCGTACGTTGCCAGCAAGCAAAATTGTTTACGTTAGAAGTTTGTGCATTCAAACTTGTTCTGTTTATAAACAATACATGTCGGTATGGTGCCAAGGTTATGAAGCGCATGGATTTAAGACTGATGTAGTTACTGATCATAAAAATGGGAGTAATATAGTGTTCGAAAATAGGAGCAATTTTGATAAGAGCTTAATTAAAAATCGATACTCCAAAAATAGCTGAAGGGATTTTGGAATATTCTAAATTGCAAACTAAACGAATATTTCTAATATTTTTTTTCTTATTAGGATGATTTTATGGGCTCTGCGTCATTGGAGCTTACCACCCTCGAACTTGGGAGACCAACAGAACTAACAGTACCTTTACAAGATGCCACGAAACCCTTAGCTCAATTAGGAGAACTGGTGTTGTCTGCCACACTGTTTCCCAAGACTCAAGAGGACAAGGAGCAGGTAAACAAAATATACGTAAAAAATCAGACAAAGGTTTGATCAAACCCGAAGTCAAACTCGAATTATTGCTAGAAGATTTATGAATCTCTTCTTAAGCCAACGAAAGCTATAAACTGAAAAAGGTTTTTCTGCCATTTTCGTTTAATATACCCCTGCAGCACGAAAAATGACTCTCAACTGGATGCAAAAATCGTTCCTACTTTTGTAGAGTAGCTTTCGTTTTGTGATATATAAATAGTTCTTGACTACTGTAATAACTATAAATTAAACAATATATTTTGATTTTGTTGTTACTGAAATGAAAAGTTAAATCCTGGGCGAGTAGACTAGCGGAATAACTTTAAAGACATATTAGTATCTGCTCAATGCTCGATTCAAGTGTAACTTGATAAGGTAAATATTTTATACACCTCATAATAAATTAATGCAGAAATTCACTTCTATGTGCATTTGCGAAGTATTTTATCCATTATTTTTGCAATATCTACATATTAAACAATTCAACGTAATTTGAGTCTAAAATGCGTGGCCTTTAAGTAATAAGTATAAAGCGTTTTAAAAGAATTAGGTTTACTGCGGAATTCAATATATCTTTTAGAGAATTATAAAAAGTTAAATCACAGCAACTGTCGATTACAAAAAACATATGTGAATTGTATAATCACATAGCCTAAAAACAGCCGGATATCTATTTCACTTTGTTTGACAAAACTTTATCGAATTATTCAATAATATTGTTTTGACTACACATTCATTCTCAGGAGCAAGACTTTCAATGTCGGAGTTGTTTGTAGCAACGTAATTACAGGATCAACCAATATACTTGTATAACCCTTAAGACCTATTTATTTAGTAGGCTTTCCTTAGTATTTAAAACCCTAAACATTTTGGCAACACTAATGCCTGGCAGTTTTTTTGAAGTAAACATAAAAGTAGCTTTTGCGTTACACTATAATACATCTAAAATATTATGTGTTCGCAGCTCCGCAGCTTCTATACACAATTCTTTTCATACATATACACAATGAGAAAAATAACATCACAAAATGGACTGACTGAATTGTATTAAAGCAAATGTTTAGCGCTAAAAGCTGAAGGGTGGTTATTTATATTCGTTCTCACTTATTTAGCATTCAAAATAAGTGGTAAAGTGGTGATACAACAGACATCTTATATATTTGTTTTGTTCTCCTATCCACAATGACGCTGCTGAAGTTGCTGTTCTTAATTATCTTTTAATGAATAACAGCAATCTGTGAGAACATTTGCTCAGGAGTCTGACAGCTGGAAAAGTAGTACTCAATGGATTATTAAAAACCATAAAACGCATCCATACAAGATAAAACTTTTCCAAGAACTTAACGACAACAATACTGACCGAAGTTTACAGTTTAGCGAATATTTTACTGAAGATTTAAGTAATGATTACTAGAATCATGGCAACCCACACATTTTCAGTAAAAGTCATCCAAATGCCTCGTTTGTGCTGGCATCCGGGGCCACTTTCGTGGAGGCAATTTCACTGGTGATAGCTGTTTGCAATTGTTAGAAGACTTTATTGGCCCCTTAATCATTCTAAATTTCTAAATACTTTAATTTTGGTGATTTGTTGCAAAAGAAATTTGTGGTGACTGTGTCAGTGTTCTTATATTTTTCAAATTGTTTGTGGTACTTCTTAGCTCTAATCATTAACGATCTCCCAGTTTGTCCCTCTTAAATTGCAGCACAATCATTGCAAGAAAAACTGTATATTCCAGAAAGATTTAAAAGTTAAATGTTATCTTTATTAGGGAATAACTTTCCCAGCCCAACCTTTCTACGGATGAAAAAGATATATGAATTCCGTGAAACAAAAATAATTTAGAAATACGTACATTTTTTATTTTTGATGTGGAACGATGGTATTAAAAAAACCTAAATTTTGTTAAGTATTTAAGATATAATTTTTCTATCAAATAATTTGGATATTTTTTGTTATAAGCAATTTGTAAAATAACACCCCTGTAACCCCTGAATTAGAGTGTAGTATAGCAGTTCTAAATTTAATTTCTTTATGCAAATACGTTGGAGTTATAATTGAGATTACTGCATGAAAGAAACGTACTAACTAATATTTGAAGCGATTTGTAATAGTCATCCAACCAATTTCTTTTAATTTGTGAGATATATAGCCATATTTACGGATATTGAAAATGAATCGTAGGAATGAGTTGTCTATTATCGGTTGCGATTCCATGTGTCTATTTAAGCACGGTACAAATACAGGAGCACAATAGATGATAATAATGTGATAAAATTAAAAGTCACGTACCATTTTTTTAATCTTTATGAACAGATAATGCCTATGAGGATACATCAGTTTTAAACCCAAGATGACCTTTTTTAGACGGTGTGTCAAGTGTTCTCTATATCTAAAGCTGTTGTCCATACTAAGACCCAAGTTTCTGCAACTCATTAGAATGGATAAATCTATATTATCAATGTTTTTAACATCACTTTTGCAAATATTTTTAACGCTTTCATGAGACTAAACAATACTTTTGATTGGTTTGAGTTTAAGGATAGCGAGTGTTCTTTAGATATATTGTTAGTGCCTTTAGATTGTATCTACCGCTATTTGTAGATTTTCGGGTTTCAAGAAGTAGTAGAGCTAAGAATCGTCAGCACACATATGCAAACTACAATTTTATTCCGTTTTAGGAAAGCGGCTAGTACATATATAGTATAAAAAATACTTAACACTTAAAATTTTTATATTAATCCATTCAAAAGCAACTAGAAACGATTCTTTATGAACATCAAAACTGCTGAGTTTGTCAATCAAATCCAAAGTGTTTTTAATAGCAAAAAATTATCAAAACTTAAAACCTCATTGAGAACTAAATTTAGCTACTTTGCTAATTTATGAATAGGACAGTTTACGTTTGAAACGACTGGTCCAATAGGACAACACTCATTATATATCTCAGAAAGACCATAATATCTAGATGTTTAGGATTCATATAAAAAACCGAGACTTTTTGCAAATTCAAAACGTTGAAGTCAGTTCAACTCTATCTAACAAATCCTTTAATTTTAAGTTTCAATTTTGGATACACAGTTTTGTCTAAAATGACAAGATAATTTCCTTTATCAGCTTTATAAAAATAGTAAGTTGTATTTAACCCTTGTATAGATAATATACAAAAGTAGTTTAGATGTAGCCGAATAGAAGTGGGATGGCATATTTGGCTCAGCTGTAGTTTTTGGGATTTTTATTTAAATTGAATTTGTACGTGGCGTTCATGATTTAGATTGTCAAGAACAGCATCTCAAACAATAAATGAATACCATTAATGTTAATGTTTTTGGCTGGAATACATTTTAATCCCTCGTTTATTGGAAAAACTGATTTTGACAAATTTTAGACTAGCATGAAAATTAAAAGACTGTAGATCGACAAATATTTTGCATGGAGTAGGGTGAACTCTAAAGTCTAAATCAAGGTATATTTAAGTAATTTGCGGAATCTTTATGGTTTTCAGGTTTAATAACAATAAAATTGGAAAATTTTCTGGTTTAATTATTTGAACATATCGAATGATGAAACTTGCACCGAGCTAGCTAATCTCGCTGGGTTATTCGTGGGGGTTCTAGGATGAAATTACACACTTCTCAGAATAAAGTAATACTTATTTGCCAGAACAAAAAAAACCATACATCAAAGATACTCAAAAGCAAAACACATGCCCACTTATCTGTTTTTGGTATCTCCAGTCCAATCCGCGTCGCGACGTCGCCAGTGGCAGCACACGATGGCGGGGTGCGGGAATACGCATCGACGAGCGAAGCGCTATGTGGTACGTCAGGGCCGTGTAGCAGGCTCCGTTTCCTGGCCTCTGCCACTCTCAGCTCACTAGACCAGTGCCACCAAACAAGCTTCTTCAACGGATCACAGTTAAAGCGTGACCTTGAACTAATCGTACTCCTTTCTTCCTTCTGGTGGGTACTAGTAACAGCACTCTCTTTCTCCGCTGCCCAGTTCCCACTAACTGGCTTCTCTCGCTGACCACCTGCTCCCCCTCTCTTCACCCGTCACCCCTTTTCCAGACATTCTCCACCTTCGTCGTACCACTAATAGAGGGCGCACACTCCCGGTTTTGGGCTCAGTACACCACCCCCCAAATTTAACCGATACAAGCACCGCGGTAATCGGATGAATTTTCCCGTGAGCACAACTTACAACTAACTTATCAACTAACAACACTAACTTACTTAGGAAAGAACGATTTGTTAATAAACGACTAATTTTCAGAAAAATGTTCAACATACGGTTTCAAGTTATAAACATTGTGGTTACCTAACTTTTCGCCCGTTTTTTCATCAATCAAGCTATACACATTCGGGTACACCATAGACTCGACTGTATAAGGCCCCTTGTACAACAAGAAGAACTTCTTTATCTCTTTGTTTTCAGCTGACGAGAGTTGATGGGTACGCAACAGAACCTTATCTCCTTTATGGAAAACAGTAGGTTTGCTCGGAAAATAACGCTCCTTACGTTTCTCTGCTTTAGTCTGAAGACGCCGTCTCGCTAAAACTACAATATCTTGTTCTGCCGCTTCACAAACAGGAAAATCAATGTTTTGAAGAAACTGATTGGGAATTGGTTTTCCAAAATGCAAATGCTGCGGGGAGTAACCAGTACTGTCGTAAATGACTCGGTTTAACCACATCTGAATATCTGGAATTACACAAGCCCACTTACTATGTTGTGCAAAGCAAATGGCTCGAATCAATCTACCAATTTCTTTGTTGATTCTTTCAGTCATATTACCCTGGGGGTAATACGATGTGGTATGAAGAAGTTTCACCCCTTCGCGTAATAAGATCTCATTGAATTTTCGTGCGGTAAATTGAGTGCCGTTATCTGCTAATAATTTTTTTGGTTTTCCTACTTCTGGAAAATATTTTTCTTGTAAACATTTTAGAACCGAAGCTGTAGTAGCTCGCCTCAAGGGAAACAAACGAACATACTTGCTGAACGCATCGATTACTACAAAAAGTTGCGTTACTCCACCCCGGGAAACAGGAAGAGGCCCCATCAGATCTATACATACCAACACATTCGGACCCTCCACACACACACTCTGCATTTCCCCATGACAGCGGGCAGTACTTTTTGATTTTTGGCACAGATCACAGCTAGCAACCACCTTTCGAATAGATGCTTTAAATTTTCTCCAATAATAATAACGACCCAATGCTAACTGACACTTGCTAACCCCAAAATGACCATTGTCCTCATGTTCTTGTTGGATTAATACAATAACATGTTTTCGTGGAACAACCAACTTATAGCCCTCGTTCAAGCCTGTTCCTCTTTTAAACAATAACCCTTTGTGATCTACAAACCATTCCTTATATTTTCTCATCCCATCTTTTTTATTCAACTCCCTTCGCACCCTCGTACAAAATTCATCCTCCTCCTGGTCAACCTTAATCGTTTTAAAATTACTCTTTACTATCTTACCCAGACTACTCACTTTAGCAACACAAATTTCAACACAACGGTCCTTGTGTTCGTTTGCGCTTTCGGGTTCGTACCCTACTGGATTTCGTGAAAGAATGTCAGCAATAGTGTTTTCCTTCCCCTTAACATATTCGATTTTTAACCCAAACTCTTGAATATAAAGTGCCCAACGAGTCAACCTTCCGTTTAAAAGTTTACATGAAGTAAGAAACGACAGTGCTTTGTGATCAGTCAAAATGGTGACTTCCCTACCAAGAATAAAGACCCGCCATTGTTTTAACGCACACACAATCGCCAATGCCTCTTTCTCTGAGACACTGTACTTCACCTCAGCCTTTTTAAGTATCCTCGAAAAATAACCGATAACATTCCACCCATCGCTATTTTCGCATTTCTGACACAAACATGCACCTACCCCGTATGCAGACGCGTCAGCCTTAATATAATATGGACGATTAGGATCCGGGTGTTTTAACTCCATGACCTTAGTAAAAGCCAATTTTATTTCATTGAAAGCCTGCTCCTCCTCTACCCCCCATTTGTAAGTAATTCCTTTTTTCAACAGCCTAACTAGTGGTAGAGTCAATGCGGAAAAAGATTCCATGAATCTCCGGTCGTAATTTATTAACCCCAAAAAAGATCGCACTTGTTTTAAATTACGAGGACTTTTAAACTTTACAATTGACGCAACTCTCTCGGGCTCCATCCTGACACCGCTTGAAGAAATTATGTGGCCCAGAAAATGAACCTCCCGTCTAGCAAATAACGATTTCTTTAACTTGATCGTCACGCCTGCCCGACGGAATTTTTCGAAAATTATCCTCAGATGAGACAAATGACTTTCACAGTCATCCGAAAATATCAATAAGTCATCTACGTATGGAATGACAAAATCATTTACGTCGTCGCCTAACACTACGTTTAGTGCCCTTATAAAACTTCCAATAGCTGTACAGTATCCGAACGGAAGCCTTTTAAAAACAAAGGTCTGGTTATTATATGAGAAACCTGTATATTTTTGATGTTCTGATCGTATCGGCACCTGCCAGTACGAAGCAGAAAGGTCGATCGTCGTTAGGTATTGTCCCCGAGAAAACTTAAACAGAAATTCGGATGGGTTAGGAGGTACCACATGATCTTTTACCATGCGCTGATTGATAAAGCGTGAATCGAGACATATCCGAGGAGAACCATCTTTTTTTCGAACGACTACCAATGGACTAACAAATTCGGTTTGACGCTTCTCAATCACCCCCCACACAAGCATTTCCTGGATTTGGTCATGTACATCATCTTTATACGCATCGGGAATTGGATAAGATTTTAGATAAAATGGTGTATAATCTCTCAACAATATTTCATGTGAATAGTATTTTATCAACCCGGGTTCATCAGAGAAAATGTCCTGAAACTCATTCAACAGTTCATTTAATTTGGCTTTTCCCTCATCATTAAACATCTCCGCATTTTGAGCAACCCTGTTTAACTCTTCCTTAGAATATTGACACTTTAATGCCCTAGAACGCTCGCCCTTTATATTTTCCACACCTTCATTTTCTATCCTTATTTCTGAAACTTGGACGCCTACCCCGTCACAAATTTCTTGCCGAAAGCTAAACTGAATTGCCTTCCCTTCCATATCGCCTAAAATTTTTTCATTCGAAAAGTCTAACAATATGTTGTAATCGGTCAACCAATCACAACCTAAAATAATGTCACGAACTAAGGACGGGACCACAACAAAGACGTAGTCAAAAATAATATCCTGAATCTGCAAAGACACACACACAGACTCTTTTACGGTTTGCCCTTTACCCTTTAAAGCGCCTACCACTGTCACATTCAATACAGGCATACTCGCCAAATCTGGTTTTAAAACCCTTAGTTTATCAACAAATTCCTTTGACATACAGGAGAGCTGACTTCCGGAATCGATCAGAGCTTTAGAAGACATCAACTCTTCTATCTCTACATTTACCACAGGTTTCTTTAAAACACTGAGTTCCTCTACTGGTTCCTCTAACAAATCGTCCCCAGCAACATTGAAAACAGTATTAACTTCACTCACCTGATTGCTATTTGTTTCACGACGAATAGCGCCCCTATTATTACTATTAGAAGCATTCTCTCCTCCATCATTCGCAACTCTACCTCCTCGTGCATTCCTATCTCCATTATTATTAGGATGTCGCCAACGACCCTCGTAATTACCTTGCTGACGATCACGTGCCCCTTCCGTTCTATCAATTCGTCTGAGGAATTCATCCATTTCATCTACTGAACGAATTCCCGAACTGACAACACCGCGCTGAATTTCGTATGGAAAATGACTCGCTACCATTTCGATCAACTCTACTTCACTTATTTTCTCACGTAAATATTTTGATTCCTTGACTAGTTGAAGAAAATAGTCGGAATGAGAACCGCCACTGAATACACCATACCTAAGTTTACGAAATAGTTTTCGCTCATTCTCAACATCCCAATATCGCGCAAAAAATGCTGTTTTAAAATGTTCATAATTGGAGAATTCACCCCTTTTAATTTCACCCCAATTCGAAGCAGATCCCCTTAATGCAGCGATAGCAAGAGGTACTCGTCTGTCCGAGGGCATACCCGAAGTTTCGAATAACTCTGTTAATTTTTCAATAAATGCGACTGGGTGTAAATTACCGTCCGGACGAAAAATCAAGTTATTCCCGCCTAGTTCTTTAAAAGACACGATACTACTTTGATAATTACGTTGTAAATCGTTTATTATATATCGTTCTTCCTTCACACATTCCGTAGCTGTGCCATTAGCACTCTGCACGCTATTTATATTTTCAGTCTGAACCGCTGACAAACGTACATGACTAATACTTTCTTTCAGTTCACGCATGCCAAACATTAAACTTTCATGCATCTTTGACATTACATTAGTATTTTCTGCAACTAACTTAGTTAACATTTCCATTGCACTTGGCTCTGGGGAACTACTATCTCTTTTTTTCCTACCCATTATGAAATCATCAATATGTGACCTTGAATTTGTTCACAATACATTTAATCATTTGAAGTGTGTCCCATCCTAGCCTCTAGTTGAGCGCCAATTTGCACCGAGCTAGCTAATCTCGCTGGGTTATTCGTGGGGGTTCTAGGATGAAATTACACACTTCTCAGAATAAAGTAATACTTATTTGCCAGAACAAAAAAAACCATACATCAAAGATACTCAAAAGCAAAACACATGCCCACTTATCTGTTTTTGGTATCTCCAGTCCAATCCGCGTCGCGACGTCGCCAGTGGCAGCACACGATGGCGGGGTGCGGGAATACGCATCGACGAGCGAAGCGCTATGTGGTACGTCAGGGCCGTGTAGCAGGCTCCGTTTCCTGGCCTCTGCCACTCTCAGCTCACTAGACCAGTGCCACCAAACAAGCTTCTTCAACGGATCACAGTTAAAGCGTGACCTTGAACTAATCGTACTCCTTTCTTCCTTCTGGTGGGTACTAGTAACAGCACTCTCTTTCTCCGCTGCCCAGTTCCCACTAACTGGCTTCTCTCGCTGACCACCTGCTGCCCCTCTCTTCACCCGTCACCCCTTTTCCAGACATTCTCCACCTTCGTCGTACCACTAATAGAGGGCGCACACTCCCGGTTTTGGGCTCAGTACAAACTATAACCTGGAGATTTATAATGGAGTTGGCATATTACCTTTTAATTTAAAATGAAGAGTTTTTGAACGTGTTAAAACAATATCGCATAGTGTACCTACCTGTATGCTCTAAGATTTGAAATTCAATGTGATGAAATGAAGCAGTAATTAAAAATACAGGATCTTTAAATAAATGTTAATAAAAAAAAGTGTTTGTAGCGTGTCGTCACTTCAGTCTTCATCCACATCTTCTGTGCAGTTCTTAAAGGTTGCTTGAGCGACTATAATCAAGTCCTCTTTGTACCCTATGGGTGTGAGGTTTTAGTTTTGTTTGTCTTCTTTGTATAGTCTCTACTGTCCTATGTTTCACGGTCACCACCGTGCACAAACTTTGACCACTTCTTCTTGTCCAGTGATAATGTCTTTGCCACATCCCATGTTGTCCCTCTCTTGGTAAGTATTCCTGCAACATTCGAGTTCCATGTTTTTGTTGGTCTTCCTCGTGGATTTTTTCCTGGTACTCTTGCTTCCCATATTATCTTGACTGGTCGATTGTTGTTCATTAGGTTTAGGTGTCCAAACCATTTCAGTTGCTGGTTCTCTATTCTGTGTATAACTGGTTCTATGTCGAGGTCTTCTCTGATCTTTTCATTTCTGATTTTATCTCTTATTGTTACCCCTTTTACTCTCCTGAGATATTTCATATCAACTGCTTGGACTTTGCTTTTTATGGCCTTCGAGAGTACCCAGCTTTCACTTCCATATGTGAGTACTGGTCTGAATATTGTTTTGTAGATTGTCATCTTTGTTCGTGTACTAACTTCTCTTTTGTTAAGGAATGTGTTGCATAAGCKGTGATACAGTTTTGTTGCGCTGTTTATTCTATCATTGACTTCAGATTCCATGTTCCCTTCTTTATCTATGGATACTCCCAGGTATTTAAAGTTGTCTACTTGTTCTATTTGTTCATTGTTAATTTGTATGTGTGTGATTGAAGTTCCTTCTCCTGTTACTATTATTTTTGTTTTGTTGGTATTTAGCTTCATGTTCTTCTTTCTCAATTCTTCTTCCCATATTTGCAAGTTCTGTTTTAGTTTGGTTTCATTTGGGGCACAGATCATTAAGTCATCTGCGAAGGCGCACACTGATACACCAACGGGCTTAAGTTTATTGTAGCCTATGTTTACTTTATGGCATCTTGATGCTGTAGATTTTATTAGCTCATCCATGACAAGTATAAAGAGCACTCCCCCCTGTCGGAGCCCACTGTTTATTGTAAGTAATTTAGAATGTGTTCTATCTTTCCTTACATAGCTCTTATTATCTGTATATAGACTTTTCGTAGCTTTCTGCAATTTTATATTTATACCTCTTCGTTGCAGTGTGTTCCATAGTTCAGCTTGCGGGACTTTATCGAAAGCCTTTTCCAAGTCTACGAATGCCATGTATATTGAAGTTTTCCTTACTCTTGTTTTTTCTATCATTTGTTTGATGGTGAAGATGTGGTCCTGTACGCTTCGGCCTTTCCTAAAACCACTATGTTCCTCAGCTAGTTGAATTTCCACCTCCCGTCTAATCATTTTCTCGATCACTCTTTCATACAGTTTAGAGGCTATGCCTAATAGTGTTATTCCTCTGTAATTTTCACATACTCGGGTGTCGCCTTTTTTATGGATTGAAATTATTATGCCGATCTTCCAGTCGTTAGGAACTTCACTGGTATTAAAGGCCATGTTGCATATTTTTGTTAGCATTTTGGTTCCTGCATCTCCTGTGTTTCTCAGCACTGTGCAACATACCCATATAAAATAACTAAAAATCTAGAGATTTGTTTTCATTCTTCAACTTCTATCAAAAATGCGTGTATTACAAATGAGCTTGAATGGATTCAGGCTTTCCTGCAATATTCAGGACATTTGGCAACAACCCTAAAGGCGTACAAAATAGGTATATCAATATCAATCCTTCCTCGTAACCTTGTATATGCTTCACGCTGCGGAAATAGATAATAACAATGTCCAGGTGCAACCTTCAAATGACCACGATACTATCAATTTGATAACCCATCCGAATTAATTTAATTTTGGATCGAGCAATGATTCTGGAATAAGCTCGCGATGAGGTGAATTGGAGTAAGCACGTTACGTCACACGATCGATCTGGAAGGGTAATAAAGGGCGCAGCAGGATGATGTTACAGTTGGCCAAGTCTCGTGTGATAAGCTTGGACAAACCCATGTGTTCCGCCGAAGTTGTTTTTTGTTAAAACGCACTGATAAATCTAACAGCTTGTGTCTACCCGTTAACACCATCAATAGCTCTGGGTTATGTCCCGTTATCAAATTGATGCAGTGCAAACATAATCAGATATCAATGTGATACGTGACGAGCCGGTTTATGGATATTTTTTTTATTTAACCAAGTTACGACATTCCAGTTTCTATTGGAAATATCGCGGACGTGTGAAGTACGATTTAAGTATGACGCAAGTCTGTCGCTTTAATTAACCAATTAGGCATCTGTTTCGAATTTAACAACTCATTAAGCCATTCATCTCTCTCCCCACTTTAGTCAAACTATATTTAGTTAAAAACAAATTCATCAATGCCATTTCGAAGTGAATCGCACATCAGACGTAAAATCCGCTGAAAGTGCCACTCCCCTCTACCGGCGCGATAAGCTGACTCGAGAGTTTGTTTAACAACATTCACATGTTTCAACAAATGCAACCTCGAATTCCGCGTGAATCATATCTGTTTAATTATTCCGCGAGTTCGGTTGTCTAAAAACCATGTTGGATTACACGTCGACGAGCAGGATCAGAAGAAAAGTAAAGACGAGGTTCAGCAGGTTGAGGGAGAGTCTGGAAGAGGAGCTTGCCGCTTCGTTGCACGATATAGTGCAAGCAGGCAAAAACAGGAAGAATCGCAATGGTAAATTTGTGTCACGCTTGGGAAGTTTCGATTCTGTCAGTTACACTAGCAAAAGCAGCAGGTACGTGGTTTGTTTGTAGGGTATCTGCTAAGGATTTTAAGGAAACAAGCATTTGCAGTCTGAACTTCTTTTGTCGCGTATACTAGTCGGAGATATTGAGTGCTAAACAAAAACCAAGTTTTACAGGAAAAATGTCATGACATGTACTTTTTTGTACTTTAAATATCAACCCCAAAACATTTAATCGGAGTCGATAGGGCGTATTAAATTACTCAACTACTTTTGAGTACCTACTCTCTTACTAAAAAACATTTGTGGTTCTTAGTTAATTCATACAGACGAAGCAAAATATTTTATAAACAACTTTACAGAGAGATAAATGAGATAAATTTCGAACTGCCCTTCTTACGATACGTCTTTTGATAACTTATTTCATAGGAAGTTTTGTCATGTAAGTAATTAGTCTTTCCTATGACCCTAACAGAAAGTACGCTTTTCCTTCATAATCCTGGGGGAGAAGAGACACCATTTTTTCTATTTGCAACCCATTTTTTAAAACTTGTTGCCAGGTCGTTTATTGTTTCTTTTTATTGTGATAGCACTGCCCGCCCTTTGCCGTACCGAGGATTTTTATTTCGGCTTATAGACGTTACCTAGGTCTGTTTCTCACCTCATGGAGGTGGCGGTAAATTTGGTGTTCTTTGCAAAGCACTCTTTCCCCAGTTTTATTGTAAATCCTTTTTAGCCTCGCTAGTTTTATTACTTAAATTTACTAATCAATTAACTTTAAAACTAGTTTAAATCTACATCTATTTCGTCTCCTGGTAATATCAAGCTATCAAGTCCTGATGATGCCTATGTTTTCAGCATCATCGGTCCCGGTATTACCTCTCTTTCGATATTTCATAATTGATGACATTTGGCTTTTAACATCCTAGGGATGTTGTTCCCCGGTCCAGATATCTCCTCGCCATTATTTCCTTGCTTAGTATGCTTTTTATTTTTTATTCTAATAGCGTCTTTCTCATACTTTTCATATTCCTTTCGGGATACTCTGTCCGCAAGCCTATCTAATATGTTTGTTTTTATGGGACATCTCAATATTTCTTGTGTTGGTATCTCCCACTTGTTGTCTTAGATCTCTATTTGTGGCATTGCTCGGGGACAGAAGACCACTACATGTTCTGGTGTCGCTTCCCCACCACATTCACAGTATGGTCGATCACGCCCCGCAAATCTATATAAATTTGTGGTATATAGTCCATCGCCAGTCAGGAAGTGCATCATCCCCCTGGACGGCTGCTCCTCTCCTCTATTGTTGGGAAAGGGAAGGCGTCTCACTCTTTCACCGTTTTCGTATCTTTGCCACTCACTTTACTACTTGTTGTCTATGGCTGTGTTAATCTCTCTTTTTGTTGTTGCTTCTGTACCCAAGATGTCCCTTACTTAATTTGGTTCGTTTTTGCTCGACCACTAGCTCGCTGTCCTTTTCCTTATCTCTAGATCCAGGGGAGTAATATCCATGACCACCGCCAATGCCTCGAAGTTATGTTTGGCTTTATTAAAGAAAGAAAGCATAAATTACTTGAAAATTGAATGGAAAGAGGCGTGGCAGCTGTAGCAAGTATTTAAGTCAGTGCATATTATTTCGGCACCTTTGTGATACTATCGCAACTATCCGAAGGTGATAGAGTAGCGACATTACCCTATGCATCTCCTGTTACTTGCAACAACTGAATATTAAATTTGACTTCGATATTCCTGTTGCAAGAATCTTGCATTCAATCCGTATAGTTTAGGTTAGTTAAGACAATAGTATCTAAAATGGGCAGTTTAAGTACAGTACATTTTGATTCTTATCTTTTATTACACTACCGCTGCTAGGAACATTATATTAGTACATTTTATATATAGGTACACTGATGCTGACCTATCGCATCGGTTGTAAAACCAGCTTATTACATCGCGCTTGAAAGGTTTGCACTTTATTTCAGTTATGAACACGTGGGTGATTACTTTAAGCCGTTATCTTTATAGCAAAAATACCCTACAGAATAAGACAAACAAGAATACATCCTTTTTCAGAAAAAGAATGAAATGTAAAAGAAGTTTATATTTTTTACATCATTTTGGAAGATATATAAGTAACTTCCTTTACATAGACTTCCGCTGTATAATCACTGCAATATAGCATAAACTAGTCAACATCCGTCTTTAACTTTTTATCTTTAATTGATGTTTTAAAAAGTGGTTTTCCACATTATTAGCCAACATGGATGTAGCTTTTACGAAGCCTCTGGCGTTGGTGTATAAAGTACAGGCTGAGTTTTTATTCAGCCTTTCTCCTTAGACATTTGTTACAGAGTTTTTCCACGATCAAAAAAAATCCTTGGCGGAAGATGTATTCAAAGCTGTTGAAAACTTCTGATGTTAACAACGTCGCAAGAAATTACTAAGTGATGCTTGCTAAAATGCTGTATTTTAACGTCATACTTGTCTCGTGGTCACAAAATGGTCAACTTGCATTAAGAATATATTACACGAAAAGGGCACAGATGACAAAAAAACGGGATATCTTAGCCAAATTTGTGGTAAAATACAAAATTGATAAACTGAAACCGAAACGTGAACCCAAAAGTATCGATAATATTAGACAGGAAAAATACTTTTTCGGAGGGGAAAATGCACTTGCCCACTCTTCGCTCTTTGATCTCAATAAAAAAAAATCATTGATGAATGCGACACATTCGATGTCTATTATATAGCACAGACCGTATATATTGGTTAGATTTTTTCTAACAATTTTAAACCATAATGAGTTGTTTTTGTTACTTAAAGTACTAGACGAAATAAATCATTTGCCCTGGTCAATCCGCTCCGACCTACGAATAGTTTCGTCCTGTTGGGGCTCATCAGGTAGGGGTATAGAGTAAATTGACCAAAGCAGACCATCGCCTATAACCGCGGGGGTCGGACTGGTGTATATTTCGATGATTGAACGGTCTCCTTAAATTAAATACAAGCTTAACTGTTTGCATTAATTGTATATGTCGTCCCCTAAAAATATCGGTCAAGAAAGCACGCCCACTGCCTCAAAAGACAATGGCATTCTTTTTTGGAATTGCAGAGTTTGAATGGCGCCACTCCAGACTTGATCTTTTTTATTCTGACGTTAAATGTTGAACCAAGGTTTCCTCGCAAGTTAGCAAGAAATTAAAACACACGTTCATCTTGGTTTCGGCTGAGAAGCTCAGTAGAAACTTTAACAGACTTTTTGGTAATGCAGGTGATATGTAATGGGTCAGTTTCTTGTTACAACCAACACTAATTTATAATTTTTGGGACATTTTAAGCACAGAAATTCTTCTATGGTCAAGAATAACGTCGTTTATCAGGTCATGGTCATCAAATTTTCACAGGCGGTGACTTGCCAACAAAGAGTACATTAGGAACTTAAATAACTAACCAGTTAGCCACAAATAAAAAAAAAAACGAACGTTGAAAAATACAAAGAGAGCTAACAAAAATTAGAGTCGAAGAAAAGTCGAACAATCCAGCCTTAAACGCCATTTTACTAGGCAGATTTCACAAACACCTACCATTTGGTATTTTATACCGCAAGCCTAAGTCCATTTTAAGAAACATATGCAACTTGTTTATACGCTGTCGCCTTAGAATAATAATTTTTTGAAAGCTACTGATAACACGTTATTCAAATCGGGAAAGCCTTGTATAAGCAGACTTGAAAAACCCTTAAATCCAAAGCAGATGCCGTTCTAAACCGTTCCTTCACGGACCTAAACCAAACATATTATTCAAGGGAGCCATCCCTCACCTCACTGGAAAAGATCCAACAATCTTCCTCAGACGAAGAAAGCGTCAAATCAGAAAAACTGACTATAATTAGAAAAAACAGCAACATATCAGAAGAGCACGATCCAGAGCACGTATATTTTTCAGACTCCAACATCTTAGAGAGACTTGGATTAAGACTTAAAGTAAAAACTGATAAAGTACAAAGGGTAATTACAAATCTTTAACTATCTGTGGCACAACATTCATGTTAAACCTACAAACACGTGACTGTCACCTAAATGTTAAATACTAATGTTGCTGATAGCTCATTTGAACGTTCCAGTATTTCCAAAGAAACCCACGCACAGCTGACGTCAGCAGAAGACTGAAATCTCAAATATGGAGCTCCGTAGTGACTATAGTTTTAGTAGAGGGAAAGAATCTCCTAGCTTGCGACCCAGAGTCTGGTACATCAGACCCGTACGTTAAATTTAGGTAAATAAAGACATATCGTTTACGAACACAGCTTTTTTGAATCCACCATTTCTAGATTAGGGAATGAAAAATATAAAAGCAGAATAGTATGGAGGTCGTTAAATCCTAGATGGTTGGAGCAGTTCGACCTCCATTTATACGACGACGGGGATCAACAGTTGGAAATTACAGTCTGGGACAAAGACAGGTCAAAGGATGACTTTATTGGAAGGTGGAACTCGACCAAAACATTTGGCATTTTTTAATTCCTTTGTTTTCCAGATGTGTGATAGACTTGTCGGCGTTAGAGAGGGAGAAAACGCACAGCCTATGGAAAGAATTAGATGAAGGTGCTGGCCTGCTGCATCTCCTTCTAACTATTAGTGGCACAACAGCCTCGGAAACCATATCAGATTTGACGACGTATGAGGAGAATCCAAAAGAGAGGGAGATTATCGAAAACAGATACGTGAGTGTTCTCTATGTAATATTTCAGAATCATTATTTGGACATGTCGCTGTCATCACAAGTAACTCATTCAGAGTTGTCGTTGTTCTCGGTTCATCTGATTATAGTTTTAGTATTGGCCAAGTTTTCTATATATACCGATTCACATAGAAATGAGGACACTCAATAATAATTGTTTTGCTTCAACTATCAAAGAACAGATAAGAATCAGATAGTAAGATTAAAAAAATTTATAATCTTCCCTCTATAATGTCCCAAAAGTATTCGTTTTTACATAGTAGATTGGTTGCGGTTCGGGGATAGGGTAAAGCATATGGTTCCACTAATTGTTGTATCTACGGTACTCTCCTAGCTCTGATTTGAACCCCATCGAACACTTAAAGGAAAGACTAATTTCTATAAACTATAGACCGCTTCCAACACCAAATTCGAACTATCTGAGGAGAATTGCACCAAGAAAAATTAACAATTTCGTTATTTCTTAATTTTTGATACCTAGACGTAGAAGTGTATGAAAGTCACGGTCATCAGACAAACTATTAATTTTTTTTTTCAAAATATTTTTTTTGTATTTTAATGAAATAATAAAAAATATCAATCAAAAATAGTCATTTACCCTCGGTGTTGCAGTTCTGATCTCACATAGTACCTTTTATATTTAAGATTCCTCTATAATGAATTAATTGGGCTATCTGGTGCAGTAGCTGTTCTATTTATATACTCGTAAGCTGTCCCATGTTATATTTTAGTTTTTCAATTACTGCTAGTTCTACTGACTCATTCTTTAATTTTACTTTAACATTGGAACTAAAGGACAGTTTTTCATCCTTACATTATCGTTTATAATCATCCAACTTAACGTGGTTCTTCGCTCTTTTGTTGAATTATTTCACCAATGTTTTTCTAATGTAGTCAATTCTTTGTCTAATTGTAGCTGTAGCCATTTGTACTCTTCCTGGTTCTTTCTTCCTTTCACGGTACCTGTGATGTAATACCTCTGTTTCTTGAATGTTAGCACGTTAATTTTTAGCTAAAAAGAGTCTATATTGTAGGAACGTAGGCTTTCACGAACAAAGTCAGACTGAAATCTTGGCGACGTTTTGGAAATAGAGTCGACATTTCGCCCCCTCTTATAAATGGCACCGCGAGGACAGTAATATGGAATACAGGCAAACTTAACGCGAGAACCACGTCAAAGCGCAAACAAATCCGAAAGAGAGGAGAAAAAGTGGGGTTGCGTATGGTTTGGCTTGAAAAGYGGGGGAAAGAGATTGTGAGGGTGGGGATAGCCGTTGTGTGATTGAATTCTAAATACTGGAGAGATACAGCTCAACAAACTTTCCGTGGCGCTTGAACATTGGATGCGCTGTAGCTGAAGACTTGTGTGGTGGGGAGACCATAGTCCAGTTTGAATCTTCATAGTGCAAAGATCGTGGAATAATGCAGTTCTTTCCTTATAATGAAGTATCATTTATTCACTAATTAAATGTGTTAGATAAATATAAGTTGGATACTTGCTAGCATAAAAAATTGAGCTTTAAGAGGCTGCTCTTACGATTCTGTGTAACCTGCGCGTTAAAAGCTGTGCCTTAGTAACCCGGCTTTGATATACTCATAATTCTAGGAAAGATTTCCTCCCTTCTTGTACGAAGTGAGAGTGCTGTATCGCAATTCACGAGCCGTGTAGAATTTTCAAGTTGTAATAGCCATCTTCGTGGTTATTAGGGTGATTACAAACCTCAATTTTTAGAATTTAAAAGTAGTGTAGAAAAAGACTTTCCCAGAAAAATTAGGCCAAGGTCAAAACGACATAAAATTGTGACAGGTTCCATTTTTATATTCAGCTATCGCTGAATGGGTTAAGAAACCTGATTTGATGCAGCGTTTGTATTACATAGGACATGTTTTAATGGATCTGCCTATTTCACTGCCAGAAATGCTGACAATGCCTCTAGATGACATATAGCTAGGTAGTTGGAGAGTTGATCTAGATTTAAATTAAAAGCAGATTTATCTCACGGTTGTTATAAACTGATACGTAAGTGTTGCAGTTCACTTCGAGATTAAGTGTTGAAGAGAGGTTTCCATGTATTTTTCAAGATTCGACAATAATTTGGCAATGCTGCAGGTGGGCGAGGCGAACACCTGAGATTTACGACGGCACGCAATTTTCTCTTTCTCGAATATGTTTGATGGGGAAAGCTTTAGTTTCTGAAGAACCTCGGCTGTTTTGAAACGCATGCGATCTTCGATGTCCATTAGTAAGGATCAAATACATGATTCTATAGAGCTGATTATTTGACTATCAAGGGGTTTTCTGGTTAGGAGAAAGGATGCGAAGATATAATAACTAGGTACCTTGGGGTTAGTATCTTATGTGGAATTAGAGACTGAAATTTGTGGATGTGCCTGTGATTACAAATTTGGAGAGAAGTAATTTGTTCGAAAAATGGCATATCAATTTGAGTAGAAGTGTTGGATAATTCAAGATGAAATACTAAGAAACGACGAGCTTCAAGGTTGAGTTCTCCTCGAATGGCCGAGTAAGCTCTAGGACAAGAGACACATTTGTCCTTCGTAGGATTTTATTTGACAACAATGTAAAATGACTATCATATCTCAGTACTTACAATCTAATACGGCTACATCCACCCTCACACACCACAATCTCTTCACCCCGCCGTCCAAACAGCCGCGCGCAATCCCACACTCTTTCTCTCTAAGATTTGGTTGAGCTCTGATGTAGTCTTCGCTTTAAAGTATGGCCATATTCCATATTACTGCCTTGATGACGTCCCTTACAAAAGCGGGCGAAACGTAAACTCTGTTTCAAAACCGACGCGGTCTAACCAACCAGAGACGTCTTTTCTGAGGTTATCATATGCCTAAATCTTATTTCACTGAATGACCTGCAATCATACAATTATTGTTGTGGTTTTTTTTGTCAGGGTTGGTACAAAACATTCCAGAACGTAAAAGACGTCGGCCACCTTACAGTAAAGGTCTTCAGAGCCACTGGTTTAGCTGCAGCAGATTTGGGGGGCAAAAGCGATCCATTCTGCGTGCTGGAACTGGGCAATGCCCGTCTCCAGACACAAACGGAATACAAAACTKTATGTCCCTCGTGGCAAAAGATATTCACTTTTAACATAAAGGACATCAACAATGTACTGGAGATCACGGTATACGACGAAGACAGAGACCACAAAGTCGAATTCCTGGGTAAAGTAGCCATCCCACTCTTGAGGATCAGAAACGGGGAAAAGAGATGGTACGCGTTGAAAGACAAAAAACTAAGGAGCAGGGCGAAAGGAAACTGCCCCCAAATTTTATTAGAAATGCACTTGGTTTGGAATCCAGTCAGAGCCATGATAAGAACGTTAAACCCCAAAGAAGAAAAGTACATGCAGACAGAGATCAAATTCAAACGGCAAGTTTTCGTGAAGAACGTGCTAAGGATGAAAGTATTTGCACTACACTTTTACGAAATCGGCAAGCTCTTCCAGTAAGTTCTTTAGCTGAACCATAGCGATCGTTTTAATGATTTATTTCCAGGAATTGCTTCGAATGGGAATCGAAGATACAGAGCTTTCTTGCTCTTCTCTTGTGGCTGGTTTTGTGCTACTACTTCCAACCATGGATGCTACCAGTCGCTGGGCTTCTGATATTCTTGAAGCAATACGTTGTCAAACTACTGGCTGGTCCCAGTATCGTTCCTTGGGACGAAGTAGCAGAGTCAGATATTGACGAAGACGAAGAAGACGACAAAGAGAAGGTAGTGCACCGGTCAAAACATATACAGACAGCAACATATTCTTTTTTAATTGCAGGAAGAAAAGAAGAGTTTAAAAGAAAGGCTGCAGGCCATCCAAGAGGTAACTCAAAGCGTACAAAATACAATAGGAAAGATAGCAACGCTCCTAGAAAGCCTCAAAAAGTAAACCTCATCAAATTTTGTAAACTCGACCATTACAAAGCTCATTTGTTTCAGCACCTTCAACTTTACAGTACCCTATCTGTCATGGATAGCAATTGGACTACTGATGTTAGGTTGTATTGTGCTTTACTTTATACCAATAAGGTACCTGCTTATGATGTGGGGTGCTAACAAATTCTTCAGGAGGATCTTTCGCCCGCACGCAGTACCAAACAACGAACTACTCGATTTGCTTTCTAGGGTTCCTGACGACGAGATGTTGGTAAGTTTGGTTGGTAGAAGGTGTGGCTAAAGAGTTTGGGGTCAATAGTTGGTGTCATGGAGGGCTTAACACATTTTAGATGTCTAATGGCGGCAGGAACGGTAATTTTGGAAATCTGGGCAAGTTTCTGATTCTAATGTAAAGGAAAGTGTCCAAAATTGTCCCCCTGAGGGATATTTTACATTAAAGTATGTATATAGACCATTAAACTTTACATGAAACCAGCATTAAATGGATTACTAGCGGTTTTTAGACATGTACTGGTAGTGTAACAGATTTAGAACAGATTTGGAACCCTGCAAACTTATGCTAACTTAGTGGTGGTCAAAAAACGGCGATTTATTGGCACTTGTTTTGGTTTTGGTTTGATATGAATGTTACTGTTGTATTCGATGGATACCCAGTGGGCACCGCTCAAAAAAGCACTAAGAGTGCCTACTGCGACGTCCACTAGGTATCAATCGAACACCACAGTAATATTTATACCTAAATGTGTTAGTGTAAATGTATAAACACTTACAACGCTGGCGAGTGCTCGACCACCAAATGGGTTAATAAATAAATATAAAGAAAAACAGAATTGTACCCAAGCACGAGTATCAGCTATCCTTAATGAGAACAACCAATATATACTGATAAACAAAACAGACCATCACATACTAATCTATATGTACTGCTGCACATTCATTCCTTTTGTAGCTACTATATAGCAGACAACGGTATTTCAGTAGCTTAGCATCGCCACTTCCTTATTTCTATTATGGTTTAATTATCGAACTAACTGTTACGCAGAAGACATACAGCCGACTTCCTCTACAGGCAATGTGGCCAACTACACCAATGTAGCAAATCACTTAACAATCTGCACCGAAGTGCCAGGAAGCCTTGCTATCTAACAATAACTTTTAATTCATATCTTTACTCTTGAGCTGGATACTGTTATCTCATCAATTCCTAATCCAGCTGGTATCTCTAGAGTACTGGAGATGGTCCCTACGTTAGACATTTACGTTACCTAGGTGCGTACATCATGGAAGAGACTTACACCTTGGGTTTTAAATCCAAAAACGACCTGCACCAGCTGGTACTTTAACACAAGAGGTAGGGTTCGGATCCATCACTGAGCTCCACACAGCTAAGATTTTAGCTTATGTATCTACGTTGTTCAGATGTCAGCGTCACCTTCTTAGATGAGTGGGGTTTGTCCATGTTGTTAAGGTACCAGAGGATACTCATCAGGTCCTCAAATTTCACAACATGGCTATTTTTCAGAAGCCCACATCGTCGTAGAAGCTTGCAGCTGGTAGTTTTGTCAGTGAATGATGTGTTACAGGTCAGGTCAGGTCAGGTCAGGTCATCATACGTGTGCATTAGGTTGCTACGCCATCAGAGTGTTCTCATCTTTTCGTTTTTTTGTCACCCGTGAAAAGATCGCTAGACCTACCGCCCCCTACTTGAACTTTAATTAAAGCTTGATAAATTCCCTATAGATTTTATTGTGAGGACATGTGTGAAGCTTCACCGGTATTCAACTTGAAACGTAACATAAACTAAAAATTTGTACTTCTTGGAAAAAATGTTTTACCTTTGAAGAGCTGCATCCAATTATTTGACTTAAAAATTGTTTAGATCTCATTTTATAGCAAATTTAATATGTTAAAAACGCAGTTTGGGGGATATTGTCGAAAAACCAAAACAATTACGAAAAAAATGCTATCTTTCGACTATTAAGTTAACACATCGTTCTTAGGGTTGCAAATTGCGTTTATACTACCAATACAAGTTCAAAACACTTAAGTAAAAACAGCTAGTAATCCATTTAATACAGGTTAACGCCTTTTTTATGTAAAGTTTGACTGGCATTGGCGAACTGAGGGGTGAGGGGGGAGGGGGCAGCTTAATCAATTCCATGTGCGTTTTGAAGCTGTAACTGCAACATTCTTGTTGTTACGAATCGTTGTCTTAGGGCGGATATAGCTATAAAAGACTATCTTGGTCAGGATGAGTCGTAACACGATTTCTGCTTAGTTCAGCTATTCTACCTTTTCCTATAAAGATTGTTCAACTTACTACTGTTATATGGAATCACATCAGAATGTCATATATTCGATTATAACTCTAACTTTTGTACCAAATTTCTAAATTCGCATTACATTCTAACAATTAATACAAAAAAATGCAATTAAATATATTCCAGTTTATTTAAATGAAGTTTAATTTGGTTAAAATTTTAAGTAGTCGGTTAATTTTTGAGAGCAATGCACTGGCCATCTAAAAAGGTTGGCTTGACGCATAATGCTGAGGCATTTGTCATTCTGAGTTTTAATAATATTATCCATCGAGTCTCTTTCTCTGGGAAGTAAAAATTACTACAATTGTATCTTTAGCACCTATACATATGAACTCCCAGCCTAAATTTCTAAAGCTTCTGGTGTGAGAAGTTGTAGCTGTACTAAAAGCGCATCGGTTAATACATTAGTGCTCCTATTAGTAGAACTTTTAAGGTGAATTTATGTTCCTTTGTTACTTCGTATGATATCATTATACATTATGTGGACATCTTTTTCTCCCAAATAAAATGTATCAACTCATTTTTTGTTAAACGCGAGAGCGATGCAACTGAATGCGCCTCACCTAACTGAGTTCATCAATAACTGAATTAGTAATAAAGATGATTTGTATGATCAGTGTACATAGAAAACATATAAATAATTTGGGTCTTTATTTCACAGAAGATGTTTTAAGTCACCACGAAGATTATTCATGGAATAAATACTTTGTAAATTACTTCTATTTATGTTGAATTACCTATACTCTACAGGAGATTCCCGCTTTGCCCGCCCCCCTCCCTAGACCAAAAGCTGGGTACGCCCTTGTTGACTGGTCTGATAATTTTTCTACATAATAAGATAATAAAAACAGTTTCGTACACATTGACCCTGTTACTCTTGATAATGAAATAGTAATATATATAAACAACTTTGTCGTCGCAAAAAGTTTATTTTGTATATACTTTATGGTCGTTCAATAAAACAAACTTCCCAAATGTCGATTGTTGGAATATTTGTTCTGCTTTATTATTAAATACTTGAAACTGTGTCCAAATTTCCAAACCCAGGGTGGAAGCCATTGAAGAATATTACAGAACCCCATCGGTGGATGAAGGTAGAAGCTTCCATGGTGACAGGGGCTTAACGTTCAAAATTTCAGTTAACTAACTCTCTGTGACACTACAGCTGTGGGCCAAACTGATGGCAGCCGCACTATCAACCCATGTAGGGCGGTTCTCAGTGTTTCGATGGTACTTTCAGCTTGACTACAAGGATTTGAAGATCTTGCCGGGTACTGACTCCGAGAGGAGAAAGGACAACAAGAAGAAACAGAAGGTTTCATAGTGGAACGTCCGGTTTTCGAACTTAAGAAGCCTAATGGAGGAAGGACAGTGATAATTGTGTCATAGGGGGCTTCGTAAAAGAGGAAACTTACTATTTAATTGTTATGCCCGTGATCTTTCAATGTTTAGCTAAGATTTTAATAACAATTTGGATTTAAACACCAATATTATTGTTTTTCTTGTTGTGTATAATATAGTAATACGTATTATATGGGAAGAACGATTTCAAGGTGTATGATCATTACTTAACATATTCTGTTTGCATCAATGAGTTTTTAGAGATCAACGAACATGTTAAATATTTATTAAAATTTAGCACAAAGCAAGGAAAATTGAAGTATGAGGAATATTGTTAGTCACCAGTGTCGGTGTAACGTGCTTCAAACTTTTGTCGCGAAAAATGGTGGATGCAGTCAATATACCAGAAATTATCAAATTGTATTCTATAAGAAAGTAATCGTTACGAATTTTGTAAACCAGAGAGCCTTTACCAGTAAGCTATTCATTACACACGTCCTAATCGTTTAATAATGTTCAAGTTTTCATATTTCTAAATGGACAGATATGGTGTCAGTATATAAGTTTAAGCACTATTGGATTACAAGGCTGTTTAAAGCGATAAAGTACGTTTGACATACGAGCAATTTTCCTGCGTTAGCTAATCTCGTGTCAATGAACAACGAGCAAATTAAATAATGTTATAAAGTGATAACGTAGTACATTGCTCGTATGTAGTATGCATGGGTGATATTATCTAGGTAAGAATCGGGCTTCTTTTCTGAAAGACATTAGTGAGATTTTTAACCCTAAATCGCGCTTCGTCGAAGCAAATGTCTCCTTCGGAATTTCTAATATTCTTTTGGTCTATCATGAATTAGTTTCCAGGCAAAACATGACAATAAGTTCAGTAATCAATATGTTAGCATTTAAAGACGTTTTCTTAGTTCTTCGGGATTACAGATTGAGTGTAGATCAGCCTTTTAAATATGTCATTGAGAGATGCATTTCATATTGATGTACTTCCTTTCTTCCTCTGTAACAGGCACATTTTTGTATTTCACGGCACAATTTAAGATTTCTTGTTGTTACAGCTACATACCCAAAGTGATATATTGTTCGTTGTATTAAATGGTTTTATAATTTGTGATCACATTGTGTCTTATTTCAGTTTTATCATAAACCCGCAATGAATCAGTTACAAAGTAACTATGGTGTTTCCTTCATACCAAACAAAAGCAACTTCGTGATGAATAAGTTTAATATTATCAAATTTTAAAAATAATCTGATAGTTTTAATGCCCTTTTAAAATGTTCGAAATAATCGTCAGAACTATCTGATAAAACAAAGCACTTTCAAACAATCAGCTTGTTTCCAAGCTACCTAACTAAAAACAATTTCAAGAAGTAAGTTATTAATACTACAATAAACAGTACGACAAACATTGAATTTAATATACCTATGGAGATGTAGTAATCTTTCATGACTGCCGCTACTAAGTATATCATTGTAAATATAAAATAATAATAAAATTGCATAAAAACATTTATTGACAACTCGTTTAGTGATTGAAGTTCTGCGTCCACAAGTTTTGCTTTAATTTTTTTTTAAATAACATAGGTGGCATTTCTTTATATTTAAATGGCAAAGAATTGTAAAATCTAAGACACTGATAAGAACATCCGCCCTCTAGAAGAGCTGTTCTGTGTAATGGGTAAGTATAGGTATCAACCTTACGTGATTACGTGTTATCTTAAAGTTTTTTGTTTCAAAATTTTTGGACATCTTTTTGTGTTGTTGTACAAAGCAAATGCACTCATATATGTACAAACTTATAACGGTAAGAAGTTTATGTTTTCTAAAAATTCATCTACATGAATCAAGTGGTTTCAAATTATCTATTATTGTTACAGCCACATTTCTTTGTTATATGACAATCTTCCCCAAAAATTATACCATATTTCATGATGTTATAAAAATTTCCATAGTAAGCACTTAGTAAAGTAGTTTTATGAACTACTTTGTTTAATTCCTTGAGTACATAGCAAGCAGTACTCAATTTGTTGGTTAATATATCAAATTAGGAATTCCATGTTATGTTATGTCATCCAGAGTGATGCCTAAAAATTTTGTATTACTATCTAATTTACATAAGTGTTAATCGAATTATCGGTATCAATTTTACTTTTATTATTATAAAACAACATATGCTAAGTTTTGTCCAAATTTAAATATAACTTATGCGTCTGCAACCAATTTTGCAAACTTGAGGTGAGATTAACTGCATTTTTAACAACTTAATCTACTTTGGTGGTAGCTGAAATTAGAAGACTGGTGTTATCAGCATAATTTACAGTTTTTATAGAGATATGCTCTTCAAAGTTATAAGCAAGATCATTTATATAAGCTATAAAGAAAAAAGGCCCAAGAATGCTGCCCTGAGGTACCCTGGTAAAAACTTCTTTTTCGGATGATGCATATTTGCAGCCTTTGCTTTCAACAAGTACTCTCTGTATGCGGTCCTTCCAAATATGAATTGAACCACTGAAGAGCTGTCCCTCTTATACCATAGTTTTCTAACTTTTTTAATAGCTGATGATGGTCTACCATTTGAAACGCTTTGGAAAGATCTAAAATATTCCCATAGTTGCCTGTCCTTCATCTGCTTTTGTGTATAGCTCTGAAAGAAAACTATATATAACTGTTACTGTAGAAATAGACTATTCAACTATAGTAAGAGTGGCAACGTTCTCCAAATGAAGAAAATTTCATCAACCTGTTTTTAGTACAGTCAGTTATGTAGGTTCCACTGGTATAATACAAAATAAAGACACTTATTTAGAGGGAAAGGCTTGATGATGAAAAAAATGTATTTACGATATCGGTTAAAAAGCTTTTTACTACCTTCTTTTAGACGTTATATCCATTACTCAAAATCTGCGTGGCGTCACAGTAGCGGCCAAAACATAATTTTAAATAACAACTGAGATCATGTAACATCTCATTTGATAATTACTTTTATTCACTATAGGTTGATATTTAATTAATTGAAATCAGACCATCTATTCTAAAGTTGTAGGTGATTCAATCTGGAAATATTTCTAGACGACTTCCCTTCATTCTAATTTTTGACGGCGTAGTAACTGTAACAATCACGATCTCTTTGCTAGTTACGAGGACACATTAACAAGATTCTGACCTACCATATAAAACGCCACAGTATTTCCTTTAAGACATACATTTACTAGCACCGTCAGCGTCAGATATATGTGCAGGCGATATCGACAGAGCAATAGATGTGCAATAGCCCAGGTAGCAAACGGCTTATCTAAGCTCATATTGGGCCTAGACTTTGGAGCAAACAGATACTTAAAATGCAAGGGTAGTTTTCCCTTGCTTTATCCGGACCGCTGTCCTAAGCTTAAGCAAGCACATACAATGAGTTAGTTGTATCTAATGGCTTTTAGAACTTTAAACATTAAAACAAAAATTCGTTACATCTGGAACTCATAAATCATATGCGTGATACATTAAAAAATGACAAAGCATGAAACATCAAAGAAGTATCTGCCTCCTTGCGGGTAGCTTATACACAGATAAAACTGTTTGTTTGGATTTATAAAATCAATTTGTTTGACTTACATTTCTTTAGGTCCAACAAATTTATCTTCAAACAAACAAATTTTATTTGTAAGAAGAATATCAGTTTAACTGCTGGTTAACTATATTACCATTTATTTGAGATCGAACAGAACTTGCGAGTTCAAGTAACCTAATAATTATTTGAGCGAATAAAATATTATTTTTCACGGTCAAACAATTTATTCCAATGAGTTAAAATTTCAAATATTTAAATTAAATGCTTTGAATAATTATATCAACAAAAGTAAATGCTTGTTTCTAATAAATATATCTTTCCTTAAATCAATGTTTTTTTTTTGTTATTCGACTATTTAAATGTTCAACTCAAACACACCTGTTGTTACAGCAAACAACATGTATTTAAACAGAATAAATGATACTTTAATGCAACAATCTGTTTTTGGATACAAAGAAATAATTGCTTCAATTTGCGCGTATACCACTAGCAAAGTGGAAGTTTGGGGTTCCTCTTCTTTAGCCATGGTTGGACACTGGACAGAATGTATCAAGGTAAATCGAGAAAAGCCACCGTTATTTGTTTCTTATTATTGTCAGTTTATTTCATTAAATTGTGAAACAAAAGAGGAAGATGGTCACAGATTTTAAAAGTAAGTATGAAACCTAAATAAAGTATTTGCTTAATATGATGTAAGAAATAAGGCAACATGCACATGATCGTTAACGCAAGCTCTGTTACAAAATGACCATAGGCTGATTTAAATCAGATGTTTGTTTACTGAACCAATTACAGTTTTGCGGAAACGAATTGAATGACATATTGCATTTTTAATTACAAGAAACAACTTTTATACGCTCTATAAAAAAAAACAGGAAGCCACAGGAATACACTTGCATAAAATACATAGACATATCGAAGTGGGTTAATCAAAATTTATTTCTTTAACTTAAAAACAATTTATTTATATGTTTAAATGGCTTGTTTCAATGCAATATTTATACAATCTAATTAAAAAAATATATATTTAATTAAAATTCACATGCAGTTTGCTGCAATAACAGAGATAATGAATTGAGCATATGAATTCTTTCAATCAAACAATTGCTTGATTCCAGGAAATAGCTGTTTCATTGGACTAAATCAGTGATATCTTCACTGCAAAGAAATATTTATTTGGTATGCAGAGAATCACTTGCCTCTTCTCTGATTCCAAACAAATATTTGTTTCAGTCAAATTTAATTATATGTTTATTCCAAACATCTTCATGGTTTAGTGAAACAAATACTTTGTTCTACAAAGGAAATGATTATTCTTGATTCAATAGTTTCAAAAGTTAATTTAAAGCTTTGTATATATTATGTTAAATAAATGTTATTTTAGCCGCTTCATGAATTTTGAGGGTTTGACGCATACAAATCATTTACTTCGCCATATACAAACAAATAATTTGTTTGCCGTAAATATATTTTTTTTCTTCCAAACAAATTGTTCTCTCTGTGTATTAAATTCTTAAGTAAAATATAATTTTTAGAAGGAACGGTCGCCCAATTAAGTGTTAATTCCAATAAAGAAGTTCATTATTAATCTCATTACTATAAAAATGCTTAGTTTGAGAGCTTATTGCATACGTTTGGCGCACTCTTCACGAGACATAGAAACGTAACACCATTACTTCTTAAACCTATAAGAACAACTACATAAAAAAATATTTTGATGTATAATTGTACTTGCGGAGAAAGTTGCCCTAAATAGACAATGTTTTGAGTAACAAAACAAAAGCACGTATTATTTGTTTAGAACAAAACGAATTCTGTTTTTAAGCGCAGAGCTAACAAACTTTCATCGTTCAGCGTAATGGACGCACACTTGAGATTATTGAATTAATTAGAACCACGTTTACTTCGTTACGCAAGCCTTGCAGCATACAACAGATACCACAAATGCCTAAAACGAAATTTCAATAGCTTTCATGTTCAGCAGGAAACGATTAGAACTGTTAGCATTGAAGTAAATATCGTGAACGAAAAAGAAGCATTAATTTTTTTCTGTAGACCTTGAGCTCGTCCAAATATATTATGCAACCTTTAAGTTCACTTTCCCAATGTCAAGAATGCCGTAGCTCGTTATTTTTATGCCGGATTTTCACTTTCGTACACATGGGAACATTTCTCATCCAAAGTTCATGGCCAACGAATGCGTTACTCATTCGAAATGCGCCTAACCCTATGGGATCAACGACATGCGCTTTAGATGTTGGGGTACCTTATGGCTCCTAAAAAGCATGGGTTTTTGTTAGAAAGTCGGCAGCTAGGTAATCCTGAAGGAATTTTTTAATTGGTTCCTCCGTATTGTACCCTAACATGCCAAACGGGATGAAAATCATGCTTCATCATACTTTTAGATGACAGATTAGTGTGAGTGCATTATGCCGGAATCAGTTTAGTTTAAAATGCTATAATTATCCATAATTATAGATCCCATTGGCGTTTGACTTTCGAAGGAAATGTCGGCTTACTTTTACCAGGTACATGAAAACAACGTGCGTTTTGTGGTTTATACACAGCAACGTTACACATATACGACACATTACATAAGACATATTAAAACATTTAGAGAGCTAAGTCACGAATCGAAAGGCGTTACGCGCGCCTGTTGGACAAAACGAAATAAAGTTCAGTTACTATATTGACAAATCTATACAGCTTCTGGTTTTTGAATTGCAAGAGTGTTGAGCAATGTGCTCTTTATAAGCAAAGATCTGTACAACATATAGTGAAGATTTTCTTGTCTATTATATCATAGCAGTAAAAGACTACGAAAGTATAATCCAAACAAATACTTTCGAAACGAGAAAGGTCAAAAATAAGGAAAGTGCCACTAGAATAAACAATAATGTAGCAACTGTCTTGGATCATTTAATAAGAAATAACAAAATAAATTGCACACTGAGTTTAGAAGAACATAGTGCGATTTTCATTCTTCAAATCATTAGCATTAATACTAACAAAGTTACTGCTGAAACTAAAAAAGTCAAATTAAACTAACAAGAATAGAAACATGAAAAAAATATCCAAGGAAGTATGTAGCTACGTATGCAATCGAAGTTTCAAGGACTAATTTGCAATAAGGAATGTACAGGGTTTCCAGAAAAAAATCAAATTTAAACGCTGGTCAAGATCGCTTACATTTTGTAGTGTATGTCCATGTAAATAAGAATTTTCTGATTTGGCTGTCTGCTACTAAATATACAACCAGTCAGAAACGAAACGAAAAAGCAAAACCACAATGACATACCTGAATATTGTGGAATCCACCTCTCCGTCAAAAAAATTGCTGGAAGAAAAGTCCTTGTCATATAACATTTCCCAACCATGACATGTAAAGGACACTGAAGCTTATTGAACGAATGTTGTCCCAACGTCAATTCAGAGTGTTTCTGAGGATTTTGAATAATGGTCTTTTACAAGGATCAGTTCTGTCAGTAACCCAATCGAGAAAATTTGTGTATGCAGACGACATGGCATTGACTTTGCAAACTAAAGACTTTTCTGTCCTTGAACAAAACCTTTTAAGAGACATCGAGATTATGAATTGCTATTTTAAGGCCTGGCGCTTGTGCCCTAATCCGTTGAAGACAGGAGTAACTTGTTTTCATCTCAACAATCATCAAAAGACTAAACAACTTCAAGTTATGTCAAATAAAATAATTCTTAAACATAACTTTTCGCCAAAATACCTTGGAGTGACCCTAGATACGTCTCTAATGTACAAAACATCAGTAGAAAGTTACAGACAAGCATAAGCTTGCTGGTTGGTACAAGTTGCGGTGCAGATACAAGTGTACTCCGTACTTCTGCAACTGTCATGGCACAGGAAAAATTGACGCTCAACTAAATACTGCAATGCGACTTGGCTTCCGATTCTTTCATCTTCTCCGGAGATTTGCAGACAGTTTGCAAGAGTTACCTTGAACTCGGCTAACTTCCAGAAAACCTCTGTGGACAGAAGGTTTCCTTCGTGCTCCTTACACCATTGAAGATGGATGGTATTCTGCTTGGCAACTTGAGAAACATGATATATTCAATCAACAGCTTATAGACGATCGTACAGATCGTGGCAGGATTTGACCTCCAGAGAAAGTCTTGGGTCACTCTGAACTTTTTTTTTAATAAATGGGATCAATCTATCAACCCTTCTTGTGAATGTGGAGATCCCCTCCAAACAATTGAACATATGGTCAACAGATACTCCCGTACAGCATGGCCTGGTGGCGTCTATCCATCGTGTTGATGAAGGTGTTGAAGATTGGCTTAAGACAATCGAGATCTGATTGGAGTTTTTCTGCGGTTTTCTCCAATACTCTATCCAGAATAAGAACGTACATGTATGTATCTATTCTGGATAGAGCGCAAATGCTAGATCTCTTATCGTTGAATAAAAAGATTTATAAAAATTGACCGTAGTCGCATGAAATTAACATAACTGTGTAATGTATTAATGATTTTCATAAGAATATATACATCTGGATACCAGCGCACTAAACGGAATAGAAGAAAACGAACAGGCAAACATCCGACAAACAATACTGAAACCAATCAACAGCTAAGATACGGGAAGTGTATCCCATAAAAAAAATGGCTCCAAGTAAGCCGAAAAGCAGGGAAGAAGTCAACATCAACCGACTCAGACTAGGACATACACGCTTAACGCCTGGCCGTGCAGACATTTGGCGAAAAAGTAGCCGTTGCAATCGAGTATTGTACCCTTGATTTAAAATTAAAACAGTTTGAAAATAGCGAAGCTACTATTGATTTTTGCCGAAATATTAATAATATATTTGTTCTGAATACACGGAATATGTTGAGTGAAAAACAATATAAACAACCGCTTTGAAGCAGTTTACAAAGGATTACTTGTATATACAGAGTTGACAACATCTTCAGGATCCAACTATATAGCACAAGACAGTACCAGCATATTAAATGTCAGTAGCTCAGTTATTAGGCGATTTGTTCACCAATGATAACACTAGCTGCGATCCTATCGACAGTGATGCCGAAGAAGACATAACTTTAGGAAATTATGAACTGTACATTGATGACGTTGTGATTTATATTGGAAGGTTTGTAGTTCAAAAAAGTCCTTAACTGTATTCATTGCAATATTTGCGCGAAAGAGCTAACAAGCAGAACTAGTAATTTTGTTTTTACTGCAATGGAAAAACAGAGTAGGGCTGCAAAAACCATCGATTGATTGTGAAAATTTGCAGGGTAGCAGAAAATACATTTCGTCAGTGCAGAAACATAACTGCTAATAATATTATAACGGTTTTTATAGCACAAGCACATTTGCAGCTACTTAGGTTAATTTTGAATGTTTATTCACTCTAAGTTTGCGATATTTGTATAGTATACAAGGTGAATTTAAAAATAGGATCAGAACTGTTTACACAAAAGTAGTCCGTTTTCAATACCAATAATTAAATGTGTAAAAATAATTGCTAAGTTACTTCAAATTCTGCGTAATAACTTTTTATTAAAATGTAATGTTTTTTAGCTGCTTCTTTGACATCTTGTATGTACATATGTTGTAATATATGTTCCACTTCTGGTTTCCGTGTTTCAATATACAAATAAGGTACCAATTTTGATAAATTCGAATCATTCCTCATATTAAGCGCTACAGCGCTAACACTCTTGCCATAATAATAATAAAACACTTGTTTAATCCTACTTCCAAACTTTTATTTTTGGCAAAGCCAAATGCCAGCATTTCAACCGCCAAGCGGCCTTCTTCGGTGGCTTAACAAGTATAACTAAATTAAAACAGTAAAGACATTTAAACATATTGTAAACATAGATAGGTAACAGAGTAGTGTGGTGTGAGAAAAGAATTTGTTTATATTATATTTTCGACTTGACTATTGCGATAAGTGGGTTATTTAAGGGCGTGAGATCCGTATTTAGCAGATGGCTTGAGTTGCGTTTCATGTAAACAGCCTCTAAGGGGTTCAAGTTGACGCGTGTGGACGGTTTTATGTTCTTGACGTTGGCAATATTAAATTTGTGACCTGTTTCAATATTATGTAAAGCTAGTGCAGATTTTTCTCCATTTCTATTGTTTACGTGGTACATATGTTCTTTGAATCTAATATTTGCATTACGTTTTGTTTGGCCAATGTACTTTTTTGGGCAGTTACAGCATTTAATTTCATAAATTCCAGATTTGTTTAACATATCTTCTTTATCCAGGGTGTTACCTAATAAGTTCTTTAATGTGTAGTTGTTTCCAAAAGCAAGATTTATATTAAATTTAGAAAATAAATTTTGAAATTTATGCTCTATTGAAGGATGGTATGTAAATTTTCTATGGAATATGATTTCTTTTTCTGGACTAAGATGCGTGCAAGATTGTAAATTTAATTTATATTTGTGTTTGTTCAATAACTTACTGATCATTTCTTTTTTGAATCCATTTGAATTGGCTAAATTATATATGTATGATAGTTCGTTTTTATAATTTTCTGTGGATAATGGCACATTTAGCAATCTATGTATTAAGCTATTAAAGGCGGACATTTTGTATTTGAAAGGTGTACAAGAACTATTTTTTATGTAATTATCTGTATGTGTCGGTTTTCTGTAAATATTGAACGTGATTGTTTCATCTTTTCTTGATATTAATAAATCTAAAAATGGCAATTGAAAATCCTTTTCTAGTTCAAAAGTGAAATGTATCGACTGATATAATGAATTTAATTTTTGCGTAAAGTTATTAATATCAAAGTTATTATCTATTATAGCAAAAACATCGTCTACATATCTATACCACAGTATCGGAAATTCATTTGTATTTTTTTACATTATTTTCCAGGTAGCTTAAGAAAAGGTTAGCTAAGAAAGGTGAAAGAGGGTTGCCCATCGCCAATCCAAATTTTTGTTTATAAAATCTTTTATTAAATATAAATGTGTTTTGTTCAATGCACACTTTTGTTAACTTTAAGTATTCGTCAATGACCGCTCTATCAAGTTTATTTTTTTCAAGAAAATCTTCCAAAAATTCTAAAGCTTGAGGTACTGGTACGCTATTGAACAATGATTCGACATCAAAAGATATTAGTCTGTGATTATGTTTAATTTCAAAATTTTTTAGTTTATTTATTAAATCTAGAGAATTTTTTATTGAACAATCATTATTTAGTGTTAATTTATTGAATATTGAATATTGCCATGACTAGCCCTTCACGACTGTGCAGTAATACTGGCATCAGCTTTCAGCTAGCGGTGTTCGCCGTATACGCGACGCTCGATCCGTGTGTTATATTACTATGTCTATGCATATACTACTCGAATGCCCAGAATACCACGACATCCGAAACGAAGTTAACTTCCCCGACCATATGGAAGATATTCTCAGCCCGAGAAGCGAAGACAAAACGTTAAACTTCCATAAAAGAGCTAATCTAATATCTAAAATTTAACTGGAGAATTACCAAAGAAATTTTCTGTATACTTCCAAATCAATGTATCGTGTGCTAATATTTCGGATTACAGGCACTTGAAACGTGCTATTTCCAGGATTTCTCCTTTTCGTTGCATTCGAAATGGTCCACTCAAACAGAGACATTTGCAAAAACCCGTCTATACACATCCGCGCCGACTACTCTTCATACTCCAATTATGGCATTCCGCGAAAGTGGTAGAATAATGTTAATGCAGCAGTTATGGCGTTAATGAAAGAAAAAGAAAAGCAGACGGATTTCTAACGCGACACTTACAACGACCCGGCATAATTGGGATTCCTATCCGTGTGTTATTGTCGAGTCGGAAGGTTGAAAGTATGAAAGAGCCTACGCCCGGAAGGTTAACAGAGCGTAAAGGCACACACCGTATGCCCACGAGGAACTATTAAATACCGAAAAGTAATCAGAGCATCCGGGGAAACGCTAATTTGATCATACCCAGTTCGTGTTTTAATTGATTAATTGTGTTCGGCATGTCTTCGTTGCTTCAACGTAAACATGCGATTGTTAGGTCAACAGACGGGGCCATCTTCCAAAAAAATACAAAGCTGGAAATTTTGTGTATTATCTGTGCCTCAGCCTGGCATCCAATTTTATCTACAACAAATCTTCTTCACATGCACTAAGATTAATATCAAGCATTTGAGCCTTGCCTGTATTTAAGTTCAAAGCATTTTAAACAAACCATGCAATCCCCTATGAAACGCTCCTTAATACTTTCCAGCTACAAGGGAAGATTATTTTCTCCATCTTGGCGTTCTGATTTGATGTATTAACTTTTGTTCAATTAGGTAGCTTGCATGGAAACAAGCTGATTGAACGTATGTGCTTTGTCTCACTTGATTTACCAGATAACTCTGACGATCGTTTCGACCACATGGTCATTATCAAATAGATAACAGCGTTATACTAAACTCAGATGTGCAGAATTTAGTTTACCTCCCCTTTTTTTACAGGGGTTGTAAAGCACAGTTGCAAAATTCTCTCGCCTGGGTTTGAAAGGCCGACTTTATGATTTCAGCAATATAAAAGGCGTACTGGACGTGGGAATTCCTATTTGTGTATTTGCCAAATGTTTTTTCTGATGCTGAGCTTTTTTAATTTCCAAATGTTCTAAAAGGTTCAGTTTTTTACCTTTCATTTCGCAATATAAAACTTTAACGTCGCTTTCATATAAGTAGTGGTTATTTTTTATGCAATGGTCAGCAAAACCTGTTGTGTTTGAATTTATACTCGCAACATGTTCTTTAACGCTACTTTTACCAGCTCTACCTGTTAGTCCTATGTATATCATGTCACATTGCATGCATTTTATGTGGTAAATGTCGTTTTTGTTCAATTTATTGGATTTTGGCTTATTGTTAAGTATAAGACTTCCCAAATTGCACTTATTAATCTCTATTGCTTTTATTCCAAACCTATTCAGCCTATTTTTAACGCAAACACTAACTCCTTTGACACAATTTGCTGCGGCAAAAATATGTTCCTTTTCATTGATGTTACAGCATTCTTTGTATTTTAACTTTATACTGCTTTTTAAGTATTTGGTCAACAATTTTTGTGTCATATCCATTGGTAAAGGCTATTTGTATAATTAATTAAGATATCGTCAACATATCTCGTCCAGAATAATACATTTTTAATAATTTCATTTTTCTTTGAAAAAAGCTTCTCTTAGAAATTTGACATGAAAATTTCGGCCAAGGCTGGAGACAAAGGTGAACCCATTGGAAGTCCATCGTCTTGCTTGTAGAATGTGTCATTGAACGTAAAATATCTTTTGTATTTGGACGGGAACTGACATGCAGTATGTATGCAGGATGTATTATTAAAATTCTCAAATACAATAAATAAAAAGATTCAATTTACCCTAGAAAAAGAAAAGGATGGAGTTCTTCATTTTCTGGACTTAACAATGTCGGTAAAAATAGTAAAATAGACTTTGAAATTTATAGAAAACCAACACAGTCAGATATTACAATCCCGGCTTCTTCAAATTAATCGTTACAGGTTAAGCATTCCGTGTTTTATAGTTTAATAAACAGACTAATAAATGTACCACTTAGTCAAAGAATTCACGACAATTAAACAAATAGCCTCTACAAAAGCAATATAAAGTTAAAATACAAAGAATGCTGTACAATGCTAACATCGATGAAAAAGAACATATTTTTGCCGCAGGAGTATGTTGGGTTTTAAAACTAATTAATTTATTTCGTCGGTCTGGACAGTGTGTGCCTATATAGCGGTACCTTTGATTATTATCTTTGCGCGTTTTTCAAGTAGACTGGGCAAAAAGTTGATCATTAACTGACATCTTGGTTTTCGAATGTCGTGAAAAGTCGAACGTGATTTTAATTATCATCCATTAAGGGATTTGCTTTTCACAACATAACTGTGGTGACTTTATTTGGTTGTTGGTTCATCGTGAATTTGGGCACGATTGCTTTTTGGAACTTCACCGCCCTCTTTTGGGATTTTGAAGGAAAACCAGTTCCGCACGTGTTAACGTGCTCGCTTAAATTGATCGGATTGGTATAAAAGAAGCCCTCAGGGAGGTGAGCACAAATATTTTTGCTAGTTTCAGTTGCTTAAAGGAATTATACGGATTCCTCGTATAAATCCATCGAATTGGATTACGATCTGCAGTTAAAAACACCACCCAAGGTCTAATATCATCCCCTTGCTTCCCGGATTGCTCATTCTTGTGACGGTACCTAAAACCAGGAAGGTCCATTCTGCAGGTCAGATCTTTACCATTATATGATTCGGCGGTTAAAGGTGTGTACGTCTTTTTCGCTTCACGAGGCACAAGGGAATATCTGTTCGTCATAAACTTTTAGAACATTCTAACATTGGTTACATTACTTTGGTTGTTTGATAAAGAAAGAGTTTGCGTTCTCATTTAAGATAATTACTATAGAGTAAACAATTGTTTGTTTAATTATTGTACATTGGTACACATTTATGTTTTTTTGACATGTGTTATTTATATACTTTTTGCTGTCATTTTCTTTTGTAAAGACACTTCGCAGTTTGGGTTGCTATTTCATACGCAAATTTGTCATTTAACACCAAGAATATCCGCTAGCGCATGGCCATTCGCTCGTGACGTCGCGTGATTCTTTCACATGTTTTTTTGCATGATCATTCATCCCCGTTTTGTAACTTGTAACAAAAGCACAACAGGTTTTGCTGACCATTGCATAAAAAATAACCACTACTTAGATGAAAGCACGTTAAAGGCTTATATTGCGAAAGGAAAGGTAAAAAACTGAACCTTTTAGAACTTTTGGAAATTAAAAAAGCTCAGCATCAGAAAAAACATTTGGGAAATACACAAACAGAAATTCCTACGTTCAGTACGCCTTTGATATTGCCGAAATTATAAAGTCAGCCTTCAAAACCTAGACGAGTGAATTTTCAACTGTACTTTACAATCCCTGTAAAAAAGGGGAGCTAAACAAAATTCTGCACATCTGAGTTTAGTATAACGCTGTTATCTATTTGACAATGACCATGTGGTCGAAACGATCTTCAGAGTTATCTAATAAATCAAGTGAAACAAAGCACATACGTTCAATCAGCTAGTTTCCAAGCTACCTAATTGAACAAAAGCTAATACATCAAATCAGAACACCAAGATGGAGAAAATAATCTTCCCTTGTAACTGAAAAGTATTAAGGGGCATTTCACAGTGGATTGTATGGTTTGCTTGAAATGCTTTGAAGTTAAATATAGGCAAGGCTCAATTGCTTAATTTTGGTATTAGTGCATGTGCAAAAGATTTGTTGTTGATAAAATTGGATGCCAGGTTGAGGCACAATAGACAAGATAATACACAAAATTTCCAGCTTTGTATTTGTTTCGAGAAAACAACATTGCTGGAGATGAAACAGCAAATAATTACAATAACTTATGAGCTGCTATTTGAGGCGGTTCAGCTGGATATAATCGGGTATTCCTATAGCAATACCGCCGGATACTCTTGTAGAACACTGTTTGCAAGAGAAAGAATATTTACCTTGTATTCATTTTATATAGTAACCCGTGTAAAATATATATTAACAACAAATAATGGCATACAATATCATGACACAAACTTTTAACATCATATCGTCAAGTATATCGTGGGGAACAAAATGCCAATAGTTTGTGCATATATACGTACATACACGAGTATAATCAGATTTCTGATTCTTTAAAGGCAACGGACGAAGATAGCTTGTAAGAAAGGTAAAAGAATGTATCTTCTACAGAGAGCCTACTACGGAAGAGTTTTCTGATGGAGCAGTTTTGTAAGAAACGTGAAAAGTGTATGAATTAGTCATATTTAAAAAAAATATGCATTTATCGGTACTGGGTGTATTTTAAACAATGACTTCGCCATTATAATAATAATAATAATAATAATAATAATAATAATAATAATAATAATAATAATAATAGTAATAATAATAATATTTATTTGTGTTAATATTACATAAATTTGCACACATCAAATAAATATACAACTATTCCTTATATTTTAGTGACAAAAATTCATTTATAGAGTAGAAGACATTGTCTAACAGAACCTTCTTTATACATCTAAGTGATTTAAAATGCTCGGATAGTGAGTTATAAAGCTTGACACAATAATAACTAGTATAGTTGCAAGCAACAATGTATGAGACGAACAGCCGATTACCGCTCACAATGGTTTACAAGTATTACCTGTTTAGTTTTTTTTAGAATTTTTCTCAGTACACATAAATCAATGAGCATTATTTGGTATTATTATTTGAACTACAAATATTTCTCATCTAATAGCTTTTAATCTATGACTAAATCGTATTCTCTCCTAATTTAATGAGTAGTATCTATTTTTATAACCATAAATAGTAAACATTCCGAATTCAATGCGGCAGCCCATACTTTCTAMTTTTTGATCGCGGTGTGCAATCGTCCTCTGCCCTGTTTCTTTACAGGTTAAAATTTTTTACTTATTCAGTCATACCAACATATATGCTTACATTTAGCCACTTATTAAGAGGCGTTTGTAACAAATACATTTCGTAGGGCAACTGGTCAAACAGATTATTGCTCATTTTAAACCGATTATCATTCTGATATGAATGCGAAAGTGTTTAAAAATTGGTTCAAAGACATTTTATTGCCCAAATTGCCACCAAACAGCTTCATAGTAATGGACAACGCTAGTTACCATTCGGAGCAACTGGATAAAATTCCAATACAACAACTAATACGGCAACCATTCAACAGTTTTTAAGAAAAGAAGATTTATATTTCGAAGAGGACTACACAAATTTGTTGGAAGTGCTTGGCATAAAAAAATTTTCGAAGAAATTTAAAATTGACATTCTCGCTTCTGAATGTGGACACACCATTGCGTTTTCAATCCCATCGAAATGATATGGGGGCAGTTGAAACAAAGAATTCGGCGAGGGAACACCGGTGGAAAATTTAGCAATGAAATGCTGCTAACAATTAGACACGAAGCTGAAATAACAAGTGTCGATTGCATGGAGAAATTCAATGCGGCATGTACTAGACATTGAAAATCGGTACAGAGCGAATCATGTACAAGAATTAATAATAGAAGTTAATAGTGATTTTAGCAGTGAAAGTGATAGTAAGTAATTTCTTTTAGTGTGTGACTCTTATAATGTGTTTATTAACAAGCTGTAATGAACATAATCAATACCGTGTATAAATTTTATTGTACACTATTGTAAATTTTTTCTAACAAATGTGAATAATTTTCTACTTACTAATTTGTATGTTTTTATATTAAAGTTGTATAAATTCGTTATGACATGCAAAAGCTTTTATTTTATACACCGGAAAATTTAAACCCAATAAAGTATCACATAAAAATAAATCGCGGGTCGCGCCAGTTAGCAAATTTCAAAAATTTATAGTGGATAAGTTAAAATTTTAACCAACAATATTTTTTGAATACGGCCCATTTAGGAACTTCGAAGCGTGCCACTAATCCCAATAATTTAGGATGGCCGACCATAGGGTTGTAAAAACCCTCATCTACAATACAATAGTTTGCGACGGCTGACCATCAAGCTGTAAAACCCTCTGCATAAGTCACTCTCATAGATCGTTGCTTGATACTTTACTGGTTCTAGTCCTGTATAATCTTGTGAAATCTGATTTTAGTATGGGTCTATTGCTAGTGCTATACATTATGGTCGTAAGAGGGATAATTATGAACATGTGCGTGTATATATAAAAGGCATTGCATAATATAAATGCAAGGTACAGTCAATATTTTGAGAGTAAGAATTTAGGATGGCAATGCCATCTGTCAGCATTACACTGACATAATGACAAAGCCACCTAGCTCTCTTAACGGGTACTACTTCCTAAAGGAAGTGACCTGTAGCCTGACAAAATGGCATGCAACTGCATACTTCAATTTGACAGCAGGCCCCCACGGCATTTTTTGCTAGCGGGCAAGAACCGACATATGTGCATTAAAATGCATGTCTAGGCTGTGCTGTCAAATTGAAGTATGCAGTTGCATGCCAATTTGTCAGGCTACAGGTCACTTCCTTTAGGAAGTAATACCCGTTAAGGCAGCTAGGTGGCTTTGTCATCATGTCAGTGTAGTGCTGAGATGGCATTGCCATCCTAAATTCTTACTTACATCATACCATTGCTTTGGTATATGAGCAAAACCAGTTCTGTGCCGTGCTGTCTACACTAGATCTAAACTGCACTGATGAGCTGTAATGACAGCGAATAGATCTATCTGCAGTTGGTTGAGGTGTAGACAGCACAGCATAGACCTGCATTTTAATGTATATCGGTTCTTGCCCGCTAACAAAAAGTGCCATGGGGGCCTGGTGTCAAATTGAAGTATGCAGTTGCATGCCAATTTGTCAGGCTACAGGTCACTTCCTTTAGGAAGTAGTACCCGTTAAGGCAGCTAGGTGGCTTTATCATCATGTCAGTGTAATGCTGACAGATGGCATTGCCATCCTAAATTCTTACTTACATCATACCATTGCTTTGGTATATAAGCAAAACCAGTTCTATGCCGTGCTGTCTACACTAGACCTAAACTGCACTGATGAGCTTTAATGATAGCGAAATAGATCTATCTGCAGTTGGTTGCGGAGCAGACAACACAGCATAGACATGCATTTTAATATTTTGAGAGACTTGAAAGAATTACGCCAATCTTCTCGATAACTAATGCGATCAATGTGTCTGATGATTTTTCGCTGGAGGCGAAGGGCTCCACACCATTTGCATAGGACTTTGCACTTTAAATCATGGAATGGTAAGCAGTTAACAGGGTCTCTTTAGGCACAACTTCGCACAATTGGCGCATGCATAGAATCTTTTAGATATATTGGTTAAGAGATAAATTGGCATGGGCTTCCCAAGTCAATCCCGGGTCTAGGTATACATATACCCAATAATTTAACCTTTTATATTACAAATTATTTTTTTCTTGAGTCGGTAATGTTTAATGTCTCAAATGTTAATAATGATATACTTGTTAACTATGACGTCGTTTTTTTTTGTTACGTCCAAGAGTTCCATTTAAGCAAGGGCATCGAAAAAGTTTTCAAGCACTGTCTAATATTTAAATGGATAAATCGTTATGCACTGTACAACAATAGGTACTTTAGATATAGATGATACCATTATTGCTTGTAAACAGGGTCGAATGCAGCTGGAAACATTCCTCAATGACCTAAACGCTGTTCATCTTTCTATACGTTTTACACACAGGAATTTGTTGAAAGTATCTGCGATGCACTGGAACAAAAAAAGAACGATGTCCAAAGAGACGGTGATGAAGTAGGTCACGGCCTTCTCTACTTTCGCTGATCATCTCGAGTATTTAGACTTTAACCACGCCCAAGAACGTTGCACCAGATGATAATATTTTGACAATATATCAAAAGTCCCGCCCGTCGGAACTTCAAAGTCGGATCTGAGTTTGCATCTCTGCACGAGATGCTTGCAGACCTGTTCTTGAAAACAGCATTGTCATATTTACTCCATGCTACAAGGTTAATTTGGAAGGCCATCTCTTAGATTATTATGACTGTAGAATTTTAAAATATTATAAAAATTTCACATACTTTTTGCTCCCGATATAATTTGTTCGTTTACGAGATTTTTTAATTTTTTACGTTGTTGGATAAGCTTTTTTGTGTAAATATAAAAAAAAATTAATAGATATATATATATATATATATATATATATATATATATAAACAGTGTGTCATTTAAGATGGGACGAAGTGTTAATTCAAATAATCTCTCTCTCCCTACGCTATAAAACTGTTTTGCATAATACATTGTGTCTGATCTTATCTAGGTGTCCACAAACTGCATTTTTTTTAATAGAACACCCTATATATTTTTCATTTTTGAACACTTGAAAATAAAAGCGGCTTTGTTAACAACACATATGTTCAGTTTTATACCATTTCGCGCATTTTTGAAGATTTTTCTTTGATAATTCACTGGATGAATCAAATATCTTGAATTGTAAAGAAAAACTAGAAAGGTGTGGCTTTCATTCTTGTATAGACAATGAAAGGATCTCCGACTGCTGTGTGAAACTTCCTATCCAGTGAAAGGGTTTTCTAATAAGGAATGGATAACCACCTTTTTATGAAAAGGTATATTTCTTTCCACACCAGCAAATGCCTAATGAAATTACTTTTTATTGATATAAGGCTGTCGGTAGGTGTCATTAGAAGTTAAAAAAACTAAAATTTTACGCCGTCAAACTTGCTGCAACTTTTAGGCTAATATATTTGTAAATTGTGGCGATTTCTAATCGTCAAGTTGGTAAATGTGGCTTGAATTTAATTTCTCTTACTCTTTCTACTACATGCGCCACTATATTTAACATTTTCATTAGGATTCGCAGTATTAAGAACCTTTTTATTTTTCCTTTTAGACTACATATATACTGATTTTGCGAATTGCGTATTTGCTAATGTCAAAATTTCCAAAAATCTTCAAGTATGAACGAAAAGTTGCAAAATAGAACATTTATTGTTAGCAAAGTTGCTCTTGCGTTCTATGAAGAATCCATAAATGCAAACGTAACACAAGTTTTAGCACAAATTTCTTGATGCTGATACACGAAACGTGAGATGCAATTTCGAGTGTGCTTTGGAAACAAAAGTTCCTTAGTGATCTGTCAACAAACAAACCGAAAGTGTCAGTTTGCATATTGAAAGCATCGATATGTCATACTAATTAGAGCTACGCAAAAGTATCTATAACTAGCTATAACTATAGCTAGCACACCCTAGCACGCCCGTCAATACAGCTAGCACATATCCTGTTTCCTCTATTTTTTTTTAMATTTTGGGKGGGCAAGTTAATGTTGTCCCCCCCCCCACCGGCCCTAATCTTTAAATTACTTATCCATGTTGAATAAGCACCTCTTGCACAGTCTAGCACAACATTCAGAAAACCTAGCACACCCTTTGCTTCTTAGGTACATGACTTCAAACGCGGGGGGGGGGGGGGGGGGCAAGTTAATGGCGATATTGAATTTGAATTATAAGCGCTATACACATATCGTCGGGTAGTCTTGTGACTGCACACCCTAGCACACCACTAAAAACAGCTAGCATATCTCCCGGGGGGGGGGGGGGGGGAGAGGCAAGTTAATGACGGTATTGAATTTGGATTACAAGTGCTAGACACATACCATCGAGTAGGCCAAGTTAATGTTGTCCCCCCTCCGGCCCTTCTTTTTTAATTACTTGTTTATGCTGAACAAGCACCTTTTTCACAGTCTAGCACAACAATCAGAAAACCTAGTATGGTCGGACGATTTTGTCTATATCAGGATTCTATATTACTCGAATATACCAAACAGCATATACTGGATGTCCCGCGTTATATGGGCAACCTCTCGGAATCTAAAAACTGGTGTAAAAATACTTAACTTACATTAACTTGCCCCCCCCCCAATATTTTTTTAAAAATAGAGGAAAAAGGATATGTGCTAGCTGTATTGAGAGGTGTGCTAGCTGTGTGCAATCCCCCTATTTGGATGGATATCAAAAAGGGCGGTTGGGGGGACCAAGTTAATCGAGCCAGGGAAACGATGGTTTTGCTATACCGACAACCTAGCAGAGGTTCAAATGATGTAAGATACAAAGCGAAGGCAAAGTTTGCTGACAAAATTCTGGTCTGTTGTGCCATTTCTACTGCAGGAATTTCTCGCGCTCACATTGGTCGGATTCGGGAAGAAGCGCTGGATGGTCAAGGATATATTCGCTATTGCTTATCGAAACTGAAGGATTTCACTCATGAACATCATGCTCCGGATGATGTAACTTTCTGGCGGGACTTAGCGTCCTGTCATTACGTCCGACAAACACAGCGGTGGCTCCATGAGCACAACATTCGAGCTATTGAGGTTTTCTGGGCAATTCTTTCACGAAAAGTTTATGATGGAGGATGGGAAGCCGAAAACGAGGATGAGCTTAGACAAAAGTAGTATGAATAATAGCGTAAAATAAAAGTTTGGTTAAAATTATCACGGGGTGAAAAATTTTCAGTCCGAATTTTGTGCACAACTTATGGGACATACGTTATGCGGGGCGTACCGTTAAGAGAAAAATAAATTTGCTAATTATCAGAGAAAATGAAATACTCTGTATAATGCAAAATATTTTTATAGTGTAAAGAAGTTGACTTGACACAATTTTTATGTAAAACATCTTTTTTTCCAACTGACACACACTATACAGGTGAGAGGGCTAAATATAAGTTGTAACTTATAAAAAATATTAATCCCCTGTAATTTTTGTGTACGAGAGCGCTAATTGTAAAAGTTCAAAATGGTCAAAAATTCATTTTTTACAGCATCCCCAATTTTTTCCGTTGTTTTGAATGTAGCTTTCAATTCCTGTATATGTGCTTAATGCAAAATACTTCAAAACCAAAACATAATTTTTAAAATAGTTGCCAATCTGATATTTTTATTCCACGAAAAAATGTATATGTTCGAGGGTGAATGCCTTCAGCGTCCATAATATAAGATAATATTTTGTCGGATAGATCACTGTCTCTTGAAAACACTGACAAAAAGTTAATAGTCTGACATTTCGGTTACACCTATAATCTTTATCAAAGACGAAGAACCTCAAAATTTGCCAGACACGAGTTCAAACAAAATTTTGAAAGTAAATAAACAAATCGCCAAGGATGCGAGACGTCATAGAAACAACGTACCAACCTGATAAAAAAGAATCTAACGATGAAAAAGGAACTACCTACTCATAATTATGAATTAGGTGACATTTGGAAGGCTATTTTGTAGTTATCTTTTATCAAGTAGTTCGTGTATATATTTAGTAGGTAGGTAGTTCCTTTTTCATCGTTAGGTTCTTTTTTATCAGGTTGGCAGGTTGTTTCTATGACGTCTCACATCCTTGGTGATTTGTTTATTTACTTTCAAAATTTTGTTTGAACTTGTGTCAGGCAAATTTTGAGGTTTTTCGTCTTTGATAAATATTACAAGTGTAATCGAAAGTCAGACCATTAACTTTATGTCAGTGTTTTCAAGAGACAGCGATCTATCCGGCAAAATATTATCTTAAATGTATATGTTGTTTGTCGATAAATTAATCGAATGAATGTGCTCTTAAAAATTCACATTATTATAAGCACATATGCTAAATAATTCAATAATATTCTTAGAATAACGCTGGCAAAATTTTATTACAAATAATATTTGTTAATGATCCGTTAATTCATTTTAGCGACATTTTAGAGAATGGTAAAATTCCAAGAGGTTGCGCACCATATGTTTTATTGGAAGATAACACTTTTTAGACACCGACACGAATACTGCGGTTTCTAAAAGCATGAGCATCAGTAAACTGGTTTAAATACGAGAAAACGGCATGTCGCCTTGTTTGCCATCTGTATATTTTGCAAACTTGATACACTGAAACATACATCAAGAGTTTCCCGTACTCTCTTGATTTCTATAAGAGAATTGTATTTACACCGTAACACTAAATCACGACTCACTTTAAACCGTTTAGCTTTTGCTTTCATCGCGGATGCTTCTAACGATGCTAATAATAATAACAACACATCAAGTAAAAACCCATAAAAGCCCAGTTTTATTAAACCTACGCTATAATTTCTCCGATAAACGCAATAAAGTGGTTCATTCATGTAAGGCGACTTTCCAATTCATCTCGCAGTTTTTTGCAGTTACACAACAGAAAACACCATAATTAATTGGTTCATATCTTATTTGTTAACACGTCACACTTTGTCGCAGCTGAAACTGTAAAAATTACTGCATGCGCCTGCAAAAAGCGCATGTTTTTGTTGTGTGTGCCGGAACTTTCTATTTTTATTGAATTGGCAGGCGCTTTCTTAGGGCAACTGATAAAATCGGATTCTAAAGTATTTTGACATAACATGAAATTAACTGTGTATTCGCAAAAGATTAGCTGTTAATTTAGAAAGCAGGCTTCAATACACTATTAGTGTAAAATGTGTTTACCTAACCGAATTAGCAGCTGCTACGTATTTTAATGTAGCACGTGCTCATTTGTTTTCTTTAACATATCCCTAAAGGTTGTTTAATCAATTTAAGGCTCAAGGTTTCCGTTTAGTGTTTGTGTCTAACCATTAACTATCCTTATTCTCTTAATCTCCAATAGTATATATGTTACCGGCCAAACCCGATTTCAGGACAAACTAGTTTTGCCTAGGCTCAACTAGTTCTTCCTATACGCGATAGGATTAACTAGTATAGCCTAGTCCAAACTGATTTGTCCTAAGCCCGATAGGACGGACCAGTTTAGGCTAGGCAAAACTAGTTGATCCTAATATCAATACGCACACTCTAGGATAAACTGGTATGGCCTAGTCTAAACAATAAACGAATGTAGCGGGATCGGAAAGTAACTGAGCAAACATGTAAGGACATGTTCATGCGGGAATGCTCCGAACGTCTGACAAATCTCATCCGCCTGCCAGTATTGGAGATAATGTGACTATGCCGATTCCAGATGTTGACAAAGGCAAAGGTGATCTCAGGAACATCATTGGAGTTATTCTTCAGAAAAATGACGATGGTTTATACAAAGTTGGCACCAAACACGGTGTACTTCAGAAACTATATCGCAGGTATTATTTTTTCTCAATTATCTATCTTTCTGGAACATTAATGATATTCTAAAGTAACTAATATGTTTTTTTAGATCAAAATTCGGCATTTGCAGTCAAAATTTTTTTAGAGGTAGCAGATGTAAACCAAGACTCTGAAATATCGTTGAGGACTGCAGCTATGAAACATTCAGTTGTATCAGGCCAAGGTTTTGTAAGATGCAGCTGCAACAAGAACTGTTCCACAAACAGATGCCAGTACAAGAAGGCAATGATACTCTGCAATTCTAAGTGCCACCAAAGCAAACCATGTAAAAATAAATAACAATTTTAATATTTAACATAATACTCGTATGATTATTGCTTCTTTAAAAAACAGTATTATTTGTTATAGTGTGATTGTTTGTATTACTTTTTCTAAACACGGAGTATTTTATTTAGTTCATCTATTTATTTTGACTTTTAGATATCTATATGTTTTGACTAGGCTATACCAGTTTATCCTAGAGTGTGCGTACTTATATCAGGATCAACTAGTTTGGCCTAGCCTAAACTAGTCCGTCCTATCGGGCTTAGAACAAATCAGTTTGGACTAGGCTATACTAGTTAATCCTATCGCGTATAGGAAGAACTAGTTTAGCCTAGGCAAAACTGGTTTGTCCTGAAATCGGGTTCGGCCGGTAACATATACATACATATATCACAAAAACCATTCATTTATGTTGAAGGTGCATTCATTGTGAAACATCCCGAATCAATTAGGTAGCTTGGAAACAAGCTGATTGAACGTATGTGCTTTGTCTCACTTGATTTATCGGATAACTCTGACGATCGTTTCGACCTAAAAAGGTCGTTGTCAAAGAGATAACAGCGTTATACTAAACTCAGATGAAGAAGAATTTTGTTTGCATTCTTTTTTTACGGTGGTTGTAAAATACAGTTGTAAAATTTCTCGCCTGGGTTTGAAGGCCGACTTTATAATTTCGGCAATATCAAAGGCGTACTGGACGTAAGAATATCTATTTGTGTATTTGCCAAATGTTTTTTCTGATGCTGAGCTTTTTTAATTTCCAAAAGTTCTAAAAGGTTCAGTTTTTTACCTTTCCCTTAGTAATGTAAAACTTTGACGTCGTTTTCATCTAAGTGATGGTTATTTCTTATGCAATGGTCAGCAAAACCTGTTGTGCTTTTGTTTGAATTTATATTCGCAACATGTTCTTTAATTCTGTTTTTAATAGCTCTACCTGATTGTCCTATGTATATCATGTCACATTGCATGCATTTTATTTGGTAAATGCCGTTTTTGTTTAATTTATTGGAGTTTCGCTTATTGTTAACTAAAAGACTTCCTAAATTGCACCTATTAACCTCTATTGCTTTTATTCCGAGTCTACTCAGCCTATTTTTAACACAAACACCAACTCCTTTGACATAATTTACTGCGGCAAAAATATGTTCTTTTTCTTTGATGTTAGCATTGTACAGCATTTTTGTGTCGTATCCATTGTTAAAGCCTATTTGTTTAATTGTCGTCAATTCCTTTTCGAAACTTTCTTTTCTAAGTGGTATAGTTATTAGTCTGTTTATTAAACTATAAAACACGGAATGCTTAATCTGTAACGATTGATTTGAAGAAGCCGGGGTTATAACATCTGACCGTGTTGGTTTTCTATAAATTTCAAAGTCTATTTTACTATTTTTTACCGACATCGATAAGTCCAGAAAATGTAATCCATCCTTTTCTTTTTCTAGGGTGAATTGAATCTTTTTATTTATTGTATTTAAGAATTTCAAGAATACATTCAACTGCCTGTCAGTTCTCGTCCAAATACAAAAAATATCATCAATATATCTAGTCCAGAATGATACATTTTTAATAATTTCATTTTACTTTGCAAAAAGCTTTTCTTCGAAATTTGACATGATAATTTCAGCCAAAATATAGGACAATCAGGTAGAGCTATTAAAAATTGATATTGCCGAAATCATAAAGTCGGCCTTCAAACCCAGGCGAGAGATTTTACAACTGTATATTACAACTTCTGTAAAAAAGGGGATGCAAACAAAATTAAAATTGTGCACACCTGAGTATACTAAACGCTGTTATCTCTTTGAAAATGACCGTTTTAGGTCGAAACGATCGTCAGAGTTATCTGATAAATCAAGTGAGACATAGCGCATACGTTCAATCAGCTTGTTTCCAAGCTACCTAATTGACCGTTTATTTATTCAACTTTGACTGCTATGTACTATGCACTCGTCCCATCGATTTTCTAATTTGTGTGTGCCTCTGGCATGGATATGTGTAAGTTGATTTCGAAGCCACTTTTGCACCTGATTTTTAACGTCTCTTTAAGGAGTCGAAATACCCAAGTGTAACTCGAGTTAGTCTGTGCTGTATACAGGCGTGCTTTGTCCTGAAGAAAAATCACAGGTTCAACAGGCCTTAGGCTTTATTGTGTTGTCAAGCATATCATTATAATGCTGTCTGTTGACAGTTCGTGGCTCTTCGAATAGTCAAAATAAATAGGCCCCCATGAATCCCAGAACATCGTCAGCATGAGTTTACCTACTGATGCCTTGTTGTATAGACAGTATTAAGCTCATCCCAGTTATGAATTGGCTGACGGGATTCTAGAATACCTGAATCAATCTCAAAACAAAAAATGGAATACTCTAATGCAGATCATGAACTTCACCCACACCAGTCGCAGCAGTTCAAACGTGCTGAAAAAATTAGAAAAAAAATTGATCCTCGAACTATTTAATACTCTGAAATGTGAAAAGACTATGAAGCTTATCCAACGAATGCTGTCCCAAAGTAAACTCAGAGTTGTCCTGGGAGAGAAAAGCGGCAAATTCAGGATTTTCAATAATGGGAAGACCATATACAAGGATTTGTTCAGTCGCCTATTCTTTTCGACCTCTTCCTGTAACTCAATCGAGAAAATTTGTGTATGCAGACGACAAGGCACTGGCTTTGCAAAGTAAAGATTTTTCTGTACTTGAACAAGCCCTTTCAAGAGACATCGAAATTATTAATTGCTATTTCAGAACTTGGCGCTTGTGCCCTAATCTACTGAAGACAGAAGTAACTTGTTTTCGTCTCAACAACCATCAAAATTCGCTAAATATTTTAATTAAAATTCAAAGAAAACAGATTAACAATTCATTCATTTTCATATGCTCCATTGTGAGCCTAAGTACAATGACTGCATACGCTCGGACATATAGACTGCCTGTTTGGTTTTGACGTTAATAATTTTGTACGGGTATTTTGTACTTTTTTGGTTAACTGCATTAATGACAGGAATAAATCATTCCGACAATCCGCAAGGGCAGGTACTCAAATAAAGTAAGTACCTGTATTCGGAAGGTCCCTAGAAAACCATTTATTTGCGCCAATGGCGAATTATAAATATCTTATTCGCAGTAGAGAGCTGGTCACTGTCGAGTTGAGGTGCACCCAGTAAGAGAAGTGATAAAGGCACAGCTGGCTTGGACTGAAGAATGGGCAAGAAAGATGCAGAAATAGAAAACAMAATCGATTAWAAAGGTGAAAATGCTAGAAACAACAACGCAAAAGCATTTATTAATATTTGCATTGAAAACGACCTAGGAACTGCAAACAGTWTCTTATAGGTAACCTAAATTCGTGAAAAAAAAAACAGATCAATCCATAGAAAAGATGTCAAAATTTGAGAGTAAACCGAGGCTATGAAATACACGGCGATCGTCCCTGCTATTAACAGAAATATAGACAGAGAGGAAAATTAAACAAAAACTCGACAAACAGCATTAAACAAAAGGCTGCATAAAAGCAGAGCATGTTAAAGATGAATAAATGAAGATAATATTGTGAAGACCTATCGAATGTAACAAATACTGATATAGTGCAAATAAAAGAAATAATAAGATGAGAAAATGTTATAGTGCAAGAAAACAAATACGAGTACAGCCTATGAACACTGTTTTTAACACTACCATAAAGATTTCCCTCTAGAAATCGAGCTCATTCAACATAAATTACTAAAACATAAATTTAACTTGTACAGTTTTGTAGGCGAACTCCGGCATCAGGAAATTCTAGTAGGTACCATTTCTCCCACTGATTAGCGAAAAAAAGATTCTGGCTACTGATTGATAATTATCTCAGTGCCTTAGATCAGCAGGTAATCTGTGCCATCAACAGGAAACATCGCAAATGTCAATGTCGCACTGCAACATGGGTGCATTTCTCGCCAAGGTAATTACCATAAACGTCTGCAATCTACTTTCTCAGCTTGTGTTTACGATCGGAAAGGACGACTAGCATGGGAAGATAACATTTTAAAAAGGATTGGAGCCCGCGGGCTGTAGGTAACCTTCGAACAGGTAGACAATGAACTTGGGAGAGAGGGAGAAAATCCGAATAAATATTTCTGGGTTTTCGTTTTCGTTTGTACTGCAAATTAGTCGCTGTAATGACGCTAGTAAACATCCGCCAGTTTACGGCAACAAGGTGGAGCAAATAAGTGACGTGGGCGACACTGTCATTTAACAATGGTGTAAACAATTTCTCTTCATTCTTACGATGTATGACACTACCTACTGTACCGTTGCTAATAAAAAAGGGAAATTGCTGTTAACAATAACAAACCCACAAGGCCTTTTTTTAAAACGAGCCACTCTACTCAAAATAATTTCAATATTCCTAGGCAGGTCAATTGTTATTTAGAGATGCGACAGGCATGATTTAAAGTAATTTTAAAATTTGTTGTACTTACCCCTTTTGTAGAAGGTACAACGCCTTCAAAATGTTGAATTACATCACCCCCTTGTGATAACTCATAGGTAAAGTATTTTCACAGCTTTTTTTGCACTTTTAAAGTTAAGCAAAATCAGTCGCTCTGAATTTATAGGCATGAAAAATTAATTTGTTATGTAAGCAATCATGCACTTTTTTTCTTGGATGGTACACAATTATTTCATATTATATACAATTGCTGAAAGGATGAAAGTACTGAAATTAATTTTCATGTTAGCAACAAACACCTACATAACAGAACTGCAGCGTCCCATTGGCTCGCATTTTGACAAAACATCCAATCCTATCTTTACAAACGAAGACAGTAGAGGAATTTGGAAAAGATGACTTTGATAAAAGATTGCAGTTTTGCGAGTGGTTGGGCAGATATGTTATATCAGAATCCAAATCTCATAAAAAAACGACGAATGTAGTATTTATTTGAATCTGGAGTGATGACAATTTTAAGATATATAGAGAGCTACGAACTCAAGTTTAACAAAAAACGAAAATTCGGAGTGGAATCCTTGTTAATCCTTTATTTATTGCTAAAACTTGAAGTAGTAATGTTTTTTAATGTAAGCCAAGAAGCCAAATATCGATGCTGCCAGAAATATATATAAAGTTTAGTAAAAAGCTACTACTAGTGAACAGACAACCGAATGTTTTGAAAGAAGTATACAAGAGATAAGGGGGTATATAGCATACATTAAGAGGTTACTTAGAGAATGTAATTTAGAAGAAGTTACTATCCACCGATTCGAGCAATGAAGAAGCACGAGGGCTGACCAAAAACCCAGCATTTCATTATAGAACAAAGTGAGCAGGCAATATCCAAAATTGACAACTTTTTAAATGTTTTATGCTTAGTATTTGTCACACAACAAATGATGATTCATAGATTAGCAGTAGGTATCATTTAATCTCATGAATATTTCGGTATGGGTTCCTTTTCTGACGGGTGTATCCACATGACGCGAAATTTTTTGCCCATATATTGTCACAGTTGCCTTTGGTGGTACAAGAAGGAGTAATTCACAGGCAAGCAAGTCTTCATGGCTTGCTAAGCTTGTTGATGGATTTATACCACCATACTAAAGACGCATATGTAACTATGGGTGTCACAACTTTAATATAAACCCAGTAAACCATTTCCTATTTTAGTCCTCAAGTTCTCCAGCCATGCATCTGAAAAAGCGTTTGTTGCTGTACTGTTAATTGGTAAAGATGACACTTCAAGGTCATCCTGATTCTAGTGTTCGCACCAGGTATTTAACTTCATTTTTCAGTGGTACATCTTGCACCCATTGATGTTTTGCAGGACAGCCATTGATAGCTACGATTTACCTGGTTATTCGTGATTCCAGCTAAGGAACGCCCACCATAGTGTCGTTTTTGATGACTATTTTAAGTGAGCCTACATAGGTTGGCGGTACGCACGTGTATTTGAGGGTTTTTGTGTGCTATGTCATACCTTGTACATTTCATAAATCTTACTAATACAGTGGGATTCCTTACAGAAAAAGATTAAGTCGTAAGTGTTTTGCTCATGAAATTGCAAGAGTAATTGTAAATTGTAATTGAAGCTATTTAAAGTAATTTATTGCAAAACAGCATGGCAGGCGTGATGTGCTTGCATTTTCTTTCAAATCCTGCCTTACAAGAGCATGCTAAATATGAATAAACTGCTATGTTGTGTTGTCTTTAAAGTACCTATGACTGAGAATTCCTGAGCAAGCATAATCACTCAAACACTGTTATTTCAGTATCATTTTTATATGCCCTAATGAAGACCTGGTAACACCTTGTCAAAAAAGTTGTGGCTTTCTTCACAATTCTCTTAATCAAACTAAAAAGGTGTTTCTTCAATATCAAGCAAGGTTTTAAGTGCAATTTCTACTTGTTAGGCAACAGTCACAATACTTGATTCTAGATTCTACTACGAAATCAATTCGACCAGATCAAACTCGCTAACACCAATAATTTAATCATTTTCCTATACCAAATCGATTATTCATCAAACAGCCAAAGCAATTCATTTATTTTGTATTCCAATTTGCAGCTACTCTGAGCGATGAAAACAAAAACCCGTCTAATCGCCTAGTTATATGTTTCGACACCACCCGCTGAGCACACTTCATGGTTAGGTAAGTAAAATAATCCGCAGCTTTTGCACTTTGTGCAGAGTGCAAGTAAACCGATCTACGTTCTACTTTCACTGCCGTCTAGTAGGCGGATTTAAATCTGCGAAGGTTATCCACTTAAATCGACTCCCGTGTCTCCAGCAAAAAAAGGATAGGGCCTTTATGTGGCACCGACATGAACACGATCAGTTTTGCAATCACCGAAATATCTTTAAAATTACGTGGTGCAACCAGCAGTGAATAGAGAGACCGCAATCGGAGTGCACTGAAAGTTAATGCTTGACAGTATCCAGCACTCATTCCTGACAGTATTCTTACATCTGGTTTAAAAGGTTAATGCTGACGCCATTGTTATTCTAGTTCGATGTCTATTACATAGTATAACAAGCTCGTAAAGTATGGAATAAATTCAATAAATCATTTTAGAAGCTGTTTCCAGAATTGACATTTTTTTAAATAACCCAATTTCTTATTTCGACATATTTAAACAGGATGAATTTGTCTGAGTGATGGAAATATTCAAAAGATATGACCTTGAAGCAAAAAGTTCTTTTCAAAAGTTTGGATACTGTATAAACAATACGGATTCAGTAGAGTTCCTTGAGTTTTTAATCCTAATTTTTCTTAGCTTAAACCCATTTCACTCTACTGTGTTGAAGCTATAATGAATACAATACTAGAAACAAAGATTCACTCCTAATTCCTCACCATCGCCTGAAAAGAATCCAACAGGTTATCGATTTCTGGAAGTCCAAATTGTATAACAAACTAAACGAAGACCCTAGAAGTTTAAAAATAATGCTGTCTAAAAGAAAAATAAAAGCAATGTTGATCAACAAATGTTTCTATTCTGTGGCTGTTACTTATATTGACTGTGACTTGTAATCCAGATGTTTCTTCCGTGCTACATGGGTGTTCATTTTATTTTACGAGTATTTTGCTTTTATTTATTTATTATTATTAATTTGATGGCAATTTCATGATTTATTCCTGGAAGTCAAATATCATTTGTATCTCCTTCCTTTCTTCAAATCCTGTACATATATTTTCAAAATTGTTACAATTATGCTCCAATGGGATGACTTTTTCTAAAACCATGCCTGTTGAGCTTGCAAAGGAATCACGAACTTCTTTGCGATTCTAGGTTGTTGGGAGATGAGACAATAGTTCTGGCCTCTAACAGTTCACCTTGTCACCTTTCCTATATACTGGAATCACTACGCTTTTTCAACGTTTTGTGGTATACCTTCTGACTGACTACCAATTTGAGAGCTAACAAGCATCAAATGTATTTTTAAGTATGCTTATTTCATTTGCGTTGCAGACAGCATAGCCTAGAAGTGCATTTTTTATGCATGTCGGTTCTTGCTCATTATCAAAAGGTGCCGTGGGGGCCTGCTGTCAAATTGAAGTATGCGAGGGGTAGACCACTCCACAATTTCGTGTACGAATGACTACCGGTAATCAGTGATTACAGTGATCTGAAATGATGCAAATGCAATGCATTTTTGAAAAATCAAACCTAAGAAAGTAAAAAGTAACCATTTAAGATATGTTTTCAGAATGATCGCTGCTACTATAAAACCCCGGCACAAAAATTATTAATCTGACGTTTCGATTACGCCCGTGTATTATAAACTTACACTGACAGAAAATACCCAATCGAATTAGCAGCATGCACACAGATAAAACTGTTTGTTAGGATTTATAAAATCAATTTGTTTGACTTACATTTCTTTAGGTCCAACAMATTTATCTTCAAACAAACAAATTTTATTTKTAAGAAGWATATCAGTTTGTTTGTGACTATATTACCATTTATTTGAGATCGCATAGAACTTGCGAGTTCAAGTAACCTAATAATTATTTGAGCGAATAAAATATTATTTTTTTTAACATATTTAAATTAAATGCATTGAAGAATTATATCATCAAAAGTAAATGCTTGTTTCTAATAAATATATCTTTCGTTAAATCATTGTTTCTTTTTGTTATTAAACTATTTAAATGTTCAACTCAAACACACCTGTTGTTACAGCAAACAACATGTATTTAAACAGAATAAATGATGCTTTAATGCAACAATCTGTTTTGGATACAAAGAAATAATTGCTTGAATTTGCGCGTGCCGCTAGCAAAGTGGAAGTTTGGGGTTCCGCTTATTTAACCATGGTTGGAACTGGACAGAATGTATCAAGGTAAATCGGGAACAGCCGCAGTTATTTCTTTTTTAATTGTGAAACAAAAGAGGAAGATAGTCACAGATTTTAAAAATAAGTATGAAGCCTAAATAAAGTATTTGCTTAATATGGTGTGAAAAATAAAACATTCAAACAAGCACATGATCGTTAACGCAAGCTCTGTTACAAAATGACGATCTATGATTATAAGGATGTTAATTACGGCGTTGTTTCTCTCTAACTTGAAGTAGGTATATATGTTAGTAAAGCCTGCTCAATGAAGTGCCCTATGTGTACCAATAAACTACCATTACAAGTAATGCTATATTTGTAATACTAAAATGGAACACATTTATCACGCTATAGAAACCAGTAGATTTGTGATTGTCCTTTGAATTAAAATAAATATCATACTTTCCGTCTGCATTATATTCGTACATATAAGTAGCAAAATTTACCTTGTCAATGGTCTTGTCTAGGTTAGGCTGATTTAAATCAGATGTTTTTTATTAAACCAGTTACAGTTTTGCGGAAATGAATTGAGTGACATATTGCATTTTTAATTACAAGAAACAAACTTTATACCCTCTATAAAAAACAGAAAGCCACAGGAAAATACATAGACATATCGAAATGGGTTAATCAAAATTTATTTCTTTAACTTAAAAACAATTTATTTATGTGTTTAAAGGGCTTGTTTGAATGCAATATTTATACAATCTAATTAACAAATATATATTTCATTAAAATTCACATGCAGTTTGCTGCAATAACAGAGATAATGAATTCAGCATATGAATTCTTTCAATCAAACAATTGTTTGATTCCAGGAAATAGCTGTTTCATTGGACATCAGTGATATCGTTACTGCAAAGAAATATTTATTTGGTACGCTTACCTCTTCTCTGATTCCAAACAAATATTTGTTTCAGTCAAATTTAATCATATATTTATTCCAAACATCTTCATGGTTTAGTGAAACAAATACTTTGTTCTACAAAGCAAATGATTATTCTGGATTCAATAGTTTCAAAAGTTAATTTAAAGCTTTGTATATATTATGTTAATAAATGTTATTTTAGCCGCTTCAAGAATTTTGAGGGTTTGAAACAAACAAATCATTTACTTCGTCATATACAAACAAATAATTTGTTTGCCGTAAATATATTTTTTTCTTCCAAACAAATTGTTCTCTCTGTGCAGGCTTTCCAGTCACTGTAAAATGAATTAATGCCGCTATTTTGTAAAAAAAACCTCTTTATTGGTTAATATTTAAAAGTAGTGTCGCTCTAATTAGCCAAAATTGCATTTCTAACCCCAAGATCGTTGCTAACGTATTTTTCACAACCGTCCGTGTTGAAAGGATTGAAAATCCCGCGATTTCGGAACCACTGCCCCAGTTTGAAAAAAAAAGATTTCCGGTTACCTCTTGGGGTTACTTACGCAAAACCAAACATAGATTATGTCACTGAGCAGCTTCACGGCTCGATAGCGAACGAAAAAATTGGTTAAACGAAGCCAACCTCAGAGAAAAGCCTAATAGACCGATTGACGCCCGTTTCCGCTGTGGTTTTTTTTGCCAAAGCACTGTTTACCGAGCATAATTAGCTGCAATGGTCAGAAGGTTTGATGGCCTGCCGTTTTGTGCAATGTTTCTCTAAAAAGGAGGTAGTATCAATTTTGTTAATACTGCACTGCTATAGCAGGAGGTTAATCTTCATTTGAAAGCTCAAGCCTTTTTTTCTTTTTTTGTTGAGGTCTTTGAATTTATGTAGGTAAATAAGTCTAACTTATGGACTCATGGAATGGAATCAATACCTAATTATTATCATTCGCAATTCATTTGTATCAAAATGTCGTATGAGCCTTATACACTTATTGATTGAGTATATGAAGTTTTCATCAACCAAATAATAAATCACATTTATTTAGAGAAAACAGAAGCAATATAAATAAGTACATCATTACACAGATATTCAATCATTATGTACTTATGAAGATTCTATCTTTCCAGGTAAAATTTTCGGACAATTTTGAAATTAGATTGTTGGTTTGGGTACACACACATTTATACATTGATTGAGTGAGGGAGTTATGTTTGATACAGCGACATTTGAAGTCAGTTTTATAAATGAAAGTTGTGGGCTCTTCTGAACTGTAGTGGTGTAGTTTTATCGGGCTGTTAACAAAGTCTTCGAAGTTCATCAGCTTTTTCTGTGTTCAAGGAAACCGCAGACACCAAACCAAGTCAATTAGGTAGCTTGGAAACAAGCTGATTGAACGTATGTGCTTTGTCTCACTTGATTTATCAGATAACTCTGACGATCGTTTCGGCCACATGGTCATTATCAAATAGATAACAGCGTTATACTAAACTCTGATGTGCAGAATTTTGTTTACGTCCTCTTTTTTGCAGGGGTTGTAAAGTACAGTTGTAAAATTCTCTCGCCTAGGTTTTGAAGGCCGACTTTATAATTTCGGCAATATCAAAGGTGTACTGGAGATAACAGCGTTATACTGACAATGACCGTTCTAGGTCGAAACGATCGTCAGAGTTATCTGATAAATCAAGTGAGACAAAGCACATACGTTCAATCACCTTGTTTCCAAGCTACCTAATTGATTCAGGATGTTTCACAATGAATGTACCTTTGCATCCATTCAACATAACCAAAGCAAGTGCCTATAGTAATCGAACCCAAAGTTGCTAGATACGTCTAAAGGACGTAGTACCATTCAGATACCATACACTGATTTCGCTACAAATGTTAAACTATGTAGTACGAGAAATTAAKTTAGTAGCATCCTAGATACGCAAAAAAAGAAAAATATGAAATTTCACTCATAACTTCGACCTCCTGTCAAAGCAGGATAGCATAAGAGTAAATGTTTCCGAGATGATTCAATTCAATTCAATTCAAACTCAACTTAAAATAATTAATAATTTTTTTATTATGTCTGCAATTCAGAGCCAGTAAACGCCGCTGTAAACGAGCATTTGTCATTATTTACACATTGCATTTCTTAAATAGCTTCCTCTAGTTTCGATCTAACAAAACAATTCGTGCATTTTACAAGTTATGGGCAAAAACGAGTTCTTTGCAAATAAAATTCACGGTGTAAAAGAGTTAGATAGATTTCTAAATCATTTGAACGGTCAAAATCATGACATAAGATTTACTATGGAATTACGAGTAGAAAGCATTAGTAGTTTACCTTCTTTGGATACAGAGTAAACACTGGACAGTTAGGACACAGGGTTTACAGAAAACCAACAGACTCATACAGATATTTACATGCCAGATATCACCATCCTCCCACTCAAAAAAACAGTCTTATAAGGACGTTATTTGTTAGAGCACAAAGAATCTCAGACGAAAGTTCTTCACAAAAAGAAATAAATAAGCGCTAATTAGAAATATTAGAAAGTGCTCGTCCAAATCAAAATCAAAATTTTCAGCCAGGACAAAGTAAATTAAAGTTGAGTTTGCCTTATGTACAAGGCATTCGGAAAAAAAATTAAGAAGATGCTTAGAAAACATGATATTTTAGTTGTTGATAGTACGTATAATAATTTAGATGAAATTTTAAACTCTACTAAAGATAAAGTACATTTAGAGAGTGAGGGTGTTTACAAAATTACTTGTTCTTGAGGTAAGTGTTACATAGGCGGTCAAACTAAAAAAGGTATGCGATTGAAAGGACACATACGTGATACTAGTCTAAAACAGATAGATAAATCTTTCGTAGTTGAACACTCATATTTAACTAAACACATGATTGACTTTGATAAACCAAAAATGTTACATAGAGAAAAATATTATCACAAACGTCTAATAAAAGAAGCTATAGAAATTTGTAGGAATAATAATAATTATTTTTTTAAATCGTTAACATTCTGCTAGAGAATAATAATTTCTTACCTGCTACAACTATTAGAAAGTTGCATCATTCATTGGTACTTATATATAAGATTAGAACCATCCATTTATCTGAGGGTAACCTTCGACAATCGAGGTAATTATTTTGTCAATGTTTGAATATTATCCTTACTTAAGAAATTAAATAGGGTCCTACGTACGGGCTACATCGTTGGAGCTCTGTTCACATTCAATTGCAATCCATAAAACTAATCTGGGCCATCTATTCCACCAGGCCTCTGTAAAGCCCATCCATTTCACGATCTGGTCACCTATATTGCAATCGAGGGGAACGAAGCTATCACATCTAATCATTCCGGAAGAGCCATCCAMCAGGTWCCTGTAGAGCGTAGCCATTCCATCATAGCGTAAATCTACGGAAATCAGATAGGTTATAAATTATGGCACGGAGCAGTTCATACTTACCATTTAATATTTCTTATACTAACCATTTGTTTTGTGAGTATACTGTAAACTCACGCAAAGCTTTGCTTGGGAGATTCATGGTTGTTTCCACATTTATTTTTATTAATACGTAATTGCAATATCTATCTGAATGTTAAACACGGTTCACTTCAATATATGCCGACAGGACATAAAAAGACCGATTGCTTTATTTATTTATATAGTCCACGATCTAGATTTCCAATTTTAAGTATCGTTGTAAAAATTGGTGGCGCCCTTACTTGACCCACAGAAATTTTGGACCCACGGATCCTGCTCTACCAACGAAAAGGCTGCCGTTGGCGTGTGTTACAGTAATTTTACGTCACAGTAGTTCGTATAGATATAGGTAGGTAGTTCCATTTTCGTCGTTTAGGTTTAAATTTCATGACGTCCATTTCCTTGATGATTTGTCTATTTACTTTCAAAATTTTATTTGAGCTCGTGCCAGACGATATTTTGAGGTTCTCATCTTTGACAAAGATTACAGGCGTAATCGAAATGTCAGATTAATAATTTTTGTAGGTGTTTTATAGTGACAAAGACATATTATCTAACTTAATGAATACACTTTTTATGTAAAGTGCCCATTAAAGAAACATTCGCGAAAAATCGTTTTTCCTAACCTTTTGTGTTTTGACCCTGCATAGACCTTTCAGCGGCACTCACATCAAAACTTTTAACATTTTCTCAAAAATCATAGTAATCCAGGTTCATACTCAAATTCAACTTCGCATGAATTATCCCAAAGTGCAGTGTCCAATTTATCAGGATTATCTAGCGTGGCCGTAACTTTTACGTACCGGATGTCAATGTGTCTTTAATTAATACAGCCAGTCAGGTAGTAAAATTTTAATTGAGACGTCAGCTGGACTTCTTCATTAACCTTTTTAGCTAATGACCATTGGAAACCCAATTTGAACCGGCACAGGCAAAAACTTCCTTGCATATTATTTCATACTTTCCATTTGAGCACACGACAATAATAATACGTTTTGTGTTAAAGTACACGTTCCGCGTAAAAAAACTCGCCGTCGCTTTACCGGTTCGAGAGTATTGTACCACTCTAAGTTTTTATTAGGTCGCTACTTCGTCAACAAAACATTCGTTAATCTATGCAGACGAATGGAACGCTTTCTTTGCGGTTCTTTGGAACATGCAATATTCTTGGTTTATAAGTTTATAACACTGGCGAACAAGAATACTGAATAGAAAAGTCTATTATTCAGGTCAATACTGTAGTAGTAGACGTTTACATTATATAGATTTTATTTTAGTTTTTTTTTGAGAAAAAGTTCTGCATGGCACAAAATGTCAAATGCAATTTATAAGTTATATTCTAGTCATATACGAGTACGGCAAATAATCAGTATGCCTTACAAGTGTGCAAAGCATATTTTTAACATCAAAAGGTTTCATTGAAATAGTTGATTTTGATTAAACGGCAAGTACTATTATATAATCGCATCCGTTTACCCCAAAGTATCTTATTTATTTGTTACTCAAGGACTCTGTGACATTATAAATGTATTGTATCTAGGTACGCCACGTAAAACCCTTTCTACAATCTAGAGCTCGGCAAATATGCACTTTAAAAAACCTAAATATGCATGCAAATATGTACTTAAAGCAGTCAAAATATACTCTAAAAACATGCTTTTATGCATTTTGATATACATATATGCACTTATAAAACAACGAAATAAATAGTTATTTTTGTGTCTAGAACGCGAAAAGGCAATTTTGCGTTCAAGAATGGGAAAAAAAGTGTCCGAAGCCTGAATATTTCGAACATATAATTAAACTTTCGACATTATGGTGAGTATATCTATTCAATGCTAAAATGTACACTGAATGCTAAAGAAAATGTAAATATCAGAAAATTTTCGAAACTAATAGGTACCATATTTGAATAGCAAATCAGTTGGATATCGTTCAACAAAGTCCAGAATTCTAACATAAGAGGAAATTGAGAGACTTTTACAAGAATAATTCAAGTTAATATAAATTTATTGACTTATCTAATTCTGAGCAACTTATCAGGTCATTTTAATTATTGGTTAAAAGCTACGATAACTGAGAACACTAGATCTGGCTTAAATTTAACTCACTACAATATCGATACTTTTAATTTACATGTAGTGCAAAATAATTGTAATCGTCTTGTTACTGTGTTTTTATATAATAGATACTTTTGTTATTAAAATGTTAGTGTAAAATGAATATTAATAAAGTCTTAAATAAGTTTCGAAAGAATGATAAATTATTTTAACATTTGTTCTAGACCGGCAAATACTTTGGTATTGTAAAACACAAAAGTATTTCGCTGCTAGGTGACAAAAAAAAGGTTCTCTTTGTCAACTTAAAATTTAACGAAAATGTCAGCTTTTGATGACAATTTACGAAAAATGAATTTTTTACTTTACATTATTTATTGTAAAAGCTACATTATACAACATAAAAATAGAAATTAATAAAAATACAATATATCATTATTGTTTGCAATCATAAGACATTTATTAATTATAACATTTGTTATTGTTGGAACAATATATTACTAAGTGTTTTTCTAAGCTGTCTAAATTGAAACTTCTGTGTCTTATATCCGTTAAGATTAATTTGTAGACGGAAAAAGATGTTAATGGAGCAAATTAAAATTTATTTGTAAAAGACGGTTCTGATCCTAAATTATCATCACCGCAGAAATAAATATTACATACTTATTTGATCAAGTTTTTGATAACCATTTTTTTCAAAACGGTGCAGAATTTTTCGCAGATCTTATTATTCTTACCMAGATATATAATTTTATTATCTATTGAATTGATTATTTCGATACTCTGATCTAGTAAAATATTTAGTGGTTCCAATGTAGTAATTGATGAAGCTGTATGAACGAAATTTGTTTGAAAATGTGGCGGTTAAATAATGATTATTGAAAGCAGAATCGCTTAAAATTAACAAAAAAAAATTCTGTTGCTATGCGTTCGTTTGTGAACCTACATATAGTTAAATTATTGTTTTTTTTGCAACTCTCTAACAGCAACTAAATATTCGTTGTGTTCACTACTGTTTAAACTTCCTATAATCAAGTTTGCAATATACCGTCCTTTATCAATAGCAGCCTTAATCGCTTTAACAGTAGATTGATAGCTGCAGTCAACATATTTTCTTCTTAAAGTTGTAGCAGAATGCACTTGACTTCGTATTTGCAATAATTTCTTAAAAATTGTTGAAACAATGGATTATCAATTTTTCAATTGGGATATTGCAACCCACCGGCAAACTACATAAATTCTGATTCTTGATCTGAATTTTTGGTTTGGTTTGCAGTAATGAGTTTTTGAACCAAATCTTGCCAGAAAGCCTGCATACCAGTTTTTCATTTACTTCTTCTTGCTTCGTCTTTAACATGATTGTTTTCAATAGGTACTAGGAGTTGTTTTTTTTATATAGAAATCGCGCAATACAAATAATGTAGTTCTTTAATGCTTAATATACCGTAAAGAGAATGTCATATGATCATACTAGTAATATACGTGAAATCAAAAACGTGAATTTTCAAGTGCATATCTCTCTACTCCTAGTTGCACGTACAAATGCTCGTCGTTACTTGTTATTATTCTACGCATTATTATTTATTTTTGATTTATTGCAAATATGAATTTCACATGGAACATGTTACCAGTTGCACTCTGTCTACACTCGCAGTGACCTACTATTACACGTATTTTTTCCTAAATACATAAATCCCTTGTAATTCAGACCATGAAATACTGCTACTAAGTATGAGAAAGTAAAACTGGCTTTAGAATTGAGAACTTTGAAGAGCAGGCTGATAACAGCTGTGCAGTTGTGTAACAATACCGATCGCTTGTTCCTAGCCGTTCCACTATAAAATATATCGTTAAACTGCACTAAATCGTTTTATATCAGTGGATGGTAAATTAACTATTACTGTTATTTATATTATAGCCTAAAGTTCAATGACAGCTTGGGAATTTTATACCTTCAGAGCGTCACTTCTCACCGATTTAATTATGAGCATCTTGCATAAAGGCTAAACGAAAGTAAACGTGCATTTTATGTTAACGAGAGGAAATGTAACAATAGTTTGCATTCAGGAAGGATTTTATATCCAAGATAATTTAAAGCTACTACTCCTTCAGTAACTCTATACACGTAAAATTACATAGGCGTATAAAAAAGATTACCTATTATAATACGAATTTGTTTTACATTATGTAATAAATGCTTTTTTTTTGCTTTTTGATGTTCGGATCTGAAATCTGGGTACTAACAAGAGGACAACGAAGTAGGGTACAAGCAGCAGAAATGAGATACCTTCGCAAAGTAAAAGGTATCACAAGAAGAGACCGAATACGAAATGAGATAGKGAGAGAAGAACTTGAAATACAGGCAATCAGTACAAAGATAGAAGAACAACAATTAGGATGGTTTGGACATTTGGTACGAATGGACAATGAAAGGTCGGCCAAACAGGTATGGGAAGCCAGAGTTTTGCAAAGGAGAAGGAGAGGAAGACCAAGGGAAACATGGGACACAATGGTCAGCAAGATCTTGGAAAGGAGGGGAACGACATTCACAGAGGCGAGAAACCTAGCTAGAAACAGGAAAGAGTGGCGAAAGTTCATTAAGGAGGACTAGAAAAAAGAGACATTACACCCTTACACCCTTAGGGATAGAAAGGGTTATATAGGTTATATAGATACCTATAGATCCTCCTTAAAATTAACAGCATTTTCTGGAGACAACGCAGACACCAATTTTGGAAGAATAGGGCGCAAAAAAGGAAAAAACATAATATTGAAGGTTTGAAATTTGATGTMGAGTCTATAGTTCTAAAACTTTTATATTTTTTCCATAAATCACTTCTGTGACTTTGTAGATGTCACTCTTTAATGAGTATTTTGCAAACTAACACTTGAAAGACAAGACAATTCTGTCTTAGAAATAACGGACACTTTAGAAAATATTAAACCATGTTTAAGAGAAAAACTAACTCAACAGTTTCTACTACTTAAAGTGAAAGAACTACTTATAAAAAAAACAAAATGTAATCAGTTTAAAGAAGGATCTTTTGCAGATTATTCAAAATGTTTGGATTACTTAAACAAGTGGATGTAAAACTTTGAGGAATTTTCTTGTTTTAAGTAAATGCATTTGAAACCTGAACAAATGGAATTCGACAAAGTTATCCAAAGTATTTACTTCCTACGGGATAAAGTAGTTACTAATACAAATTTTGTGATGTCATACTATTGCATTTACTCTTAGTAGATTTTTACTTCCTCTCACTAAGGCCCCCCCCCCCTCCCCGGCGCGCATCTATGTCCGGAATTCGCCAACTCCTGGTTTGGTAACCCTATACCTCCAATTCTGAAAAATGGGCAGCCGCATATTCTCGTCAGTCGAGCTGTAACAGTATTGCTTTTTCCATTAAATATACATAGTGTTTTTTATATGATGCAAATATTAAGAAGGTTGTAAAGTTCATGAAAATAAATATATTTCTTTATTCCAGATTTTTCAATTTCAGGACGAATCAAATCGGAAAATCTCTGAACTGATGTTTGGCTGTCCTCAAGAATATTAAACCAAAAATAAACGACTAGCTCTGATGGGATCGCTGCTTTCATACCAAGTATCCTTTGTTGTTGTTGTTGTCTTAAACTTTCAACTGCAACCAGTTTAGGTAACACACACATAACCCTTTTGGCAAAGAAGTTTCTTTACAACATTGTTTACAATAGGGTCGATTGCCCTAAGCTTTAGCACAGCTGTACTTTAATGTCCCGAGTTTTCATACTACATGGAATATGACCCTTTACTCAAAACAAAACTGTAAAACAAACATACTATTACGATAATCTGTCAACCGTATGACTGACCACTTTAATACTACATCACAGAATTGTGATATCATCTTTAACAGTTTTGAAGAGCTCGGTGGTGGTGAGATAACTGGAAATATAGCTTGATTGCTTTTATATGATGTCATGTCACTTTTCCAAACCTGTAATTAGTTTATCCTCTTAGGTAGTGTAGGTAACTTTAAATAAGTATATAAATAAACAAGCCGATCATGTATTTACGAAACAAAGTGCTGTTTTAGTTTATTCAATATAGTTTTATTCAGTTTCCTATTGAACAATTATGCACGTGACTTTAATATTAACCAGTCTTCGATGCTAATATTTATAAACAATATAATTCAGGCTTTTAACTCATCAAAATCTAAAATACACGCACCGATAACTATACAGAAAAATACCAACTTTTGTTAACTTTCAGCTAGCATACTTCGATCTCTGAAGCATTATTTCTCACTCACACATATCACCAAACACGTGTTGATTCAACGGCTTTAAAAAAAACTACCTGGGGTGTTGGTCTTTATTTCTGCTCGGTGGAATGCAGTTTTGATTTAAGGGTGTCCAATTATCCCCCGCCGCTGACACCTTCCTAGTACCGCGTATAAGAAGTGAAACACTGACCGCTCCAAGACTTTCTATATCCACGGGTGTAGCGCTCAGACAGCAAGAGTGGTATGTGTGGCCAGTGACTTTAGTGACAGTGAGATGGATACACACTGAGAGTGATCTTTTTGTTTTGCAACTGGAAGGGTGCCTTATTGGATTACTTTCAAGATGGTGAGTGTTTTTTTTAACTACAAATACAAACAGCAACGGACGTGTACTTCAGCTCAAAATTATGTTACTAGCTAAACAAAATTATAAATTATTAGCATTTTTGGAATATAACTAATTTAAAATTACATATTATATCTCTTACAGTTTGATCACTAGGAGATTATGTTGCACTATCAATTATATTATGCATACTTTGGACATTAGACTTAAAACATTTAATTACTTATCAAAGATTAATTATTTTTAATATCTCATTACATTCACTTTCGTCACTTTCCATATTAACAGATATATTTTCAATTGGCACTTTATGAAAAAGATTCGATTAATTAGTAAGTGGTACATAAAGCACCCGACAAATAGGAAAGCATATTACAATGTAAACCTAGATAAGTAACTAGAGATTTTCGGAAATATTAATTTATGCCATGATTTATGTATTGAATATTAAAATCAAGCTCTATAGGATATGCGCTAGTCCGTTTGCAAAATTTTTATTTAATGAATGTTAGTTGTAGTTTGTGGGATTTGGTTTCATTATGTAGTTTTCACAAAGACGTTTTGGCTTCTATTTATGTCTTCATCAGGTCTTCAAAGTATACACAGGTGAAGACTTGATAAAAGCCAAAATAAACTCCGAAAACCATCGGAAAAATAATTACAGATACCATAAAGGAACCTACATTCGCAAAAGAAATCCAACATATTAACTAAAAAGAACGCCACAAACCAAAATATGTCTTACAAATATCGCTTATTCACACAAAAAATGAGTTTAAAAGCACTGAATAAACCAATTGAAAACTAAGTTTCTGTCTTTTAAAAATATACAGAGGGTATATTTTTGTCCCTAACATAAGAAGAACGGAATTTATTCATAATTACTCTTCTACATTGTCCCCTAAAACGTTTATGTATTGACTGGAACAGTATTTATGTAGATTTTGCAAAGCGATATATTATGAGTAGTTAAAAGTAAATAATTTTGAACCACTAAGGAAGATTGACCCAGGTACAGTTGGAAATCTAACAAGAAGTATAATGGACCAAAAATGAATTTTGTATTGACATTCGGCATTCCATACCCAATTTCAATCATTTTTCTAAATTAACATATTATTAATTTTTTTTGCTTGATGAGTTTGTAATTTGTTAAGCAAGTCTATGAAAAAGCAAACAGTGAAGTATTTGTTATTGACATCACTGTTGATTACTATCAACGTCAGGCTTACTTGCTAACTGGTTAAGACCTTAACTTAAGAAAAATGGTAGGCACTTACTTTGCAAGAAAAAATTATATTGTGCACTGACGGAGTTGCCTATAACTCGTTAAGGGGTATGAGAATTATTAAGAAATTTTTTGCTACTAGTAACGTTCTTAACGTCAAAAGAAAAATGAAAAAAGAAGACCACTAAAGGAGAAATGATGAGCAACTCTCAACTTCACAGGATTTACAAAAACGAATAAAATTTAGACATATAAGGTACCTATTGCTCATTCATTTAAAGAAAATTTGGAGAAAACATAATTGAAGCAAGATTTTTCCATAAGTACCTAATTTACGCAAATGAATCAACATCACCCAGCCTTAAACTTATCGGTACTGGGCATTTGAAAATCAAAATTCTACAATTTGGATTGATGACTTTGTTGCCACCAACTTATAGAGTAATTCTTTATTACCAATTCGTTATTAGATATAATTTTTTAATCATCATTTTTATAAGAAAGTAGATCAGCGAGTCTTCTTGTTAATATCAAATATACACCTTTTACGGTTCAACTAGTTTTATACTTAGGGAGTTAAACTAGTTTCTACTAGCTAAAAATAGAAGCGTTCTAAAGTGTAACAGATTTTATTACAGCCCGAGAACTTCAAATCACAAGTTACATTAGAAACTGAAACACTGAACCAGTTAGGACATTTACGTAATTATCCATTTTTCCTGGTCGCTTTATGAAACACATTTAAATGCAGTATGGCCTGAAGGGGAGAATGCGAAATTCTGCAGTTGCTAGTCGAGCAAATTATTTCTTTGCTCGTTCTAGTCACTGTTCAGTGCATTCGAACTATTCCGCGGATAAATACAAAAGTGGGCCCACTACTTGGACATTTTTATCGCCTTTTTGTTAGTTTCGTAGCAGTTTCACTGCGAAAGGGCGCAAAAAAGTAGAACTAGACAAAAACAAAACGGCGAAATCGAGTTTAAAGCAAATGTTTGAATATTACGAGATTTATTTTTTTATTAAACAGCAAAACGCGGAAGTTGCAGCAATCACAGTGCCGGATTAACGCCTAGGACATATAAGCCTGGGTTTAGAGGAAAAAATTTTAGTGGCGGTAAAATTTGGAAGATTCCATGTTAAGCAACTGAAAAAATATAATAGAGCATAAGAAAAAATGATTTAACAATTTTTATTAAGAATAGAAGAAAAGTGTCCAAAGTCGATTACTATAGGTGCTAATGGAACTATGTCCACCCAGTGTTGTCAGACGTAGGAATTTTTCCCTACTCGCAAGGATTATTTTTAAGGTATGGACAGAGGAAAGAATTTTTTAAATTCATTTCAAAATCATAGAAAACAGAAACAGCTTTGGATGATATTCCATTAAACGTGAATAAAGTAAACATGATAATCTTAAAATTAACAGCTGTTATACAAGCAATCACAAGGCACTCATTAAAATACAATATAACTTTGCAGTTACAGTATATTGAGCCTAAAAAATTTAGTTACGCGGGACTAACGGAATAAACATATTACATGTTAGGGGTAAATATGAACATATAATCTTTGAGACTACATACTACTAAGTATAATTTAGGAATATATTTTGAAGAAAAAAAAATATATAATTTACAAGATTTAAGCATTGAATTTTGCATGAAAATATCAAAAGAACAAAGATGTTTCAACCTAAAGTTTTTTTAAAATATATGTAAACTAACGCAAGTTGTTGTCGTTCCTGGTCAGTGATAATTGAAGCACTTCCAACAATTGTTTTTTGTGTAGTCATCTTCGAAATATAAATCCTCTTTTCTTAAAAAAGTCTTGAATGGTTGCCTTATTAGTTGTTGTATTTGGAATTTTATCCAATTGCTCCGAATGGTAACTAGCGTTGTCAATTACTATGACGCTGTTTGGTGGCAATCTGTGCAATAAAATGTTTTTAAACCAATTTTCAAACACTTCCGCAGTCATATCAGAATGATAATCGGCGCTTGCTTCTTTTAAGTTTTTACATCAAAGATACAGGGCTCCAGGAACGAAACCATTTTCACATCCTGCGTGTAGAATCATTATTCTTTTTCCTTTTGACGCCGGAATATTCACGTTGCACTTCCCTGAGTCATCAATCAATGTTTCGTCGAGGCAAAATATCGGACAATTTTCCTGCCTATACATTTTTATAGATTTTAAATAATCGTATCTCCACTTTCTTATTACCTGGCTTTCCATCAAGCAATGCTTCTTCTCCACCCTTTTCATTGAAAAGCCAATGGTTTTAACATACTTTTGCAGGGTATGCTCGGAGCAGTCGATAAAGCACTCAGGTATATGCCGCGACAGATCCTAGTGATAAGAATGAACATATTTAATTGTTTCAGAGGTACTCAGTTCCCCCACGGTTTAAAATCAGCAATAATCTGTTTGACCAGTTACCCTACGAAATACAACTGTTACAAACGCCTCTTAATAAGTGGCTAAATGTAAGCATATATGTAGGTATGACTGAATGAGTAAAAAATATTGTACTTGGTACGCTTCTATGCGGTAAAACTTTAAAATATAAGTAAACACATATGCTTTCAATACCGTTTATAGTAGGAGTAGAATAGTTCCGATTTCTTCTTATTTCCAAAAAATATACAGTTGGAAACTGCGTTTATGACCCTCCGGATTAAAAGAAAATTTTAACCTGTGAAGAAACAGAGCAGAGGACGATTGCACACCGCGATCAAAAATTAGATAATATGGGCTGCCGCATTGAAATTGGAATGTTTACCATTCATGGTTATAAAAATAGATACTACACATTAAATTAGCAAAGAATACGATTTAGTCATACATTAAAAGCTATTAGATGAGAAATATTTGTAGTTCAAATAATAATACCAAATAATGCTTTGATTTATGTGTACGGAAAAAAATTTTCAAAAAGCCTAAACACAATTGTAATAGTTGTAAACCTTTGTAAGCGGTAATCGGCTGTTCCGTCTAATGAGTCTCATAGATTGTTGCTTGCAACTATAGCACAGAATATATAACGCAAAATATATAATGGCACTAGAATTAATTGCAGAACTTGATCACGTTGCGCGATACGGAAATGCTCCTTTTTACCTATCATCCACAATCTGCGACAAATTTATTCTTTTGAATGCTGAAAAGCTGTTACCTTAAATTAACGAAGAAGGAGTCAAATTACCTCTGTATAAGCGCTGACATTACTCAAGGCACGGCTATTAAGTTTAATTGCCAAACAGAGGGCACAAATCTGAACATCTGAGAAATGCGGTAAAAGTTTATACCTTTTGTTTTTCTTCTATAATAATTTTTCAGTTTTTAACACAATACTTGTTGATATTATAACAAGTAAATGATGTTGAGCACATATCTTTCAATCCAGGGTACAGAACTGTCCTTTGTCGTTGAGGCGGCAACCTTAATTCGTTATTGAGCAATCGAATGACAAAATGCGCAAATATGCCCCAAGTTTCTTAAGCTTCCAATCTGACAGTAATTGTATCAACGGCAGCCACGCTCTATAAACAAATGCAGCGTATTAAACACGAATAATGTTTCTCGGGTGGTTTTTCTCAGTTACAGTGACCGGAACAAATGCTAGTTGCATAATTCATGGCGTTCGTATAATCGGATTAACCAGCGGACGTAGTCAACCATTCAAAAAGATAATTCTCGGGCGGTCTTCTTCGCAAATATTCCAAATATTCGAAAGTGCGACACATTAGCGATAATTAGACTTAGAAATCTTAATTGGCGGGCAGGTAATTAGGAATCAGGATATGCCGAAGCTTACATAAGATTTGGTCGAACGATTTCGACGGGTTCGACAAAAACTGAGTGGAACTAGCTGTGACCAAATATTTTGCGCCACGCCGTAATTATAGGATACAATGCAAGAAACGCCCCATAAGGAAATTTATGCAATGCCTGCTTGAATGTTAATGGGAACATTCTTTTAGAATGTCGATATTTGCGAAACTTCGCACCATATAATACAACTGCGAGCTAGATGTTAAATATGTATCCCAAATATAACGTGTGATATAAAAAGTCAACAACCAAGAAAATCCATTATAGTTTTGGAAGACATTTTTACCAGATAATAGTCTTAAATGACTGTAACTTATGATAAAATTATTTAGTTGTTTTTCAAAAAGCCCGAATACCTACAAAGACATTTTGGTTTAAAAACATTTTCAATTGTTACAAGATGTCTTCACCTAAGTTAGTGTTATTTAAAGGGTCTTGACCCAACTGAATACCAAAAAGTACAGATGTAAATATATTGGATACGGGGACCACTAAGTGTTTAAGTTTTATAACTAGTTGGCTTTCTCAAATTGAACCATTTCGTTAGTCTTTATGTTAGTGAACTGATAAGCCCGACTACAATTTTACCAGAACGTATAGTTTAGGAAATGCAGCATGTCCTTTCATTTAATTTCAAGGTAGWCAAGATGARATAMAAAATTAAGCGCGCTGATTCCAGTTTTATAACACAACACACCCAAAAACTGTCTATAATGTAATTTTTTTCATTAATTTACTATTGTAGATAACATTATTACGGAAATTGTGGAACTTTTTGCCTTTTGCTTATTTCATATAAAAAATTTTGTTACTTTGTTAAGTTAGGTATACAGAATCATAAAATACCTCGTACAGATCCACTCTTCTTTCTATCATTATAAACACAAAACTACTAATATTATTTTGTTTGTTGGTCTTAAAATAGGAAATACCAAATACAACGACCATTGACATTTTCGACTAATGAAAGCCTATGCAAGATCGCTTTCAAAGTTTTATGTTTCTTTCCCTTTCACTGTCGTTGTCATTTAAATTGTTTAAGCATAGTACGGTGTGCATCAAATGAGGGGTGAGGAGATTATTCAAGCGTGAAATTTACCGCAAGACCGACTATGCATATACTATTTTCTACAATATTATCGAGGAAATACGATTTCAAAAAACTACTTTCATTATTATTTACAGCTAATTTTCTTTCTCTACAATACGAATTCCATCCTGACGGTACACAGAGTGGCCAATATAGGAGCATTTTATTAAATTTCATTATCACAGTCGTGTGCATGGAAAGTAAGCACACTGTGACATCATACGTCTCGATAAATTTACTTTTTACTTCCTCTCATCACTATTGTGAAAACTTCATTTTCTTTGAACTAGTCACATTGTAAGATAGTAAGTTCAAAAGGCGAACCTGTATGAATCAAGCTACGAATAATTTTGCTATAGACAAAGTTTCAAATGCAATTCAGTTGGAAACAGAATAAAAATATTAGCTGGGATATGCCAGGAAATGCTTGACAAAAAGGAGTTTTAGCTCATTGAAGATAGAGATCCAAAGTTCTTTTTTCTTATTTATGTTTTGGAAAAAGACTCTGCATTTTAGATTTCCTTATTTAAAAAGATGTGATCTGTTGTTTTGCTCAATGGGCTGTTTCCGAGAACAACAAGATGTTTTTTTCTAATGCTTGCCGACCTTAATTCTGAAGTCAGTAATTGTGTAGACTGCAAAAAAAACAAAAAAGCAACCCCGCAATTACCATGACAGATATCGTCAATTTAGCAGCTGTACCAAGTTATTTTGTGTGATTATTTTTTTACGAAAAGTGCTAACATGGTATTTGTGTGTGGAACAGCTACAAAAAACGTGTTGGAAGATATCCTAATTTTTCTCTGACCCTTTATGATATTCACAGAAATTTAAATTGCACAAAAATTATGATCATTTCAACCAGATCAAACCATAAAAGTCGAACATTTCATGTCAAGGCTAAAATTTTGTTAATATTTAAGACAGAGGCTGCAGCAAGAGCCAAAGATCATTAGTACACTACTGTTTACTGATGAGGCCACCTTTCACAAAGAATGGCGTTGCTGTTTTCATAATAATCATATTTAATCCGAAAAAACACCTCATGAAGTATCCGAGTCTGGTAAGCAAGAACATAATTTTCTATTAATGTATGGGCTGGTATAATTCGTGACTGGGCCCTCCGTATTTCTCAACCACACGATTGGAAGAGGCTATTTAGATTATCTTGCAAGTCATATACCCATATGATTTGTCGTATAACTTGAAAACGTTTATGCAAACTCCCATTTTAGTCGAAATATCATCATTAATGTAGTCTTGTATGTGTCCACCACTGTCACCAGACTTATATCCCATCGACTTTTATATTTTGTAAAGTCTAAAGTATCTGAATTACGGCATCCACAGCCATTTAAACTGTTAAGGAACTACAGGGTTTTTATAAATGAGCCATGCAACGCATGCGGCGTTTGTTTCTCAATCATTTGTGCCACCTTTTTGTAACTGCTGCCAAGCTGCAATAGCACGGCGATCACTGAACATCACTGAGCACAATAGTACTGAAGGGTGCAGATCAAGTTACAGTCACAAAAGTGATAGCTTTATAAAGATTTTCCAACAATATACAGTTTTATTTTCTCTTCAAAGTAAGTAATAACAACTTGCTTGTACCAAACACAACAGTAATATCTCCAACTACGTCCGTCATATCCCCATTTGTTGAGGTTACAAACATGGTTTTATAAATCTAATTATTTTCAGCAAATTTGAAAGCCTACGCAGTCAATTCAGTCCTTTTCCTTTTCCCTTWTTTAACGTTTGTACTTCTTTTATAACTATCATTACACCACCACATTTGAGCCGTTTACTGTTCCTAGGTTAGGAAACTTCAGCATATATGCTCAAAGTTTCCAAAGTTATCCCCGTTTATAAAAAAGGTCATACAAATGACTTAGCAAACTACCGACCTATTTTACTTGTTCCCATCATCAGTAAGATAATTGAATCGTTATTAGATAAACAAATTAAAGATTTTGTTGAAGGAAATGGTCTATTTGGCGATTCCCAGTTTGGTTTTAGAAGCGGCTCTAACACTGAAAAACCTATAATAAAACTTATCTCAAAAATAGCTAGCGGATTCGATAGCGGTGAACTAACAGGAGTAACACTTTTGATCTTAGTCGTGCCTTTGACTGCGTCTCGCATGATTTACTTATCTTAATCTATTAATTAAGATTATTGGGCTTTGCCAACTGTAGTTCTAACCTATTAACTTCTTTTCTTAAAAATAGACAAACAGGCTGTCTATTTTAATAATAAGCTGTCAACTTTTAAATTGGTGAAACACGGTGTCCCTCAAGGGTCGGTGTTGGGCCCTACTTTGTTTCTAATTTACATCAGCGACCTACAATTGAACATCTCTAATTGTGACATCATCCTATATGCGGACGACACTAGTTTAATAAGTCGTGGTAATGATGCCCTAACTACTCGTAAAAGCATGGAAAAAGCTTTAGTGGAAGCTAGAATCTGGTTTGCCGAAAATCGCTTAAGTCTTAATGCCGGTAAAACTGAACAACATATTTTTACATTAAAAAATATCACCAATGAGACAGATTATGTAAAATTCCTTGGTGTAATCATTGATACTAAATTGAGTTGGCTAAATCACATTAACCACCTTGCTAATCAACTCTCAAAAATAATATATATTTTAAGATCGCTCTATAGTACCGCTAGTACTGAAGTCTGTCTTACAGCGTATTTCAGCCTTTTCCATAGTTTGCTGGACTATGCGCTGCTGGCATGGGGCCACTCTGCACACTCTACCATCGTTTTTGGTCTACAACGCAAAGCCATTCGCACCTTGGCAGGATTACAGTATAGAGAGAGAGTGTAAGAGAGAAATTTCGAGAATATCAGATCTTAACGTTTCCGTCCCAGTACATCTACAGGTGCTTACTCTGGGCAAAACAGAATGACGAGGTGCTTATCACTCATAAAGATTTCCATAATTATGAAACGAGAGGTAGAGACCAGCCGGTTATTCCCTACTGTAGAATCAGTAAAGGCCGTCATGCGGTGAACTATTATGCACAGCTCTTCTATAAAAAAATAGATGTTGAAATTAGGAGTCTACCTTACTCAACTTTCAAAAATAAAATTAACAAACAATTAACGCAACAGGCATTCTACTCCATCAATGAGTTTTTAAGTTGTGACTGTTTTTGATGTTGTATTTCTGTTTGTATTCGAAAGCGCAATATATTATTATTATTATTATTATTATTATTATTATTATATTATTATAAAATACCCGGTAGTTCAGCTAACGTCACTGCCACTTACCTGGTATAGACCCGAATTCGTAACCTACCACTGCGGCAGGCTAAAAACATCATTTAGTTCCTCGCACTCCTCACGATGCATAACCTAAAAGTTATACGAAACCGTGTCACTCCGCAGCTCCAGCCTTCTCCAACCTTATAGAGTTAATTATCCTACAAACCACTACAGTATTATGTTGAAAATACCCCCCCCCACACGCTTTTGCATATTCGAATAGGTATATCAAATAATTCGACAATCGACGGATGACAAGTATCTGTCAAAGCAATAATTGTGTTCACTTTCCTGAGAGGCGGCTGATTCATTTAATCGATAATTCCCATAAGCGCCTGTATGCATGAATTATTTATAGAAACCCTGTAGAACAAGGTGTAGTAGCGAATTTATGCGATGAAATTTTTTAGAAGAATCAGTAAATCTCTTATTATTGGTTAAAAATCAATTTAGATATTACGAGCAAGTAAATGACGTTCATTTTCAAAATATAATTTGAAATTAACTACTTTTATTATCTTTATCATTTTCGGTTTCGTAGTAATTTGAAGGTACTAATCTTTTTATTGGCTTCTATTTCATTCTGTCCTTTTTTAAGATTATTATTATTAAGATTAATTGTTATTGTGTTATACATAAATTATCAAGACAGCAAGCTTTGAAAGGATCGAGGCAACACTGAAAGGCAGTACTTAAAATTCAAGGTAACACGGTTCAGTAACGATATTACGATACATTCCGGTGTTCTAATCACAGAAGTTTTCGATCACCACAATTCGGAAACATTAAGAAATCGCCTTGACATCTTTAATTGCGTAAGTCGATTTGCTGCGGACGACGAATTTACTCATTAAATACGCAAACCGACTCCATTCACGAAATTGAGCGGCACAACCGATATTTGGAACAATTGGTCCGTGGCGAAATAGAAAGTCCTGCGACGGAGGGTTGAAGCTTGCGTAATTTTATACATACAGTGCGAGTAAATAACTAGATTGGCTTGGGCAGTTCAATCCGTTTTGGAGGAGATATATTTTTTGCTAAAAATTTCTTAAGGGAACCTTGCAAATTTAGTTTCATTAAAAACAATCCTTCTGGTACGCGGTCATTAATTAATTGCTTAATGTGCCAAAAACTTTTTGCTGTGAAAGGTCTTAACGAACTGGCCACAACAAAGTTGATATGGATGGCCTAGCTAACGTTTGGTAATCCCGTCCCTTTGACACAAGTTTTGAAATTGCACTTCAAATGAACGTATATTATTCACGTTAGAAATTGGCAGGAAACTGTCAAAGACGCATTTTATTTCAATTTGCATAGCTTGCCGTTCATGGGTATACTATATGTTCCTGAATAAATCTAAACCTAACCATTTCTAATTATATGTTTTTGAAACTTTTCGACAAATATGCTTTAAACAAAAAATACGACTTAAAATTAAGAAAAATAACCCTTGGCTATAACTGACAATCTAAAGCTAATGCTTATCTTCAGAAAACGAGCTCATGATGTATATGTTACTGGAATTACCCTCTAAAGACAAGTAATGCAATATATGAAAAAAATGTAACGACAAACAAGTGCAAATTCTGGTTCAGAAGGTTCAGAAGAGAAGTCACCGTTCTCGGATTGTGGATTTTACATGAGTTAAATGAGTAATAGATGGATTGCTCCAAAAATGTTAGTCTTGTGTGTATGCTGCATGATGAGGTTCCTTGGAATCATCCATTATGAATTGGTGCCAACAGTTTGCCAGATTAAATAAAAAATTAAGTCAAAAACGTCTCGCATTGTTAATGAGATAATGCAAGACTGCATTGAGTTAAAAGCACGCAAAAACATGTGAAGCAAATAAATTGCGGAGTGTTGCCTCATCACCATATTATCAGGCTTGGTACCAACGGCTTACCACCTACTCATATCATTGGAAAACCATATTCAGAATAACAAGATGACCTAAATTCTTTTTTTTAATCATTAGGTATTCGAATTTTTCAAAAAAAGGTATCAATAAGCTAGTAGAACGATGCCAAAAGACCATATGAAACCATGGAAATTATATTATGAAGTGATTAAATAACAATTTGAAATATACAACGTACTAATTGACATAATATATATGGATTATTTACCGCTACCCCCTAACACAGACAGCTTCTCAATTTAACAAACTGTAACATCAAACAGGAAAATAGATATCTAAATTATCGAAAATAAGCAAATCTGCAAAAAATGTATACATATGCAAAGGAAGTAAAGTAACCGAACTTCCTGAACATTTTTTAGAACTAGATACCATCGCCAGCCATTTTTGGTGACATCTATGCAATTCACAAATAATAATATAATTAATAACTTATTACAGACTGTATTTGATAGCACAGGTGATTTCTGTTTTACGATGACTAGCGACGAAGATATCTTAAGCGCTTTGGCTGAGATTAAGTCAAAAGCGGTTGGCGCCGATGGCATAAGGTGTATCTATGTTGCTCGTTTGTCGCCGTGTACCTAATCGATTATGTTATGCCGATGCCTAAAATTAACATTCCAACCGAACCGAAAGATCTTCGATTTTGACATCAATGTGCAGTTGCAGTTGCATTTATAAGAGTTCTATATTCGGAGGAATCACACCTGTAAAACCGCGTTATTGTCTGTTACAAATGATATGATCCGAGGCAGCAGTGACAACTAATTATAATCACTAGCCTACTTAGTTTACTGGACTACTCAAAGGCATTGATAGAATGATTATGATATCGGGTTTGATAAAATAGGTTTTCATTTCGAATGAATCTGTGTGATCTCAAACAAATCATAAACTACAATACTAAGAATCTATCCACCCTAATTTTAAAAAAATCGTCCCGTCCTGGTAAAACTTGAGAAACTATTGAAATCTATCGACATTTTTTATTACATTTTAATGTAATACGTCCTTTACATTGGCTATTCTCCAGCTGCCTGTACGACAAGACTTTAGCTGATTGTGGAAAGGTATGCACATAACTATAAAACATATTTCAGAATATCCTGACACATAATTTTCTACGAAGCAATCAAATTTCTTACAGATGTTACTCTAGCGTCTGTAATTAAACTTTCATCGACAAAGTAATTTCAAGCTGTCTCTGTGTCTGGAATGTTTATTTCAATATTTGCAATTATTGTTATGTTCTTATAATAGAGTCATTCTATATTTATATGATTGCAAGTGTAAACTCCTTTTCATAATTTGCAAATTAGGCCATATATTCTCTTCAACTATGTAAAAGTAAAACCTTTCTGCAGAGGTCATATTTATGGAAGACGTTATGGTCATTACGTGGAGGTCACCACAACAGCAAAGGTCACTTTAAATTTAAGTGTATTAATACACAATATAATTAATAATTACATTTATTCAAATTTTATAATTTATTATACAATAAATGCAATGATTTGAATACCGGTTTCTGATTCACGATTTTATGGAAATATTTTGTAAGGGAGTTGCACTAATCATATAAAAATTGCTTAAATTTAACCGAAAAATAAAGAACCCCTAATTTAGAAGTAGAAGTTTTATTTCAAAAGTATATTTAAAATACAAAAAGTTTTTTTTAACTACAAGTTTAAGTGTTATAAACTATCGTCAAACATTGTTTATTTCATGATTTTGTTACCAAAATTTGCAATTCTAACAATTCTCAAGCATTTTATAATTTATTAAACATCATTTCTTTTAAAATATATATAAAAAATTACAATACCTGCGCTCGTACTTATATACTAAATTAATTTCAAACATACAAAAAGTTAACAATTAGGCAGTACAATTGTTTTTTATATATAATGCACAGCCAAGAAAGATTACTCTGTTATTTTTTTCTACTTATATATTTAAACCCCATTTAATTGCTTTCTTTCTAAGGTAACTTACGAAGCACGTAGACAAAATAGTTTTGCACATAGAGCACACCTAGGAAGCATTTTCTTATTTTATAATCAAATTAGACATTTATTTTTTCAAAATTAATAAAAAAAGTATCAGTATAACTGGCACGGGCATGGTTTTTGCATTAAACGAGATACCATAAATCATACAAAATAGTTAAAACATAGGAGCTAATAATTATATCAACAGACATAATATTCTTGTAATACATCAAAAAATAATAGCATTTCCAAAATTCGATAGTTTTTTTTAGCAAATAAACACAAATATTTCATAACCACTTAAAATGCCGGATTTAGAAATCGTAATGAAGACCATTAATCAAAATGATTGTCACAATGTTATTTTAATATCGAAAAATACAATGAAAGGTACAAATGCTATTTGATTACGTATTCCCCTTTTGCGCAACTGTTTTTCAAATCGCTCCGGAAAAAATCCGGATAAAATTCATTTAAATGTGAGAAAGGACGCCCACCGAAAAAAACAATCGCCCGAATTAACCACGGCGGTTTCCGAGCAAAAGTAAAAGTTGGAAGCCACGAAATTAATTTTTCCCCAAGCAGGCACGTGCACTATACAATGCAATTCACACTGCCCTGAACATCGCAATGAGCATGCACTTTTTTGCAGTTTATTTTAACAGTTCTAATTGAATTTCACGCCGGATTGGGTAACGTCTTTCTGTGTGCATTCGGTATAATCCAATAAACATTGAAAGGTGCATTTATAGTTGGGAAATTCGATCGATAAGAGAGCATATCTAATGCAGCTGTTCGGAAATGATTAAAAAAGTCAGCCATTGAAAGAATGCTTAAAATTCGTCTGATTATTTCTACTAGCAAACGTAATCCCTTCAGTGAGGCAAACGATGATTCAACTACCTATATAATCTTCCATGCTTGTTGAGTTAGTCCACAATATAGTTAGTTATTTGATACATCAATGAGGTGTATCGTATATTGCTGATAATAAATACGAAGTGTCAATTTTGTGATGCTTTTTTTGTATCACAAGTCTTCAAAATTAGGTAATACCACAACGTTATGCTTAAAGTTATCGAAAAATATCTTTGCGAAAAATTACTAATAAAAATACTCTTTCAGTATTTTGATGATTGGAATTTTAAAAGAGATGAAGCAGTTTTGTTTCTAAAATCGGATCTGCGTAAAAATCGGCGTTTGTGTATAAAAAAATTGTCACTTGCTCCCATGGTTACGCAATTAACATTTATAACTGACCTAATTTCTAATTATTTAATACTTACAGCATGCTTGTGAAGATGTTCCAAATGTCTTCCGTCAACTTCCAAACATATTTTTACTATTTTTCTTAACCAATTTAGATGTCACTAATAAGCAGCAGGCTAAATGAATTCTGTTTTTCATTTCATTTGAAGTTGCTGGTGCAGTCACTTTGTCTTTTCCGAAATTTGGAAACCGAGTAGCCAATTGACTGTATCAGCTCGACCAATGCATCTGTTTTCAAATATTTGAACATTTAATTAATTAAATTGTATAGCATATTGAAGTGAAGCCTAATCGCATAAATCACATATCAGGACTTTTGTGTAGGTTTAATTTATCTACATGCCCTTCAAAGAATTGTGGATCAATAAGTATATTTCTTAAAAATTTTAAACAAAATCGCTTCTTGGAGTTTGTTTTTATTATAAATAGCTTCTCTAAATTATGGTCTATTAATTTTTACGCACAATTGAACTGTTCTCAATAATCAAAATTGTATAGTAAAAAAATACCAACTATTTGGGCCGAACCATGATTTCTATCTATATTACTTGCGGAAGTTTGCATACAGCTAAATTTAACATTTGAGGTGGCTGCGCAATTTCGCGTAACTAAGAGATATTGTTTTGGGTAGTTTCAATTATAGAATTTTGTATTGAAGAATTAAAAAAATAACTAGATAAAGAGTTATTGATCTGAACATTCGTTCAATTATTACTCGTTTATATAAATCTGACAGATCTAACGCAGAAATTGGACAGTTGTTGGGGTTGTCAAGATACAGTGTTCGCAACGTAGTGCAGTTATTAAAATCAAGAAATAATGTTGAGCCTAAACAGAGGTATGTGAACAAAAGTGCACTTACTGATACTAATCGGAGGGCGTTGAAACGAATAACAGAACAGGAGGGCAAACTACGGAGAACTAAGCACACTTTGCAGTGATGCTGTGGGAAGACATGTTTCAAGATCCACCTGTCACAGGGAAGCGCAAAGATTCGGTTTTGGAAATTACAAGGTATAATCTTTTGTTTTTAACTTTTGAAATGTTTTCAACAAAAAAATGCTTTAATTGTCTAGGCCAAGGAAAAGCCACTGTTAACAACGCAACAAAAGAAAAATCGGTTGAAGTGGGCAAAAGAAAATAGAACTTGGAGTCCTGAACAATAGAACAGTGTACACTGGAGCGACGAGTCTAGATCTGAAGTTTGTGTAGGCGACAGTTGCAGCAGAGTTATTCGGCAAAAAAATGAAATTTATCATCCAGATTGTCTGAAGATAAAAGCTAAATTTTCAGCATCTATTATGGTGTGGGGTCAATGTCTGCATTGTGAACACCGAAAAATATCTTAATATTTTGAGTAAATCTTTGCTACCCGCACTAGGGACGAGTCATTGACGTCAGGAAATGATTTTGTTTTTCAACAAGATGGCGTTGCATGTCATGTATCCAAAAGATCTTTACAGTGGTTCACCGACAACAGTGTTCCACTTTTAAAATGGGTACCCAGTAGTCCTGAACTTTCTCCTATAGAAACTCTTTGGCACATTATAAAAAAACAATTGCGCGGAACTCCTGCCAGGTCGATTCTAGAATTAAGGCATAAACTTCAATTTATTTGGGATAATTTCACACCACAAGACTGCCAGAATTTAGTGAACACAATGCCAAGAAGAATAACCGCTGTCAAAAAAGTAAAGGTGATGTTACTCCATGGCAGCCTTTGAAGAAATATATTGTCAGTTGTTTGTAACTTAGGTTTTCTCATGATTTGCTTCAACTTGTTAGTTAAGTAGAAATAAAATGTTTGAATTAGACAAATGAATAATTGATTAAGTGGGAAACGTTTCTCCTGTTCATTAAATACATTAAATACAAAAAATTTAAAAAATTGCAACGGGGCCAATTGAAATGGGACTGAGCTCGTATATATCTACATCACACATACTTATACCTATGCTCTATACAATGTCACCTACAAGAAATGTTCATTCGGCTGTTTTGGCATGCTGACGGTATGATTCCCAATCATTCAATTCAAAATCTAGAATGATAGGGGAAGAACTTGTGTGCTAGAGTAGCTGACGGCGGGGAATTATCAAATGCGATGCCAGTTAATTATTGCTACTAACTATAATTAATTGAAAATTTCGAGTTAATTTTTAGTATTAAACTATAACTTGTCAGGTATTTTGCTGACTAGCAAAGTAAGTGTTTTATTTTATAAACGCCTACTTCCCATACCAAAATGTTTATTGAAAACCGGATATACACGCCCCAAAGTTAGCCTAATCGCTTTCAGGAACTAACTCTGTATGTACCTGATCACCTTATTGTACCACCCACCTACTATTAAGACATTCGTAAACGTATTCATGTTCTTTACTCGAGAAGGTCACAGGTTGGTTCTGCAGTGATGGCAATCACAAGAGGCGAACGCCAAAGAGCAAATACTATACAAAAGGTCACAATGCGGATTAAGCAAACGGCACTGAAACAAAGGGTTCTATAATGTTAAGCTAGAATTGCTGAGCTAAAGAACCAAACTCCTCCATTAAAAATACCAGGTCAATGTCGCTCGTATATGACTTACAGCCGTCGATTTCACGCTTTGTGATAAAAAAACGGGGCAGGGGAATTTCTCCTGGTATAATTAAAACGACTAATCTGTAAATCAATTAGGTATCACTTTGGCGAGTGAAACCAGGATGCAATGTTCGAGTTAAAGGCGAGCTACTTGACCAACGTATGACATAGTGGCCTAATACGTCATGAGATTACGGTAATGCATCTCACGCGTCCCTAAACAACGAACAAATCAAATACAATGTCAAGCTAATTCAGAGGTATAGCAGTAAAAGAACACCGCTTGTATTGTAAATGTCACTGGTACTAATAATAATGATAACATATTTGTTATAGAAATAGAAATAATAGTTACAGAAAACAAACTTAAACGGAACTAGCAATAATAGCATTATTCTTTACACGAGCAAAGAGTGCTATATTCTTCCGCACAGCCTGTTTATACTAATTAAAAAGAAAGAATGGGAAAAAGACGAGGAAATGTATAGTTACAGGGGAGTGAATATACGAACGCTGATCTCTTTCTGATGAGCCTCACTAGCAGGCTGTAATATTTTCAAATATATTTTAATGTGAATGTTTTAACGAAATGAAGTCGTGTTCTTTAGCTGCAATAAAACGTTGGTATAACGAATTTCAGCGAGGTCGGCTTCATCTAAAGGACGAATTTCGAACCCCTAAGCCAAAAACTGCTGTTGTTGAAGAAAACGTCGCTCTGGTTCGGCACATGGTTGAGGAAGATCGACATGTTACGGCGCGAACAATTCAGGCAGCTCTTGGGAGTGGTGTGAAAGCAATCAGCACAATTCTGCACGAACATTTAAAAGTAAGGAAACTTTGTGCTCGTTGGATACCACACAATTTGACTACAGCTCAAAAAGAGGCCCGTGTAAATTGGTGCAGATCTACCCTGGATCGCTTCAACAATGGTGCATCCCATTTAGTGTACAACATCATTACAGGTGACGAAAGCTGGATCTACTGCTACTCGGCAGTTTGGGTGTTCGAGAATGAGAAGACTCCCACAAAAGTGGTTCGTGAAAAAAGTCGAAGCAAGAAGGTGGTTGCTACATTCTTTGGAATTACTGGGCATGTGTCAACTGTAACTTTAGAGGATCGTAGTGCGGTTAATTCCGAATGGTATACTACAGTTTACTTCCACAAGCATTTCAGGCTGTTAAAGAAAAGCCACCAAAAGGGAAAAATCATCCTACATTATAACAATTGTCGAGCTCATACAACTGCTAGAACAAACGAATATTTAACTGCCGCAAAAAATGAATTATTGGGCCACTTGCCATACAGTCCTGATCTTGCACCTAATGATTTTCTTCTGTTCCTTAAGGTGAAGAATAAATTGCGTGGTTTCCGTTTTACAACAGCAGATGAAGCTGCAGACACGTTTAAAACTGAGGTAAATAACCTACCTCCAGAAGATTGGAAAAAATGTTTTAATGTTAACTACATGTACGCTATTGCGGACGTTAGTTTCGAACATAGGTAAACCCAATTCTCTGAGCTTAACTGTTATGCCTCATATCAAATCTATACTCGCACGTACCTAACCTGAGCCATACAGCGTGTTTTTCATGTTCTCTATGGGCATCTCGACTTTTACTAAGATAAGAATTACAGTTTTATGAGGACAGTTTTATGCAATTGCTCTAACGGATGACTAGATATTGCCGCAAAACTGACTTTGAACGATTTCTTTAAATGCTCATAAATTTATTATTAYCTGTTAGTCTCATAAAAAAATGTTAAGACAAAAGTTGTAAATATTAATGATCTGAACAAAAAAGTGTCGTCTTAGGGTTATAAAGTATACTTATGTTTTTTTAACGGAATTCACAGATGGCCGTGACTTTATTAAAAATGTTTTTTTAAATTATTTTATTTTGTTCAATTTTTTTTTCAAAAACATAGTTATAACAATTTTTTTAAATCACATAATAAGCCTTGAAAACAAWTGTARGAATCGTTACTTGACAGTTCATTTCAGTATAATGCTTATATATTTTATTTGCCGGTAGTTTTGGTATAAAAAAAGTTTAAGAACTATTCAGGTTTCTTGAGCATTTTTCCATGTTCGAAACAAAATTTCATATTGACTCGATCCTCAAAATCCATCTTGCAATAAGGAGTTGACATATACTACAGCGAAAACTGGACTACTGATGCAATGAATTTGTCACTTTTACGAAAGATTTTGATCTCTTTAAAAAAATAATAGAAATAATAGATGAAAGATAAAAATATTACTGTATACACCATGACATGATAACTAAGACATGTCCGAAAAGTATAATGTAATATAAAATATAAGGCAACTGAAATTTGCTTATTGGTAAACAGTTCGTTAGCAAGATGGTAAAACGTCGATTGAAATAATTTAATTGGTGAAAGTGGTGTGCCAGCAAAATGGTCTTTAATAAATAGGTATCACTAGAAGAAATCACTAAACTACGACAACACTGAAGGGCCAGCTGAGAAATAGGAAAAAATAAATTTCAAAGAATTTTGAAATATATAATTATAATATGCAGCCTTATTCCTTCCAAAACGTCAAAGTCTACACCCTGGGACAATGTCAGAATTTTTCTTTATGATGCTAAAAGAGACCATTAATTTCTTTCAAAATATTTCGGACAGATGAATCGAAAGATCAATCAGAATAAATCAGCATTTCTACAATAGATAATAGAAAATTTGCGTACCTTACTAAATACAAATTTTAGATAAATTTCAGTTTTAACGGTTTCAGTTTACCCGTTTATTGAATAATCAGGGGCTGCATTGTGTTTCTGAGGAAAATGTAAATAGTTACAGGTACACCTATGTGCAAATTCTATGACCAAGTGTTACTGAATTCATATAATAATTTTCTGTCAGATGAGACATCGGCACATAATTATCCTGTGGTTTATCTCGAATTATTAGGAGTTTTCGGCGATTGTTTTATTAGTCCCAATGGCATTGGAGAAAAAAATATGCAGATCACATATTTGAATTACTTGTTTTAGGAATTGTAACTAGTAATATTATGTTTCAGAATTATCACTGTTAGTGTCGTATTTTTACAAAGGCTTTTCATTGCAATGTTCTACCTCTTTTTGCTGAGTTGGCTTTTGTTAACTTTAGTATTACTTCAGACTGGACTAAGCATTTGTTGACAACAGCAATTGAAAMCGTTTTTGTTACTGTGGGTTAAACTAGTACTGACAGAAAGCGAAAATGTTTAAAGAAAAAATAAATCTCGAACTAACTTTAACCCCAAATGTGCAAACTTGTATTATTATATTTAAAAAAAAACACGTAACTAAGCATTTGGATCATATATATCGTAATATTCCACAATACTAAAATGTTTTCCCAAATAAAAATGACATGGTTTTCTATGCAGCTTTTAAGTAAAAGTCAGCTTCCACAAGAAGTAACAGAATTTACGACGTACTTCCAGTGGCGTAGATCAGTGCTCCTAATGTTTGCTATCTAGCTACGCTAGATACATGCTATATAGTTCGCCACTGGTGGTTGCTATCAATTGTTAACACTCTGGTTTATTACATACGGTGTCCATCTTTTCTCCTTTTCTAAGCTCGTATCTAAATTGCAACCTAAAATACTGAAGGTGTTGTATGAATAACTCAGTCTATCTACAGAATGAAACTATTTTTGTTGTATATATTAGTATATGAACACTTATTCCGCCAACTGCGTTGTCATCTTTTGCAACAAGTGGTTATACCTATATTAGATAGTTTTAGAGTACCTATAGTTGATGGGATGGGGATGTAATACAAGACCTAGCATGGAAACTTGTTATTTCGACTCTTTTAAATTTGTCGAGTGGTCCCTCAGTGCCGTCATACAAAACTTAACTTTCCCAAACTTTTACGTTCAAGAAATCTTAGTCAGTTTTGCAACTGAAATTCCTGAAGCATCTGGGGGTCAAATGTTTTAAACATTTTGGCAATACAAGAAAATTAGTTACATTTACATTGCACAAAACTGTCTGAACTAAATTGAAATTTATCGAATCAATTTCTAAAACGTATAGATACAACTCCTGTTCAATCATTTAAACAATTTTGTTAGATATCTCTTTATTACTATTATGCAGTGCGAGTCTGAAATAAATTCAATACATCAGTATCTATAATTCATCACTTTGTTCTAGACGTCTTTACAAGGCAAAAATCCATATTGCTATTTTCCATAAAATGCATGGTATACATACGGATTTTGAAGCTCATTCATACTTTCACGACATATACTTATAGCAATTACCAGAATAAATCAATTAAAGCAAATGCGATTTACGCTTGATGATAGCAGTTGTCATACAGCAGCTAATTATAAAAGGATTAGTAAAAAGTAATGGTACTCCAAGCGTTCACCTAATCTTATTCCCTCGAGAGGCATGTGATTCATATATTCTGAATCACCTCCAGCCATGGAAAGAAAAAGAGAAAGTCGCCCGTGTTAAAAAGACTGTCGGGACTCGATGCTTATTGATCTAGATCCCCGCGCATAATGTAACAGAATGGATCCTTTATGAAAAGACCACATCGCGTTATTCTTTATGATGTTACGCACTAAAAACTGCTAAAAGAACGGCGGCCAATTCTTCAGCTAATTAGCAGAAACCGTGAAATAAAAGTCAAGGTCGAGTTGTTATTATTTCTTAAATGTAAATGACATGCGTGGTACAAATTTGCGCAAACTCACGTTTCTGTAACGGTAATTGACGGTTCGCTAGCACGAAAGGCAACTTTTTTTCTTTTTGGCTTACTCAACATTCTGATACATGGACGGTTCTCACACTTTTCTTGGGAAAACGACTGACACCCGAAGGGTTCCTTAAGCAGTATAATCTAATAATGGTTTTACACATACAATTAGTGTTCATTCATCTCCGATAACATTAATACTAAAATGTGCCTTTTATTTTAATTCAACCAGTGGTGTTTTTAAATTTTCTTTGTTGAAGTACGGACTCTTCCGTTTTTGCCCAATAATATAATAATAATAATTATCTGCTCTTCCGGACATCCTTGCACAGTAGGTTAATTAATTAATTAACAAATGCTGCGTGCTGCCACATTTTCATTGTATCAAGATACTTATAGATGACTTGAGCTATTGGAAACCAACAAAAAAAGTGTATTTTAGTAATTATAACATAAGTAAACAAAATAAGAAGGGTATTCATATGGTGAGATAAAGATGCCACTTAAAAAAATAAAATAATGTAACAAGGCGTTAGTTTACTAATGGTACATTGAAGTCAAAATCGAAAAGAAAAAACCTAGCAAAAAATTATACGAGGTGAGTTATGATACGTTATTATTTTGAGATGATCCACTGCATGATTTGCTTTTTAAACTGTGAAATAAACAATTGTTTAAATTTAGCCGGAATATTATTGTAAACTTTAGATGCATAGTATGAAAATGATCGCTCGAACAATGATGTAGAGTGTATAGGAGGACTAATCATGCCTCTAGTTCTTATATTGACATTATGAACGTCCGTTCTGAATATTATCTTTTTGTGTAAATATGGTGGGGTTTTGTTTAGTATGATTTTATGAACCAAAACGGCGAAATGGAGATAACGTCTACTCTCCATGTCCAACCAGTTAGCTTCTCTAAGCTTGCTGGAGACACTCTACCTTCTACGAATACCGAAAATATCATGGTCTATAAAGAGATATTCAAAATTTAAAAACATTTGTGGGATCTTATAGACCTTTTTCAGCATGGTATAATTTCTACTTTTATATGTAATAGAATTCTATTGTTTTTTAATTAATTCATTGTTCAAATCTTTGAAATCTGTAGGATCCTAAAATACCTCATTGAAACCTCAGACATTTTTATTAGTTCTAAATTTTATCTACATTATTTTCTGTACTTATTAGATTTTGTCTTGCATATTGTTTTCTTGCATGAAATTAATTGCATACTGTTGATACTCTTTACATATAATTTGTAGATAAAAATTTCTTTTTTGAGATACTCTTGTTACACAGAAGATGGAGTCTATTTTTGCATGAAATGGGTGCGTCGGTCTCGTCAAAGTGCAATTCCCTTTCCCTAAATGATCGTCATCAGGTGTTTGTAAAATCACATCAAAATGGTTTTCATCGACCTCAAGTGTCTCCAGAGAAAAAAATCTATAGGTGTCACATCTGATGATTTAGCTCGGTGTTTTCATCCAATTCAATGCTCCTGGAAACTGCCATGAAGGAAATGCCTGACAGGAACAAGATAATGAGGATGTGCTCGCTTCTGCTAGAAAGTTAGTTCATCTCCATTCAACTCTTCATAAATGTGAAAAATTGTCTTGATGAGAATAATATGAAGAAAGGTTACTGTGTTTAGTATATCAAGATGAAGCTGACCGTTGTGATTTTTTCATAAGAAAGGACCTACGATATGATTGCCTAATATCTGAGAGTGTATTTCCCACATCAAGTGGAGGATTATATAGGATTAACCTCGCTCCTATGTCTGCAGTTAGGTCGATTAATATGAACGTTTATGGCTCTTTATTTTGTTTGTGAATGATGTATTGAATCATGTCGGACCCTTTTATAAGCAAATGACTTAGTCTTTTTCAGTGACACTTGATATAAAAGACGGTAAACATGTACAGAAAGAGATCCACAATCTGATTAAACACTGTGACAAAAACATGTTGAAGCTGGATATACAAAAATGTAAAATTATGCGGCTTTATCGTTGTAGCGGTTTATTATTTTCAACTATAAGATGAATGACATAAATCTGGGGTCAGTATAGATCACATAACAAACTTGTGAGTTATCATTGATGCCGACTAAACATATGGACAGTATTTTAGCAAAAGCTAGCTAGCTAGATTGCTAGGTTTCATTAAATGCAACTGCTTCGAAATGACCGATACTAAAGCGACGAAAAGACCGTCTGTGATCTGGTCTCGCTCACATGCTCGAGATATTAACGGAATTAAGCAAATGCAGTTTATTACGTTTTTGTTGGTTAATTTAGATTTCCTTTGTGATAACATTTGTCGTACAACTATAGACGTTTACTTGTCGGTCTTCAGAGTTTAGCGAGTAGATGTCAAGTTATGGCACTTTACTTACACAAGTGTGTAATGCGGTGCTATCGTGTAGTGATCTGCAGGAAAATGTCAATTTTAGGATTAACAGATCGACAATACATGTTTTTCGAGCGTCTTAATAGAACTAATTATGATTTCAATGCTATGGGCGACCGTCTTGTGCGAAATTTTAATAATTATTTTACCGACTGCGATATTGTTGTTTTCAGTTATAATTAATTAAAGAACTTAATGTTATGATACGTAAGTGTGTTATATAGTTGTCGATGTATGTTTTTCTCTTTTCCTGCTGCTGTTTAAATTAAGGCACAATTTGCAAATGTTGTATTTATGAAATAAATAAGTAAATAAGAGATTAAAAAATGTCTTCCTTTAATTCATGCATCAACTGAATTTGGAAAGCATAAAATATGTTTGTGGAGAATCCTGAACACTGATGGCATACTGGCTATAGAAACTTTTTCCCATCAGAGCAAAATTACTGAAGCAGGGAGCATACTCATTATATTTGTAAAATAAACCTACAATTTCTACACGTTGCTAGATGGTAATCACCAGCTTGGATTGGTAACTTTCAGTATTAAATAGTAATCAGTTACAAAATTCAAACTGGCGATGCAATGCAAATAATTTAATAAAATAAATAATTTAATGTATAAAGTGCGAAAAATTCAGGTGAAGATAAAAAACAGGATAGTTCCAATGAGTTAACTTGGTAAACTTGTTACCTAGATATATTCTTTTTGGCCAACGATCACAGAAAATGCAGCCTTTATCGTGATTTTATTTTTTTAGACAAATTTTTCATCTCGAACGATTCGCAGCATGTAACACAGTTGATATTATTGGCAAGGTGAACTCTAAAGTGAAATATAGTTTTTTCTCCATTTGTATAACATATTAATCACCAATTAGTAATCAAACAAAATAGTGCTTCTAGTATACATAAGTTTCTATTTCATTGTTGTCTTTTATAAATTAATTTTGTAATTAAATAAACTGCTTATATCATTAAGCGAATTAAGTCAACACTATTAACTACGACACCATATTCTGTAGGCAATATTTTTGCAACACCTTTCATAAAACAACGTATTACAAGTTAATACAATATTCAGTTAAACGAAAACATGTCCAGATTCAAGTTTGTTGCTCTTTTCTTAAACTGCAGTTGGCAATTACACAAACGGAACAAACGTGCCCTTTTTAGTCGAATTATTGCGAAAGTGTGTGCCGACTTGAAAGTGCGTCAAGCTAAGTCACCTTTTTATAAAGCAGACACGCCCGATTAAGAGAAATAGATACTTATAAATCGTTGTACAATGTGTTAAACGAGTTAAGCAACTTATTATATCTGAAAAGAGAAATGTCGTCCCACTTAGATGCGAATCAAATCGACTATCAAAAACGAAATTGCATAATTCGTGTGTACTTATCTGTACCTTCTTTTCAGATTCCCAGCATACGATGGGCCCTTCTCCTCGTCTTAATCCATCTCTGCAACGCTCAAAACTCGAGGTCCTACGACACGAACGACTGGATCCCGATTACGCCAAATCGGGACAAACCAGAAGAACAAACCGAACAGAAGAAAGCCACCGGGCGAGTGCTCAACTTAGCCGAATCCCCTAATCAAAAAAACTTCTTCCCGGACGAGTACAAGCCAAAGAAGGCCCAAAAGGTGCACCAGTATCTGAGGGAAACAACTCCGTCCGCCGAAAAGAGAGAAAAGTATACGAGTGAAGATTACGACAGCTACTCTCGTCCACTGAAACAGGATTTGCAGCCTCCCCCGGAACCAGAAACTACCCAGTACGTTCTCAAGCAGCCTGCGAAACAGAAGTATTACATAATCCCTAAACAGGAGGCTCCGCAAGAWGTTCAACCCATAACGAACCAGCAACTGTTTCTCCAACAGCAACAGCTCTTGGCTGCACAACAGCTTCTTTCCCAACCGGTTCAGCAATACGACCAAATCAACCAGTACCAAATTGTGACACCCACTCAAGTCTACCAGCAACTACCTCAAAGGTACGCAGCTCCGTTCAACACCAGCAAATATCAGCACGTGAATGATGAAGATTCGGTTCCTTCGGAAGTAGCTCCTGCTACCACCCAACTTAAAGAGGACAAAGAAGTCGTACAACTCCTGTACGTTCCAGTCGAAAGCCTCAGCGAAAGAGATCAAGCTAAACCCCAACAAAAAGAGGAAACACAGGTGGTGCAACAGCCTCCGACGCTGTATAAACCGTACAAGTTTGAAATACCACCAACTCATCCAGAGAGGCAACGGGCTCCACCTACCGATCAAAGAAAACAACATCAATTAGACAGAATTCAGAACGACTTCATCCATCAAGCGCTGGAAGCGCATAAGCTTCAGGCGCAGCTACAACACGGACAAGTACCTGTTGCTTATTACCCCACACCCCAAGCGAGTAGAACGGTTGTGAGGAAAAGGAAACCTCATCAGCCACCTCTCGCTCTCTTCATGGAAGCTGACCGTAGAGTGCATGTATCTGACGTACTCGAAGAATTGAAGAACGCCGAAACGATCGCTGTGCAAGACAACATCGGCCCTGACTCCCCGAAAGTGTTCATCGGTCCCTCCACTCTTGAACTACCAGCTGGATACGCCAAGTTCGAGCTTCCGTATTTGTCAAGTATTGAAAACAACAGAATCCAACGAAAAGTTGAAAATCTTCCGTTCTTCGTTGCTCCTCTGAGTTACAAAACTCCTCCAGGCTACTCCAAAATTCCCCTGCCTTCTCCTCACGTCGGTTCGGTGGTTGTCAACAGAAAGGAAGAAAAACCTACTTCCACAGTAAGACCTATGTATTATAGCCACGCAGCCACCGATCCTATCAAAGCGTATCGCTACGAAACTACCCCAAAACCCACGACTGAAAGGTATCGAACATATTTCCATGAGAATCCCTACGACCTGGAACCTGTCGACGGACTGTTTGAAAACCAAGCATCCAGGAAGAACCCTGTCAGCCTGACTGTCAGAAACAGGCAACCAACTACGAGTGAGTACGAATACGAATCAACTTCGGTCAAACCTGCGAAAGTTACCGAAGACCAGTACTTCAGGGAAGCACCCACAACGCGACGTTCGGCTCCAGTAAGAACAACTCCTTACGTTCAACCCGAAGAGATAACACAGCGACCTGTCAGAATTAGGCCAAGCTACAGCGAGAGGGAGGAAGTACCAAAACGTCAGAAATACAGACCGGAGGAGAAAGTCACAGAACGAAAACCTTCCAGGGAAGAGACATATCGCAGACAACCCACAAGACCATCCTTCGAAGACGCCATATCAATAAAACAAGTGCCGGTTAAGAGCGAGGAAGAAATCTCAACACGCAGACAGCCAACAAGGGTCAGGGTCAGCCAAGAAGAACCTAGCACGAAGAAATCTCCCTACGACCCCGATTTGGGATACGAACAGGAGTTGTTTGCCAGCAGAGGTAGAGTACACATTCCCAGTTACTATCAAGAACCCTCCTTCGAGGAATTCCTTGAAGAACAACGTAAACCTAGCAGGATAAAGGAATTTGGTCCTCCGAATTACGAATACATTACGTCATCCCAGAAACCTCAACCTAAACCGTATGTAGAAAGTTATGAAGAGGACGAAAGGAAGCCCGAGGTGGTTAAACCTAAAGAAGTTTACGAGAACTCTCCCAGAGTAGAGACTGCATCGCAGTACAGATTTATAAGCACCACTCCTGCATATAAAGCGGTAGAAGAAACTACTTCCCCCAAATATTACGTCCAAACCACCGAAGCTATTCCCACACGTAGCAGCTTGGAAGATACGAGATACACGACGCTAGAGGAATTCTCTGTGAAGCAGAGACCAGTGACAGCAACGTTTGTTGAAAATCCCGAGGCAGTTCGTACTCAGCCTGTGTACAGCGAAGTTCCTACATCTAGGGTTCCAACACAACGATTTCCGGTCACACAAGTTCTAGACGAAAACACCTACAAGCAAATATTAAACTCCGCCCTGTTGCAGTACAGTTCTAGCACCAAAGCACCCCAGACGGAACTACCGCAGCAAAGTAACGTAAAAGAAGTTAAACGTCCTGCACAATACAGGGAGCAATATAAAACTAGCTCCGAAGACGATGCACATGGAGAAAACTACAACTTCTCTCCACAACTTCCTCCAATAAATCCAGTCTTGCCGGGTTTGATCAACAACTTACAAGACCAAGCATTAAAGCCTTTGTTAGTACCTGAGTTATTAAGTCCGACAAGCGACAGAATACCGGAAGTAAGAACGCAAGAGCTAGCAACCGCTGAAGATCCTTCAAGCATAAGCTACTCTACAACTTCGTCAACAACTCCGGAACCAACCACTGAAGCGGTAACTAACAAGAGACAGCGTAGCAGACAGAGAAACGGAAGTAGGTTCACTACTGCTCATCCGGATACGAGCTACGAAAGCACAACTTCCAGGCGTGGAAATACTAGAGGACGCAGACCCGTACATCGCTCAAGACCAGAGAGTCACAGGCAAGACAATGAAGAACACGCTTCCACAACAGAATATGCTCCAGTAAGGAATTATGAACATACCACTGAATCTAGAAAGCACATCACCCATTCTCCTCGTCAAAGATTCAGGAATCGAGGGAGACCAGTTCACTCCGACGAAGAAAAGACTAGTCATGAAGAGACGCAATCAAAGAGTCAAGAAGAAAGCCAACCACCGCCTCCTCACTCTTACATACAATACGAGCAAGGGGAGGCCAAGGAACAACAGGTTGCTCAGAGGGTTGGAAAGTTAGATTACGAAGAGCCAACGTCAAAAGTTGCACATAAAGTCACAACTGAAAGCTCTTATGAGAACACCAAACCAGTAATGGACGTCAGAGTTACACACACTGTCACACAAGCACCTAAAAAATCCTGGATTGACGATTACAGTTACAACGTGGATTCAGCCGAGTCCCTACATAATGACTACCATCACGAAACAACTACACCTAGGTCAACAACGCCACGCGGAAGATCCAGAGGTCGCGGAAGGCAAAGAGCTTCGAGCACTACCACTAGTACTACAGTAAGGACTACGACCACCACAAAAAGAACCACGACTTCCACTACAGAGAAACCTCAACCAAAGGAGGAAGAGCCAGAAGAAKTCTACGGTTTTATACGTCCCCCAAGCTTTAACGCCCCACCACCACCACTTCAAGTAAAGGTGGAACCAAAGACCGAACCTCCCAGGACATATTCTGCAGAATACATAGACGTTCCGAGATACACAACACAGAGAAGCAGCGTATACCCTCAAGAAATAGACCTGGGAAGCTTTTACTCCAGCAGAAATCCAAGTTCTACGGAGAACCCTAATGTTCAATTCTTTGAAGTGTCGGGAGTAGCGGATAAGGATGGTATTCACATTTTCACAAACGACGATTACATCGCAAGCACCTCAGGTCGTTTAACTGGTGAAGTTAGACCTAAAGTTGTTTCGGAAGCTGTAGATCAACAACATCTGGCGGCGACAGCTCAACCCGTACGCTACGTCGAAGAATCGAGCAGCAAAGCTACGCCGATAGAAACGCCTAAACCAAAACTACGTGCGCCGCAAAGAAGAAAACCAAGTCAAAACTCGGCTGAAAATTACGACTACAGGCAAAGCAGCGAAGAAGTGGCAGACGCCAATGAACAACAAAGCAGAAATAAAGTAGCCATCGCTTCCAGGCAGCAACAAGTAGTGCTCGCCACAGAAGTACCCTACGTACGAAACAGTAATCTGGTTAGCGATTCCTACGGTCAACCGGTAACAAACGATCTTCCCAGTATGAAAGACGGTGATGTTAGTGATTCATATGGAAACCCGGTAACCAACAGTAATTCGCAGAGAAGCAGGGGTAAGGTTCATTTCCAGCTACCCGAAAATTTGAAGCAGCAAAGTCGTGAAGACGAAGACGTCGAAGGTGGTAACTACCCAAGTACATTCTTTAAGAAGCAGAACACGCCGACACAGCAAACGCCTAGCTTTCAGATCACAGTAGATCCGGAAGAATCTGAGATAGAATACGATCAGGTACCACACTCGTCTATACAGAGACCGAACGTGGTTCTACCTAACGACGAAAAAAATAAGGAGCTAGCAGGGACAATTTCTTCAACCGATGTTGAATCATCCGAAAATAAAGAAGAAACTACCATCAAACCGAATGTTGAAGCAACAAGCAGTACCACTGAAGCCGAGAAGACCACCAAGAAACGAAGAAGAGGCACGTGGAAGTTGGTAAAACAAAGACCAGTGGATAACTTTGAAACCGCTGAATCCCAAAACTATCCAACGGCCCTAGTAAACAGCCTGTCAATTAACGACAAGACTCCATATCAAGTGGATAATGATGAAAAACTTGCCAACAATGCTACCAATCAGAATACGACTGAGTCAATACTAGATTCCCTCTACGAGATGTTTGGAGTCTCCAGTTCGAAATCTACAGAGGCTTCCGGGGAAGAACCCATCGACACCAGCACTGACATCGAAGAGGTAGCATCGACTACGGTGCAACCTGAAGATCTAACTCAAGAAGCTTCGACGGAACCTGTACCAACTACTTCCAACGCGCCAACTGTAGAACCCTGGCAAATGAAGGGAGTTTACACCACTACATCTACAGAGATTTCCCACGGTATGGAAATATGCTACAAGGGTAGATGTGTCAAGTCCTCGAGTTCTACAGCTCCCGCGGCGTAATTTGACTGAATTGAAAGTGTAAATAAGTAGTGACAGGTGACTTTATGTTGTGTGTGCGTTACGTGTACGATTAAATGTGTGATGTTATTTATGATAATAATTTATAGTTTATCGAGTTTCATTGTTAAATGTTTGACAATTGTATATACATTTTAGGCCAAAAGATCGGATCTGTCTACGATGGATGATATATACTGTTAACCATTGGGTAATCGAGCGAAATAAAGAGAACATTAATTTAAACTGTGTTATTGTACATCATAAGTAAATAATATAAAGCGTAACAAGTGAATTAAGAAGAACAGACCAGGTATTTTTTCCGTCATATTACTACAACTTTTCACTAAAAGCAAGAATTATTGTCAATCAAACGTAATTCATAAATGTTTCGTTGAATATTGACTGTAAACTTTAGCAACGTTAAATTCAAAACGAAAGAAAAAGAACTCATGACGTGTAGTGAAAAAGTTGCTAATATTAATTTGTATTAACAAAGCTGAAAAAAACTATTAAAAACAATAATTATTATGCAAAACGTTATTGTTAATTCCGTTACACACAGTAAAAAAGAAGTCGATTTCGAATATGTTTTCAACGTCAATACTAATCGGTTCGTCTGGTTTACATTTTCTGCGGAGAAAAAGCATCATGTAATATATTCAATAAAAAGAAAGTTGTAGAACAGATAATCATGTTTGTTGAAATTCTAACTAAACCATGAAAATAGTCGCAAATCATTCCATCACCGAAATCAGTAAGCTTGTCGAAGCTATATGGAAGAGGAACTCACAGGGGGTAAGATAAAAAAATTATTAGTATGGAAAATAAAGGTCATATAATTGTTAGTCATTGGTCAAATTACAAATTTACAAAAATACACAACGCCTTCCCGTAAACAGTTGCATACGATAAGCTGCTACCAAATAATGCGTTTGTTTTACTAATCATGATGAGCCTGACGGGATTGAAAATGCAACCCAAAATATATTTGCAGAGGTAACTTGGATAACTGTTTTTTGTCCTAAAAGGCATGAAACTCAAAAAAGCGCTGTGTTATTTTGTAAAATTTCACATATACTTCACAATTCTCAAGATTTAGTAATTACTGTGMCATCTTTCCTATTTTCTAATCAAGCCCATTGATGTAAGGTGTCCTCATTTCTTAAACGAAATAGCACTAATATATAATGTTACTATCTTTACCCTGAAATACCTTTCACAACTGCATAATTATAAATAGGTACCTAATTGATTGCTAGATCTAGTTGTGACCAATGTTTTTCATTTAGTATCAAAGGAAACTCTTTATTTGGTTAGCAAATAAAATCCGATATATCTTGCACTAACAAAAAATTATCTTTGGTTTCCGATTTAAACAAAAATCCATTATGTTTGACAGTCGGTGTAAATTATAGAATATCAATGTAATTGTATAGACAATTTAATTTCATAGGTATATTTAACTTGTTTAAACAGTACTATTCTAAATACTAAAACGTACGTTCTTACCATTAATTTAATTTTAGAATCTGTGACAATATAGAAATATTTCTGCATAATTTAATTAAGGCAAATTTGAGCTCTGTCGCGTCAAATTGACAAGACCCTTGATATAATTAGCCATCTCCTATTGTTGCCGAAGTCGCTAACAATTTCCGTTCTGTGCTTTTCTACCAATTAAAATGCACATTGAAACGACATTGAAAAATCATATAAAATGACTGAGGATCTGAAAATTCACCTACAGTACCAAAAGTGAGATACCAGACAACACTAAAAATTTGACAAAATGCTCCGAATCACGTGCTTGTTAGTGTTGGTAATTGGTGCTATGGCTGCAATGGATGAATCGGTAAGAAGAATAAAATAAATAAGTACTAAATGTAGCATTTTTTATATAGAACGACCCCATTTTTATAGCGCATTCGATTACGGACGTCAAATTAAACCATAAAATACTAAGGTAACACTACCCTACAGTCTTTTGTTTTTGAGACATCTTATTACAGTTTTGAAATATCTGATGTTAAATCATTGGTGTTCACGAAACTGTCTTTAGATGGGAAAGTTTCATGAAATTTTGAGAAAAATTTTGTGGTGTTCACAAAAAAAACAATCAAAATCAATCAACTGACTGAGATAACTATTACAATTTTCATGAACACGGTTTTTATAAATTAGTGATTAATGCATCCAGGGTGTTTATGGAATGTATCGATTAAATCAATTTGCCGCCTCTCAGGAAAGTGACGCATACTTGTCATCTATCGATTTTTGAATTATTTGTTATATTTTAATACGAAAAAAACGCCTGGGAGTGTGTATCTTCAACATATCTTTAGTGTTTTGTGGGATAATTAACTTCAAGTTTGCAGAAAGCTCACATTTCGGAGCTGAGGGGGACATTGATCTGCAACCCTCACTACTATCGCCGTGCATATTATAGCTTGGCAGCAGTTACTAAAACGCGGCACAAAGAATTCAGAAATCAACGCCGGCCTCGTTGCATGAATCATTTATAGAAATTCTGTATATTAAAAAAACTAGTTTCATACGGCGCAACGGCGCCATTTTGTCGCACGCATCCAAACCACCACTCCCGATTGAAAAAAAAACGAGGATTTCAAAACCCAAGTTAATCAAATGATCCAACAATATTGCCGATCAAATAAATCATTCACTATTCGTTTATCTTAACTTTTTATAAATAGATGATTAACTTCAAACAGTTAGCAACAGATATGATATTAACGCTTTGCAAATATTTTTCCCAACTGTGCCAAGTACATTTCAAAAATCGTAACACAAAAGTACCATTAAATTTTAAAATACAATGAGTTTTTAGCAAACGAATGCAAATCGAACACTATTGAAATACCTGTAGAAGGTAAAATGAACATTTGTTTATGATATTACGCGAAACTGAAAGAAAAATAGCTAAATGAGGGAATCAAAAAGATTTGCTACTGCCAACTTATCCGTCTTTAAGTACATTTAGTACAAAAGAATAACAATAATTTGATAAGATTAACAAAATGGATATCGTTAAACAATGATACGGTATTTGAAAAAATAATTATCATCAACCCACATTGCCAGGATGGTTATTAAGTATATGTTTAAATTAATTTAAAAACATCCTGAAATTAGAAGTATCGATGAATTAGATTGGTATCAAAATTCGACAAATTATTTGTTTTCTATATTATTTTTACTGCCAAAGCTGAAGATGTTCAACGTGTTTTTTTAATACAAGATGTTTCTAATTCCTCGCACATTTTCAATCATCACCTAAATTCGACAAATTTTGTCAAGGGCGAATTCTTCAGGAATAGAGGAATATTGCAAAAGAGACTCTTGGAAAAGTGGATCAGAAGTAAAATCTGCTGAAACAAAATTTATGAGAAATTCGTAGAATTTAAAATAATAAAGTGCGTGATTTTATTGCTGTACATGATGGATCAAATTAAATCAAATATTATATAAACAAGACTGTGTAATTCCAATTTACATATAAAAAAATTTAATTTAATTTAATTTAAATTTGTCTCGCAGCTATTGAGTAGCGAAGCCAGAGATCAAATGTACAGATATCATCGAACTTGTGTGGACAGGACCCGAGTTGACGAAGGTAAATAAAACCTAATATTAAAATGCATGTCTCTGCCATGCTGTCTGCACCGCAACTGCAGATAGATCTATTTCGCTATCATAATAACTCATCAGTGCAGTTTTAGGTCTAGTGCAGACAGCATTGCACTGCTTTTGCCTATACACCAAAGGCTTGGTATGATGTAAATAGATATTTATATGGCAGCATTACACTGACACTACAGGTCACCTCCTTTAGGAAGTAATTCCCATAATGGCAGCTGGGTGGCTTTGTCATCGCATCAGTGTAAAGCTGACAGATGGCATTGCCATCTAAATTTCTACAAAACTTAGTAGCTCTTAATAAACTAAAACAATCGCTTTTGAAATTGGCAGAAAAGGTGAGAAAAACAGCCGATGGTGAGTTCCCAGATGACGACGACCTAAAGGTAACTGATATAAGAAATATTACGCTGCATTTATAATTCTAAAGTTTTCAGTGTTTCTTCAAATGTACCATGATTGAAAGTGGAGCGGTAAGACCTGTCGGTTTCCAAATTATGAAGGAACAAAACGTTTTACAATATTTCTAGATGAACGAGCAAAGCGGTGATTTGTCTTTCGAGCCCGTCAAGAATCTATACCCGGAAAATCTCCAAAATAACTTACGTAACACGTTCGATACGTGCAAGGATCAAAATGATGGTAACACACTACTTAATATCTTCAGCTTCAGTTTCAGTGAAAATGATGCTAATTCCTAGGGCAGACGAATTCTAGTAAAATAATGAAACAAGTCGATGTTCTTTCGGAACTAGGCGTCTTTTATAATGTAATATTCAAAGTTATCGGAACGACCCTCTACCCCTAGCAACTTTCACCCTTAATTTATGAATAATAGGGAAGAGATGTCGAGTAATGTAGGGTGTTCAAATAAGAGTTTCGCCAAGAAAATATGACATACAAAACGCAGTTTTGACCCGATCGAGGTGAAACTCTTCTTGGGTGATTATTTAATCTATGACAATTAGGTTTGAAACAAAATTTCAGCAAAATGTTTACTACAGCTTTGGCGGCAGGCCTCCTTCCGTTTCTTTACATTTTCGATGACGCTGTGGCATAAATGCTCCTCCACGAGGTTGATTGATTCAATGATGCCGCCTTTAGCCCTTGAATGGTTTTAGGCTTTCCTGCATACACTTTAGACTTAAAAAAACCCAAAGGGTTTGGAGGACTGTATTGTCGTAATGCGCGAAATGTGTCTTTTTTAGAATGTCCATTTTACTTCCACATCCAACGGATGGGAAGTATTGTATCGCGAAAAAAATTTCAAAAATTTTTATTTGCTCATTCGCTTTAAAATGGTCGAAACGCAAAAAAAACAAAATTTGAACAAAAACAAATTTCTTGTCTGTGTGTTTGTGTGTCTGGGTGTCTGTGTGTCTGTGGTATTGTTTGTGGACACCATAACTTTCGAAAGACTTAATATATGAACTTAAAATTTGGCAGACGTATAAATCTCACCTACCCAAAGCGACCTATTGTTTGTGGGGTAAGTAGGATATCGAGAAGGGGGCGAAATTGGGAGGTAACTACCCTTTTTGCAAATTTTTATTTTTTTTTTCGTTTGAGTATGTGATTAGTAGTATAACTGCGAGTATTATTCGTTCTTATAAATTTTTGGTGCAGCAAACTGTTTAGAAGATATTAGCAAAAAAGCGTCACTTAAACAAAACGGTTTTTCCTTAATATCTCCGAATATATTTAATATATTCAAAAAATGAAAATACCATCAGATAGGAAATAAAATTTCTCACAAAAAGTGTCTTAGAAAATTTATTCAAAATTTTGACATTTTCGAAATATTTCCAAAAAACCTATTTTGGACCCTGCTCGTACGATTTTTTTACAATTTTGGTATTATATAGAAAATCAAATTTCTGATCAGAAAGCACTCTTGTAATTTTTTTGTTAAGTTAATAATTTTCGAGTTATTTGCAAAAAACGATTTTAAAATTTATATATTTTTGCTATCACGAGGACTGTTCGTCTTAGAAACAATGTGTAGAGAGGAAAAATGCTCAAAACCTGATTACTAAACATATAGTATAAGAAATAAAAACGTAAATGTCATTTTGACAATTGGATGTGGAAGTATTGATTCAATTTGCAGCAGTTTTTTGAAAAGTTTGCGTTAATTTAACATGTTTCTCAACCGTATATCGCTCCATGGTTCAATTTGCCGATGCCTCAAAATACTGAATGACAAAACAAAATAGAAAGGGGCATTGACGTCTCCCTGTAGTTCCCTGTCGGAATGGTGAAACTCATGTTTGAACACACTTTGCTTCATTCTAAAGGGGTTTCAAAGTTCTTTCTGAAAATGTGTACGAAAATAACGAGCATTTTCTTCGAAAATCCGAGGATTCTGTGGAAGCCAGTACATTTTTCTTCATAAAGCCCCAGTACGCACAAAATATACAATTTAATTAATTTGTCTAGCACATCAAAATAAAGCTGACGTTAATAAAAAAAATTATGGGTAAGACGTGCCAGGAGTAGAGGATTGTTGTGGCAACATCTCAAGATGTCCACCTCCGAAAAAATTCGAACTGTTTCAGAATTTTGTTCAAATTTGTGTCTGATAGAAATTGTTGAGGATGACATTTTCATTGAATATACTTCAAATTTCACTTTTAGCCGTTGTTTTTCAGATGTCAGCGACTTATGCGAAAAGGCTTTTGGAATGTTCAAATGCTTTTATAGGACCAATTCTGAGGTAACTTGCATTTGAAAGTATTGTCTTTATCAACCTTACTGGTATAAATAATATCGTTACAGAACTACATTGTCTTCTAGAAGACGTACTAGTACTCAACACATGACATCAACGAGCGGTGGAATAGAGCACTTGGTTACACTAATTTGCAATCAAAAATGTAAAAAAAATAAAGCATCGGTTTAAGGAAATTCAAATTTTGTATTTTATTTTACGCACAACTAAAGTATATCGTTTTTAGCAAACCATCATAATGATAATTAAACAATTACAATATTACATCATATTTGACATAATAATATTAACTGAAACATGGCAAATAAATGATATTAACCTGAGTATATCACTGTAGTTTTTTTTTTACTTGAAATGAAAATAAAACGTAACTTTTACCACAACCTGCGTTATGTAACTTAGGTTGTGCTTTTACCTAATAAACATGAAATTGTGCCACATTGTGCTTAAATTATTTAAAAATGTCCTATGGCCATCCATAGAACTTTTATTCGTTGGAAAAGACAGGAACGCTTGCGAGTCGTTTCTACAGTATCTTAGGTGGAGTTATCCGTATTTTAGATAAAGCACAAAGACCTAGCCCAAAAACACTACTGCTGGCAACGCCGTATAAGACCAACATGATGTTATCTGAAAATATGAACCCGAAAACAAGAAATGCCTAAACAGTGCTGCCGCTTTGCGACATAACTTCACACTTGTGTTGTTATTTATATTCGAAAGCAAAATGGCAGCAAGCAGATACATAACCAGATGTATATTTTTAATTTTAATAGTGTGTAAAACGAGCAGAGGTAAGTTACATTTGTAGCGTAATGTAGCTTAAATTGTATAACATCTTCATTACTATTACTTTTTCTATACTTCCTTGAATTTAAACAAGAAACCAATGCCATTTGCTGTATGCAAATGATTGCTCTGTTAATTAATGTTTCTTGCCCAACAGGAGAGATATCTCACGCGATCCTTCAGGAGGATCCTGAAGAAGACGAACTAGACACCGAGTGGGAGCCAGGAGAGCCGCCTCCCCATGATTATCGGCAAAACCAGAATGATTTGGTTGAGGCTGGGCACTACAGCAAACGAAGGTACAAGTGCCASTCGTGTGAACCACCGGATTGTGCCCGCTTGACCGTGTGTGAAAATGCACTGTCTTGTTGGAAATCGAGAGTTAGAGAAAGCACAGGAGAAGAGAGTGTCTCAAGAGGATGCACACACAACGCGGAACAGCTGCCGATGTACTGCAGAACTCAGCAGTTCACAGTCCAACATAAGCGGCACGCTGTTGGACAGTTTCATATTGTCTGCTGTAACGAGGACCTGTGTAATGCTGGGGATTTCCCCGAATTACCGGATGATGGTAAAATATTGATGGATTAGTTTTGGTGTGTCAAATTGAACTGTTTGTTGTTTCTAGGTAACTATGAGTCGCTTATGTACATTTTGAAACTCATAGCTGCTGTGCTCGCTCCTGTGATTATATTGGGTAGCACTGCTGGTATAGTTTTGTGGGGAATGCGTAAAATGCACAGACACAGACTCAGAAACCAAAGTAAACAGGATCCAGACACTTACTATGCTTCAGACGAGCTTCTGAGGTAAGTATTTGCTTATTGTGTTCTGTGGTGATAATAATAATAATAAAAAATTGTTTGACACAAACTTGCATGTACAGTCGTCAGACAAACAGAAAACAATTATGACTGCAAAAAAAGTGGCACATTTTTATAAAAAGGTCCCAAATCAGTTGGCTAGAGACAACTAACGTACTGGTTTTCCATCAGTGTTGCCAGAAAGAAAAATAAGATATCCGTAACGTGACTCTCAAAATATCCGTAGATGAACAGAGAATTCTGTAAATATGAGTATATACATATATATTATTTATTATAAAACCAAATACACGTAACTACACGAAATTCAAAATGGGTACATCTTTCTAAATCCCTAGATCTATAAATCTAAGGAATCGTTATCTTTTAGGTGGCACTGTCATCTATAAGCCAATACAGTGACTCTAAAAGCAAATAACTGAAATGGTAACGTACGAAAATCGCTATACATTACCGGCTGCAGTAAAACGGGTATGGGTACGGTTCATTTACCTACCTACCTTATATGTTGAAATTTAAATTAATTTTGTTGGAAAATCCGTATATTTTGATAAAATCTATTGTTCCATAGATGGTACCTGGAATCCATTGCCATTTTGTCACCCCCATTGTCGCAACCCTGGCTGCGACTTATCACAACCGCAGGATAAATCCAATCCAAATCTAATGTTCACTGGCACTATAAAATTAATGATAAATCTGAAAATTACTATTCAGCTATGATACTGAAAAAAAGGTAATCTTATATCCAATTTCACTTCGAATTAAACAAAAATAATCCCTGCAGATTGTGCTAGACATTTTCAAATTTAAACATACACACAAAGCCAAATATTGAGAATGTATCAGAACTTGCTAATGTAAATAGTGTTAACAGATATTTCACTTATGCATTCGAGCAATCTCAAATAGTTAATTAAACCACACAGCATTATGATCACACTTTTAAAGAAGAGGTTCATGGTACAATATGAAACAGGAAGAAAGAAAATGAGATACTTAAACATTTCTGCAGTTATTAGATTTTTCTGATAAAATTCTTTACTGATATTTATATATGTTGTGTTTAGGGCTACGGCAGCAGGAGACAGCACGCTCAGGGAATATCTAGAGTATTCACTCACTTCTGGAAGTGGCTCAGGGCTGCCGCTACTCATTCAGAGGACATTGGCCAAACAAATTAGCCTCAGTGAATGTATAGGCAAGGGGAGGTACGGTGAAGTATGGAGAGGCGTTTGGCATGGTGAAAATGTTGCTGTTAAAATATTCTTCTCGAGGGATGAAGCCAGTTGGACTAGGGAAACTGAAATTTACAGGTTGGTAGAATGAAATATTTTAAGTTAATAAGTGGTAAAGTATTCGGTTATTTAATTTTTCAATAGCTTGAAGTTTTTATATGAATCTTCATGAAATTTATGTAAAAAATTCTAGAATGACACTTAAAGAAATCAAAGAACATGAACTACTGACATTTGCTTGAAATTAAAAGCAAAGAAACTTAGTCAGAAAAATTTATTCTTCTATCTCTTTCAGTTTTACATGAAATTTAAGTTGTTTTTTTACACTGTATTTTAACTACCGTTAAGCGGTTATGTACTAAAATGCCGCTAATATATATGACGTCATTGTAATGACGAGTGTGACAGTTCTTTACTGGAATGCAGTTCCCTAATTATGTTTTTGTGGAGGACTTAATGTTGCCCCAGAAAAAAGTTCATAATACGATAATATCTGAGCATGGAAAAAATTATTGTAAAAGTAACCAGTAGTGTTGGCTATCTGTCGTTTTAAAATGAAATAGATTTTCAGTCTCTTAATAATGAAAATTAGACAGTTCATTACAACTGCACATGGCTTATTAGAAAACAGTACCTATTTGAAAAATTCTTGCATTTTTTTGTTTCTAATGTAACCGGAAGTCTTTGAAAATAATTGTAGATTGCAATACACGAAAATTTAAAATGCTTTTGTATAAAACAGTTTTTGCACTTGTTACGTTATATACCGGGCTAGTTGATGAGTCCCAATATGCAAATGTACATCATTTGATAAAAAAACTAATGTATTGACCAGCTTTTATTTTCCTTATGTAAAACTTCATTTTCAGCACTGTTTTGCTGCGGCATGACAACATCTTGGGCTACGTTGGTTCAGATATGACATCTCGAAACTCATGCACACAGTTGTGGCTCGTAACTCACTATCATCCTTTGGGAAGCCTTTATGATCACTTGAACCGAACAACTCTGACTCATCAGCAGCTGCTCAGATTATCAGTTTCACTTGTTAATGGTCTTGTCCATCTGCACACTGAGATATTTGGATCAGAGGTAAGGTCTGATGAAAATGTATTTATTTATTTATTTATACATGACCCCAAAGTCAGTACACCAGTACTGGTAACAGGGTGTATCAAAAAAAAAAGCGTCATATGCAATAGCAACAATACAAATTATTGAATTACTGAATCATGGTATGTTAACAATAGTTTTCATATATCATACATTACTCAATTCCATTATTAATCCCTAAACATACACAGTTGAATACAAAAACAGTAATAAGAAACTCTGTAAACACAATTGAACCCAATATATGACATCCCCTTTTCTTACAAATTGTCCAACAATGGGGTCGTCCCACAATTTTTTTTTTATTTCACATTTAAAATGTACATAAAAATTGAAGCACAAAGACATTTTTTTTCGATTTTTCCGGTTCTTCTTTCATGAGAAAAAAAATGCGAAAGTATGGATTTGCCTCGATATTCTGCCACAGAGATGACGTAAAAGGTTTGCATGCTGACAAAAGCGAGAAATACCAATAATAGCCACTGCTCTAGCGGCATTGCAAGTAATATTTGTTTATATTTTTTTTTGAGCTGCGTCGCGTTGCCACTGTGGGCAAATTTCCGCGATACCGTGGGGAATGTACTCGTAAACTGGCATTGTGACATTGATACCTAGGTCAACTTAAGGCGTATTTGTGAAAATAATTTAAATAATCCTTCAGTCAATTTATTCTATAAAGAACAGTTCAATATAATAAGCGCCTTTTGATGAAATACGAAAGCACTTTAACCATCGAAACTGCTTTAGAACTAATGTCGTTAAGAAGAAAACGGTAAAGTACCGCTTACAACATCGCACGTTCGCACATGCTGCATGTGTCACATGTGTAACGAATAACCCTAACAACTCTAGCCATGCGTTTTTGTTTACATAGTTTGGTCCAACTTTCGAGTTTCGTATTTGTCAGATTTCGTGGTAGAGCAAGATGTCGAAGTATTTGGGTAATATGTTGTTTTTTTAATGTCAGAATTGCTTACGTTAAGAAGTGTTTTTTTCGTGTTATAAGAATACTACTGCTGATGAACAGTTACATGTTATTCCTATGTTTACATTATAATATTGATGTTGACGGTTATACTTATACCTTCGCCCCTCTTTCTCACTCCCATTGCATTATTTGTATTTCTCTGGCTATTTATAAAACTGACAACAGAGAGCACCTAGTTACCTAGGGAGCTGTAACAGTGCGCATGACGGAATTTAGGAACCTTTTGCGTAGTTGTTGGCGGATTTAAGAAAATGTTTGAAACAGGGTAATTTTTCTACCGCTGTTTGTGGCGAGTTGAATTAATATGAAAGCAAAATAGATGCATGGTACTAGTATTCATGATGTAAGCAATAAAAGGCATAGGTTAAAACTATCAAATTTTAATGTGCGGGACGACCCTATTGCAAAGTTCCAAATTAAACAGAAACATAATTTATCTTAAAAATTAAACAATGTAACATAATATAATGCATAGATATACACAAAATCAATTATATTTAAGTCTTTCAGGAACTTTTATATGTCACCCGCTTTTCGTTGCACTTGGTGGTATGAAGTTATCAATAGTAATGTCAAAATATAAGTCCCTAGCAGACATTTCATTACTGTTATTCTTGTTGTTTATTTCATAATCATTTGATTAATTTGGTAGAACAACAGTAATAAAACGTCTGTTGTGGTCAATAACATTGCCTGCATTCAATAAGATGTAAATCTATGTTTAAATTTTGAATTAATTGTACCTTCTACCCAATTTTTTGTCATATAAAATAAATCACAACCAAGTTTTTCCCATGGATAAGTAGGTATTTTATGTGGAACCGTAGGTTCATTTAATTTATTTTGCTGAAAAATGTTACAAGTAACAAGTTTTATATGGAGCCAAATGACTGTAGTGTTAGTCCGGTTATTACTACATTGTTTTTTTCTTCGTTATTTCTAATGGTTTTGTTATTTATTTCATCGAGTTCTTTTTTTCATATATCGTTTAGGGAAAGCCGGCAATAGCACACAGGGACATCAAAAGCAAGAATATTTTGGTAAGGACTAATGGGACGTGTGTCATTGCTGATTTTGGACTAGCAGTAATGCACCAACAATCCACAGACTTGTTAGATATTGGTTCTAACCCTAGAGTTGGGACAAAGAGGTACATGAGCCCAGAAGTCTTAGATGAAAGGTAAATTAAATTTCATATAATTATTAATTATTATAAACTACCTAACAGATTATATGAACAAAAACATCTAAAGTATTTCATGTTTAGAAAGAAAGAACAAAATTTTTAATTATAGCGTTTGTCTCTTTTTTAGTATTCGAATGGATCATTTCGATTCATTTAGAAGAGTGGACATCTACGCCTTGGGTTTGGTGTTTTGGGAAATGTGCCGTAGGACACTCAGCAATGGTATAGCGGAAGACTACAAACCACCATTTTACGACGTTGTGCCTAGTGATCCAAGTTTTGAAGACATGCGAAAAGTCGTGTGTGTTGACCAGCAAAGGCCTAACCTACCCAACAGATGGACTAGTGATTCTGTAAGTATAAAATTTATGAAATAATACTTCACTATTTGTTAGTTTGGTCAATTTTATCATCAAGTCAGTGTAAACATTAAAGGTGAAATGTTTAAAAAGGGAAAAGTCCATATGCAGTATACTAATAAACTATATTTTTAACTTAAAAAAAAATATTAAGTGTTGCAGTTGAAGATTAATGGTTGTTGATGCATTAGTGAAAATAATGATGACAAGTTTGTTTCTTATGCCAAGCTTTTGGAACTGTTTGATTTCTCCTTCATCAATTTGCATTCCTCATATTATGTTGACATTTAGCTGTAGTTTTATTTAAACTTCAAAATCTTTTTCTAAAAGGTCTTATTGACATTATCGTTTGCATATAATTATCATACTATACCACCCTGCCAGTTCAGTTAATTGCCTCTTTTGGAAAAAGAGGTATCCAATGGACTCTAATAAAAACTTTTGTTTAATAATGTTTGTAATGGAATATTTAGTTTGTGTATGCAAAGCTAGCTATGACATATTATTATCGTGGGCACACTATATACATATAGATTTTTGCAACTTTCAATTTAACTGGACCATTCTTTTTTCAGTTATTTAACATTCCTGACATTTAGTTTTTTTTTATAATACCCGCAACATGTGTATTGTTCAAAGAAGTTACTGTTATGTGGATGAAACTAAAAGTTGATATTTTTTGCAGGTGTTGTGCGGTATGGCAAAGCTGATGCGTGAATGTTGGCACCAAAATCCCAATGTCAGGCTACCAGCCCTTCGTATCAAAAAGACTATTCTCAAGTTAGCGAGTAGTGACCATCTAATTAATATGGAAGACATGGAGGTTTGCGTATGATATTACAACACCCAAAAAAAAGACTTGTTTTAACGTTTATAGTAATATTCATAGAATTATTACAAAAAATTTTATGGTTTAATGATGTGCCAAATTTTTTAATGGAGATTTATTTTTAATTTTTGTTAGGCTAGTAAAAAACCTGTTCCACGACTGCCAGATGAAAGATTTTATTTGCTTCTTGCAAAACCAGCTGCAGTGTTGGCAGTTTATTTTCTAAGCTGGCCTAAAATCTCACTATTAAGTGCCATTATAATTTTCACGTTTTACGATTAAATATGTGATATATGTAATTGTTAAGGACAACGTTAAAATTCAGTCGCCTGTTGTGTAGGTTTATTTATCGTTTGGCAATTTAGTCTCTGTATTTGTCATTGTTTTACTGCTGAATGTGTATGACAGCATGGATCATTCCTTAGATTCAAACTGAACTATGCCAATTTGAAAAAATGAAACATCTTCGTAGATGTCATATTTTTTAAAACTACTTATTAAATGTGCACATATCGTTCCATAAGTTATACTTTAAGTAGTATTTGCCATAGTTTGTTGTCACTTTAATTTTTGACCTTTCTACAGCAAAATTAAACCCTAATGGTAAGTATCTAATATAATAAGTTTTCTGATGTGCATGCAAAATTTTGTAAAATAATGATCAATGTTGAATTTTCACAGAAAAATCTCATTTTATTTTATAATTTGCAGAAGTAATGTTTTTTTGAAATGTTTAGAGCAGGCTCTAATTTAGTATAATCAGAACACATAGCTGCCATTTCATTTGTCAAATTATACTAAGGACCTATGGAAAATTTTGTTTCCTTCAGAGTTATGATGAAATTATGATGGTAATGTTGCGTCAACGAAATTTTCTGTTCTAAGAGCCAAATCTTTATTTTTGTATTCTCGAAACAAGATATTTGCCTCTATTTTTTTTTCTAAAAACACTAGTGTTGGATCAAAATTAAAACAATTGCATACAAAATCAGAAATGTATGGAAACATTGAGAAAAACATATACATGTTATGGTTAAGTTATTTCTTAACATAGTCACCATTTCAGTCCAACAGTTTTTATACTGGAAACCTAATTTTTCTTCAGCCATTTGGCGGAAGCCTTGTATGACTGAGAGCTGTATTAATTTTCAGTGATCAATATAGCTATGGTTTTTTTAGTCCTTCCAAATAACGTGATTTTTTCTAATGAAATCCGGATTTCTTTCTGCTCGACATTCTTATATAAATATTTCTTCCATTATAATCTTGAAGATGGTGTTTCTTGGTTTCCTTCTCTTTTTTTTCATTTGAATGGTGGGGACTTTCTACATCAAAATGGTATTTATAACAGAGCTTCACAACGCTCAATCAATGTTTTGATCTCACTGAATCATCATTCCATGTAATGATACCTCACCGATGTTTCTCATCTGGTCTATGTTTCCAAACTTTTTCTACAAATAAGTTCAGTATCTTGAAATCTGGTAGATAGAAAATCCCGAGTTCTGTTTAATTTTTTGTGCAATTTTTACATTTAAAATGTCAGAAATTCCGATTCACTAAAACTCTTGCATTCCCTCTCATTTTTACTATATACAGTTGAGATTTAAACCATTGTTTTGACAAATGTTTAATACTTAATACTCACTTCATATGCATACATTTTTTCACATTTCATTTTGTATTGCTTTTTTTAACAAGGGAAACTCTTATTAAACTTGTTTCATTATTGATATTAGAAACTGATATATTCAATTTCTGCATGCACACTTCTAGTGGAATTTAAGGAATGGTTCAAAATGTGTGCGGTAGCTGTTGTGAGAATATATGATGGTTCGTTCACTGGTACTCCAGTTTGAATTTTGTGTCATGCACATGATTTTTTAATTCTTGATCGAATAACCATTAAAAACAATTTGTTCTACATTTTTATGTGCAAACAAACAAACCTTTCAGCAGATCTTCTAAAGCAATCACACTAACAGAGTTGTTCATTCGAAAGAGAAGGCAACATTTTAATTTGATATTTTTTTAATGTAGGTTAAGTTTGAGATATTTTCCTATATCACTGTAAATAAAATGATCTATATCACAATGTCATATCCGTTGGAAATATGTGGTGGCCGGTAAAGGCCTTCCTCTTGTTCAGATGTATTGTTTTTTATTAGGAACTGATTCATATCAATTTGTTTATCAATCGTATTGCGAAAAAATATCCAAAAGCTCATGTTACTGAAAGGTAACGTTATGTTGTCGTTATTCACACTACATTTTTCATTTGTACATAACATTCATAATCATACATTTTACTATGTAACTGACAAATAAGATAAGCAATATACCTTAGTTTAAATGTAAAATTTGTTTTTTTTTCATATTCCAGAAACCTTCACTCTATCTAGTTTTATTCAGAAGTACCTATGTAGGTGAGAGAAGTAATACTGAAATCTTTGAAAAAAACCTTTTTTTGTACTTCAAATAATCCAGGCAAAATAGGAATAGAAATACCAATAATAAGTGAAACCTTTTCTTTGAACTCTTTTTCATTGCCGAAATTGGAAATCTTAATTTTATTTTAAATAAACCAATTTGCTTATATATCTTGCGATATTGAGCTTCTTTCATTGTTTATATTTTTTTTAACAAATTCCATTAACTTGCATCCCTACCATAAATTACCCTGGCCAATAGAAAATTTTGTTATAACATAAAACTGAATAGTATAATGCAGTAGAATGAACATCTAAACCTGAAAAATGGCCAAAACAAAAGTTAGACTTATAGAACGGTACAATTTCAAATTTATTGGAAAATTTTTTTTTCTCTGCCTCGATTATATATTAATTTATATCATCATCAAAAATATTTACACAAATTCTTTTTTAGCGCAGTTTCTACTTCATTTATGTTGTCTGTCCAGTAACAGCATCAGAGTGTAGTGACCACCCAGACAATTACAAATGTAATAGCTATGTACCAAGGGCATTAAGGTGTTATGTAGATTACAATGCCCTGAAGGCGATATATATTTCGCCTGATGGGCCCATTATAGTCTAATAATGCCCATGGTGCACACAAATGCTTTATTAATGACCTATGAACTGTGAAATTGACATTTATATAACTTTCAAACATTGTGAATCTGAATGAAATTTTTTTTCCGAATAGTAAACGTAAGAGAATAGAAATTAAGTAAAATAAGTTTATAATAATCAAATGACCGGGTATTATTAACGGGCGTTATATCCAAGGTAGATTGATAATAGTAGAGTAGAAAATAATAGCTATTTATATAACAAGGCAGTAAAGTTGTACTTTATCGAACGAGATTTGGAGATTGAGAACTGAGGCAAAGAAGACGAGGCGAGCAACCAGACGTGTTTGATAAAGACACTTACACTTTTTCGGCTGCACTACTACTACAAGACAAAACCAGTTACAAAAAAGCGATTGCAGCAGAATTACAAGACGTTTGAAGTTTTGGATGCAACATTTGACATTTGCATTACAATAAATTCTTTGACATTTAGGAGCGTTGGCTTAGTTACCGGTCAGGTAAAGTAATTTACTGCCTAGGCAGGTAAAGGGCCACTTTCTCGCTTTGGATGAGCAGGATAAAGTTGTACTTTCGAATGTAGTACCCTGCACGTATTTTGAAAACTATGCACCTTTCTATTAGGCAGAATACTACATAATATAAACTTTTGCTATATGGTAAACTAATTGAGTAAAGTTTTGTCCTTTATGGCTTACTTTTTGCTTATTACGTCCACTTTATTTTTTTGTGAACGTGCAGTAAAAAGGTTATAATAGTACGCAATTTAGTATGAGATAGAATTTACTCACATGGGTTTGTCTTTAAAAGGAATATTGCTAATTTGGTATAGGAATTTATGATGAAAAATTATTAACTTCACACGGAAAGGGTCAGCAATTCAAAAATCACATAATAATTTAAACATGCAATCGTTACGCCAGTTTTGCCATTTAAACAGGAGCAAACTCTTAGCGAAACCTGACGGTGCTAATGATGAGTGTGCTCCTAAATTATAAATTCCTGGGAAGTTACACACAATCTTCTCAAGACTGGCTCACCTACCTTTTGATCAACTCTCTTGATTCCACTCTCTGGTAATCCCAATTATAAGAAGTACCACTAATTATCGCTCTGCACATTTAATCTTGAGGTTTTAGAAATGAACGCAATAGAAGCCTCTTTCAACGTTTAGGAGCTAATAATATATTTATAATACCAAGTCAAGATGAACATGAAAAACTAAAAATATTACAACAAGTACTTAATTATGAGCTGTTTAAACTTAACGGACTAAAAATTTTACAAAACTAGATCCTAGAAGCAAAACCATCTGATCAATAAAATAACTTCCTAACCTTAATTTCCTCTGTAGTTTTCTGAACACTTCTGAGTAGCTACCCTCACAGTTGCCAGGCAAAAGATAACCAAACAAAAGCTTCTACCATTCTTTGCCATTATACAATTATAATTAATCGTTAAAATTTATCCTTTCAGGTCGACATTCAGAAAATCTCACATGAGCACACCTTTTAAATTTTACTTTATTGCCATACTCGGCTTCTGGTTATCGGAGGGTATTAGCAGAATTCTCGAATCAAAGCTAATCAAAATAAGAAATTTATATTATATTAGTTTGCACAAACTGGGTGTTCATGAAAGCCGTAAATTGGCCGTTCCTTTGTGTGCTCGCCTTGCTCGCTGGCAACTAATAAAATTCGTCACAATCTCTCTCAATGAAAAGTGATGTTAAACTGCCACCATTTAACACAGTAGCAAAGGGTTCATTCTTTTTCGAAAACGGTACAAATATGACACCAAAGCTACATGGGCATTCCAACTGACTCCTTCCAAATGTCCATAAGCCCGGAGGTTATATGAGGGGGAATCCGTAAATTAAGGTCTCCAATGAGCTTAAATCTGACAACAGCACCATGTTCCTTACGTCTCCACCATTATTCTGACTGGTCCTAACCTCGCTGCGACGCTTAACCTTGACTTAGCAGCCGTTAATGATAGAATGGAAAATCAACGCTCCCACCAAATGTGAATTGCCGTCAGTGTTTAGATTTCTGTAGTTTACAGGGACACCCTTATTAGAATCCATCGCTAGTTGACTGATGTTTATGGAGAAAAGTGAATAGACATAAAAAATGTGCGGAAGTGGTGCAGAAGGCAGCACAAACGTGATGAAGCTGGCTGCAGGTGTCCATCAGTTTCGGAAAAGACAGTGACGAATCCTTGTGGATCGGCATATGACTGTGCGAGAGATTGCCGAACTAATAGGGGATGTCTCTAAGGCTACCATGGTTCAGCTCCATGACAACGCCCACCCTCACATCATCAGCAAATTTCGATGGCATATCCTTTACCACCGTATAGCCCTGATTTAACCCCCAGTGACTACTATTTGTTCCCTAACTTGAAACAACACTTGGGGGGAACGAAATTTTCAAGCGGCGAAGTCGCCAGCTGTCGATTTTTTCATGCGAGAGTTGGTGAGAGAGTGATACGACGCAAGTATAAAAATGCTCCTGCAGCGACTGCAAAAGTACTTCTATCGAGACGGGAACAATGTAGAAAAATAGCTTAAAGTGCAAGCTTTCACAATCTGTACTTGATTTTGGAATAAAATAACGCTTACAATATAAAAAAAAATTGGAGACCTTAATTTACGGACGCGCCTCGTATTTCAACATTAACACTTACATGCACCAACGAAATCCAAAAGAAAAAACCGACTACATTTTGGAGATCTGAAATTTATGCATTCTACTATGAGGCATTAGTATAACTCACCAATGTGTGTTCTTTAATGTATAATGAAATATAAATTTTGACAAATTTTTTTTTACTACACTAGTTACATTGTTTTGGCTTACCACCAGTGTGTATTTTTAAATGAGTAATTAAATGTGGACTTTGATTAAATGATTTGCTACACACTTTGCACTGATATGGTTTCTCACCAGTGTGTATTCTTACATGTGCTGTTAAACTTGAATTTCGACTAAATGATTTACTACACAAGTTGCACTGGTACAGCTTCTCACCAGTGTGGGTTCTTAAATGTATAATTAAATGTGAATGTTGATTAAATGACTTACTACACACATTGCATAGATATGGCTTCTCACCAGTGTGTGTTCTTAGATGAGTTGTTAAATTTGGTTTTCTAGTAAATGACGTATTACACAGGTTACAATGGTATGGCTTCTCACCAGTGTGTGTTTTTAAATGTGTTGTTAAATATGATTTAATTTTATATGATGTTTTACATAAGTTACATTGGTATGGCTTCTCACCAGTGTGTGTTATTAAATGCCTCGTTAAATTTGATTTAACATTAAATGAACTGTTACACAAGTGGCAAGGGTATGGTTTTTCACCAGTGTGTATTCTTAAATGTCTTTTTAAACATGATTTACCTCTAAATAATTTTCTACWTAAGTTGCATTCATACTGCTTCTGCACTGTATCAATGTCTTCATAACTCGCACCACACATTTCAATGTTGCCTCCTGCTTTGGAATTATCCTCCACCACGACATCACACACTTCAACTCCTTGTTCATTTTTGTAGATTTCTTCCAATTTGATATTACACACTTCAATTTCCTGTTCAGCTTCCAAATTTTCTTCAACCTTAGCACTATTCACTTCAGGTTCTTGTTTAACTTGGTAATCATTCTGTTCGTCTATGGCACAACTAAACTTGTGTAAAGTTTGCAATTCCATGCAATCTTGTTTGTGGTAATTAAAACTTGAATTATCATTAAACAACTTGCTACACAAATTCCATTCGTGTTGTTTCTGCATTGTACCTGATGTTTCATCAAAATGTTCTTTCAGATTACCACAAAGAATTTCTTGCTGTACTTTGTAATTACATTCTTCAGCTTGTTCATTTTTGTAAATTTCCTCCACTTTGACATCATAAACTTCAATTTCGTCTTCCATGATATCATATATTTCAGGTTCTCCTTGCAAAGTTAGCAATTATTGTGTACAATCTTTTGCACAAAACTGTTGCAATTTCTCAAATTCTTCAGTTGTTTCTTCTTGTGAGCTGAAAATTTGGTAACACTGATATTATGTTAACATTAAATAGTTCAGTTTTAGTTAGGCTATTTCAAGATGTTGCTACCATGCATAAAAATAAGACCATGTCTATTCATTGAGGCATTCTGGCCACGCTAGGGCAGGGCAATAACTGATTTTAAATATCGATAACTATAGATACATTGAGTCCGTTTACTACTATCTAACCCTGCTCCTAATCATCTCACACCTGCCCCACTAAATAATAATATAATCTAAACAGCGGAGCATCCCAACGGACAGACACGGCCTAAAAGTAAGTAAATGCTTTTATTATCCATTGTATGCATACCTAAATGACATCAAATACTAAAAAAATAGTACTCACTCAGTTACCTTCTCTGGTACTTCACTACCCGATTTAATACTTATCACCCTTATTTCAAATTTCAGTTATAATAACAAATGTAAATCAATGTAACAATAAGCCACAAACAAAAGGCATGTTTTAAGACTTAAACATAACCTCTTCATCTTTGTTTACGCCAGTTTAAACCTCTGAAATGAAGAAATAAGCAGTGTTGCCACTGGGGCTGATAGAAATTCCGCTAGATTGCCGTATCGAATCCACAGGGTAGGTAATCCATTGATATAAAACGGGATTTATTATCTATTTTATCATAAATAATTGTTAAGCACCTACATATTCTTGCTAGAACGTTAAAAATTTCGTTGTCGAGCTCATTTCCCAGACAAGGAATGCCTACTTCATATCTAAATTTCCCATATTTATACACTAATTTGAAGGAGTTAATAATAATAAAAAAAACTTCTTGTTCCGCCAAAATTCAATTTCACAATTTCTATAATACAAATTATTTCATTTTCTGCATGCACATTTCTAGTAGAATTTAACAAACTGATCAAAATGTGTGAAATAGGTGCTGGTACTGGTACTCTCCAGTCTCGTTTGAATTTTGTTATACACATGATTTTTTAATTCTTGATCGAACAACCATTCAAAACAAATTGTTCTATATCTTTATGTGCAAACTCAAATATACATATTTCAAACCTTTCAGCAGATCTCCCATGCATGTATAAAATAACCATTAATAGTACTTACAATTAACATTAACCTTCATTTTTACAATATACGAGTATTAGGTAGAAACAGCATATCATATTATTGCCACAAGCGCATCAAAGAAAAAATGCTATTAATTAATGAACTAAGCGAACAATAATTCATTTGTAAATTAGGATTATTTCATCAGGACATTTACAGGATCTCCAAAATTTCTAATGAGTTTATTAATAGATATTTTTACTGGACATACAAAATTTCAACGTCGGTATTAATGTGCAAAAAGTGGTTTGCACGTACTGAAGAAGTCTAGAAATCGTCATCCTAAATATTAAAAGGAATATAGGGTTCAAACACTTTTCTATGCATATCTTCTATGTAATAAGAAGTTACAATAAAATTCATTAACATAAACATCCTTAAATATGTAAGTATAAAGATATTAGTGTGTTCTTCTCCTGTCATGCATTGTTTTGTTAATTCTAAAAAAGTTTATCAGTATCAGACAGTAAAGTTGTAGTACTTTTTTTTGTGGAAAAAATCCTTGAAAGTTGCAAGTGTTATTCCATATTTTATATATTTATTATTTATTGAAACATGTAAACCTTAATAAAAGTGTAATTTTATTAAAAATATATTTTAGATATCTATTGCATATTATATACTCTAGACATTATGTACAAAAAAAGTTGAATGTACCAAATCTTTATTTTGCATAGTGAACAGCTTCGTCAACGACATATTCGAGCGCATAGCGGCGGAGGCCTCCCGCCTCGCCCACTACAACAAGCGTTCCACGATCACCAGCAGGGAGATCCAGACGGCCGTCCGCCTCCTTTTGCCCGGCGAGTTGGCCAAGCACGCCGTCAGCGAAGGTACCAAGGCCGTCACCAAGTACACCCTATGAATTGTTAAATATTATTATTATTATTATTAGTTTGTTACTGGTGCCCATCCAAAACTTTAACTAACCAGCAGTTTTCATTGTGCAACATGTCAACCTGCATACCTACATCAATCTATATCCAAGAGAGCTTGAAAAATTATTTATATAATAATAGTATACTAATTAAAAACTAGCTTGATAAGGCGCATAATGAAACAGGTTTTTTTATACATTTTTTCTATTTTGAGCGACTTCCGTCTTCTACACAAGAAAATATGACAAATTTAATAAAAATAAAAATTTTTCGGAAGTTTAACTTGCCGTGCTTAATTGGCTAAGTGTTAACTTTGCCAAGATCAATGACAGTTACGACGTTACGAGGTGGAGTTTCTTATTCTCTCGGAGCTGGAACACTGAAAACTAAAAAGTACAATTTTGAAATGGCTCGTATATGAAACGCAAGTTGTGTTCATAATGGCTTTATTAAGATATTTATTATAGCATAAATATGCTCTGACCTGCAAGAAATTATACAACATGCCAACCTGCATATCTTTATCCAAAAAGGAGTTTTAGTAGTTACATTTTTCTAATTAACTAAACATTTTATGGTCTAAAAAATGTGTCCTGACCTACAAGACACTTGAACTGAGCCGCTATGTAAAGTCCCAACATGCATATTTATATTAGTAGCATTAGTATAACTTCTCACCAATGTGTGTTCTTTTATGCATAATAAAATGTAAATTTTGACATTAGTTGCATTATTTTGGCTCGTGTATTTTTAAATGTGCAATTAAATGTGGACTTTGATTAAATGCTTTGCTACACACATTGCACTGATATGGTTTCTCACCAGTGTGTATTCTTAAGTGTGCTGTTAAATGTGAATTTCGATAAAATGATTTACTACACAAGTTGCATTGGTACAGCTTCTCACCAGTGTGGGTTTTGAAATGTGTAATTAAATGTGAATTTTGTTTAAATGACTTGCTGCACAAAATGCATTGGTATGGCTTCTCACCAGTGTGTACTCTTAAATGTCTAGTTAAATTTGGTTTTCTACTAAATGATGTATTACACAAGTTGCAATGGTATGGCTTCTCACCGGTGTGCATTCTTGAATGTGTGATTAACCTTGAATTTTCAGTAAATGATTTACCACACAAGTTACATTGGTATGGCTTTTCACCAGTGTGTGTTATTAAATGCCTGTCTAAATGTGATTTAACACTATATGACTTGCTACACAACTTACATTGGTATGGCTTCTCAACACTGTGTGTTCTTAAATGCCTCGTTAAATTTGTTTTAACACTAAATGAACTGCTACACAAATGGCATTGGTATGGCTTCTCACCAGTGTGTATTTTTAAATGTCTTTTTAAACTTGATTTACCACTAAATAATTTTCTACACAAGTTGCATTTATACTGCTTCTGCTGCTGTTCTTGCACTGTATCCAGTTCTTCGTAACTCGCACCACACATTTCAGTGTTGTCTTCTGCTTTGCAATTATCCTCTACCATGACATCACTTTCTTCAACTGCTTGTTCATCTTTGTAGATACCTTCCAATTTGATGTTACACACTTCAATTTCCCGTTCAGCTTCCAAATTTTCTTCCACTTTAACACTATATATTTCAGTTTCTTCTTTAACTTGGTAATTATTCTGTTCGTCTATGGCGCAACTAAACTTGTGTAAAGTTTGCAATTCCATGCAATCTTGTTTGTGGTAATTAAAACTTGAATTATCACTAAACGACTTACTACACAAATTCCATTCGTCTTTTTCTTGCTTTGTACCCAATACTTCATCAGAATATTCTTTCAAATTACCACAAAGAACCTTAATTTCTTGTTGTGCTTTGTAATTACTTTCCTCAGTAACATCACATTCTTCAGCTTGTTCATTTTTGTAAATTCCCTCCACTTTAACATCACAAAATTCAATTTCCAGTTCCATCATATCATATATTTCAGGTTCTCTTGGTAAAGTTAGCAATTGTGTTTCGATTTCTCAAATTCTATATCAAATTCATTGTTCAATTGTTTCTTCATGAGTACTCAGTTGCTGAAAATATGGTAACATACTCATATTCCTGTTAACATTAGATAGATCATTACTACTACCTGCTCCTAATCATCACACCTGCCTCACTAAATAGTAATATAACCTAAACAGCGGAGCACCCCGACAAATAGATACTGCCTAAAAATAAGTAAATGCTTTTATTATCCATTGTATGCATAAATGGCATCAAATATAACAAAAATAGTACTCACATGCCAAAATTTTGCTTAATTTTCCAGCAAAAGCTTAAAAATGTATAAAAGTTCTTAGTTTACTGTAAATGCTTAAATTTGTAATGCTCACATTTGTTTGTTTTGAATTTTTCATCTGTCAAATTTTGAGTTCAAGATTTCGTAAAATGGCACTGTTTCCTAACTATCATTAAAATCAATAGGCCTATTCTCGAAATTTTAATTTTATGTGATATGTACTCATTTTCATTATAGAAACCTACTGGTACAAGTGGATATTAAGTTATTCTATTATAAAGTTTGTGTGCCAAGTAGAGGCTAGAAAACGGCCCCTCAAGACAAGACCAGGCATGTGACATAGAAGTTCATAGAGTGTCATTAATAATCCATACTAGAAACATACAACAACAGATGCTTCCCAGCTTATTAAATTAAACTGCAAGGGTTAATTTCACCCAACTTCGTTGAAAAGACAACAACAACAAACTTTTATATATTCCACTTATGCTCATAGGCATAGCTAGGGGGGTCTTGGGGGAGCTAGGCCCCCTAAAAATATTTCTCAAGGTTTAAATATAATAACTTATTTATAAGTATCGACTTCAATATTTTATGAAATATGGTAAAACTTGCTATCACCCGAGGTACCTCCATTGAGAAAGTCAACCTCATTATTTAATGTTTTATTACCTATCATAAATAATTATTATTATTTCTATTCGAGGAACTTAAGAGCCCCTAAAATATTGTGTTAACTACGCCTATGCTTATAGTTTCTTAGCCACACACTAGCCTCATCAAAGGCCATAGTTTTCTAGCCTCTCTCTTGAGAACAAACTGTGAACTTGATCTACTTAAATGCTACTCAAACTCAACATTTTGGAGTTGTTGTGTAGTTGTGTGCAACGATGGGTATGTACTGTACATATTTTCTATCAGAATATGCTGTTTATCAGCCCTATTATGCAATGGTTGGTTTAAAAACATGAATTAAAACAGGCAATTCATAATTCACCTGCAGTTATCTACCCATTACAATACCAAAAAAAAACTTTTTATAAGCACTCACCTGCTACTACACTCAACAAACTGCACATTATTTAGGCAAATACCTTCTCTCGTATTTCACCACCCGATGTAATACTCATTACCCTTATTTCAAGCTTCGGTTATAAGAACAAATGTAAATCAATGTAACAAAACCAAACCCAATAAGCTTAATGTATGTATTAGGACCGATTAGGACTTATATGCTTAATTGAACTTAACCTCTTTGTTTTTGTTTACATCATAAGTGAACCATTGTTGCCAACCGCACATTGAAAAAATCCTTGCCAATGCAAAATATATTAAAAAAAACGAAAATGTAATTTTCTCTAGATTTATAACCAATCCCTCAAAAAACAACACTTTGTTTAATTTCTTGTACCATTTTTACATTTAAAATGTCATAAATTCCAATATACTTTCTTGCATTCCCTCTCACTTTTACTTTATGCCTATGTTGTTATTTATATAAATCATTGTTATTATGACCAATGTTTAATAAGTACTGTACTTTACTAGTAGATTTACTTCATAAGCATATTATCATCATAAATCCATATTATGTAGAATTTACTATACAACATACATATCATCACATTCAATTTTGTATTGCTTTCCTTAAAAAGGGTTACTCTTATTAAAGTTGCTGGTAGCTAGGTGTATTTTCTGAGGCATTGCACATTCGAGGAACGGTTAAAATTTTAGACTTGCCTGCTTTAAAGAAAACGCGGTTACTACAAATTGATAAATAGATATTTGTATGTCGTCCACCAGGATACATGTTAAATTTTTGTCCAATTCTACACCTGCACGGACATTCCTTAAATATGGCAAAAGAAAGCACCAACACAAATCCCAGATACCATTTTATTATAAATCTGGTGGTTAATTCTTTTAAGTTAAGTTTTTTGTCTTTGGGCAGCTTTGGGTTGAGTGCTTCGACAGCAGGAGTAGGCAATACGTATTACGTTTTACGTAGTACCCCTAGTAGAGTAGAAGTACCAGTACCAGTAGTTTAGATGTTCAAACTGCGAACTGTCATATAATAAAAGGTTGTGCAATCGTTTGTAATCAAAAAATCAATTAATTAATTAAGCGGTTAAGCTGATTTTTGTAATTATTTTGGTAATTATTTAGTATACCGGTTATTTACCTATCGAGCTGAAATTGTGCATACCTCTAGAAAGTGGCCTCCTGAACACGAATATGAAATCCGTTTCTTGCGCTCGCGCTTAGTTTTCAAAAAATTAATATTTCAATTTGGAACTACTTTACGACGCGGAGCGTTCTCGCTTAAGCCGCGCAGTGTCGCATGCTCCTTAACGTCCGGTCGTCCTACGCGGGTGCGTTTTCAGGCAGATTTGGGGTTGTTTTTTTCACCGCGCGATTTTTGAGGCGTTTAGGCCGTGTTTTTTGCGCGCGGCGTGCAAAAAACACGGCCTAAACGCCTCAAAAATCGCGCGGTGAAAAAAACAACCCCAAATCTGCCTGAAAACGCACCCGCGTAGGACGACCGGACGTTAAGGAATACGCGATACCGCACAGCATACAAAAAACCCCGCGTGTTGTAAATCACGGCCTAAACGTTTCAAAAATCACGAGGTAAAAACAGAACGACTCCCAAATCTGCCTGAAAAGGCACCCGCGTAGGACGACCGGACGTTAAGGAGCATGCGGCACTGCGCGGCATAAGGGAGATTACTCCGCGTCATAGAGTAGTTCCAAATTGAAACATTAATTTTTTGAAAACTAAGCGCGAGCGCAAGAAGCGGATTTCATATTCGTGTTCAGGAGGCCACTTTCTAGAGGTATGCACAATTTCAGCTCGATAGGTAAATAACCGGTATACTAAATAATTACCATTATTTTACCTGTATTACGCATAAACCATAATTTGTACTCATTTGCCTATAAAAAAGCATGTTTTTGACAACCATGATTCTAGGTTATGTTGTGAGTTTTGAGCGGGAAGTGCTTTTATAGCATGGCGTGATGCAAAAATTGTTATATTATTGAATAATTTTGTATGTCATAGAAATTTATTCGAATATTTATGTAGGGCTTCATTACTACAATATGATGAGAAGGACAAGGAGTGCACTAGCAAAAACAACTGAAGATCAAATGGACGAACCAAAGCGGAAGGTTCGGAAAAGAGTTGCTTTTAAAGATGATTCAGGCAGCTCTAGTGAGAGTGATATTGAGAACTATCTGAAACCAGCTAGTGAGATAGATTTAAATTCATCATTTTTTAAACATCAAAACCCAAAAGAAAGCTTTGAACGGATTGAAAAGACAATTCTTGAAGGCGTAAATACCAGTAATAATGTCAATTCGGAAAATTGCGATACAGATGCAATCGAACAAACATCTTTCGATTTTCAACAAATAAATGACTACATGAAACAAATGGAAGATACCAAAAAGCTTGTCTCACAGTATGAAGCAAAACGGATAAAAGAAACTGAACAAGAGACCGTCAACATTGCTGACCTCTTGATAACTGGAGAGAATAAAACCAGTCCGGAAAAGTTGAACTTTGATGATGAACAATACAATTCCAGTGATTTCGAGTCATTGTCTGAAAACGATGATTGGGAAGAAGTAAAAGAAGCGAAAGAGAAAGAAATTATCCCATCTAAGGGTGTGGAAATAACTTTACAACTGTCTACTGAAATTCGCAAGAAAAAGGGTGTTGATTTGATGGCAGCGATGAAAAGGCGGTTGAATAGAGTTAGGAAAGAGACGCAAGTCCTCATGCACAAAGTACATCTTTTGTGTTGGATCGCACATGGTAATTTTGTTAATGGTGTGCTCAACAGTCCTGATATTTTAGCATTGTCACTTTCTCTATTGCCTTCGGAGCAGTGCTATCCACCAGAAAGAGCAGATTTATCTTATTTAGAACAGTTTCTGCGGTGGTATAGGAAAACAATACAAAATGTAGAAAAGAAAGATGACATATCAGTTCCCTTGGACAAAAAGCTGCAGATGCAGATTTCAAAGAAGGAGGCCTATAACAAAAGAATGCTGGTGCTAATTTTTGTTTGTATATTAAGATCACTTGGTATTCAGTGCCGTAGATCGGCATGTCGTTGCAAGTTTTACCACTACGTCCACCAAKCAGTGAATTGTGTTCTTTAAGCACAAAGGTTGACAATAATGAAAAAGTTAAAGGAGATAAAACAGAAAGTAAAACTAATCAGGATAAAACTGAWGAAAATTCATCAAAAACAAGTAATAAAATTTCTAAAGAGAAAGATGATAAAATCAAAAGCAAACAAAAATCTTCTTCCAAAGAAGACATTAAAAATTGTGAAGAAAAGGTTAGTAGTGAAAAAACTGCTGTGAGTAAGAAGCGAAATGAAGGAAATTGCAGAGTTTCTACGAGTCCAGTCAAAGGAACCTCTGGTAAAGAAAAAGTTGTGGTTTCGAAATCTACAAGTAAGGAAAAGCAAAGAGACAAACAAAAGTCGTCCTCACAAGAGTCACTACCGAAGAAAGACAAAACACTAAAGGATAAAAAAAAAGTTGAAAGTAAAAGTAATGATGCTAAGAGTAGCATTTCTACAGTTACAGCCACTACAGAAAAATCTCGACCAGAAACTAAAAAACCAAAGTTGTCCAGAATAAAAGACAAGGAGTTAAAAGTGAAACCACGAACGTCTCCAAGAAATCTTGTCAAAGAACCAACTGTTCCCCAGTTAGACGGTGCCAACGACAGTGACGACAATGCTTCATCCTCTTCTACCACTACAAAATCAAAACCAAAGCTCAATTTAAAAGCTTTGAAGGAAACCAAACTGGCCGATTGTCCTATAAGAAATCACACTAGAAGATTGAAATCGGCACCAAGTTACACTGAAGCTAATTCCGATGACGATTTCGAAACGAGTGGCAGCACAAAACCAAACCTGAAACAGCTGATGAGTAAATCCAAAAAAAAAACTGAAGTTACAAGGTCTCGTAGTGTCAGTTCTTTGAACAATAACCGATCACCAAAAAAGGCGCTGGATGTCCGTAATGATATAATCAACTTGCTCAAAGGTCGTATGGTTGAACAAAAGTACATAGACCAGAGCAGGAAAGTCAAAAGCAAAAGAACATCGAAGAAAATTGACAGTGATGATGACAGTGATTATTTCCCGGAACCTTTAAAGAAAAAGCAGGTCACCAGTGATGATGAATTTGTACAAAAACCTAAAGTTAAAAAACGTGTACAAGTTAAAAAAGAGGAAAATAACAAGGTGTTGTCTAGCGATAGTGATGCTGACACTAGAAGAAAAGGCATAGACGTTTGGGTAGAGGTATTTTGGAAGCTGAAGAGAAATGGATTAGTGTTGATGTCATTAGGAAACAGATACACTGTGTCAATGAGATATATGTAAGTATTTTTAACAGAAAACTCAAAGATTGATCATGAAGCATAAAAAATAAAATGTTACGAAATGTTTTTGAATTAATTACAAAATAATTATGAAATACAGTATTGGTATTAGAAAGACCTAGCATTTTTATTACTGTTAGTGTTAACTGTATTGTATGGCCTTTTATTGCTTGTAGTCAAGAGCATCACATCCAGTGTCCTACATAATTGCTTGGAATAATAATAATACCCTAAAGGATGTCACAAAGAGATACTGTACCAATTGGGGAACAGTTACCAGAAAATTGCAGGTAGATTCAAAATGGTGGGAGCAAACACTCAAACCATTTGAAGGGAAAAAAACAGCGAGAGATAAAGAAGAGGATGAAGAACTAACACGCCAACAGCTGGAAAAACCTCTTCCTACCACAATATCGGAGTAAGTTCATCATTTGTACAGTCCCCGCAGGTAGTTTTAAATTTAAATGATTTCATAAATTGCAAGATTGGATGTTAAAAATACAAAAACATTTTGTTAGTAAGTTGAATAGTTTCAAAGGTATGCTTATTGTGAAATAATCTTAATGAATTAGGTGACTTGGAAAAAAGTGGATTATTTTGAATGTGTTTTGTATCACAAGAATTATCAGATAGCTCTGACAATAATTTTTAGAGCATTAAAACTGTACTGAGCATATTCAAAACAATCAATATTTTGTTAGTTTATGAGTAAATAAATATTTGCGGTTAATTTTCCCATTGCCATACTTTCAAATGAATATATTAAAGACATTAAGTATTAATATAGGGTTTTAGTGTAACAGATTGCATGATTTGACACATTTATTAATATTATAGAATACAGTAACGAAAATTACAAATTTTAGGTATAAGAATCATCCTCTTTATGTCTTGAAGAGGCATTTGTTGAAGTTTGAGGCAATTTACCCACCTGATGCAGTTACCCTAGGTTTTGTCCGAAATGAGCCAGTTTATTCTAGAGATTGTGTATATACGTTACATTCGAGGGATATTTGGCTCAAGCATGCAAAAGTTGTTAAACCTGGTGAAAAACCATACAAGATTGTCAAGGCCAGACCAAAATATGATAAGGTATGAAAATTTGTAGCAAAGCTACGGACATTATCTGTAATCGTTAATTATGTAGCTGKCTAACACCGTAATATCAGACCAACCTCTTGAGATATTTGGAGTATGGCAAGTCCAAGATTACGTACCACCTGTTGCTGAAAATGGTGTTGTCCCGAGAAATGCTTATGGAAATGTGGAATTGTTCAAAGATTGCATGTTACCTGTTGGTACAGTACATTTGAAATGTAAGTAAAAATATTATGGATATGAACTGGTTTCTTCCTTTCTAGACTTAACTTAAAAAATCATACTACCGGGGTGATTTGATAAATAACTTAGTTTGATATAAAGAAAACATTTTGAGTTTTATGTTATTCATTTTTCGACATAATTCCCTTGCCCCAAAGTTTGTCCAGCTTAGCTATTTCTTCACCGAAATGTGATTATTCAAAATTTGCAGAATACTCGTACATATTTACTTCCAGTATTACCACCTCATTTGACTCTAATGTTTGTCTCGCTTTTAATTTAGGGAAAAGCTGAAAACCCGAAGGAGCTAAATCTGGTGAACAGACAATATGCCAGAGCAATTTTAACTGCAGCTCAGTAAACTTTTGCTGGGCGACACGGTTTGAATGCACCAGCGCATCTTTGTGGTGAAAAGACACCTTTTTTAGTATCCCTGGGATGTGCCTGTGTTATTGCTACCTTTCATTTACTCAAAAGGCATGCATAATATTCTCCGGTAATGGTTATTTCCCTTTTTAAATATTCAGTAAAGAGAATTCCTTTTGCATCCGAAAAAACTGACATCAGGACCTTTCAGCAGATGAAACACATTTTGCTGTCACAAAACAACGAAAAAACTCTGCCGGAGTTTTCTGATAAACTTACATCTCTGTTGCTTAGGTGTGAGTAGACGTAACGCTCATCTTCAACATCTGTTAGCGCTAACTCACTTACTGCTACTTGTCCATCAGCTAAAACCAAATCATGGAGTTCATCGATGATAATATATAACATGTTTCTGCCATGGTTTAACCCATTCATCCAAAGTCAAATGATTTTATTGAAAGGACAAGATATCACACCATCGAATCCAATTTTATCCATTTCTCGCTGATACTCAAAACACTTCTGTTTAAGCAGTTGTAAAATAATGAACTATAGTTAAATTTCCTTGGGACTACAGATTATTCATTCAAAGGAATGTAACTTTATCACTAACATTAGCTATTAGTACAAAAAATAAGTTTCTTTATCAAGCCACCCTTGTAATTCCAAATTTGATAATCCTGAATTAATTTTGTACTTTTTGATAACTTGTGTAAAATTTCACTTTGGTTCAAAGTCATTATTTATTATTATTTTGGGCTATATTTAAAGACAATAATTTACCAAAACACTTCACGGTATTTCCTGAATTTAATTATTGTTTGTTGGTACGTATTTGTCAATTATCTTAAATTAGGGTTTTTCTAATTTTTTTTACTTTAACAAAAATTGCAGTGCCGGGTCTAAATAAGGTGGCCAAGAAATTGAACGTTGACTGTGCACCAGCCTTGGTAGGATTTGATTTTCATTCAGGATGGAGTCATCCCACCTATGATGGATATGTAGTTTGCAAGGAATTCGAAGAGGCTCTTGTAGCAGCTTGGCATGAGGTAAGTACATTAGTGTTAGGCTCATGTGTAATAAATGAAACTAACACATGGAATCATATAATGTATGGAAGTATAAAAAATGATACATCATCAAAGTGCCATAAAATATATAGTTTGTCAAATAACTATTCAATAAATTTGTAATAGTAGCCAGTTAGCTTTATTACAGTTCATTTATTATGTATGTATAGTTTTTGCCACTGACAACACAATTTTAGGTCAGCTCCTTATGTTTTTAATCCGAGCACTAGTACAAGGAAACATTTACACAGCCCAAATTTAAACGATACTTGATATTTTTAAGTGTATCTTAAAAATCAGTAATCATAAAAATGTATTTAAGAGATAGGTTTGATTTAAGCAACTCGCAGCCTAAATGAACATCTTATTTCAGCTATCTAGAAATTGTGGTAATTGTTGAATGAAATAGTTTGAAAGCAAAACTTGCACTACAACAAAATATTTGAAAAAAAAGTAATTCAGGAGATAGAGTTTGTCGGTACAAACTCATACATCAAACTATCATTTGAATTTAGCAATCCGAAAGGTTTAACTTATATTAAATTAAATAATAAATAAGTTTATTCAAATCCAAAGTATCTATGAAACTGAAACAATCTTAACTAAAAATTATACATTAAAGGATGAGAAAAATGTAAAAAGAATAAAAAATATAACAAATATTCAAGAAACCTAGCAATCCTGCGAATTAAATGGATAATTGTTCAATAAAATGGATATTTTGAATAATCCTTATAATTTGTGTTTCTATATGTAAGTGTGTGAGCACAGAGATATTAAGTATACTAAATATATATTCAGATGTTTACAGCGATCATTTATTTACAAACATTATTTATATTCTGTATTTAATATGTTGCTTTAATTTTAAAAGTAAAATGGCATTCTATGGACAGTGGTTTCACAAATACATTGTACGCAAATTTATTCTAATATAATTGAAAAGACATTTAGCAATTGATTTCTGATGATCTATTATAAGGCCTGCCAATTGAATAATTTGATAAATAAAAAAAACTAAAACGCAAACCACTTATTCTCTTTAACGACATGTAAGTGCAGCAGACTACAAAAATTATGCACATCCCAGCACAACCATGCTGACCAGATGCTGCAGGACAAGATAATTGTAAAATTAAGAATTTTGTAATGGTGTGGGAGCACAATTTTTGGAGTTTACTGTTTAATAAACACACTTAGATTGTTGGAATGTAACTATGAAATGTGACCAGGAACAAGAGATAGCAGAACAACGAGAAAGGGAAAAACTCGAAAAACGTGTTTATGACAACTGGAAACGTCTTATCAAGGGACTGCTGATCAGGGAAAGGCTAAAGGCGAAGTATGATTTTGGTGAACCATCTACTAGTGGTGGCAAATGTAAAAGGAAGGGTAAAGCGGCCACTCTGGTTGTGAAAAAGAAACGAAGGATCTGTAGTGATAGTGAATCTGATTCGAAATAATGTTTGTTACATTTTTATTGTTATATCTGTATTTTTTTGCATGGTAAGATTTATTTACAGTTACGTTATTACTATCATTTTTGTACCAAGTACCTGCCATAATGTTTGAAGTTTTTGATATAAAGAAATATTCTATAAAAAAGTCTTTTTTTTAATCTGCTACAGGAGTTACTGAAATATTCGTGCCCCAAAATTATGTCAGCTGTAGGATGTTCAAAAAAAGACTAGGTAAGTGTAAATTTGTAACAGGTTACACATTTAATACTACAAGTTCGTTTATTGATTTGTACCATTTCTTGGGAGTCATTTTTCTAAATTCATTTCTTTATTAAAATTGTTATAGCTTCAAAATTAAATTGGTGGTCACATTCATAACATTGCTCATATTTCAGCCTTGTACATTAAAAGTAATATGAGTAAGTTCTTAGATAGCTATGATTCTTTTAAATTTAATATATGTGCAAGATATTGATGATTGAAGAAATGTAAGGTTATTCAAATGTTGGCTGTAGCTTTCATACAAAACCTTATAAAAATGGAGATGGTGCAGTTCAAGTCAACAAAAAAAGTAAGACAATAATGTTGAAACCGCAACTCTCTAGCATTAAAAGTTACCGAGATACCCTAAAGTTACAACGAAAATGGGACACCCTGTACATCAGCAGCATCAGGGTCTACAGGAAAATACTCGCCTTGATTAAAAAGTGCATCACCAGCAATGCAATGAACCAGAAAATAATGTTAACAAGTCCAACACATACATCCAAAACACTTTATTAAAATGTAAAATTATTTACAAATATGCAGTATTCTTAACAATTATTTACACAACAATAACCATCACTGTTTTTTCAAAAACCTGTATGTGTCTTTTGAGAGCAAATAGCTCATCCCAGCAGCTATTGTAGTAGCACCAGTAACATACCTAAAACTATTACATTAACAAACTCACGCTGATTTTTAAAATAAATTTTACCATAGAGACACAAGCAAAGGATGTCCAACATATTGAAATACAGGTGCCGCCAGTGTGGACCCAACTAGCAAAAGTTGTACACCGGTGTTTACCTTACTGATGAAAGTAGGAGCCAACTGAGCTGTAGCATGAGTCACGTCGAAATAGCGACTTAATGTTCGCTATTAATAAACATGGCTGAGCCTGACAAATCAATTAAGATTCCAGAATACTTACCGGTGGTGGGAGAGACCTGTACCTTATCACGAATCCTGCAGCAACCAACAAAGCATCTCTTGCTATTATCAGACTCGTCAAGCTCACAGGAATCAATTCTGCGTAGGTCAAGGACAAGAATAATGTCGCTATTAAAACTTTGTCTGCCATGGGATCCAGGAAACTACCCATTTTTGAAGCTTGACTTTCCCATGTCCTGGCTATCCAGCCGTCCAACTGAAATAGCTTGTTTTAATGTGAAACGACAACATCTAGCGAAATTTACCAAATCTGTGACTGCGGCYACYCCCAAAACAGCTAGTGCCCAATCGAAATTAGCCTGAACTATCAGCAATCCCAAATATGGGGATAAGATTATTCTTGAAACACACAGAAAATTTGGTATGGTGTACACATTCTCTTTCTGAAAAGCAAATCAAATTCTTAGAGTGCAGAAATATTTGGCCAGGGCTGACAAAAGTAGTGGTCTAGCACCATCACGCTTAACGCTTGAAAAATGGAGGGGAGCAGTTTTGGTGTCAACCTTTATAGTAGATTTTCTTCTAAAAAATGTGTAAACAAAAAATAAAAAAGTTAGAGAATTTAAAAAATGTACACAGTTTAATAATTATTCAATTTATTCCTTACTTTATAGCCAAACAACATATTCAACCAAGTAATCATGTTTTTTTAATGTGATAAAAAATATACTGCACTTTAACTCAATGAATTTACTGTTTTAAAAGCCGTACTCACCTACCTCTATGATTTCTTCAACTTTCTCCTTAACTTTATTTTTTGTATCCCTAATGTTTTTCAATATTAAATTTCGTCTTCGTTTCAGCTTCTCTTCTGTCTCACGCAGTTTTTCTCTGTTCTGTTCGATGTAAAGTTTAAATTCCTCTTTAACTTTATCTTTGTGTTTTGTGAATATCTCTGTTCGTTTATTTGAAGTCGTGCATAGTGATCGAAGGTTATTACTATTACATGTACTTTGAATGTTCCACGGTAGGCCACTGTGATTTAAATATACAGAATTCAAGTAATACAGAGGCACATATGACTGTAGTCGGTAACGTCCAAACTGACAAATGATCATTTTAAGAAGGTACAGTTTAAGTCTGAAAGGATCTGAGATTTTTATAAAGGAAGATTAAATTTATTATAACACCTACAGTAAGTTKAGTATGACGGTAATGTGTACCAGAACAGTTTGCTGCCTCCAAATGAATGGTAACTAGTAAATTTATATGCAATTTATCACTGTCAACTACTTTTGGGATTAATGAACAGCATTTTTATCACTTGTAACGTTGTAACCTTGTAAGATGAAAGGCTGAAACTGATAGGTTATGTTATGACACTTGCTTGGTATGACATCAGATGATGGTGATTGGTGACGATTTCTTTGTTATCGACCGCGCGACATTGTTGCCATCCATTTGCCATCTGTTTCGATAAAAATTAATGTGCTGTACGTGACATGAGTTAAAATAACGCCCTTTTCGTAATTTCAAATACATAAAAAATGAGATTTGAGAAACTGTTAAAAGTTCCACTTGTTTTTCTGAATCTTCAACGAAGAATGCATTAACAGATCTTTCCATATTGATATAAAGTTTCACATTAAAATATAAGTTATAAAAGTTCCGCTAATACAAAGTGGATAACCTTATACAATACTACATAAAGATATATCACAAAAGTTTTAGATTCGGGGCATTTCGACCTAGTAGTATCTTAAATCAAGTTTACTCTTTGTTCTTTTGCCAAGCTTTCGGCTGTATTTTCAGCCTTCGTAAGGGCTTTTAAAACTTTGAGATTAATTGCTCTTTGAACGCTTGAATCCTCCATAAATAACAACTATGCCCTATCATTTCTTCATAATTCAGTCTATTCTTCGTTTGAATTTGCTTTTTTATGTTTGAATGACATGGATAACACAGATTACAGAAAACACATTGAAGTCATTTGTGTTATCCAGGTCATTCAAATTTAAAAAAGCAAATTCAAATGAAGAATAGACTGATGAAGAAATGATAAGAGATATTGTTATTTATGGAAGATTCAAGCGTTCAAAGAGAGGTATACAGCTCTCTTGAGGAATTAATCTCAAAGTTGTAAAAGCCCTGAAGAAGGCTGAAAATACAGTAGAAAGCTTGGCAAAAGAACAAAGAGTAAACTTGATTTAAGATATGATTTTAAGATATCCCCCGAATCGAAAACTTTTATTATTAACCAATTATGTGACCGCTATTTTCAACAAATATAGATATATATCTCACCTGTATGTACATAGCTTAAGTGATGATTACCGGAGAATGAATATTTACAACATACATACACCTACTACAAATAAATTCTTTTTCCTACCATGTAAACGTACATTACTTAATTAACATTGGAATAAAACAAATTCTATTAAATTTTACCACTTTACACACAATTAACAGCAATTATTGTTAGGTTACTATCTATTAGTCCTAGTACAAATTAAAATACAGGGTTTCTATGAATGATTGATCAAATGCTTTTAATAGGAGATGCTTTAATAATAAAGTTTCAACATTTGGCATAATTTAGTTAGATTTAATCTCAAATTTTCACAGTTAGTGATGTCCATTGTTTCTATTTTTCTGTTAGATGGGCAACCATACTGAAATCCCTTTCTCTAGGTGTCAGGATGAAAAGAAATTAAAAATTTTCTCGCGATATCCATTTTTTGTTGGCATGGACCTCTTGCAGATCGTCATCGATCGCTGGGGATCGATATAAACCACTTTGGGAAGAATCMATGGTTTATACTACCCCTATTTATTAAAAAAGTGATAATTTGCACATTTACATACAGGTTTATTTGTATTTATGGTCCAGTTATCAAACAGTGTATAATCTGCCTAAAATTAGGATAGATAAGAGCCCAAAAAGTCTTAGTTTTAAAAATTGGTCTGTTAGAGTATGTTTTACATTTAAAAGGCACATGAATATGTATTAATTAGTATTTATTATTTTTCTTTTAATTTTTCTTATTTTTTATGTAACACCATGTAATAGCAGCTATTTATTATTATTATTAAAAACCCAAATATAATATGTGAGTCACATGGTGGTACCTTGTTGCTTCAACGCAATAGTAAAGTATTAAATCTTATTCAAGTCATCTGAGAGGTTAATTTTAAATCACAAACACCCCATTAAACCTGAAAAAAATCAGTTTATTCTTTTTAATTTTATTATTAGAAGTCAGTACATCAAAAACATAAGCAAAAGGATCTCACGCTGCTTGATAATCATCGCTATTTACAGTATAAAGAATACAAGCACCCAAACAACACAGTGTCTAATGGATCCTAGTTAAATCCTCTACAATTTTAACCAGATCATCTACAGTGCATTCCTGTCGAGCTCCTCCCTTTGTAACCATCTGAAAAAAAGCATCACATTGCAGTTATGCCCAAAAAGTAAGTAGTTATTAATTACATGTAAGTCATCCGCAACCTCTTTCATTTTCTCAGCAGAAAGGTCAAGAAAACTCTCAATCAGATCACCATCGATGAACCCTTCACACGGTTCCATTTTAATGTCTGTGTGAAAAGATCGCCAATAACTGTGCTCTATTTTTCCTACTGATTTTATCACTGATGCCAGTTTGTTTTGGAGATCCAAGAGGAAATAGTAGAAGTCTTGGGGTATTTGAGTTACTAAACCTAAAACAAGAGAACTGTGAATTAAACATTCAGTATTCATACGTTAGCGCAAACTAAACAAATGTAAATCAAAAAAGATGAAAGATTTGACCAGAAGTCAAACCAGGATGAAGACTATCACACTATGAAATCCTTTGCCTGCCTCATAGTCAGAGCAACTAATTTCGTGCTTAATAAAGCTGCCCTTAGTTCTTTAGCACCATTATTATGGTCTTCATTCTCATTCTCATATTCATCTTCATCAGAATTAAGTACCAATAAATTTTGCTCTAATTGCTACAAATCCTTAATTTTCAAAGTTTGTTTTTGGAATATTCCAATTTTTTTTAAATCCCCATGGAAATTTGGTGTGCTATGTAGTTTAAATGCCAATAATCACTTTAGGGATGAATACATTTTGGTCTGATTACAACTGTCTAAATAAAAACTCACCAATAGCACCCTCCACGGTGCCGAACAAGACACAACCAGACGTAGGCGTTGAAGTTTCACCCAAATTCTGCATGACCAACGAACCGTGCCTAAAAACATTCACCATATCGCCCACATGGAACAACCCGACTTCCTGCATCTGCGCCCGTTCCTCATCGGTCGTCGCAGCACTGTCCTTCTGACAAACAAAAATATTGAACGAATTCTCCGCCCCCAAGAAGACGTCATCGTCGAGAATTTCAATCGCCGTCATCCAGTTCGGATTGTAATCCCGGCCGATCTCCTCGAAACTGCCCTCCATAGTTTTGTACTGAAGCAAGGTCATGTTGCGCATTATATCACCGACAAGGATGAAGTCACCCTTCGTCTTAAGGAACAGAGCAATTATGTTGTTGAAATGCGAGCACTCCAGTCGAAGTTCTTTCTCGTACGTCCACTCGAAGAGTCTGACGGTGCTGTTTATGCTGGCCAGGAGTTTACCGTTGAATTCTGCTAGGGAATAACAGGCACCTTTGATCTCTTTCTCGGATATTTGGGTTAGCTTTCCGTCGGCCCATAGGAAGACGAGCAATCGACCTAAGGTGGGTTCCGCATCTTCGGGGTTAACGATTGATGTTCCTAAAAGGTAAGTTGAAACAATATTACACGGCTGCAAACATTGACCATCAGTCTAATAATTTAGAAAATACAAATGTCTATGCCAAAACCTCTAGCTCATACCAGGCAGCCAAATATGATTAATATATAAATTAAAAATAAATTAAAACATTAACTTTTATTACCATTACTGAATTTTTTGTTTAACTTCACTAAACAAACTGATCCTTATATTTTACTGTTCTTGAAAAGTTTTAGTTTATTCAAATATATTTTCTGCAGTAAGAAATTGAATAACATTATATTAGGCCACAGGAAAAAAGTTTTCTAATGAAGTGTCCATCATAAGTGTCGTTACCTGTTAACCCAACATCCTGAGTGAGAGTGAGTGAATTAATTAAATATTGTGAAGTAATTTTAACATCCCTGATAGTATAGTTAATTTTGTCTAGGCAATGATATAAAATATCAGAAAAACAAAAAACATAAACAAACCAACTGGGGTGTAAACAAAACAAATTTTCATATTAAAAAAGGAAAAACTAGTATGTTTAAAATTGTTTTTGAGTTGTTTTTCTACACAATGAATTATAGTATTTAATACTTACCGACGACATAATATGTATTTGTATCGTCACCCAACTGGCAAGATATCAAAGACATGGCGTACTCTTGTTGCATAAGCTGATGGGCGTGCAATACTTCAAAGGTGTGCTGATCAATAACCAACAAATTGTGAACTTCCACTTCCTGTCCATATTCGGGAGCTGTGTTACCACCGGTCAAGCCGCTAGCACCTGATTTGCCTAAAGACAGAGAGCCAACACTACTCGATACGGTTACTGATTGAGTCATTGTGGAGGCACTAGGTCTGGATGGATTGAGACCTGTGGAGTCTTGAATATCCATTCTCATCGATAATACACCAAAAGTCTAGAAAATGGGTGTAATTCGGTTAAATTACGAACAAAATGCTTACTTTCGGTAGCTACCTGAGTTTGTTCTTGATATGCAATTTTTCTTGGTGATTCCTGTAGTGGAACTGTCCTAATATGCAATTTTTGTATCTCATCAATGGTACCTATAGTCACTGAATTGTCTGTGGCAAGCGCAAGGCTAAAAAGTTTTTTTTATTAAAACATATTTTTATCTACTTTATATACTGGGACCAAAAAGTTGTTGTTTTTTTTCGTGTAGTTGCAACTTTAAAAACATACACAGAATCAACCCAAAGTGCTTCAAACACTTCGAATAAATTAATTTGCATGCATTTAAAAAAATACACAGGTGGCCACATAAGCGTATTGCTTCTGTATCTTACTTACTATGCTAATATCTGTGATAAGCTGAGAAAAAAGTTTTTTTAAGACTAAAATTAGTAAAATATTTCTTATCTTGACTGAGGGATGATAAAGTTAAAGACACTCAATAGATGAGTTTAAATGCATACCCAGTTGTTATCACAACCTAAGTAAAAAACACAAAAGCCCCAAGCTTATGTAGAGACTATAACATATAACATTTTCCTCTAAACAGGGATTTAATATACACTACCAATTAGAGATTTGTAAGCCATAGTGTTTAGAAAAATAAAAACTTCAAGTGTCCAAATGTAATGCAAAGTATGGATATTCTCAAAATTTATTTCAAATTACACTTCTTAATTCACATAGTACATTAAACCTAACACAATGAATACTACACCATACATCTACTTTAAGTGCAAATAAAAATACAATTCTAAGTGCATGTGAAAGTTTATCAGGCCAGATTAAAAATTTTATTATTTTCACCTGTGTGGCAAAAATGACTGTAAAGATATAGTTCTGATAGAAATGTTGAAAGCCTGCATCTCGTGACATCCAGTAGACAAGTATCAGATCTGATAAGAAAGGAAAAATGAGAAAATACATTAAATATAATCCTTGCTGAAAATTGACGATAAAACTTCAAATTTAGTAATCTGTTAATACATATGTTGTGACGATTTGCATGATATTCCGTAAAGCTATTTATTAAAAAAAAAACAAGAACTTTTGGGCCACTCTGTATAGAACACCAACTGACCTATCTGGATAAGCCTCAGCATTTAACGAACACATGTGATTGACTTCTCTCATATTAACATTGGAAAATACCAGTTTATGGTTCGATGAGTAAATAACAGTCGGCCTGTCCGAACAAGCAAACACATTGGTGGTGCTCAGTGATCTGAATGTCCTCAAAACTGTGGGCTGTGTGCCGAGTGTGACCTTCTTTTTATCATTCAAGGCACCCGTTTCCTTATTCAGAGTGAAATAGAACATAGAACCATCACCCAATGCACACAACAAATACATGTGACCCTCAAAACAGGTCATTAACACAGACCTGGGTATGATTTCTGCAATGTAGAATTTGTGGAACGAACTGCATTTGATGGGAGAATATTAAAGCTCACCTCCACCCAGATGTTCCTTTGTTGCCTCAGAAAGATCTGGGATTCTTAAAATGCGTGCCGAGATATCAGTCCACAAGCCAACAGCGATAAATTCGGAGTTAACAGCACCTTCACCTAACGGGCTTATGTCCAAACAAGCCACTTCGACATCCAACACTGTGTTACTGAAAAGAAATATTCATCATTGCAAGTTTTTTGTTTAAAGTATGACACAGACACATGTAATTCTCAATTTAGCAATAGTATGACAAAATGTACAGTCAGCTTTAAAACACCAATTTCATGATTATAGCTATAAGCTGTAACAGATTACCACAGAATATCAAATAACATGAAATAACCTCACAGAAAAGATGTAATGATAATTTTTCAAAATGTTAAAGCCTGAAACACAAACAAAAAATAGACACAGCTCTGATCGATATCTTATTTATCTTATTTTATTAATTGATTATTATACTGGTATCCAAGATTGTATTTATTATTTGCTTACTTAGTCTGCATAAAGTTTGGTGCTAGTTATTTAAGCGTCTTTGCTCAATACTATTGCTATTTCTATTTTTTCGTATTTCTTCAGCTATATCTCTATACTCTTCTTTACTTATTGCTACATAATGTGAGTGGGATTCATGGATTTTAAGTTCTATGTAAATATGAATATGTACTAGCTACCAATAAATTATGTCCTCTATTATTAAATAGCATTAGTAGCACCCTTAGATATTAATTAGATTATAATTAATTTTATCTACCTACCAAGCTTCTCAGATATTTTAAAGAGAGTTCTGTTGACTTAATTAGTTTAATATATGTAAATGTAATTTTTTTAGACCAGTTAGACCCTTTCCAGATTTTTACATTTAACAACTAAGGGCTCTAGCACTATAAATATTTATTTCTTCAATGGTGTTTGACATAAAAAACCCCTTTGAAAAGAATACTTTTTTTATATGTAAGGTTACTTATTTATACAGGGTGTCCCGAAATTAGCGTCCAACAATTTAAGCACGGATTCTATGACTAAAAATAAGATTTTTTCATATAAACATCGCCCCATAAATGCTTGGTTTTCTAGATACAAGGTGTGATGTATCATAAAGCCTACAACTGTTATTTTTATTTTTTATTTTTTTATTTAAATTGAAGTCACTTATGTATGTGTAGGTTTCAGTTTAATCTGCAGCTGCGGCATATTTGCCTTATTTATACTGCAACGCCCTTTAAAATAATGAAAAAAAAACTCACCCTTTTAAGATAAGTTCATTAGGGTGTATCTCGATGTAATATAGCTCAGAACCAGTAGAAACGACGATTTGTGTTGTGTTGCAAGCGACAACGCTGATGTTTTTCTCCGTCGGTGATTTCCATTCTGCCAGTAAGGTCTTGTTTTGCGCCGAAACAAGTCTCGCACTGACAGGTGTGACCTGAATGATCTGCTCATGGCAAACGTTTCCGCAAAAGAAAGTTTGTTGATCGGACGCGAATCCTGCTATCTCCGTTTCTTCGACTTCCTCTCCATTCAGACTGAGGACTCGCGTTTGGCCGACAAAGGCGAGGACTAGGGTGTTGTCGAGACGGCCACCTGGAGAAGCAACATCTGAAGACTGTGGGTTAGTGATGCTCCAAAGCAAGATATAATAATTTTGAAATCGACTAACAGTGAAAATATTTTAAGAAACAATCAACATTAATAGTACTTGACTTATTCATTGTTTTTAAAACGTAATATTCTATGTGTCTGGTCACATGAAAACAGTTCAAGAAACAAATAGAAAAATTATTTTTAAGACCCAGTTAAATCATCAGAACTAAAAACCTCCACCTTGCAAAAGGTATAGAAAAGTTGTATGGTTTCATAGACACACTTATTATGAAAAATTCTGAATTAATTGGTTAGCGTGGACAGAAATTGATTGTTATGAATGTGCTTTATCTAACGAGATTTCTCAGATAGCTCAGACAATCGTTTTGACACAGCAGTCATTCTCAAAGGGCATCAAACTTTGAGGCTGCCATGGTAATTTAACACAAATTCAGAAACCGTTATCTTTGTAAATATTGATAATTTCGACACAGACACCAACATTAATCCATTAAGATTATCTACTCAGGCATAAATAGTGCTACTGCAAATGAGGATAAAAACTTTAACAGAACTAAAAAAAAGTTAAAAAAACCCACATACACAGGTGTTGCCAGTGCAGTCACAGGTCAGTATTTAATATCATTGGCTACATTGGTTTAGAAAATAACATGATTTTTTTAAATCTTTTCATTACAATTCTTCCATTATTTATAATTCTATGCTGTCTTGTCCCCTAGGCCATTATAATGTGTGTATGCTACATTTAAAAATAAACATTCTAAACAAAAATAATTAAAAATTAAGAGAAAGTTATTTATAGTACAATAGTGCAAAATTTATGCATTATCTTAATTATTGATTTTATTTTTGTAGATTTAGGCTTTGAATATAGAATGTAATTCTATATTCAAAGATTTAGGCAACTAATAATTATATTAAATTAAATAAGCTTTGTGTTTATATAACATTTCGACCTTTTATTTAGATCCTTTTTAAATATTAAACTTTCTGTATTATAACTGACAAACTGACATTACATTAATGCGACATTTTGTGACAATTTTGTTATTAATATAAAATGTACCTTAGAGTTTGTGCCATCGCTAGAATTATTTGAATAACAAATGTTAAAATACGAGTGTTAGTGATATTGTGTTTAATATGTATGTTTGTTTATTTGTAGAAATTATAGCATTGTAGGTCTGCCCAGTCGTTTGCACATGTGCTTATGTTTTCTTGTTTATGTATCATTTCCAAAAATTGTCTTTTACGTTTATGTGGTTCTGTAGTAATAATTTTGGTGTGATTAAAGTCAAAAGTGTGATTAGTTAATTCTTGATGTTTTTTAAAAGCAGTGTAGTTGCTATTACTTTTATGTTGCATTCTGTTTTTTAGGTTCCGTCTGTCCTATATATTGTTTGTTGAATTCTTTACATTGTAAACTGTATATTATGTATATGCCTGTAGTGTGCGTTTTTTTGTTTATAATGGTGTGTAGACCTGTTTAATGGTGTTTATTCGTTTATATATATTTTGGATGTTGTGTGGTCTTAGTATGTTTTTTATTTTTTGTAGGGTGGAATGTATGGTTATGTATGTTATGTTTGTGGCTTTTTTTTCTTTTTCATATTAAATGCTATTGTTCAGCATTTTTGTTTGTTCTTTTACGGAGTTTTTTATTAGCTTGGTGAAATAATAATTGTTATTTTTAGTATTTAAGTTATTGTGTGCAAAATTTAATTTCTTACTTCTGAACTAGTTAATTTTATTACCAGGTGTATTGTATTGTTCAAGAAAGCTAGTTTTTGTTTATAGGGGTGGTTAGACTGATAATTTAGGAATCTTCCTGATGCAGTTGGTTTTGAGTACCATTTTGTGATAATTTGTTTCTTGTAATCAGTGTAAGGTGAAGATAGTTAATTTTGTTGTTTTTCTTAGTCTCTATGGTAAACTTTAAATTTGGGTGATAGCTATTAAATATACAAAAAATTTCATTCGTTTTGTCTTAAAAACAGATCATCTACATATTTTGTATATAGTTTTATGTAATTTACTTTGTTCATTGCTGTTGTTTCCAAATCTTCCATTATCAGTTGCACTATACTGCTTGTGATGGGTGATCCATCCATGGCTATTCCATCTATCTGTTTACAGAGGTTGTTTTTAAATTGAAAATGATTTGTAAATAATCCAGCCAATTTTTCGCGGATAATAGGTTTTATCTATGTTATTGATATGTTTACATATGTAAGAAAAAATTACGTCCATAGAAATCATTAAATGATTATTTGGAATATAACTATTAGAAATTCTGTTTTTGAATTCAAAACAGTTTTTAATATACAACTGGTTTTTATTAATGTATTTTAGGATACCGTTTATGTGTTTTGCCAGATTGTATGTTGATGTTTGTATATTATGGAGGTTGTATCTTTGGCTGCCCATAATGGTACAAGTTCAATTAACAGATTAACATATACGTAACATACCTGAGGCTACAGTTAAAGCCCACATTCCTTTTATTCCGGGCAAATCAATGGACGCGTGTTCTTGAATCCCTATACCATTACGAATAATCCTTAAGGAGCCCTCTTTAAAGGCACCGGAGCAAGTTACAAGCTGGCCTTGACCCTGCCTTTCCAGGTCAACCACACACATGTCCAATATAGGTGCTAGGTTGGTGAACGATTCCATCGGTGTCACGTAAGAACCATTTTCGTCAGGCTTCGTGTTCAATTTCACCAACTGGGAATCACCCAAACGTGAACCGATGAATAGCACACCGTTGTCTAGATACGTTATACATTCCGGTATAGATATTTCCCCTGCAACATTCAAATGATACAATGCGATATTAGTTTGTTACAGGAAGTAAACAAACCTAGTAGTTCGACTTTCAGATCGCGTACGACATCTGTGCCATCACCTCTTGACTCAACTTCAAGGAATAACATAAAGAGATGACCTGCCATGTCGCCTAATAGGTAACGTATACCGCCAGGATCTACCCTTGCATAACACACTATAGTGCTTTGCTGAAAAGACAAATTATTTTTAAAAATTCGTTTCAAAAGAATGAAGTACATGTGTCTTAAATAGTGTCCATAATTTTGTCCGGCTAATTTTCGAGGTGGAGATAGTAAATTTAATGTAACTTTTTTTCTGAGTCAAATTTTTGGACCATTTTTTTTTCATCTGGTAGAGAAAAGAAAATGCTACAAAACACCTTTTGGAATTTTTTCGGTAGCGTTATCGTTAAACAGTAAAAGTAAAGCGAATTCATTTTTTCCAAAAGTGTCCATAATTTTGTCCACTACTGTATCTGTGAGTACATACTGCAGACCAAAATACATATAGAACAAGTCCTACTTGTTAATAAGCTGTTACAATTTGTATTTTCAGTTTTTTGGAAATGCAGTTAATTTGCATGTAAAAAAACATGTCCCTGACCATGTTTGGAAAAATGATGGACGAGTATACTCCCTTTTTTAATACCTTATATGCAGTAGTGAGACAGTTATATCTGGTTTGTCAGTGTTACTGTCATTCAAATGACAGTTATCATTGTTGGTTTTAATTCTGTTATTCGACCCGTTTCTGGTTTTAAATATATTAATCTGTTTAACTATAAGTTTCGTAGGGTAGTTGTTCTTTTCCATTATTACCAATAATCCTGATTTCTCTCCTTTATTATAAATTACATACCTTAATAATCGGAGGAGCAACCACAACAGAGGTCGTGCCATCGTGGTACAAAATGTGCTCCTGTCCTATGATTATAGCTCCACAAAGCGGTGCTGGCACAGGTATAACCATAGATGACTCAGTTTCAACATTGTCCTGTCTCCATGGAATTTTAATGAACTCTTTGTCCCGCAAGTTAATCTCTCGAGTTTTAACATGACGTCCATTAAGATCCTGGTGAATTAATATTATAGTGGGATTGACACATCCATGTAAAAATTCAACATCATGGACCTGTAGTTCTTCCATTCTGTAATTACAATAATTTAAAAATATAAGAAATAATACATTTTGGATGACCAGATAGTCGCTTCACTAAAAACATAAGTTCAATGGAAAAAACCATTTTAGATTAGGGACATTCAGTCAATGTGGGATACAAAATCTCATCAGCAGTTCCCAAACACAATGATCATATATACCCTGTATCAGTAAAAGTCTTGTAGCTTTAGGTTTATGAAATACTTTCGTAAGCAGAAAAATTTAATATTAACGCGAAAGAGAAATAACGTTTGAAATTTTGTAGATGCTATAATAATAATACTAATAATTACAATAACAATATAAATAATAATAATAAGATTACTTATACTAGTGTTTTATTTCCTTATAATTTTGTAAACAACATGTATCATAACTTAACAAACGCATATTACACAATTTATTTATTTATTTCATAAATGCATGCTAAAGATATTTCCCAATGGTGCTATAATAGAATAAGAATATAACAAAATAGGAAACAAAAAGGAGAAAAGCAAACATAAATAACAACAAACAATGAGTAGATTACAAACAATTTATAAAAAAAAAATCATAGTATTTGTATACAAATAAAATGTAAAATTGATGATTTATAACAGAACTCAAAAAATCATGGAATAATGAGTAATGTGCCAATAATTTTATATTGATACCTATAGTATCGATGCAAAGTATGGAAGCAGCAGGGTATTTTAAGTTCTGTTCGACCGATTTTTCTTAAATTGTCCACGGACCTGTGGGTAATTAAAATGCATTTTTGTGTCAGCTCTTGCATTTTTTTAAATGGAAAGGGGAATCAATCGCAATGGCTCAGTTAACCGAACATGATCGCATCGAAATTTTGATGATGATTGGTTATGGAGATAGAAGGCGAAGACATTTGGAAGTAGTTGCACTCTATAATCCACTTCATGAAGATTGTGAACCAWTTGTCAGAACAACAGTTATTAAAACATTGGAATGTTTTGACGAAACCGGCGGTGTTAAAAATCGTCAAAAACCAGGACGTCCAAAGGTTACTACTAGTGAGAAAAGTAGCTTGAATGTTTTTAGATGTGCAAGTGTTCCATACAAGAGCGTGCTCTGACTCACCATATTAGCAGAAGATCTGTTCAGAAAATTTTGAGAAAAAGAGAAGTTTCATCCATACAAAATTCACTTATTAGACAAACTCAACGAAGATTATTTCGATCGTAGGATAGAATTTTGCGAAACTGCTATGAACATGATAGATAAAGATAGAAACTGAATGTCTGGTGTGGTATTATTGGTGAGCACATTATTGGGCCTTTTTTCATCGATGGAAATTTGAATGCGGTCAAGTATTTGCAGCTCTTGCGTGAACACATTATACCAGAACTTATTCGCCTGTTCCCTAATCATGAAAATGCGGCGCATCCTTCAGAACAGATATGGTTTCAGCAAGATGGTCAACGTTCATGGATATTTGAATGCGACATTTCCAGACAGATGGATTGGTAGGCGCGGAGCGATAGAATGCCCAGCACGTTCCCATGATCTGACAATCCTTTTGTTTTTTCTGTGAGGGTAACTGATAAATCGTATTTATGCTGATTGGCTACATAATGTAGAAGATTTAATAGGATGAATCAGGGCAGAAATTCAGACAAAGATCATTAGAAGACTTACTCAAGGCTGCATTACTGCCAGGAAGTAAATGGGGAACATTTTGAGCATCTTCTGTAATGTGAATCTGAAAAAATACTGCACTTTTCACAGAATCATGATTCTCTTTTTTACTTTTTGGGTACCTGATTCACGATAAATTGATCAAACTAGACAAAAATTATCCCCAGTCAAGGAAAAATGGTAATACCTGGCTTTTTTGTTCATTTCAGCGATAAAGAAAATCGTTTTAATTCTTTTCGTCCTTTGTCAGGCTCAATTATTGTATTTACACTTTTCTCAACTCAGAAGCAATAAATTGTACAAGTGTGATACGTTTTTGAAAACAGGAAAGGATATCCTTTTCAATGATGTGCATTTTGACCCCCTTCCCATTTAAAAAAATGCAACTCTCGCCCATATTTCGGAAACAAGAGGCCCAACATAGGCCCATGCACAGTTTCAAGAGAATCGGTCGAACATAACCTGAAATATCCTGCTATTTCCACACTTCGTAGCGACCTTGTATAACAGTTTAATTTGTATATGGTGATTTTATCATGTTTCATCAATCCTAGGTAGATTTAAAATTGATTTCATGGAGCCAATTACTAAAACTGCTTCTTTTTGCAAGGGTGGTGGGCTATACCAACCACGGTCACAGATAGTCTTTTACTTGAGAACCGCTAATTACATTTTAAATTCCTATGTCACGCAAATGTCTTTTGGACTAAATCCCCTAAAATATTTTTTTCCATCGAAAAGATGTTTCGAGCAAAAGTCATGTACCCCATTTATATATCCTGACGCACCTTAAATTTGTAGCTTTCAACTCTGTGCAATCTTTATCGAGTGGAATTATTTTGAACAAACCATCGTACAGCCTCAATCCAATGACTCTAGCCTTTGGGTCGATTACAGCTAAAATTCCAGTTTCTGAAGGCTTACCGATGGTATCCGCAACACTTCCGTGTGCTTTAGTTATTATATCCAAATTATCACCATCGTTCATGCATTCCAATATCATAGCATTGTAACGTGTAGTAACTATGAATAGTAGATCTTTCTCCTCATGCTAAAAGTAATCATGGGTAGTCCTAGATAAACTACGTTTCATAAATAACGGCACGGTCTGGTTCTATGCACACTGAACAAATTAAAAATATCAAGGATAGACTTTTGGTCACAAAATGGCAGTATAGTAGTTTCATTAAGATTCGTTATGTTTGGGTTAAAACCAGCAAGCAAGAAAATGGTACACCTGCATGCAGTTAAAGTACCCGCCCTATTTGTGAAAAGATTTAAAATGTTAGCCTAGTAGTGCCCCTGCCGTAGTGATTTATTTTGGTGTATTCACACTATGGTTAAGCAAAATTTGTCCTAAATGGTACATTTTGGTATAGTAAACATAGTTACATATTCCGTTTACATAACAATTTTGAATGTTCATGCACATTTGGTACTGTCGATAAAGCCAATTAATTTCTAATGGACATATCATAACGCTTCATATATAAAAAATCTTGCTTTGAAACTATGACCTGTAGGAAAATATGTATAGCATGAAAATTTTGTTCATTTTCCAAAGATGATAGGAACAATTAACGTAAATAGTTTCGTTGCAGTAATACATATTTGTTGGAGCATCAAAGGTTATGATCGTTAAGTAAAATTTGTGCTAAACAGTTTATTTTAATATATGAAACATAACTGCATGTAGCATTTACAGAAAAGTTTTGAATTCATTCTAGGAAGAATGTTAATAAATGTTTTGGACTATCAATGATGGCAAGTAATTATTACTAAAAACTTCAATGTTATTTTCACTTTTAATCCTGGAAACTACATTTTCGTATTAAAAATGTTAATTTATACGAGCCCACTGTTTTACAAATAGCAAGTTATTCCTATATCTAGGTGCAAACGCTTACTTAAGAAAACTGATTTATTTAAAACTTAGTTTGAAAACGTTTGTGAAGTAATCATTTATATTATATTTGTTCATACAATAGTTTGAAATCAGTACCTACTACACTTTATTTGGATGTATTGAAATTTGTGATGCGTATCTTGTCTGATTAAAAAATTTGCGTTCTTATCATCCACATATAGGTAATAGTTTTTAAATATATTTACATAATATTCTTTACTCAAACAACAATATTGTTATAGTTGTATTTAAAATTTGTATGACACACAAGCTTCAATTCACGATTCATAAATTGGTGTGGTGGTTATATGCCTGTGAACATTTTAAATTCCTTCGCAAAAAGCACCGTAAAACAGGACCGGTGCTTTAATTGCATGCAGGTGTACTGTTTTGTTGGTTGTCCCTTTCAACCCAATCATAGCGAACCTAACAGAACTAAATTGTTATCCGCTTCCGACCAAAACTGTAACCCTCATGTCTTTAGTTCGACAACTCGCAACTAAGCTGGACCCTGCCATTACGTATGAAACACAGTTAACATCCAAAAAACAAATTACCTGTGGTCGAAACAGCTTCATAACCGCAACTTTTCCATAGATTCCAACTTCCTTAACTGGTCTCAAGCCTTCAGGTGTAACCAAATATATCTCTAAACGAGTGTTTTTTGCAACAATCAGATTTAAATCGCTAGACGATGTAAAATTTCCTAATAAATTCGACAACGTTTTATGGAGTTGTTCGCCCAAGAGAATTATATTATTTACCTGTAACACATGCTGTTACCGCGGTTGGTTTATGTGCGGTAACAACGTAATTGTAAACAGATGATCGCATCTTCTACAGCAGCATAAGCAGTATTCCCCAATTTTTTTAAATAACAGATACCACACTCAAAAAGGTCCGATTCGCACGGTATAGGTTAACTTCAAGTATTTTTAAAGACGAGAAGACATAAGACATTCGTAAAACAAGTACACAAGCGGTGTTGCCCGATTCATCCTAGTATTTTATCATTAGAAACATTGTTGCCTGGAACCTTGAAGTATCATCCTTCAGTGAAATAGAGGCTCTGCACGAAACTTTAGTAAACAAGGGGGCTGCCATATTGTCCACAAAAACGTCAAAATTATGCCTTTTAAGGTTGGGGTATCGCCGTAAGCTAATACATGGGCGACATACACCGCTACAAAACGGGAAATGTAAAAAATTACTCACTCTATTAGAAATACGAAGTGATCCTTAACAATAAGAAGAATTGATGCTTCGCGTGTGCTATTTGTTAAGTTCATAATTGCTATATATTTAATATAGTAACAGCGTAAATATTGCGTAAAATTTTACCTATGGCGGGAACACTTGCTTGTCGATTACTTTGAATTCTGATGTACTATTCAAAAGAAGTTTTAGCATACGAAAATGCCCAATTCCTTACCTTTATATTGGTTCCTATTTCGTTACAGACTATACGGTATTTTTTTAGATTTCCCGTTTTGAAGGAAGTCATTTATCACCAAATCGGCAACGTCAATAAGGTCGATATTCGCTACGAATTTAAGATGGAAATTGGCAGATCACAATAAAATCGCGTCTTCGCTAAAGCGGTATAGTTCAGACGTAGTCCAGTAAAACATTGATAGATGGTGGTGTAAGAGATTAGGTTGTTGCATGTGCTAAGGAGGGAAGAGTGCCGTACGACCTTTGACCTTTGACTATTAAATATAAATTCAGGTTCAGGTGAACAGTAACAGTAATCGTTTATGTATTATGTATGTACTATTTTAGTCTGTTAGGCCCTATAGGTACTTTAAACATGTAATTAAAAAATGGTAAAGTTAAAGGCAGGAATGTATTTGTTTTCATATTTTTAATTTCTGCAAATTGTTACCCCCGCTTTTGGCGTGTGACAAGATTCTGTACATCTGTAGCATCGAATTTGCGTTCCAAAATGCACGGAACATTAACCAAGGTCAAGACGCTGAGCGTCTGCATGCCACTAATAACTTAGATTAGTAGGTACAGGGGTGTAGTGTTGCAGTAAAATCAACTTGATATTTGGCATAGGTACATATAAATCTCAACTAGGTTCCCAAAGCGACCTATTGTTTTTGGGATAAGTAGTAATAGTAGTAATAACTACCCTTTTTGCAAATTTTTCTCTTTTTTAGTATCAATGTAATTAGTAGTATTATTGCGAGTATTATGCGTCCCTATAAATTTTAATCTATTTAAATATAAATAACATAAATATATTGTAAATAAAATAAAATGGCAATTATTTACTATAGCGTTCCATGACATATCGAGCTCAAATTGTGCATACCGCTAGAAAATGGCCTCCTGAACACGAATGTAAAATCCGTTTCTTGCGGTTGCGCCTAGTTTAAAAAAAATAATGTTTCAGTTTGGAATTACTTTACGACGCGGAGTGTTCTCTCTTTATGTCGCGCGGTGTCGCATGCTCCTTAACGTCCGGTAGTCATACGCGAGGGGTTTCCAAACAGATTTGGGAGTTGCTTTTTTGCCACGCGATTTTTGAGGCGTTTAGGCCCTCTTTTTTTGTAAAGTCACTAGATAGATTAAAGGCCCGTTGCCCAAAGCGTGGTTAACCAGACCTCCTGGTTAACACGCGGTTAACCAGCCGTTGCCAATAGGCAGCACCAATGAAGAACGCTTAAAAAGAACCGTTTCCATGACAATTGCCCGTTGACCGCGTGTTAACCGGGGGGTCTGGTTAACCACTCTTTGTGCAACGGGGCCTAAGTACCGCAATTCATTGTCCATATTTTTGCATTAAAATGGCGGATGGAACCAAAACCATAGAAACCAAATAGGTTTGATCCCGTCTTCTACATAAATATTTAAATTTACCGCTGCTATTTTGCACTAAAATGGCGGATAACTACGGTACTTTATACGTATTCCTCAACGTCCGTTCGTCCTACGCGAGTACGTTTTCAAGCAGATTTGGGGGTTGTTTTTTTACCGCGCTACTTATGAGAAAAATCGCGCGGTAAAAAAGAACCCCCAAATCTGCTTGAAATGCGCTCGCGTAGGACAAACGGACCTTCAGGAGCATGTGACACTGCGTGGCATAAGGAAGAACACTCCGCGTCGTAAAGTCCAAATTGTAACTTTAATTTTTCGAAAACTAGGCGCGACCGCAAGAAACTGATTTCATATTCGTGTTCAGGAGGACGCTTTCTAGGGGTATTATAGATTAATAATGAGGTTTTGAACATTTTTTGTCTCCACACATTTTTTTAAGCAACAAACGGTTCCCGTATTATTAGCAATAATCCGTAAAATTTTAATTTTTTTTTGTAAATGACTCGAAAATTATTAAATTAACAAAAAAAATTGCAAGAGTGCTTTTCGATCTGAAATTTGATTTTCTATAATTATGAAATAGCAAAATTTTTTCATATGAACAGGGTCCAAAATCCAGTTTCTTGGAAATATTTCGAAAAACGTCAATCTTTTGGAAACAGTTTTTAAAACACTTTTTGTACGAAATGTTTTTTCCTATCTGTGGTGGCATTTTCACTTTTTGAATATATTGAGTATTTTCGTAGATATTTAGGAAAAACCGTTTTCTTTGTGACGGTTTTTTGCTAATATCTTCTAAACCGTTTGCTGCACAGAAAATTTATAGGGACGAATAATACTCGCAATTGTACTACTAATTACATACTAGAAGGACAAAAATTAAAATTTGCAAGAAAGATAGTTACCCCCCCCCCCCGAATTTCACCCCCTTCCCTATACGCTTACTTATCCCAAAAACAATAGGTCGCTTTGAGTAGTTGAGATTTATATGTATGCCAAATTTCAAATTCATATGTTAAGTCTTTATCGCGTCCACGCACAGACCGCCAGATCCACAGACAATAAATTTTTTGCTCAAATTTTGGTTTTGGGCGTTTTTTAAAGCGATTGAGCAAATAAAATTTTTTTGAATATTGTTTTTTGTTTCTTCTCCGAAGCGATTCATCGCGATTTTAATTGACTTTCATTTACAAATACAACACATCGTTGTTCTGACTGTTATTAAATCATGGCTGTAGATTTTTCATTATTTTGCTGTTGATCCCAGTCGAAACATCGAAGCCTGTTCAGTAAAATTCATTTTTATCAAAAACTGTACATTTTTCAGTAGTACTTAGGGCACTGATAACCCTCCAGCAAATAGATTTTTAACTGCACTTATAATTTTCAAAATATCGCCATCTGAACTTTTGCCGCGCATTAGCATCCAAAAAACGACACCTTTGTATGGAGGCTAGCGTATACGTCACTTGCGCAGCGGGGCACAGACTTCCTGTACTTTGAGCACTTTATATAAGGTAATTTATTATTACAGTAACTGCGCGACATACCGAACAGGTAAATTAAGCTCAAATATTCTACTGAGCGACTGATCGACAGATATTTGATAACAATTACGTGTATTTTAAATAAATCACATTCAATTGAAATCTGCTTGCAGGTGTTGATGAGATGTTGAGCTACACAGGTATTACCAAGTTCTTGATAAATTGAAAATTTGTGAACAGGCCTATTATATCACGTCGTCAAGGGGTATATTCACAGGTAATATATCCCCCAGTGCATCAATTTTTTTTGGAAAAATTCGAATAAGCCAGTTTCAGTGGTATTTGTTTAACAATTAAATAGAATGAGCTCTAGTTGTTTTATAAATCTAAGTCGAAGACAAGGATTTTGCAACTAGCGGAATGCTATTGTTAAACAAATGGTTTAGAAACGAGTTTCTTTTCGATTTTTTTCATAGATATGTAGATATGTAGTAAGATTATTTCCTAAGTTAGTATACATAGAAACCATAGAACGAATTTTTGTCACTGATTGGTAAAAATTGACAGGAAGGAAATAATCGAAATTATACGAGGTACCTCTACTAAATTGAAAGTTCTGATTGGTAGAAAATAACACGAAAAATATAATTCGTATTAAAAGTCCTAAAACGCATCCTTTTTAGATTAAAAATGCCTATTAAAGATTTAAAGTTCATATAGGTACGTACTCCTGATAATACTGATGCACTTCCTAGACTTCCTACGTATATTACGCAGTATCCGGACGCGCGCTGAGGCCGCTCAGGTACGAGCGACACGCAAGCAATTTTGGCTAACCCTATTATCGTTGTCGCGGTTAGTTTTTTATATGTATGTGAATAATATTCAGACGTGATTCAGACCACGCTATTATTATGCATCCATGGTTACAGGAATCTGTAATCCGGACTATTCGATTTTAACATAGACATTTTACTACGCTTGTATATGCATCTATAATCCGCTAGGTACCGCCATCGTACAGCTCGCATGAGTGAAATGGGAGATGTCGTGAAACTTCTTTCTCTAGGATCCCAGCCTTAAAAGTGACATTTTCTCCAAGTTCCATTTAAATATAGAGTAAATGTACTTGTGATTACGAATCGGATAAGTAATTCTACTAAGAATAACGATCTTGTAAAATTAAAGATAGTAGGCCGGTTTTCGTCTCTATTTTAAATTAAAATCAACTCTGTATTTAAAATATAGACCAATCATATACCTCAATTTAAGGTGTTGTCATGGTTACTGGGTTGATTGTAGCTAACATCAACTGTAGAGATCGGCCCATTAACGTTAAAGGAATAAGAAGATATCAATAACATGTTTTTTTTCAAAATAACTAATACGCCATGAACTTTTTAAAAGCCCAAAGGGTGCATTAAATTAAGCTCACAATACTATAAATATTTCATTATTTACTTTTTAATTTCCCATAATATTATGTAGTCTTTACTCTTAACAGTTTCCAGTCCATTTCCCACTAAAAGTTTGCTTTTATAATACGTCGACAAACTTGCATTTAATCAATGACAAAACGTATATTAATTTTTAGGTCATAAGTACCGTAGTAGATTAAACGTGTAAATGTCGAGAGGTTGCTACAGGCTACAGTAACTTGACGTTTAACGTAATAAATTGCGAGAAACAGCCAGATGTCAGAGATATAAACCAAATTAAATGTTATCAATTATCATTTAATTCTTGGAAGCAATTATAACTTTGTAGTGAATACTGTTTGTTTTTGTTTTAATTTTCAACAATTGATTTGTGATATAAACAGTCGTAAATGGTAAACTGGTGATGTTACACATAAGTATTAATTTTTAAAATCAAGGAGTTTACTTATGACTTTTGAACTTTTGATAAGTAACAAAATAATTGCAATTAGTTCAAAGAAGGGGAAGAGATTATTATTATCAGATTTATTATAATATTATATCAAGCAGTTAGCTTTTACTGAGTTAAGTGGTAGTGCAACCTGTTGATATTTCAATCTCTGTTAACTGGATTGAAATGGAAAACAATCAAGAAACAAAAAACATAGCGATCATAAAGAAGCATATGCACAGCTATCAAGATTTTCCAAAACCAGGCATTTTATTCTGGTATGTATTCAAGCACATTCAATTTTGTTCTAGATCACATTTTGCAGGGATGTGTTTTCAATCTTACAACAGCCAGACATGTTTCGGCTGTTATGTGATACGTTGTTGTCTCACTGTAAGACCATTTCACCTGCCATTGAATGTGTAGCGGCTTTAGATGCTAGAGGATTTCTTTTTGGCCCTATACTTGCTCTGGAGCTGAAGGTTCCATTCGTTCCAATTAGGAAAAAGGGCAAACTGCCCGGAGAAGTATTATCACAGTCGTACAAGTTGGAGTATGGGCAAGATACTCTACAACTGCAGTCCAACAGCATAAAGGCGGGGCAGCGGGTCATTATCGTTGACGATTTACTTGCTACTGGTGGTAGTATGAATGCTGCGTGTTCTTTAATAAAGAAAGTCGGAGCAGTTGTTGTTGAATGTCTTGTTGTTATGGAATTGTTGGCCTTAAAGGGAAGGGATAATATATCTGACCCTGTTCATTCACTGATAAAATATGATTAAAGATGTGTGAAAACAATTGATGTTACAAGGGTGCTGATACACAATAATGTATAATAATACAAATAATTTTTCCTAAATGGAACTGGTGATTTGTAAAAAAGTGATTTGTCTATCGTTAAACTCATTCCAGCAAATGGACATTCCTAACTTTTGTAATAATTTTAGAGTATATATTTTTACTACATATCAAATTTAAGGGTTTCTTGGTCCGTTGTGTGCTGAAATAAAGAATTTTACTAAACAGTGTATGTTTTCTTCTTATTTAGTTGTTTTACCTCTAGATTAATTTGCATGTATACTGCAGTTATCCTACAGGTGGACCTCTAGGTGTATTTTAAGAAATGTCGGTAATAAATTTTGCAGGTATTCAGCAAATTTTAATGAAAAATACGTTTACTTTAAGACTAACCTGGGCTGTCCTGGCAAACTACCACTCCATTGTCAAACCTTGGTCACAGTTATATTAATGATAATAATAGTAATATGGTTCATTATTTCCTTTTGTATATTTATCATATTACATGTATATAGGTATGGTGTATGTGACAACATTAAACATTAGAAAGTAAGAATAGCAAAACCAGTTCTATGCCGTGTTGTCTATACTAGACCTAAAATGCACTGATGAGCTGTAATGACAGCGAAATAGTACTATATGCAATTGGTTGAGGTGTAGACAGCACAGCATAGACATGCATTTTAATTAAACATTAGATCTAATTAGGAACGAAATATAAAGTCTGTGTGCCCACAAAACATATAGCCGGTATGTGAGTATTTTTTTTTAATTTTTTATTTGCAGGATTGCTGGTAATTGAAATGGATAATAATTATTCGTGTGTAGTTTATTACCAGTTTTAAATATTGGTATAATAAGGGATCTTTCAAAGATGTTTGGAAATTCACCTGTACCAAGTTTTTTGTTTATAATTATAGTTTTATAGTTAATGGAGGTGTTATCTCATTAGCAACTGATTTTAAGGTTGTGTTTTAATTTATCTGGACCTAGAGATGCTTTACTTTTTAGGGTTTTGATAGATGTTAATACTTGTTTCTTATCAATGGGACTTAAATATATTGTATTTGATATGTTTATGTCACATTTTCTGCATGTCTTTCCAATGTTTATAAAAAAACAACTATTAAAATGATCTATTTCTTGTAAGTTAGTAACTGATTATTTATTTTCTGGGGTATTAGTTTCTGTGATATATTTTCTTATTTTATGTAGTCCTGTAAGTCTTCACACATTTCACATGTTGCCATATTGAATAATACTTTACTACAGAATTCAGAATTCATTTTTGCTGTTTAGGTATTTTAGTAAATTTCATATTGTTACTAAAGCCTAGTCGTATGTCGTAACTCGACAATAAATTGATGACGAAAGTTGGTTCTTTCCTGATTTGTTGGATACCTAGTAGTACATTTAAAACAGGAGATCTGACAACACTCCTTTTGTTTTTTGGTACGCGCCATCTAGTGCCATCGTGTGCACTGCATGCGTCCTGATATTCAAATTCCTTTTTTGTTATGCTATCACTCGGTATCGATACCAGTAATACTAATAAATAATTTCGATACTTCAGTTATTTTTTAGCAACTTTAAATCACTGATCTCTAAATTTAGAGATCAGTGCTTTAAATACGGTGAGCAACGAGGTAATATCCTTTTAGAAAATTGGCAACGCCAGTTTAAACTGTCAATGTCAATGGCTTTTCGTAAATGTCAAAATATTTAATATTATTGTGATTGTAAATCGTGTTATGTTTATGTACAACAATTATTCAATACCGTTAATTAATCGATTAGTTTACAATGACATGCAGTGAAACAATATAATATTCGTCCACCTGAAGAATTGAACAGTTTTGTACTTTGTTACGAATTTGCGGGTAAAGGTATCCTAACCTATATACGCCGAACATATTCAAATGGCGTCTATACAAGAACGCCTTCAAATTAAACGTGAACCATTGGATAAATGGTCTACCCGCGAAAAACTTTGTCTGGCATCCGCCGTTGCCAGAAGTGGCGACCAGAACTGGATGTCAGTGAGTCGCGCCATAAAACCCTTTGGAGAATCCAACCGACCGCCCGACTGGTTCCACCAGAAAAACTGTGCGGCCCAGTACGGAGCCCTGTTAGAAAATGTCGAAACGCCGAAGCGCAAGAAGAGGACGTCCGGTGGCGAAAGCATCATTGAAACCCCGGGAGAGAGCATCCTCAAAAAGCTGACGCAGGAACGGAAGGAAGAGCTGCAGAGGCAGATGGCCGAAGCCAAGGCGGAATATCAGCGTTTGCAGGCGGACTTGGCTTTATTACATTCCGGTAATGTAACGGAAGAGCAGTTGGACAAATGGATCAAAGAAATAGAAGAGGAGGAAAAACGTAAGGAACAGGAGGCGATGGCGCGAGCTCAATGGTTGAAAGAAAGAGAGACACGCAAGCAGGAGATTGAGCGAGCGTGGAAACCTCTGGTGAAGACTCCGCCTGCTTTGGCGAATCAGAAACGAAAGGTGCCCGATTCGCTAGATAATATACCGGACGTGGATATGATCGAGCAGGGTTCACATCAGCAAGTTGTTGGTGCAGAAACCAACAAGCCAGGCTTGTCACCATTGCTTGCGAGCTTGTTGAAGTCACCGTCGCAGGCCACGAACATAAATACCTCCTCTATATTGCACACGGCTATCACTAGCCAACGGCCTGCCAATACAACTACTAATCCTATGATAACGAGTTTGTTGAATTCTACACCTACAACTGCGGTTTCACCCAGCTTACAGCATTTGGTCAGTAGTGCATTAGGAAGTCATGAAATCTCAAATAGGAATAGTAAGTATTATTTTTCTCATTTAATGGTGCAAAATCTATTTAGGGGTTCATTAAACAGTTACACTTGTTAATCAATCAAATTTATTGATTTGTACATGTGTAATTATTTGATCGGTTGACCACTTTTCTGATCTAATCTAACAGGGTTTCATTAAAATTTAGTTGAAATATGCATTTATACAAGGTGATTTATTTAGGGTACAGAGCAGCTGTATTTTGATAATCCCTTCTGCTATCATCTTGAGGAAATTTTTTTTTGATAAAAAAGTACTAGAGAAGTGCAATAAGAATATTTAGAAGTTAAAAAAGATTGCATTTTATGTGAAAATGTAATTACATCTATGGAGTAATGAAAAACATCCAGGTGTCTGGTGATATCAGTCATTTATTTAGGTATATTTATTTATTCAATGCCAAAATAGTTTACATAATAAGTGTAACTCCTAATGAGATTTATATAAATATCTGTATTTAGTTGGGCACAACATAACAACTAAACTTACTTACTATCCCTAAAAAACTATAATTAACAAAGGTAAATTGTAAATTATGAAAAACAAAAAATGAATGAAGAAGAGTTACATTGGTAAATAGAATTAAATTAAATTAAATTTGAGCAATCTCTTGATGATGAATGACTGATGAATTATCTATGTTTTTAAATTTTTCTTTATGGTTTTTTCTGAGGTGTTTTCCCTACTAGTAATCATTTTTAATTGTTAGTTAGTTTACTGAAACTTTGAAATACTACAACAAAACTAATTTTTTGCATACTGTTTTGGTAATTATTGGCAGTGGCACAGCCCTGTACTTAATAACAGTGGTAGAAGTCAAAAACTCAGAGTTCAGTAAAAATAGCTGATCTATTTTAAGTATTGGCTTGATGCAAACAGGATTACCCTTTTTTATAATTTTGTGTTTTATGCGCYCAATTGAAGATAAATTCTTTTTATATGCACCACCCCAAGCAATTATACCATAACTGATTAAGCTGTCAAAGAAAGCATAGTAGACCAAAAGAAGCATTTCATTTGCATAAATTTGGAAATATTTGAAAAGATGAAAACTAAATATTTAGTTTTTTTTTAACTAATTGTTCAATTTGTTTATCCCATCTCATATTGAAATCAAAGTACACCCCAAGATATCTATAGCTTTTAACCCTTCTAATAGCTTTACCCTAAATATTTATATAATAATATTTATATACTATCTTGGTAATTACCAAAAGTTATAAATACTGTTTTGTCGACATTCAGAGACAGTTTATTGCAAGCCATCCAATCAGCGACACTCTCCAGAAATTTATTCATTCTATACGAGGGTGAATGCTTTCAGCGTCCATAATATAAGATAATATTTTGTTGGACAGATCTGTCCCACAAAATATTATCTTTTATTCATTCTACTTTGAGCACACATCTAAGTCACCAGATGTCACAATGGCAGTGTCATCAGCATAAGCCAGAATTGAATCACATAGCATTTTTGTTAACAAGTCATTAATATATATGATAAAGAAAAGAGGCCCTAAAGTTGTACTTTGAGGGACTCCTGTAGTGAAGTGTAAGGGCATGCTATGCATATGGTATTTCTCCAATAAAATTTCCTGATTTACTGTATCAAATGCCTTAGCAAGATCTAGAAAGGTTGCAATAATTGGCTTGCTTTTATCAAATTTTTGGTAAATGATATTAGTTATTCGTTGCAGAACAGCCGTTCCCCTATTCTTTATGAAACCAAATTGGTTATTATCAGATAGAACATTATTCTTGACAAAGAAATCCCGACATCTATTATAAATTAATCTTTCAAAAAATTTTTGCAATTTTGGAAATTAGTGAAATAGGCCTATAGTTGCATGCATTGTGCTTATCTTCTGATTTAAAAATTGGTACTACTTCTGCACATTAAAGCATTGCACCAAACAGATTTTTCTATTCTCGTACATAAATTAATTATACTCTGACATTGCTTTCAATGACAGCATTTATACCATCGACACCCCCACTTTTAACTTTTATATCTACTATTATTTTTTGTGGCACTAATTATAGGTGCTATCAGTTTAAGACAGGTCAGTGCACTAGATTATCATCCAGTTATATTTAATAAACTGTCAAATGCAGTGAGTGACATCGAATGTGGTTCAGGCTTTTGGGATTTTACTTTTGAAAGAAAATGCTTTGTACTACTGATATATTGTTTTCATAGGTTGCAGTTTAATTTAAGACATCACTTTCAAAATCACGTATATAATATAAAATATACACAATAAAATAAATCGATCCATTATCCAGTAAAATGTAGGTCGAAAATGGAATTTTTAGAATCTATGTTTAATTACCTAAAAGTTTTGTTACTTTTTTTCTGGTTGCCATGGTAATGACACTACAAAGCAAAATAACCTTGCAAGTTCTAGCTACTATTATTTTCTAAATGCCTCGACCAAATTTAACGAATTAGAATGCATGTCTATGCTGTGCTGTCTACACCTCAACCAACTGCAGATAGATTTATTTCGCTGTCATTACAACTCATCAGTGCATTTTAGGTCTTGTGTAGACAGCACGGCATAGAATTGGTTTTGCTTATATACCAAAGCAATGGTATGATGTAAGTAAGAATTTAGGATGGCAATGCCATATGTCAGCATTACACTGACATGATGACAAAGCCACCTAGCTGCCTTTAGGAAATAGTACCCGTTAAGGCAGCTAGGTGGCCTTGTCATCATGTCAGTGTAATGCCGACAGATGGCATTGCCATCCTAAATTCTTATTAACGAATTAGAATTTATTTTAGAGGTTGTAGGTTGTTTTATAAACATTGGATGCATGCAATAAAGAGCCTATTTAATGTGGTTTCTTTCTACACACTTTTTTAGCCCTTATGCTGATGAACTCTGTTTCAAAATTGTATTATGCCCTTCATATGTAAATAACTATTAATGTTCCCTCAGATTTATTTACTGATACCAACTTGAAAAATAACAAATTCTGTTTCATAAATGGCTCTATTACTAAACGCAATTTGCATTTCGTAATGACTTTATTAAGAAGGCAAACTAGAAACAAATAAATTAAACACACATAGGACCCAATATTTACAGTAACAATGAGGTAAAGATATAAAACATTATACACTAAGATGGACAAATACATCTACTCATATATTTATTTGAAATACTGTAATAGGCATTCGCAATTAAATATTTATCAAACATTGTATAATTTAAGAAAACCTCTTTTAAAAACCACACGGGCACTGACAGTAGTGAATAAAATAGTTGTTAATTAAAAAAAGTTGAATTTTGATCTTTTAAAATAAATACATGAATAATTCAATTTCCCTTTGATTCGACCACTAACTACCACAAGTAGTTACAATTTTTTTTGCTCTAATGTGATTTGACACATAATTTACAGATGCTGGAATTGAATCTCCAGCGACAGACTTGCTGGAAGATGCTGCTGATACCTTACCAAACCTCAAGATGGAAGACATTGAGAGTACAATTTTGTCTTCTGATGAACCATTACCAGAGATAAAAAATGAAGAGGTTGAAGTGATCATCTCAGACCTTATTGAAAATGCCGATGACATAGTTAATGATCCCGAGCAGCATTTAAAATTAGACGATGATGACGACATCATTACCAATTTGGATAACGAGCTTAAAGAGCTTGGTGAAGATGATGGAGAGCAGAATTTTGAGCAACAGGAAGAGGAAGCCGCACCTCCGCCTTCCCAGGTTGAGCCTCAACAACAACCGGCGCCTGTGGTTGAGAAGGAACCGCAAAAAATTGATCCATTTGAATTTGCAGAAGACGAACCAGAGGTGCTGCAGCCACCAAAGTCAAGCATGTCTTTGATAAAGCATCATATGCTGGTTAATGAAGAACAGCATCAGAATGTAGCAGAAAGGCATACATTGCAAGAGACTAATCTATTAATTGAAGAAAAGGAAATTAAAAAGGAAATGCCGGAAAGAAAAGATAGTTCTGAAGAGAAGAAAAGTGCAGTAATGCCAGGTTCTGTTGAAATTGTGGAGGTAGTAGTTTTGGAGGAGGATGAAATCGAGAAACAGCTAAATAAATCTCAAATTGAAGATATTGTGCACTCTCGTAAACCTTCAGAACAGACTATGATAGAAGAAGAACAAAGTAAAACTGCCGACGTAGTCATCAAAGAGGAACCACAAGAAGACAATGAAAGCTTAACAGAAGCTACAGTCGTTAATGAAACAATGGAAGACAAAGAGATCAAAGAAGAACTCGATAATGCCAGGATTGAKATAGATGAATCGGAAAACTCGAGACGAAACACTTTTACTCCGGAATACTCTGAGGAATACTTTGATGATTTGAACATGTCCGTAACGAAACCCGAGAAGAGCGGTAAAGCAAAACGAGATTATTCACGAACGAAAAAGAAAGAGGAGAAAGATTTTCACATACTTCTTGCCGTGGAAAAGGCCGTCAACGGACAACTGGAAGAAAATGAATTCGCAGAGGATTCATTTTCCGATAGGGAGTTTCGGGAAGCCGAAAAGAAATACGGAAGCCTGAGCAAACTGAGAAGTGAAACGGATCGATCCAACAGTCCCTGGACTGAAGACGAAGACCTAACCAACATGAGGAATAAAAGAAGGTATTCAACTCCGGCCACACCAACGGATTCGATTCCAAATTCTCCAGCTTCGAGTTCTGCTTACTGTGATGACGAGCGTGACAATCGCAGTTGGAAGAAGGCTGTTATGCTGGTTTACGGGCACCTGGCGGCCCATAAATACGCGTCACTCTTCTTAAAACCCATTACGGATGAGCAGGCTCCGGGTTATCATACCGTCGTGTATCGGCCGATGGATTTACAAACTATCAGGAAGAACATAGAAAGCGGGGCCATCAGGACGACAGCCGAGTTTCAGCGTGACGTTTTGCTCATGTTCACCAACGCTATAATGTACAACAAGACGAACGATCTCATTTATAATATGGCTGCGGAGATGCAGAAGGAAGCGATTCAACACATCAAACAGTTTTTGCAGGCCCAGGGTCAAATGGATGGTCCTCTTAGGAGGGAGACGCGAACAAGTGAGCCTGGTGGCAAGAGGAAAAGGGAATCCGAATGTTTCAACAACAGGGCAAAGAAAAGGAAGGATGATTAGCATTATGTGCTCAGGAACAGTGAGATTCTGTTCGACTTTGATTATTTTTGAAACACACTTTAGTTTATTAGTTGGGCATGACGTTTATTTGTTTCATTTCTGGTATTTTATAGAAAAGTTTAAAAAGATCATTAAACCTTTTTTTCCTTATTGGGGAATGAATATGTTTAGTTTTCTAGTCGTTTTCTTTTCAAATTATTGTAATGTTCTGCTCTTGGGATATTTAATGTAATATTTCCTTGTGGGAATGTCGTAATATTGACTACTTGGAGTCACTTAAAGATTTCTTGTAAATCTACCTTATTACATTTAAAAAAGCACGTACAGCTGCATTTAAATGGCATTGTTGAAGTATAGAATGTATATATACTTAGCTGAAAGATTAAGCTAAATCTTTATCAATAAAACATTTATGTATAATAAGTGTTCTTTCATAATTCATACTTGATCATTAATATTAACGGGCTGTTCAGATTTTGTGTTAATAGATTGATACAGAGTCGACCCACCAGGGCACACTTTCAATGGATTATGGAAAAACTATACTTAGGGAAAAATCCTAAAATTTGGTAGTAAGTTATTGATACTGGCGGACATCAGACAAAAAAATTTAAGGATGTGGTACTTCCTGTTATACCTGAAGTAGATGTCAACTTGTGAATTTCAAATGAAATAATAAGGTAAAGTTCTATAAAGGCAGGTTTTGCAGCCGTCATTCGATCCACCACAACCGCTAGAGAGAGAGAGAGAAGATAACACTGAGTTGCTCTGATATGTTTGAAAATAGTCTTATTAGAAAACTGGTGATCGACATTTTCACGTAAGTAAGCTGGAGGCGGGTGACAACTACAGGCCTACGGAGGCATTAAACATATTTTTTAATCAATTTTTGAGTTTAATTTCTTTGTTATTCCTAAAAAAACCTAAGACGAACAACTGCCTATCTGTCTTCATGGGGCAGGGGGTTTTCTAACTCGGATTTGCCCCCTCTATGCAGTGAGGTGTCATATATAACTAGAGTGTGAAAACCCTCCGCCATATTGTTTTTACATGGACGCCATATTGGAAATAGTGATTCTAAAAATGACTGAAAGTTATGCAACCGTATATGCAGTGATGTATTCATATTGCGTACAGAAATTTTAGTTAAAACACAACTTTTATAAGTTTATTGGTTTGTCTGTATTGTTTATTGGTGTTTTGCGATTCATAATTTATTCAGCGTTCAGTACTACAGTGATGAGAGTTAAAAAATACTGTTACATGAGAAATTGTAAAGCTGTCGACCCTAACAGAAGTTTTCATCGATAGGAGATACGTTAACTTGATAAATCTGTAATGTACCTATCTAATTTTGATCTTATTTAAGACTGCCACAATTACAGCCAGAACTATTCCAACAGTGGCTTAAAAACTTGGGTGAAAATGAAGCTTCCATTTTGTCTAAGAAGAGATATCAGATCTGTTCAGCTCATTTTGATGAAAAATGTTTTGATAGAACTGGGCAAACTGTTCGTTTAAAACCAAACTCATGCCCTACATTATTTCTTGATAAAGAGGTGATATGTCTAAAGAAATATTACCATTGATTGATATCAAGGAACGTTATTACAAAGAAGAAGACAATTTTTTTTTCAGAAGAACAAATTTTATTTATTTTTTTAATATATAGTTACATGGGTATTATGCTTTGCATGTAAATGCTTATATAGCGTTTGACTATTCAGATAGCTTTTAATTAAATTTTAAGGATATAAGTACTGGGGTAAGTATTTAAAGTGCATGTAATATAATACATATTTACCAAATGCATGATGAATGAATTAAAAATAAATGGAAAGAATGGTTTGTAAATATGACTTTCAAGTAAGTATGTACCTACATCGGGTTATACTAGGTAATAAAGTAAAACTGCGATGACAACTTTTTTACAATGAGGAATCTTTTGATAACAACGACTTCTTGTTCAAAATATAATAAACCATATTGTGTTTCTTCAGATCAAGAAGTAGGTATATGGTATAGATATTCTTTATGCAATAACATATTTATTTTTCCCTTCAAAAGGGTTATCCATGTAAACGGCTAAAATTTTATACAGTTTACAGGTCACTATTGAGAAGTATGCATATAGACTTTTTCTTAAATAAAACGTATGGTGTACTGTATACATGTGAGTATATATGTATATATTGATGTTTTTAGTAAATATGTACAGAATGAACTTGTTTTGAATATAAATAACTGTGAGCATTACATTTGTTGTTTGTTTATATTTAAGTGTTTACAGCCTGAGGTACTCAAATACGAATATCCACGAAAAAAACACGAAAGTATTAAGATTTATTTCCGTAACGCCTGTTTGCAGGCAACCCGTCATTTCACCCTGTTTATATAGTATACTTTTACTATTTCCAATATGGCGCCCATGCGAAAACACGACCTATTACCCCTTCTACCACCTTTTCTCACTCTAGGTATATGTTTACACCTCACTGCCTCTATGTATATATGTTTGAAGTTATCTAGAGTAAAGTCCCTAGATAGATCTATTTAGTGACTTTAATTTAGAGAGATAATCAGCGCCATCTGTAGACCAGAATTGCAGACATGTGGATGCGGTACGGTAGGACACTGCGGGTGGTGGCCCTAGCTACAGATAGAGAGCGGAACTCTCCAGTAAATTTTTATCAATGAAACCTTCGCGAAGTTCGGATAGCGACAGTAAGATGTCCAACAATTTTCGATGACATAAATAGCGCGACGAAGAGAGTGCGGGCAGTTCTGAATTCGAATAGCGGTTATTAAGTGCGCGGAAGGCTTAGCGAAGCAGTTGTTTTTAGTGGTAGTATGTACGTGTAGACATCACAAATCGATGGAATAGTGCAAGAGCACGGTCAAGTAGAGTCACCATCAACAAGAGCGACTGATGGATTGTCGAAAGCTTCCGTAGGCCCATCTACGAGTCAGTGATATTGGTCCTTTACTTTGGTGGAAGGAACACAACAGACCATGACCTTAATGGGAGGAAGTGTTCTGGAGAGTCCAGTGGGAATCTTTGGGTGCAGAGAACAGCCTACTGAAGAGAGCTTGGGAAAGCACCGATGGGAGGCATGTTACCATGTTGTTGGTAGTGCTCAAGGGGCGTGTACAACGAATATTAGATTAGGTACATAGAGGAGCATCGTATACCAACCTACTAATAAACAGGGCTTTGGCAAAGGTACGCGAACGTTTATATTGGGTGGTTKGTTGTGAAGATGTAGAGAAATGGTGCAGCGAAGTKAGCAACCTCTGCAGCCAAGAAAGTAACATCAAAAAGTCTGAGGGAAGGGACGAAACAGTACAATGTGGGAGCTCTATTAGGACAGATTACCACCAGTGATCGTGCGAAAGCTCGCTATAAAGGAAGAGCCAATCACAAACAGTTTACAACCGCTTACGTTGTTACCAACAAAGTAATGAAAAAGATTAACGACTTAGCCTACAAAATCCAGCGCAGCCCAGATGGAGAGAGTACACTGGAACCATTGAAGCGAGAATACAATGGAGATCAGAACGAATCGAAGTGATCGGGACGATCAGTTTCTAAGGAGGGTGTAGTATTACGTGCTAGAGTAAAGTCACTAGATAGATAAAGTACCGCAATTGTCCGCCATTTTAGTGCAAAATAGTACCGGTAAATTTAAATGTTTATGTAGAAGACGGGATCAAAACTATTTGGTTTCTATGGTTTTGGTTTCATCCGCCATTTTAGTGCAAAAATAAGGACAATGAATTGCGGTACTTTATCTATCTAGTGACTTTATGCTAGAGAGATAATCAGCGTCATCTGTGGACTAGAATTGCAGGTATATGGACGCCGTATGGTAGAACACTGCGGGTGGGGACCCCAACGTGTGATAGAGGGTGGGAATGTCGACACTTTCCAGTAAATTTTTATCAATGGAACCTTCGCAAAATTTGAAGAGCGGAGAGGAAATTTCTTCTAGAATTTTCGATGGGGATATAAATAGCTCGACGAAGGAAGTGCGGGCAGTTCTGAATTCGAATAGCGGTTATTAAGCGGAAGGTTTAGTGAAGCAGTTGTTTTTATTGATAGTGTATACACTGTGCAGTATGGTTATAGTTTAGTTTAGTATTAAATAGTTGTGCTTAGACCTAGTGTATTTGGTACAAGGTGTTTTAAATAAAAGGGGTTAAGTCGGAAATCCTCAGTTTTCGAGCCCGTAGTCGTAACAGTATAAATGACGGTGATGGCGACTGGGAATAATAGTTCTTAAAGAGCCTTAAATCGGGCTATTCTTCAACGATATCATATACGGAATTATCTGAACCTTCTCAAAAGTTTGAGGGGGAAGGGCTTTGGACTTACACTTTAGAGGCGCGTTCCAACTACCAAAACTGAAAAGCTATTGAAACTGGAGGTAGTTTGGAATACACCGTATAGTTTGAGTCAATGGGTTTAATGTTTCTTTGCTTTCGACAAATAATTGTGCGGAAATATTTTAAGCACCTAAATGTCGAACCATCATCGTGTATACTCATTAATTTGCAGCTCATGGATCGCAGATTCGCCTAATCGACGCCACAATTACCTAAACAACCCGTTTGCAGCGCGTACAGTCTAAAATGGGACTCATATGTCATGCGAGACAGGAAAAGTCTTATGGGGCCGCAGCGTTCTTTGAAAGATTCACTCCCGACGTGGAACGCTCCATTTCGTCCGCTAATGATGTAGACTGAGCGTCTGGTGCTGTCTCGCTGCTTCTTATATTAAAAAAAGTGGAATAACACACGCTAACATTGCTACTGAAATTAATTTCATTGGCTGCACTGCAGAACCTGCAATTGTGTGCTTTTTCCCTTTTTTGACCCATGCAATCTTTATATTATTCGTACATTATTTTCTTTAATCGAGGCTCAGTAAGCTGCAATAATGATCCATACTAAAAAACAACCCAAGTAAACCTGTGCAAAGTGAAAATGTTGATACCCGTTACATGGATTCGCATGTGGGATTTGGACCCTCCTACTCTAGCGTTTGGTGATTAGTATTAGTATTAGTATTAGCGAAAATATTTTACCATATCCAAGATGGTGTAAACCGCGCTAAACGCGTCCCTATTCTAATAGTTTTCACTCATTTAGCACACAAAGGAAAGAATACGGCATAATATACTAGGTAAAGTACTGTACGACTGTTGGATATAAAGACATTTTCAGTCTTAAAGTATCAAGCAACGATCTACGACACTCATTATACGGACAACCGGTTACCGCTCACAATGGTTTACAAGTATTACCTGAAGCTGTCCTAAATAACAGACGGGTTCGGCACGTTCCACTGTTTAGCAGCGGAATGGACCGTATCCAAAAATTGAATTTAGGCTTTTTAGAATTTTTTTTCCGTACACATAAATCAATGAGCATTATTTGGTATTATTATTTGAACTACTAATATTTCCCATCTTTTAATGTATGACTAAATCGTATTCTTTCCTAATGTAATGAGTAGTATCTATTTTTTCAACAATGGATGGTAAACATTCCAATTTCAATGTGGCAGCCCATACTTTCTAATTTTTGATCGCGGTGTGCAATTGTCCTCTGCCCTGTTTCTTCACAGGTTAAAATTGTCTTTTAATCCGGGGGGTCATAAACGTAGTTTGTACCTATATATTTTTTGGAAATAAGAAGAAATCGGAACTAGTCTACTACTACTATAAACGGTATTGAAAGCATATGTGTTTACTTATTTTACAGGATATAAGCGTACAAAGTGCAATATTTTTTTCTTATTCAGTCATACCTACATATATGCTTACATTTAGCTACCTATTAAGAGGCGTTTGTGACAAATACATTTCGTAGGGCAACTGGTCAGATGATTTTTTTTTTAGTTTGTGACTCTTGTAATGTGCTTATTAACAACCTGTAATGAACATAATCGATACCGTGTATAAATTTTATTTTGCACTATTGTAAATTTTTTCTAACAAATGTAAATAATTTTCTATACTTACTAATTTGTATGTTTTTATATTAAATTTGTATAAATTCGTTATGGCATGTAAAGGCTTTTATTTTATACATCGGGAAATTTAAACCCAATAAAGTATCACATAAAAATAGATCGCGGGTCGCACCAGTTAGTATCAGGTCTGCATTAAATAAAATTTGTTATATTGTTTATATTATATGTTTTATTGGTTGCTAAATTATCACAACTAACAAATTTCAAAAATTTATACGGCTCATTTAGGAACTTTGAAGCGAGCCACTAATCCCAATAGTTTGGGACGGCCGACCATAAGGTTGTAAAAACCCTCATTTACAATACAATAGTTTACGACGGCCGACCATCAAGCTGTAAAACCCTCTGCATAAGTCAGTGTCATAGATCGTTGCTTGATACTATATGCGCCAAAGGAAAGGAATGACCACCCAAAAACCAGTGACTCTGAAACAAAAATAATATACCCTCAAATTAAAATACAATATAGAAATACTATTTCAATCATCACAAGTATTGTGATTTTAGAAAAAGGACAATCTATTAAACATTAATATTAAAAGGTGTGACAGTAGGTAAGGGCCGACCATAAATATTGTGCGAATATGATTTTGATTGTTTAAGCACTTTATTATGGCCTGGCCATAAACTCCCATAAAAATAATGACGCCCAGATGTTTATTACAATAGATTTGAATTGTATCTGTAAGGATGGGTCGTAATCAATTTTAACATGAACTTACTGCAATTTACTTTTAATTATGCTTTAAGAAAATATCTATAAAGAGCTTTAATTCCTGGAAATGCACTGGCAAACTTTCTCTAAAATATTTAGGTATCTGTGAATCTATTTAATCTCTTTTAATCCTTTCTTGTGCTGTGTCAAATACAATCATTTTCTTCTTGTGTGTAAACCAGTCTTGTATACTCTGCGAACACTTATTTAGGAAACCTCTTTCATAAATTCAATAATGAAAGTTATTTCACTGTTTTACTAGTTCAGGAATGCTAGGAAATCAAATCGAGGTTATTTTTGAAGAAGTCTTCCCTGTTAGTGAATGTGGAGTATTTTTAAACCATCATACATCATACATATCGAAATTAATGTTGAAAGATATTTCACATTACACCCATGTACCATTTTGTTTAAGGATTATTTTAAAAAAATCACACAATTGCTTTTCCTTTTGTTATTTCACGAATTTTTTAACATAAACCACTGTAAAGGTGAGTTTAGGTATGGATACGTCCGGAAGGAGGTCCATTATGAATTGTGCAAGTGTAGTACTGATTGTCGAGCCCATGGAACAGCCAAATACTTGTTTGTTATAAGAATTACCATAAGCAAAATAGTTTTTTTTTGAAATTGAAAGTTAATATTTTTAGAAATAATTATTTTCGTTTATATGAATTAGTTAATTTAGGGCATTGAATGTAGGGGTCATTATCTTGCCACTCTTCACTTATAACTTTAATTGCTAGCTGTTTGGATATGTTGCCAAGTAAATTAACAATATCCAACGATACAACTTCGTATTCCAGCTGAATTGATATACCCTTTACCTACACTCTTTATAAAATCAAATGTATCTGCTATGTAATATGGATTACTTTTATTATACGTTTTATTAATACCTTGCACAGTAGCTGGGCTACATGGTCAAAGGATTGAATAATGCCTGGCCTTAAAATAAAGTGTCGAAAGCTAGGCATAGAAACAAAAGTACTTCTTGGTTAATAACCGTAAGGCCGAAAATGCTCTTGCTAACGCTTCCAAATTGTTTTTTAGCATAAATGTCTCGCATTACTGAGCCGTTTTAAAAAAGCTGCAAGTTGTACTATTACGTACTTTCTCCTGCATATGGTTTATTTAGGTATAGGTAAATCCTGGAGTGACGGCCCACCTTCTTTAAAATTCCTATCTCTTACCTATTTGAAGAGCCCAAAAGAAACGACAAATTTATATTATTCAACAAAAAAAAGTGCGATCGGCCATCTCCCCATCCTGTACAGGTGCCCTAATAAGTAAGTAAAGCTTTTCTAGTGTTTCTTCTTGGGCAAAGTCTTGCCCAGATATTAAAAAACTGCAATCTTCATTCAACCATTTGTGGCAATGAAGGTATTTAGTCCAGTCTTCTTTCTTCTTAGTGAGTAATTTTCCCCGCAGTTGACATATTCGTCTTCTTCTATTTGCATGTTCATGTCGTCTTCAGAATCAGTCGCGTGTCCATTGGAAGAGGGGGGTACAAGCCCCCTAGTCTTCTTGAGTTTAATTTTCTTTGTGTTCATGTATTTGCCTTTCTTGCAGCCCATGCACACTCTTATTTTCTGTTGCTGCACTTCATTCGCAGTAGTAGCTTCTACAGGAGTTAAAACGTACTCGCAGCTTGCCTTCCTTTGCGTAGCACTTCAAGAGGTTCAGTGTGTGAAACTGGTGACAACTGTTTAAGTTTTCCTGGTGAAATAAAATGGGGTATAAATTGTTTTATTTCAATTTCGCAATAATATTGTTTTTGGGTATACTCACATAATTAGCCAGCTAAATGTTTTGCTAGATGTATTACACTACGACCTTGCTATGGTACGCTTCTGATTAAGCGGGTTCTGACTGAGTTACAAAAGTTTATGTGGTACCTGTACCAATAATTTCAGCATGAACGGTTTCGAAAATATTTAAGAAAAACAGTCTTCAGAGTGCACATTTTGATTGAACAGGCGCATCTCCTTTAGAAAGCATTTTTCGACGGATGTTTATACGAACATTTTACCTAGAACTTTCGACGCATGTTTAGGAACCATTTATTCTAAAATTTACCTAGTGAACAAGTATCTACGCTGCGCTTTGAAGCGTTGAATAGTGCCGTAACTGCCAAACTTTGTTAAAATAAATGGACTGAACTTAAACATGACGATATCTTGATGTAGGTACGCGCAATATACTTGCACCTAGGTGCATCAAACGCATCGAAAAACAAGCAGAACCCAAGTTAATCATCCTAATAATAGGGCGGTTTGAGACTTAAGTCGTGCCTGGCATTTCGACCAATGGCGTTCGCCGACGTTAAGTAAAACTCGTTTGCTATTGGGATAAGATTAGTCTCAGCCATTTTATAACGACGGAGGTGTCGCGAGGAGGGGCCAAGTCTCCCCCAATTGAGTATATCCTCTAAACCAGAACGGTTTCTGGTCAAATGATTATTAGTCCGGTTCGTTGGCAGCCACTGAAAAGCTGCGATTCATTTGTTTTGCGCTTGACCGAGACAGTTTTTTCCTGTTACAAGGTGACCTCGTGAACTTCCTTAGCTTTGGACGGTAGAAGAAAATTTTTTCGCCGGTTCTGCCATGGATGTGATCTAATAAACTTTTTGTGTGCTTTTTTCTGTGAATATAGACACTCAGTTTTTAGTGAATTTGTGAGTTAGCAGTTTTCGAAGAACGCAATCCTTTTATTATGGACAGTGGTAAGGATCTTTTTTTTTTAGAAAAAAGTAGGCTTTTCTTAAATATCTATTTTTTACGGAGTTATAGGTATTGATAAGTATCTACTTCGCACAGATAGGTACTGTAATGTAACATACAATGTTCGTAGAGATTTAAATTGAAATGTGATCTTCTATTACTTACCTACGTTGTGTTATTTTATTTAAACGTACCTTCGATGCACTGGTTATTCAAGTAAATAGGGAGATTTGATGTAATCATAAATAATAAGAACAATCTCAAAACAACTAATTTATTACTAAACAAGATCAAGTTTGGAGGGTTAACAAATTGTAGAAATGCTGCCGAAAATTGTTATTTAAAACAATGAATGAACTGCCAATTCTAGATCTGTGTTCGATATAACTTTCACTCTCAAGATTCAAAACTGAAGAGATTTTTGTTAACATAGCCGAGTATGGTCTCATGCGGGAGGCAACTCAGCTATATAGTTGAATAGTTTGGTGCAAAAATTTTGGTTTTTCTTTTACCAGATGTTTGCCCAGCACGGGAGAAAATATTAGTTCATGCATCAAGGTTTACACTTTCAAGCATCACGTATAACTATTGCTGCGTGGAAACAGCTAATGAAAGAATGCGAGAACACAGTTAAGAAAACGACATAAATAGTCAAAAAAAGAAGATTACAACAGCAGAATTAGCTTGAAATGTTACCGTTGACTGCAAATACAGCATGTATGGTGCTTGTTTAAAACTGATTACATAATGTGATTGAAAAAAGGACACAAACAATAAAAATTGAAACAGTACTAACCTGTGAACAGTTGATAGAACACACTGAAACTGAAGCGCATCTATTTCTCGTCCACTTAAGAACCTACCCCATCGAACATCGCAAATATGCCCCATTCCCAAAACCGATGAATAAAATACAGAAGAATACAGAAGATGGCATACCTGGTTACTTCTGTACCATATACAAAGTCACTATCTTTTAAAATAAGTTTTCTTTATTAAATTAACCCCCCTTGAGAGTTTTTGCCATCCTGGAGAACTGCTCTTTGGATTGCTCTGTTTAGTTTTTGATGGTCCACGCTTCTGACCATTACTGAAGAGCAACAGAATTCATCTAGCTGAAAGCCTTATATCTTGTAAGACGTGATGAATTATGTGATATTTTTTTTAATTTTTATTTTACTTTATTTTCACAGGGGGTGCGCGCAAGCAAGCCTAAAACGGCAACCACTAAAAAAAACATAATTATACTAAACTTAAGAATAATCAACAATGAATATTACAATTTAGTGTGTACAAAACTAATAAGTCTATCTATATTAGAAAGATATGAAAAAAATATATACACAAATCAATATCCTTGAATACAATAAATAAACTATAAAGAATTATGCAATATATAAATTACATATAAGAAACAGTATTAAGGTAAGAAAAATTAACAAACGGAAACTATTATCTGAATTTTGATTTTACTAAAGCACTAAATTTTTTCAAAGAGTTATGGAAATGTCGACGTCAGAACAGTGCAAATTATACGATCTTGTAATGTGCGCTAACGGTCCATTACGACGTATCCAAAAATTGTGTTTAGGCCTTTTTAGAATTTTTTTCCTTACACATAAGTCAATGAGCATTATTATTATTTGAACTACAAATATTTCTCATCTAATAGCTTTTAATGTATGACAAAAAAATTTTGAAGACACTTAAAATTGACATTCTCGCTTCTGAATGTGGACACACCATTCTACGATTACCCACATATCATTGCATTTTCAAGCCCATTAAAATGATATGGGGGTAGTTGAAAAAAAAAAAAAGAATTCGACGAGTGAACACCGGTGGAAAATTCAGCAATGAAATGCTACTAAAAATTAGTTTTGTAACGACCTTTACCTTATTGTTGTCAAAGTTATAGACAAACGAAAATAATCTAAAATTTCTAGTAAATGACAGTACAGCACTTACTGAATTTTAAAAAAAGTTTGTTAATTTTAGAGTAATTATAGAATTGACATAGGTCGTTTTGAAATAGTAAAGTACAGATGCAGTTGTCAAAGTTTGACAAATATTAGAGAAAACCGCATCTAATGAAATCCGACATCGCACATCATATCTTTTGAGGACATTTTTTACCTCAGAATACTAGAAGATATCTTCATCCTTTGAACATTTCTTGGCATTTCACTCTTGCACACTAAGTTTTTTGCATCTTTTTTATAATTGTATTATTATATTTTTAAAATGAAATCTGTCAAACTATTTGGAATCAGACTTTGGCATTTAAAATGCACTAGCATTTGTAGCAGTCACATTATTTTGGTTCTTTGAGCAAAAAAACTCTATACACCTTTCATATCCTACAATTACAAAGAAAATGGGACACCCTGTATTTTTATCATTTTTCCTATTTGGTACATGGTGAGAGACTGCAAGAAATCGATAAACATTATTTAAGTAACACTCTACGATTAGAAAATCTTCGATATTATTCTACCGCCCATAGATTACTATTGAAAAAACCGCAAATGAAAAAAATTGACTTTCTCTTGGTTAGAAAACGTTGCCATTATTGCAACAGCAACTTATAAACCGCCAAACTAATAATTATATTTATTAAACAGCTACAGAAATAACTGATATTGTTCCAGGCAGAAAAAATCTAAACTTCTATCAATTAGGTCACTTAGTTTTCCCATACTTACAAAAAAATGGGTTTTTATGCTGATGTCAAACTTTAAACAATTTCTTCACAAAACAGCTTGTAACAAGTTGCAATCACACCACAGGTCTAGCCACCTTAACAGATCTTAAGACATTGCGATTTTCAAGCTTCTAGGTCTGAATCTCCACTAAAGGAAAAAAAATAAATTCTTTAAATACCCAGCGAACAACCTCACTTATTTCGGAAAGCAGTTTAGAGAACCTTGCCGATTCTAAATTTTTTGTCTCTTCTCATTATGGGTAGAACACTAATGCCCTCTTCTCTACAGAGCTTGCTCAGAACAATCCTTCCTTTAAACATTGAACCTGTTTTATACCTTTGGAGATTAAGTTTTCTACTTGCGTTATAAAGCTTCTCATATCGCTTCCATTTGCTAGTGTTTTTATGATCAGTAGTTTCCTCGCTTTCACAAGTTCTCAGTGCGTTAATCACAATGTTTACAGCATCATATCACAACAATACTGGCAGTCAGCTGCGCAAAATCAAATAATGAATTCAATAATTATTAAACCTGGATCACCATAAGCAATTTTGTGATGTGACTGTGTACTGTTCGATAACTTGTAAGCTGTTTATATATCCGACCTAGCCGTTAGTTTCCTTTTAGGAATACACTATTTGAAAAAACCCGTTCCTTACACGCACCCTTCATTTTCGGTTTACTAGAGACGTCCCACATCTGCTTATACGAGGCATGTTTTTTAAGTAAGTACTGTTTTGGAATTAAAAAAAGACGTGCAAAGATATCGCAATAATTTTAACTTACATGAAAGCCTGTACCTTAGTCTACTTTTCTACATAATTTCCGTGAATATTGAGGCACTTGTCATAACGTGGCACCAGTTTTTGAATACCCTCCTCATAAAATTCTGCCGCCTGACTTGTTAACCACTGTATCACAAATGTTTCGACTTCGTTATCGTCTTGAAGACGCTGACCACCCAGGTGTTTCTTCAAGTGCAGGAACAAATGGTAGTCGCTGGGCGCCAGATCAGGGCTGTATGGAGGATGATCTAGAGTTTCCCATTTAAAAGATTTGATGAGATCTTTGTCCGATTAGCCACATGTGGACGGACATTGTCATGCAGCAAAACGATACCCTTACTCAACTTGCCACGTCTTTTGCTCTGGATTGCACGACGCAGATTGTTCAATGTCTTACAATAAGACGCTGCATTGATTGTCTCATTACGAGGCAGAAACTCCACTAGCAATACTCCTTTTCTGTCCCAAAAAAACTGTGCACATGATTTTCCGGGCAGAAATTGTTTGCTTAAACTTCACTTTTTTGGGTGATGATGAATGTCGCCATTCCATGGATTGTTGTTTCGATTCTGGTGTGACGTAGGCCACCCATATTTCGTCACCAGTAACAATTTGGTCTAAAAAATCTTCACCTTCATTGTGGTACCGCTCAAGGAAAGTCAATGCACTGCCTAAACGTTGGGTTTTGTGCAAATCCGTCAACATTTTCGGAACCCAACGTGAACACAATTTCCGGTAATTCAAGTTCTCGGTCACAATGCGATACAAAACACTACGAGAATATTGAGGAAAGCAGTCGCACAATGATGAAATCGTAAAGCGTCTGTTTTCTCTCACCTTTTCGTTCACTTTCTGCACCAAATCTTCATTAACGACCGAAGGACGCCCACTCCGTTCTTCATCATGCACATTTGTGCGGCCATCTTTAAATGCTCTCACCCATTTCCTTACCATTCCATCACTCATAATGTTTTATCCGTAAACTTCACAGATCTCACTATGAATATCGATCGGTTTTACGCCTTTAGCACTAAGAAATCGTATAACAGCCCGTACTTCACAATCGGCGGGACTCACGATTGTCGGAGGCATCTTAAACAGTTAGTAAACAACGTATACAATGAAGAATCAAACTGTAATGGCGTCAGTGCGCAGACAAGAGATGTAAGTAACCAGCGCGCATGCGCGGAACGCCGACCGTAGCGCTGCGGCGGCGGAATCGCAAAACGGTACTTACTTAAAAAACATGCCTCGTACATTGCATAAGCAAGGACTGATGGTGATCTATTAAAGCTGTCAAAAAAAATTTAGATCAGCAGATCATACCACCTTCTGCTGCAATCCTGTTTTATTTTAATAATACCTACCTTCCATTTGCTGGAATCGTAGAGATTTTAGGGCATAATGTTCATTAATACGGACGTTCCTTCTTTTTTAAATTCTAGTATATTTTGATTATCCAAAGAAATCTCAGAGAAGTATTGCATCACAGTTCCGGTGTCAGTTTTAATTCTAGCCGTGCAATCAGTCTAATGATAAACCGGTCACGTATGTGATCGTTGCTCACTGACCCAAAATAATTATGATATGTGTTATTTGCAGTATTCTGTATAATGAGGCAGGAAGTTCAAGGACATGGATTTGTGCGAAAGATGCTCGCATTATTTTGTTCGGTTCGATACAATTCAGTTATTGGAAACTATATACATTTCGATAATTAAACAACTGAAGCAATGCATGTTTAGTCAAATCTTGTACTGGCCTGTAACATTTATGAGCGTATGTAGGAGCTTTAAGTCCAATGCTTAATGCTTGTATTATTTTACTTTATCACTGTTTTTCACACCTCGGCATCTGCAAGGTCCATCTTCATTACCCCCGTCCATGGCTTCCTCGGGCATACTCTTTTTCCTCTTCCAAAAGCCTATTTTTTTTTCCTAAATCCTCTGCATGAAGAAGCCATGACAACATATTTCATCTTTACTCTTTCTTCCCTGAAAATTTTTCTACGCACTCTTTCTTCTCACACTTCGCTTCAAGCTTTTCTTGATCGAGTTGGTAATTCATCTATGGTTTAAGATATCTTCGCCGTCAAAGATAAAGTCAATTAGAGGTAGGTCTGTTGACCTCAGATGGATGGTCCAACCCACTTGTTAGAAAAGTAATTATTCAGATACGTTCTGTTTTTTCTAACTTTTACTAAAACGTGGAAGACTATCATTTATGTCAAAGCACATGAAGTTTGATCTTCTCTGTTCATATTTGTGTGTACTTTTAGTGGCGTAGGTAATTTTATTCTTGCTAGTTAGATACCCTATATACGTTCTAGTACGCCACTGCCGATCAGTGCCATTTGGTAACACTTTGGCTTACTACATGTGGTGTCCATCTATTATCATTGTCTAAGGGTCTTTCGGTGGATATAATTCAAATAATTGTCATAATAGCAAAAGCTTTGCATTTATCAGAAAGCTTCAGGTTTAGAAATAAGCTAAGCAATTGAATCTTTAACACACGGCGACAACGCACAAATCTATTTGGAAGCAGTTTTTGACATTTTGTGGAGAGCGAAAATATTAAATTCCCTGAGCAGACTTCAAACGAACACTTGGCATGAAGAGAGCTGCTGGCATCGATTATGAAAAATTTGGAATATTTCGAACCCGCTTCTCCAAAAAAGTACTATGAAGATTTTAATCGAAATATAGACCCATTCATGTATGTTACAGGAGTTTAGGGACTGTTATGGGAAGGTTTTCAAGGCATCCAACTAGCGGAGAGTTTTTATTAGCGTCCGTGCTAGTTCGGCTGCATTATTTTTGCTCTTCCTCGGACAAGCTGCTGTCTGAGATTGTATACAGCTTTAAGGCTTCCTTATTTATTGTTTTCTTGTCTTATGCGATTTCTGACCACTCTGTTTTCTTCAATTATGATAGCTTTCGCTATGATTCCCTCCAATGTTGTTCTCCACGTGTAGCACGGTCGTCCTATTTTGAGCTTGTTGCTGTTCATTTACCACGCTTTCTGTAGTACATGGTCTTCTTATCTCCTTTGAATATGCTCTAATATTTCTTTACATTTCTATTGTTTTTGTGATTGTCTTTGCCTCTAGGAGTTCTGGCGCCCCCCGAATTTCGGTTTCTTTGACAGCTTTGGCCAATAATTGCACGATATTTCTTTCTGCGTTTCTCAAGCTTATTCTGTTAGCTTTGGTAGCAGCCACAGTTTTGACTGTCATAATGTGATGTGTGGTAATTACCGATGTGTATATATTTTTTTGAGATGCTCCATTCCTGCTTGTGTTTCTCTACAAATTATAGTATAGCTTTTATAACTCTATGCGCGATTTTTGTCCTTTCTTTGACTGTTTCTCTGCGGTTGAGTTTGCTTATTATGTAGGTTCCCAAATATTTTTTTCAACCTTATACTTCGGCTCCCTAGTTTGTATACGCTACCTGTCATTAACGTTTTCTATCATGACAGTTTGTTGTAGATTATGGTTAACCAGTTTCCTACGTTATTTAAGAAAGTCGGCCAAATCTTTTTAATTCTCTGTTATTACCACCAGGTCATCCGCATATGTCAGTATAAACGGAAGTTTTATTTTATTTCCTTGTCGGATATATATATTTTTTTTAGTTGTGCGATAGTTTTTTGAATGATGTCATCTAGGACAATTATAAATATTTTTAGTGACATGGGGAATCCTTGCTTTACTATTTTTTGTTTTACCGGCGTGGTTGTTTGGTCAAACCACTGTATTGTTGTATCTTCGTGTAGGCAGGCCTTCGTTATCCTATTAAATAGGTAGTTGGGAACCTTATTCTTTGCCAGGATTTCTGGTAGAGATAGGAGATTTATCATATCGAATGCTTTCTTTCTTTTCTTTTCTTCTAGTACGCGCCTTATTGTGTAGGCACATGTGATCCTCCACTGATCTGTTCTTGACAAAGGCTGCTTGATGGTGTGGCATTTCCGGGATGTGATATATTATATTTTATTATCTGTTATAATTAAAAAAACAAAGCATTCGATTTTAATAATAGTTTGTATTAAGTTTGTAATATAATTTGGTGGACACCACATAGGCCGACCTGCAAGGATCCTATGTAGTCGCTTGTTGCAATTTTGTACCTTTTGTTGTAAAACAAACGCCTATCTTTGAGGTTAACGATCGGTGTACAAGTCGCCGTCAGTCACGCGTTCAAATAATGTTTATTTCGAATACACCACGTTTCAAGAATTACGAAGGTAAGGTGCTCAAAATTGCGCCAGCCTGCTGCCAACATAAGCACCCAAGAAACGCGTATCTGCGACATTAATTGATGTGAGCTTGTTCCACGTTAGGAAACGCGATTCGGAAGCCGCGTTACGTCGACCAGAAGCAATAATCTGTTGAAAGGGATAATATTTGTTCGTGTTTGTAAGTTATTTGTTTAGTAAATGGATTGGGACGCTGGAGGTGTCTAACAGAGCTGTTCTCAGCCAGGTACGGTGTCCTTTTCGAGTAGCAAAAATACGCTCTTCCTCCGTCTGTGTACCGCTGAACAAATTTTACAAATCGCCTTACGTACGGCTTGCAAATATTTGACCGGCAGATGGATGTTTCGCTAAATAGTGGAACAACAGGCGTTACCATAATGAGAGGAGATTGTGAAAGTAAACTCCACCTCGCCGATATAACGTATAATTAATAAGCTGGTACGGTGGCAATTGTTTTAAGAGAACAAAACAGGAAAAATTAATTGGGCATGTTAAATTCATTTTAAGTGGGTAGTCGTTGTTGAACGAATGGGGTTTTAACTATGAAGAAATAATTCAGTGTTACCTGAACAGTGTTTTCACCTTTCTATCATAATTAGAATGTTAGAATCAACAGATTCATTATATGACCTCTAATATGGTATCCTCTAATTTTTAATTTTAATTTAATTTCTGTTGCCTAGTTGAGTGATCGGCAATACTGTATAGATTCCATCTTCTGCCTAATGAATTACACACGACATGTTCGAAAGTAATGTGCGCGCCAGGAAAGAGGGCAGACGTGGTGGGGACGACTGAACCAGTGCAGTTGGGCTTTAGTATTAAGTATTCAATACTTTATGACTGCACCCAACTGCAATTTCATTTGTTCACATTGCCTTACTTTAATCGTATTACACACATCTATAAAAAGATCCCAGTTTAGATAAATCTGAGTTGAAATGAAATGCCAAACAGGTATATTTATAAAAACTACATTTAAAAAAAAATTATATCAGTTCAGTGCATTGTAAATTTTGGATCCGATTTTTTAATATGTAGGTATATAAACAGACAAAAATGTAAAACGGTTTAATGCTTGTGCCTATACAAAACGAAACATTTTTATGCAAGTTACATTTTTATTTAAAGATTAAACAATGAAAAAATTAGGTATTATTCGAAAGAGACAATCGAATAAAATAAACCACGCAAGTAAATCTCACGCCTCAAAGTCGTAGTCAGTCGGTTCCGTATACACGGTTCACATTGCGGACACGGACAGATGGCTTGGCTCCGCCGTTGACAAAGACCAGCAGGCTAAAAATGTTTCCATTTGGATCTGCATCCGCTTGCCGCGTATGCAACCGCGGTAGCTAACAAAACTGGATCCGGAGCCGGACCGATTCAGCGGGTGGATGCGGATCCAACGGCTCCACTTGCTGATCTAGATCCCTGGAACGGGTCCAAACGGACTAACACATCTCTACTATACATCGTTTACGCTGTCAATAACCTACATTGTTTGGATAAAATAATTTTGTAATTATCAATAATTTCTTCGAGGTTCGGTTTGAAAAAGTTTGAAAGGTGCCTTTATATCATGGAAAGTGGATTTATTAAGGCAAGTAGTTCAAATTTGCCGAAAATTGACTATTTTACAGTGGTCACCTTCTTCGCAACATATAGTAAGTTCTGTTCTGCTGAATTCAGAAATGTTAAGACGTCTTTGTAAGTAATATACCAACCAGCACGATATTTCAGGTTCTGTTCGGCGGATTTTTTCTAAAATTGTACACGGGCCTATGGGCAATTAAAATGCATTTTCTGGAATTTTTTCAACTCAGTGTCAGCTCTACTTTCCGAGATATGGGCGCAGGTTGCATTTTTTTAATGGGAAGGTGGTTCAAAAGGCACATCATTAAAATGGATATTTTTTCCTGATTTCAAAAATATATCACACTTGTACAATTCATTGCTTCTGAGTTGAGAAAACTGTGATAACAAATTTGGGTTTTGTAGAAAACTTCAAATTTAAAAATCATATTCGTTATCGCTAAGTAAGAACAAAAACTCAAGGTGTCTCCATTTTCCTCGTGACTGGTGATAATTTTCATTCACATTGTTATTTGCGATCACAATGCTTCAGTTAACTGAACACGATCGCATCGAAATTTTGATGATGATTGGTTATGGAGATAGAAGGCGAAGTTATTCGGAAGTAGTTGCTCTCTACAATGCAATTCATGAAGATCGTGAACCAATTGCTAGATCAACAGTTATTAAAACATTGCAACATTTTGACGAAACCAGCGGTGTTAAAAATCGTCTAAAAGCCAGGACGTCCAAAGGTTGCTACGGGTGAGGAAAGTAGTTTGAATCTCCTTTTAGATGTGCAAGAGAATCCCAAGTGTTCCGTACAACAGCGTACAACACCATATTAGCAGAACATCTGTTCAGAAAATTTTGAAAAAAGAAAAGTCCATACAAAATTCACTTATGAAATGAACTGAACGAAGATGATTTCGATCGTAGGATAGAATTTTGCGATGAAGATAGAAACATTTTAAATTGGATTATGTTTTCTGGTGAAGTAAATATACATAATTGCAGATATTGGTCGGACACAAATCCACATTGGATGGAACAAGTCCACACACAACACCCTCAGAAAGTGAATGTCTGGTGTGGTATAGATGAGCGCGTTATTGGACCTTTTTTCATCGATGGAAATTTGATTGCGGTCAAGTATTTACAGCTCTTGTGCGAACACATTATACCAGAACGCCTTTCTGAAAAGGTATGGTTTCAGCAAGATGATGCACCGTCCCATTTTGCAGTCAATGTTCGTGGATATTTGAATGCGATATTTCCAGACAGATGGATGGGTGGTAGCGGAGCGATAGATTGCCCAGCACAATCCCCTGATCTGACGCCGCTTGATTTTTTTCCTGTGGGGGTATCTGAAAAATCTTATTTATGTTGATCGGCCACATAATGCAGAAGATTCAAAAGGACGAATCGGGCAGATATTCAGAATTTACCTCCAAATATGCTATAAAGAACAATCTTTTACTCAAGATTGCATTATTGCCAGGAAGTAAATGGGGAACATTTTTCATGGAATCATGTTTTTCTTTTTTACTTTTAGGGTACCCTATTCCCAATAAATTGATCAAACTAGACGAAAATTATCACCAGTCAAGGAAAAATGGTAATACCTGGCTTTTTTGTTCATTTTAGCGATAAAGAAACTTGTTTTCATTCTTTTCGTTCTTTGTATTTACACTCTTCTCAACTCAGAAGCAATAAATTGTATAAGAGTGAAACATTCTTGAAATCAGGAAAAATATATCCTTTAATGATGTGCCTTTTGTCTCCCTTTCCCATATGAAAAAACGCAATTTGCGCCCATATCTCGGAAACGAGAGCTGACACGGAGTTGAAAAAATTCCAGAAAATGCACTTTAATTACTAATAGGTCCATGCACAATCTAAGACAAATCGGTCGAACAGAGCCTGAATTATCCTGCTGGTTTCATACTTTGTAGCGACCCTGTATATTAGTATTGAAAATTTGTAATTTTTTTATTGAAATTACATTTATGAACAGGACGTTAAAAATCATCAGGGCAATCAAGACATTGGTTTCTACCTCCAAACAAAGATTCAAACCGTCAATTTAAATCATTATATATACCTAAACTACACTACTTATTCAAGTGGAAGGGGTGATTTACCTTATCGCTTTAAGCTTATCGCTAAGCGCATTACTTACATGGCAATAAAGGTTTTCTATAATACTGATTCAAGCAATTTAGAAAAAACTTCAAATATTTGTATTTGGTCTATAATTTTCGATACAGTCTCAACTAAGTAGAAGACTGACATAATTTAAATGCAGCAACCATTATAAAGATTGAAGCCACATCACTACGCTATCTGCACCTATTTCGGACAGCATTATGTTATGAAGCAATGAGATAGTGTCTGATGGTGGAAAGCGAATAGGTGGCATATTTTTATGGTTATGCCAACGTCAAATATATAAATATTTGTGTCATGATTGTCCAATTTAAGAGAACAAATCGACAGCTTGATTTCCAATATATCTGTCGAGACATGTTCTTTATGGGCACATTTCGAACATTAATGGACATACCACGTAATCCAGTCGGGGGTTACATCATTTTTACACTGCATGTTTGCGCAATGTGCGGCGTCAACGTTAATAAAATCGGTCCCTGGATGGCGGATCCCGAAGACACATAATTAATATTATGATCGAAGATATTTGGCGAACTGTTTTACGACGCCGTGTGTATAGTTGACCGCTGGAGCGACTACCGGTGTTGATTTTAACCGTTTAAAACCATAATGTTGAGCAAACATTACCTAAATTCTACTACAAACACGGCTAACTGTGTTTACCGTGGGCCTTCAGCAAATTGCTCTCTGAAAGAAGGAGAAACTGCAACTGCTGTCTCTGTTAACCGCCTAGAATGTCTAGATTTTGGAAAGACTAAATACTGTTAGCATTAAAGTTATAATTACAAAGAAATGTAGGGGTTGATATTTCATTACATGTAAGTAACAGACATTTGTTACTTCGATTCTATTTTGTCATTATAACCTTTATTAGAGTCTATAGGTTGCTCAGAATTCGTGTGGTTTTTAGAGTATCTCCAAAAACATAAAACTTTCGGGATAAATTTTTGACAAGTGATTGTGCAAACAAAATTTTTTTGTGACATTTTGTTTAGAAGCTGTGGAACAAAATTCAGTTTTTTATACTCTTAAATTCGAATAACTTTTTATTTTTCAAGTTACAAATAAAAATATAAATGTATTACTTGTAGGGTTTATAACAAGAAATGTAATAGTGTAAACAACACTTCAACATGTTACACAAACTTATACTTTTTAAAATAGGAATCATAATAGGCTTTGATATAATCGAAGTCGTTATTTTTAAGCTTTCAGAGTATTTATAATTTGTCACATAAATTTCGATAGAATAGCTGAAATGTTCGAATTTCTGATTTTGTGCATGGTCGGGTTAACGATGGATTAACAACAAAATTATGAGCGAAAGTTATTCTAATTTGGCCTTAAATATAAATACTTTGAGTGCATTACTTTTTGTGGATTATAAGAAGCATTATTTAAAAAAAATACAACATCCCGAAATGCTAGAAATTAATAATAATCCCGAAAGATTATACTGGCTAGACTTCTTTTTGCGTAACGACATAGTGGGAATACAGTATGCTGACTACAACAGGTGACAACTGCCAGTGACATCACCAAAGAGTATATTCCTCATACGAAAGCATGCGGCAGCATACTGGATACATATACATTCATTTTCTTACTGGAAGACTATTATATTCTTGCTCTCTTTTTATTTCTGAATTAATACATACTATTTATCGTATAAAAGTAACAATAATGTCAAGTTGTAGTGTTGCTATATTTAAAAAAAAAAAATAAAGACCTAGCCATGCAAGGGATCACCCTTGCAGACGTGAAGATAAGATAAATATGAAGAACGATAAACATGATAATCTTTATTACAGAAATGTAGTTCTAAAATATTTATTTTTATTTTAGCTACTATACCAGGTGATTTTTTGAAAACTTCACACCTTAAATAACTTTAAATAAAGGAAAAATTTAAAATTTTGCAAAAACAGGTAAACTTTTGTTTGCAGGGGGACAACTTTTGAGATAAGTTTTTAATGGATAGCGCTTACCCTCTTAGCGGGGTAGATACCCCTTCAAAAATTTTAAATGAAACTACCTATCTTACGATACATCATTTAAAAGCTTATTACACAAGGAGTCTTGCCATGTAATTAGTTTTACTATTTTTTACCCATTGACGGGGTAGTGGGTCAAAAAGTACATTGTAGCAAGTGGCTTATAAAATGGAATATTTTGGATTTTTTTAACATAATTTATTGTCTTGCAGTTACAATAAAAATTGTCCTTACTTAAGCCTAAAAAAACTTGTTAAAAATAATTGTTACACCTAARCAAAATGCCAAAAATACTTAAAATTTTCTTTCGACATTACTTGATATTGCAACTCGACAGTTTATACTGAATTGGCTAAATAATTATCTACTTTGTGTTTCCAATTTTTTGTTTCAACTCTTTGGCTACTTCTTTGGCACGACCATCTTTTTGTTCACATTCCTTTTTATAAATCGCGTGAAATTTTAAAGTGAGAGTCCAAGTGATAATGGTTTATTCAACTGCCAAAAGGSTAGAAATAATTTTTATKTACGGTGCGGAGCATAGCTGTGCTCGTGCGTCAGCAAGGGTGTGGTMGTGCCAAAGAAGTAGCCAAAAAGTTGAAACAAAAAATTGGAAACACAAAGTAGATAATTATTTAGCCAATTCAGTATAAACTGTCGAGTTGCAATATCAAGTAATGTCGAAAGAAAATTTTAAGTATTTTTGGCATTTTGCTTAGGTGTAACAATTATTTTTAACAAGTTTTTTTAGGCTTAAGTAAGGACAATTTTTATTGTAACTGCAAGACAATAATTAAGTCCAAAATATTCCATTTTATAAGCCACTTGCTACAATGCACTTTTTGACCCACTACCCCGTCAATGGGTAAAAAATAGTAAAACTAATTACATGGCAAGACTCCTTGTGTAACAAGCTTTTAAATGATGTATCGTAAGATGGGTAGTTCCATTTAAAATTTTTAAAGGGATATCTACCCCGCTAAGAGGGTAAGCGCTATCCATTAAAAACTTATCTCAAAAGTTGTCCCCCTGCAAACAAAAGTTTACCTGTTTTTGCAAATTTTTAAATTTTTGCTATATTTAAAGTTATTTAAGGCGTGAAGTTTTCAAAAAATCACCCGGTATGTTCTAAACATTTTGAAAGTAAATGTTTCATTGTACCGATAAAGTACAAACTTTTAAACGAAACACCACCAATACGGTTTGGAAATTTAAAATATGCAATTCCAACTTTGTATTATCAAAAAATAATGCGCTTGTAGGATCAGTATCAAGGAAGAGATCAGAACGAATGATTTTGGCAGACGGCAAGCTATTATTGCTGATGTATTGTTAAACCTTGGCAATAATAACTAATACAACAGCAGAGGAAGCATCATATTCTGATCCATCACTTGCTAAAACGAAAGGAAATGAGGCTTCATTAAATGAAAAGAGCGTATGAATGTTACGTAATATTTACATACCTACTGGTAAATGCTTTTGGTTAAACCTCTTCAAGCTTTTCGTTGTTGATTTCTACCTACAAAGCAAATCTGTAAGCAAGTTATGAGGGTACATTTGCTCAGTCACTCGCCATATCCTTACTAATAATAAGCACTAATTTTTCTTGATGATAATTTTTATCAAAATAAGTGAAATCTGACATGTACATCTGTACAGATTATCTAAATGCAATTAGATTTGCGCAAGCAACATTTAAAGCATATTTTAAAGTTTGTATACCGTGCATTGTAATAAATGACTTTGATAGAATGCAGTTATTAGAAACCACACCTTATAAAAAAATCGGGGTCGCGCATTTTAAGAATGGAAGAAAGATTGATCGATTATTAGTTAAACTATTCTCCTTATCAGCTAGTTATTAAAAAAGTATACATAACTGATTCCACTCAGGTAATTTACTATATTTTTATTATCTGCACCGGTATTCGGCCGTTTGTAGAATCGATAATAATAAAGCAAACATAACTTACTTTTTGATTCAGAAGTAATGGATTCTGGTCAATTTTTGTGATATGGTTCTATAGATTTATCGAACCTTCTTTATAGTATACGTTTATGTTCTGTTCTGAGAATGTACAGATCTTAAAAGCAATCATTTGATGTGTACAGTATATTCCGGCAGATTTTGTTCATTTAGTCAGTTTTATTTACAATTTGGTCCGCATCTTTGGCACCTTAAAAGTACATTCCACATACTTTGCCTTCTGAAAATCGCCTGTAAAACTAAATACTTGCTTGCAATTTGTGCAATGTATTTCAACTGTTATTATATTACTTTCTTTTTTACGTTTACGTCTTTTACACGAGCAGTTAATGTCAAAACACTATTACATATATATAAAAGTATAAGCAAATATATTTTTTATTAACATGTACCAAAATTTTGCTTTAATGTCTTCAAATTATTTGAACAGTTTTATAGGGGTATGATATGATCATATAGCCATTATTTAAATTTTAGCCCCTTTATGTTTATGGCAACGTTCATCATCTTAGCAAACTTTTTTACAAAATAGTGTTTCCTTTTTGTGTGTTTGATTGGTTGAATGCTTCGACAGTAAAAGTTTTGAACCAGGTCTATATTAAAAAGGTTACATGAATAAATTGTTATACTTCATTAAAAAGGATAATACGTTCTTTGTCAGGAAATGTTAAAGAATTAAAAAAATAATTGTTAAAAGAATAAAACAGACGATCATTTTTTATAAACAAAATGCTTTTACGTGATATAAGGAGGTCAACATCGCACATGAGCTAGTAATCATTGACCTTTAAATAATTTAGGAACAGACTGTTTGTATTACAACGATTAGGAATATATGTTCATGGTAGAATGACTCTATACAGTTTTGAAGTTGATAATTTTCGAAATTTGTGTCAATTTAGCTTCTTATATAGGAGTAATCTTCCAGAAAAAAAGCGTCTACTGAAAGAGTTGTTTTATCTTTACATCTATTTCGTTTTATTGATAGTTTGTTTATTGATTAGAAGCTTTTTTGGAATGCCTCAGAAGTTTTCTGTCTTCATTGATCTTATAAAAACTTGTAAAACTCACCTAACTGTAAAAGATCATGTATTAATTTTAGAGACTGTATTTATCTTAAACTTGATACAGTAGGTATATATGTATGTATAGTGTGAGTTTCCCCATACATTTCACTTCATCATTTTCAAACTTGTGTGAATTTACTTGTGTTGTCTAGCCTCTTACACTATAGTACTAATGGTAATTATAATTAATTATCGTCGTAACAATTTACTGCATAAGCGGTAAAATTAATTACGACGTAAAATTGCAGTATTCATCCATCCAATTTTAATTAATTTTATTTATTTCCCTAGTGTTTCAATTTATAAAATTACAACTAGGCATCTGATTTAATATGAGTTGATTGTTTTTTCGTATATCCAAACTATATTGCGAAGTACACGTAATTTAAAATAGGTTTTAATGGCTTTATATCTTCAACCACTTAATGGCGTTAGATAAACGGTATCTACAAGGTTATTAAAATCGGCGGTATTAGCTGTAATATAAGAAAAAATATTCTGATCCAGTTTTCCAAATATTCAGTTTAAAATAATTTAATAACAACTGTCCTTTACATTAAACATGTTTTTGGAGCAACTAGAAAATGTAAATTTGTTTAGTCTTTCTTGGATGAGTATAAGAGTCAATCTTGTTTTACCAGATAGTCATTTTATATTCTTAAACAAAAGAAGTGCCATTTGATTTCATTATTCAGCACTCATAATGATAGTCCGACATAGATATGCGAGCGCGGAAGTGAAGTCTCACTTGTTTACATACTGAATGAAGCTGAAGTAGAATCCTTTGTATGGTCTACTTCCAAAAAATTTTGCTCTAGTTTGCTAGCGGTTATTAGTTGTTATTGACGAGATTTGAGGAGAGAACCTGAGTATTTTTTCAAAACGAAACTTTGGAGGTATGGGGTACCTTTGCAAAAGCAGGCGTTTTAACATAGGCTTACCCATCAACACGAATGAACAGTCGAGAGTGCATTGAAGTTCTTGGAGACAAATTTAATGCCTTTTCTAAATAACAATTACGAACGAGATTTCATTTTCCAACAAGATAATGCGAGGATTCATGTCAGTAGAGGGTCGATGGCTTGGTTTGCCAACCAAAATGTCGACTTGTTAGAGTGGTCCTCTTGTTCACCTGACATGAACCCAATTCAAAACTGGTCCCAGCTTGTACGATTTTTTTTAAATTTTGGTATTATATAGAAAAACAAATTTCTGTCAAGAAAGCACTCTTGTAATTTTTTTGTTAAGTTAATAATTTTCGAGTTATTTGGAATAAACCGATTTCAAAATTTATATATTTTCGCTAATATCACGAGGACTTTGTCTTAGAAAAAATGTGTAGAGAGACAAAATGCTCAAAATCTGATTACTAATCGTATAGTATAAGAAATAAAGACGTAAATGTCATTTTGACAATCGGATGTGGCTTGTATTGATTTTTTTTAACTYAAATTTCTGCATAATTTTAAAACCACCATTTGTTATTGTTCTTAAGCTACAGAATCCTTTCAGGTATTATATTCATCTTGCTGGCTGTCATTGATTTGCAAAATATGGCTCAATATCGCCAAAAACTGAATTTGGTTGGAAGCATGAATTCTGGAATTTTTGTGCTAACTAGGAAGAGCGGAGACCAAACCCATTATTAATTAATTTACGAATGTTTTGTTAAAATTTGTTCAATTCTGTGTGAAATAATTTAATTTTTTTTTAATTAGAATACGGAAACTATTAATAAAAGATTCTGAATAGTCTACTTCTTATTATTTTCGTTTCTTTTATCCCTCTTGTTAGTTACATTAATTTACGTTTGCATTTGATGAAGAAAAACTTAAACTTCAGGATGGAGCTATAGGTATGCTCCCCAGTGTATAAGCATTTCATCAGTAAAGGAGTTTAACCGATCTCCTCCAATGTACGTTGTCGTCGGTAAACTCTCCTTACTGTTCTTGATACATAATACACTATTACAAGCGTACAGTATATTTAGTTACGATGAATTGTCAGAGTACCTACATTAAACACAAATTACAACTTGCGACGATCACCAAAAGAGGAAACAGCTTCAAGTTATGTCAAATAACATAATTCTTAAACATAACTTCTCGCCAAAATACCTTGGAGTACAACAAAGATCTAGAAAAGGTCAGTAAAGAATTACAGACTAGAAATAACATTCTGCATAAGCGTGCTGGTATAAGTTGGGGTGCAAATGCAAATGTACTCCGTACTTCTGCAACTGCCTTTCTTTATAGCATTGCCGAGTACTGCTGCCCTGTTTGGAAATACAGTCATCACACAGGAAAAATTGACACTCAGTTAAATACTGCAATGCGACTAATCACTGGAACAATTAAGTCAACTCCATTACCTTGGCTTCCGATTCTTTCAAACATTGCTCCTCCGGAGATTCGCAGACAGTTTGCCACATATAAAGCTTGGCAAAAATATCGATCAGCTCCTAATGAGTTTCTGATTTCGAGATCTGCAAGAGCTATCTACAACTCGGCTAACTTCTAAAAAACCTCTGTGGACAGAAGATTTCCATCGTGCTCCTTATACCATTGAAGATGGATGGTGTTCTGTTTGGCAACTTAAGAAACATGATATATTCAATCAGCAGCTTATAAACGATCCTACGGAAGAGGTAGCAGGAACTGACCTCCCAAGTAGGTGTTGGGTCACTCCGAATCGCCTTCGCACTGGTCATGGGAAATGCAAGTTTTTTTCTTAATAAATGGGATTCATCTACCAACCCTTCTTGTGAATGTGGAGATCCCCTCCAAACAATTGAACATATGGTCAACAGATGCCCCCGTACAGCATGGTGTGGTGGTTTTGCGTCTATCCATCGTGTTGATGAAGGTGTTAAAGACTGGCTCAAGACAACAGAGATCTGTTTTCTTCAATACTCTATCCAGAATAAATACATACATGTATGTATCTACTATGGATAAAGCGAAAATTCGAGATTTCTTATCATTGTACGGAAATATTTTTTTTCTTTCAACGCTTTTATAAAAGTCGACCGTAGTCGCATGAAATTAACAGTACTGTGGAATGTATTAATGATTTTCATAAGAATATATGTATATACAACTAGCGACATTACATTTCATTTCAAAATGATATCGTTCCTATTGAAAAAAATCCATTACATTGCTATATCATAATAACAGGTATTGCATACATTACATTAGCTTTCTACAGCTATTCACTATTCGTGCATGCTATCTTACGAGTTATTAGACATTCTCGAAAATTTGTTTTTCCGGTTTCTCGCTGTACCTGCACTCGTTAGGAGCATCGTTTTAAAGGCCAATAAATTAGACGCATGACTTGGTGGGTAGTATGTTGTATAAGCGTTGGTCTGTATCAGCCGTTCTAGTCAAAGGTTATCTGGAAATGCGATAGCAGAGCGGCTGCTGTTGATGTGTAGCATCTTCAAGGCTCACTTAATCCCAATAAGCTGTGCATTACTTCCCCATTTCTGAACGGGTTTCGTGCACAGGGTCCGTCCGTCGGGTGCAGCGGTCATACTTGGATGAATAAACGAATGCCAACGAGACGAACTAAATCTAAACTTAGATGAAAATAAAAACGAAAATTACTTAAATGAATAACAAAAGCGCTTTTGTCGACAAAACGCAAAAGTAATTAATTATGAATATATGGTGCTATAGTGGATATTATGTTTACTACTTTCATACAGGCCCGGCGAAAGGGGGACTGCGGGTGCAGCTATACCAGACCCCATGTTACTCTTATACGCCTGCCTTGTAAGAGCATTTTCATACAAATATCATACAAGATTTTTTCTTCATGAATTTGAATATTCTAATGTTATTAGAAAAAATTTGTACATTTTCGTACAATTTGCAGAATGTCTCCAACGAATAAATTTAAAGCGCAGCTTCAATTAGCTAGAAAATACTGTTACTAAGGTAACTTTTTCAAACAACGCCAAAACGCCATCAATTTTGTGAATTTCACGTTTGGTATTTAAAAGTTTGTTCATTTTTCCACCTATTTGCAAGAAAAGCATGAGTAGTGATGAAATGAAGTCTAGAGTCGAATATGATACAGCGTATGTACATACGATTTCAAAAACGATTTGATGAAAAGAAGGTAAAAAAACCCTAGCAAGAATGTTCTGTTAACATATTTTCAACAAAAATCCAAGGTCATAAAACCATCCTCAGTTTGGAGCTTCTTCTCAATGCCGAGATCATTGTTATTGAAAATCCGAAGGCTATAAAGCGAAAAAAATATAGCGTTAAGCAAATACGATATTGCAAAATTTTTAACAACAGCAGATGATGAAAATTACTTGGTGAAGTTTATGTCTATAATGCATAAAATAGAAAGCCATGGAAATAAGCGCACGGCCTTAAAGAATTTCGAATATATATATATAAAAAAAGCACACAGATAAGAATGATCTCGTAGAACAACACCCTATCTAGAGCTCCAGCGGAAAATCACAGATTAAATCACACAAAGGAACGTCAACATCATCATGAAAGAGTAACCTAAACACGATACAGAAATGGAACAATTACATAAAATTCTAAGAGTTTAATTTACAATGAGTCCTAATGTTGTGTACTTATGTTTGCCTTATTACAGGGTTTCTATAAATGATTAATACATTCAGGGTGCTTATGGAAATTATCGATTAAATCAATTTGCCGCCTTTCAGGAATTATTTGATATATTTCAATATGAGAAAACGCCTTGGAGTGTGTATTTTCAACATATTCTGAAGTGCAGGGGCGGATCCAGAGTAGGATTTTGGGGGGGGGGGGAACTACATAATTTTGTACTTTATTTAAGAAATGTGTAAATGTAAACCATAGATTTATTTTTGATACATATTACAACATGTATTTCATAGTATCAAATCTACCACTATCTCTTCTGTTGAGAACGCGCCCACGCGGAAATACGCTTATTTCCAAATGAATCCTTATAGTGTAAATGAAATTTATTAGCAACTCAAAGTCCTTTTCTTCGCAGAGCGTCATTTATGATGGAAATGCGGTAACTTACATATTAAAACATAATCGATAATTTTATTGTTAAATGTTCAATTGTTGATTTTTTACGATTTTCGGTGTCTCGTTGGAAAAAATGTATAACGTACAACTTTTGGGGGGGGGGAAACTCTCCCGCAGTTCCCCCCCCTCCCCATGGATCCGCCCCTGCTGAAGTGTTTTGTGCGATAATAATTAACTTTAAGGTTGCACAAAGCTCATATTTCGGAGCTGTCGTGTGACATTGATCTGCAACCATCAGTACCTACTATCGCCGTGCATATTGTAGCTTGGCAGCAGTTACAAAAAGGCGGCACAAAGAATTCAGAAATCAACGCCGCCTGCGTTGCATGAATCATTTATAGAAACCCTGCATTATTATTGTTGCTGTCGCTATAATGAGGTAGTTCCGTGTATCTAGTTAAGTTTATACAAGATATTACACAATAGTGGTACATAAAATCCTGGAAGACGGAAACTGCCTTCAAAGAAACTGGCTCACCAAATATACAAAAGAGCACAAGAACAACACAAGAGAAATAAGTAGAAAAACTGTGGGTCACTGTAAACCCGGGAGTGGCAGAAATACCGACTCGTTTAACCAATCAATCAAGCGGATATTTTTTCAAGGTAATGCGCATTCTTGGCATAGCAGGGGAATGTAGAAGATGTTAGAGACCGCTCGACGACTCTCTCTCGAGAATTTTTGATCACTTGCGGAAACATTGAAGGATTGAACTGGGGTAAAAATTTTACAGAAACATGTTTGTCTACGCCCACTTTAATCCGACCATTGACGATTTCTTCTTGCACACAGAAAAGGGCAATGTATCAGACGACCCGTAGGGATCAATACGGACAGATATTTTGACTTTCAAGCTTCACGAGGCATGGAAATCAGCCACTGTGGATGAAGGCTACGTGGACTATTTTTTCTAAAACAAAAATAAAACGACTGCGAAAATRCTGGGCGATCAAATAAGTGGGAGTCTGCCATTACCAACAGACAAAGCGATGCTGAAGACGAAGCGATCAAAATCTACAACGCAATTTCCTCAAATCAAATGTCTTCAAGCTTAAGAATGGTCAATTTTACTTTTAAAAATTATGTTATATATATGTATAAATAAAATTCTTATAAAATAAAAGTTTTGATTTTAACGTTAATCTGTCAAATACAGTTGTTTTTGTACTGCATGCATTAAACTGGCACTTTTCAAACTAAAATGAGCAAAATGATATTAATAAAACGAGGTATTCAAATTATTTAAATATTTTATTTCCAAAGTTAGCGTTCTGCAGTAGAATATATTTAGCTCCATTTAGATTGTAGGTGACTTGAAAAAAAATATGTTCGTATGTTTGGGAAAAATTAAAATTCAAAGTAGAACCCACGGGTGTTTGTTTAGTGTTAGTGTTTAGTCAATAAAAAAGCTAGTTTGGGCAATATAACATTGCCATCTTCAGTTTGATATGTATGGGTACAAAATTAATAATAAAAATACAAGTAGCAAAGGAAAAAAGCTTAACTAAAATATTTAATCAACGAATTTAACGTGATATTTAAAAAGTGTTTAAAAATATAACAATAAAATAGAAGAGTTGCGGAAGGAAAGCCCTGCCTTAGTGTTAAACTAAGACGCCTACGTCCATGACCATAAGCTCGCCACTGAAGATGCCTGCCACAGTAGTAGGCGAAACGTCTAAAGCAGAAAAGACATCGATTAGGGCCATACAGCCTAGAAGCTTCACATCACTATTTGTGCCTATATAAGTTGACGGGATATGAGGTAGCAAAAACGAACGGTTTCTATGTTATATTACATAAATTTATGGGTGGAGAGCAAAATGCAAAATTGCAAATGTATTATACATTTTATTAGAAAAAGTTTCGTTGGAAAGGCCTAATTTTGTGGCCTGATTTATTGAATGGCAAAATAAAAATTCGCACACTTTTGCAGCTTTATCATATTTTCTGAAGATGCAACCGCTAATAAAATCCATCGTACAAAAATTATTAATTTTACTGCTATAATTGTAATCTTTTATTAATACCCGAAAAAGGAGTTGATGGATTTGTCATTTCGAAGGGGATAGACCGTGGTATGTGCAATTCCATAAGACATTCATCCTTTAGACGGGGGGTCCCGTAAAATTTATTACCAATGGGACCTAGACTGGTTCTTGACGGTCCTGCTGTCTAAATGATCTGACTTGAGTGCTTCGTCCTTCTCAGGTTGCAAAGTCTAAAATGTAGCTGATATTAGTGTATCGTTTCACTTTGTTTTCGCCGTCCGACCTCTTAACCCGAAGCATTTTACGATTGTTATATTTCTCCCTTTTACTGCCTTTTTATATTGAAACTATTTACTTTTTTTATAATGTGTAATCTATTTCTGATACAGTTTTATGAGGAGCGTTATCCACAAATATGGTTATATTTATTAAAATATAAACACGTAAAGGGTATTACAAAATAAATGTCACCGTAAAAATATCGTAAAATTTTTAAATTTCTCATTTTTATTGCGCAGATAGGTCGATCGTAACTTGAGATGAATGGGTAATACAGTGGCGATAACACAGTGGAAAAGTAAATTAAATGAATATGTAAACCGGGTATAACGGCATTTTTAAAACCGAACGACTGTGTTCTGAGACAATGTGGTGTAAGAAATGCTTAAACAATCCAAGTACATATTAATTATTATTGCTAATCGACAATACGTGTTATCGTGTTCCTATATGATCAAAATTTTGCTTATTTGATACCAACACCAAATCGTTGTAAATACGCATTTAGCAAATCATCGTTTACTGCTCGGTATCGAGATTAACTCCAGTATCATATTTATTAAAAGCAAATAACCGAAGTATGGGACTTGATATAGTTAAACTGCATCTGCTGCTTTTAAAGAAAAACCTAAATTGACACATTTTTCTTGCCGGTACCTGGTAATTTTGTCTAATGCAGCAATATTTACGGTCTGCGCTTTATCTCCGAAAGGAATTATGTGATAAAGGGTTACGGGTTAAGTATGAAGGTCACTCCGACTGAGTGAATTTACGTATCGTCGTTGTATCGTGTTTTATAAGCGATTAAGTAGTTTCGAGTACATACATTAGTCAGCTGGCGGCAGCAAGATATGTGTTTTTAAGTTTAACAATCTTAAAGTAAACGCTAACGTTGAAAAAGCATTGTGAAATGTTAATAATTAATAATTAACTTATGTGTTAATTATTCTTTTTGTTAATTTCATCAATTAATTAATAAAATTCTTAAAATTATCATGCATTGGCACCTAAAACGTTAGTTAATGTTGCAATGTCTATATACTATAAATTATACCAATCACTAGATCACAAAAAGCTTTGGGAGCGTTGTGTTTTAGTCGTATCAGAAAACTCAACTTTATAGCCCAAGTGAGATGGACGGTAATTACACGTAAGATTTAAAGTACAACATATTTGCCTTTATATTGTTTGGCATATTTTTAGACCGTTGAATGTATTAGACACTGTGATTTTCACAGACAAATTCGTCAGTGCACTGCGATATGCAATAGCTCATAAGGTTTCTAAAGTTTTAGTTTTTGTGCATTATTAGGAAACATTTCTTATCTCTGCAATTTTGCAATTTGCTCCTTCTACCTTAGTGACTAACTTAATAAACTGTCCATGACTTTATTATATACATGGTTAGCGAACATGACGTCAAGCTTAAAAATTATTGCTTGTTGTAAATTAAACTAATTATACGCCCCTTTAAAGTTTATGACCTAGCGCGCAATTTTKAGTAATGGWCATATAGTGAGGTACGAAATTTATGTACCTATGAACAGAGACATGCACTGAGGCCAATTTTAGGTATTMTATCTTTCATTCGTGATATTAAAATCTTTAGGGATGTGAAAGCCGACTATCACAATTCAGTAGGTTTTAAGAATAACAATAATAATAATAATAATAAGCTTCTTAGAGGTATAAAGCGCAGCATGTATCGTATCGGTAATGAGATTTTTACTGCTAACCAGCTTATACAACAACGCTAGCCGTTCCTTCAATTAAGTATTCGGCTGTACATCTATGTCATTTGTAATCAGATTTACCACGAAAGGCTGAACCTTACAAAAATCTTAGATTTACATCAGTATAACGTGCCACAGAAACATATTACATATTACTCTAACGGTGACTTGCAGACAAATTGCAACTGCTTTAAGACCAGTACTGACGTAATTTTTATAGGTTGAGTGAAGGAGGTGCCATATTTTTATATGATTCCTTAATATGAACTGCATTTCACTCAGAAATAGAAGACATACGTTTCCTATATGTAAAAGGACAGCTTTTAAACCAAATTTTGAAGTATTGATGAAAAGATGACATCTGCTTCCAGGTTTATTTGCATAACCTAATGCTTTATCATCAAGTTTTCAACATTCCTGCAAAATGAAAGACTTGCTTCGGTTAAAAAATTCTGTTGATCTCGATTTGGACTCTGAAATATGCGCTCTAGGAGCAGTGTTGATCCTAATATTTCTTCCTGAGTTTTTGATGATTTGAGACCTTGCATTAAGCGAGCCTTTTAAATACGATGGCTGATGTTTCTCATGACTATATCCGGCAACTACGGAACTACTTTCGTCTCTGTACTAGTCAGTGGTATATACAGGGTCCGCTAACTTCCCAGGCTCGTATTTTCTTTGTTTTTTAGGTACAACCTTAAGTTATATGTCAAATTGTAGGCCTTTTTAAACTCTTTAAAAATAGCTTAGTAAGTGTCCAAATAATTTCTTATTTAATAAATTAATATATGAAAATTTTCCAAAAATGAATGTTTTGCATCTATTAAAAAATATTTCTTATGTCGGAAACATTAGCAACAAAATTAAAAATATATTAATTACTTTTAAACCTACCTTAACTTTGACAAAAGCTCTATTTAATAACAAAGATGATGGATAAATGTGGGGTATACAAATTATGATGCAATGACTGTATATATAGGCAGAACCTTAAGAAAATTTAAAACAAAAATAAAAGAATATTTAAGATCTTGGCGATCGGCACAAAATTATTTGCTGTTGGCAAACCATCTTTTAGATACTGATCACACTTTCGAAATTAATAACAATGTTGATATTTTACATATTGGCCAATTACTTAATTCATTAGAAATTTGAGAAATAATAAGATCCGATAAATGTTCTGACGAAATAACACTAAATTCTCAAGTAAATTTTGAACCTACATCACTGATTAACAGTTTTTTTAGAAAAAGTTTAGCGTTCAGATGTCAATATTTATGTCAAATTGGTAACGTCAGAATGACAATAGTTTATTGTAAGCTAAATTGATTGTAAAATTTAAATGTATGTAGCTTATGCTTCTTTTTGTAGCCGATGGTCCAAGGATGAGCTTTCATTAATTACCTCGAAACCGGTTACCTTATAGAATAAAAGAATTTGGAGAAAAGGCATTATTGTACTCATAATAATTATTATATTTACTCCACAGTAGGGTCCACTTACAATTATTTAAAGAATTATTGGTGATTAACTATATATTGATTCAACAATTTAGAAAAGCTTTAGTTTACACTAATTGTCTTATTGTATTTCTCTAGAGAACCTTGCATTTTTATAATTACCTGGGGAGAGCTTAATGGAAATATGTACATACATCAGGGTCCGCCACTTAAAACTCCCCAGGCTCGGATTTTCGCTATTTTTGGGGTACAATCTTAAGTTATTTATGTAATTGTAGATCTTTTTAAACTCTTTAAAAATAGAATATTGGGTGTCCAAAAATTTTTTTTGTTAATTATCATATTTTGCAAATAAAGTTAATTTTTGTAAATATTTTTTAACCTTACCCCGTATAATAAACATTGCTTTATAGTTGGATGCCGCCTTTTATTTTGTTCAATTTGTGTCTTTACCATGTATGCGTAATTTTTACTCCTTCTTAGTGAAAAACAAGAAAAAACTATTCACCGCCATTTTTAAGTGTTATTTTAGTAGCTTATTACGGTACAAATGATGCCTGCATACTCATAAGCTACTAATGTAACACTTAAAAAATTCTAAATAACCCTATTAACAAAAATGGCGGCGACTAATTTTTCTTGTTTTTCACTAAGAAGGAGTAAAAATTACGCATACATGGTAAAAACACAAATCGAAGAAAATAAAAGCCGGCATCCAATTATAAAGTAATATTTATTATACGGGGTAAGGTTAAAAAATATTTACAAAAATTAAATTTATTTGCAAAATATGATAATCTGCAACAAATTTTTTGACACCCAATATTCTATTTTTAAAGAGTTTAAGAAGACCTACAATTTGACATATAACTTAAGGTTGTACCTTAAAAAATGAAGAAAATACGAGCCTGGGGAGTTTTAGGTGGCGGACCCTGTATGTACATATTTTGACGCACAACAATGACATATTTTTAAAAGGACATATGAGGTTCCATCAATACCAGATCCTTACGAATTACTGAATCTACTGATAACAGACTTCGCATTGTCCCGAGTTCAAATTACATTAGGCTTCTGGCTGTTAAACTGGATAAACCTGCATTTAAAAATAGACAAGCTCGCCGTTAAAACATTTGGAAGTAAGTACAAATTGCCTAATTTTAGCAACCCCACAACAAAACCGAGAACCATCTCGCCGACAGCCGATGTAACGTAAGGCCTCATTAGAATAGCGGAGTTTTTTTCACCAGGCCATAAATAATAATAACAAATCTATTCCGCTAATAAAGTCCGCTCAAAGAAGTGCCGTGATGCATGATCTAACATGTGTTGACATTGCCCGGTCGTTAATGCATTAGCCTCAAGCCACTTTGATCTGGGCCCTGGTAATTTATGCCAGAGCATTTGCCTCTACGGCATATCGTAATGAAGGTTCATGCACGACAATATTTTATGCAACAGTATGCAGTCCTGTGACGCCGATCTGAGTTTTTGGATGCTGCTTTGTTATCGTGTTTCCAATCTGCGGCAGAAATGCCAAAACAAAAGAAAATCAGCAAAGGCTGGTTTCACTCTCTGTTTTACGGCAAAATGCATAATTTTATAGAAGGGACAGATTTATTCTAAATATAAGTATTTGTGCGAAGCAAGTACTACCGATAGTTGTTAAAATCTGCAGGAGAAAAAGTGTGCAATTGGGTATTATCACTTTTTTTGAAAATTACGCAAAATGAATCTTGAAGTGCATATATATCGCACGCCATGTTAAAAAAACAAAAAATATTTGTAGGTAGAGAATTTCAGGTCTTAAATTCGAATCTTAGGAGTCACCGCCAAAACGCTTCTATCCAAGGTTATTCAACTCATGACGTCAAGTGTCATGTAAACATTAGTATAGTATTAGTGTATTAGTGTAGTATTATTCTTGTATGGAAAAGCTTTTGTGTGGTGTTTATTGAAAGGACGGTATAAGGGGTCTTACCAAAAAGTGAGTTGTGTAGTTTTACAAGCATCTGTTATGTATGGAAAACAAAACAAGTGTTGTTTTGTACATGGTTATAAAAGTACTTCAGTCAGTATAGTTATAAAATTTTTGTAACCGTTCCTCCAGATTATCAACGTATGAAAAAGTTGTTTAAGGCCCCTAGACGTGATATTCCGAAATCACAAAGTTTGTTTTTCTGTTGTGAAGATCATCTTAACTCTTATGTAAATTTCATTATTCTTTTTGGAGTTATTTGTTTACTATTCAGTTTCCATTTTATTATAGCTTGAAGAGGATATGAAAAATTATATGAGTTTTAAGTTGATAGAGGGAAATGTTATAATAAAGAACGACGTTGTTCCCCGAGTTGTTCTCCATATATTTGACTGTTAGCCAGACCGGAAACGAGCCGTAAGAGCCCAGAAAATAAATGGTAATTTATATTTATTCTGAMCTCTAAAATAAATGTCAAGTTTGGGGTACATTTTTGATTCTTACTTTTTTATATTTACAAATAGTATATTTCCAACAAACCACTGTGATAAGATTATCAATGCTACGTTAATTTGATAAAACGTTCACTTATGCTGTTGCTTTTGCTTTTACGTTCCTCATCTCCGCCGCGTTGAACCGCTCGTCGCTGTACACAAAGTCCATAACAATGAACATGCCTTCAGAAGTCATAACTCATAAGTTTTTCATTTTTTCTTGGCGTATTTTAATTCGCTTGTCACAAAATGAACGCAAACAACAAACTGATAAATTGACGGGCTGAGACTGACGCGTGACGCGCTGACCCCAGATCTAAACAAGCAGCCATTTATAAGACACCTGACGTCACGGCCAATATGTTCGCGTTTTGGCGGGCCCTTTAAATATTCACATTTTTAATATTAAAAATACACCTTACGAGCCATTTTTTCGAATTTATAAGCTGTCACAGCTGTTTTGTGGATTAGATGCTACCTATTAATATGCAATTTAATAAAATATAAATACATGGCAAATATGCAATTTTACATTATGGCAAAATTGAGCTATATTATCTACATAAAAACATAATTAGATATCTTTTTTTTATTGGAGTTAATGAAGATTTAAAATAATTTGATAAATATAAAAATACGGATATTATTCACGTAATTTTTTGTTAGCTAATTATTTATTATCTCTTAAATACTACCTCGAGAGACAATTTAAAATCATTACAATCCTATTAAAACTAAAATTTTACAATGTGAAATGATTCTTCTAATTTCAGTTTCCCAGTCAGCTTCCTTATTGAAATTGTTTTATTTGATGAATATTTTGCTTGCGTTACGTTGCTTTTTGTAGTCAAGGCTGCTTGTTTCGATTAATTTTGACAACTTGACAGCGTCAGAATTTATATTTTCTCAAAATCATATACTGCGTTACTGACGCTGGCTTGTTTGCTGAAAACGCTGTAGGTATTATTTCAAACTAATARAGTGGATATCAACTTTGAGCTAGATATTAAATATTTGTTGTGAAAGTTTTATGATTGCGACCCACGTGATTCTTATGTACCATCTATACTGTTCAAAATACGAAAACCGCCCTACACCGAACTTAAACAGATTACTTTGCTACCAGTGGCGTAGCCAGAAAATTAACTTGAGGGGGGGCGAAGCTCCAAAGCATAAGAAAGTTGAGTAAAAACACAAAAAAAGTCATGTACAATTAATGATTATAGGATTTTAATTTGTTTGCAGGTAAATATATTTTTGAAAAAGTATTCTCACATTTGACCAGGAATTGAACCAGGAACTTTTAAATGCTAGTCAAATGCGCTATCACTGCACCATCAAAGCCGTATTCAGATTCCAGGTTAAAGTGACATATATATGTCAATGTTTATAATGTAATGCTACCAAAAACGTCATTCGTTATTTGCAAGCTTCAGAGTGGACTTCCACTACGCTGGCAAGGTTCTGACGACCGGTAGCTATTACAACCCACATTATTATACAGGGTATTATACCACATGGACATATTCAGCGTATGTAAACAGACTAGGCATGATTGACTGTAAGCCGGAATCTGAATAAATTTTACTTAATTGTGTCAATAATATCGTTTGTTTCATTTGTCATGGCCTTGCTGATGTGATTCGAATATCCCATTTCTGATTAAACATTTTTGATTAAAATGTCGTTTATCTCGAAAATGGTTAATCAAAAAGAGTAACTTTTTGTGCAAGAAGAGTGACGGATTTCAAAAATTAGGTCAGTACCTCGAAACCACTAAGGGATGGAAAGTTATTTAGAAGAAAAGGGTAACTACCCTTAAGTTTTCCACTCCTCAGTGAATGCTTCTGCTTGACCATCAAAGCCCTATTCAAATTCCACGACAAAGTGGCATGTATATATCAAAGCGGGCAATTTGGATAATTCATTTAATACTGATATGAAAAATAGAATTCATTTAGCATCGTTAGATTAGCCTGCTAACGTAGACATAAACTTTCAGCAAAGGGTTCAATTGTGTTTGCGAGAAAATAACGATCATTTGAACATTTGTAATAATTAATCTTTGTTGCTGTCGTTTTGTACTTTTTATTGTTGTTCTTCTTCTGTTAATATAAGAAATAATTTAATAAAACTCCTCTGCATAGCAATTGATTTGGTTATTGGAAGTTAGAAAGATATTCTCACTGGCCAGTTGGTATGTTTGGCTAATGAGTACCAAAAAGGACGAAACGCGGTGTCTATTTTCGTAGTTGCTAAAATGCCGTCGAAGAGCATAGTTGCATTAAGACCAGCACAAATAACTTACTGAAAATGGAAAGAAAAAAGTAATAATTATCGAAGTAAAAGGGCAAGAAGCCTTCCTCGCGTATCCTTTAATTGTCTGATGAAAATATGTAAATATTTGCCATTGCATATATACGTTCATAATTTTTTAGATATTGTAATGATACTGATTCCTTTTCCAAGGAAAAAGCATTAGGTATTGCTTACGTTCAGTGGCAACATTATGACACCTTTTTGGTCTAGAAAGTTTTTTATTATTATTGTACTAAAATTAACGATTTCACCTCGGTAACCTCCCTTTACTACGCCTTCCAATGAACCACACGGATTCTCTTCCAAATTCTGTTTTGCCACACACTTAATTAATTAATTAATAAGAGAATAGGATGTTGTCTGTTGTCCAGCAGTTCGGGTCCAATAGATCCATTTGCTAGCAAAACTGGCGTTTTCGAACAGTATAGCCTTCAGCGATTTTCTGAAGGAATGACTTTTTTGCTCTTTAGAAATTCTACTACTTCACTAGCTGGCGGCCTGTTTTCTTGAACAGCCAACAGTACATTAAGCTCGACCTCTTCAGTGCATGTACTTTGTTGATTAACAACAGCTTTTCTTACATTCCGTTTCCCCAAAACTGTTTTTCAACTTTGATAATAGTTCCTTGTGTTCAGTCTTGTGATTTTCTGTCAAGAAAGGAAATTAAATACTAAATGCACTTTTGTACCAAATTTGTTCCAAAAGTTCCAGGTATAGTTTTAGCAATGGATCAAATAGGTTCATTTTAAAGTCGGTGATCAAAAGAGTTAATCATATATTCCACCACAGAAATGAACTGGATTATTTTGTATTTATTTATATCTGGTTTATTCCTCGATTAAGAATCATATAAACAGTTTTGTTAGCATTGATAATGAGCTTGTTATTGTTTAGCGAGTTAACATAATTATTACAAGTCGAAGTTTATTTCTTTTTGGAGTTTTACATAATTAAATCAATAATAATAAACAGCGCAGCGTTTTAAGATCACATATTTCAACCTGTTAACGTATAATCAGAGCCAGKGCRCTAATATGATAACTTCAAATTCTTCAATAATAMCTAATGTTATTTTAGTTGGATTGAMCTCTAACACAAAACAAAGAAGAGTAGCATTTCACCAGAGGGAGATGAACAGTAATTGTTTTCATTCAGTTTTTGGTCCTACAAGCGTGAAATGAGCTGCATACCTATCATACATTCCAAACATAGTTGCTGTGTATATATTCAGTATACTTTGAATTAAGATGTACGTCTGTTTGTACTACGAATTACGTAGTTCTTATTTACGCCAGTTCTCTTATCAGATTCAGGGATTACATTTAAAACACAATATCAATATTGTCACTAAGCATAAAAAAGTTCAGTTTTTGGACACCTTATCTTTTATTACATATCTGGATTGTCTATACCAAAATGCAACCGTTTTTAAGATATTTAATACCTTAAAAAAATCGCCGTTATCTATTACAGACAGCTGAAAAAAAATGAAATCTTATTACTTGACGAAGAATTTAAGCCAAAAATGTGGGGCATTTCATTTAAAAAATGAGTTATAGCTGTTTCAGTTTATCGACAGTGCAAATGACAAATATAAAAATTAAATAGCTCACAAACGGTTGAATTTTGAGATGACAGCCTGCACTTGCCAGCGGTTTGGAAACCAGGATTGGAGAAGTACAAGTTGACTTTGGGATCGAGTGTAGCTGCAAACAGTGCTGTAGCCTCTGGATCTTCAAGTCATGCTTTGGGATCGAGTGTAGCTGCTAACAATGCTATAGCCTCTTGATCTTCAAGTCATACGCACATCACAACTAGTCAGGATCAAAATGCATCAGCATACACTGCGCTAGTCACCAGCAATCGTGCGAGGACAGCTACAACATAAAAATCAAGTTGCAATAGATTTTGACTTTGTTAAAAGTTACAGAAACTTTGAACGTTTTTTACTACTAGAAGATGATGAGTGCCATCTCATCGAAACGTCGTGGACAAGACTCTTCGCAGAGCTTTTCACGATACATGCGAGAAAATCCTGAAAGGTATGATAATAATTAGAGCAGGCGTGAGGGCGAGGCGAAGGAGGTATATGCCACGGGCGCAATCAATCTAGGGGCGCAAAATCTGAATTTTTTTATTAAAAATAATGATTTTCTAGACTACAAGATCTATATTACATACATATATGATGGGTTTTTGTCAATTTTGGACGACAAATAGTTAATGCTACCAGAGATTAAGCCATTACGGAATTAATTTCAAAGTAAATAACATTTTAGTTTTTTTCCATCACTTTATTCCTGATCGTGAAAATAACCCTTAATTGTAAACATAATCAATAAATATCTATCATGAAAAACATTAAAAATTATATTTTAAGGGCGCATTTTGAAAGTTCGCCGCGGGCGCTAGAATTCTAGTTCCGGTTCTGATAATAATAACACAATAAAATGTATGTCTACACAAAAAATTAGCTTAAGTTACTCTCATTACGCCTTTGTTTGAATACAGTGTGTAGTGAGGACATATCATAAGTCATTTACTGGCCAGATTCAACATTAGGGTGTGCAGACTAAATAAATCCGAGATCCATGTCCAATTCAGCACATTTATAACTTTAATGGTAATTTGGGGTTGATTAGGTTTCTGTAAGGGGAAGCAGACCCCTTGCTTCTTCCAGAACCCGTACATGTTTCAGAGCATGCCGACGCCTCAATCTAATTAAAGCGTTTAGCTATAAAGAGCGAGCGCGCCGGACTGGGGTGTTTGTTTTTGAGCAGGAACCATGGCTAATTTGCCGTCGACAATTTCAAGCCTTGTGAATCAGAAAATTTCTTGTAAACAGCGAGATTTCTTTGAACTTTGTGACGTAACTCTGGCTTTCGTCGCAGATAGGAAATTTTCTATGACTTTGGCACTTAATTTTATGTAGTGTCGTTTGCTATTAAATGCCGTTCACTTTAATGAAAATCAGACGAATTCTATATACAGGGGACCGGAATGTCCGCGGACAACCTATTTCAACGATAACTTTTTTTAATTAGCAACGATATTGAAGAAAATTACATACATTAGAAAGCCAACGAAATTCTATACAAATTACTTGAGGATATGACATGTTGTTTTCCGGGCTGGTCCCCACGTTGATTATTTGACATTGACGTTTCGACATTCATGTCGGTGTCGTCCTCAGAAGTAGCTCTGAAACTGTTTCATCGACATTAGTGTCGAAACGTCAATGTCAAATAATCAACGTGGGAACCAGCCCGGAAARCAACATGTGATCGACAACAACCACAGAAGCCTTCAAACCAAAATACTTAAGGACACACAAGCCTTCAGACGCTTTTGAAAATGTTTGACGGTGGCTGCAAGCGTTTTGTTGGGAATTTCAACCCACACCTTTTGGAGAGCGTGCTTTAGGGATAACATGGATGTATAAAAGGGGGGATACCGCATTTCATTGACAGAAAGCGCATTGTTGTGAAGCAGACATCTGAATGGCGTGAAGTTAATGCAATAACAAACTTTGTTTTCCACCCGCGGCATTAGCGTGCCGTAATTTGCATTCTTCAGTATATTTCGGAAATCTAAAAATAATAGATAGGAAAAATATTGGATGAATATGATTTATGCAYACATATAAAACTCATTTTTTTGTTATACACTAGTAAATAATTCATCTTTTAGTAGTAGTGTTGTAAAATATCGGCATAATAAGCAATTTAAATACCGCACGCCTATGAATCTTAACCTTAAATACTACTTGGGTGTTACATACCTGTAAAATGAAACATTGGGTTAACGTATATCAATCTTTCTGCACATTTGACACTGCCTGATCATCTTATCACTGCTACCGTTAACAATTATATAGAAATAATTCCCTGCATCTTGCACATCATAAAACCAAATGGTGTGTGACCGTGAACATGAAGCTTAGTCATTGGACATACACAACTGGTCAACTGGAAGATCCAATGTTTTCTACAAATAAACGCTCAGACTGTGATCACATGTTGGCATCAGTTTAGAATGTGAAAAGCTGGATCCCCTCTTTTATACATCCATGAGGGATTCAATGGTGGCGTGGCTTGTAGCGCAGGCTTTTTTTCCAGGACCAACGAAATCGCGAAGTCCATCGGATTTAGGTCGGGCGAGTTGGATGGGCATGAATCCTTGCCTCAAACGTCGATTCCGTGGTTTTTACAAAAAATCCATCGTGGATCGTGCAGAATGAGCCAGCGTCCAGCGGCAATTTTTGAAATACCGTTTGCCCCACTACCTTCAAAATGCGCTGCTGGTTAGGTTGCGGAGTTGATCTTGACACCACGCCACTGTGCATGTGCAGTCCATACGCCTACTTAACTTAATTTCTCGTGTTTTTGTTAAAACGTTTTCCATTTAGAGGTCGCCAGGTTATTCCTATTTTACTTTACGATTCACATTTCTAGGACTGAAATTTATTACTCTTAATTTTTATGCTCATAGGTATATTTTACAATTGCTTTGTGGAAAAATTGTATTATGTTTAGGGCTGGGCAAAGTATCGATATCTTTGGCTGTATCGAGTACCGATACCACCTTTTCGTGGTATTCAAATATCGAAAGCATTCAAAAGTATCGAAGAATCGAAAGTATACAAAAGTGTCGAAGTATTTAAAGTGTTCAAAGGTATCGAAGTATTGAAAGTATAAACATATTTAAAAGTATCGAATGTATTTAAAAACGACCGAAGTACCGAAAGTATCACATGTAATGAAAATATTGAAGCATTGATAATGGGCTGGACAGAGTATCAATACGTACTCAAAGTATTCTTATTTTTGCCGCTATGGAGGATCGATACCATCTTGTTGTGGTATTCAAATACTGAAAGCATCGAAAGTACTCAAAAATATCGAAGTATCGAAAGTATTCAAAAGTATCTGACTTGTCGAAGGTATCAAATGTGTTGAAAATATCGAGTATGTGAAGCTTCATAGGTATTGCAGCATCCAAAGTATCGCCGGTGTTAAAAGTATTACAAATTTAAACAATACAAGGTTGGAATAGTATCTATCGGCAAAAAAAGTACTAGCGTCAGAATATTGATAGTATTTAGTGTACTAGCGGTATGAAAAGTATCGAAAGCATCAAAATATCGAATTAATTTAAAACTTGAGAAGTATCTAAAGTTGTGAAATGAAAAAGTCCTGGCATTTGTTGCGCTGGAATTAGGAATACAATAATCTAATGATTCCCCTGTTTGATAAACTATAACTGGATCTAACATTCGATATATTGCACATGCGCCTCAGCATACCTATTCCAAACTGTTCCTGTTTCAATAATAGTGAAATAACTTTGATACTTTTGACAGATTTGATACTTTCAATACTCCAATATTTTCGATACTTCGATACTTTTGTTACTTTGAATGCTTTTGATACATTGAGATACTTTAGGTACTTTCGATATTTTTGATACTTCGATATTTTTGAGTAGTATCGATACTGCACCACATTGATTTTTTAAAAATTAAGTACACTATACAAACTGCCCTAAATCGGAATCATATTGTGTTGTAACTATAGCTTAATGGTTTGTATTCGAACCTGTAGATGGTTGACGATTGCTTTCTCTGGTCTACAAGCATATTAACTTCAATATACCATAATTTCCCTATCATTTTCTAATTTGCCGTAAACTTCTAAGTACTTGAAGAGAACAGCAATGCCATTGTTTAAATTGCAGTCAAAAGACCGATGGAAGTGGTAGTTTATCGTAGTAATTGATTTGGTTATTGCTCTATCATGGGAATGTGATCACAAATCTAAATTACTTCTCATTTTTAAGAACGTGTGGCAGGCGGAGACCGATAAACCGCCTTTACGCAAGTAAATTTCAGCCGTTGAGTCGCAAATTCCTGTGAACAAGCGTTTTGAAATGGACGACGTCGGATAATTATTCCTTTATGTTGTATTTAAGAACGAAACTTTTTCATGAAATTGGCAGTATATAATATTTTTTCTGACCGTTGCGACAGATTGTCAGTGAATTCATGTTATCTGCTACGCCAGGTTTTCAACGTCAAACTGCCGTGCTTTCTATATTTAAAGTCAAACGCTGAATTAAAGTTGACCTAGTCTCTCTTAATTTATGCATCAACATTTAATAAGACTGTAGCTGTGGCGTCCATCTGTCTGACAAATGCATTTGCTAAATGTCACAAATCGCTTGCTATTTCGTTTGTTGAAAATGTAATTTGAATTGTGGATTCACACTTGTGTCTAACAGTTGCTATAACTCATTATGTGTATTATAAGGTGATCAACTGTCCGGATTTAGCCCGGACAGGTTTGTATTTTTGTTTATGAGTCCGTACTTAATGTGCTATCCGGATTTGTTTGGATTTTCATAATTTTGTTTGGATTTGCCCGGTTTTTTATAGTTTTTATTGTTGTCAGTTGTCTTTTCATGCCGTCAGGCGTACCTAACTTCATAGTTTCATGCGTCACATTAATGTCGACCACAGAGCACAGACATCTAATCCATTATGTAGACGGATAATTCTTATGGCATGCGCGAGAAAATATTGTAACGACTTGTAAGTCGCCATATTGCTTGTTCATAGGGCAGCGAGTCTGCGCGGTAACTCGCTAGTGTGACAAAGTGAATAGCGATTAGCCAAATGTGCGACAGTCCTGTTGTTTGTTGTACCGGCTCGAGGATTATTTATCACAAAATCTTATTACATTAAACTTATAGGTCTAGGTATTTAGTTGTGTGGTGTCAACACGCAATTGCGTAGCCGGCATAACCTAATGTCTGACCATCCTTTTCATTATCCTACATTACAAATAGCACCATGGAGGCGTCCGGATTTTCTGGTTTGGGAAGTTGGTCACGTTAGTGTATTATCGAGTCAAAATATGGGATTTGCTTAAATATACCCCGATACGGTCGGATACGGCTGTATTTCAGTCTCAGGTGACTACATGGGGATTTCGTATTTCGTTAACAATAAAATATAAACAGGTTAAATGAGGAAGAAATACGGGATTTTTAAGAATCTTGGAGGAAATCCATAAAATACAAATTTTTATGTTGTACTCATTTTACTTAAGCATAAATCAGTCCCAAATCTCTATATGTATACAGTTCTATGTATAAGACGGTATTTCGTTTAAGTAAAGAAATAAAGAAATAGTTATTGTACCATCGATGTTTGTTTATGTGTTATATCGATAGTAACGAACACTGTTTTTTCCCGATGTTCATGTTCATACATCGACATTGCCTCAATTTTTTTTCCATCCGTAAATACACCTAAACAGCAGCAGTTGCCAACTCTGGGCCCAATTTCCCATACATTTAGCTGATTAATTATGTGTGTACACCTAAAAATTGTCTTATTTACAAAATTGTAAATACAGTTAAATTTATAGGCAAGTGTATTTCACAATTTTCATCCAGAACTCATATTTGACCCCTGCAAATGAACTTCTCTAGCAAGTCCTTGTCAAATGGTTTCCAAGCTTAATCGATGCAATGTGCGTTTTGAAGCTATAACTTCAACATTCTTGTTGTTACGAATCGTTGTCTTAGGGCGGATATAGCTTTAATAAACTATCTTGGTCAGGACGAGTCATAACACGATTTCTGCTTAGTTCAGTTCTTCTACCTTTTCCTATAAAAATTGTTCAACTAACTACTGTTATATGGAATCACACCAGAATCTGTCATATATTCGGTGATAATTCTAACGTTTGTATCAAATTTCTAAATTCATATTACATTTTAACAATTAATGCAAAAAAACCTAAAAATCTATCCAAACTCACGTTTATGAAAGTCAATTTATTTAATATAAGTTTTAGAAGTCCAGTAAAAGCATTACCAGCACGAATTAAAATCCGATGTGTTGTTAAAAATGCAATTAAATATATTTCAGTTTAAAAATGCATGTCTATGCTGTGCTGTCTACATCTCAACCAACTGCAGATAGTACTATTTCGCTGTCATTACAGCCCATCAGTGCAGTTTAGGTCTAGTGTAGACAACACGGCATAGAACTGGTTTTGCTTATATACCAAAGCAATGGTATGATGAAAGTAAGAATTTAGGATGGCTACAGGTCACTTCCTTTAGGAAGTCGTTCCCGTTAAGGCAGCTAGGTGGCTTTGTCATCATGTCAGTGTAATGCTGACAGATGGCATTGCCATCCTAAATTCTTACTTTCATCATACCATTGCTTTGGTATATAAGCAAAACCAGTTCTATGCCGTGTTGTCTACACTAGACCTAAACTGCACTGATGAGCTGTAATGACAGCGAAATAGTACTATCTGCAGTTGGTTGAGATGTAGACAGCACAGCATAGACATGAATTTTTATGTATGTTGTGGGGGCCTGCTGTCCCCGTTAAGGCAGCTAGGTGGCTTTGTCATCATGTCAGTGTAATGCTGACAGRTGGCATTGCCATCCTAAATTCTTATATTTCAGTTTACTTAAATGAAGCTCAATTTAGTTAAAATACTAAGTAGTCGGTTAATTTTTGAGAGCAATGCACTGGCGTTCTAAGAAGGTTGGCTTGACACATAATGCTGAGGCATTTGCCATTCTGAGTTTTAATCATGTTTTTCCTGGGGAGTAAAAATTACTACAATTGTATCATTAACACCTATACATATGAACTTCTAGCTTAAATTTCTAGTGTGAAAAGTTTAAATTGTACTAAAAGCGCATCGTTTAATGCATTAGTCTTTGACATATGTTAATTCTGAATTAGAAATCGAGCTCCTGTTAGCAGAACTTTTAATGTGAAATTTATGTTCCTCTAGTACTTCGTATGATATCATTATACATTATGCGGATCACGGATCTTTATTCTCCCAAATAAAATGTATCAACTCATTTTTTGTTAAACGCGAGAGCGATGCAACTGAATGCGCCTCACCTAACCGAGTTCATCAATAACTGAATTAGTAATAAAGGGGCTTTGTATGATCAGTGTACATAGAAAACATATATTGGGGTTTTATTTCACAGAAGATGTTTTAAGTCACTTTGCAGAAAATGCACGAAGATTATTCATCGAATAAATACTTCATTAATTGCTTAAGTACCTATATCTTATAAACGTTTATTATTTCCGTTTATGTTGAATTATACTCTACAGGATGTTCCTGCTTTGCCCCCCATAGACCAAAAGCTGGGTACGCCAATGGGCGTTTTTACTTTAAATCTGTTTGATACAAGCGGTTCTTTACTTATGTCGCAAAAAGCTTAAATGGTCAGCTAGATTTGATGTAAGAAATCCCTAAACAACGTATTTAAAAACAGGCACGTGTAGTGAATACTTAATGAATTAAAATTTTATATGCTCCATACATTAAATCAGAATGCTATGGGTAATATAAGAGCTATATTTCCGAACACAATAAATCGCATTGCTGCAGTAAATTTGGTGGCTTGAACGTTACATCAATCGTCGCAGTCGGATATTAAATTTCTCCATTAATAGGTGGAAAATCGTATTGCTTAAAATCACAAAAGGTTGTTCGAAATATTATAGCTTTATGTCACGGTTGTCGGTTTTCCAATAACAGTGGTGTGGTACAAGCAATTTGGTTTAACCGTTTCATGAGCATGATGTTTTGTTTTTTGCTTTTAGTGGGGCGTATGCTTCCCTTGAATAGTAACAATATAGAGGAACAAAAAGTGATACTCTGTTTAACTTAAAATGATCGAAAACTTTCTTTMCCCMCCGTCCCCTATCTTTGCCAGTGGATAACTCGATGCAGTCTTCTGGTTCCGAAAAATTTCGTAAACACATTCTTCACATCATGAGGTGGCCTCCACAGTTATGTAATTTAGTTAGCTGTTCATCGACAGAATATTATTCTTCAGTGTTTTTCCTACTAGTGAGGATTGAGGACACTTTTCTAAAATGGAGGTAGACTTCCATTGACGTTGACAAGCGATAGCGATTTTGTAGTCCATTGGGCAAAAATCTTTTTAGACGTGTATTTCTTCTGTACCAGATTTGAGCCCAGTTCGTTTGATCTTCTCGAATCACTTAATCATAYTCCATTGCTCCATACTACTATCTTTAGCGACCATTTAGATGATCGCTGGTTAGCAAAAGATGTCCAGCAGGCATGAGAGGTGACTGGTAAAAGTAGAGTTCTCATTTTTTATGGCTCCAAACTGCATTTGGTCTTTATCAGAGATAACATGATCGTAGTGTTCATTCCGAGAATTACCGGTTTTATTCTACTTTATGAATCTTCCGAATCCATCTTTACAGCGAGATTTACGTAGGACTACTTCGAGCAAGTCAATTTGCTGCCTTACCTAGAAAGATTTTTCGCCCATTGAGCATCTAGTTGATTGATTTCAACACGCCCTCCTCAAATTATGCTTCTTCATTCTGAGTTCTTTGAAGCGTCGGTATTTTTGTTTACATCAATCCTGCTAATCTCTGTCTTACAAAATAGAAGTTAACATTGATATGCTTTGTTAGAGAATGGGAAAATTGCATTTTTGTTACACACGGGATAGTTGCTTCTGACTAAATACAGTGCAACTGATAATGAAAGTAACAACATATCTTGCTCTTCACAACGACTGTTGGAACGGTTACAAAACAGCTGAGTGAATAAGATCTAGTACTTCGACTCCATCAGCAAAATCGTACCTTTTATTCAAATGTCCCAAACTGCAATATCCATGCTAACATAATCACCTTTTACTACAGCTCCACTCTTATAGAGAATTACAGTGTTGTAATACCGGTAATGTCTCACACAGTTAAAGATTTTATTACCAACATTTTTGACATCCCTTTTGACTCATCATAAGCCTGAGTAACAATAACCAGAATAAATTTCTTATTCAGAATAAATATTGGTGTAGATACATACTTTTTTTGGTCACTGGAAATACAGTACATACAGTACAGTACATCCGCTGTCTACACACCAACGATTATTTAATAACTTTAATCTCAGCTATAGTGAGTTATCAAGAATATCTTTCTTTTGTACAAGAATGTCATTCTTCACCACCTCACATCTGAGCAACTATTCCTTTCATACCTTTTTCAAAAACTCAATAGAGTTATGGCTTTTTTAGTGGAAAAACCAGGACATTTAGATTCCTTTTTGATCACTCTTTTTCACTATTAACACACATAGCTTTAGAATTATTATTGATAACATTGACGTCAGTTGTGCCACAGCACTGAAAAGCTTCATCAAATGAATACGTTGAACGGTTTCAAAGGTGAATTCATTTTGAATTCCGCAGGTTTCGCGAACAAGGTAAAAGAATTATCAATACCAAATAACCTTATTTTTATGTCCTTTGATGTGTCTAATCTTTTCACTTCTATCTCTTTAAATGAACTTTTAACTGCCAGTGGTTTGCCTTTGTCTCCAGTCTTGGCCGATATTTTCATGTCGAATTTCGTAGAGAAACATTTTGCAAAGAAAAATTAAATTATCAAAAATGTATTATCGTCTTGATATTGCCAAAATTATGAACTCGGTCTTCAAAACCCCTGTAAAAAGGGGATGTAAACACATCTGCACATCTCACTTTAGTATAACGCTGATACCTCTTTGATAATGACCATTTAGGTCGAAATGATCGTCAGAGTTATCTGATAAATCGAGTGAGACAAAGCACATACGTTCAAAAAATCACCTTGTTTTCAAGCTACTTAATTGACTTCATCAAATGGTTTCGAACGTCTTCACATTTTATAAGTAATAGGACCTGTCGAAGTAAATTCTGATTTCAACATTTCCCAAACTTGCTTTGCAGCATTCATTTTTTAGCTATCGTAAAAGACTAAAAGCAGTTACAATAAAGTCTGATTTCGCTTCAACACCTCTTTCCCATTTCTCTTTCGCAATAACTGACCTTGGGTCCCATTCCGTGTAAGTTTAGGTAATCTATTTTACTATTAACATATTTCCACGTTTCATTTTCTTTCATTTGCATCACCCATTTATTATAACTGTCTTTCATAAACTTCCGTATCGTGTTTGAAAATGTAGACAAGCTTGTATTAGTTGTTTTTTTAACGTATAAAAATATAGTGAATTTGAAAATATTATCATCGTTTTACTAAATATTTTTAATTAGACATGAAGTATGCAAAAAGTGCCAAAGGAATATAATTTGTAAAAGATAGAGAAAGTAATTTGTAGCAAAAATTACGAAATACCCTTAAAAGGAAGGTTTAGTGAGAAAATGGAAACACAATTGCAAGATACACATGTTGGAACATGAGTAAAAATATAATAAATTAATTGTGAAATAATAAAAAAAACTATTCGAATGCATTCGTTACTAATAGGTCACAAGGCAATGTAATGGTAAAATCAAAGAGTTTTAGTTGTGCGAAGGCAATAACAACCATAAATTTCTGTAATCAAAGTAAAATCTGCTACATGCCTCCATACCTGTCATTCCAGCTATGCATATTTGGCTCTGAGAAGAAGCCAAAAATACTTCATCCCCAAGTTTAGAATTCCAAACGGACGCTTCCTTAACATGAGGGGTGTTACCGTGTCACCTCAATTTCGCAGCGATTTTGTTAACCCTCGCTGCCCTGTAATTGACATTTTGACCGAGCACTTTGGTCACGTGTTTCGCATATTGGAAACATATGTGTTCATTCTGCATGTGCTAGGCAACGGTTTCACGAAACAATGAATTTGCACTCTCTAGTAACATACATAAGTGTCGTAGCTAGAAATATACATGGTTGCGCTTTGTATACATAAAAATATAAGCAATGTAAGTTAAAGTATCTAAAATCCACCGTCAGATTTATACAACAATAAGTTTATTTCGGATACTTCTTTAGAAACATTTCTTTTTCTTCTGTAAACGATTTAACATTTTACAGTTCACCATATATAATATGATGCCTTAAAATCATTGACTCCTTTCCTAGTAGCTAGTACCATAAAATTTTAAAACACAATATTCATTATTCTTTTAGACATGATTACAAGAAAAGAAAGTAATATAACGTAACTCTTTGTCTGTGTCAACCTTACCGATGTGTCTCCTACCAGTGTACAAAAGCTCCGCCGATACCCCAGGCGAGAAGTGTCTTTTTACTTTTCCTATGTTTCATGTCGCCTTGATCATGGGCGTACCCTGCTTTTTTTTGGTCTAGAAGTAATTAATAAAGTATTTATTCCATGAATAATCTTCGTGGATTTTCTGCAAGGTGACTTAAAACATTTTATTTGGAAGAATAAAGATCCGTGATCCACATAATGTATAATGATATCATATCAAGTACCAAAGGAACATAAATTTCACTTCAAAAGTTCTACTAATAGGAGCACGATTTTTGAATCAGAATTAACACACATCAAGGACTAATGCATTAACCGTTGGGCTTTTAGTAGTTTCAACTTCTCACACCAGAAGCTTTAGAAATTTAAGATGGGGGTTTATATGTATAGGTGCTAAAGATACAATTGTAGTAATTTTTACTCGCCAGGGAAAGAGACTCGATGGATAACTAACATTATTAAAACTCAGAATGACAAATGCCTCAGCATTATGCGCCAAGCCAACCTTCTTAGATCGCCAGTGCATAGCTCTCAAAAATTAACCGACTACTTAATATTTTAACCAAATGAAGCTTCATTTAAATAAACTGAAATATACTTAATTGCATTTTTAATAACACACCGGGTTTTAATTCGTGCTGATAATGCTTTAACTGGATTCATAAAACTTATATTAAATAAATTGACTTTTATAAATGTGAGTTCGGATGGATTTTCAGTTTTTTTTTTGTTTTTTCTGCATTAATTGTTAAAATGTAATGTGAATTTAGAAATTTGGTACAAAAGTTATATGACAGATTCTGATGTGATTTCATATAACAGTAGTTAGCAGTGGCGGCTCGTCCGGGTCGGCAGGGTCGGCACTGCCGACCCAGATTATTGATCGAAGAAATTATTTTTTTCGTATTTTTATGTATATTTTGTTTTATTATGTTCAAATATCTTGAAACAGTTGGAGCGTATTTTTTTACATTACCATCAAATTAATAATTAGCCAAAATCACATTTTCCGAGTTGTCCCGAAAAATGTACGCTACTCGGCAACCGTGGCTGGGCCGTGTATGTGTTTGTCATTCAAGCCCGTGATCCAAGCGCTGGGTCGGCAGACCGCATCGTATAATATAAGGAATAGCATCGTTTTCCTATGAGCTTAACAAAGACGCAACCCTGCGCGCATATCAAGACTGCAATGCTTGGGTCCGGCAGACAGCATAAAGCATTAAAACGGACTTCATTTATTTCAATTATTTCAAGTTTTTTTTTTAATCAACCAATTATAGTTCTGTTTTCTACTGAGTATTACAAATTATCTGATTAACACCCTTTACATGCTTACAGTTTTTTTTATAATCATAATTTAATTTTACGTATATATGTTTTTATTGAAGTTAATAAAGGAGGCCCGGCATTCATAATCATCGGATTCTGAAAATTAATTTTGACAWGTACATTGAACAAGAATTATATATATAGTTCAATACTGAAATCACGAAAAACTACTCGWATGCGAAATTTTTCATTTTTCCAAGATTATTGTAAGAGCTATCCTCTTAAATAAACAGTTTTAAGCAGATACCTTCAAACATTTAACAGAATTAATTAAATACATGTTATAAATTTAGTCAATCTGAAATCATTGAAGAATTTCACACAAAAAGAACATAAAATAAGTAAGCGCCAATACCAATATAATCGCTTAATGCTGTCTGCCGGACTTCCGAATGCATCTTCGGATTGGGCTCGACATATATCGGCTTCTCCTCTCCGGTGCGAAATTATGAAGCTAGTTGCCAGATTAGGCTATTTGTTACCAAATAAACTATCTTTTTAACTTGCGGCGATATGAAAATTTACAGAAGTAGCAAGTAATAAACAACAACTACGAGTATATACAAAATTATTTACTAATTTATAAATAAATAATATTGACCAACTAGAGTGGACCAAAGTTTTTACTGTTGACCCAATAGAATTTGTCACGAGCCGCCACTGGTAGTTAGTTAAACAATCTTTATAGGAAAATGTAGAAGAGCTGAACTAAGCAGAAATCGTGTTATGACTCATCTTGACCAAGACAGTCTTTTAAAGCTATATCCGGCTTAAGAAAACGATACGTAACAACAAGAATGTTGCAGTTACAGCTTCAAAACGCACGTGGCATCGATTAAGCTTGGAAACCATTTGACAACGACTTATTAGAGAAGGTCATTTGCAAGGGTCAAATATGAATTGTGGATAAAAATTGTGAAATACACTTGCCTATAAATTTTACTGTATTTACAATTTTGTAAATAAGACAATTTTTAGGTGTACACACATAATTAACCAGCTAAATGTATATGGGAAATTGGAAGGGCCCAGAGTTGGCAACCCAGGTGAAGGGGGGGCAGTTGCCCCCCCCACCCCCCTTCGGTACGCACATGGCCTTGATACCTGAAGCTAACGAACGAGACAATCTAAACGACGCGTTGTAAAGACATTTTATCTACAGAGAAAAAAAGAAAAAAAGGAAACATAAGAGGGGTTGTATGCTAAGATAAGCAAGAGGCCAACTGAAGAAGAAGAAAAAGTAGAAATGATAACATCAGAAATAAAAACAGCGTGGACTGCTTAAATCACGTTTTAGAAGTTGCTAAGAAATAATTATTAATAATGTAGTAAAAACTGTAGTTTTTGTATTCAGTTAAGATTATAATGTAAAATTATTAATTCAAAATAATTATTTATTCTTGGTGTCACAGTTCTGGCACGCAGTATATGGTTTTGTCTATCCCTTCAGCCGGCTTCTCTCGAAGAATCCCTTTCAACCAGATGTGATTAGAGCAGAACCAACTATCGAAACAGTAAACCGTGCAAGGAGATCGTGTAGCCTTACAAACGGTGACATCGTAACTCGAGATGCCTCCGCCGCGACACTGACGGAAGCACGTCAAAAATACGAGAGATCGCCGCTTTCTTTGAAACCGCTAATTTAAATCTCTATTTTTTGCTCTCGCCCCTACAAATCGCCTCGTGTTTCCAACTAACGTTTAAATGCTAATTAACGACACGTGAATGTGAACGAACGAAACATATATTCGCGTTTGTCGGTTTGATGCGCTTTTTCCACGTACGCTCGACTGTCGGGCTAATTGGCCTTTTATTTGTAAATGCTGTTAATGATGTTCACGGAACGACATTCTGTCAACTCTTGAGCTTAAATGTGGGTTGCATCCGTTTTATTAATGTCTCAAGTTGATTGCGTTTATGGTTATCGGAAATCGACGCACTGTCTTTCCGTCTAATTACAAACACTATAGATACCGTCAAATTTAGTATTCATAATAGCTTGTTTCAGCCTAGGAATGGGTACATTTTTGAAATACACTTAGGGGTGACCAGACGTCCGGAAATTCGTAGATAAATCCGGAATCCGGACGGAAGTGCAACAATATGTAAAATTCCGGAGTAAGTAAAATCAATTAAATACCATAATAAGCCCGTTAAAAAATCATCATCGGCCGTTCGTACTCGTTTTGGAATTGCCTCTGATGGTAACAACCACGGAGCCAAAAAACCTCATCTCTTTCGTTATACACTATCACGATTGGAAGATAGGAGGTGCGGAATACGGGTTAAACTTTTAGAGTTCAAAAATTCGCAACGAACATTAGAAACTACATTAAAAGTACTTTAGATAACTATAGATTCTCTTCTAAATTAATGGCATTTTCTGGGGACAACGCAAACACCAATTTTGGAGGAATATAGACGCAAAAAAGGAAAAAACATTATTTTCAAATTTAAAATAATCGTTAGGTCATAATATTGCAGGTATTCTACATAACTGCATTCAACATGGTGCAGACGGCTTGAAATTTAATGTAGAGTCTATAGTTCTAAAACTTTTTTTTCATATAACGCTAAGAACGGAAGCGCTGTGACGTTGTAGATGTCAATGACATAGACTTGTATCACACAAAAACAAGATGGCTGTCTCTTTCCTGGCTATTCACAGAATTCGACAGTTGCAGTAGCACTGAGAGCCTATTGTCTTTCCAAAGACCAAACCCCAAAGATAATTTTTAATTTTCTTGAAGATGACTTTAGTGAACTATAGTTTATTTTTTCGGCACTCTTTAATGAGTAGGTATTTTCCAAACTAACATACTCCAACTTGAAAGATAAGACAATTCTGCCTTGGAAATAACGGACACCTTAGAAAATATTACCTAAATCGTATTTAACAAAAAGACTAACTCAACGGTTTCTACCACTTAAAGTGAAACAATTACTTTAAAAATTATAGAATAACGGAAAATTCAGTTTAAAGAAGAATCTTTTGCAGTTTATTCAAGATGTTTGTTCTACTTAAACAAGTGGATGCAAAACTTTGAGAAATTTTCTTGTTTTAAGTGGATGCAGTTGAAACAAATGGAATTCGAAAACGTTACCCTAAACATTTACTTCCTACGGGATAAAGTAGTAACTAATATAAATTATGTGATGTCATACTAGTGCATATATTCTTAGTAGATTTTTGCTTCCTCTCACGATGCCCCCCTGCTTTTTGCGAGGGTTCGTATGTTGTCATTCTCGATGATGTGTTGTTTGCCTTTTTCTACGTGTGTCCATACGCTACATCTCGCTGGTGTTGCTGTATGCGACATTGTATGCTGCGTACAGTTTGCCCGACTTTTCCGCACTGATACTGGAGCTGGTAGATTCCCTTGGTGTTTAGTTCCGTATTTTGTCCTTGACCGATGGTAGAATATGTCAAATCTTCTGCACAGCGTTGTATCTTACGCTTCTCTTTTTCAGCAGTACGTGTTCTTCTGTCTGTCTGTCTGTTACCCCGGAAACGTATGGTAGGTAGGCATATCCTTCGAGTTGTAGTTTCTGCTGTCCTTTGTATGTTTCTTCTTGTTCTTAGAACCTCCTTCGGCTTATAACCAAATCTTTTCCAAAGGCACTCCTGACATATTGAATCTCCTCGGTTCTGCTTTCTGCGTCAGTAGTCTTTATATTTGTTATGAAGCTAAATATAATGTTCTCTGGTCAGTTTTTGACCAGGCACAATACTCTTCCAGAATTTTTATCTGTTGAGGTATTACCTCAAAATTATTCGATTTATGCGCTATTCTTCGACATTTAACTCAATTGCTTTTTTAAGATAATATATTCTCGGAAAGATCGCTGTTTCTTGAAAACACTGACAAAAAATTATAAGTCTGACGTTTCGATTACACCTGTAATCTTTGTCAAAGGCGAAGAACCTCAAAATTTGCCTGACACAAGTTCAAACAAAATTTTTAAAGTAAATAAACAATTTACCAAGGAAGCGAGATGTCATAGAAACAACGTGCCAACCTGATAGAAAAGAACCTAACGACGAGAAAGGAACTACCTACCTACTAGATATACACGAACTACTTCATAAAAGATAACTACAAAATAGCTTTCCAAATTTCAACTAACTCATAATTTCCACAATCCCTATTAAAATTATTAGCATTATGTGTTTAATCAAATATGAGTGTTCAGCTACGGAAGATTTATCTATCTGTTGCAGCATACGTGTTCTTTCAAACGCGTACCTACTTTTCTTTTAATTTGACCTGTGTAACACTTGCCGCAAGAACAAGTAATTTTGTAAACCCCTTCACTCTCTAAATGTACTTTGTCTTTAGTAGAATTTAAAATTTTATCTAAATTATTATATGTACTATCAACAACTAAAATATCGTGTTTTCTAAGCATCCTCATTAATTTTTCCGAAAGGCCCTGTACAAAAGGCAAACTCAACTTCAATTTACTTTGCCCTGGCTGAGAATTTACTTGATTTGGTTGAGCACTTTTATTAAAAACTGACCAAATATTCTTATTGCTATAACCATTTCTCACTAGCGCTGATTTAAGATGATATATTTCGTTTTGTAAAGAACTTTCGTCTGATATCCTTTGTGCTCTAACAAATAACGTTCTTATAAGACTATTCTTTTGAGAGGGAGGCTCGTGAGATGAGGCATGTAAATATCTGTCTGTGTGTGTTGGTTTTCTGTAAACTTTGTGTCCTAACTGCCCAGTGTTTGTTCTGTAAATTTGGACATCCAAGAAAGGTAAACTACCATTGCTTTCTAATTCCATAGTAAATTTTATGTCGGGATTTTGACTGTTCAAATGATTTAGTAACCTACCCAGCTCTTCTATACCGTGGGGCCAAATAACAAAAGTGTCATCTACGTACCTATACCAATATTTTGGTTTAAACTGAAAACTGTTTATCGCTACCTGTTCAAAATTTTCCATAAACTAATTGGTTAGTACAGGACTTAGAGGTGAACCCATTGCACAACCTCATTTTTGTTCATAAAAATTTTCGTTCCATAAGAAATAAGGATCTGGCTATCGTGTCACCTAGGGGATCGCTATTAAGCTTAGATTTGATAATATCGATGGTTTCAGGGATGGGTACTTTCTTAAATAAAGAAACCACGTCAAAACTAACTAAAATATCACCTTCTGAGATACTTAAACCTTTTATAATATCAATAAAGTCTGAAGAATTTTTGATGAAACTACTGGTTTTTCCTACTAGTATGGGTCTCAATGGGACATTAGTTATGTGGATTTTAGGCAAACTATACAATTTAGGTACCTTGCAATCGGAAACAGTTAAAAGAGACTTCTCTTCATTCGAAAGACTTGAGCTTTTGATAAGATCATTAGTAATTTTGGAAATTTTTGATGTAGGACCTCGGGATAATTTTTGATATGTTTCCTCATCTAACAACTCCCTAACTTTATTCTCATAAGCTGTTCTACCTAAAATGACTGTGACTGAACCTTTATCTGCTCTAGTAACTATAATGAACTTATCTGTATTCAAATCCTTAAGAGCCTTCATTTCCTCAGATGTACATGCATTTCTAATAGCGTGGCATACATCCATCCTAATCTTATCCGCTTGATCTTTCGGAAGCAGTCTTATACTAGATTCCATCGATGACATTATCTCCACTTTTGGAATGGTCCGTGGCGTTACAGCAAAGTTCATCCCCTTCGCTAAAATATTTATATCAGCATCTGAGACACTCTTTTTTGACAGATTTATCACAGTGTTGTTGGTTTTAACCACGTTATATGATTTGAACTTATTGTGTTTAATGGTATTGAACTTCTCAAATTTACGAATGTTTTGTCCTTGACCTTAGTAAAGTGTTGTTTGTATACTTTTTGTGTGAACTTTATTATATCTTTAAAATCTTGATAAAAAAGATTGTGGGATAGAATTTGCAATGTTGTGTTTATGTCTTCATCTAAGAAACCAAGTTGTTTGTTTCAGAGGGCCAAGTTCAGCAATACGGCGAAGTGAACCAGCTTGGCGGCGTCTTCGTGAACGGTCGACCTCTACCAAACGCAGTGCGTCTCCGAATAGTAGAGCTATCCCAAGTCGGCATCCGGCCCTGCGACATCTCGAGACAACTCCGTGTCTCCCACGGATGCGTCTCTAAAATCCTCGCGCGCTACCACGAAACCGGATCCATCCTCCCCGGAGCCATAGGGGGCTCAAAACCGCGAGTGACCACCCCCAAAGTCGTCGCCTACATCAAAGAACTGAAGCAGAAGGACCCGGGGATCTTCGCCTGGGAAATCAGGGACAAGCTGTTGTCCGACGGCGTCTGCGACAAGTACAACGTCCCGTCGGTCAGCTCCATCAGCAGGATCCTCAGGAACAAGATCGGATCGCTGGTCCACCCGTCTGCTCACTCTCACTCCCTGTACAACACGATCTACCCCAGCTACCCCTATCCGCAGCAGAAGCTGCAGTCTCCCCCGCCCCAGAGGCCGTCGGCCGCGCACTGCTGGCCCAGTTCTCACTCTGTGTCGGACATTCTGGCGGGAGTTCACGCTTTCAGGTCTCCGCCTTCGACCACCTTGACGCCGGGCCCGTCTCCGCCGGGGTCGGAGCAGAATTACAACTATTACATGTACAACACGGCCGCGGCGGTGCACATGGTGAACGGGGGCATGTCACACCACACGTTGACGTCTGGACCGCATTTATAGATCAGTTTGGACCTGATTTAGCTTTAAAAGCCTGAAGAGTTTACCCAGGGAGGAAGAAGATGGTGATGAGTGTAATGTCGTGTGCTTGMTACCGACGGGGATTTGAACTTCATGCTGTAGTGACGTTAGTTGGTTCCGGTGGTGTAAAAGTTTCGTTATTTAGGTTGGCAATTTAGTTTAAAGTTTAACTTCAGCGAGCTCCTTTCTCAGCAACGCTACACCACAACACAATACGCCATATTAGTGCTGACGTAGATGTCGGCCATTTTTCTGTACTACGTCAAGATCCTGGATCAAAACAAACCAAGTTGTCATAACGTGCATAAGGGAGTTCAGCGTTTGGTTTTAACTCCTTTGCTTTACTTAGCAAGTATGATAAACCGAAATTATATTTAGTTATAATTTATTGTTGATTAGCTTAACATACATTAAGTATGTGTGTAGACGGTAGAGCATTACAATTTACAAGTTGTATCAGAAAATGGTAATGGGTTGGGTGTCTGGATGTCCTCGTTTTAATAAGAGAGAAACGTGTAATCTTTGCATCACTTCTTTCAGGTTGTTTTCAACGATAGATTGCAACTAGATGTAGCTTTGGTTTGTAATACTTATTAAATAATACGAAGGAATGTAAACTCTCAATGTTCAGAGCAAAATTATAGATTAAAACAACATTTTGGAGTGTTACTGTGTATGATTGAGTGGTTTACATGCCTTCATGTTATTCAGTAAGTATTACAAACAAAAATTACATTTAGTTGAAATATATTAATGAAAAAATCTAAAATAAGCGATGGAAAGTTTATATGTTTCTCTCTCATTATAATGAGAACACCCAGGAACCCAGCACGTTATTCTGGTATAGCTGTAAATGGTAATGCTCTATACACGTACTTAGTGTATATTAAGCTTTTCAACAAAACATTGTAACTTATTGTAATTTCAGTTTGTAATACTTGCTAAGTAAAGCAAATGAGTGTAATCTACTCAAACATACCCAGTAACTCTTTAAATTATTCTTTCAGCACTAAAAAATTGTACCCTTATTGCTCCCTTGTATACGTTATGACAACTTGGTTTCTTTTGATCCAGGATCTTGACGTACCGCAGCAAAATGGACAACATCTACGTCACACTAATATAGCGTATTGGCAAAATTAAATAAAAGTTCCTCAGTTTTTCTTATTATTTTCTGTAAATCGGGAAGCCCCTCCTTACTACTAAAATTAATGATGCTTAAGTAAAAATAAATTTGCTTTGTTTGTTTGTGGTTAATCAGCGTTAGATTTCGTTTTATTATCAAGTTTCTGAATCTATATGAATAAAAATGATCTGGTTGATAATCACATCATTTGCGAACGGCTGGCTTGATTTGCCTCATTTAATTATCAGTTACAAAAGATGCTTGGAAAGTTCGAAAATTCTGGAAAAGTGAGTGTTTTGTGCCACGATATTTTTGTACGAACTCGTAACCATAATTCACCATTCCTGTTTGGGAGAAGCTTCAGCAAAATAAAATTCGGATGATCTGAGTTTTTGTAGGCACTCTTGAATGAGTGAAATAACATATTTGCTTAAAGATGATTGAAGTGGGATGAGTGACCCAGGATTAAAAAATAAAGTAAATCAAAGTTTAGTCCCACATCCTTTTTAACGAACAGCGGAGCGCTTTCGAGCACTAAAAAGTAGCCATCCTCAGTGCAATATTAAAGTGGACGAACAATAAATAATATTCATGTCTACGTTATGCTGTTTGTACCGTAATTAACTGTATCTAGATCTATTTCGCTATCATTATAACTTAATTTTATATAAGGTGCAGACAGCATGGTACAGTACTGGTTTCGCCTATATACTAAAGGCTTAGTATGATGTCACTTCCTTCAGGAAATAGTTCCTGAATTTTCTACTTAAATAAATAAAATTACATAAAACATAGTGATAAGGGTGGTATCCATCATCATAATATAAAAGTTGATATGATATATTTACTATAATAGTACATTTTATGTATATTTGTATACAATTTCATTTCTTGTTCATTTATTTAAATGTTGCACTGAGAATGACAATTTTTAGTGGTCGAAAGTTCACTATTGTTCTTTAATACGGGATGTAGGAGAAGACATTAATTTACTTTATTTAATTCAACGTATTTGGTTGATTTTTTTTGTTTTGCTTGTTATGCTCTCGGGGAAGTTTTTAGCAGCACAAAATTCGGGAAAACCCAAAAGCAAGTAAGAAAACTTGAAAATGCAATTCAGCATAATAAAATTACATTCATTTTTTGTACATATTCGCGATCGTGTACTTCATTTCGATCCAATAAACGGCAAATGTCCATCTTCCGCTGAAGATGTATTGGTGAGGAGAATATTCTCCGATTAAATCCATCCAGGTAATTCAAGAAGTTGTTCAATCTACTGAAGGTGGCGTATTTAGGCTTTTAAACCATTGCGATTACGGTTTCTTATTACAGTTCAATTGTCTGTATGTTTAGTGAAATGGCTATATTAGATCTTTGTTCCTATATATATGTATATTTAATGTTTGGAAAATACTCAAGCATCAACCGTATCAATAAAACGAAACCTTTACACCACAACCTTGTTATAGTGCATCAATGAATAGTTTCATGTCGTCACAATTTGGTATTATTGTATTTTGTAAAAAGCTGTGAAGTGTGATGTTTTAGACTCAAAAGCAATACATATCCTTATGTAGTTACTTCATACAACCCTAGAGTAAGAGATGTTGCAATATTAAAATCGTTGTCAACATAACTCATCCTTAGAAAATTCCGCGGTTCATTTCTTTTTCATTCATTAATCTGCTCAATATTTTGTACACATTGCAATTTCTCTTTATAACATTCACCTACTTTCTTGCACACTAAAGTGAGATAATCATAACTGAAGAGGTGCCTGTCTCTCTGGGTATCTAAAACTGTGATTAACTACCTATACCTTACAACAGATAATTATGATTAACTATTAGAAGTATTTTTACATTATTGCTACACAAAAATGAGATGTAAATCAATTTCTAGGATTAGACATTAGAAACGGGCAAACTTATAGCTTTCAAAGCGATATCCGGAAGTTAACCCTTATCTATAAAATTCATTAAGGTTAGCCTGTACTATTTATTAATTTTCTTCCTAATTATGATGAAGTTCTTATGTAGATGGTACAAAATTCGATTCTCATATTTGAGATTAGTCATGTAAATATGTAGATGCGAGCTTAGCTCTGGATCTATTGCTTTCTCTAATTTTGAAAAATCTGCGACACAGGAGAGTCCAGTGTAATGTGTGTTTCGTTTTAATGTAATAATGGAATTGTATTTTGAAATATATTATTTCGCCAAATCGTACGTTGTTTTTGTGTTTTTGTTTGTATCACAAAACCCAATATTTCACTTTTTCTCGTCGTCACTTATCTGTCGTGTGCTGGTAAACTAATTAACGTAAACCGTTATCAACAAACATATTTTTTATTGTTCTTACATGCCAACAGATGATGCACAGTCATCTAACTTCTTTAAATTACCACTACTTATGTCTACAACCAACTTAGAAACTATTACCTATTTAGTACTTTACAATTAAACAACTAAAAATTACAATAATTATGAACATTTAATCAACGTACCAATAAAAATGTGACAAAACTAGTATAATTCGAATATGAGTTATTTTGTTAGGTTTTCAATTCCTTACGTACTAATATCTTGGAGATGAAGTTGTTTTTAGTTTTGTTCACAAGACAAGACATACAGAATGATATTCTAAAAAAACATTACATTAGTGACTAACGAAATCATTTGTACAGTCTGGCTGCAATAAACAACAGTTTGTTACATTTTAGAATGGTAAGTAAATCTACAAAAATTAATGAATTTTTATAAATATCAATTTATCATTTACAGCTTGTTTAGTACCTAACACAAAGAAGATAAGTTAAAGGTAAATGATAACGTGTGAACTCATATTTAAAATGATCTCAATGGATCACCACAGCACTCGCAATTACAACATACTTACAAATTAAATTTTTCGCCGATTATTTATTAATGTCAAGTTACAATATAATCATTTCATTGTTGTTATGAAAAATTGTTTTCGCAAGTTATATCAGAATTTGACTCTTCATATGAATTAGAAACCTATTTTAGCATAGGTACTTGCTGTCTGCACCACAACCAATTGCAGGCAGATCTGTTTCGCTGTTATTACAGCTCGTCCGTGTAGTTTAGGTCTAATACAGATAGCATGGCATAGAACTGATTTTGCCTATATATCAAAATATATAAACCGATATAAAATAAAGTAAAATTAGATGGCATTGCCATCTGTCAGCATTAAATTGACATGATGACAAAACTGTCTAATTGCATTGATGGGAACTGCTTCCTCAAAGTTTTCCATAAGCAAGTTTCTCACTATAGCTTTTAAGGGTGAACCGTATCCATAAAAATTACTGTTTCATAAAAAATAACTAGATTTTAAACAATGCTCAGATAATTTTGGGCATCGTATCACATATGAAGTCTTTATTAAGTTTGAATGTAGTTAATGGTTTCAGGTAGGGGTACTTTCAAAAAAAAAATTCTGTCGAAACTAACCAAAATATCAGATTCTGAAATACGCAATCCTTTTGTTACATTATCAATAAAACTGTGTTTTTTCCTATACAAGGCTTCAAATAGCTAGAACAATATTTCACTAATGTCTAACAAGAACTGTCATTAGTTTTAGGAATTTTGGGCGAACGAATTATCTTTTGTAGCTTGCAGTCAGAAACAGTTAAAATGGCTTTTCCTTATCGGAAAGATTGGAAGTTTTAATAGGATCATTAGTAGTTTTGGAAAATTTTTAGGTAATAGGTTCTCAGGATAATTTTTGTATGCTTCTTCATGTGGCTGAACCTGCTCTCGTAACTATGTGTTTTTATTATTTATCTGTATTCTGTATGTAAATCCTTAAGAGCTGCACATCTAATGGAATGACATACATCCACTTTTGGAAAACTGATGTAGAAAAAGGTCTGTAGGGTACAGGATAAGAAAACATATAAGAAGACCAACTTGATATATTATTTTCGCACAACTACTAAAATTCCTGCCAGGTGTTTTGTGATCTAGAATTGTTTAATTTTTGCATTGTTATAAAAAAAGTATGAAACGTATCTTGACAAATGAAACGAAGTATGTCGAATTAGCTGTTTTTTGTTAACTTTTTTCTTTGTTTTTTAAAATATTTTACATTAGGTGTTATATAAGGTATCTGTCCTTTTGTGTCATGGGAGTTGGACTGGTAATAATTGCTTTTTATTTTAAAAACGTTGTCATTTGTATACCTAGCAAATCAAATTAAGATGTTATTTCACGATACTCAACACAAGAATAAAAAATTATAACTAACTAAAAAAACATCACTATTGCCGAAACATGTATTAGTTCTTATCCAATTTATAACTGTTAAACCATAAAATTCTTACTTTGTCTAAACATGGACGTTCCTAAAATCAAAGGGATAAGCTTATTCACAATTGGGTATTATCACTTTTTTTGAAAATTACGTAAAATGAATCTTGAAGTGCATATATATCGTACGCCATGTTAAAAAAGACAAAAAAAATATTTGTAGGTAGAGAATTCCAGGTCTGAAATTCGAATCAGGAGTCACCGCCAAAACGCTTCTATCCAAGGTTATTCAACTCGTGACGTCAAGTGTCATGTAAACATTTCCGAGGAGCGTGCTGTTTAATGGTGTAGTATCATTCTTGTATTGGAAAAGCTTTTGTGTGGTGTTTATTGAAAGGACGGTGTAAGAGGTCGCACTAAAAAGTGATTTGTGTAGTTTTACAAGCATCTATTACTATGGAAAACAAAACAAGTGTTGTTTTGTACATGGTTATAAAAGTACTTCAGTCAGTACAGCTAACAAAATTTTTGTAACCGTTCCTCGAGATTATCAACGTATGAAAAAGTTGTTTAAGGCCCCTAGACGTGATATGCCGAAATCGCAATGTTTGTTTTTCTTTTGTGAAGATCATCTTAATTCTTACTGTAAGTTTTATTATTCTTTTTAGTGTTATAAGTATTTACCATTCAGTTTCCATTTTGTTATAGCTTGATGGGGATATGAAAAATTATATGCGTTTTAAGTTGATAAAGGGAAACATTATAATAAAAAACAACGTTGTTCCCATATATTCGACTGTTAGCCAGACCGGAAACGAGCCGCAAGAGCCCCGAAAATAAATGGCAATTTATATTTATTCTGACCTCTAAAATAAMTGTCAAGTTTAGGGTACATTTTTGATTCTTACATTTTTATGTTTACAAATAGTGTTTCCAACAACCCACTGTGATCAAATTATCAATGCTACGTTAATTTGATAAAAAGTTCACTTATGCTGTTGCTTTTACGTTCCTCATCTCCGCCGCGTTGAACCGCTCGTCGCTGTACACAAATTCCATAACAATGAACATGCCTTCAGAAGCCATAACTCATAAGTATTTCACTTTTTCTTGGCGTATTTTAATTCGCTTGTCACAAAATGAACGCAATCAACAAATTGATAAATTGACGGGCTGAGGCTGACGCGTGACGCGCTGACCCCATATGTAAACAAGCGGCCATTTACAAGACACCTGACGTCACGGCCAATATGTTCGCGTTTTGGCGGTCCCTTTAAATATTCACATTTTTAATATTAAAAATACATCTTACGATCCATTTTCTCGAATTTATAAGCTGTCACTGCTGTCTTGTGGATTAGATGCTACCTATTAATATGCAATTGAATAAAATATAAATACATGGCAAATACCCAATTCCAAGCGCAAGCAAATATGTACCAGCTCATGCTTGTACGGCCAAGCAATGCGTAATCAGCGTGGCATAAAGAGGTGGGTGTTGCTAGCAAATTGTCAGTGACAAACAAATGGTCTCTCCTGACTCCTGATGTCCAACATTTTCACGCACAAAATGCAACCTAGGGCCGCCTATTTTCGCTGAGTCTTGACGGACCGATTTGCTACTACATAAAGGTCAGGTGACGCGTGCAAGTAACAACCGTTTGACGGTAAAGCCATGCCAAATTTTCAAGGAATCAGTTGGATAGGCGATGAAGCGATTTCTAAATGGTCGGTGGATCTATGACGKGCCAAAACGTGTGACACATTGGGCATTGCTATTAACTTATACAGTGRGATATTCTYGTTTGGAATAAATAAGAGTTCATCAAATATTCGGGTCCCTACAAAATATGGAACCAGCACGATATTTCGGGTACTGTTCGACCCATTTCTCTGAAATTGCGCATGAGCATATGGGTAATTAAAATGCATTTTCTCAAATTTTTTTCAACTCTGTGTCAGCTCTCGTTTCCGAGATATGGACATAAGTTGAATTTTTTTAAATGGTAAGGACGGTCAAAAGGCACATCATTGAAAAGGATAGGTACTTTTCTTGATTTCAAAAATGTATAAAGCTTTTACAATTTATTGCTTCTCAGCTGAGAAAAGTATAAATACAATAATTGAGCCTGACAAAGAACGAAAAGAATGAAAACAATTTTTTATCGCTAAATTGGAAAAAGCCAGGTATTACCATTATTACCAGACTGGTGATAATTTTCATCTAGTTTGATCAATTTATTGCGAATTGGGTACTCTAAGAGGAAAAAAACATGATTACGTGAATCATGCGGTATTTTTTCAGATTTACATTACAGAAGATGCTCAAAGCTTTCGCCATTTACTTCCTGGCGGTAAGAGCCTTGAGTATTGTTCTTTGTAGTATATTTGGAGGTAAGTTCTGAATTCCTGCCCTGCATAAATACGATTTTTCATATACCACCTCAGGAAAAAAATCAAGTGGCGTCAGATCAGGGGAACGTGTTGGACATTCTATCGCTCCGCGCCTACCAATCAGGGTTGGCAAAACACATGTTTTTTTTTTAAAATTAAACAAACAAACAGTTTTTTTTAATTTAATCATGTTTAAATCGTTTTAAACATGTTTTTTTTAATTTAGTTGAAAATATGTTTAAAACGTTTTAAACACTGTTTTAAACATAAACTCTCATGCAAATTTACTATACATAATAATGAAAATAAGTTCGAACAGATGGCACGGAGCGTAGCAGTTGTCTAAAAATCCCTAGATGACTACGATTATCAGTTGTCATTTGTCTTTTTTGTTTACGCAATAATTTTAGTTATTATGAGTCGGTTTCTCTTTTCTATTTTAAACTAGAATCAACATTGTTCTTAAAATCTAGACCAATCACATATCCCAATTTTCCAATTTAAGGTTACTGGGTTGATTTTAGCCAATATCAACTTTAACAAAGAGAATAGAAACCGACATTGTCTGTTTAAAAGTTTAAAGTACAACAGTTACAATGGCGTAGTAGGAACGATGCAGTGTGGAATAAATTTGACAAAATTAAGGTGCAAAATGGTAGAATGCGAGCTCAATGCAAGAAGTGCAAAAAAGATATGGTTACACTAGTAAAAAAGTAAAAATGCTGTTATTTTTTTTATTCTTTGTTTATTGTTTTTTATATTCCCAAGTTCTGATAACTATTTGTTTTTTTGTACTAAAGATATAATTATCTAGTAAGTGTTGAACGAACGTCTTTTTTATTGTTTTGTCGTATTGGACCAGAAATACAAAGTTTTCTGTTATATTAAAATTAAGACTTTTAAACAATGTAAACTGGTCCATTTTCCTCATAAGTGGATATAAGAGTAATGTTTACTTCCACAATAAATCTCCCTGAAGTCTATCAAATCTACTATATTTAATGAATAGGTAAAGCGCTTTCAGCTATAATTAGCCATCATCAGTCCCTCATTGTGTAAAAAAGAATACAAAAGTATTTATAAACCTGACATTGTCAAAATCGAAACAAGCGATCTTGACTTCAAACAAAAAAGTAGCCTGCATGCCAAAAGCACAAACATGAAATCAATGATCAAATAAAGAATTTAGAAAAGGTCAACTAAAATTACAAAAATCGTTCAAAATTGTAAAATTACCATTTTGTTCGCAATAAAGACAAAATAACAGTTTTGAATCATTCGGCAGTTTATAGTTTTTCTTGTAACGATTGTAATTCTGTTTATATTGGTCAAAGCGGAAGATCTTTTTCAATTAGAGGCAATGAACACTTGAAACAATATGAAAAATACTGATATAGTTAAGTAATACAAATTCTTCATTAGCAAATCATTTGTTGTCATTTAAACACACAGCCTCTTTAAATAATTTAAATTCTTTACATGTTTATAATAAAACCTCAAAATTAAATTTTCTAGAAATTCTTGAAATATACAAAATTATAGATAACGGTAATTTTACAATTTTGAATGATTTTTTGTAATATCAGTTGTCCTATTCTATTGATCCTTTATTTCATGTTTGTGCTTTTGGCATGCAGGCTACTTTTTTGTTTGAGGTCAAGACTGCTTATTTCGATTTTGACAATGTCAGTTTTATAAATTCTTTTGTATTCTTTTTTACACAATGAGGCACTGATGATGGCTAATTATAGCTAAAAGCGCTTTGCCTATTCATTAAATATAAAAAATGTTAAAGTTAAATTAAAACTGTTGTATCAATAAAAAATTTGAAAAAACATTTATGTATTTTATAACTGTATCTGGCTTTATATTCAATTCATTTTTAATGCAAATGTGGGGTGACATTATGTAGATATATAATTGCTAATAATTTTGTCTATCTATTTGTGGAATATAAACGAGCTTAATAGTAATAATTAATGAATCACACGCAATAGTCATCAAAAAAACACTGTTTAAAACATTAACAAAAAAACACTGTTTAAAACGAATGTTTTAAACAGAAGCGTTGTTTTAAACAAGTTTAAAACATTCTTTTTTAAACATTTTGTTTTAATCATGCCAACCCTGCTACCAATCCATCTGCCTGGAAACATCGCATTCAAATATTCACGAACGTTCACTGCATAATGGGGCACTGCACCATCTTGCTGAAACCATCTCTGTTCAGAAGGACGCGCTGCATTTTCACGATTAGGGAACAGGCGAACAAGTTCTGGTAAAAAGTGTTCGCGCAAGACCTGTAAATACTTGACTGTATTCAAATTTCCATCGATGAAAAAAGACCTAATAATGTGCTCACTGATGAGAGAACAGGAAGATTAATTAACCATTGTTTTTGGGTTTGGCATACAGGACTGCCTTTAGGAAGAAGTAGAGAGTGGAATTTGCGTATGTGCCTATGAAAACAAATGTTATTGTTGTTAGAAATACAGTCACAGTTATGACCAAACATTGGTCTCTATTGAAGTAAGGGTTTTATGGTTGTTATCGAGGAGGGGAGTTGTTTGGTTTAAATACTCCAAAAAGTTCATGTAATTTTGGTTAGATTTTAGGGTAGTTTGGCGTTGTTATGAACACAGTACATGAATATAAACATGAAAAAATCAAGACACGAAAAACAATTGCTTTAAAATTTCACAACTATCTAGAACATTTTTTTAAATCACCCCCTTAATAACAGCATGCGGGCATGACCATATAAGCTTTCCATCGCATAGTTCTTTAAAATTAAAGAATTAATACGTGTATTCAAAGAAGTAAAAAGTCTTTTACTCTCAAACTTTTTTATTATTCTCTCGCTACATGTGCAAACAAAATGGTGAATCTAAATTCAAGACTAAAATTAAAGTGGCAATAAGGTGAGGATGGTCTTAGTCTAGATAAAAAACCGAAACATGTAGCGAGACATTAATAAAAAAGTTTGAGAGTAAAGGACTTTTTACTTCTTTGAATACAAGTTTGGATTGAACTCCCACAAGAATGAATCTAGAACTATTATTAAAGAATTTTTATTTTTTATATCTACAGATTTTTCTCATATGTAATCAGGAGTAAGCAATTTTATCGCCGTTTAATTTATCGATGATTCAACTAGAAAGTAGCCCCTAATAACGTCTTTAAAGACCTGCAGTACATAAATAATAATAATAATAATAATTTATTGGTGCATAAGTACATAAAAAGATGCTTTGCACAAGTCAGGACATTCACAGCTATGATTACAACAAGTACAAGTATATCACGTTTGAAATATTTATGACAATTAATAAGACGGCAAAATCAGTTTAAAATATTCGTCAATATCATAAAGCATACTCTCATGTAGAATTTTTTTAATATATTGTTGAAAATTATTATGAATCATACTTTTTATATCATGTGGGAGAGCGTTGAAAAGTTTAATTCCGTAGTATTCAGTTCCATTTCGTGTACGTGTTAGTATTATTATTTAGGGCAGATTTTGTTATGGTTCCTTGTATTATATAATCATGAATGGAGATATGAAACGGGTAATGGTCAGTATTCTGCTTAATGTATAGAAGACTTTGAAATATGTATTGATGAGATGGAGGCGTCATAATTTTTAGCTATTCGAAGGTCTCTCTACAGTCATCTCTGTATTGTAGACCTCCCAAAATCCTTATTGCTTTACGTTGCAGCTTGAAGATGCGAGTCATGGCTGCAGAGTGTCCTCACAGTAACAAACCATACAAAAAATTAGTCTCAAATACAGAGAAGTAAGCCACTCTCAAAGTATCTGGAGGAACTCTATCCGCAAGGCTTCGCACTTGAAACAATCCCCTACACAGCCTACCGGCTAGATTGTTACAATGAATGTCCCATTTGAGCTCACTGTCCAAATAAAACCCCAGAAACTTAACAGTAGTCTCAAAACCAGTAGTCCACATACACACACCTTTTCTTAAGAAAAAAATAACGTCAGTAGTTTTATTTGCATTCAAAGTCAGCTTATTTGCAGTAAACCATCTGGCAGCTCGAGATATAGCTTCCAAGCGCTTCGTCTCCAGATTTGTCAAAGTTTTGTCAGCGTTAAATAGTGTTGCATCATCGGCGAATAAAACACATATATCATTCGTATAGTTCGAAAAGTCATTAACATAAATTAGAAACAAAAGAGGCCCTAGCACCGAACCCCGGGGGACGCCGTATATCACAGGCAAGTTATCCGACATAGCATTTTTAAATTTGACAGCCTGCTGCCGGTTTGCAAGAAATGAGTTCAAGAGTTTACAAGATGCTGGATACAAATTATACATATACAACTTGCTAAGCAATATTCTATGAGGTACACAATCAAATGCTTTACTTAAATCTAAAAATGAGCCTACGGCAACATCTCCATTTTCAAAACAGTCCATAATTTTATTGAGTAAAGAAAGAACGGCATCAACAGAACCAGAACCACGTCTAAATCCGTGCTGATTGTGAGAAAATAGATTCTCATTTTCAAAATACGAGTATAACTGTTCCAGTATCTTTGAAAACACCGGTAGAAAAGAAATAGGCCTGTAATTACAGGGATTGTTTTTGTCGCCATTCTTAAAAATTGGTATTACAATAGTTGTTTTCAAACAGTCCGGAAACACCGACAGAGCTATGTATTCATTAATTAGGCTTGTTAGCGGAGCTAAGATTGCTTCTTTTATGCATTTAATAATCCCAACATTCAAATTATAGGCATCAAATGAGTTGCTTTTCTTTAATTTATTTATTATTTCGCGTACCTTCGAACTGGATACCTCACTGGATTGGAAATATCCCGTAGACGAAGTTGTGCAGGGAAACAGTCCCAATAAGGGACTATCGCAAGAGATCGGTGCAGACCGTCCACTAAATCGCTAGCTGTCGTTGTAAAATATGTATTAAATTCGTTACAATCTATATTGCATTTCTCAATTCCAGACACTTTGTGATTATAATTTCTACATGGATCCAATAGTCTCCATATTGCTTTGGACTTATTACCGGCTTTATCAATAATGTTTTTGTTAAATGACAATCATTTGATTTTTAACTTTTTCAGATATTTTTTTCTAAGATTTGCTCTTAATCTACAGAGGTCTGCATTGTCAATAATAATACAGAGACTGTTGACAAAATTAACATCATCCCGCATTTTTCTTAGCTCATCGTCAAACCATATAWTGATTGACTGCTTATTATTGTTGGAAAGTTTTTTAACAGGAAATGCTAAACTTGAAAGCTCCACAACTATATTTATAAACGAACAATAATATTAATGTTTAATTCTTTTACAAACGACCAATCAATATTTTCGATCCAAGGATACAGTCGAATTTTACCCTGTTCCGTAATCGGTCTACTAAAGATTGAATCGTTTGTTATTTTCTTTGTTTTTGGCAAAATCTTTATGCCTTTATGATCGGATAATCCGGTTTCAGTAACACAAATTTCAAAGAAACTGTCTTCTATGTTACTGAAGACGTAAATATCCAGAATATCCGTGATATGTATAATGTATTTTATTTTGATTATACATACTTTCATGCACGGTAGAGCCAGAAATAATCCAGATATTCAGCAAATCGTGAATTTGCCAAGACTTGTCTGTTTAGAGACGTCTCACGCTTTCAACWTGTTTGACGTGATGTATCCTATTTTTGCTGGTGGTCAGCAAGTGTGACCGACGATGGTGACAGAAATGTTTGAAGTGAACGTCTGCCACGTGCGTGAATTCAGCCTTAGCGAACCGACGGACCATGGAGGGTCGCCAGTAAACTATATTGGAGTTTAAAAACTCTTTGATGGAAGAACAATAAAGCTTCGAATAAAGCTGTGAACATGCAATTGTCGAGGAAAGTAACTACTGCAAAAGATGCCAATATAAAAGAAATTGAAAAAAGGGTAAAAATTCTCTCCGGAAGTTTGTAAACAACGTTATAATACAATTCCTTACTTGTGAAAACAAAGAAAATTGCAGAAATCACTGTGTTTAATTTTTTGTACACTAAAACTAACATTTAAACACATTGAATATAACAGTATAATAGGGCTCCCAAACTATCAACAAATCCGTATTGATAATCTCAGTACTTAGTATATAGGTAAGTTGCGTTAAATCACATTATTTTGGACTCCCCTACAAGCCCCGCTGCTTATGCGAATCACCCTATATAATAAGGATAGTAAAGAGAGTTGATTTAAAAATTTGATACAAATATAAACTATTTTTATAAGAATTTGCAGCATGTAAATTTTTTCCCAAAACTTTCGAATCGTAGGTTAGTTTTGTCCAGAAAATAGCTGCTTCGTCAGCAAATGATATAATTTCGTCATCGTTTGCTACCCTTGATAATTCGTTGAGGTAGATGCACAAAAGTATTGGTCCAAGTATAGTTCCTTTGGAAACGCCACACCTAACAACAGTCTCATCACTCGGAGTATTGTTCATTTTTACTTCCACATCCAACGGATGGGAAGTATTGTATCACGAAAGAATTTTTTGAAAATTTTTATTTGCTCATTCGCTTTAAAATGGTCGAAAACGCAAAAAAAACAAAATTTGAGCAAAAAAAATTTTTGTCTGTGTGTCTGTGGTGTGTTTGTGGACACAATAACTTTCGAAAGACTTAATATATGAACTTGAAAGCGACCAAAGCGACCTATTGTTTGTGGGGTAAGTAGGGTATCGGGAAGGGGGCCAAATTGGGGGGTAACTACCCTTTTTGCCAGTTTTTATTTTTTTCGTTTTAGTATGTGATTAGTAGTATAACTGCGAGTATTATTCGTTCTTATAAATTTTCGGTGCAGCAAACTGCTTAGAAGATATTATCAAAAGAGCGTCACTTAAAGAAAACGGTTTTCCTAAATATCTCCGAATATATTCAATATATTCAAAATGAAAATACCATCAGATAGAAAATAAATTTTCTCACAAAAAGTGTCTTAGAGAAAATTTATTCAAATTTCGAAATTTTCGAAATATTTCCAAAAAATCTATTTTGGACCCTGCTCGTACGATTTTTTTAAATTTTGGTATTATATAGAAAATCAAATTTCTGATCAGAAAGCACTCTAGTAAAGTTTTTGTTGTGTAAATAATTTTCAAGTTATTTAGAAAAAACGATTTTAAAATTTATATATTTTTGCTAATATCAAGAGGACTGTTTGTCTTAGAAAAAATGTGTAGAGAGAAAACATGCTCAAAACCTGATTTCTAATAGTATAGTATAAGAAATAAAAACGTAAATGTCATTTTGACAATTGGATGTGGAAGTATTGATTCAATTTGCAGCGGTTTTATTCTCTGCGTTCTGTCTGACAGGTATGATTGAAACATAAGGGTACTATGTACTTTTTGATACTACCTAGAAGTAGCGACTCAATTTATATTTTCCGGATGCTAATAAATGGATAAGTATTATCATCCTACTTGTAGAAAAATCCAATTGAAAAACAAAAGAATGAGGGTATCGAGATCTCACTCTGAACATTAACCACCACTCAAAGATGTTAAAATTCGGCAGTGGTCCTAGTCCGACTAAAACGCCGAGGACTTATGTTTCACATGTGAGTTAATTATCTAGTCGGCTACGCTTTTGGTAAACTGAGCCCACTGGCCAAACGGGCATAATACAGTCGACTGCCGGCACTGGAAAACAATCGCCAGACGTGCGAAATTGAAACGTCAAGGGCCGCTGAGCAGTTTTACGACCAATGAACGCTTTATCGCAACGTACCTTTAGAACACTTGTTCAAAAAAATTGTATTAAGCAAACGTCAACAAACTGCAAATTAGAATTGCTGTTGGCACATTACAGTTAGTAATAAAATTTTTATTCACTATTAAATTATTTTTGGAAAGGTAAAATTTAGCGTTAAAGATATGAGGGCAGAGTGTGCCCTGAATTTCTGTTTTATGTAGGGAACTAACGTTTTGTCTTTATTTATGACTGGTCATCTTGCCCTTGACGATTTTCAATTAAAACATTTTTCCCCAGTTCTATGTATATATAAAGATTGGCGTAATGCAAATGAATTAAATGTGTTTTATATTTGTATTTGAAGTAGGTAGGTGTTTTAACAGGTACATAAGGGCTATATATGCCAAAAGCGACATATACTTGTAAAGCATTTTTGGAAAAACAAAAAAAAATTCCTAAAGAGTTGCTTTTACGATTACTGGCTAATTTTTTAGGTGTTTCTAGATATTGTTATGGACTGAGTAGTAATTAATATAGGTAACTGATTTAAGAATATACAATAATAAATAAATTTATTTTCAATAGGTTTTACTCAATTATAGAAAATACTTAATCAACAATCACATAGTAAAGTATTGCTATATCACAGCAATACGACTTTCTTTATATGTAGCTACAATGCTCTTAATGCTATCAACGTTTGCATCACACCTACTAGAGATCTCATTTAATAGTTTGCACATTACTTCTATATGGTTTATTGTAGAAAGATAAATGTAGACATGAATGTAATCTCGGGACTAAAAATGCAACCTGTTCAAGTCTATTTTGTTGTAAAATAGATCATATTCATATGAAAATCTTAAGGCAATAAGAATCATATCGTCTTTGATATGATATGGTATTTTAAAAAATATACATATAAAATGACACTAACCTACCTTTAAATCTTTTTCAGCTTGTACTTTATAAATAACTCAATAGCTGTTTAACATTTAACTCACATGCTAATTAAATATGAAGCGCATCACTTTTGTAATAGTAACTTTCAGTACTTTTAAGTGATTCAATAAATCGTTTCTTGCTTGTTTTCTCTGAATATTCTTATCCTTGATTCTATCGCTCCCACCAGTTTCTCTGATTCTTCTAGTCTGCTTATAACACACCTTTTTTTACATTCATTACCTACAACTAGGAATGTTTAATTGATTCCGATGTATATGACCTAGCTATAGTATGACGTTTAACCTGGGTAATATTTCCTTTAGGTTTTTTCTTTTAAGCGATACGCCAGAAATGAGAAGATTAAATACATCAAAGGGCACAAGAATAGCGTCATTTGGTAATGGCCTCACAAAAATTCACAAAAATGGAATACCTTTGAGGCCAGCTGTTTCCTACGTTAATGCTCCATCGTATGAATTATGCAAATTCGCCAACAACATTTTGACACAATCAATTGAATGCCAGCATGAAGAATTCCGTAGGTTTCGCGAAAAAGGTAAAAGAATTATCAATACCAAATAACGCTATTCTTGTGTCCTTTGATGTGTCTAATCTTTTCACTTCTATTCCCCTTCATGAACATTTAACAATCCTTAAAAATAAAATAGAGAACTGCCACCTGTCAAACACAGAAAAAACCGAACTACTGAATATTGTGGAAATTTGCATAGATCGAAGTTATTTTACCTTCAACGACACGTTCTACAAGCAAGACGATGGACTGCCAATGGGTTCACCTTTGTCTCCAGCCTTGGCCGAAATTTTCATGTCAAATTTCGAAGAGAAGCTTTTTGCAAAGAAAAATGAAATTATTAAAAATGTATTATTCTGGACTAGATATGCTGATGATATTTTTGTATTTGGACGGGACCTGATAGGCAGTTGGATGTATTCTTAAAATTCTTAAATACAATAAATAAAAATATTCAGTTTACCCTAGAAAAAGAAATGGATGGAGTTCTTCATTTTCTGGATTTATCAATGTCGGTAAAAAATAGTAAAATGGACTTTGAAATTTATAGAAAACCAACACAGTCAGATGTTACAATCCCGGCTTCTTCAAATCAATCGTTACAGATTAAGCATTCCGTGTTTTATAGTTTAATAAACAGACTAATAAATATACCACTTAGAAAAGAAAGTTTTGAAAATAAATTGACGACAATTAAACAAATAGCCTTTAACAATGGATACGACACAAAAATTGTGGACCAAATACTTAAAATGCAATATAAAATTAGAACACAAAGAATGCTGTACAATGCTAACATCAATGTAAAAGAACATATTTTGCCGCAGTAATAATTTATGTTTCAGCAAATGTTATTTTATCGTGCCTGCTCTTTTCATCAGGTAATTTGTACAACTTAGTTATATTCATTGATATTTGATTAGGTACTGTTATGTTTATTTTGCCGCAGACACATCTTTATTTAAATGTTACACGTTCTACTTTAGATCTTCTAACATTTACCATAATTTAAAAAAAAATGAAAGCAAAATCGTCCTTCGAACATACTAAAACGATTTACTATCAAAAGCAGTTGATTCATTTGTTTTTCCACGATCCTCTGCAATCCAGTATATACTTTTTTGTGGTATTTACAAAAAAACCATTGAACATCAACCAACGAAATATTTAAAATAACAAACTTATAGTAGCTATCTCGGTCAGTTGATGTTCAATTGTTTTTTTGTAAACACCACCAAATTCTTCTCAAAAATTCATGAAAATTCCTCATTCAAACCAGAGAAGAGAAACTATAAAACAAACTCTTACCATTATTGAGGAAATCACGTGTTTTATACCTACCTGTATTAGCTGATAATGATAAACTGCGTTGTTGCTGGCATAAATATAACAACTGCATTTTCCCTATACTAATAATATCGCTTAATTGCAGTCTGATGCGCACAGTTCGTTAATTTCACTAGAACAAGAGCGAACGGATAAAAGAGGCCGCTCTATTTAATTCTCTTAAAGTACAAGGAGGCGTGGACCAAGTCGTATGTCACTTCTGTCACTTGTTTGAGGTCCAGGACACAGATGCTGTGCAATAACATGGCCCTCTTAGTTTCCTGTGACAAAATTAAAAAATACCAACAACGACGGCGGCTTGCTTTGATCGCTTCCACTAGGTTAATTCGACACGTGTTCTCATCACTGCATGTGCTGTGGGATGTGTTTTTGAGTAGTTTATCAATTGTTTAAATAGTATCCATACTCAGTAGCATAATTCAGTAGCTATAACAACATAAGTTTTTAGTATACAAATCAATTCATTTATAGCACTTGCTATTCAATCTCGTAAACGATAACAAGATCATTTTTTTAAATAATATTCTAGATATGTCTCTAAATAATCAAATTTATGAAAACATTTCCTACTCCCTCCTTTTTCACTATGCATCTATTAAATTTTAATTTTAATTATCTGGTAAACTCCGCCCATTTTTAATTTCTTGTCTTCCGAGATTATACTAATTAAGGATATATTATTTTGAAATAGATATGTTCGAATTCCGAATATTTTATAGCAATTTTTAAGAAGAATGGTAATTGTTAAAGCAAATACACATTAGTTTCTTTATTTGGGACCATATTAGAATATCGTAAACAATTTCTTTGGCAAAAACGTTAACAAACAACATTCTTACTAGATATTAAATGCAGATCAAACAATGAAGTTGTCAAATTTATGTTGTACAACTGTTTAATCATTAATTGTCGATTGCCATAACATTTGTTTTGTGTCACGTGCGTTCCACACTTTTATCCAAGGCCGGAGGGGGGGGGGGGCAAAATTGCAAGATGCCGCCCATTATATAATGTTTAATCAATATTAAAAGTAATACTTTCACGCTTTCCTCTCAGCAAACATATCACTACTTTTTATCTATCTATCGAACGTGTTTTTAATTGATAAAACTGCAAGTCTAAAATCTTTCCTACTGATTCATGGAAAGACGCATATAATTCTTTAATTGTAATAATTAATTGAGACTTTCTGSCAACTWACAGAAGTAGTAGGGTGTGTTCATTATAAAATGCTCAAAGCAATACACACACATATTTGGGAATGCAGCTTCTAGCTTATTTAATATACGGAAAGCGCTGGCGTTTCTTTTTTACTCAAAATTTATAATTTTTTAAAATTGTTCCTGAAACCCATTCAGCTCCTAACAAAAGTCTGCAGCATCTAAATCTCTGCTGCATTTTAATGCTMGATCAACACAATGTCTTATCAGATCATTTGAAGAACGTTTGCTAAGTTCGTAGCCATTTCAAAATGAAARATATGCATCAAACTTCTTTGCACTTTCTTATCAAAACCTAAATTACAAGAACTGAGCAAAGATGATTTCGATCGTAGGATAGAATTGTGCGAAACTGCTATGAACATGATAGATGAAGACTCCATTGGATTATGTTTTGCGATCAAGCGACCTTTTGCCTCGATGGTAATGTGAATAGACATAATTGCAGATATTGGTTGGACACAAATCCACATTGGATGGAACAAATCCATACACAACACCCTCAGAAAGTGAATGTCTGGTGTGGTATGATCGCTGAGCACATTATTAAGCCTTTTTTCATCGATGGAAAATTGAAAGCGGTCAAGTATTTACAGCTCTTGCCTGTTTCCTAATCGTGAAAATGCAGCGCGTCCTTTTGAACAGGTATGGTTTCAGCAAGATGGTGCAACCGCCCCATTTTTCAGTCAATGTTCGTGGATATTTGAATGCGATATTTCCAGACATATGGATTGGTAGGCGTGGAGCGATAGAATACCAGCATGTTCTCCTGATTTGACGCCGCTTAATTTTTTTCCTCTGTGTGTGGGGGGAAGGGTATCAGAAAATGCCGAATATTTAAAAGGACGAATCAGGGCAGAAATTCAAAACTTGCCTCAAAACATGCTAGAAAGGACATTAGAAGGCTTTTACTCAAGGCTGCATTAATGCCAGGAAGTAAATGGGGAACATTTTGAGCATTTTCTGGAATGTAAATTCGAAAAAATACTGCATTTTTCCCTATTTACTTTTTGGGTACCCGATTCGCAATAAATTGATCGACGAAAATTATCACCAGTCAAGGAAAAATGGTAATACCTGGTTTTTTTTAATCAATTTTAGCGATAAAGAAGATAGTTTTCATTGGTTTGGTTCTTTGCCAGGTTCAATTACTGTATTTACACTTTTCTCAACTCAGAAGCAATAAATTGCATAAGTGTGACACATTTTTTAAACCAGGAAAAATATCCTTTAAATTTTTAAAATATAATATCAGGCAGACGCTAAAGATGCAGAAGAGCTTAACCCTTGGTTGATACACGGGTGAAGAATAACTTTTTATAATAGTTATGAATTTTTGTAATTGGGTAGGCAGCCGGCATGACACCTGCCGTTAGATTGGTTGTATATCCATCTACGCTATGTAATAAATTTCAGCTTTGTTTTAATTATTTCGTAAGTTTTAGTATATTATTTACTACGTTTCTATTTTTATGTTCACAAAATTAACAACTTCGTTATTAAACATTTTATTCAAATTAAATTTTATTACAATCAGTAGAAAAAATACAAATAAATAAGTTTATCCTTCAAGAAATAATAATGATTAACAGTGAAAAAAAACAAAATAACTCTTAAATCAAGTCCTATACTCCAAAATAACAAATTAATAGAAACCCTCATCCTCTTCATTATTCAACTCATTGGTGTTCGTTATAACGCTAGCTAGCATATGTTTTGGTATCTCACTGCCTCGTACATGTATGTTATAACACACAAATTCAACTTTAAGCAGGCTTTGCTTCAGAGTGTATATTTTGCGGCCTAGCTCTCTGTATCCAGCATTATTGAGGCCCTGAAAACCCACATACAACTGTTTCATGATTTCACAGATCTTAACACAGTCATCAATGTTCCCTGCACCCAAACTGTTAATGCACTTTCTCATCAGTTCACCAGTAAAATCGCCTATTCCTAAGACAAATTCACCCTCTGGGAATAGAAGATTGATAGGGTCTTCTTGTTCCTTCTGATAAATAAACTTCTGGTTTAGCTGTGTCCAGGTGCACATATTGTTGTCACGGAGATACAACAAAAATAAAAAAGCTTCGACAAATTCTTGCAGACCTGATGTGTACGCTCTTATATAGGGATACGGATCAATGCCTACCAATTCTGCAGCGATGGACTTAAAACTGTTTTCTGCCAGTTTATTCAAGCGTTCTTCTGCTTCAGCAAAAACCTGCTCTCTTTTTGAGGTATCGCTAAACAAAAAATTGTTGTTAAGACAGGAAAACAGATAATTTAGTAAACATACGTGTCTACTGCGGTGTTGTGAAGTAAAAATATAACTCGCTTGCTCTCAATTGTGATATCGCGACTTATTTTCACTATACGTTCATATCGGTCTTGCTTGTCTGTTAATTGTGAAGCGTAGTTTTGGAACATCACCATCACAGGATTCGTTTCATCTATTTGTTCTAAAACTTCTCTTGCTTTGCCGCCAACAAGAGTTTTGTTAAACTTATCAGGCCTGTTTTTAAAACGTCTTCCTTAAATGGGAATAAAGGCAGTTATGAATTATCGTATTTGTACGACTCGTAGCTAACCTCTATTAGATGACATATTAGTAAGGATCAAATAAACGTTTTCGGTAGAAACTGAACGCTAACAAGGAAAACGATTCAAGATAAAAAAATTAATTCACCTCTCATTCGGCTGCCGGTAAGAATTTTGAGGTTACGTTATTTTTTTCTTGGTTACTCTATGTCAACGTTGCCAACACAGAACATCCTTTAACGAGAATAGACAAAGAACGCTTTATATTTGAAATTGAGTTTGTGCGCCACCTATGAATGTATGAGCTCACTAAAATGGGGGGCAATTTCAAATATTACGTGTCATATAATAGGAATCTGATTTTTATATTTGTTTCTACTAAAGTTCAAGTTTTAGAAAATACAATTTGTATTGTATTTTTTTCAACTTGAACTTTAGTATTAAAAACATAATGGAGTAGATAAATATATAAAACACACAAGAAATTCAAAACAATTTTATTTAATCTTTGATTTTGGACCGTACATTTCTAAAAACTTATCAATAAATGTTTTCCTGCTGTCTTTATGTTTCAGTTTTCTATTTAAGCTTGTTACAATATATTTAATTGTTACATATAATATTGAATTTTTTACAGAAAGCTCTTCTTGTTTATGATGTTTACAAAAACAATTTACATCAAATACCTTACTTAAATCTATAAATATGTTGTTTGAATTTACATACTCAAAAAAATTATTAAATATATATTTTTTTGCTGTATCAATTTCGTTGATAAATTGTTGCGAAGGGTAAAAAAGTTTACCCCCATAATCTTTTAATCGAATAGCTAAATGAGTACTAGTTACTTCTTCCGATAAAGTTAGGTTTACACACTCAGTGCAACTTTTTGGTAAAAATTTTTTGCAAAGAAAACCAGCAATATATGTGCTAACCTGGAGACGCATATCGGTTGCAAAGCTGGAATCATGGGAAGGTGTTGTAGGTAAACTTGGGGAAGGGTAACTGCCAGGATATAAAGGTATATTCAAAGATGTTGGAGATGCTGTTGTAAATGAAAACAAAAATGTTGTACCATCATCCTCGCAGTTTGTAGAGTTACTATTTGCAAGCAGGTTGTTTACAAGACATGTTTTAAAGGCTGCTACAAACTGCGAGCATGTTGGTCTGGAATTTTGGCCACACAAACCCCTGATTAAGCCAAAAAGATTCTCAAGAGGATCTTGGTTTAAAGAACGAGTGAGGAGGAAACGAAAACCTAGCTTGTGGATACGTTTCCATAATAACTGTACATTACGTATTGTAAAAATAAAATTTTTTATGGATGGTGGACTAGCTACTTCCCTTCCATTGCGAATAAATTTCAAATTTTGAAGAAAAGGAATGGCTTCATTCCAAAATGCAAAATGTTGGGTCTTGTAAGTTAATGGCCCGTTTAATGGTTTAGAGGATCTTGTTTGACCATTTAAGCTATCAAATAGTTTATCCATAAAAATTATAAATTCTGCTGTGCCGGAACACTGAGCAGCACCAAGCTTGTCTAATATTAATAATCCAGCATAAACGGAGCAACTAAACACTTGGGCTGCAAATTTCACTCTCATTTTTTGTTCACTTTCGGGATTAATGTGGGCATCAATCAATTTCGGGCATACCTTTCCTTCTGGATTAGTGCCATCTATTCTGTATAAAGTGACAATGTCATCCCACTTTGCAGTTTTATTTGCAAAATGAATATCTTTATTAATGAAGTTATTGCGAATACATTTAATTAAGTGGGGTACATCAAACAAATGTAAAATTTCTTTGTCGTCTACATTGTAGGAACAGCCTGAACTGCAGCCACTTGCACGACACAGACTTGTTATAGCTGCACGATTTGCAGCACCCTGGTCACAAACTGTGGCAAGAATTGTGAAATCAGTTTTTTGATGAACAGCGGATATTACATCTTTAATAATCACCTGCAATCTTTCGCTATTGATTCCAGACTGTACAAAATAGTACGCCAAAGGTTGCTTCCATCTTTTATTTAAGCCTCGCAGCATAAAAACAAGTGCATGATCTGCGACATATTTGGATTTCCCACTCCCCAGATCCTCTAAACCATCAACACAATTTAAATGCCTGTTTAAGGTCAAATTTGGTTGCAAATAAACCTCATCAAATAATAACAAACAATATTTATCTAGTTTCTTAAGGCTCTTTGAAATATTCTGAATATGATTCAGCAAATCTTCATTTAAACCTGGTTTTAAAACAATTGATGCTAATGACCGTTGCAAAGTTTTTGCTGATGGCAAACTAAATATTTTYTGCAAAAAACGATAGCCCTTAGGAGCATGCTTATACATAGCCAAGGCTAGCGATTTTTCCTCTGCTGTCCACCTAATAGAACGTTTTTTTCTTAATGTTCCTTAGCTGCGACAAAATAAATGTTTTTGCAGCATCTGACAATTTGTCCAAATTTTTGAAATAACCACTTTTTAATAGTTGTGTAGGATCACCTTTTGGAAATAGATTTCTAAATGTTCCACTCTTTTTCATGAGCCTAGATTTTAAAATTGATGTTATTTTCTTTGCCTGATTTAATTCAGCATACAACTGTTTCTTCCGTGGGGTCATATCAGCTGCCTTGGTAAATCCTATTGCCTTCAAGATTGATTTCTTCCTTCTCGGAGGAGTTGACGGTAAATTTTGGTGGGAAGTATCACGTACTCCTGAAATAGAAATTAATTTAAAATCATGTTATCAAGCTACTTAAGTTAGCATAGCATGTCCATCATACGTCACAAACGCTAAAATGTAGCAACCACTACTGCGCCAATGTATTTTTTCGCAATTAAAATTAGTCTGGTATTTCTAATGTAATGAAGTTACAAAAGCAACATCAGCCACAAAATTGTAGAAAAATTTACAGAATACTGTAAAATAAGTCTGATTATTAATCTTGATAACGGAAAAGAATGTCGTAAAATTTTGAAAAATTATGTTATGATAAATCCACTATTAAGCTTACAGTCCCTTTTTCAACTGCCCGTCTTATGCTACTAAAAATTATATAGTACATTATAGGCTACTGTTTGCCTAAATTGTGTTATATACACCAACTACGATAATTTTTCTACATTTAGTCATGTGATGGAGATGCCCTATTCAGAAAATCATCCCAATTATAAAATAGTATGTGAGGAGCGATGACTTACTTAGGACCAGTTGCACAAAGCGTGCTTAACCAGACCCATGGTTAACCAGTCAAGGCCACAGGCTGCGCCAATGAAGAACGCTTAAAAAGGAATATTATAATGACATCTGCTTGTTACTGGTAAGCTAACCAAGGCATCTAGTTAACCATACTTTGAACAACCGGGCCATTTGCAATGAAAGCAGCTTTAAAAATTGACAAAAGCTAATTTACCGACAATACTACTGTCCAAATCTTCTGCTTCTTCGCTCCTGGTATGTCGAAAAGGTCTTTTTCTGGATGGGCTAGGAGAGCATTCTTCTTTACCACCAGTTTGTTCTACATGAATTTGATCAGCATGTGCCATTACGGATGGACCAGGAATGGGTTCTAAGGTTGTGCAGATTCCCTTATCAGTTTGGCGTTCTGATACTTTCAAATGTAATCCTGAAGGTCCTGGTGTAGGTTCGATTGGTACTAGAATTTCTTCTTGTAGTTCAGAAGCTGATGGTTCTGTAGATATTAGCTCAGTATCATGTGGGTCCCCAAATAATGTCGGTACAGCTTTACGATTCAATTTTTTCCGCTCTAACGTCTGAAAGCACTTATCTTCAAAATGTTTCGAGCATACGGTGAAGCAACTGCGAATGGACTGCAAGGAGCGTTCTCTCAAGGCTGGATTATTAACATGTATCAACCACAGCAAACATAATGCATCATCCCTTGGAAACATAAAGAACTTTATATTTTCGCCTGAGTCAACTCGGCTGGTACAATTTGGTGCAGCACATTTCTGATATGTGGTTTTCGGCATTTTGGTGACCTATAAAATATAAATTATGTAGGTACGTTTATATAATGAGATTATAAACTCTTACCAAGATCAAACACCAACTTCGCTTTTTGCTAATTAGTAAACAGTCCTTTAAATATAAATTATGCAGAAAAATTGTTCACTTGTTCATAAAGATTACACAAAAACACAATAGCACAACATGGATAAATGTAAAATGTCCTATAGACGGTCAAAACGCTACTTGTTCATCATTTTAAACACAACACTTCAGCACCAAACCAACAAGCAGGCTTTGTTTTGTTTAACTAACGACGGTTACGGCGTTTAAAATTCCTAGCGTCACGCGTGTCACGTGGTAGACTGGCAGCGCCGTCTACGAATATATGAGGTAACTAAACCACTTGATAATAATAGTAATAATCACACTACAGTTAAGCGCATTTAATTGTCCACTGCCTGGTTGCCAATTGCTAAAGTGTTGTTCTCTTTATATATACCTAGTAACCAGTAACCATGACAGCAACTCAAACTAAGGAATGCAATTGGTTCAGGTTTTAATTACGGAGTCTGACTACCCTTAAAATTGCAGAAATTTGAAAGTCTTGAGTCGCAAAATTGAAATTGCATTTTAAAGACAGGATTGGTATGTTCCCGAAGTAATTAAATTCCAAACAAAATGTTGAACTTCCCAGCTGTATTTAAGTGTATTTAATAACGATAGTAATTACTGTTTAGATACAGTTACGGTTTCTTTAGGGGTTACTAAACATACAGTCGAGTATCTTTTTGCAACCATGACGTTTCAATGATAATTGATAAGTATAGGTATTTTCTACACAATTATACTTTATATTGACCAGGATTTGACTCCAGATCTTTTATATTTAATAACCCGCTATACTAATTAATAATTATTCAATTATTCTTTAATTGATTAGGTTGATTGGATTCTGATTTGAGGATCTAGTGATAGTGACGCTTAGTTTTTTATTATAACAGAATGCTATATAGGTACTCATTTTTCTGTAGGTACTATTCTTATTCATAATATCCGCAGATTAGTATTAGCAAAATTAAAGAAGTACCTACCCATTTTATAGAAGATGTGGCAACACAGCAAAGAAAATATAAATGTCAATAAGTCATAACTGTCAAAATACGAAACGTCAATCTGACAGTTGATAGTATAATGTCAGTACTGCAAAACGAAAACTATAAAAATTAAATCCGCCTCCGTCATCGACACATCTTGTTTTGTAATGGTATTTAGTGGCCGGTAAATGATAAATAAGAAATATAAAAATATTATCTGCTACATGCTGTATTAACCTATATTTCTAGCATATCATTAATGAGTGAGGTAACAAGTTTTTGATTAAAAATTAATGTTAGTTCCAATTAATTGAATGTATAAAACGATGATATTTTAAAACAGCGCCGAACAGCTAACAAACTAATATTGTAGTTTTGAATGTTGCATTATTGAAGCCACACTAAGTCTCATTCAAGATGGTAAGAGAATGTCCAGTAGGTAATGTTGGTTACCGTAACCTGATACTTCTAGATCCGCTTCATTTTAATCCAGAACCGAGCAGGAAAAACGAGACTCGCAAAGTGGTATATGAGCTTCGACGACGATGAAAAACAAAAGCTAATCGAAGAGGTCCACGCTGTTGTGACAGTGAGAGATGCGAAGCATACAAATTTCGTTGAGGTATGTTATTATACAATCACATAGCAAGTTGTTATATCAATATTCGTACATTTCAGTTTCGGAACTTCAAGATCGTCTACCGCAGATACGCGGGTCTTTACTTTTGTATATGCGTAGACGTTAACGACAATAATCTGTGTTATTTGGAAGCTATACACAACTTTGTCGAAGTCCTTAATGAGTATTTCCACAATGTGTGTGAGTTAGATCTTGTCTTCAACTTTTACAAAGTGTATACTGTCGTTGATGAAATGTTTTTGGCGGGGGAAATTCGTGAAACCTCACAGACTAAGGTTTTGAAGCAACTGCTGATGCTCAATTCCCTCGAATAATATGTGTAATTGTTAATTTTAAGATATGTGTGCATGAGATTCAATATGCTGTGTATAGATGTTAAAGTATATATGATTATAATATATAAACTGCATTCCTTATGTATTCAAAGCAGAAGCATAATAGACATTAAGGTATTATGTGAGCTCCTACGTAWTTAGAAGTTGGCTTGTGCTCCTTGCACTTGAAATGTTACGTTGCTTATAAAACATAAAGGTATATGAATAAATGAATTTACCAGTTGGGACACTAGTATTCTTGAAACAGGCTCATTGAATGTGGTATTTATCACTTCTTATCCTGTTTCAGACCATTCCAACACTAACCAGGAAGAAAGTTAAAAAAGTAATTGTTAAAAGTGACGCTTTTTAAATAAAATTTTGGCATAAAATATTGATTGTATTTACTTTACATTTACTGTTTGTATTTGTTTAAATAAATCTAAATAATATTAATTGTTATGCTCTTCTATTTTTTATTTATATTATTATTATTATAAAAAACCTATCCACCTTTAAAAGGTGTAAGGTACACTAATACATTTAACTTATACTACTATAAGTCCTAATTTAAATTATTCGCACAACTGCAACCAAACCGAAATTTAGCTACAATCCATTTATATATAAAAATATTTTCCAATTAACTATTAAATACAACATACATATTAGCAGATTAACTTAAAGCACCCACATTATGTACAAACTTTGCCCATTCTTTTTTATCCCCAGTCAAAAGTTTTGCTTCACGTTATGTTTCTCCTTCTCCTGTAGTGTATTTGCCACACTACTATTCCTCGTTTCCTGAGGTCTGCCTCTCTTCTTTCTACACACTATTTTTGCGCCCCACACTTGTTTCACTTGTCTGCCTCTGCATTCTAAATAAGTGTCCCAACCACTGAAGCTTTTTCTTTTTTACACTGTCTAGAACCGATTGTACATTTAGCTCGCGTCGTATCTCTTCMCTTTTAATTTTGTCCATGTTTGTAACACCCTTTACTTTTCTTAAAAACTTTATWTGAGTCGCTTGCACTTTGCTTCTAAGCTTGTTGGACAGCACCCATGATTCGCGCCCGAACATTTACTTAGGTTCATATATTGTTCTGTAGACAGTAGGTTTTGTTGCTCTCGAAATTTCCTTTTTGCACAAAAATCTTTTATTTAATGCATAATATAACTTAACCGTGTTTCCTATTCGATGGTTAATTTCACTTGTTATAAAGGTGTGTTATCAATTGTAATGTCGATAGCTTTCTCACCTTGGGACAGTACCATTACTTTTGATTTTGGTAAATTGATCCTCATGTTGTATTTATCCAACACACCCTTTCAAATCTTTAAATTATGTTTTAACTCATTCTCCCCTGGAACAAATATCAACAAATCGTCTGCAAAAGCACACTCCGTCATATATATTGGCTACGGATTCCTGTATCCTACTATTAGATTTTTAATGCAAGGCTTACATTCTAGTATTCTTAAGGCTTTCACGGTCAGCGTTGGACGTGATGTTCAGGTTTCGCTGATGTAATCTGAGTTCAGATTACATCAGCGAAACCTGAACATCACTGAAGATGCTGCCAGCGAAGAGCAGCGAAACGTATGAGAAGAAAAAGGGACACCTTGGACCACGGCATAACAGCCCGGAAGAAATCATTACCAGGCTCACATTCTAATTATTTCATCCATAGAAATTATGAACAATAACAGTGGGCTCAAAACTCCTTCTTGTTTTAGTCCATCGTTAATTGTAAAGCAATCAGTCTCTCTACCTTTTATTCTAACGTAGTTTGTATTATCAATATACATACTTTTTATTGCTGTAATAAGATTCTTACACACTCCCCTCTTTACTCAAATGTTCCATATTTCATATTTTATCTCTTGGAACACGATTGAACGCCTTCTCTAAGTCTATGAAACACATGTAAACTTCTTTATTTTGGCTATTAGCTTTTTCAATCACTATTTTTGCGTCTATTAAGCTTTTTAGTCGTTGCTCTAATATTCGTTCGTAGGTTTTCCCTGCTACACTTTGCAGAGATATACCCCTATAGTTTTCCTTCTTGTATACAGTCACAATGACATTTACTAGCCAGTCCCCTGGTACTTTTCCATTAACACCTGCTTTCCTACATACTTCCAATAGCATTTCCGTTCCTTCAATTCCCATATTTTTAAACATCTCTGGTACAAGGTTGTCATGTCCAGGAGCTCCCCATTTTTAATGTTTTTCAGTGCTAATATTAGTACATTTAATGTTGGTCCGCCATTGTCAGTTTCTTCAATCTCAGCAGTGTGTTCTCTTCGTACATCTTCTTCTTTTCGGCTTTCTATATTTAACAGATCTTGGAAACATTCTTTCCATCTACCCATCACCCGTTTTTCATCTGTTAGTAATTTACCTTCTTTGCTATTTACGTGATTTAAGTTAAATCGCTTTTGCGTTCTAAMACTTTTGAGAATTCTTTGTAGAACAGATTAACGTTTCCTTTGTCCATTCTTTTTCCAAAACTTTCCCATGACATTTTCTTTGCTTGTAATATCATATATTTCACTTTTGTTCTTTGCTCCTTACATTTTTGATATGTTTCTTCAGACTGTTCCCTTAGACAGTTTTGCCGTAATTTCTTTTTTGCTTTGACATTTTCTCGTATATCCTCACTACACCATTCTGTCTGTTTTCGTGTCTTGCTTATGCTAGATGTACCAAATGTTACTCTAGCCGCGCTTCTAAACAGTGATGGGCGCGTAAAATACGCCATGTAGATTACGCTATTATCTACGCGTAAACTATGTAATATTCTACCTCGAAAGTCTACTGTAGAAAATATCATTGCGTAGATAAACAGAAATATTGAAATATTTAGTTTTCTAATGGCGTTCATCATCAGTATTTTTATTCCTTGCTATCTAAGCGAAATACTACCCTGTTTTAATTAAGTTACCTAGATAAATGTCTAAACAATAATAATGTGTTGGGCAATTGGGCATACGTTAATTATAGCCAGAAAACCAGACTAAGCAGGGCAAGCGTGTCGTCATAGTCACTTTGGAGACCTGAATCGGTCAAAAGGATTCCTCTATGATTGTAAACAGTGATTTTATTATTTTTCCTCTTTATAAAATGATACAGACAGGCAATTTCATACGCCACCATTGTTCTTTTGTAGCAACCTTTTTAATCCTAGGTCAGTTTTATTGTGCTATATTGACAGGGTATACAAGCACTTTTATTTGCTGATCTAGGCACATTGATCTAAAACAGCAAGGAGCAAGTGGTAGTTTCTTTGGAGATATATCAACAAGCATGTGGTTCCGAATTCAACAGCATGTAAGAGTAGGCTTCTTAGGAATATAAGTTCGTAATATAGATATTAAAACATTTTTTTATTAAATCTTAAACATTTTAAGGAATTTGACACATGTGGAAACACACAAGGCAGGAAAATTAGAAATAAGATAATTTACGTTTATGTTTAGCGTGTACCTGATAAATTTTAGCCATAATATACTCGTCTTACATTTTCTACTCAAAATCTACGCCAAAGTGATTTATCTACGTTTTCTACGCGTGTAACGTAGAAAATTGTAATTTATGCGTAAATGTTCATCACTGCTTCTAAAGATATCTTTAAAAATTTGCCAAGTTTCGTCTACATCCAAGTGTCGTATACTTTCTGAAGCTTCTTCACAATTTCTTTGTATTTTTCTGCACATTCACGGTATTTCAGTTTGCACGTTTTAATTTTCGTATACTTTATGACTGGCTGTTTATTTGTATCTCTTTTGTCTGTATTTACTAAACTTTTCATTTTACCTTCTACTATATAGTGGTCACTATATATTTCCAGACCTCTCTTTTTTATATACCTACCATTCTCAAAATTTTTTTTCTGAGATTACAGTTGTTTAACATTTAATTGTTCTTGTCTGCGAGATATTGTATTGTAATAAAGTGAGCTTTATTTACAGCTTCTGTTTGTTACCGACGCCGTATTTTATGAAGCTTGTTTACAGAAGCGCCTTTGTCTTTTTTCTTCAAATTTTCGAAAATTTACAAAATAAATTACTTTCAACGTGTGTACACAATTTTTCCACGGTTTTCGACGAAGACGGTTGTTCTTCCGATACTTGAAGAACAATGTCGCCATCATTTTCTTCCAGAGGCAGAGGTGCTTGCAGTTCATCAATTTGGATAAAATTGGAACTTTCCCAAGGTCTCCACATATTGTACGAGACACTCCTAAACTAATAATAATAATTATTATTATAAGTGTCTGTTTTAACTGATTATTACTGTAGAATTTATACCTATAAACCCATCGCTGCACACAAACCCCAAAATCTTAAGTAACGTATAAATAGATCAGGTATAAAGTTCGCTCTAAAGAGCGTTTTAATCTTATGATTTATACAATAAAACGTTCAAGCAGTAATATTTGAAATCGAATATTTTTTTGTAATTTTTGCCCCTTAAAACCAATAAGCAAGAATAATATGATTTCTTTCCAGGAATTGAAGACCTCGGTTTTTACTCTAAATTAACTATATGACGCCATCGTCTGGCTGGTTCTCTACTACAGAAGGGATAGAAGAATTATTTATCAGTATGTTCAATTATACAAACGGTTGTTGTCATCTTTACATGCTTTTACTTTTCATAATTTATGATAAAAAAATTATTTTTTAGGGCAAAATTTAACTATAGCTAAAAACATTTTTCTCAATGCACCTACCGCTTCCTTTCCTCATTTGACTTGTGGGTCTAGAAGGGCTTTCGTGATTCTAAATGACAATGACAGCCAGACGTGTATTTTCTATGAAATTATAGTATTATTCATCATGTGTTTATTATATTATTAGCAAACATTTTGTTTTTTTTTACGATTTTCGGGTTGCCGCCAGAATCATTTGTCAATTTCGTAAATCAGCCAGACTTAACTTTGATTATAGTTTATTATAGTACCAAATGATTCGTTAAATTTCAAGCATGGGAAAATAAGGGCTACAGATTTCAAAAATCGGTCAAATTTTTGCATCCGCAAATTTTCAGCCAGACTGACTTTCCTCCACTTGGGATGTGCCAGACTGTTATTTCTATTAATAAAATGACTCACTTTAATTAATGTCAAATACTTATGACTGGGAAAATAAGTGGACTTGACTTTTTTGTCTAGTGAACCCATCCGAACTCACAAATTGTCGTTTTGTCATCATCCGAACAAGCTATCTGATATTGATCGAATGGGAAAATAAGTATAAAAAATCACTGCCTTTTGGACTAGGTAATAGGTAGGTATAAACAGGAAACTTAATCGTCAAGTACATAACTTTCCATTTACAAGTTTACAAAACATAATGAAAACAAGTAGATGTGTAAGCTAAGGTTTCATGTTGAAAACAACCAGATCGTTTTTATAAAATCAAGGCCTGTATAAACAGGGTTTAATGTTATTTTCGTTTTCGCTGTGCTCTTTCACCATGGCAAAAGACAAACTTTGTTTACTGCACAAGTCATAAGCGATAATGAGCTGTGTTTACTCTCAAGACTGCTGCTTGTCGCAGGACCACTATCACATGAAGTCGTTCACTTCACCACCCAACGTTATACGTAATCATTTGCTATAAAAGCTTAGTTGTTTATTTTATCTAACTAATTTATTTCTGTTTACAACCATCGCTGGTTCTTTTAGCTCTCGTTGAATTTTCCATTAAGCAGTAATGCCTTCAGTTGCAGATGAATTTCTAGTTAGTGGGGGTGAAGTTAATTTACCTTCTAAGTGTTTTGGGAAAGTTTTCTTGGATTATGTGAAGAATAGAGACGGCTCGAAAGAAGCCTTGGTAAGAAGAAGCTTATTCTGACAACGGTTTTGCGACATGACATAAAGTATTTAGTTATTTCGGCAAGATTAGGTGTAGGTGTATTGCTAAAAACTAAAATGTCGTGGAAAAGACTAAATTTATTTAATAGATAACAAAGGGGCCAAATCAGCGACCATGAAAGGCAGCACTTAGGGACATTCTACGAAAAAACGCTTTCTCTGAAACTCTTGAAAGCAACTTTGTACGATTTTTGAATAATGAGTAACTATTGACCATTTTGTTCAAAATACATGTCTGGTATTAAATTTGAGGGCAATTCCTCTAAAATATCTTCAGCCTTATTTTATAAGTTTGGACCAAATATTCTCTGTAAAACATATAATATGATGTAAATTTAAGTACATATGGTTTTCACGTTATAGTATATCCGTCAAGTTCTATGAGAAGTTTCACATTCTCGTTTTTTTATTTATTTTTAAAGTATACTTGCAGACTTTAAAGTCATGTTAACAATCTCATTAAACTCGTGCATTTATGATTTCATTGCTACAAGGAGTAACAATTTAACAACTTTGCTGCTACTGCCCTGTCATATTCTGTCTTAAATCTTAATAATACCTTGTATAGAATCCATTTTGATTGGATGGAGTAGCAAGTTAAAGCACATTAACATAGTAACTTTCTGAAAATATAAATTTTGATTTGTTGATTTTTAAAACCAATCTCATTTATTAAATCTCTAAAACATTGCTATAGGGTTGAAACTGTAACTGAAATATAACGTACGCAGGCCCGAAAACATTTAAACTGGTACGTGATCGTCTAATACTTATCTACGTTGTTGTGAAACCGAAAAATGCGTCCCTAAGAAATTATTCAATTGCATGCAATATCCGTTTCCTGACCCTTCATGTATTGAAAGTTTTACGGTATCGGTCAAGATAACTATCTCTTTGTCGGTAAACCCGAGGAATAAAAATATATTTGTCCGGGATGCATTTGTAGTGTATTGCGGGTTTTCATGAAAGGGGTGTTTTTACCCCCACAAACGTTTACTTGGTGAGCAGATTATATCAATAATAGAATTGATTTGAATGCATTTTCTGTGTCTCTCAAGAGGTATTGTCTAGCCATAACAACAATGATGCATTTTCTTTGGTAACAAATACAGTTCATCGGTATTTTGTTGGTCAAGTGGTTCTATGCTACGAATAGTAAGTGTATAAATGTTGTATGAAAAACCTCTAATGAGACTCTCCAAACTCAACATTTCTATAAATAATGCTGATTACAATTATAGGTAAAATATATAAAAAACTGTATTTGCTATTTTATCTTGTGTCGTTCATATACATAATATGTTCCCTCTAATGTTGCAAATGGAAATATTTCACGCAAACCATGTTTTACTGATCCTACCTTAGCTTACTTTTATTATAAAGCTTTTAAAATTAATTGGAATAATTTTTCTTGCAGGTGGACGTTTCTAGTGGAACTATTGTAACCTACAAGGACATTTTAGTTAACTGTGTAAGGTTTGCTATCAGCCTTCGAAATGAAGGAATTGAAAAAGGAAATGTGATAATGATAGTCAGTGAAAATAATTTCCAATACTACCTACCAGTTATTTCAAGTGTACTTTTAAATGCTGTTGTTTATCCTATAAATGTCTCATACAACACAAGTAAGTGTACACAAAAATTCTAAACTCAGCGATTACAAAATCTTGTTTCACTTGTTTTTGATTGTATATACTTGAAATAAGAATTAGAGGAATTGAAGGACGCTTTACTCCAAAATTAAGGGGTGGGTAAGAAGAAATCAAAGACTACTTAAGGGTTGATTGTGGGCGTTATAAGGAATATAAAATTTGGTCCTTATTCAAGTTAAAACTAAACTGTGTAAACATTGTAGAGAGTGTAAACTGTAGTTGGGACACTGGTAGTAGGATGTATTTTTAGTTTTTAGTCTGTTTTACTCATTCGCGAATTTACCTGAATCTAAAATGCGACTTGAGCACATAGAGCAGAACATTATTTAGAGTATAATCCCCATCGTGATATGAATATCATAAAAGAGATTGTTTCAAATATATTATTCATACTGACAGTTCCATTAAACGCACTGCTGTATTAAAGGGCAGTTCTAGCAGGCTTAGAGGGTAAGCTTTATTATTTCTAAAAGAAGTTCATGATTGAAAAGCAATTACGGTAAGTTAATAGGGTAACTTTCCGCAAGGTTAGGAAAAAAGTAAAATGAGTGTCCTTGTATTATATTAAAATTAGTCAGCTGTATCTCTCATCTACCTACATTAGAATATATCGTATTATAGCCAGGACAGTTTTCTCTCTTAAAGACTTTTTAAATTAGGTAAAGTGGTCTTCAAGTTTTGTAATTTTTAGGGGAAATCGAACACGCCCTCAAAATCGCTAAACCAAAAATCGCATTCGTATCCGAATCCGCACTATCAAACTTTATGGCAGCATGCAAGAATGCCGGATATGAAGACGTCAAAATTGTTACTTTCGGAAACACAGCAAACGGTATGACCAATGTCCAACAACTTTTGGAAAATGGCGATGTGGATACAGACAGTTTCGAAATTGAGGACGCTGACCCAGCTGAAACAGCAGCATTCGTATTATTATCTTCGGGAACGACGGGGTACCCAAAAGGGGTGTTACTAAGCCAGCGAAACCTTTTTGTCAGTACGAGTTACCTAAGGTAGGTTTTTTGTAGCCTCTCCACAGCATAAAACATTGCGATTTGTTATAAACTTGAAGAAATACATTGTTTAAATCGTAAACTAATTTGCCATAAAAAGAAACTGAAAAGTTCAGTTTCAGTTTATACTGCAACTTCATAGGTTTGCTAGAAGACATGTAATAAAAAAACGTTATATCAAAATGTAATTAATTATAAATCTTCAAATCAGGGAAACATTTATGGACACCCTTTTGCTAATACAAAAATTGGTCTTATGGTTTCAGTATGTCCTTGATTGATTTAGTTTCATCTTATGTCGCTAATAGCCAACAAATAGTTGTTTGCGATAATTGTTGGTCTCTGTGGTTATCAATAAATTCAGGTATGCCTCAAGGATCAAACTTCGACCCTCTATTGTTTTCACTTTTCATAAAATGATTAACCTAATGAACTTACATGTACAAAATTATTATTCCCATTTGTTCTATTTGATGCTAAATTGTCCTTTAACGATCACGTTCAAAAATTAAAAAATCTGCTTATTCCGTAATGGGTTTTATACAGGGTGATCCACTAAGGGTACGGAGTTGCTGTATCGTGAAAAACCCTCATGGTATCGCTTTGGAGAACATTTTTTTTATAAAAAATTACCAGAGAATTCACTAAAATTATTTTGAAGTTCCCAAATTTCCCGCTAGCGGGCGTATTTGATATCACATTACAAATGAACGCAAAAAAAAACAAAATTTGCTGATAAAAGATAGGTGAAAAATAGATTTTGCAGAATCTCTGTTTATTTACCTAAAAGTTTCGTTGCAATATTTTTTCTCCAGTTGCTATGGCAACGTTTGTTTTGACAATAGCCTTGAAACTTCTAGGTATCTGGGTGCTATATATATCCTAAACGTCTCAACCAAATTTAACGAACTAGGAATTATTTTAGAGGGAGATAAATTGTTCTAAGAGTGAGTGTCATTTTTCGTTTTGAAGTTATTGCCAAATATGTATAGTACTCAGATGACAAATAAAAAAAGGCATTTTCTCCTTGAATTCTGAAAAAAACTTAATATGAGGACAAACTTTTTGCCACCTAATTTTGTAGGCTATTATTTAGAAAAAAATATGGTAAAAACCTGAGATTGATAGTTTTTCTCGTTGTGAAATTATTGCCAAAATAAAAATTTATCGACTACCTCCACTAATGCAACTATATATTAAAATACTTTTACTTTACTGTACTTTTAATCCAACTCTCCATTTCCTGTTTGACCTCTTGCGTTGGATATATGAACTTGAAATTATTTTCTCAAAGCTCCTCAATGTTAGTTATATTTTTTTTTGTAGAATCAGTATATTTTATTCCATACCAAAATTGTGTTATTTAAAGTGTTAAATTGATTTTGTGGAAATAACTGTTAATAATTAACAAATTTCGTTAGTGTGTGCTAGAGTATTCCAATTTCTTGACAGCAACCTTTGATCAGAAGAATGTTATTATTTTTGTCTCTCTGATAATTTTTGCACATTGATGACCCGGTTATACTACTTAGGGATTCAAAGTGCATTGCAAGTCGTAAACATTATAGTATCGGGTTAAATATGCACGTGGAACAACTTTTTGTACTCTATCTTATTTGGAAACTTTCACTTCTTGTGTGGAACTGACGCAAAAACAAAAACAACAAAAAACAACGTTTAAAATACCAGACTGGGCGCCACGCCGGCCATGCGAGAGTACAGTAATTTCCCGATAGTAGATACACACGCAATCAAATATGCCATGCTGCAGATAAGGGCAGACTAGTTCATTTTAGGCCAAGTGCAAATAAGAAATGCGAAGCGGGTTGGGCACAAATGGTAAACAAAACTCTTCAAATCCAAAATATAACATAAAATTTTGTTAGAAAGAATATAATAATGGAAAAATAGTATATATCTTGAATTAAGAGATTCATTCACTATTTTTGCTAATAACCGGAGTATTTGTAGTTTTATTAAAATTGGTTATAACCATTTTTGTCATATTTTGCTTACTTAACGAGTGAGTATTACATAACTGAAAAGATATACTTCTTATTCAGCAGCACTATCGAATTAACAAAAAAGATACGCTCTTCCTTAAAGAATTTTATTATTTTACATAGGAATCCGACTAAATTTACTGGACTGGTACCTATATGACACTCCTCGTCTCATTAACGCGATTCCTTTTAACTTAAATAGTATCAAATTATTTACTACAAATTATTTATACTACTACTTCTTGTACTACAGGCGACGAAGGATTTTTTGGTATATAAGGCTTTGCTATTGTTTATAGGAACGCTTTGTTTTTCTCTCAATTCTGCATAGTAAAGTCAGAAACACATTTTTTTGTCTGCAGAAGCAACCCTTTCACAGAAAGACTAAGTAAAAGAAAGTAGTCTGAACAAAACAAAAAAAATTTTTTGTTACACCAAACAGAGGTGTTCGAGATTTAAAAACATATATTGCAAATTATGATAAAAACGTGTTAAAATATTATAAATTATGCAAGTTAATGTTTATGTGTTAAAGTGCTTATATATATTACACATACATAACATACTACAGTTGCTCCTCCCTCATTACTGTTTAAGGCTATCAGAGATTTTGGTTTTTCCTTGGAAAGTGTACTGTTTCCTTATAGAGAAAGCTTAAAGGATCTTTTACCTCTTTATTCTTATGTGTTATGTTTTACTAGTATGTATACATCTGTAGAAGTCTCTACGTTCTTCTATATCAGTTTATCGACTACCAATTTCTCTATGTGAATGTCTTTAACTGATGTTTTAAAACAAAATTTAGGACCAAGGGTTAATACTGATTTAACATTTTCAGGCATTACAGTTTTGGACAAATTAGTAAACCAATTATTACAGTAGCGTGCAAAAAAACATCGGACTCTGAGTGAAATTTTTTTGAACGTCGGATAACTCGTGAGCGAAGTTACCAATTGACACGGAGTTTTTTGCTATTTGATTCTCATTTTCTTGTTAACATTTCCAATAAATATCGTTGAGATTGTTTCACTGTATGCAAAATTATGGTATCACGTTTCAATGCATATCAAAATCTAACCGTGCAAAAATACCGGACACTTCTACAAATTTACTAAAACACAAAATTTATTTAAATAACCACAAAATTAACATTTATCTGACAGAACTATGGATCAATATTTAGTCGCATAACCCTTTACAGCAATCACAGCAGCACAGCGGAGTCGACCAAACTGATAATTTTCTTGAGAGGAATTTTCTTCTATTCCGCCTCCAGCGCTGCCATCAAGTCGTCCGCTTTCTTAAATTTTCGGATGCGGACGCGCCTTCCTAGCTCTTCCCACAAATGCACGAACGGAATGAGGTCCGGCGACTGTGCTGGGCACTGTACATTTCACCGGCGGCGTGCGGAAGCATAACMTCTTMCAATATCAAACGATATTGGTTGCCGTTCATCTTGCCGTCCATACGTCTCAGCAGACCGACCAAGTCAMAGCTGAAGCATAATTCACAWTTTCAGARATTTCTAGAGAAGATTACCCCAAATCATTACATTTCTACCACCGTGCTTGATAGTGGGGACTTGATAAGGGTGGTCGAAGCATTTTTCGTCCGGCCGGCGCACGAACCGAATGCCGCCCGAAGATACCAAATTAAATTTACTCTCATGTGACCACAAGAATTCGACCATCCGAACCGGTTCGAAAATCTTGTGGTCGGATGTGAGTAAATTTAATTTGGTATCTTCGGACGGCATTCGGTACGTGCGCCGGCCGGTCGGAAAACGCGTCGAACACCGTTATAAAGTCTCCACTATCAAGCACAGTGGTGGAAACGTAATGATTCGATGGTAATATTTCCTAAAAATTTCTGAGAGTGTAAACTATGCTATAGTGTATCTTTCAGGCTGCTTCAGCCTTGGTCGGTCCGCTGTGACGTGTGGACGGCAAGATGAACGCCAACCAATATCGTTTGATATTGGAAGAGTTTATGCTTCCGCACGCCACCAAAAAAATGTGCAGTGCCCAGCACATTCGCCGGACCTCAATCCGATCGAGCACTTGTGGGAAGAGCTAGAAAAGCGCGTCCGCGTCTGAAAATTTAAGAAAGCGGACTACTTAATGGCAGCGCTGGAGGCGGAATAGAAGAAAATTCTCCTCAAGAAAATCATCAGTTTGGTCGACTCCGTGCCGTCCCGTTGTGCTGCTGTGATTGGCGTAAAGAGTTTTGCGACTAAATATTAATCCATAGTTGTGTCAGATAAATGTTAATTTTGTGGTTCTTTAAATAAATTTTATGTTTTACTATAAATTTGTGAAAGTGTCCGGTTTTTTTTGCACGGTTAGATTTTGATATGCATTGAAACGTGATACCATAACTTTTCATATACTGAAACAATCTCAACGATATTTATTGGAAATGTCAACAAGTATATGAGAATCAAACAGTAAAAAACCCCGTGTAAATTAGTAACTTCATTCACGAGTTATCGACGTTCAAAAAAAATTCACTCGGTGTCCGTTTTTTTTGCACGCTACTGTATGTATAGAAATTGTAATTTTTGAATTCGCTTAAGCATTTCAAATTTGTGCTATTATTTTTTAGGATACAAAATTCATTATTAAATGCTTTTTTGTATTTTATATCCTTTAATGTGTAGTGCGTAGTTTTAAAGGGCGCGGGGTCGCGTTTTTTTGCACCATTTGCACTTGGATAGTCACGCCCTTGGATGTAGATTCATTGAAAAATTATCTTCGGGAGGTCGCTAACCATTCAAAAATAAAGTACGAAGAAATTATAATTTGTAGTTTTATGTTTTCTGCCCAAAAACTTTTTTCAAACCGAAATATGCATAGCACACATATAAGAAATTCGATTTTTATTTATATTGCAGACCTCTGAAATATATAAAAATCGTTTTCCGAAGAATTTTAGCATAAACTGAGCTGCTACGTCTTTCTTAAGGATGGCGTGATGTACGCTTTCATAATAATACATTGAGGATTGTGGAATTGGAAGTAGAAGGGGGTCTGTCTACTTGCAATTCTTCGAATCACATAATTTTTAGAATGGGATTTATTTTGTATATACCAATTTGTTTTCTAAAAATAATAGAGTCGAAATTTAAGCCTACTTACTAAAATGTTGTTAGATAAATAACCACAACTGTAAATGATTTATTTTGGTATTAGGATTTAAAAAGCTACATGTATTGTAGATAAGTACATAACGCAGGAATTAAGCAAGTTTAACAAGCAATAACTTATCAGTGAGTATACACAAAGACTGTAACAATATTTGTTAAGTTATTTGGAAGATAAAAGAATAATTACAACCACAATTTTTCTGCTCTCCCGCAGTAGGAGAGTGAATATCTGATCAGGAGTGCATTGTAGACAATAAATAACTATGATTATTTGCACATGTTGTGTGTCTCTCACCAGAAATTGATCACGTTAAACACCTAAGGGTGAACTTTGTACGTGTACTTTTTGTATTATTCTAGCACATTTTTCTTAAATAACAGCTATCGCTTCTTCTACACTTTTTTTATTTAAGGGATCCAACAATTGGAGATATGAGCGAGAAGACAACCACGCTTCTTTTTCTACCGTTCTTCCACGTATTTGGCTTATACGCAATGGTGAATTCTATTATTTTGGGAGCGAAGTCAATTTTACTAGGCAGATTCAAACCGGAAACATTTCTAAGCAGCATAGAAAAATATTCCGTCGATAAGCTCTACGCTGTCCCTGCTACTCTCCTGTTCATGGCAAAGAGTTCGACAGTAGAGAGATATGACCTGTCCAGTGTAAACGACATCTTATGTGGAGCGGCACCCTTGAGTGAAGAGTTGAGAAGAATAGTTGAAATAAGGTAAGAGATTGGGTCAATCTTGCGAGGTAAGACTTACCAAAATTTCGAAGTAATCTGTTATATCAAGGTGCTTATTGTTACATAATTCGAGCTAAATCAGTATCACCTTGGAAATAAGCTGATGATTTGATTATGTTTTGTTCCAGGTTATTATATCTGATTGTTCTGCCCTAATTTTAGACCTATCTATTTAATTGATTCCAAATATCCAACAATGGCAGAGTCTTAACTTAAATCAACATCTGTAATAAATATGTCTTTGTGCCTAACTATAGCCTTCGATTCATTGTTGTCACTAAAACTACGTCATAGAAGATGCCTTTACCAACTTCGAAGTAATTAAAAGATGATGAGAATCATATTTGCATGGGCGTATCGAAGGGGGGGGGGGGGGGGGGCAAGAATACGGGTGTACACCTAAAAATTGTCTTATTTACAAAATTGTAAATACAGTAAAATTTATACACAAGTGTATTTCACAATGTTCATCCAGAACTCATATTTGACCCTTGCAAATGACCTTCTCTAATAAGTCGTTGTCAAATGGTTTCAAAGCTTAATCGATGCCATGTGTGTTTTGAAGCTGTAACTGACACATTCTTGTTACGAATCGTTGTCTCAGGGCGGATATAGCTTTAAAAGGCTATCTTGGGTAGGATGAGTCATAACACGATTTCTGCTTAGTTCAGCTCTTGTACCTTTTCCTATAAAGATTGTTCAACTAACTACTGTTATATGGAATCACATCAGAATCTGTCTGTCATATATTCGGTGATAATTCTAACTTTTGTACCAAATTTCTAAATTCACATTACATTTTAACAATTAATACAAAAAAAAAAACTAAAAATCAATCCGAACTTACGTTTATGAATTCAATTTATTTAATATAAGTTTTAGGAATCTAGTAAATGCATTATCAGCATTMTGAGTTTTAATAATGTTAGTTATCCATCGAGACTTTCCCTGGGGAGTAGAAATTACTACAATTGTATCTTTAGCACCTATACATATGAACTCCCAGCTTAAATTTCCAAAGCTTCTGGTGTGAGAAGTTGAAACTGTACTAAAAGCGCATCGGTTAATGCACTAATCTTTGATATGTCTTAATTCCGAATCAGAAATCGTGCTCCAATTAGTGGAACTTTAGGGTGAAATTTATGTTCCTTTGGTACTTTGTATGATATCATTATACATTATGTGGATCACGGATCTTTATTCTCCCAAATAAAATGTATGTATGTATGTATTTTTTGCTAAATGCGAGAGCGATGCAACTGAATGCGCCTCACCTAACTGAGTTCATCAATAACGGAATTAGTAATAAAGGGGCTTTGTATGATCAGTGTACATAGAAAACATATAAATAATTTGGGTCTTTATTTCACAGAAGATGTTTTGTTTTAAGTCACCTTGCAGAAAATCCACGAAGATTATTCATGGAATAAATACTTCATTAATTACTTAAGTACCTATATCTTATAAACATTTATTATTTCTATTTATGATGAACAGGACGTTCCTGCTTTGCCTCCCCCTAGACCAAAAGCTGGGTACGCCCATGCATATCTGTATTGTATGTAAGAAGGGATTTGGCCAAAACCATAATTATTAGTTGCGGGTACCAAGTTTTCGTGGTATACACAAGCAAAATGAATTTATTTGCATAATACAAATCATAAAAGAAGAATTCTTGCTATTAATAACATTGGCTAATTCCATGTACGCTAGCCAACTACCTGATAGGAATATCAGACTTTTTTATACAGCCAACATGTTAATATTATTGCAGATATTTCAAATTGTCCATAAACAGATCTCATTATGAAAAACCTTCGTTAGAACATTTCCGTGAGATCTCAATTTATCATAAATATTGTTTTACAATTTTAAGTTATATAAAAATGACTAACTTTTTTGTTTATACTGATATATTACTCGTTATATTTAAGAGTACCCCGCTTGTATGCAGTTTAAGAGGAGCCATCACTTACTGTTATTAATAATTAGAGTTCCCTCCAGTAAATTAAATGCATCAAATCAAATATGCGTCTTAATCAATTGTTTCCTATTTTATTAAAGCAGGCACAGTTACAACCAATAAAGCGCAGATTTTCAATCAAAATTTAATTTGCTCACTTTACCTCGACCTTTTCAACTTTGATTATATTAGCATTATATTGCAATATTTCATAAAATTCTTTCCAGGTTGCAGTGCAGTGTAAGACAAGTATATGGTATGACAGAATTGTCGGGAGCCGTAGCTTGCATGCCTAAAGGAGCCAGTCGTGAGGGAAGTGTAGGCAGATTAATTCCTGGAACCATGCTGAAAATATGGGATTACGAGAACGGGAAGAACTTGAGATGCAACGAGATGGGAGAGTTATGTTTTAAAACCAAGGGTGTCATGATGGGATACGTCAATAACCCAGACGGCACTAAAAGCATTATGGATGAAGACGGATTCCTGCACAGCGGGGATGTTGGATATTTCGACGAAGATGGGTATTGCTATATAGTTGATAGGATCAAGGAGCTTATAAAATACAAAGGTTTCCAGGTTAGTTAACTTGCTTCACTTCCTTCTCCAGTATACTTGTCGGGAAAGGTACGAGTTGGGTCCCACTAATCTCATCTGTACCTGCTTGCAAGAAAAGGTCCTATGCGAGTTGGGTCCCACATATTATATCTGTCAAAATCTCCCCTTACTGATATTTTGTCATTCATTGGTTATAAGTTTACAATTTAGCCGCCCGTTTATAAAATGTGCAATACTTAGGCTAAGACAAATGATCAAAGCAATTTCCAATTTCAGTTGTGAAGTGAGTAAAAAAGGTAAAGAACTTATTGCTATAAATAAGTTCAAATTCGGCTTTCACGAATTTATAAACGAGGAGCCGTAAAAAGATGGATGTGTACAAATAAAAAAACTGTGTGCAAGGTATTTATTAAAAGAGTAAGTTTTACTGAGTACCTTTTTAGATAAGTCTAATCTTTTTCTTTCGGTTTTTAATGCTCTAAGATATCAAAACGGCAAAGCTATAGTGTAAATCAATAACTTGTAGTTTAAACAGTACAGGAGTGTTATATATTTACATCTTAAGGTTTGCATTATTCTTTATGCCAAAACATAAATAGATATGAAATATTATGCAGGGTGCTTTAGCTAAAAGTTAAATTTTAAAGGGGGTGTTCATATAGAGTTGAAAGTCTTGAAAAAATGAATGGGATTGGAGTTTTCAATTGTTTTCTGTAAAAAATTAATAAATCCAAACGAATTTTGGCACAATAGTAACACTCACCAACTATCTTTCTGCTACATATCAATATAGTTTTAAGTGAAGAACACTACTACTTTATTTTTGTCATAATTATTTTGGGCTTTAAAAGAATATTTTTGGAAAGCAGTCTGTTTCATTTTAAACGCTGTTTCTTTCTTATAATTTGTTCGTATCTCGTTCGGTTTAGCCATAAAACTAAAATCCAAATAATTGTATTTTTTCATGGTTTATTGCTATTAAGTATATAAGTTATTCAATATACCTATATTTATTTTTACGCTTTAACAATCTCTATGTGGAATACTAGGTATTAAGGAATTTCTAAGAAAATACTTTTATAACACTACGGCTTACTGGGACCCAACTCGCATTGCAGATTAGTCCATTAGTCTACCTGCATCGGACGGGACCCAACTTGTCGATAAGGGAGTTGAGTGGTGTCTTGCAAAAACAATTTTTTAATTGCATTCATCGGCCTTCGAGAAGAAACGTTTAAATTAATATGTTTATAAAAAATGATATGATTTTATTTTTAATTAATGAACACATAACTTGKTTGTGATATTATGCTTTAAGAAACTACTGAACTTCTACAAATTTATCAAATAAATTGACACMAGGATTAGAAATGCATAAACAGTTTGTTATCAGAAGCAGTGTCCTATTAATGMAGCTTTTTGCCTCGCTTTTAAAGACCTGTACCTAACCTAAAAATAATTTTGCTGTGCCGCACTCAACTATTTTATTTTAAATGGGACACCTTGTATATTATTGCATTTTTGAATTCCTTGTCAAAACTGAGGCAACCTTTATTAAACATATTGTGTTGTCTACAGTAAACAGTGTGGACATTGCTTGTTGTGTTCCATCCATAAATGGGCGTACCCCCCCGACCTGGACTGCCAACTCTGGGCCCTTCCCACCTTACACACATTTAGCTTATTAATTAAGTATGTATTTGTTTGTTGATCAAGTAAAATTTATAGCGTATTTCACAATTTTCATCCAGAACCCATGTTTGACCTATGCAAATGACATTCAATAAGTCGTTGTCAAACGGTTTCCAAGCTTATTTTGGTCAGGAGTCATAATACGATTTTTACTTTGTTCAGCTCTTGTAATATGTTTTTTTTTTTAATAGGGATTGTTCAACTATGCATGATTCTATTATGTGGAATACCCAGAATCGGTCACATATTTGTATTTGTCGGTAACTCCAATCTTCTTAGTTCCAAATTTCAAAATTAATACAGAGAAACAAAAACTTTCAAAAATATCAGTTACTTCGAGCAAAAATCCATCCGAACTAAGAGTTACGAAAGTCTATTTAACGTATGTTTTAGGAATCCACTAGTATTATAAACACGAATTAAAACCCGGTGTGTTGTTAAAATGCCAGTATACAAAAGACTTTTTGAAAAACGGATTAAATATATCTCAGTTTATTTAAATGAGGCTTAATTTGGTTAAAATATTAAGTGCTGGGTTAATTTTTGGAAGCAGTGCACTGGTGGACTACAGAGGTTGGCTTAACTTAAAAAAAATAGCTAAATGGAAAATGTGATAATCAAATAAACCCAAAGGCTCAGTCTATATAAAAGATGGTATATTCTGTACTGCGTTCATAACAAAGCATGTCTCGCATAATTGCATGTAACTATCTAATTCTGATTTTATACAGTACCTACTCATAATGTGTACAAAATCGTCGTCGAACATTGAAATGTAATATGCTATTATTTTACTGATGTGTTGCAATGTCAGGTTATTATATATAATCGACTCAAAAGCACTATTTTCGATTTATGCCCTGGTCATTATTTTAGCCAAAGAGCAAAAATGGGTATCTTTAATCCAAAATTTGCTATGTCTAAGTTAGTGGAGTATCATCGATGTGCTCGTATTCAGTTTCGGATGACGATATTAGGCGCTTTAAGCACATAAACTATGCATATATGATTAAAGTTAAAAACATAAATTACTCTTATGTCACATAAAAATTGCAGGAGAAGTAACAATCGAAGTATAACTTACATTGTCATAATAAGATTAATTGATCATAAAGGAATACCTACATTTGTAATAATTTATACTGTGCGTTTAATTGCTAATGCCTGCAGTTTCAGTATAGTCAAGTAAATTCCGTAAAATTTTTAACATACGATTTTGGCGATATTGAGCCATATTTTGCAAATCAATGACAGTCAGCAAGATGAATATAATACCTGAAAGAACTTTTGTAGCTTGAGCACAAACAAATGGTGGTTTTTAAATTATGCAGAAAGAGTAAAATTAGATGTATGAGTAAAAATTGTTAGAGATAAAACGACCATTAATTTAACGCTGATTGGTGGAGTTTGGCCAGCTGACACATAATGCTGGGGTTTATAACTTGTATTTTTAAGTTCAACTAAGATTAACTAAACAAGCAGCCTAAATCATTACAGTCTTAGGTACTGTTTCACGACCAAGTTGTTTTCTTATTCTCAGTTTTGATAATTTTTTGATCTATACTAGCTACTACCTATTCACTCCTGACTTAAATTTCTAAAGCTTCTAATGCGAAAAGTTGAAAATGAAAATCGCATTGGTTAATAAATTAATATTTGATATGCGCAAATTCCAAAGCATAAAACGTGGTTCTATTAGTAAATGCTTAATGCGAAATTTATATTTCTTTAGTACTTCGTTTGACATTGCTATAGATTATGTGGATCACGGATCTTTATTCTTCCAAAAAATGTATCTACTCATCTTTTGTTAAACATGATAGAAACGCAACTGAATGCGCTAGATATCGCCTAACTGATATCATCAATAATTGAATTAGGAATAATGGAGCTTTTGAAGTTCAGTATATATAAAAAACATAAAACAGTTGGGTCTTCATAGAAGATGTTTTAAGTCACCTTGCAGAAAATCAACGAAGATTGTTCATGAAATAAATACTTCGCTAATTACTTAGGTACATAATCCGATAGAGGCACATTTTTATTTATTTTGAATTACTCAGTAAGGGAAATTCCTGCTTTGCCCCCCTTAGACCAAAAGCTGGGTACGCCCATGCATCCATATTACCGCAATCAGCAAAACCTAAAAACTCATTATTTCCATTACAGGTTGCTCCGGCGGAACTAGAGTCCATTTTAATATCCCACGAATCAGTCAAAGAGGTGGGCGTGGTTGGAATTCCCGATGAAAAAGCGGGTGAACTACCACTTGCTTTCGTAGTGAAGGAACCAAATAAAGAAGTGACTGAGCAAGAATTAGTAGATTTTGTCGCAGGTTAGTACAATAAATAATCGTCAATTGTGTATGACTTCAGTTTGGTGTTGTTTCAGAACACGTGTCTGTTCAAAAGAGACTATACGGCGGCGTGAAGTTTTTAGAAGAACTTCCAAAAAACACTACAGGGAAGGTAGTGAGAAGAGAATTAAGACGCTTGTTTAATGATAGCATAAAGATCAACGCAAGGTCTGATTTTCATACCTCCGTGTAGTTTTGAAAATAAACAATTTCATATTGTCTTCTATCTCCACATATAAGGTGTGCCTTATGAAAACCTTACATGACTTCATATTCAAATACTAACAGAAGAGTTTAGTTATTTACTTGTATTGTAGAATATAACATTTAAATCTTTAGCATATATCATAACACAAATATATCAAACTAAATGAAGCTCTATGGCATTTAAATGATGAAATTATACTTTCGGATCTGATGATCGTGGTTAATTGAATGTTGATATTAGCAATGACTACGACTTAAAGTAAGGTAAGTGATTGATTAACATTTTAAGTACGGGGTTATAATACATGGGTCTGTATCTATGAATCTAGATTTTTTAAATGGAAATGCACATGTATTATTGTATCAAAATGGTAACAAATATAGTTTTTTTGTCAAACAAGTGTTACATTTCTATTACTAAAAACGGTATCTAACAGTAAAATTAGAGCCTATATTACCCTTGTAAAGGATATTACACGTTGCTGCATAAAAATGGAAGAACGTGTTCTTTTAGAGGAAGACATTATTGCAGATACTTTTATATAAACTTTTTATAACCTCYCGCTACTGCACTAGATCTCCAACCTCTGTGACGTTTTTCAGACGCCCCCTTCCCTATATCAAAAGAGTGGCAGAACTTTTTGTAAAACAGTGGCCGGCATATAACTCTTAAATATTTATTTGTCGAGTATTTTGCAATTACGCTTGGAATTTGTCCTATTTTATTCACTCCAGCATGTTGATTTGCACATTTTCCTTTGATATACATATTTAACTGCGAGTATCATAACTGTATTTCATCATGAACATAGTTCATAAATCTCTCATCATCCTCATTTGTTAAAATTTTCGACTCCTTTCCTCTACATTCAACGGATTTTTTTGAAATAGTTGCTCCATATTGAAAGTCTCTTTAAAACGTTCACCCTTTCTTCTATTCTCCGATAGGTTTTTTGTCGCCTTGCTTATTTCTTGAAGGGCCACTCTATCTCTATCAGAACTCATCATCATTTCTAATATGAAACAGGCGAAGTATGTTCGACATTAAACTTCTTAATTTCTATGGTAACGAAAGCAAAGAATAGTCCGATAATCGTGGTTTAATACAAGCAATGACAGTATACGACAAATATGATTAAATTTTTGATCTGACATTGGTTGTTGTTTGTATTTTGTGCAAGAAATTAACATTTTTGGCTGTTACGCTGTTTCAAACATTTTCTTAAATCCGCCAACAACTACGCAAAAGGTTCCTAATTTCCGTCATGCGCACTGTTACAGCTCCCTATGTAACTAGGTGCTCACTTCAGTCAGTTTTATAAATAGCCAGAAAAATACAAATAATGCAATGGGAGTGAGAGAGAGGGGCGAGGGTATAACCGTCAACGTCAATATTATAATGTAAACATAGGAATAACCTGTAACTGTTCATCAGCAGTAGTATTCTTACAACACGGAACAAAACACTTCTTAACGTAAACCATTCTGACATTAAAAAAACAACAGATTACCCAAATACTTCGACAACCCACTAAACAATTTTCGGTATCAGAAACATATCTGAAACAGGMAATGTAATATTGTAACATTTCGTATTTCGCTGCAGGAATGTTTCATGAATATTTATGTTTGTAAAGATGTCCTACCTCAGGAATGTTTCACTGAAATGTTACGAAAGAAACATTACGAAACATTTTAAAGCCTATATTTATGAAATGTTTACAATATGTACTTTTTTAAACGTTACAACAACGCATTTCAAACTGTATTTGGGGTATTTATTAATATTAATTGTTACTAATTAAATATCCAATTTATTTTTCAAGAAAACGAAGTGTTTACATATGTGCATACACAATAATAATTTACGTAATCTAAGCATAATAAGTAGACAAAACAATATGTGTAAAATAAGAAATTATAAGAAAGTAGGTAGTTACATATATATACACAAACAAAAATATAACAGCATCAGATGCGAAGTAAATGAAACAAACAACAGCAATCCATATGGCATACACTGCATTAAATTTAACAGGTAAACTACATTCGGAAGTTCAGAATCTTCAAACTGTTCACCTAAACAAAAATTATTAAAAGTAAAACCAACATTGTGGTGTAGATATACTTACAAATTGGCCATTCCCCTTATGCTGTTACTATGATCTCTGATATCTCAGTGTTGCCTGACGAAACCACGTGGAAACCTCAGTTTGGAAGTCTGCATCAGAAAGATCAGCAATTTTTTATTGTTTAGCAGTTTTTTTTACTTTTATTATATGCAAGTTTTGTAATTTGCATAATTGTTTTTCCTTTCTGTTCATGAACACTACTATAAATTTACAATGAAATATTTTCTGTAGCCGCCTTCAAAAGTAATTTTTATAACTACCAACCAGATACAGCACTGTATATGAAATATGGGTACTATCCGAAAAACGCTTACCTTCCATGCCACATTCTATGCCACGGGCTGATTTCTTATAGCCTAAACTGCAACAAAAGTGATCAAAACCAAAAACCACAACACTTTAAGCTAAGCAGGTTATGTCAATCTCTGCCGCTCTGTGTTCTGCACCTGCTCCTTGCGCGATCAAAACACGCCGCGCCGCTGCCAACTGTTTGCTACATTGCCAATCACAGCACTATGGCAACAAGAATGTTCCAATAGTAAACGTCGTGTAGAAATTTTAAGTAGGATCTATCCGACATAATAATAACAACTATAATTTGTAAAAAGTCAAATATAATCTGTGATGTAGACCTCACAATTAGTAATAATTTCAACAAAAATAGTAAGAATATTTATTTGAAAATACATTAGGGCCCAGTTAAATCTTTTGTCAGTCAGATAAACATTCATTTTTCTGTAAATATTCAATAAGTGGTTCTGTTTTGCAAAAGTAGATGGTTCGCTTCCTATCGTTATTTGAGACAGATCTTTCATATCTTTTTTTCTCTTTCGGGCCCAATCCTTAATGTTATCTTTGAATGTGATACATACCTATGTTATACGTACCTAACATACGTCAAGAAAGTTATGTTAATGTTAAGTTTATGTCATATTGCAGAAACGTTCCTCAAGCGCAAATAACGAACATTGCAGATACGTTGCAAATCAGTATGGACTCAAAATACACGTTACCGAAACATTACCTAAATGTACCTCCCAAACGTTTCATTTATGCAATACATTTGAAGATTTGAAATGTTTCCGATATATACTATGTTTAGCGGGAACATCTTGCTCCACCACTTAATCTGACAAATACGAAACTCGAAAGTTTGACCAAACTATGTAAACAAAAACGCATGGCTAGAGTTGCTAGGGTTATTCGTTACACATGTGACACATGCAGCACGTGCGAACGTGCGATGTTGTGAGGGTACTTTACCGTTTTCTTCCTAACGACGGCCAGAGATCGTCCTGGCAGTTTCAAAATGTATCATATCGTTGTCATACGAAAGTATACAAACTGAACATTATCAAGCTTCAAGCGTTTAATTCCTCATAATAAAAACATTAGTTCTAAAGCAGGTTCGATGGTTAAAGTGCTTTCGTATTTCAGCAAAAGGCCAGGTTGACCTAGGTATCAATATCACAATGCCACTTTACGAGTACATTCCTCATGGTATCGCAAAAATTTGCCCACATTGGCAACGCGACGCAGCTCAAAAAAATGTAAACAAATATTATTTGCAATGCCGCGAGAGCACTGGCTATTATTGGTGTTTCTCGCTTTCGTCAGCATGCGAACCTTTTACGTCATCTCCGTGGCGGAATATCGAGGCATTTGAAACGGATATTGAGAAATCCATACTTTCGCATTTCCTTCTCGGCAAAGAAGAACCGGAAAAATCGCAAAAAAAGGTCTTTGTGCTTCAATTTTTATGTACATTTTGAAAGTAAAATAAAAAAAATTGTGGGACGACCCTATTGTCTAAGATTGTGAGGTCGGTAAGTCTTTAACATTCTTAATAAGTGAGTCAGCCAGAGCATTTAAAATAAAAGGTAGTAAATAGAGTGAGAGTAGGGTCATAAACGCGCCATGTCTGAGGAAGAAGAGTTTAAAACTGTCAGATGAGTCATCAAAACGGGTTTAACAAGAATACTAAACTATGTCAAGGAGTGTGCAATTGAAGAAGTTGGACAACTTTCTATAAGGAACGAGAAAATTGAAGAACTGGACAAAATACGATGAAATACAATTACAACTTGAGCTATTAAATCAGGAGCATGAACGTGACCGTGAGTGGTTTGAAACTACATACTACAGAGCCAAAGGTATGTTAAAGAAGTATCTTTCACTAAATCAAAGTAAAGAATTAGGCAGTTGTCAAGTGTCGCAGTCAAAAGTACTTGCAAATTCATCTCCAAGAGATATTAAGTTACCCAGAATAAATATGCCATTCTTTAGTGGAGAGTTTTTATGATGTTTTCTATTCCCTCGTACACAGCAATTCCGAATTATCCCAAATTCAGAAGTTTCATTATTTGAGGTCACAACTAAAGGGTGGAGCGACGAAAGTAATTGATTCATTGGGTGTCAGTAGTGATAATTATGACGAAGCATGGAGCTTACTCATTGAGAGATATAATAACAAGCAATTTATTGTACACATGCATATTAAATCGTTGTGTGAAATACCTGTAATACATAAGGACTCAGTTTCTGGTTTAAGAACGTTAATTAACGAATCCAAGCAACACCTGCGATCACTTAAGAGCATGGAAATCTAAACTAAAAATTGGGATGACATAATTATTCATCTGCTTCTCCAAAAACTTGATATTCAGTGTCGCAGAAACTGAAAATTGAGCAAAAATCCAGATGTACAAAAATTATCCACGTTGGATTTACAAAAAACGACCACCAATGCAAGGAGAAAAGTAATGTTTTAAAATTATAACCAATCGAACATCGAACCATATTTAAAAGAGCCCTGTTTAGTTGACTTTATTATCGCCAAAAACGAATGCGAGCTGAAAACTCTGCGGTTATATTCCTAAGTTCCCAGAATCATAACCTGTTGTCACCTGGAATAAGCTGTGATGCGGAAAATTTTAAAAACTGTGAATGCTACAACGGTCCATGCGCGCCTCGATGCGCGCATTATTAGGGCAGGCTATAAAATAGCTCGTAACCCCCGGGGTGTTGTTATGTCGTTGAGCTAGTAATAGGGTGCAGTTGAACCAGCAGCGATCCATCTGTTGATTCGGCTGTCGTGTGGCGCCGGTAAATATCAAATAGTAAGTAGATGGTCACTGATTTTTATTTTTATTGGTGTGTCTGTTTTCTGTAAAATATTAATTACTTTAATTAATTTGCGTGCTATATTAAATTTTGTAGTAAATTATTTGTTGCATTTAAGAAGTTTCATCGTGCTTTATTTAAAATTTTTAAGCGTCGCATATTGCAGTGGCTAATGATGATAATAATAAGCAGAGGCGGAGCTGGAATGACATTAACATCTATTCATCTTCAAAATATTACATAAAATTTTATTTAACAAACAATAGTGGAATAAATAAAAAATATATGTCCTGAATTTCCGACTTGACGGAGGGTTTATACCGTATTTTTACCATATATTTGGTAATTACTACTCTGAATACTTTGTAAACAAGCTGGTTTTTGTTTATGTTTTGTTTCACACTATTTATATGGAATAATCAGCCGATCGTTTTGATCGGACGGTAATCCTCAATAAAGGTACAAAACGTATTCGATAAATAGTGTGAAACAAAGCTCAAATAAAAACCAGCTGGTTCACAAGCTATTCAATGTGGTGATTTCAACCGTTTATTCTATCTGGCAATTATTCAACTCATCCGCAATAACTTTTGAAAGTATTAACAGAGGTAAAACGTACAGATATTGGTACGATATTTTGTTCGCTCTAAAAGTCTGTGAATATTAATACCCTGCAACGAGTAGTTTGCAATCAAAGGGGGATTACAGCTATTGAAATACAACGTGCATTGAAAGAGTCCCCTCTAATAGCAACGCGTAAAATCCATATCCTTCTCCCTGGTAACCTTTGTGAATTACAATTGAACAGGGGCTTGCACGTACAGTCAGCAAAAATAATTTTTGCAACGAGTAGTTCTTGTCGATACGTCATCGTACTTCAGTTCTCCTTATCGTTGTTTGTTAGAGGGTGCTGTAGCATATTTTTGTTTCAATCTCTTGGAGCGGTGGACGAGAGCCATCCGCATTGCATCCATAAGTTGTTAAAATGAGTTAAAAGGGCCATAAATTACACCGTAATAAGATTACAGCCCCTAGTAGCAGCAGGGAAGCCTGAGGAATTGTTTACAATAATTCAATGCAACTTATTTACAGATTTTTAATTTATTTTTTAAATTCAACACACAAACACACACGTTGGTCGACAGTTTTTGTGAATAAGAATATCACACAAGATATAATTGGTTTGAAGGCTTCCGTGGTTGTTGTCGATGGCACGTTGGCTGCTTCCCACGTTTCACCTTGACGTTTCACACTCATGTCGGTGTCTARTGTTCTAGTCCGCTCCGGWACTTATACTAGTCCGGTTCACTGATGCGTGGGTGTTGTTACACATGACCGATTTCCAGATTCCAGGTAGTTCGATGCCTCGGTCTCGGTTATAATTGTGCCGAACTTCTGGATTTCGATGGCTTCCTTGTACAGTCTCGGCCAGAATCTCGATTCCCTTGACAGCATTTGTGTCTGCTCGAATTTGATGATGTGACCAGTCTCCATTCGGTGTTCTGCTACAGCCGATCTGTCACATTGTCGGTCTCTGGTATCCCTGATGATATGCTCCTTGATTCTTGTGCTGACGTGGCTTCCGGTTTAGCCGAGGTAAACCTTCGTACAGCTGCATGGGATGTGTTTGTAGCTCCTCAGTCGTCAAACGATATTTCGGAAAGGCGTTAGCTATCTTTACCGCCCCGGGAAAATTAAATCAGTGCAGTAATGTGGTAAATGATGATGGCCGATTATTCGACTTGTTTGCTAATTTTAATTGCAATTTAACTCGCAAAGAATTTCCATTTGTGAGGGAATATATGCTCTTCACTCGTGTCTTCAAAACTGGTAAGATCACAAGCAGAAGACGATCCCATCTGTGTGACACCTTATAAAAAACCGATTGGTCTTTTTGCCACTATACATATAAATGTTAATGAGTCCTACCGATTCTATTATGATCGCCTTTATAGAGATTTTGGTTTGTTTGTACCTCCTTATGTATCTAACGCCTAGAAAGCATAATTTTCCATATTGATATACTAATATAATAATATAAAACATTCAGAATATTAAAACGGACCAGGAAAGATACTGGAATAAATTTAGAGGTGTTCATATACAGGTAAAGGCTCAATTAAATGCAACGTTTAAGCAGCACATTCGACAAACTGAACATGTCATTTAGTGTAATAGTAAAAAAAGTGCTGTTGTGCCAAGCTGTGTATGAACGATGTCTGTTTTGAGGACCCGCAAGGATGCATTTAGTGTTTTAGGGTCTCAAGTACATTTTTCCTTGGTACTTTGCCAAAATTGCATTTTAGCAATTCTGTTGTAAGGATATCACTTATGCACTTATGTTTATCTCAAGCCACTATGTTTAATACAAAGCCTTTCTTTAAAAACCTGCAAGTTTCCCCACATTTGGAAGACAGTCTGCTTGTATCTGATACTGAAAGCTGTTGATGCGGCTGATGTTTGTAATTATAAACGAATTGCTGTCTTATTCAATTTTGATAAAGTTTTTGAATATATTTTGTAATAATCGATTCATGTTTATATTAGTAGCATTGTACAGGAGTGCAGCATGATTTTACTCATAAAAGGTCTACCATTATAAATCTTTCTATTCTTACTTAGTACGTGTTTGATATTATGGGCGGTTAAATATGATTGGTTTTTCTGTACATTTACTATGTTCGTCTATTCCTATATCCCACTGATAGATTCTTTTTCGTCACTTATGGTGGATATAGGTCCTTTAAAAGTTCAACTTAAAGCTTCTGCTCTTTATGTTCATTATTACTAGACCCTTGATTATGCGGACGATTTCAAACTCTATAGTATTTGTTGAATGGATTCAAAGGTGCATTCATTGTGAAACATCCTAAATCAATTAGGTGGCTTGGAAACAAGCTGATTGAACGTATGTGCTTTGTCTCACTTGATTTATCAGATAACTCTGACGATCGTTTCGACCTAGAACGGTCATTGTCAAAGAGATAACAGCGTTATAAGTATATAAGTATATAATCAGATTGTCTCCAAGCTACCTAATTGATCTATAGTATTGTCCGATCTGTTCAAGACTGCTTCCTCCAGGATAATCTTGTTAGAATGAGCGAATGCTGCACGAACAATGCTTATATTAAACGTTTCTAAAGGATGTCACCTTCAGTCCTACCAAAACCACAGTTGCTTTTAACTATACCTTGGATGACCCGGACCGAGAGCGTTTAAGCACTATTCGAAATCTGGGTTTAAAAGATCGGAACTTGTCTTTTGTAGATCACATTGTGTCGTCTTTTTACTAAATGCTTGGCTTTATACTGTATAATTCCAAAGTTTTCGCCAAAATTTTTGCATTGAAGTAAGCTATAAGCTTGAGGATGCTGCTATGGTATGGGTCCCGTGTATGTACACTGTTCACTTTGTTGTTTGTTGGGCGCAAGTTGCATTTTTTTAAATGGGAAAATGGGTCTAACGGCACATCATTGAAAATAATATTTTTTCCTGATTTCAAAAATGTATCACAATTGTATAATTTATTGCTTGTGAGTTGAGAAAATGTCATGAGAAATTTGGGTGTTGCAAAAAAATACTGCATTATTCACGGAATCATTTTTTGCTTTCTTACTTTTAGGGTACCCGATTCGTAATAAATTGATCAAACTAGACGAAACTTATCACCAGTCAATAAAAAATGTTAATACCTAGCTTTTTGCCTATTTTAGCGATAAAGAAAATTGTTTTCATTCTTTTAGTTCTTTGTCAGGCTCAATTATTGTATTTACACTTTTCTCAACTCAGAAGCAATAAATTGTACGAGTATGGTACATTTTTGAAGACAGAAAAAAATATGTTTTTCAATAATGTGCGTTTTGACCCCCTTCCTATTTAAAAAATGCAACTTGCGCCTTTATCTCGGAAACGAGAGCTGACGCGGAGTTGAAAAGATTCCAGAAAATGCATTTTAATTACGCATAGGCCCGTGCACAATTCGAACGGAACCTGAAATATCCTGCCGGTTCCATACTTTGTAGCGAGCCTGTATAGTAAAAATTAATTATTGCCTTAAATCATTTTAATGAACGTAGGTGAGATTTTAATGAGTAAACAGGCATATATATGAAATGAAAAAGTATTGCATTGCAAAGCGGCATAATATGTGCATCAAAGTTACGCTGCTGCTGAACATCATGCGCATTTGCAGCTAAATCGCTCGTCGTTCAGTATTTTCGAGCTTCAGAACGTAATTCGCAGTGGTGACCGGATTATGGCGACCAGCAGCTAATTATATATAGTGCGCCGGTTTTTTTACCAACCAAAATATGAAAAAAATGTGAAAAGTGCAAATGTAGGGGATATATTTTCGTTAAAAATAGATACAACCATTGTTTATTCTTAAAATATGAAATACAGCGGTTATTAGCAAAAAACAAATGCTTTCCTTAATTCAGAACAGACACTTCCTATTTATTTTCCATTATGGTTTATTTTTTTTGTGAAATTGTGCTTATTCGCACTTGGTCTAAAATGAGCTACCGCCGTCCCTAGCTATAGTTCGAGGGGTCATAGCTGCTACACCCTGTAGATTACAACACCCAACATTGCTTATTTTTGTTACAGAGTACGGGGAAAGCCCCAGTGAATGCACAAACCATTCAATCAGTGACGCAAATGATGTACAACACTACCGTGATTACCGCATACATGGAAGAGCTCCACACAACAAGTAATGTAAGGTATGCCCTCACTCAGGGAATCACATCTAATTCAAAAGAAGATTGCACCTGCAACATTCCATTCCTAAACAAATACGCCACAAAGTACCACGGATACATATCGATAGCTGTGTGCGTCCTTGGCATCATCTGCAATGTTACAAATATCACCGTCCTGATGCAGAAGGACATGGTATCAGGTGCCATTAACAGAATTCTCATTGGACTGGCTGTTGCTGACCTTCTGCTGATGGTGGAATACATTCCGTTTTCGTACTATTATTACTTTGCCCTACAAGACGAAAAGAACATTCCGTATATGGGAACGTTATATATGTTATTTCACAATCATTTGAGCCAAGTGTTGCACACAATTTCGATATGCATGACGTTAACGCTAGCGGTATGGAGGTACTTAGTCATAAGGTGGGTGCACAAAACTGTTTCAGTTTACATTGATGTTCTGTATTATTTATCTACGCTGACCGTTAGATTATTTAAAAAAATGTGTATTATAAATCAAAAGCAGATGTGGTTCTTTCGTTATTAATTGTTGAGGTTACAATTTATTTTTTAGTATCAATATTGAGCAGGGCCCGTTCTAAAGCTGGCCAACCTGGACATTTGCTAGGGGTTCAAAAATTTTGGGGCCGCATATTCGCTAATGTGAGAAAAATATAGATGTCTTATAAACAGAAAATTTTAGATATCATTTTTTCAATCACTAAATAATAATAAAATTTTGATTGCTTTTTTAATAGCATTTGGCAGTGAAAAAGGTTTGTGTACACAGACATTTTATTACATCAAATTGACAATCAACTACAGGTTGATAGCATTTACACTGATTTCAGCAAAGCGTTTGACAATATTTGATCATTTTATAATGCTTAATAAATTGGAAGACATTGGTGTGTGTGTTTCTCTTCTTGCGTGGTTCAAATCGTATTTGTTTGACAGGAGTCAGTTTGTGAAGATTGGTAGGGTTAAGTTTGATAACTTCAGGTTGAAGTAACCATGTATGCCATCTTCATATTTCTGTATTTTATTCATAGTGCCTCTCAAATTGTTCAGTTTATATTTCGTATCGGTTTTGGGAATGGGGCAGATTTGGGACGTTCGAGGGGGTAGGTTCTTAAGTGTGTTCCTTCAACTGTTCACAGGTTAGTACTGTCTTAATTTTTAATTTTTATCACCATTGTCATTAAATAATTCAGTTGTTTAACTGAAACAGTTCTGTTAATTAATTAATTAGGATAATTGCTGTATTTGGAGTCAACGGTAACATTGTAAGCTATGCTGCTGTTGTAGTCCGTTTTTTTTAACTATTTATGTCATTTTCTTAACTGTGTTCTCGCATTCTTTAATTAGCTGTATCCACGCAGCAATAGTTATACGTGATGCTTGAAAGTAGGATGTTAGAGTCTTGATGCATGAACTAATATTTTCTCCCGTGCTGGGCAAACATCTGGTAAAAGAAAAACCAAGATTTTTGCACCAAACTATTCAACTATATAGCTGAGTTGCCTCCCGCATGGGACCTCAGTGCCTGCTGACCATAGTCGGCTATGCTAACAAAAATTTTTTCAGTTTTGAATCTTGAGAGTGAAAGTGATATCGAACACAGATCTAGATTGGCAGTTTATTCATTGTTTTAAATAACAATTTTCAGCAGCATTTCTACAATTTGTTAACCCTCCAAATCTGATCTTGTTTAGTAATAAATTAGTTGTTTTGAGATTGTTTCGTATTATTTGATTACATCAAATCTCCCTATTTACGTGAGTAACCAGTGCATCGAAGGTACGTTTAATTCAAATAACACAACGTAGTTGGGTATGTTACATTACAAGGTGATCCTCAAGGATCGCATCTAGGCCCTTTGTTGTTTAATATCTATATAAATGACATTTCCAACATTCAAATTTTTTAATGTATGCTGATGATTTAAAAGTCTATCGCTGTATTTCTTCTGTAGACAACTACAAACTTCTTCAGGGGGATATTGATAGGCTGCAATCCTTCTGCCGGAGTAATAGGCTTTTGTTCAACATTGATAAATGTTGCGCGATATCATTTACCAGGAATAAGAGCATTATAAAATTTGGTTATAGTATAAACAGTAGCTTGCTGGATCGGGTTAATTCAATTAGAGATTAGGGTGCTGTATTTGATTCAAAGATACTATTTAGTGAACATGTTTCCTATATCGTGAGGAAGACAAATATTAGTCTGAGATTTATTTTTAGAGTTTATTCTGAATTTAGGAAATGCAAATCTTTTAATTCTTTGTTCATGGCTTACGTTAATAGCATTTTCAACTAAGCTTCGGTTATTTGGAATCCCCAATATATTGTGTACATTAATAGCCTTGAAAGGATTCAGAACAAATTCCTTAGATATGTTGCTTATAAACTTCGCATAGATCTGCAGAGTACTGATCTTATACGTGAACACTTTCGCATGCTGTCTCAGGAGCAGCGACTAAGGTTTGCAGATCTCCGTTATCTGCACAGCATTTGTAATGGTGCAGTGGACTCGACAGTTATTTTGAGTATGCTAAATATTTCGGTGTCTTTTGTGTATAACACTAGGTGTCATAGTTTGCTTTATGTACCAGTATTTTCACTATAATGCGTGTGCAAACTCCCCACTTCTTAGAAGTATAAATCCTACAATTCGTTAAGACTGTTTATACGTACTACTTTACATGGTTTATGCAGGATAAAATCCGTATTTTCGAAATGCACACTGACTTTTGCTGAAAAAATAAAAAGGTGCAAGAAAAAAATTAAGATTAAAACAAACAAAAAATAAGACGAGAGCACCAGGGAAAATTTAATTTTGATACGCAAAACATTTGTTCTTTTCTTTATCGCAGCAAAAATAATGAATTTTTGTTGCATCAAATTTGAACAATTTTAGCACCGTTGTTGTTGGCATCCTTTTATAATTTGCAGATGGATCATTGTGGTCGTAAATTATCTGTATTTATTGTCTCTTCTTAAAACTGTCACCACTTTTGTTTTTATCACTAGGGAAACCTTAGATACTACTCGAAGGCTTTTTGAATACACACGCGAAGAGTATACTTTTGGGGGTTAAAACAGGAAAATTGCTATACATAGATGTGAAATAAATTTTGCATCAATTGTGCAAAGGCAGAGAACAATCCCAGTGCAGAGCACAGATGCACAAAAAATTGGAAAGGAATATATACTTGAATGGAATCCGATATAATTGCTGAAAGTTTCAAAGTATTGATATGCACGGACTGAAGTAAGTAAAACTGTTAGGTGACGGCGACAGACTTCTGACCGCAAAACCTTACGGACCACAACAACTAGTTCACCAAATGCACAAACCATCTGCTGAGAAACTGTCTCAGAATGGCATCAAATGGCAAAAAGTCGTTTAAGTTCGACAAAAAATAAGGTTTATCTGTGAAGCTGCGGAAAAGTTTGAAATCTAACAAAGAGCGAATGAGAGGAGCAATAAAGAAAGCCCTAAATTTCGGGACAACAGAGGTTGTTTCGTTTGATAAACAATTGGCAGGATTATCTAGAGACACTGAAAATAGCCCAAGGCATGTATTTGGTGATCATAAAAATTGTGAAAATTACTTTACACAGAACCAAAACCAAACGAAGAGAACTTCATTTCTGAGATGGACGAATGTGGCGATTAACTGACATGCTCTAAAAGATTAGTGCAAAACGTTCATTATACATGACCAGCAACGCAACAGAGACAGATAATTCATCGAAAAATTGCCAAACGAACCCCGGAAAATTTATTAAAAAAAGATATGAGCCGTATTCCTAAGCGGAAACGCGATAAAGCTTGTAGAAGACTTTTCACAGATGATCAACCACAAAAAAAGAAAAACCAGTCTGTTGGTCCCGAGTCAGATCATGGCCAAGTCAACAGTGAATCTGATGAAGAAGATGTCATCGATGGTGACTATAAAGAGCAGCAAATGGGAGAACTGCTTTCAAAAACTTCAACAGGACTTGATGCAATAGAAAAAGATAGCATAGGTCAATCTGCTAATCTGAGGTGGTTCCAAGAACGATCATATAGATTAACTGCTGCCAGTGTTGGTCGTGTTGTATTTCGCCGGAATCCCAATACCTATGACATTCTTGCTAAAAGTTTTGTTCATTCTCCCTTCAAAGGCAATAAATATATGCGTTGGGGCAATGATAATGAAGACTTGGCAAAAAGAATTTGAAACTTTAAGTAGATTTAAAATTAAAAACGGTGGTTTATTTGTGCACTGCAATCACCAAAATATATTAACAGTAATTGTCATTTGTCTACATTATTATTATTTTTATGATTTATGATTATTTTTTTTATGATTTTGAGTTTAAATTTTAACCGGCTTCTCTCTTTATATACATAAAAATCTGCGATTAGTATTATTAATAGTAAAAATTCACGTTTCTGAGTTTTTCAAATATATTCACAAACAAAATCTATCTTGATTGCATTTTATAATAAAACATACTATTACTTACTTTACTTTTTTAAATTTTGATATAAGTATTTATTCGTCAAAAAAGTTTCACTTGGGGGTAAAGGGTACAAGTCAGACTTGTAAGAATGTAATAAATTTACTTGGTGTAAAATTAATTACAAGTAATTCAATTGAATTAAAAAAAATTCACCAGAAAAAGTAACTTTTGCCCAAATGGTAAATTACCTTGCTAATAAACGGTTGGTCTGTGTGCAATATGCTGTCAATACTAGAGTGACAGGTTAGGGGGTCATAACTTATCTTGCAGACCAATAGTGCAGCTGCAATATAGTGGCAGGCTTTGGCACGTCCACGTGGACTAATTATGTTACCGCCCTAAAAATTTTACTTGGCCCAAAACGTATGAACAGCCTTAAGCAGGCTAACTAATCCATCACTTGAAGTTGATATATTTAGTGATTCTGTATACTCATTTCGAAGAAAAATTTTTGAGTGCTTCACAAATAGATTCTTTCTTTTTCCTTTCGTATCTTATTAGTTTACTTCTTACATAATGTTATAATCATAAATTAGGTCTTAATTTGGAGTAAGATATAGATATTAATTTTACATTTTTCGGTGTGGTTTATTCTATTCTATGTTAATTTCATTATTACATAAGTTGTAAGCACTGTTTTAGGTTCGTCCTGTTTGTGCTCCTGTATATAAATAAATATATAAACAAATAATCATTAAACGATAATTTTTAGTACGCACTGATTGCCTTTGTTTCGAGGTACCCAAGAAAAAGCCACATATATTGTTCTGATCGCCGTTGCACAGTGGCCATTTTCCTAAGTTTTATCGTTCCTCTGTTCGTCTGCAGTCCAGTATTCGTCATTTTCACCATCAAATCTGTGAACATAACGGAGGATGGTCAGATTTTTACCCTGTATTATATGAGTCTGAGCCAAATCGGTCACAACGACAGATACCTGGTGATAGTATTCTGGCTGTACGCAGTTTTAATAAAGCTTCTTCCATGTTCCATTGTAACGTGCATCAGCTACTCGCTCGTTAAGACCCTGCATCGTTCTAAGGAAAGGAAACGGATGCTGCACAGTTATGAAGTGTCCCGTACGATACTGAACGAGATTGCGAAAAAGAAGCACAGCAAAGCCGAACGAAAAACAAACCGAACAACGAGGTTGCTACTGGCGGTGCTTTTCTTCTTCCTTATGACAGAACTTCCACAAGGAATATTAGGTCTAATAATAGGTGTGGTAGGCAAATGCTTTTTCGTAGGCTGCTATCAGACGTGCGGGAAATTATGGACATAATAGCATTAACCAGCTGCTGCGTCAACTTCATCCTTTACTGTTCGATGAGCAAGCTGTTTAGGACAACTTTAACGCAACTGTTTTGTGAAAAACTTTTGGCAAGGTTTACTTCATCACGTTCGGATATGCAAGTGGTATCGGTGGCGGGTACACCGTCGTCTAGGACGTCAACAAGAGTCTGTGATAAACAAGTGGATGTTACCGGTGTGTAAAGTGAAAAATCATGAGAAAGCACAAAAGAAACTAATAGTGATGATAGTAATGTAAGTTGCTTGTATTTTTATATCGTGTTCCTAACGAATAATTCACTGTTGTCCGAGTCAGTTAAAATCTGACCTTGCTCAAATAGTGTTGCCGCGAGATGAGACGAGACAAGATTTTGGCATTTGACGTGAAAATCAGTTCTCCATCTCGTTCTCGATGCGGCATTATCGATCTCGAATCGAGAATCTCGCAAACATAATGTGAATCGATTCATTAAAATATCGATTCAATTTCTATATAGGGCGAGTATCTTTAAGGTGTATAATATTTATATGGCCATTTTCGTGCATTTTTCACCATTGTATTATAATTTTATGTCAAATAGGTAGATCAGGTTCGACCAACACCTTCAATGCCGCAAATTCAATCTTGTATAGAGCGCTAAGAATGGATTTTTGTATGTTAGCAGTATAAGTATTATGCGTGGTTAATTGAAGTTTGTCTTGCAAACGTCTGTGTTCTGTCAGTAGCATGTGCATAAGTAACCCTTACTAGTCAGATCACAGTCCCAAGTTTGAGCCCCTATGGAACTGTGCTCTTTCATTGCCAGAGCCTATCGACAGTGTTTTATACTAATGATCGATTTGTTTTGTGTAATGTAATGGTAATAAAGTGGAATTAAAACAAAACAGCGTTTTTTATTTAAGAACGAATATGACGTTGGCGGAAAAGACATGGAGCTGGAGGATGTGTGGTTCCAGCAAGATGGGGCCACAGCCCACCCAGCGAGGGCGTGCATGAACTTTTTGGCCGAAAGATTTTCCGGGCGTCTCATCTCGCTAAGAGGCGATCTCAACTGCCCGCCCGTTCTCCGGATTTGGCCCCGTGTGATTTTTTCCTATGGTGTTACCTGAAATCACTTGTTTATAATGACCGTCCCAGGACGCTGGAAGCCTTAAAGGACAATATTCGAACCCACATCGCCCAAATTCCGACCGCAGTGCTCGAAAGAGTGCACCAGAATTTCGCAAAACGGCTTCAGCAGTGTTTGGACTCTAAAGGGCGCCATAATTTGCCACATAACTCAAAATTTCCAGTGTTGTACAACACAGAAAAAGTAAATAAAGTGTTCTCATTTATTTGTACTGAGTGTTATTCAAATTTGCAATCAATACGTTTGCCGCGCTCCACCCTGTAGAACTCACGGTTGTATTATTAAGCAAGATATTTAACGAAAACTATTTTTTTATATTTCGCGTTCATAATGAGGCCATTACGATGGGCAATGTGCGTTTCTTAATACGAAACGCAACTTTTTATTTCCTAATGTTTTTATCACTAAAAAACATCAAACTCCACCTCGTAACTGTTGTGGGTCTTGTCAAAATCGACATTTAGCCAACTTAAGCGTGGCAGATTAAATTTCCTTAAATTTTATATTTTTATGAAATTTCTCACATTTGCTTGTGTAGTAGACGCGAAATAGAAATAATAGTATAAAAACCCCGTTTCCTTGTATTTTGTGTGTGTTTTTTATTTCTGTTGTTTTGTGTTGGTTTGGTATTCCTTCTTATTTGCCAGTGCGATGTAATGTTTCCACAAATCCGTGTCTTGTCATTTGCTTTATAGGTTTAATAATTAAGGAGCCTCTCTAAATATTTATTTAAGTAAATTCAGCTCCAGCTTAATTTGCTACCATACAAGTGTATATATGTCATAGTTAAATATAACATTAGTTTACTATGTAACAACTGGAGCTTTTTTTTCAGTTTTTCTCCAGTCTGTTGAAAGCACTGTGCAGTTTTCCGGTGCAAAATATACTATATATGTTGCAGCGAATTATGTGTTTTTTTACCTTTCCTTAAAGAGTTGGATCTTATTAAATAACTAGACGATCACAATTATAAAGTAACTTACTTATATAGTATTATGAACTTTCTAAATTTAAATATTATTATTATTAATATAAAGATAAATTATAGAGGCAAGGCCTATACTATAAAATAAACTAAAATAACGTGGAAACAGCCGCAAAATAATGTAAAAAACAGGTAGTAAATATACATAATCAGAAAAACCAAACAAAATTAACGAATTCATTGAGAGATGCGATACACACACCGATTAGGAAGACTCGCACAAAACAGCAAGCCGCAGACACGCACACAAATATTACTCCGACGCTCTGAATCGATCCAAGCGGTGTTTGAAGGAAGCAATGGTCGGGACACAGACCGCATTTTCAGGAAGAGAGTTCCAGAGTTCGAAACAGCGGTTTGAGATAAAATGCAGCCGGTGAGAAGTTTTAAAGTTTTCCTTCTTTAATTTAAACTGGTGACCACGTAGACGGGCATCAGTGCTGAGTGCGACGATACTGCGAGCTGAAGAGTTGTGGAATAGCCCGTGAGTTATTCTAAATAATTGGATTAGTTCGGCTCTCTCTCTCGTCTCACGGAGAGAAGATCAATGTTCATTTTAAGCCGCGTCTCATATGGTAGTGCAGAGAAACCCCTGGGCCAGCGAGTTGCTGCGTACTGAATCTTCTCTATGCATTCGGGGTCCTTGATCAAAACCGGAGATCAGGCTGGTATTCCGAATGTTATCTTCTTTACTGGAGTGAAAGACACACCGTTAACTTAAACATTTATTGACTTAAACTTCTACACATTTACTAACGCTACTTGCTAAACAGCTAAAGATAATTGAATGAATGAATATACGCGCAATGCATGGCCGCTCTGCTTCCGAAACTCCCCACTTGCCAACACTGCACTGTTGTCACATTCACCACATTTACTCTATAACATCTCCCCTTTTTTATAAAAGAAAGAAAATAATACATAATACCTTATATTAATAACAGTAAAAATTATCAAAACATTTTGGTTTTCTAATACACCTTCCCGACCTAGAGAACTTTAGTGTCTCTCCTAAAGAATCTTTATATTCTGATTTATCTTCCACTACTACCCCCTTTTCAACATTCTTAGGTTCCTGATTTTTAACATTGTCATTTTGATTGTATGAAATATCATTTTCGGGTACAAGTTGATTTAACATGTTATAAAAATCATCATCTGTCACAAAATTGTTTTCAATCTTTCTTAAATAACGTCTATTCCTTATGTATGTTTTGTTATTTTTATTTAGTTTTACTAAATAAGATCTCGGTCTGTTTTGGTCAATTCCGATAATCATACCTGGATTCCACTCTCCGGTTCTGCTATCTTGCATCATTACTGGATCATTTACTGATAACCTTTGCAAATCTTTGGCATGTTTGTCATAATAAAATTTTTGATTACATTGTTTTTGTTGTAAAGCTTTTACTTGTGTATTGATATCAAATTTTGGTTTCAAGATTTCTTCTGACATTGGTATTAAGCCCTTTAGTTTTCTTCCAAACAATAACTCTGCTGGTGATGGTGTTTTTCGATCAATAGGTGTGTTGCGATACTCCAATAAAGCTAAAAATATGTCCTTTTTATCCGCAATGGTTTTTTTAATTAGTTGTTTAATAGTTTGTACGTGTCTTTCGATAAACCCGTTTGATTGTGCATAATGTGGAGTACTTGTTTGCATAGAAATTTTCCAATCCTCTAAAAACTGTTGAAATTCTGAGCTTGAGTACTGCGGACCCATGTCTGTATATATTAAATCTGGTTTTCCATGTCTAGCAAATATATACTTCATGTTTTGAATTATTATTCCGGAAGTTGTTCCTTCATGTAATATACAAACTTCTGGAAATTTCGAAAAATAATCTACAACTAACAAATACTGAATTCCTTTGTATTCAAACAAGTCACTCGCTATTATCTGCCATGGTCTTGTTGGTAATTGCCTGTTTATAAGACTTTCTTTTTGAAGACTGTTTTTAAAACGCAAACAAATTTGACAATTTAGAATTTTATCTGTGATTTCTTTGTTCATGTATGGCCAGTAAACTAGCTCTTGCGCTTTACACAATGTTTTTTCTAAACCTAAATGCGTATAATGTAATTTATTAATAATGTCATTTCTCAAAGATTTTGGAATTACCATCCTGTTACACTTAAAGATTATTCCCTTCATTTCTACCAAATCATCTCTATCTTTCCAATATGGTTTGATGTTTTCTTTTAACTGTTTTTTACTATCAGGCCACCCATTTTTTATTAAATTTAGTAACTCTTGCAGCTCACAGTCTTTTTGAGTTTCTATTTTAATTTCCTCAAAACGTTTTGTACTCACACTAAAAAAGTTTATCATATCTATCTGCACATTACTTTCAGTTTCATTTATTATGAACATTTTATCATCATAACCTGTTCTAGATAATGTATCGGCAAAATACAAGTATTTACCTGGAGTATATTTAACACTGAAATCATAGTTTTGTAAACTGAGAAGAAGTCTTTGTATTCTGAGGGGAACTTTATCTAAAGATTTGTTGAAAATGGATTCCAACGGTTTGTGATCGGTTTCAACTAAGAAACGTGTACCAAATAAATACTGATGAAATCGTTGGCACCCAAAAAGTATAGCTAAAGTTTCTTTTTCTATTTGTGCATAATTGCACTGAGTCTCAGTTAGTGATTTTGAAGCATATGCCACGGGGGCTCCATTTTGTAAGATAACAGCTCCTAGTCCATTTTTCGAGCTGTCTACCGATAATACTATTGGTTGATTTCTGTCATAATACTGTAATACAGGACTGTTTGATAATTGTCTTTTTAAATTATTAAATTCTTTGTCATGCACATCTTCCCACTGCCATACTATGTCTTTTTTCAACAACTGTCGTAAATTAGCTGATAATCTTGACAAGTTGGGAATAAATTTAGCTACGTAAGTTATCATTCCCAGAAATTTTCTCAATTTATCTTTATTATCTGGAGTAGGAATCTGCTTAATTGCCTTTATTTTGTCTTCATCTAATTTAATCCCATCTTCAGAGAAAACATGTCCCACATATTTAATTTCTTTTACAAGAAATTTACATTTTGACTTGTTAAATTTTACTCCGGTTTCCAAAGCACGTTGCATTACTTTATTAATTATTTCATTATGAGTTTTCACATCTTTTGCAAAGATTATTATATCATCAATGTAGATTTTTACCCCATCAATGTCACCAAAAATTTGATTAAAAACCTTTTGAAAAATTTCTGGCGCCACTTTAACTCCAAAAGGAAGCCTTAGAAATCTAAACCTACATAACGGAGTAGCAAACGTTGTTAAAAATGATGCTTTTTCAGTTAACTTTATTTGATAGAAGCCTTTGTTTGCATCTAACACCGAAAATACTTTGGAACCTGCCATTTCACTTGTTAGGTCTTCAAAAGTTGGTAAACTATAATATTCACGAATCAAAGCGTCATTTAAATGCTTCGGATCAAGGCAAATTCGTATCTGGTCATTCTCTTTCTTTTTGACAATTACAATTGGATGTACAAATTCAGTTGGTTCATCAACTTTTGTGATTATTTGATCTTTTAGCATGCGATCCAATTCTTTTTTTAACGGATTTATTAACTGAAATGCTACTTTTCTACATGGCATTGTGACTGGTTCATAATTCTCTTTTAGTTTGAAATCACATGGCTCGATTTTAATCAACCCTAGGCCCTTAAAAACATTATCATAATCAGATATGTTAAAAGTATCATTATTTTTAGTTTTATTAATCTCTGAAACCTCTCTTCTGGATATAAGATTTAAATATTGAATACTTGGTAACCCTATTATAGGTGCCGCATTATTTTTTGTTTCTACTACCAAGAAAATCAAGTTGTAATCTTTATTCTTTATTATGACTTTTAGGTTGCAAGATCCCAGAACTGGCAATGGTTGACCAGCATAATTTGAAATTGATGTGTCAGTTTTATCAATTTTTGAAATTCCTAACTTATCAAAAATGTATTTTGGAATAACATTTACTTGAGCTCCTGAATCTAACTTGAACTTTACTGTTTTGTTGCATTCAACAATTTTAATGTCCTCAAACCAATTCAATGTCGGTGAATCGTTCTCATTAACAACCGTATCTAATACATAATCAATCGTTTGTACAGTATTTTCATGATTACTATTATTTTGTGAAATAGTATTAACATTTTGATTACTTTTATTGAAAAAGCATTGATTAGCAAAATGATTGTACCTACTACATTTTGCACATTGTTTACCATAAGCCGGACAACTTCCCCTTTGATGTTGCCGCCCGCATCTGCCGCATGTGCGTACAAAGGATGCGCCTGCGCCTCGCTCCCAATTACGATCTGTCCTTGGCTTTGTGTGTCCTGMTGCCGCCTTTTGATGTGCCGCCTGTGATGTGGATGCCGCCCTTTGATGTATCGCCTGTGGTGCCGCTTCACGTCGACCCTGGTTCTTGAATTCTGCCTTGTTGCCACTTCTCCCATAATTCTTCTTGGTTATCACGGATACGCTGCCACTTGTTTCACCCTGTGCAGCCTTTTTCAGCAAACTGCTAATATTGCTCGATGTCTCCTCCGCCGCTTTGCATATGTCAATTGCCTTCTGTAATTTCAGGTCACTTTCTCTCAGAAGACGATCTTTTACTCGTTTATCAATTATGGCACATACGATCCGGTCCCTTATCATGTCGTCCCTCAGTGCACCGAAATCGCAATCAGCACTAATCCGTCTGAGGTCGTTTAAAAAGGAATCAAACGTCTCGTTTTCTCTTTGCACCCTCGTATTGAATTTGTGCCTTTCAATACTTACATTTACTTTCGGCAAGAAGTAACCATCCAGCTTTTGAATGATTTTGTCTGGATCCTTGCGATTTTGGCTCTCTAATCCTATCGTATCTAAAATTTCCACAGTTTCTTCCCCAACACCGTGTAAGAAAACTGCTGCTTGCACCTCTTTTTCTTTTTGTGAACAGCCTGACGCGATCATGTACAGCTCCATGGTTTTCTTGAACTTTTTCCAATTCACACCTAGTTCGCCTACTAGTATCATCGGTTTTGGTTGCTTTATGAACTCCATTTTCCTTTTGTTTTATATCTACCACACCTGCTCACTATTATTGTGGCGATGCTACTGCGTTTTTTCTTTTCAGCGGTTCTTTTTCCACTTTTCTTTACTCTGCACTTCGTTTAATGTCCTTTTTAACTGACTGCGCCATGTTATCTTCTTTACTGGAGTGAAAGACACACCGTTAACTTAAACATTTATTGACTTAAACTTCTACACATTTACTAACGCTACTTGCTAAACAGCTAAAGATAATTGAATGAATGAATATACGCGCAATGCATGGCCGCTCTGCTTCCGAAACTCCCCACTTGCCAACACTGCACTGTTGTCACATTCACCACATTTACTCTATAACACCGAACTCCAGAAGTGGGCGAACATATGTCGTGTACAGACGGGCTGCGAGACGAGGATCTGGGGAGGAAAAAAGCTCTTCTCAAAATGTATAAAGCAGCGGTAGCCTTTCTTGCAGTCTTCAGGCAATGGGGAGACCAGGAAAGATTACTGGTGACAGCAAAATCAAGATATGTCTGCTCAAACACAGAAGCCAGCGGCAGCCCATTTATGGTGTAATTAGTATGCGGGTTTAATTTGCCTATGTGTAGAATAGAGCACTTTGCAATATTTAAGTGGATCAGCCAAGTGCTACACCATAATGAAACGCAATCCAGATCGTACGGTAGGAGGCAAGAGGAAGGGTTGCTGTATAATTTGGCGTCGTCTGCATACATGGAAATACTGCTCTGGATGCCAAGTTGTAGGTCCGAGGAGTAAATAATAAACAAGATTGGACCCTTGAGGCACGCCACTCAAAATAGGGTAGCATCTTGATTTTGCGTCCCCCACCCTTACCCTAAAAGTTCTTCCTCGCAGAAAAGCGGCAAGCCATCGCAGCAACAGTCCCCATACTCCAACACGTTCTAACTTCACAGCAAGCCTTCGATGGGGCATCTTATCAAATGCTTTGGCGAAATCGAGATATATCACATCAATTGGCTTTCCCTGATCCAAATCCGATGTCCAGTCGTTGAGAGAAGAAATCATGTTGGTCACTACTGAGCGGCCGGGAACGAACCCGTGCTGAGTAAGAGGAATTATGTTGTTTGTCAATAGAAAAGACATCAATTTTGAGGCAATAATCTTCTCCATTGCCTTACACACAACGCGTACGAGACTAATGGGACGATAGTTACTAGCATCCAGCTTGTCGCCCTTTTTGAAGATAGGCGTGACGTTAGCGGTGAGCCATTCATCCGGCAGAATAGATGAGGTGAAAGAGGAGCCAAAAATGATTGATAAAGGATAAGCAAGGTCTGAGGACCATTTCTTCAGCAGAAAAGGTGACATATTTTCAGGACCGGGGGCAGAATCAGCAGATAATTCGTTCAAGCGTTGTATTATTTCCTCAGGAGGAAAGTCTATATGCGTAAGAGAGTTAATATTGCTAGGAAAGTTAGAAGCTGGCAGTGAACCAGCCGGCTCTGGTGAGAAGACAGAACAAAAATATTCTGCGAAGCGTTCAGCAGCCTCCGCTTTGTTGCTACAAACGTCGCCACACTCATTCTTGATAAGAGGAATAGAGACTCTTGAACTTGTTCGCTTATGAACATAAGAGAACAAAGCTTTTGGTTTCTTAAAATTAAAGAAGATTCAAATATTTCCTTAGCCTCCAGTATCCTTGCGGAGAGAGAATTTGAGTAGGCTCTGAATTGCGAGTAATCGTTTGGGAGGAGCGTGCGTCTGTACCTATTCCACAATGTGCGTTTGTATTTAATCATATCTAAAATAGTGTTGGAACCCCAGGGTTTGTGTGGAATGTAGCGACCATGATAAACTATAGTGTTACGGTCAATAGATGAATTAATTGAAGCTTTTAGGAGTAACCATTGCGAGTTAACGTCAAGGCCAGTTAACTTAGACTCGTAATGGCATTGTAGTCTAATATCTTAATGCTTTTAACTGCAGTTGATGGCTCGGGATAATGTATCACCTGGATTGTGGAGCTAATAACCATGTGATCAGAGTTGCCTATGGGGGGAAGAAGTTGCGTGCTGGCGAAGAGGTTTGCGTCTGATGTTATGACGAGATCTAGGGCGGAAGGTTGTTGATTGTTACGAAATCTGGTAAAGTCGTGAATGATTTGTGTTTGATTATTCTCAACAAGCGTTTGTACAAATAAATCTTCAGTCGAGTAGCCTTCGTACACACCCAAGATACGGTCTGGGTTTGTTTTATTTTAGGTATCATAGCATTTCATGTAATCACTGACTGGCATTGGGGTAGATAAACTAAAATTATAAGTAAAAATTTACTATTAGTTAATACAACACACATGTACGTTAATTAGGATATGTCGGCCTCATATGCCTGCAATTCTCATGGACCTGTATTGCATCACTTGGTGGAAGTACGTCATAACCTTTATCCCGCATGTCTATTATAGCCCTTTCCAACATCTTTTGCGCTACATGCCTCATTCTCGTTAATAGTTCAGGATAATCGCTCAGCACCTTCAAGAAATCCCTTCTGTGAAGGACGAACACCTCGCAGGGTGCAACTGCTATCAAGCTGCTTATACGTTCCTCTTCAGGAAGGAGGAAGGGTATCTCTCCAAAATAAGCGTCGTCTTCTAGATGGCATATCTAAAAACCGAATAGTTTGAATAGACATTTTGTTGCGAATGCAAAGTATAAATATTGATGGCATGTTGTTTTCCGGGCTCTGAGCTCAGAGCTACTTCTGAGGAAGGCACCGACATGAGTGTCAAAACGTCAAGGTCATATAATCAACGTGGGAGCCAGCCCGGAAAACCACATGTCATCGACAACAACCCCGGAAGCCTTCAAACCAAAGTATAAATATTGTTTTAAAGAAGACGTATGCAGTCTTCCCTTGGGCTCACACGCCAGTAATACCTAAATTTTAATCAAATCAAATCAAATGAAGTTAGATGTCTAACTATTATCGTATTGTGGTAAGTTGAGTCAAGATATACCGTGTTTACTAGTGATGTCAAATCCGATTACTTTTATGTAATCGCGATTACTCGTTACTGGTATAACTAGTAATCGTTACTTCGTACTCGTTAACGATTACTCAGCGGTAACACATTCGTGTTGCCATTCCAGAATACGGGAGGAGTACGTTACAGTCTTGCACTAATAATCGTTATTCGTAAAGTAACCGCGGTTACGGAAGGTATTGTATTCCACGCGAACACGTACGATTATTGCAGCTGCGTTTGAAATTCAATAAGTAGGTACCTACTTTAAAACGGAGGCGCATAAAAATTATGAAGTTTTTATGTAATTATATATAATTAAAAATAAAAGCAATGAGAATTAGTAGGTACACCTTTTTGTGCAAAAAATAACCAAAGAAGTACAACGGCAAATGTAAATAATATTGTTAGAKTAAAAATGAAAGGTAGGTATATATGCAAAAATATGCACATAAAATGATCCACTCATTTTTTTCTTTCGATGTAATTATAGAAACAGCGTTATTACATCAGTAATTGACATGGGATTTCCTACATTATTCTTATTATAAGTATTATTTTGCCGTCAACAAGATTAATTTTGGTGTTAAGGAGATAAAAAAGTTCTATCAAATATATACACATTAAGCAAATGCGTCAGTAATAACTGGAGTATTTTTCGTTAATGGTATTCTTGTATTTAAAAGAAAAACAAACATTAAGGATACCACAAACTAAATTATTATATGCGTTTAGTAAGGCACTAACAATATTTATTACATTAATAATTATTTTTGGTGTAGGTAGTAAGATTTTGTCAGACGGTTTCACTTTTACTGTAACAGAAGCAGAGCAAATAATTATTAAATGCTGATGGAAAAACAAAATTAACAACATTCACCTGGACCATAATATTTTTAAACTTATTTCTCAACGCGACCTTTAGAATCTTTATTTTGTAGTAAGCTAAAAGACTAAAAACCTACTTTTCCCTGCATTTAACTACCTTCTACTTTATCTACCATCGATCCACGTATCTTACTTCAGTCGTTATCTATCGAATCCGAACCGACTCTTTCCTTACTCGTTATTCGTCGTAGTCGTTACTCGCTACCGCATGACTGTGCTGTGCTGCGGCACTGCAGAATATCGGTATACGAGCAGTAATCGTAGTAATCGTGTAACGACTACTGTTCACAAGTGGTAATCGATTACTTCGATTCTTGTGAAGTAACGATTACTGAGTAACGAATCATTACAATATTGACAACACTAGTGTTTACTACCTTTTACAACTTCGATTCTTTAGCAAGTTTAGTGCTTCTTCATTATGAAACCGTAACCATAATCCTCTTCGATACGCTTGAAGCTGCTCAGTACCGGATTATAATACTCCAAACACAGTATTGCAAACTAATAAGTAATAACAAGCCAGCGATACACAGTGTCTTAAATAAGTAAACAGTTTAAAATTGAACAAAACGGAGAAACAATTATTATTTTGCCTACAAATTCTTTTATCATTTTTATTGGTAACATATCCGTTATTTGTAGGTTTTTTGCAGAAATTAGTTTTTATTTCTTCGATATTACTTTCCTATCTCAAAGATAATGAATTGTAGTGGCTATTTCCAAAATGTTTTCCATTTGATAATGTCAGGGACACGGACATGTACTACAATAAATAGGCAATAAAAAAATGCTCTATAAGTATTCCGATGCGAGTTTTGTAAGAGTTTTCTCTATATTTTTTGTGTTTTTTTTTTCATAAAGTGTAAAACATTGAGCAACCACTAGCTTTACAAGTCAATATAAATCATGTGAATAATGAATAGGCAATTAAAATGTACATGCCTTTGTTTGTAGAGTGGTCAAGTTTTTTAATTTTATAAATTCTTTAGTATCATTTTAAAATAAGAAGTCCATATTTAGTTTTGGTCTTTATGTTGAGTCAAATCGCGATGCTAAATTTTACTTGAAACTCTATTGAAGAAATAAAAAAAATTCTTAGGCCGTAAGATGCATTGTGGTTCCTATATACGTAGAGTTGAAGGTAAAAATGTTGGGACGCTTTTATAAATATCCACGTCTTTTCTAAGTAACTATCTTTTTAAAACATCAGCATTTATGCATTTCTATTTCATTTTAGCCTATTTTTAAAGACGCTACTGTCTGCACGTAGTCGGCTGGATATCTGTCTCATAACTTAACGGCTTAAGGGTCCTCTAGTCGACCGAAATTGTTTCTTTCCCTTTATTTTGTATCAAATTCAAACTTTTATGTAATGTGTTATACACCAAATGACGCGTTTTTTAAACCCTAGCCACTCTACGAAGCGGATGTGTCTTGGCCTATCAATGATTATTTTTTTTGCTTTCTAAATATAAGTCATGAAATGAAATACATCTCGACGATACAAGCAAAATGTGCTAGATTTTCGCCTAAATAGCTTTTTTAATCTTGTTTAATATTACTAGTTACATTTTAGTTCTCTGCATTTTATTTTCGTTTTCTTAAAAGTTTGTCTTATGGTAAGTCCATTTATATGTATATTTATTTATTTTATGACAGTTTTTATTTTATTTTATTTTCTGTTACGTTATCTACATTGGTCCAATTTAAATATCTGTCCGGATAAAACACTGTTACTTTGAAGCAACCTCTCTGATGTTAGTTGTTTAATTTTTTTACGTATGAGGTAGGTATCGGATTTTAATTTTGGATCGGTAAATTCATGAATTACATGTTCTTTAAAATAGTCTGATTTTTATTTTGATAACTACAAATTATTTACAATTTCGCATTTGAACAGTTATTATTATCAAGGACTTTGTGCGATCGCCAGCAATGTTTAAACGTTTCGCGTCATAATTAGATTCAAGCTTAGGCCTTATTTACTGATAACTAATGTTGATAGTTTTGTGTTCTACAAAAAAATCGAATTCAAATTGTTATACCCTCCATTTTTCGCCATACGAGAAGAGGCAAGGCAGGTCATGTTTTTCTTGAAACGTTAAGCAATGTTCAGTTTATTTATTAAATAACTGTTTAAACAATCATCCAGATGCTTATTCTTTAGGCAATGCTAGACATGCTGTATAGGGAATTGCTTCGCTTAGTGAAGATAAGCTTGAATTATTTGCAAATTGTATTTTAGGCAGAGCGAAGTGAAGTACTGCACGCAGCCACTGCAGAAAATGGGACCGGTCTTGTGACGTCACGTTCGCCGCCTACCGGCCTGTTATGAACGGCCTAGTTCAGTTGCTTTTTGCTTTTTGACTGTGGCAGTAACTGGAATTGCAGCGTGCGGCTAAACCCTAGACCTTCATAAAAATTAGTGAAACTTAAATACCGAATTAAGTTGTAAACACGGTATATCTTTGAGTAAACCTTGCGTCAAATTATCGCATTTATTACCTCTCTTCCGTTTCTAGTAAACACTGCCGCCGTACCAGTTGCTAAAAAGTACAAACGATCTCCCGGTCGGCCGCATTGTACGATCACATCGTTAGCCAAGAATGTTTCGTCTTTTATGAGTGTACTCAGTTTGCTTTTAATTTCCTTGGGTAGCTCGGCCATATAGCTCACCTTATCCAAGAAACGGCCACATACCGACATTGATATCTCCTCCTTTAGGTGATTCGAAATAATTCCACTCACTTCGCTGTCTTTATAGAAACGATTCTTGTAACGATACTCGTAGTAATTCTCTATTCTCTTCCTCATATATTCCGGTAGCTTTTTGTACCTCATGTACTCTCTCAGTTGCTGTATCATTGCTTGGTACTTCATGTACGAAGATGTACTTGTACTCACCATTTCCAGGAATTCAACTTAAACATGAGAAAGGCTCAGAAAGATGTATTAATAATGCATTAATAAGCATGGTACAACTTTCGATGGCGGCGGCTGCCAGTTTTTATCCGTTTAGTCGTCGCATTTTGAACAGATTTGGTAGGTATAGTATGCAACTCTCTTACCGTTATTACGACCCTGCAATAAAATTTATCTTTCATCTCGAACAGCAGGCGGCCCCTCACAAGTTACCGCAAATAACCGGATTACCATAAATTTAGGTCCGATTTTTGAAAGATGGTTAAGCAGGGTGGGATTAATTAAAGTTCACTACCGGTCAAACCAAAACTAGCATTCAGTCTTAAGTATTTCTGCGCGCGAGAAAAGAGAAGCGAAAAATGTTCCGTCCTTGGGAAAAAGCTGCTCCAAGTACCGCTCAGAATTAAGTTGCTGACGCTGACATGGAACTGCAAATTGAAGAAAACAAAAGGAATCGTCGTTACCTTACCCAAGATGTCAAAGAAATCATGAAAAATGTATACAAGTTTTTGATAAAAAAAGAGTGCAGTGCTCAGTTAAAAGTGACAAGTGAAATGGTTAGTGTCCCCTACACGACTGTGAGAAATATTGAAAATAAAGGCAATTCAAGAAAATCACGCAATTCGGAGAAATTTCTATATATATCAAAAGAGCTTGGGATAGAAATTAAAAAAGTGATTTACCAAATGTATAAGGAAAATAAAGTTCCCACTACGGCAAGTCTGAAATTAAAACTTTTGGAATTAGGATATGACATAAGTTATCGCGAAAAGTGGTTCAGAAAATACTTGACGAACATTGGTTTTAATTATAGTACATTAAACCATTGTTTGTCCATAATAGAATCAACCCGACTAAAAAGAATGAAATGAGATTATATAAACGAAATCAGAAGGTACCGCCAAGAAAATCGTAATATTGTATATTTGAATGAAACGTGGTACGACACCCACGACTTGACAAAAAAAGGTCTGGCAGATGGGACAAATAACTGCGTTCTGCAAGCACCACCTTCGAGAGGAAAAAGAATTATAATTGTTTATGCGGGAGGAAGTGATGGATGGGTGGAAAATGGCTTGATCCAAAATTGTTCTGCTGACTACCATTGCGACATGGGCTCTGCACTTTTTGAAACTTGGTTTCAGCAGCAGTTACTGCCAAGGCTACCACCAGGATCTGTTATAGTCATGGATAACGCGAGTTATCATTCAAAATTAATGAACAAGGCGCGAACATCAGCTACAAAAAAAAGTTACCAAAAAAGATCTGTTGACAATAATAAAAAATCTCAACGTACCTAAACAATATCGAGTTGATGAACTAGCGAAAGGACATGGACATTATATAGTTATGCGTTTGCCACCGTATTATTGCGTCCTAAACCCAAATGAATTAGTGTGGAGTACTTAAGTTCGGGAGTTGTAGATTTAGTGCGTAGAGAGGTAAGTAGTATAACGAAAGAACTGTGGAAAAGCTGTATTAAGCATGTTATTGAAATTGAAAATAGCTATGTATCCCCAAATTTTCAAAATTTTATAATACATGTTAATGATGATGCTAGCAGTGATTCAGAATTTGAAAGTAGTGATGATGATAATAATTAATATATTTAAATTATGTCGGTGTAAACTTGTTAGACTCTTTTGTAAAAATATAATAGATGTATGGAACTATTTTTTGTATTTAGAGCTTTAGATAAAAAAATATATATTTTTATTATGTTCTTTTAAAATACTTGTCTTTTATTTACATATTTAGTTATGTTAACCGTAAACCGCACGTTTCCAATAGTTAAAAGGTTGTAAAAATAATAAATGCATGTATTGTTTAGAATTTTCGGCCAGCACAGCATTCAACATATTCACAGGATATAAATATTACAGGAATGTTAAAAATCAAAATAAAAATATTTAGGATGCGAGATTTTTCTTTGCATATTAAAAAATGCTCAGATGTGCATGTTCTCTAGTTAGATTACAAATTTCATTATAACTAGATATACTTTGCTAGTGCAAAATAATGTTGCTACTCGTCTAAAACTACGTACAATTCATTTTGAGACGTAAATAAAAACGATCGATGTAAGACCTCTTATTAACCGAATGATTAAAAACTACTTAGAATAATATACACTACACAAACAAAAAACGAGTTTTAAAACGGCTTAAAGCCGGCACTGGAATTTCGCAAAATCACAAAGAGGGTTTGATTTATGAGGGGTCACGTGCCGTTCCAACTGTTCCTGTAAATGAAAGGTAAATAGTATTGCAGGGTTGTAAAAACGGTAAGAGAGTTGCATTACTATACCTCGACGTATATTTTTTAGATGATACAAAAACACCAATCTGACAAAGAATTGTGCGCATCGAAGATAATATTGCTGCTGTAAGCGTTATAGTGTGCAAGAAAACCCAAAATCATGAATTCTAGTTCGTCCACTACGTGAAAAATTTTAAATAAAGATCTTGGGCTAACGAAAATCTTAAACTGTAAGGCATTATTAAACTTGGAAAAAACAAAAATTTGGCATACTTGGGTGTTTCAATAAGTCAATACTGAAGGCAAATGATATCTGAATCGATAAAGAAAATATATACTTTGTTAAAAAGACAGCGAGAGTGTTCCACATTCCTCAATCCACCATAAAGAAACCCTGGCTATTGGGTAGACCTTACCGTAGAAGCAAAAGATATGTGCTAGAAAATATTATCTGTAAACTGGTTTTTAAAAATCTGTACCTGGAAAAGCCTGGTTTTTAGTTTTTTGAATGTGACATAGCCTTRCTTGTAAAAAGACCAATTAGAATAGAACAGACGGTACCGGAAATAATTAGTGGCTTTTACGATTTGTATTAGTCTCCATTGAAAGAATAGTAATAACAACAAGTAATTGACAAAAAATCTCTTACTTAAAATTTACACCCGATAATGTTTTTAATTGTAAAGAATTATTTTTATTTTATCATTTCCTGAATAGTCAATAAAAACATTCTTAAAAAAATATTTTTTATTAAAGTTGATATGGACTAAAATCAACCTACTAGTTAGTTAGGTTAGGCTGGTGATCGGTTTACATTTTATCAACAGACTTGATTTAAATAACATTCACTGACAACCAAGTGATTTTTATTTTATTATTGAGTTGATTTTAGCTTAAAACGAAGAAAAGAAATAGTATAAGACACAAAAATAAATTCTTACCTAGCAGGAATAAATTAAGGATGAACCCCACAGCTAGACCGAATATGGCCACCACAATATCTAATGTAATCCTCGACGGGGTTATACCATATCCCCCCACAAGTGCAGTGATGTAAATAGCTCTTAAAAGGGAATGTAAGAATGCTGCTTCTAGTGGATCGCGATCACCTATCATATCTGCAGTAAACCAGGAATCTTCACTGCCCCAATTAAACATTACTATTGCAAGCATTATCCACGCCATCCACCAGATCACCAAGAAATACAGGAGTATTATTTTTGCGGCGTTTAGGCGGTAGCTACTTGCACAGAATCTCTGGAATAGCGTTGTAATTAATTTAGACTCCCATTTTGCAAGTGTTTGTTTTTCCGTTTTTGTTATATTTGCTATAACCATACAGGTTGGATAGCGGCCACATCTTGTAAACCAATTATGCTAAAATCTTGGGTAATTGTTTGAATACCTATGACTAAGCAGATTTCATTGAAAATATTTTGGAAGTATCTTGCATGTTAGCTTAAAATCTGAGAAAACATGATGATTCTTAATTTTATTTGCATAAGACTAATTATATATCTTAAAAAGTGTGTGAAATAAACAAGAAGAATTTGCTTATGTTATAACGTATTGCTATCGATTTTGAGTGGGAATGGAAGTCTCCTAATAAAAGATTTTGTTACTTGCTGTAAATAAATTGTCTTATAAATAATAAAGTTCTTATTCTTTTTAAGAAATAATTGATATTTATCTAAACCTAAAGTAAAATGTTATTGTTTTGTTAACAATGACAGCTTTTTTTCTCTATTTTACCTACTTTGAAAGTTTGCAATGAGCAATAAGATCTACTTTAAACTTACTCCTACTATAATTTAATTCGCTTTACTATCGTATCATGACAATTAAATAGTGATGTTTGGAAATATGCCTTTCGTTCGTATTTGTGTTACAATGACTAGTTACACCATGCACTATTTTACTTCAATATAAATAAGAATTGTCAGCATTTTATTTTGAACACTTTACGTTATAAATAATTTAACAAATCTTCTATTACAGTATTTAAGTGGAAATATTGTTTCTTTTCTTAGGATTTTATACTAGGTATTGATAATAAACATCCAGAGTTGATAATAATAATAATAATAATAAATTTTATTATCCAACAGACCAAAGACGTCTACAAAGGATAAATCAATACATAATTAAAATTACAGAAATTACAGAAAGTTAAAGTACATGCATGGGCGTACCCAGCTTTTGGTCTAGGGCGAGGCAAAGCAGGAACGTCCTGTAGAGTATAATTCAACATAAATAGAAATAGTCAACGTTTTTTAAGATATAAGTACTTAAGTAATTAATGAAGTATTTATTCCATGAATAATCTTTGTGGATTTTTTGCAAGGCGACTTAAAGCATCTTCTGTGAAATAAAGACCCAAATTATTTGTATATTTTCTGATCATACAAAGCCCCTTTATTACTAATTCAGTTATTGATGAACTTCATCAAAAGATGAGTTGTTACATTTTATTTGGGTGATCCACATAATGTATGATATCATATGAAGTACCAAAGGAAGATAAATTTCATCTTAAAAGCTCTACTAGTAGGAGCACAATTTCTGATCCAAAATTAACACATATCAAAGACTAATGCATTAACCGATGCGCTTTTAGTACAGTTTCAACTTCTCACACCAGAAGCCTTAGAAATTTAAACTGGGAGTTCATATGTATAGGTGTTAAAGATGCAATTGTAGTAATTTTTACTCCCCAAGGAAAGAGACTCGATTGATAACTAACATTATTAAAACTCAGAATGACAAATGCCTCAGCATTCTGCGTCAAGTCAACTTTCTAAGATCGCCAGTGCATTGCTCTAAAAAATTAACCAATTGCTTAATATTAAAAAAAATTAAGCTTCATTTAAATAAACTGAAATATATTTAATTGCATTTTTAACAACACACCTGGTTTTAATTCGTGCTGATAATGCTTTTACTGGATTCCTAAAACTTATATTAAATAAATTGACTTTCATAAACGTGAGTTCGGACGGATATTTAGTTTTTTTGTTTTTCTTGTATTAATTGTTAAAATGTAATGTGACTTTAGAAATTTGGTACAAAAGTTAGAGTTATCACTGAATATATGACAAATTTTGATGTGATTCCATTTAACAGTAGTTAGTTGAACAACCTTTATAGGAAAAGATAGCAGAGCTGAACTAAGCAGAAATGGTGTTATGACTCATGCTGTCCAAGACAGTCTTTTAAAGCTATATCCGCCCTAATACAACGATTTGTAACAACAAGAATGTTGCAGTTACAGCTGCAAAACGCACATGGCATCGATTAAGTTTGGAAATAATTTGACAACGACTTATTAGAGGTCATACACTTGCCTATAAATTTTACTGTATTTACAATTTTGTAAATAACACAATTTGTAGGTGTACACGCATAATTAACCAGCTAAATGTACGGCAAATATTGGAAGGGCCAAGAGTTGGCAACCCAGGTCCAGGGGGGGGGGGGCAGCTGCCCCCCTTCGGTACGCCCATGAGTACAGTAATTACGAGTAACAATAATTAGCAGTAGCACACACTTGCTGATTAGTTAAAAATAAGCGTCTACAACAGCTAACAAACACATTAACATTCGATAACAATATATCAAGAACAGATGAAAATGAATAATTATGTTTTCTACACATGTTATTTAAAGGACAATGAAGGTGTTGATTTGTCCTGCTGTAACTGGGAACAAAAAGTTATACGATACCGATTATCCAATCTAGGAACATAAAAAGCGATTTCAGAGAGTAACTTACTATTTCTAATTTGGCCATAAATTAGTTTATACAAAAATATAATTCAAGATATAGAGCGTCTTTGTTGTAACGTGTCTAATTTAAATTCCTTCAGTAAAGCTATACTGGGATACATTCTTTCAGGAAAACGTCCATATTTAACATAGTACAAGCATCTACAAAACTTTTTTAGAATACGCTCAATGAGGATCCCAGACAGGAGAGTAGTATTCTAGTTTTGACCTTACAAAACTATAAAAGAATTTTTAAGGGATCTGTATCCTTAAAACCGTTTGTATTTCTGCAAATAAAACCTAACGTCATAGACACATGGGTACAAATATGTTGGATATGAGGTACAAATGACAGTCTTTGATCCATAATGACGCCCATCAGATCTCTAATTTGATCTACTTTATCTGTCTCAACACATTCTAATTGATAATTAAATTCAATAATACTTGCTTTTCTAGAATAGGGCATACTTTTACACTTCTTAACGTTTAAACTAATAAGTATGTTTTTTTCTACACCATGAACTACTCGTAAATCTGTCAAGATCATCTTGTAATGTGTGCCAGTCATTTAAGGATCTGATGGAATTTGCAGTTTTAAAGTCATCAACGCAAGCATAAATTGTACAATTAAATTGTAAGAAAACATCGTTAATAAACAGTGCAAACAGTATAGGACCTAAATTTGAACCCTCCGTTACACCACTAGGAGTACAATACAGTTTAGATTGGACGCCAGAAATTTCTACATATTGTTAACGGTTATACAACATCTATTTGAAATAAACTAATCATATAGACCTGCAGTATACAGGGTGATTTTTTGAAAACTTCACACCTTAAATAACTTTAAATACAGCAAAAATTTAAAAATTTGCAAAAACAGGTAAACTTTTGAGATAAGTTTTTAATGGATAGCGCTTACTCTCTGAGCAGGGTAGACACCCCTTTAAAAATTTTAAATGGAACTATCCATCTTGTGATACATCATTTGAAAGCTTATTTGACAAAGAGTCTGGCCATGTAATTTGTTTTACCACGTTTAACTTATTGACGGGGTAATAGATTAATAGTGCTTACGAAACAGGTTGCTTATTAAATTGAATATTTTGGACTCTTTTCAACAAAATGTATTTTATTTTAGACCGGAAATAAAATTTGTCCTTACGAGAACCCAAAATTTAAACAAACAACTTGTAAAAAATATGACACTTAAAAAAAACTCCCAGAATACTGAAAATTTTCTTTTAACATTATTATTAACATTAAAGTATTTATCATGTAATTTTTTAGAAAGTCCATGTCCACGAAAAAGAAAAATTATTTATTTGTAACTCCAAAAACAGTGTGAACAAAACCATAGAAATTCAAACCTTACAATAGATCCCTCAAAATGTGCACCACCTCGTTCCATACAATAATACAGACGGTTCTCGAACTCCTGCTGCACTTTTCGGAAAGTTTCAGGTGGAATCCTCCTGCACTCGTTAATAATTCTTTCTCGCAGATCGTCCAGGCTAGTAGGTTGTGTTTTGTAAACCACAGATTTTAAATGACCCAATAGAAAGAAATCTAAAGCAGTCAAATCGGGTGATCGTGGCGGCCATTCAATTGTTCCACGCCTACCAATCCAGTGAAGAGGAAATCTATGATTTAACCAATTTCGCACATTAATGGCGTAATGCGGTGGGGCTCCATCATGTTGGTAAAACAATTCGTATTCATCCAACATTGGATTTCCTTCAGGGTCACGTTGGTTTTCTAATTGCTCTGTGATTAAAGGATCAATAACGTTATCAAGTAATTCTAAATACATTTCCCCATTTAGCGTCCCATCAATGAAAATTATACCTACAATTGCGTTGCCAAGTATTCCAGCCCAGACGTTCAGCTTCTGAGGAACTTGTGTATGACCTTCTCGAAAAATATAAGGATTTTCGTCACTCCAGTACCTGACGTTATGTTTATTTACAGAGCCGTTCAAAAAAAAATGTGCATTCATCACTGAAGCAGATATGTTTTATTAGATTTGGATTTACTATAATCTTTTCTGCCATAATTTCGCAAAATTGCAGTCTTCTATCGAAGTCATCTTCGCCGAGTTCCTGGAGAGTTTTCATCTTATAGGGATGGAATTTGTGCAGTTTTGTAACTTTCCTTACAGATGAATAAGAAAGTCCAGTGGCTGTAGAAATGTTACGCAAAGACCTAGTTGGATCCATTGCAAAATGACCAAGTACTTCAAGTTGGGCCATTTCATCAACACCTCTATTCCCTGCCCTTTTTTGTTTACTACAGATCCAGTGTCTTGAAATTTCTGCACGAGATCGAGAATGTACCTAGCGTCAACATTTTTATCGGGGTGCCGTTCTTTAAACACCCTTGCTGACGCACGAGCACAGCTATGTTCAGCACCGTAAATAAAAATTATTTCTACCCTTTCGGCAGTTGAATAAACCATTATCACTTGGATTCTCACTTTAAAATTTCACGCGATTTATAAAAAGGAATGTGAACAATAAAATGGTCGTGCCAAAGAAGTAGCCAAAAAGTTGAAACAAAAATTGGAAACACAAAGTAGATCATTATTTAGCCAATTCAGTATAAACTGTCGAGTTGCAATATCAAGTAATGTCGAAAGAAAATTTTAAGTATTTTTGGCATTTTGCTTAGGTGTACCAATTATTTTTTAACAAGTTTTTTAGGCTTAAGTAAGGACAATTTTTATTGTAACTGCAAGACAATAAATTTTGTTAAAAAAAGTCCAAAATATTCCATTTTATAAGCCACTTGCTACAATGCACTTTTTGACCCACTACCCCGTCAATGGGTAAAAAATAGTAAAACTAATTACATGGCAAGACTCCTTGTGTAATAAGCTTTTAAATGATGTATCGTAAGATGGGTAGTTTCATTTAAAATTTCTGAAGGGGTATCTACCCCGCTAAGAGGGTAAGCGCTATCCATTAAAAACTTATCTCAAAAGTTGTCCCCCTGCAAACAAAAGTTTACCTGTTTTTGCAAAATTTTAAATTTTTCCTCTATTTAAAGTTATTTAAGGTGTGAAGTTTTCAAAAATCACCCTGTATAGTTTATGCAACAACAATGAGTGGTTTACAACATCCAATGCTTCTGTCAGGTCCGTGCAGACAGCATCTACTTATTGCGTCCTAGCTTCTAAAGCGTTAGACACATATTGTGCGAATTCGCAAAGATTCGTAGTGGTAGACCTACCCTGCATGAATCTAATGCTGACTAAAGCTGATTTGACCAGAAATATGACTGTATAAATTTGTTGCTATAATGAATTCAAATATTTTGGCAAGGTGGGAAATAATTGCGATCGGTCTATAATTTTCCACATTATTACGTTCTCCATTTTTGAACACAGGGATCACTTTGGCTGACTTCCACAAATCAGGAAACGTGGCGTCTTTAATTATTAAATTAAACATATGACACAATGGTTTACACAAGCACGACACACAGTCTTTAACAATAAATGCTGGTAGGGAATCAGGTTCCATCACAAAATTTGGTTTTATTTTTTGGTAGCATTAATTATATCACAATTCGTTATCACAAAATTATATAAAGTATTAGTCAAACCACAAAGGTTATTACTGGAGTCATCACAGGCATTTAAAGTATCACAGTCACTAATACAGACAGATTTAAAGTATTCGGCAAAACAGTTTGGGACGAGTTCAAGTTTTTGTTTCCGAAATACATATTACCAGGGACACTTGTTCTTTTTTCATTAATGAAGGTCCAAAGTTTTCTAGGGTTATCTCTTACACCATCTTCAACTGATTGTATGAATTCTCCATATGCTTTCTTGGTCTCCATCTTAATGACTCTTCTCAAATTATTGACACGATCCAAGTGTATTTGAAATTTAAAACTTTTTGTACTTCTTCCATAATCGTCGCTTTGTTTTTATGTTGTGAATGATAGATGGAGTGAACCAGACTGGGAAAGATGTTGATCGGATTAGGTGTTTTGGGATATACGAATCGATTTAACTCATCATAAAAGAAATTAGAAGCGTCGTCGAAAGAGAAGATTGATTCTAGTACTGACCAATCCTTATGGAGTAAAGAATTGTAGAGATCGATGTAGTTACCTCTGCGGAAATTATATCTTAATTTGTTGCTACCTGTAAATTTTTCATCTTTGGCGAAGTGAACGGTGCCCTTTTGCCCAATATGTAAAATATATTTATGTCAAATTAGTAACGTCAGAATTATAATAGTTTATTGTAAGCTAAATTGATTGTAAAATTTAAATGTACGTAGATTTATGCTTCTTTTTGTAGACGATGGTCCGAGGATGAGGTTTCATTAATTACCTCGAAACCACCTTATAGAATAAAGAACTTTGGAGAAAAAGCATTATTGTACTCATAAATAATTATTATATTTACTCCAAAGTAGGGTCCACTTACAATGTTTTCGGTTTCTTTCTGCAACCTTAATAATTTAGTCTGTTCACCCAAACATTATTTAATTAAACAATCGTGATATTAAATCGGAAGCAGGTTACTTTTATGAACATAGTTTCCGAGATATAGCCACTATCTAACCTTCGCCAACTATTCTTTGAATTGTTACACTTACCCCAAAAAATTTACCAATGTTAATTATGACGGTTGGCAATCTAAGCAGCCTTAAAGTAACTGGAATCATCAACCAGTGCGATGGTCGCCCAATATGGTAAAACATGAAATCTAGTGGTAGTGCGCCAACAAAATCAGCAAAGAAGTATCCAAGAATATATTTTCTTTAATATAAAGGAAAATAATATTTAAATTAATTATGTATTCTCTAAAATGCATGTCTATGCTATGCTGTCTACACCTCAACCAACTGCAGATAGTACTATTTCGCTGTCATTACAGCTCATCAGTGCAGTTTAGGTCTAGTGTAGACAACACGGCATCATGCCAGTGTAATGCTGACAAATGGCATTGCCATCCTAAATTCTTATGTATTCTCTGTTATTTGTAGGACTATAACCGGAAGTCCAGCTAAACTAAAATTTGTTACAACAACATGGAAGCAACTATTTAGATATTGCAAAATTTAGGCATAAAGATCGATAATTAATTTATTAGCGTACCTTCTAACTTCCTTCACAGAAAGAACGACCTCTTTGGTTTTAAAGTTAGTGTAACCTGTATTAAAATTTATAAAAATATCGACCATGCATAATACGTCAGTGCCAAGTTTCACTTCTCGCAGATAATCCATCTTCCAATTAGCGACTACTGGAACGACGAAATATGTAACTAAATAAACTAGGACCATCAAAAGTTCCCAAAACGAACTAAAAAAATATAAAACAAATGTGTATGAAAACTGACAGAGAATTAAAAATCACATATAAATATCTAACCCCCACAGCATGTATAGTCACGCCTATTATAAGTATACTATAAACGTATTTCTATTTTTACAGGGTATTCAAATTTTGCTGCAGGACATTCACTTATGTGAAGTTTGTACTTTTACCTTTTACTAACTGTTTAGACAATGTAAATAATAATAAGGAAATACAGGGTGTCCCAAAAGTGATGGTTCAAACTGAAGCATATGGTAGAGTGGGCGCATTATAGTTGGGCCAAAAACTTTATCGCTCTTTAAGCTGCCTATGAGCTGGGCCAGAAGGATGCGGACGGTGGATTATGAACCTCCCGCTGATAGTTATCGATAACGAATCCTTGTCAGATCCTGCTACCTGATACTACTTAGAAAAGTAGGTAATTTAAACGCAAACATTTTGTGCCTGTGGACCCAATAGATTACGAAACACAATTAAGATGGGTGGGACTTATTTGAAAAATGTAAAATATTATTGGACACTTGTCCATAATGTCCTAAATAATTTGTTAAAGAGGGTGGTTACCTGCTGAAATGAGTTTATAAATTCTGAAACGCAAGTCAAATTAAACAGTTTTACTAAAATTTCTAGCGCACATTCATACCGGCGAAATGGAAGTTGTATTCATGCAAAGTGAAAAAGACAAAAAACTGTTGGTGGTGAATAACTACAAGTTTTGCATCGCAAACGTGCTGAAAAACGGAACTGTGCGTTGGAGGTGTACAAATAAAACATAGAAATGTCCCGCAAAAGCCTACACGTCGGCTGGAAATGAGATCTTGGACTCCGAATTATCTCACAATCACAAAGAAGACATAAACCTGCACAGGCAGATTGTCAACAACAGTGTGAAAAGGAAAGCTCTAGAAAATGTACACGAAAAACTTGCCAAATTAGTGCACACGGAACTTCGGTCTAACCCTGGCGTAAGCAGTAACATAACGACTTACGATATGGAACTTGTAAGGCATAATATATGGATGTGCAGGAGGAAGTTAACTCTAAATCTACCCAAAACGCAAAAAGACGTTTTCGAAGCAGTAAACACTTTGGCACCTATGACAGATAAAGAAGAATCATTTGTCTTGACAAATAATGCAGACCAAGGCATCATCATCTTTGCTCCTTGTAGCAATCTTTACTTTTTATGTTGTACTGAAACTGTGTATAGGACGGCACTTTTGATTTTTGTCCGAAATTTTTTACACAACTCTTTACAAATCATGGATACAAGAATGGATATTACGTTCCATTGGTATTTTGTTTGCTTCCGGATAAAAAGCAATCCACATACCAAACATGTTTGAATATGTTGTGTCAGAAGTGCAGTGAAAGTGACTTACAATTTTATCCTAAAAGTGTCGTGACTGATTTTGAAACTGCAGTCCACAATGCTATTATGGATACGTGGGAGGAAGCTAGAGTAAGTGGATGCCGATTCCATCTTTCACAGGCATGGTATCGAAAAATTCACTCGCTTGGACCGTCACAAGATTATAAAAACCACAAGAAAGTTGGCAAAATGTTAAGATATTGTTTTGGACTTCAGTTTCTTGATTGTGATGAAGTGGGTAACGCATTCGCATTCGATTTCATTCCAATCATGCCAAAACATTCGACTTCAAGAGTTTTGCGACTATTTAGTGGACAATTACATCAGCGAAAATGCCAAATTTACTCCAAATATTTGGGCAAGTTCATCTGCCTCCTCTTGCAGAACAACCAATGCGTGTGTCATTGCATTCAAGATTTAATAAAAGTTTTTATTCGCCTCATCCAAATATTTTTCAATTTGTTGATAGTTTGTTGAATTTTCAAAGTGAAGTTTATGTTAAAATAAACACATCCAACAAATTCTAAAAAGTTGTTAGGCGTACTGTAAAATTAAAGCAAGATTATCTTGAAGTCAAAATTAATAACTACAAACAAAATCTCATAGACAGGCTGACATTTGTAAAAAGTGTTTCATTTAAATACGCGCCAAATATGTAAATATTTTTTATACCTTATTGTACATACATATATGTTAATATTGTGTTATTACGTATAAATATAGGTTCGTATTTTTGTAAATTTGTAAATATTTTTATAGTTTACTGTACATGTTATTATTGTAACGTATAAATTATAAGTTTGTATTAACACTTGAAAATTGTTTTATTTTATTCCTTTAAGCGTGTTTGCTAAGAAAAAAACCGGAGCAATCACTTTAATAAGTTACACACATCACATAAATTAAGGTCTTTCCTAATTTGCTAATAATGGTCCATCACCCGCTGTTCGGGCAAAGCAGATTCTTGGCCCAACTATATTGCGGGATTAGTTGACCCGCTCAGTCAGAGAAGGGTTAGATAGGTAGACTGGCCCAACTATACGACTCCGGGTAGAGTAGATCATTTCCAATCGGAATAACCACATGTCATTATCCAATTGTTTACGGTTCAAGAGTTACGGGTACTTCTATAAATTTTTTGAAAATCAACGGTAACTAATACTGGGCCCTCTAGCCGTAGCCCGTGTATGACATAATTTCCTCACTTTGAAAATCAATAAAAATCAGATGGTATCTATTATCAAGGGCCCCATGGTATCTCAATTGAGAATGATCTTCGTGTAACAACCTGGTGTTTAAGGAAGTCCTCTCACAAGGGAGCGTTTACCCGGAAAGCTGCTGCTACTTGTCGCCAATTCACAGTATTATTGAACATTGATGTAAATTTATGGATTTTTTCAATAATGTGAGCTATTAGGCTATTTCTTACCGTCTGTAAGCTTTAAAATTCACTCACTTTAAATGCCACCACGTGCAGCATTCAGTGTTGTTACTTGCAAAAAATTAACGCAAAGAAAACACCTAAAAGTTAAAAAAAACTGAGAGATACAGAGACGACTCGTTTTTTCAAAGGCAATTTTAGATCATAGTTAACATTAAAAAATTTAATATGTTATCACTTGATTGGTAAATTGGTATAAACAAGAGATTAGTTTTTCTCTTCTTCCAGAACTGTAGTTTGTAGTACTAGTCTAGTATTTTTCCATTGGAATAAAGGTTATATGGAGGGTCCGTTTGTGTAGAAATCAATTGTAAATTTGTACAGGAAACAATTGCTCTTACAATGGGTTTACTGCAAACATGTGTCGCTACTATACCTACAAACCTTCCAGTCCCGTATTGGAAATTATCATCATGTTCAAAAAAGATGTGATACCATTTAGAACAGTTTTACATATGAATTGGAATAATATTTGTTACACATATTTGTTTTCTTATGTTTAAAAGTACCTGTTTATTAGGATTTAAGCAGAATTTGTAATAAAGTGCTTAATCCTTATTCAAGTGGTCTGAATCCGGTACTAAAGCAATGCCTTTCCGGAGTACCTGCGACTAATTTATGACTTGTATTTCGGTATTATTTGTCCGCTAAGATGTATGTTTTTCTTTTTGGAAACCATACCTGGCATCACTTAACGGATGTATCATGTGATAGTAGTGTCGTAAGTGCCGTAAATTCTCTTGTTGAACGGCAGTCATTGACTTAAAGTATATTTTTAGATCAGGGTGGAATTCAGAAAGCATCGTTATTCGTCTTAGCCACTGACGAAACTTCTTGAATTCGCCGGAGCTAATGAACTGTTCAACAATATCTTGGTTGTCGGACAGACTGCACTCATGTTGTGTAAGCTGGTCCTGCCTTTAAAATACATACAATATTAGAATAACAGCTAAACCTTTGTAATAATTGCGCCCTACGCATTTTTCCATTCAGCTACTGCCTCAGATAAAGTTTTTTTCGTGCAAGTATGCATAGGTAATTGCTTTATAAACTTGTTGGAAATGACTCTGTTTGCTCTCAGTGAAGTGTCAGAATGACAAACTAATTTGTAAAACCTAAATGACATTACCTACCTCTGTAAAATTAATAGAATCTAAGGTAAACTGTCTCATTTTGGACGAGCCTACAGTCACTAAATGGAATACAGTACCACATATTTGGATTAAAAGTTTTGGCGATAACATTCAAATTTTGCAATGTTAATTTTACTTACATTGAAATTGGAATAAGACCAAGATCGATAATGATAACCCATTAAAAAACACACAAGACACATAGCAGACGGGTATGACGCTATATGTCATAACCACTCGAAACGGGTTCTCTTGCACGTGACAAATTTAAAATTCTTTAGTAACTTTAATCGTTAGTAATTAATTTATAACATAAAAGAGAAAGAATACATTATCACTATTGAGGACCCTTGTAAGATTGCACAGTCTTTTAAGATCGTCTTTGGTGCTACCCTTCTGTCGTAAGTTTAAAATGAAGCAGTTTTGCCTCTGTTTCGCCGTATTGCGGCTCATCAGTGTGGTGCAGGTGCAGAATAGCAATTGAGATAACCTCAATTGTTACCAGAACCAACCACAGACAGTGGCACGACATTAAGTTTGCTTAATTTCATATATTTTAATTTAATTACTAACGCAACAGAAGTGATTTCAGAAAACTAAATAAACAATTACATTATGGTAAATGATGAAATTATACTAAAAAACGGAATTTACAAGGATAAACATTTAATAGTTCTATGATATAGACTACAAAACTGCAAAAATGTTTAAGTAAAATAAATGAAAACTTAAGATACACAAAATTTTCAAACAGTCTATAGCTAGATATCAAAATTAGAATATTTGAAAGCCAATTAAGACAGGTCAAGTCAGTAATTAATGAATTGCCTATCATCGGGCAATATTTGTAGCTTACACACTTAAAATTAAAATTGCAAATTGCTAAGTTGTGACAAACCTAAGATGCAGTAAAATTCTTTTTCGAAAATACATTTTTTTATAATTTTATTGAATTTACCTAACGCTACATTTCCTTTGAAAAAGCCAAACAACAATTCCATGCTTAAAAACTTTAACGTCCACATACAAACCCTTCTCTTGCAAAAACAATAGATATGTGCCTTTTGGAAATTTTCTGCAATATGCTGCATTCCCTAGAATATAATGGCTACTAAAATGGAACATTCATTAGTTTTTCTTCTTAGGTGACATCTCATATTCATATAACATGTATAAATACAAAAAATTCAACTAGGGTTGCCAGTATTTAATTGCTAGCTACCTAATGTAAAAAAGAACCCAACTAAAGTCAGCATATGTTTAACCCACGTTTATTAATTTTAAAGAGTCAATTGATTTTTCAGTTTTACAAGGAAAAATAGTTTGGCTCTCACTAAGTTCCGATAGAGAAAATATACTCCTTTAAATGTGGTATATGAAAAAAAAACAAATTAAAACAAACATGGCATTGTAATGCTAGTTGAGAAATGGGGCATTGTAACAGAAACTGGGATGTCTGACAACCCTAAACTCAAGTAAATGAGATTGAACTGAACATGACAATTATCAATGTATAATTATTATTTTTCACAAGATTCCTACTACAAATGTAACAAATTTATTTAATATCTTACCATATGACAGAAAGCTATCAAGGTAAGACATTTGATAAGGCAAGCATAAAATATTTAAGACTCACCTTTAAACTTTAGGAAGATGACTCATAGACGTGACAGTTGTAAATAAATCAGGATACACCATACCAAACTGATACCTCTGGCAGTGGCCCTCAAGTGGTCAAACTGTATTAAAAAAGAAGAAAATGTGTCAGCTACAACAGAAGATTCTTACAAAGCAATTACATTTATAGAGCATCAAATAGTTTCATCATTTCTGTCTTTGCACACTTTGAGAGTATCTGAAATATGAATATTTATAAAAAGAAACTTCAAAAGTAAACATAAAAAGGATACTTATTATTTGTTCTTTTTTTAGAAGTCTGATTCCGAGTGTGCTTTATTTTAAGTAGTTTTTACCAAAAACAATTTTTTTATTGACAGTTGTTGAATGAGAATAGCTGGCGCACTGCAGTAGTTGATTAAGCTTAGATAAACGGTTTTATGTGTATTGTTGCTTCAGTGCTGTATTACAATTTGCAGTTGAAAATTAAATTTACCAATGGAATAAAAAGTTAAAATTACAAATAAACATTTAATTTGACAAAAAAATATTGCGCTCAATAATCTAGGAGACTTGTGGTAAAAAAATAATGACAATAATCTGCAGCTATTAAAGTAGCTATTCAACTAAACCACCATTCTGTTTTATTAAATGCATGATGGACATCCTGACAACATAAAACTTCTGCAGGCAAATAGGATGTTCTGCTTTAATTCGACAATGTTGTTTGGACTAGTTTCATAAACATTAGCTTTTAAAACACCCCAAAGAAAATATCAAAACTTGTCAAATACGGTGAGCAAGCTGGGCATGCTATAGGTCTATGCACCAATTCAGTGTCCTTTAAAAAATGCATATAAATGAATCCTTACCAACAACATGGTGTGGTGATGTACTGTTTTCGTGAAACCCAATATTCAGTAAAACCTAATGGAAATCATATAGTTTTGAAATTCTTTTTCCAAAAAATGTAAATATGCATGGGCCCACCACTACCCATCCATCGATTTCGATACTATCTACTGATGAAATTACTGACACCTGCTGCATAATAGGCGGGAGCATCATTATGTAAAGGAACACAATCCTTTTGATTTGAAAAGAAATGTTTTCAAGGATTACAGATAGATCATTTTATATTTTTATACTATGAGGAGAAGTTTTTGTACTAGTTTTTCCAGTAAGTACAGAAATTCTTCTCATACTAGTGCCAGGATAATTTTCAACAACTTCAAGCACTTCTTAAGCATTGTTACTTTCACACACCTGTTGATCGAAGAGTTGTGAAGCTTCTACTGAATGTGTGCTACTCTGGAAGACGACAGTTTGGGTATTGCTGTTGATATTCCCTAACTAAAGCTGTAGTACTACTGTCACAATAGTAATACATGAAAATCATGACTGTGATTTCCTCGTTTGAATATATACATGCATGATTTAACTAAATGATGCAAAAATAAAAATGACTATTAACAGTTTTTTCCTAATACCCCTCAAGTTGCTAATTATTCAGTTACCTAGCCCACTGGTTGCAACTAGGTTATTTTATTTACTCTTTACAGTCTATCCGTATCAACTGGCAACTTCAAACCCCATCATATAACCCTATTTTAGCTTATTTTAATACTGAAAGGTGCCTATTAATTATTTAAATGCCCTTTAAAAATCTGCATAAACTGCCTTGACAAATTTAATCGTGATGAAGGTACAGTACAATCAATGTTACTCGAGAAATTTCAGTTAACAATAACCAGGAAAACTATTGGCGGGAACTATTTAAGGGGAGAAATACTTGTAGTAGGTTTAATTTTGTGGAGGTGACAATCATTCAGGTTAGAGAGGCAATTTTTAATTTGAAAAATTCAAGCAAAGATGTCTATGGGCTGAACGCCAAACTGATAAAGACGGTAGAAAATTTAGTTGCCGCTCCTCTAACAAATCTTTCAAATTTATGCATTACAACCGCTACCTATCCAGACTGTTTCAAAGTTGCGAAAGTCTGTCCAATTTACAAAAAGAGGGCATTTGAAGAGCCCTCGAGCTACAGGCCTGTGTCGATTGTCCCAGTGCTCGGGAAGGTATTCGAAACACTGTTAAAGAAACAAGKTTATTATTTTGAGGGTAGCAGCTTGCTGAGTACAGCACAATGTGGCTTTCGTAGAGGTCGTAGCACTGTTAGCGCTATAAGTAAACTGAGCAAAATTGTAACCGAGGCATTTGAGTCGAAAGAGTATGTTGGTTCAATGTTTTTAGATCTAAGCAAGGCTTTTAACTGTGCGTCTCCCGGGATTTTAGTGGAGAAATTGCTTTATTATGGCTTTTCACATCGAAGTAAAGATTTAATGCACTCATACTTATACAACAGAAAACAGAAAGTATCCATAAACAACCAGGAAACAAAACTGCTTTCATGTAATGTAGGTGTGCCTCAAGGATCTGTATTAGGTCCAGTCCTTTTCATAATCTTTACAAATGACATGATTGATGATAAACTTATTGTTTATGCAGATGACACGACAATATATTTAAAGCCAGCAATTTGAATGTTGTTCTGGAGAGTCTTGGGGACGCACAGTCGAGAGCAAATAAGTGGCTTATGGCAAACAAGTTGCGTCTAAATGAAACCAAGACTCAAACGATGATATTTGGCCTGCGGCAGATACCGATAGCTAACAACACCGATGTCAGGTTTCTTGGGGTGTATTTGGACCCAAAGCATAGTTGGGAGAGACACACATCTCACATTTGTGCAAGAAAATCACAACCAATATTTATGTACTCCGAAGACTGTCAGAGATTGTTTCCAGACATGTAATGGGGATGGCATTCCATGCGTTGATACAGTCTCATGTTTACTGCACATTAAGCAAAACTCGGAAACACTACAGACACATTCACATATACATGTATACGAAACTACACACAGAGATGACTTATACAGAGGTCGAGGAGGGGTATAAATTTCTATGGCCCTGAAATATTTAACAAACTTTCAACTAAGATAAAATCTTTAGATTACAAAAAATTCAAAAAGCAGATTAAGACATTATTGGTGGAAGGTGCATTCTATAACATCACTGAGTTTTTAAACTGTACTATGTAGCAGATATGTACTTACATGTTATACATTTCATACTGTTTACTATTATTGTGTTTATTATTATTGTATGTTGTTATATATTTCTTGGATGTGTGTAAATGTTTCTACAGGCTATCACGAATAAAATCATTATCATTTGATTACATCACAGTACGCATAAATCTGGTCTTTTGCAGCTGGTTCATAAGGAAGGTCTTTATAGGATGAAGTTCTTCTCACTTTTGAGGGAGCTGCAAATATAATTCTCTGCTAAAATTACATGTTTTTTTTTTGTGTGATGCCAAGACATGCACCAGTGCAGTGCGTTAAAACGTGCTCAATTCATGATATCAGTCATACTATAGAAATTGATGTTCCACGAAAACTACACCCTCAATTCTGACGTTCAACAGAAAATTTAAAAAAAATTCTTTGGTGTTAAAAATGACGTAAAAAAGTGTTGTAGGAATTTGTCTCCCATGTTTAACATTACATAACATTCAACGCACAAAACATTATGCTCATAATTTCAATTCGCTTTCTTTAAATCCAAATGGGACAAACTGCAGTTAGATAGAGACAATTTCCATTAATTTTTAACAAAACCTTAAATTTGTTGCCAGATAAAATAGAAAGACACAGGGTTTCTTAAATGACAGTAAATGGAAACTATTCATTTACGTTTTCCTGAATTTGGAAAAAGATTTGGTGACAATGACGATTTAATTACAGCTATTTCAAGTATCTTTTATATAAAATTACTTTATGGCAGGGTTGGCAAAAAACATGTTTTTTTTAAATTAAACAAAACAAACATTTTTTTTTAATTTAATCATGTTTAAATTGTTTTAAACATGTTCTTTCTTACTTAGTCAAAAACATGTTTAAAACGTTTTAAACACTGTTTTAAACATGCACTCTCATGCAAATTACTATTTGTATTAGTGAAAATAAATACGAGTAGATGACTCAAAGCGTAGCAGTTGTCTAAAAATCCCTAGGTGACTACGATTGTCCGTTGACATTTGTCATTTGTATTCGATGTGTACGGCGTTTACGTGACAATTTTAGTTATTATGAGCCGGTTTTTCTTTTCCATTTTAAGCGAAAATCAATTCTGTTCCTAAAATCCAGACCAATCACATACTGGTTACTGGGTGGATTTTAGCTAATATCAACTTTAACAAAGAGAATAGGAACCGACCTTGTATGTTTAAAGTTTAAAGTTCAACAATTACAATGACCAGTAGGAGAAATAATGCAGGGTGGAATTACTTCGACAAAATTAAGGTGCAAAAGAGTACAATGCGAGCTCGATGCAAGAAGTGCAAAAAAGAGATGCTTGCACTAGTAAAAATATTTTATTTCTTGTTTATTGTTTTTTATATTCCCAAGTCCTGATAACTATTTGTTCTATTATGCTGAATATATAGTTATCTAGTAAGTGTTGAATGAACGTCTTACTTATTGTTCTGTTGTAATTGACCAGAAATACAAATTTTTATGTTATGATAAGGTTAAGATTTTTATTTGTTATTTTAAAATGTTTGTAATTTATAGCTACAGAAAAAATGTTAAGTTTATTATTAATTTCTATAACTGCTGTATCAATAAAAAACTGGGCCTGGTTTTGAATTCAATTAATTTTTATGCAAATGTAAGGTGACATTATGTAGATATGTCATTACTAATAATCTTGTTTATCTATTTATGGAGGGTAAACGAGCCTAATCGTAATAATTAATGATTCACATACAATAGTAGTTAAAAAAACACTGTTTAAAACATTAGTAAAAAGACACTGTTTAAAACAAATGATTTAAACATTTGTTTAAAACAGGGTTTTAAACAGAAGCGTTGTTTTAAACAAGTTTAAAACATTTTGTTTTAATCATGCCAACCCTGCTTTATGGTCTTGATCTATGGTGTTTATCTATTTTTTTTTCTAACAAACATCTTAAAATCACAAGTTTCTCTTTAGGTATCCATCGCCAGCCAAAGAAAAACTCACTGTCAATTGATTGACCAGTGTGTGGTAAGCATTTTTGCTCCTTCTGGATATACCGCCGGCCGACATATAGTGAACAACGTTGACTGCATTTCACATGCCGACGTGTTTGAACGGTGAGCTGTGTGAGCTATGAATATATACTGAGAGCCGGATCATGAAAGACCCACTTAGATAATGCATGGCATGCAAAATGTAAATACATGTTCAACAGCTATTAAATATCCCCTACTCCCTCTGGAGCAATTGGCGTTTCAAGCAATATTTAAATTTAAGGTTAAAAATAAGATATTAAAATATGGCAAATATTACTTTATTGCTAGCATCTTACTACAATGGGTATAAGCAATTCTTCACATGTGTTATAACGATTTGTTGTCACTGTATCCCATTTTAAAAAATGGAGATTCCTCTGTCTGTCACAATTATAGGCCTATTTCTATCATGCGTAACTTTTCTAGTTTCTAAGTACGCTTTTTAAAAAATACATTTGTTTAAACTCACGTATCAACAACAGATCTACATTTCATAAACTGACCATCTTTACACAATATGTGTATTGTCACCAGGATCAGGTGGATGTCATATATATTCAGAAAGCATTTGACCCACATCAATAATTGTCTTTCATTGGTCTATCCAATAATCTATTTAGCATGATTCTTTCGACTTATCCAATCATGAGCAAGTAGTTTACTGTCAGGAGGCACTTTCTTTGCTTTACTATGCAGTTTTTACTGTTCCTCAATTTAAGTCAATTGCTTTTCTTAGTTTACGTTAATGACTGTTCTTGTATTTTTCTATGGTCCATCTTTGGATGTTATTTAACTCTCGAGTTGTATTTGCTGAACATACACAAAATGCCTCTGCCAATAAAACCTTTGATTTGATATACCGCAACTGTAAAGACCTAAAACTTATCACAGTTTCTTACAACTGTATGTAGTCTGGTATGAATAAAAATTGAGCACTGTTTGTTGGTGCCTAAGCAAACATTTCTGGTTTTACTTATTGGTGTACATCCGCTTAAAGTGACGATCATTTCTATTCCACTCCTGATTTAACATCAATCTCTGGAAGTGTGTTGAATATTTGCTTCAGTATCATTTGCATATAAACTTATTCATTTTAAAATAGATGTGTAGGGTGCAGCAAAAAATCTCCCTGATTTTAGGATTCACAAAAAGCATACTAGTACTTTAAATACAAAGATTTTATGTGTTTATTTTAAAACAACAATATGGTTTTAAGTTATACTATATTAAGAAGAACATCCTATAGGTGGCGTCTATTGTTGCCAAAACACTTATCTTAAGCCCGGGCCTCCCGTAAATAACTTATGGTACATTGGCTATTTCTTAAGAGGGGCGTGTACCTAGAGCGAAGCGGGTCATTTTAAGCACCTACCGTTTTACATTTTACCGAGGTATTCAAAACTTTTTCGAAGTGAAATTTCGACATGGCAATGACAAAAGATGTAGCTACAACGTAGAGTTCGAGTTTTTTCTGAATCTGGTACGGTAATGTAAATATTTGTTGTTATAATTTGCTTAAAAATGCATATATTTGGCGAGCTATTTCTCGAAAACTAAGGCACATAAACGAAAAATTCGAACTCCACGTTGAGGCTACATTGTACACTACCAAAAACATGAGTACGATAAATGAGTAAAAACATTCAAAAAATCTAAAACCGCAAACCCTTTCGCACGAGAGCGGAATGCGAATGCCCATCCCCACCAGGTCCGTCACGTGGTATCCAGAGAACAGTGAGGCTAGGATACAAACCTGTCGGGAATGATCGAGCGGTATACGATCCATTCCGATATGACTGGATTTCTAAGATTGTATGTCTAAATACACATGACAAGCTTAATGTTAAAAGATCTTTCACATTAATTTACTGTTTGCCGAAGCAATGGGGAGGCGGAATGAAAATTATTATAAAAGTTTCTCCAGAAATCATAGTCGACATGCAGTTAGAATGAAATGTTATATAGTTCATATTTACAGAAATAAATGGGTTATTCCCCTTTAAATATTGCAATAAGAAGCATTTGTGGAGGCTTAATGAATGAAAATCAATGAAAGTATTATGCAGCAAATTTCTGTGAAGTAGGTTTCTGTGGCAAAAGTTTGCTGCTTGTTCATATATGAAAGCCAAAAGCCTTAGGGATATGCGTAGATAGAATTCTAACAGTTACAAAACATATACAATTATTAAATTCAAAATTGGCTAACATAACCCACTTCTTAAGTAAAACCAAACACAAGAATTGGCCTGTATCGAACTTTCCCAGAGTCAGCTTGTGTATGGCATTCTGCTGTGGCGTAATGTATGCACCGTATATCAGTGAATGTATGCGATCCATAAAACAAAACTAACACGATTACTGCCTCCATCAAGAGTAACGTAACTATGAAACTAGATATAATAGTAGGATTGTAATGCCACAGTATTGTCTGACATTGTCACATAGAGGTTTCTTATGAAGGCAGTTCAGCTGTATAATCACTTGCCTGCAGAAATAAAAAAAATTAACCTACTTGAGATTTACAACACCTATACTAACTTTACTAAAAGATCTGTGTTCTTACCACATAAATGAATTTCTACTTTTATAGACCAAACTGTTCTTGAACTTCCTTTTTTACTGACGTAAAGACATACAATTTTGTCAATAAGCATTAATACTACTATTATCATAAATAATTTTAGCCAATAAGGGGGCTAAGACATAAGCTTACAGACATACTGTATCCTTTGAATCTAAGCCCAAGCCTCTACTTATATTGGTGTAAGCATTGATATTCTCGTACTGCGAATAACTACAAACCGGCAAGTAATTTTTGCTTTAAAGAAAAGTAATGCCAACATCACATTGTATTTGCCTATTCAATTTGCTGGCCATAACCGCATACCTAGTTCTGCAGTTTGCGATATGTACAGCAGTTCAATAAAGTTTGTGATGAGCAATGCTGAATGGTTCATACCATCTGCTACAGCCTTGCTATAGTTTCTTTTCTATGTTACTTATTTATATTTTTTTTGTTCAACATGGGCAGTTGTTTTTTTAGTCTGTCAACAATAAAGGTTATTACAGTCAAACTTGATAAGTTGATCTATAATAACCCAATTTCTTGGCAATTGTGAAATCCATGACACGAAAACTTAATCTTAATGTTTATTATTCCGTAACTTGAACTTCAACAAGTCGAATTGCTATATATTTTTTCACAAATCCTAAACCTCAACTTGCCTTTCTAAATCTAACTTTTATCTCACAATTCGTAATTTGTTCAATCCTAAAAGCAGCTATGAACTCATCTTGGATATAACTGGTCGAATGCATTTAGTTTCTCAGCATCATCTTCATATTAAAAGCGTCAAAATAAGTAACTATTTATACAGACATTTATTACGATTTCATATTTGCTTTTCCTATCTAATGCCCAATTATTGTCTTCATTAACAGATATGTATGTTTCATATACTTCTCAATAAAAACATATTATAGTAGTTTACCATTTGTACTCATATCTTTATTTTGTTAGTTTTGATAACACTAGTTTTCGAAAATGGCTTCTGTCTATACAAGTTATCAAAGTTTGACTGTATTATAATAGAAAACATGATTACTTACTCAGTGGCGGATTTATGCAAAGGCGCATGAAGAAGGGACCATCCTAATTTCAGGTCTTAAATAAAGAATAATTTTTTTTGTAAATATAATAATTATGGTAGTTTCCAATTACCCATGTTAGGTTTTTTGCTTTACTGAGACAGACCATTTCTAAAAACAAACCTTACATAATTAAGAAGACAGTTAAAGTATTTCGTAGCCACGGAGCCAGCAAGAACTCCATTTTAGTTTCATTTTTACAATTATTATGCTTTTATCTTTTGCGGCTATTGCCTTGGTATAATAATCTTTATTTTGCAAGTACTAGCAAACTATTATTTCTATAAACAAGTTCATTACATATGACAAAAAAATTCCCTGATAGCTATATCTTCGATACATTCTTAAACTTGAGGCGGACACATCAACATGTTTATCTTAAATATGTGGTAGAGAAGTGTAGTAACTTGGACCTAAAATGAATAAGACAAAGATTCAAAGTAATTTTATTTCACCGGGCTCAAACGCTTATTGGGCAATCAGCAATGTAAGTCTTTGTACTTACCAACTTACATCGATTTTCACAAAATGAATAAATTCTAGTCAATGCTAAATATCTTCTTTTATTTAATGCATTTGGTTCATTTTTTATAAATATCATTTGAAGAGTCAGTCTTGTTCTGAGTTTTATTTTCTTATCCTTGTATGTCAACATCATTATCGAAGTTGTATATTTCTGCTTATGTATATGTTTTGTAATTTCAGACATGCTTAGTCTACCTGTGTTATTGCAATATCTTTTTTCAATGTAATGCATCAAGTACTGATTTTAGTTTTGAGAAAAAATATCTAAATGTGATCTCTAGGTTATATTCTTTTAAAAGTTTTCCTGTATTGTGTGACAGTTAAGACCAAATCTAACTGCCATGTTATAAAGGAATTGTTAACAAATTCACGTTGGCTTCTTGATGTTCTCCCATTCGACACGCCTATCTAATCTATTTTTTTTTACAATAATTTGGAGAAGGCTTCAGCAGGAAGCAGAAACGTAGCAATACAAAAAAATGTAATTCCATTTCACCTGCTAAATACTCGAAGGATAAAAACTATTCCTAGAACAAATCACAGCTTTATACACCCACTCATTTGCTACTCTTACGTATAAGTAAGATAATAAAACAATAACAAACACATGGTGTTACTTTAAATTGAAATCTATTTTAACGCTTGATAAACACCAATGCCGTATGTATTTTCTTTTACATTAAGAAAGAAAGAGGGGGGAGTTGAATTGCGCTTGGGGCCTAACGAAGGTTAAACCCGCCACTGTACTTACTGCTTTTTCATACAATGGAAAAATAAACGTCGGTCGTAGAATATTAGATCACGTTTCATCATACCATACCTTCCCTCAGTGAAAACGCTACAAATTGGGTGGAAGTTTATATTTACCAAAATGATGTACTACATGTGCACAAACTTATAACTAAGACGAACGCCTACGATCTTCTTTAAAAAAAAGCATCATACTAACTCAAAACGACTAACATCTACTACTAATTATATGATACCCAAACGCACGGCTGAAATTATTTCAGCTACAAAGTTATGCGATTAAAACTTATAACACTTAGAAGGGGATAATATAGGTATGTTCTCTTGATGTATTCATCTGACGCTGACCATGGGTGCGTTATGTATTACTTGCCGCACGCAACGCAACGCAACGCAAACGCTTAATATCTGCGTGCCGGAGGTACGTCTCTACGAGCTCCTACGCCAGGTCCAGTGCCGCTCGAAAAACTATAAATAAGAATCATAAGTAAACAATTAAATACAAAACACAAACGACGATAAGTACACCTGGGAATACAATTAGGGCCCAACGAATGGTTCATGAATGCCATTCATAGAAAGGATCCCCGTTAGGGATTAAGGTAGATTGCAATTGAAATATTGGAATATAGTACGCTTAAAATGCGCTTCGAAAATTACATTTTACGCTATATAATTTGCTTATTTCGCTTAAATTGATATTGTATAATTTAAGTGTTCTTTTTCCTTCATTTCATTACAAAATGCATGTCAAAGACCATAGATACATAATACATAACATAATCCGATACGTAGTAGTTTTGACAAGTAAAACGCAAAATTTAAAAAAACACTGAAGAAGAAATAAACTAAAATCATTTGCAACCAAAAAATGATCTATTATTCATAAAGGACTTGTTATAATAAATAATCTTTATATAATTATTCTTGAAGTTATATCCACTACATCAACAATATCGTAAAGCACTAAAGTCCATTTTCATTTGTATTTATTTTTGGTATTAACGATGACTCTTAGGTAGTAGAAAGTAATTTACAATATTGTTAATGTAATCAATATAAGTTTAAGAATAATTTATTTAAATTTAACATACATCATAACAAACAATAAAACTTTTGTTGACAAACAAACAAATAAAAATTTGTGGCTACCATGCAGCACTCTCTAAATCTCTGGTCAAGTCTACTTGTGGTACCCAGTAGTACCAAGTCTTTTGAAAATGTGACATTTAAATTCAACACGAAAATTCTAATAAAGATATGCAGTAATTAATATTATAAGATTTTGAGCTAAATTTAAAAATTTAGATTAGATAAATGTCTAATATTAAAGTAGTGGAGTGGCTAAATGCTGAAAAAGGAAATTATTATGTAGGGTTTGGCTTAACTGATTTGAAAGAGCTGGGTTATCATATCCAATAGCTTTTATCCCTCTATAAACTACAGTGTTAGGAAAATTAAATGCAGATTAAAAAGGTGAAAACTGCATTTTGATATATCTTTAGTGTTCAAAATTATTAAAGGTTAAAGAAAAAATATTGATTTTAGAATAATTTTTAGAAATTGAAGTAGGCTTGGTAAATCGTTTTATTTTTTTTATTGTTAAAAATAGTAAAATATAACGAAAACTGTAAGACCTTATAATATTGGAGTACATAGAGGACAGTTTCAGTAAAAATTTATTTAGGACAGCAAACGATTGGACCATTTCTTTAAGCCCCACTTAAAATCGAGCAGTGTTTACAATTTCTAAAGAACGAAATTCTACTTTTACTGGAAGTTACATATCTGGTAACTAAGCAATATATGTATTTTTAACATGATGGCTGTCCAGACAATTTCACAGAATATGTTTAGGAATATCTAAATCAAAAGTATACTGACAAATGCATAGGAAAGGGAAGCTTTTGTCCATGCAGCCCCAGTTCACCTGACTTATCTTGAATAAAAGAATAGAGAAGTAAGGATGATACTAAAAATTATGTTAGAAACGAAATTACTTCAATACTGCATACAAAATGATGGCAATCTAAATATTTAAGAAATGAATATTTTGTTAACACCTGCTTGGTGAAACTAGTTTTTATTTTGTTTTTTCAGCTACTAAAAGGGAACTGCTATATACCTTACTATTAATAAATAATGTGTATTATTTTGACAGCTAAAATTGTTGCAAGCTTATTTTAAATCCCAATAAAATTAGAAGAAGCAATTTTTCATAAACCTTAATTATGAGAAGTTTAGTTGTTATATTTAATAATATTGATATTTAGGTATAGCATAAAGAAACATTATTTTAATATTTTAAGCAATAAGAAATCAAACAGTTGATTTACCTAACCTACTTCAATTATTCTAAAACCAATACTTTTTTTTTATTCGATATTTAATATTTTCGAACTATAATAACATATCAAAATGTGTTCCATTTAAAATTTCCGAAAGAAAACGATATTTAGGTATTATATTCAAAAGACCCCCATTGTGGTCAGTACACAAATTATTTGCTAGAACTTGTCCATTTAAACTGATTAAGCCAAATGAGAGATATTAGCAATTTGCTATTTCAACATTCACCAAACCCTCACTCCTTTATTTGAAATTACAAAAAAATTATGTGTGCAATCTTACAATATCAATTACTGTATAACTTTATTACAGAAAAAAAACAGCCACAAACGTGATTTTTGTGAATTGCAGATACCTTAGTGCCCTCTAGCAGTGATTCTACAAACTTGCAAAAAATTTCCAGCAACTTCTCCCAAACACATTAAATAATTTTTCCTCAAAGCTCTAAGACTACTCGTAGGATACAAAACCTGTCACCTCTCTTAAGTGCTCACCCTGTACAAAGATTTTTTTTATATTCTACTACTACTGTCACATGAGTAAGCAAACAATATTTGGCATGCATCTTATAACAATCCCCGTATACATAGACAAATCTTTCCTATATGAAAAATCAAATGGGGTACTTACACGAATTTAATGACATGACATGAATTTCCATAAGTAATAAGCTTTTAAAAGTCTGTATCGCAATTATATGTGTTGGCATTGTTAATTTTACATTTATGTCTCGCTACGCAACAGACGTGTATATATAAGAACACATACATACGCAGAGAGGCACATGCTTAAAGCGAATGCAGCTGGAAAACGCCATTTTGTTAGTGTGATACTTCTTGGAGATAAACTTGGGAATCCATTCAATATCATACAGAATAGGAAACCACCAAGCCCGGTTATAAATCCATGCGCAAGAGTCGATCTTAGAATAAATAAGACCGCACGCGTCGCTATCATAATGCGCCAGATCTATAGTATTTATGGCATGCGACACAATGTAAATTCTATGGAAGTACCCCACTTTTATTTAAGATTGTAGACACAGTTTACTGCTTGCATATTTTTATTTGTTACGGTAAACGCAACTGCAGAATCTTACAAAAGGCATAATAACAATTCTTACTGTTTTCACTAATTCCCTCTAAAAAGAATTTCCTTTTTGACCAAAATTTATTACAAATTTCAATTAGAAATATTTTTTTTAAGTAAAGACAATGTTTGACATGTTTTCCCGGATGTTTTGTTGCCTAGCTTGTAAATATTTGAAATTTTAGAGTAATAATCTCTACAGGCTAATATTTTTATCGTTTTTCATAAAGTTTTATTTTTGTAATATTTTGTATTTGGCCTCCAACCTGGTAGGTAGAAATCAACGCTACGCCGCTAGCTGGAGCAAATAATTGTCAAACAAAGCTTTAAAGTAATACCTCTGCTTCCTTTTTAATGCAATTTAGTTATTTACAAACATAAATTGGATATCCAACTTGATTCCAACAAGTGTTTTAATCTATTACCACAGAATACAAATTTCTACAGAAGTGGCATAAAACAAAGAATAAAAAAATAGACGAAGACACAAGTTTACTGCTGGTTTAAATCGCCCGTTGGCAAGATCAGGTTCACTGCAATAAAATTGTGAAGAATGTTCCCAGCTTGTATTTTGTCAACCAATCACGAAGGTCCGCTATTGTAACAGAACGCTTTTATACCTCACCGCAACGCTACTATAGTAGTTTAAAGCATTCACACAAACCGCACTGTAATGTTTCCATCACAATTCAGTTCATTTAGATGACGAAATTGCCAACTTTTATATTGTCATTTCATTTCTTTTGTTAAATTKGTGCAWAGCAGATCAGTCTGATTCTCGTACACCGAGACGCATCATACCCTATATGTGCGCAACGCTTCGGCTGTTAACTGTTTGGTTAGTCTGGAAAATTCCCATTCCGTTTCGATAAAAGATAAGGATGCGATTCGCATTATAACTTTTGCTGTCATTCTCTAATTCACGACATTTACAAAATCTTCTAAAGTGCCATTTCTGGAGAAATTATTATTCTGTGCTACTACTACGATGTATGGACTATGAACTTCTTATTTCTAATATTTTTGGTTTTGCCAAAATTCTTGTTATCCCGGAAAAAGATATCAGCTTCCTTATTTTAAATTGACCAACCTTTATACTACTGCAATTTTTATTTCCCTGTTAAACTCTAAGTTAACTAATTAAAAACATTTATGGGTTCAAGATACATGTTTTGGTGTTTTTTAATATTTCATGAAAATATGTAATACTTAAAATATGATTTTATAGGGGACACATAGTACTATTTACAAGTATAGTTTATTTACTGTCAGATCAATATAATAATGTAGCACTGTCAACTTTGACAAAAAAATACACTTACTTGTAAACTATTAAATGCATGTTCTTAATATAACTTGTAAACAATATTATATCTTTTGTTCTCATAAAATATTTAATAACCCCAAAACACAAGATTACAAATGTTGTTAATAAAGCTAACTGAGAATTCAACATGGAAAGCAAAAGTGCAATAAAATACAGGATATTCTATTTAAAATAATAAAGCTGATGTCTACTTCCGGTATAATTAAAAGCCCAGCAAAACTGAAAATATCTTAAATAGAAAATACATAGTCGAACACCTAGAAATCCACACTTTCAGACTTCAAATATTTATAGTTTCCATAAACTTTTAATATGATACTCAATTGGAAATCCTATAAAAGTAATTATATAAACATATGAAAGTTGGTTTGCAGCAAGTATTTTAAAAATCCATTTCCTTAACTGTACTGCAACAGATTACTTGCAGTGTCACTTTGTTACATATCACCCCGCTTTTCCATTTACAACTTAATAAAGCATGTAAAAGCAAAAAAGATAACATTACCTTCTTTGCTGAATCGGATAAGTTGTATCATATCCCCCAGTACGCATACCGGAACTGTTGTATGCGTCGCCGTAGCCACCGCCAGAAGTGTTGTAAGCATCGACCGCAGGTGCTCCGTAAGTTGGGGGAACGGCAGACCTCACGTCACCATATCCACCGGCCATAGTCGGTGCATAACCACCGGCTGTGTTTCCGTATGCAGCTGGAGCAGTTGAAGCATAACCACCAACAGCAGTGCCCATTGCGGTACCAGAAGCTGAATTGACAGCACCATATGGTGCGGCAACGCTTGCTGTACTGGTATATCCTCCCACTGATCTGTCGGTATAACCACCAGCATTGGCTGACAGCCTACAAAAAAAGATTCACGATTCAAGCTAAGCAGTACACGATCTAGCAGCAGAACAGTCAACTAATTCAAAACCCCTCACATTTAATGTTGAACTTTAGAACGGGTAAGTATTTTTCTCAGAAATATGTTTGTTTTAATCCTTGAGCCTTGTAAACAAAAAAAAACTTACTCCTTGTTTGTGTATCTGTAAGAATGTTACAATAGGCGATTTTCAAAATAAGGAATTTCAATTATAGGAAATCATTAAATGCACGTCAGCATATTAATTTATATGAATATTCCATTATTATTATTATTATTTCAAAATTTTTGCAACAAATAATGTAAGTTATTAGGCTTTTTAAGATTACGTCATCCAATATGGCGTCCAGGGGGCAAAAAGCGCACGCATGGGACGCGCCTGCGAAACCCTGGAAACGGACGCGTGGGTGATAGAGTTGGGTCCTTCATGACCAAGTCGTTCAAATTGAATGACTCATGCCTTGATTTGGCTCACAGCTAATGAATCAGCGTTGTTCGTGCGTCGTACATGGTTAACGGCTGACGACAGCACACGACGAGAAAACAGCATGACAGCATATTTATATGCTGTGGCGAGACAGGAGACACCGCTGTCACTTTCAATTCACGATCCTTATGAACGACTTGAATGATCCGAATCTACGCGATTGATTGAACGATTTGAATTTAATCGAATGTCCCAACTCTAGCGACTGACGTTGGCATTAAGTAATGGGGTTTCTATGACAGCGCGCTAGAAACTGCATCGTTTTGAAATTTGCCCCCTGGCAGTCGCTCAAAAGTCACGTGTTCTAAAAAACCTAATTATCAAAATGTCAATGTAACAGTGAAAACTAACAGTTTTATTATTTATCATGGCCAATTTGATAAAAACAAGTAATTTAGTTAAGCAGCAAAAATCTGAAATATCTCCACTTTAAATAATAATAACCAAAATTTGATGAAATTATCAACCGGTCCAAGAGATATTTTTCAAAAACGATTTCTCTTCCCCCATCTTTAAGAATGAATACCTCAGTATGTAGCTGTTATTTCAAAAATAGTTATACTGTAAAATAGTGTTATTTTTATAACAGTTTTCAGAATATGGGAGGTTGCCCATATACTGTGGGACACCCTGTGTACATAGTGTCAAATATTAATAATTTTTAATTTTTTAACTTGTTCCATCATCCAAAGATGCCGACGACAGACGTTGGTGAAACCAGGATTAATTGATGACGGACATATGGGCCAAATAACTCAAGTCTATATCTCTGCTATCAACGAAAAGCTCCAGAAAATGTATTTGACCGAAATAGCCGCAAAGTTCTTTTAGGGCAGGATGAAAAAGCTCATGTTGCGACATGACAAATGCTTCAATGGTTTTGGTTTTGTAAAGAAATGTGTAAGACTTTGCTTCCGACTTTGTACAACTTTTAATCATAAAATATTTTGTGTATGTAAATGGACCTTACTTTGATAACTCATCAGGGGTTCAATACCAAACACTTGCAGGTTAATTTTAGGTATTTGTTAGGTCAACCAAATTTATCATTCGTACTTACAATGGTTTTGGACCAGCATCCCTCCGGCTGTACATGTCACTACCAGATCCGCGATCATAACCAGCAGGACTTCTCATGCCACCATTAGTTTGATCATCCATCCTACGTCTGTCATCATACCCTTCTGTAGGCAACCGCCTATCATCATAGCCGGCACGTGATGGATCTCCATAAGAACGATCATCTGGATAAGCACGACGATCTGAAACAATCAATGCCATACCTGTACCTACATTTATTATGTTTGTTTGTAAAAAAAAAATATGGGCAAGGACCCCATTGTCCCTTTGGACATGCATTACGACAAAATAAATAATGTATTAATGATGGTAAAACAATTAAATTTTGCTTACGTTATAACAACTGTGACAACTATTTTCAGATAAAAAAAAATTGTGCAGCTGGTCCATTTGTTTTATCAACGGAAGTTGTATAGCAATAACTCACCATATCCATTTGGATAAGGGCGACGGTCATCATAGCTACGATCATCGTACATATCTCTCCTTCCACCCATATCAGGATAACGGGAATCGTAACCATCTCTAGGAGGCGCTCCCCTGTCATAATCATATCTGTCATATCCACCGTACTCTCTACCATATCCGCCGTCCCTGGGCGGACCTCTGTATCCGTCTCTCGGATATGGACCACTACGTTCTCGTCCGCCACGAGTTGGTCCCCTAACCATAGCTTCACGTCTGCTACGGGGCGGTTTAATTCTGCCCTTTTCCACCGATATGCGTGTGCCCATAAAATTTGTATTGTTCAGTTCTTCAATAGCCTTCATGGCTAGGTCTTTATCTTCCAGGTGCAGAAAACCACAGCGGTTCGCAATGTCACATTCTGCAATTGGACCGTAGGGTGCGAACAGTCGTCGTAAGTCTTCCGCTGTTACACCTCCTGGTAAGCTCCCGACGAATACCTTGGTTGTAGTTGCTGATCGACGACTCTGTGATAGTAAAAAGTGTTGTTTACAAGAAAATATACACAGCATAAAGGGCTACTTACCATCTTCGAAAAGTTTCACGGAAATAACTTTAACAGGGAAAAGCAGAACCGAAAGGGAAGAGATAAATGACAAATCGACCGAAAAGCTCACAACAACAATTTTTTTTTAATAGCTTACAGATATTTTACGAATTTTCTACACGCCGACACGCCGAGCAACAACCACCAAACAACATGGACGTCAATTAATGCATGCCGGTACATCCGGCGTTATATGGCAGCTACTGCCCTCTCACGGGATATTTTTGATCTACAAATAACACCAACAAGTAGTTATCCGTATTCTCATCAATAAATAATTTAGTAATACCTACCGATAGATTGCACTGTAACCAATGATATAACAGATATGCTTTGTAATTTATTCATTCTGTTATAAAAAGCGCTGCTGCCATATCCCGGAATTATTCTTGTAATACAGGGTGATTTAGGAGGAAGTGACAATATTTTGGGCAATGGTATGTATTCACAATTCTGAACAAAAAAAGCACATGTCGACTTATACCCTAAAGCGCTCCGTTTCAGAGATACAACCCTTAGAAATTGTAATTAAACCACTGTTTTTGAAATATCTAAGTAGTCTAGAAATATTCAAATTTGAAATTCCGGAAATCATCTTAGCTATGGAAGGGCCTGATTTCAGACACATTTTCATTTTTTTACATTCAATGAGGGGTAGAAAACTTAAGGGTAGTTACCCTTTCCTTCTCAATAACTTTTCATCCCTTAGTGGCTTCACGGTTCTGACCTAATTTTTGAAATCTATCATTCTTCTTACACAAAAAAGTTACTCTTTTTGTATGTCGATAAGATTAACCCTTTTCTTGATAAATGACATTTTATTCGAACATGCTTAAATAGAAATGGCATATTCGAATCAGATCACCAAGACTATGATAAATGAAACAAACGATATTACTATCACAATTAAGCAAAATTTATGCAGATTCCGGTTTACAGTCAATCATGCCTAGTCAGTTTACACACAGGCCTGTGCCGCGCCATGTTTCGGCAGTATTTGCAGTCTAGCTCCTAATCCACTTCCACGCCCATTATAAAACTTAGCAAGGATGTTCTATACAATATTTTCAGAAAAAAAAATGGAAATGGTCTAACTGCAAAATTCAAGGTAACAAAATTAAATAGCATTTTTTCAATGAAAACAATTTTTTTTTGTTTTCCAAAAATACAATTAAGAAGCTCATTAAATGAAGTAATAAATCCAGCGGTTTGATTATTATAATCTATAATTTTATTACTTGGTAATCGACTTTGAAGTAGTGCATGCCCACTTGTTGGTCAAAATTTCAAAGTCCCTTAACTCCTTAACGTCATTATATCACAAAAATATATACTCAAATATTACTGAAATCGGATTCATCGAGTTTTTTTACCTGTCAGGTTCACATGGAATTCTCCGAATGTCATTTGCATAGGTCGAAAACGAGTTCTGGATGAAAATTGTGAAATACGCTTGTCTATAAATTTTACTTTGAAAAGGGATTGTCTTAATTTTTTCTTACAACCATTCCACCCTGGGCTTAGCTGGAGTATCGGTCCCACTAAACGCCATATTGTGCCAATTGCTAGAATTCTTCTGGTTTAGATATTTTTCGCTATATTTGGCTCTCCAGGCAGCTCATATTTGTTCATTTCATTTGTAATTGTACTGTATGCCATAAAAGCTGACTTCATTACCATTGCACTATCCGGTATTATGTAGTACTTGGTTCCAAAATACGGTACTTAAATAGCATTCTAAATGCTAAAGTACATTAAAATTATATTTGTTTGTTTCTACCTACAGCTACCTATAATTGAATACAAAAAATACAGCAGATAGCCTTTTGGAAATGAGATTGTCAAAAGATTTCCGTAGGACAACATTAAAAATTACTGGATTTTTCAAGTTATTTAGGGCATATTAATACATATTTCGATAAGAAAATACAATTTATTTTATTAATAATTAACATAAAATACACTGGACTTAATCATATTCAGTCTATTTCAATCACACCATCTGAAAAAGGAAAAAAATAATATTAACACTCAGCAAAATTACAAATAAGCATTATTTTAAACATGAGGTAAACCCAAAAACAGGTTACCTTATCCAAATTTAATACCACATGTTCAAATGTAAGACAGAATTTTTTTGATAATCCATGAAGCCGACTAATGAAGTGAAGGGTGTATACGTTAAAAAAAATGTAGGATTATTATTGTTTAAAAATATATTATATCTCAAATATGTGATAATCAGAAGTGCAACAGTGTCCAAGTTAATCTTTTTCAATTTTCACATTTTCAGGAAAAAGGCTTGTCACTAATAGTTTGAGAGTTTTGTCAGTTTTACTACTTTGAATCTCCGAACCATTCTAATGCATTCCCTTAAAAAAATTGACTGATCTCGGTTGGAACAATAGTGTATTGCAAAGGACGTATTTATTTCAATTTAAAAGTAATAAATTTCTGTTACTTACGAGGCAGAAAAAGCACATCCTCCTAGGTGTCTTAATTTTGATGATATTTAAAATTTGTACATTTTAAGGGTATGGTATGTTAAATACAGTGACTTTAGAATTCAGTTTGGAATATGAAAATGTGTTGTCCTCAAAAATATTTATTAAAGATATGCAATACAAGAATCTGGATAACTTTTGCATAAAACAGTGCTTCATATTTCCAATGCTTATTTGAGTTATGCAAAAAATACATTCACTTTGCCCACCTTGTATGAAGGTTTATTTTTAATTTAAAAAGTTTAGATTTTATCAGGTCAATATGTATGATCTTTATATAAAATATTTTTTGAGATTGTAGGCGTAATCAAAACATCAGTTTGATATTTGTCAGTGGTTGGACTAGTGACAACATTTTTCCGAAAATGTAATAATTTTTTATAATGAACACTGAAGGCATTCACCATTGTATCCTATAAGTTTCACTTACCTTTGTTATTATCTACTATCTCCAAACATAATTCAGGCACCTGCTTATTAGTTTCGTCCGCTGCGTTACCTTGACTACTGGGTTTGGTAGTAATAGTGACACCATTCATCGATAAATTATTTACAATCTCATTTTCAATTAAGGATTCCATTGTTTCTTTGCTCAAGTTGATAGGACGTACTTCTTCTCTGCTTGGTTGATCACGAAGAAGTTCAGTTAAAGGTGTAGGAGTCCGGCCATCATAGGGAAATACCCGATTCTCATTTTGTGGCATCGACTCATCAGTCTTACGCGATACTTTTTTTTTAATTATTCGAGAAAAATCACTTTGTACTCCACCAACAATACGGACAATTTTTGGCACCACAAACTGGTCATTGTAAGAATCCGTGGAATTTATTACAGTTCCTTGCCCTTTGTTATTAACCGCTGGCCTACCGCTAGACATTTGTATAAGTTGAGGATCCTGATTAATGCGTTGTACCTGATGACCAGATTGGAAATTTAATCTCTTATTTGGCATGTATCTCTGAACTCGAGATGCCACAGACGCAGCAGCATTTTGAGGGTTGAAAGTATTATAACCCTTTGCAGAATTAACACCGTAGTTAATCGATCTAGAAAAATAACAATTAGAAAGTTTGATACTTAAAAGACTATTAAAAGAGTTTGCAAAAGCATTTACAACATTTGTAAAGTAATTAAAGGTAAATCAATGTATTATTATAGACAGTAATCAAAAAATACTTACGTATCAACAATTTTGTGATTTGCATTGGTCAAGCCTGGGATTGCTGTACTAAAAATCTTAAACTGTCCTGGCTGGGGCGCCTGTACTGGTAGCGTGCGACCTACAACAGATTATTTCATGTGAAGAGTCTTTCATATGAATTAATATATATTTAAAAAGAAGAATACTAATAATTTTATTTATTTTTCTATATGCAAAATTACACAATCAGTTACACTCAAAGGTATATCACAATTATTAATACTTAATCTTATAAAATCACAGATGATAAGTAAATATGTGCTAATGTTGTGTTTTAAGAAGTCTCGACTCAAGACAATATTGATTACTTTTTATGATTCGAAGGGTATTGTACACAAGGAATTTATTCCAGAACGTCAAACTGTTAATGGAGAATACTATTTAGGGGTTTTACATCGTTTGTGAAAAAGAATTTGTCGTTTTAGACCTGAATATCCAGCAGGAAAACAGCTGTTTTTATTGCACGATAATGCACCACCTCACAAGACCAAAAAAAGTGAACGAATTTTTGATGAAAAACGGATTTCTCTCATCGACCACCCTCCGTATTTGCCTGATATATCACCATGTGACTATTTTCTATTCCCAAAACTGAAAACCAAGATGCAAGGAGCATTTAATGATGATATCCCAGCCACTCAAGCAGCCGTGCTGAAGAGCATTCCTATAAATGAGATAAAAAAATCTATGCATGTGCTGGTTGATCATTCCAAACCTATTTTGAATAAATAATAACTTTGAAGATAATATTTTATTCTATATCCAAAAAATTCGGTTATTTTTGGGACACACTGTGTATTTCAGCAGCCAGGCTGCCTTCTTCAGTAGATTCTTTCTGGATACAAAGAAGACTAACATGAAAGTACACTTACGTTGCTCTTTCTCTTTGTTAAATTCTTCCCAAGCCAGTTTCATTTCTTCTTCATTCAATTCTTCATCCGGTCTGTTTTCCAACAGCGCTTGATGTTCATGATATTTAAATATAATGTGGGGATGTGTTTGCAACAGATTCGCCAACACTTCATCGCTGGGTGGCTTCTGAGCCGGTCGTACGTCATTTTCATTAAGTTTGAGCCGGTACATTTCTTGCAGGTCAGTGCTCTTGTAGTGTCTTGTAATCTGGCGCTCATCAACCACGCGACCGGCAATGGCCAGTTTTGTAACTGATCTCTCATAAAGAACCTCTTCCATTGTACCCTGAAACATATACACATACCGTTGAATTCACGAAACCTTATTGGCAGATGATTTTTGTTGTGCTTAGTTACGGTGAAATATTTTAGCAAGGTTTTAGCAACCACATTGGATAAATTTTGTTTGACCTTGTGTCAGAAGAATTTTGAGACTGATAACTTTTTGCCAGTGTTTTAAAACGACAGCGAACTTTCCAAGAAAATATTATCTTATTATCTGTATATGTTGGATTTCTAAAAATTATGAAAGTAAAGTGTGGAGATGATTCGTTAGTTTAATTAACAAATGAAAGAAAGAGATGCTGTTGTTTATTTCTTTTCCCTTGGCCACTCGTTTATTGCTTAATAAGCACTCTTACCAGTTTGGATAATGTAAAAATTTTAGTTTTGCCACAAATCCCCAAAATTAAACTTTCCTAGAAATGGTAGATTTACAAAATTTTAAATGACCAAAGTGTTACAGTTTTAAATGAAATTCAAGATTTTAATTCACCAATTTTAAACAATGGGGTTGATGCCCTTGACAGTAAATCGTTATTACAACACATGTACGACTTTGCCTGGACCTAATGGAGTAAGAAGCTGGCAATAGAAAAAATATTTGTAATGTTTTAGAGTCTTATTTTTACCTTTAAAGGTTTTCCGCCAAATTCAAATATTTCGTGATACGTCACCGTTCCTGGAGACACACTCCGCTATTGCGCCGATGCGCCGGATGCCCTGTTGCATGCTTGACACCTTTATCTTTGTTGAACACGCATATTTCTGTGGTTCTGTGCCTTTGTACCTTTATTTACGTTTTGGTTTGAGAACGGAGGACGCGTTAAAGTTTTGTTTTTAATTACTTGGTACGTTGTTGTTCAAACATAGAGTGTGCAATTATGGAGCAAGATTATGTAAAAGGTTCTTCGGATAATTTACCAAAAATTGACTTACACATGATCGATGAATTTTACATGAATGGAAACTCGTGTGGCCAGATCGTTCGATTTTACGCAAATTAGGCGACTTTGCTATTTAAAGGTTGCGACTTGAATAAAATGATGTAATGGCAGCTATACACACTGTAATTCAGGTTTAAACGAATGAAATATGGACTTATCCTGTGGCTGCCATAAAATGAATTCTGTTTGCGATATAATATTTACAGTGAAAATGACTAGCAACGAATCGCGTTTAACACATCCATTCACGTGTAGGTTTTTATAATTCATAATTATGGTTGCGAGTTTGGAATAAAATGTCAACGCTGCTGCGACTTCGGTTTCAGAAACCTCATCTCGGTCGACAGAAATGCCAGGATCAGAAAATGGTGTGGCAACATCACACAGTTACACCACACTAAGCGCGGCAGAGAACGGTGACGTCAGAGATTCAAACTTTAAACATAAACAATCTTTTTTTAAGCATTAAGCGCTTTGCGAAAAATAAAAAAAATCAGGGGTTTATTTTTTCATGTAGATTCATATTCTGCAATACAAAAAAAGCGGGCAACAGGCCCATTTGTTCAATATTCAGTCATAATGTTGGTGACTTCCTGTGCAACTGATAACTTTAAAGTCTAGATAGTTGTTTTCATCTTTTGACTTCTATCAAAATAATTTCTATTTCTCCATAGTTTGCATTTTTTCATAATAATTGTATAAGGCACTGAGGATGGCCATTTAAGGCCGAAGGCACTCTGCCAATAAATATTTGTGAAGTGAAGAAGACATTGATTTCTAAATAATTTCTTTTAAATCAAAACTCCATATTGATGGATCAGTTCACCGTTTTATAAGAAAATACACTTACTATAGCAACCAGTCTATATACGTAGCAGGCCTTCGTTTGCCCAAATCGATAGGTACGAAAGATGCTTTGACTCTCGTATGACGGGTTCCAATTGACATCCATTAATATAACTCTGTTTGCCGAAATTAAGTTTAACCCCAGCCCACCTACTTTATGAGACATTAAAAACACCCTAAAAAGAAGAAAATCACATGCTGCTCAATTATTTTAGTGTACAACTTACCGTGCATTATTACTTTTGTTAAAAGAGTTGCAGAGATTCATACGAATTTCGGGAATAACATTCCCATCTAACCTGTAATAGTCCTTATTCTTTTTCCATGTTTTATTTAATCCACTGCGTTGCAAAAAGTATTCTATGGCATCCAGTTCAGGAATGCTGTTAGAAAACACTAGGCTGAAAAAGCAATTTACATTAAAAACTACGTATCAGTCAAACTATATCCACTTTATTAACAAATACAAGGTCGCTACAAGGTATGGAACCAGCAGAATATTTCAGGTTTTATTCAACCGATTTTTCTGAAATTGTGTATGGGCCTATGGTTGATTAAAATGCATTTTCTGGAATTTTTTCATCTATATGTCAGCTCTCGTTTCCGAGATATGGGCGATATGATGTGCCTTTTGACCACCTTCCCATTTAAAAAAATTGCAACTTGCGCCCATATCTTGGAAACGAGAGCTGACACGGAGCTGAAAAAATTCCAGAAAATGCATATTAATTACCTATAGGCGCCTGCACAATTTCAGAAAAATCACTCAAACAGAACCTGAAATATCCTGCTGGTTCCATAATTTGTAGCGACCTGGTATATACAATTCATTTTTATTAAGCAAGAAAAATTTTTAAAACTTACACTTTGTCACCCACTTTTTCCGACTCTTCAATAATGGCTAGCATTATCTGAAACTTTGGTCCATATTCAATATTGGTATCATAATCTTCAGGACATAATGACTGCCACCATCCACTGGGTAGAGGTTCATTATCCTTAATTTCTGGTTCCAGGACTATCACATCCATTTCCTTGGTTTTTCCTTTCTTTACTTTCGCACGCTTTACAAACAAGCAGTTTTACTACAGTTTGATTAACAAAACACTATTTAATACTTACTGCTATGTCTTCAAGGTGTAGCACATACGGATGTGTACATATACTTCGAAGTTGCCTACAGTGTGTAAAGAATTTACCAGCCGTGTCTGACGCAGAAATACCTTCCACATATCTTTTATACAAAACAGTCTGCAGCGGACTAATTTTAATGAACAACACGTGGTCAAATTTATCTGGTAAGTACCTCAAGAGCTCGGTTGCTTCGTATCTCTGAAAACGATTACAATTAATTAACAACATTATTTCGAGAAGTTTTAGTAATTCCATTTATTCGCTGTTTTCTAGGTGGGGTAAATGAAACAGATAGAGTTTTGATGGACAAAGTATTTTCAAATAAACATTTAGAAGCTAACACCATTCAACAAATGGTTTTTGTCTAAATTTTGGTCATGGTAAAAGTGATTTCGATAAGCAGAAGACTACTATGGGTTGATCTGCCATAATAGTATATTAAAAAACTAGTTTCATAAGGCGTCATTTTGTCACACGCATCCAATGTTTACAACACGAGCCAAACGTGAGTTTTGAAATGGATGAGTGTGACACAAAGCCTTATGAAACTTGTTTTTTAATACAACTTTTTCTATTCAAATTGCGAAAAATTCAACCTGCCATATGCTTAAGCTGGCTGTCAATTTTGACAAGACCCATGACAGTTACGACGTTACAAGATGGAGTTTGTTTGATGTCCCCTTGGAGTTTTTTTATTGATACCAACACTGGAAAATAAAAAATTTCGTTTCAAAATGGCTCTAGTGGCTTCATGAAGAATGAAAAATAGAAAAAACTTTTTAAGCAAGCTTCAATCAAAGATGTATAGCTCCGTCCGAATTTGACATTTGACAGATCAGCGAACTCATTTATTTAAATAAATGTCACAAAAAATGTTGCATTGCCACTTTGAGAGTGGCCAACTCTTTTTATTTTTGAACTTTTGTCACAACTAGACATAATAATATTTAGGTGACCCCTTTGGGAGAGAATTTATTCATTATTTCTTACACTGAATACCACTTAAGGCCTACGTTTATAGCTATTTACCTGAACAGTTCCCTTTAAAATCTTATGCAACACATGACTACGTTTCTTCATGAGGTTTATGTCATATTCAGTAGAATCGTCATATTGCCCATTTGTTATTGGGTTTATAAATCTGTTAGAAAATTCTTGGAATGTACCCAACAGATTAGGTTTCACAAACTGTACCATGTAGTAATCTAAAAGTTATACATAAAACACAAATGTTTCTCTTGTTAAGTCAATAGCTGAATCGCTTACACTCCTTGAGGTTATTTTGCATAGGTGTTCCAGTCAAAACAATGCGCCTCAGTGTCTTTATTTTCATTAGGGCTTTGGTGCGGAATGTTTTGCCATTTTTCAACAGATGTCCTTCATCACATACAATAAGATCGGGACCTAAAAACATGGAATAATTATATGCTATAAGTAAGTACAATGCATGTAAAACCCTACAAAATCGCCAAAATTACATTAAAATCAGAAATTTTGTAAATGCTGTTATAAAATGGGAAAAGGCGGCCTACATAACACATACTCTGAAGTTCTGGTGGCATGATCAGAGAATGACCTAAAAATATCTGAAGGAAATTCAGTCAGTGATGAATGTTTATACTGTTGTCTTTTTCTACAAAACTCATTGTTTTCTATTTAAATTTGGTTGTTTTATATGCAGAAAAAAAGTTTTTTTTTGTTGTAAATGGAATGGACTCCCTTAAACCATTAGAGATACAAATACATCATATCAAAAAAAAATTTTGCTTCTGCTGGTGAAACAATAAATATGTGATTCCAAAGAAAATAATGTTACCTGTGTATGAAGATTACTAAATTCAAGTCTTGATTTTAAAAAAAAAGTTTGAGTTTTTCATCAAAAGGCAGGGTAATGTAAATCATAAAGTAAGAGTAAAGTTACATTTTCATTTCAGACATTGAGGTTTTTCCAAAAAATGCTGCATACTTTAAATGTAAACAAAAAAATATCAAATTACGTTCCATGAAAATGAACAGTTGGTTGAATTGGTTGCTGCTCAGATAAAATGTGACAACCCGTATAAATACGAGTAATTTTAAAATGCAAGAATTTTGATTTGATTCAAGCTTTTGTTTAAACATGTTCCAATCCCTCTAACTTCAACTGAGATAATTACGCCAGCTTTGGTCCCCCTTTTATGCAGAAAAATCCAGTAAAAGCTTTTGCTAAGTTCTAGCAAATATTTATATTTTTTAATGACTGAATGACCCTTACTCTTCAAACATACCTCATATTTGTGTCAAATTGTTGGCAATTAAATTTAATGCAATACTTGTTGCAACTCAGCACAAAAAATACCTAACTGTAAAGCCCACTTTACACTATAGCCAGAATCACGAATACTAACCTGGATCTACCAGAGCTTCCTTAATTTCTTTCTGAACCGCATTCTCATTATCTTTGGTAAGCCGTTCGTAAGCCTCGTACCCTACTATCATCACGCCTCCTTTCCTCCACCATTTTTTAATGATTGAATGCCTTTCTGTCAGCACCTTCCGCTCGCTAGAAATAAGCGGCGCTATATGGTGGCTCATAAATAAACATGCACTTACCTTAAATGAAACACATTAACCTTGTTGGACACACTTTTCAAGCCGAGATCAAATTCGTGTACCCAATTCAATACGGTTGACAGTGGACAGACAACCAGAACATGCTTTGTGTTAGTTATGGAATAACTAAACAGAGTGTGGATTAATGCTACAACCTGCAAAAGTATGTATATCAAGCTGATCATTTATAAAGATGGCACAACACTGCTGAAATTATAAGTAATCTACACATATTTTTGCCATAAATTCGAACATTGATGTAAATATTTAAACTGCAAAATTATCTGAAAAATAGGAGTCTATGAAACTATAGTATATACAAAAATCAATGAAACAAAGTTAAAGAAATGGTAAAGAGCACAAAACACGAGGCTTGGCAAGAATTTGGAATTATAATATTTTTGTGATTGCACAAAATAATGGAGGTGTAGTTTTTCAATCAACTAATCAATTTTTAGGGACGAATGAGTCATTTTACGGCAAACTTCAAAGAGACATATTTTATTTAAAATTGATTAGAAATTACAAAACTGCATTAGTTCCACAGACCTAAATGTTCTACTAAAGAGGAAGGGGGTGTGCATAACCCCAGCGCAAGCCATTGGTGCTTTAGAAACCCCTGATTACTTTTTTCTACTGTAACTTATGCCGTTAAGATTGACACCAAATTTGAAATTGATATCTCTTATAGTTCAGGAATAGTCTTAAAAAATAATTTTTTTAAATTTAATTTTAACACCATGTATATCAAAAACCAAGCGTTTTCGGAAATTTTTTTATTCAAAAAAGGTTTTTAAAATTGTGTTTTCTATCCCTGTCAAACATTGTCGGTGTATTTCGAGGACATCCTGTATATATTTAAATTTAAATGTATTACATAGTGCTGTCAACAGTGATCGCTGTTTCCGGTTTGGCGGTTACAACGAATTTAACTGGTTATGAAAAATAACTGGTTTTCATGAAAATGATCAAATCGTCGGTTAACCGGTTTACCTTAACCTGTTAACTGGTTAACCGACCTATGTTAACCGGTTAAGCGATTAACCGATTAAAATTAACCGGTTAAACGCGGTAAGACTGTTAACTGACTTAAATTGACCGGTTAACCAGATTCAGTTTACCGGTTAATAGGTTTAATGTTAATCCATTAATAGTGTTTCCCTTAGTCGGCTAATACATATTCTATACCAACGCATACTTGAAAATATAAAAATGACGTTTTTTTTTAATATACAATACTAATAATTTAAGCAGTTAGGAAAAACCTGTTTACATGGAAATGAAAAAAAAACATCTATTATAACCGTTTTAGTAGATATTTAATTTGAACTAGTTTTGCGTTAGCCCTAACAAGATGAACGTTACCTCGGAACGTACGTAATTGTCAACCAATTTTAAAATGTTAATTTATTAAACATACCAACCTTTAACAATCTGATTTAACATTCAAATTTTTGTTAGTTAATTTTTAAGGTACTTAACTGTAGGGGAATGCGTTTGCCGTTTTCGTTAGCAAGGCGCGCTTAGCGCACGTTATAGTTTTCAAGTTTGAGCCTGAGCGTCTTGTTCCGTGCATTCTTGAGTCTGGGCTGAACACTTATCCTTGCATTTCTAATTTATTTAGTTATTTTTGAACAGGTTTATAATCGGTTAATTTTAACTGGTTCATGACCGGTCAATTTTTAACCGGCTTATCTTTAACCAGTTATTCGAGGGTTGCTTATTACGGTTAATATTGCAATATCCTAACCGGTTAACCGTAACCATTGACAGCACATTATACTGAAGCACACACAAGCTTTGTCTGTACCTGGAATGTCTTTCCTAGACCCATACAATGGGCCAAAATGCAGCCAGATCCTTTGCTTTCCTTTAATTGTCTGACACTTTCATAACACGCATCCCACATGAATAGCACGCCCTTCTGTTGATGAGGTTTTAAACGACTAGACAATTTGGGATCAACAGTGACAGTAATTTCCGTTTCGTTATCTACATCTAAAATTAAACCTTCTTCTTCTATGGAGGTTTGCGAGAGAATGTTCTCTAGCTGCAACGAAACATAATCTTATGTTGGAAAATAGAATGTTAAAAAATCTTACGGATTTATGTTTTTGACTAATTCGTTCTCGCCTTTCTTCTTCCTCTTTGTTAGCAATTTTAGTAGCTTCTTCGAGACTGACGTCATCCAGTACCTATATAAAACAAATGACTTGAGACTTGAGACACAACGAACAAGGGATAACTAATTACAGCTCTTATGTTTTTTCTTCCTTTTTTGGGGCTATTGTCGTCAAGATCACTATCATCGCTGTTAGTGTCTCCAATGTAAATAGTACCTTTAGATTTTTTTTTAGTTGGACTCATGATGCTAAAACAAGATAGAAATAAGAACGCTTAAGGGCATATCTCTTACTTTTTAACACAACTACAAGTATGCTGATATGCACTTTCTGTTTAATTTATCCTTATATGTCATGATTTATCTTTTTATTTGTAGGTAGCACAGGTATTTGTTCTACAATTTGGCGATAGCCCACTAAAATTGGGAATTTCCCATAATCCTGCCTACCTTTCTTTCATAACGGTCGTGTGGCGTAACCAGCAAGTTTATGTTGATCATTTTCGGACAATGACAGTAGTAAAGGGTTTGGAAAGAACGCAACCCTCATTTAAATAATGCCCGAAAGTTATAAATATGTTTAGCAGTCACCTGACCTGCCCTTTGCCGGCGTGCAATGTTAAGTTTTGTAAAGTTTGTGTATAATAGTTAATAAATAATTAAAAATACTATGTCTCTTCGTATGGAAACTTCACCTACATCCAAAAATAAACAATTAAAGAAGCTGGCACTACAGAAACATACAAGTAACACCTTAAAATATTCTTTTGAAACCACAAAATTGCACCGAATACTCAGCTCTCTTACACACGTTATGACAACTAGGTTTGTATTGATTCACGATCTTGACGTACCGCAGCAAATGTTTGGTGATTTCATAGTAAGTTAAAGCAAATCACTAATCAGGAAGCTGTTACTAACTCAAAAAAAGGACGACAACACTATATTTTCATTGTCACCTGGCGATATGGTCTCTTTTTCTCTACTCTCTGTAACCTAACAATCTAACCTAACATCTGTAAATAACTCGAAAATTATTAACTTAGTAAAAAAATTGCAAGAGTGCTTTGCGATCAGTGATTTTCTATATGTATAATAGCAAAAAAATAGTGTGTATAACAGGTTTTTTGAAAATATTTCGAAAAATGTGAATTTGTTGGATAAATTTTTAAAACACTTTGTGAGAAATTTTACTTCCTGTCCGATGGAATTTTCACTTTTTAAATATATTAAGTATTTTCGGAGATATTTAAGAATTACATACCAAAAGGAAAATAATTTTTTTTAAATTTGCAAAAAGGGTAGTTACCCGGAATATCACCCCCTTCTCTATACCCTACTTACCCCAAAAATAATAGGTAGCTTTTTATAGTTGAGATTTATATGTATGCCAAATTTCAAGTTCATATGTTAATTCTTTCAACAGTTATCGTGTCCACACAAAGACTGACAAGACGCGCAAACAAGAAATATTTTTGCTCAAATTTTGTTTTTGGACATTCTCAACCATTTTAAAGCAATTGAGCAAATAAAAATTTGAAATTGTTTTTTTCGTGTTACAATACTTCCCCATTAGCACATACTATTATTCTTACTATGCTAGTAATAGTCATGCTGATTGTTACAATCACAGTTTGTATTCTAAGGAACAACATTCTGTGGTATAAATAAAAATCAGATCACTTACAATTCAATATCGCTGCTACTATCGCTGACATCAGGTACAATCGATGTTGTGTCATACACCACTGTGTTGTTCAGCTGCGCTTTGATACTGTCCATGGGATTTTGAGAAGGATCGTTGTCTTCCTGTTTTACTTTAATATCTTTATCACTATCAGCGATTACACTAGAAAGAAATTCCATAATAGCATATTTGTTTTTAGGAATCACTAAAACACTCACTCTTCTTTACTATCATTGGTAGAATCACTTGTAAACCCAGAATTTTTCTTCCGTCTTCTTTTGGGTTTTACAATTAAGCTGGAATCTGAATCTGAGGAATTCAGTTTTTCTTTCAGAAGAGGATCATTCCTCCATTTCGATTGTTTTACATTTCTCTTTCTGTCCTCATCTTTTGTGGGGGATTTCTGTTTCTGCTTTTTAATCTTCTCTTTCACGTCATCTTCCTCTCTGCCGTGGTCGGAATCTGTATCTTTATCACTAGTACTCTCGTCACTTAAACCTTTCAGTCCTTCCAAGATTGCTATATCGTTGTCATAGCCATCGCTCCTCCTATCAGTGTCAGAAACTATAGGTGATACGGATCTCATTGTGATGGAAGATGGATCATCTGTATCATCAATAGCATCAGTGCTGCTGGTACTGCCGCTTCTACTGCTCGAGGTGAATGCTTCATCACTAGAATGTTTTCGTAAGTGCTTCTTCTTTGGTCTTTGTCTAACATCGCGACTACCACTCGATGATGATGAAATTCGCCTGCGTTTCTTTAAGCTTTTGAGATTTGTTAACCTGCAAAAAATCCAATCAGGAAATTGGGAAGAATACACAAAAAGGGAAATTTAAAATTGTAATGCTTTGTATTATAATATTACAATATCTTAAAATAAAAAAAAACATGTTTTAAGTGATAGGTATGCAATTAAAAGGAACACAATAATTGAAAAAATGTTTATTTAACTCAAGCTTAAATGACATTCAAATAAATTAGGCAAGAAAATATTAGAAAATTATTAGTCAATTGACCATTACACCTCAAAAGAATTTTCCCATGAGAGTAATACTAGTACTCTATGCTTGTTCAGATTACAATAAGCACTTGTTGAATATCTTAAACAAAGGAAAACAGTTCCAAAAATAACAAAAAAGTAGACTAGTATCAATAGACAAAAAATATCATCTGCAGATTCCAGTGAAATTGAAATAAATCAAAATTGTCAGATGTTGGAATTTACTGATAACTTTTTATCTATTGACACCAATCACGTTTTTGCTATAAAAGCTGAAATTAAACAGACCTATTAGAGTTTTGTTGAATGTGCTGAGCGTGATATTAAGCATAATTTCTATACTTAATGGTTTTGTTGATTTTTTGAGTCATCCTTCATTATGTCTTGTCCTTTTGTGTTTGATAGTTATTACGATGCCAATAGCAACTATTTACTTGATCGTTTTGAAGAAGTTGATGTTTTAAAATGCATGTCTATGCTGTGCTGTCTACACCTCAACCAACTGCAGATAGTTTACGCAGCTAGGTGGCTTTGTCATCATGTCAGTGTAATGCTGACAGATGGCATTGCCATCATAAATTCTTACTTTAAGTTGATGTTTTGTTTATCCCAAAGAATATTAAGCTACAAATGATGAGTGGTTCTGATGGGATCCTAGATTTTCAATTGTTGCCTTAAAACTTCATGATTTCCTGATATATGGAAACTTTCAAAAGTGTGTCAAGTTTATAAAAAGGGAGATAAGCATAATGCTGCAAATTTTAGACAAATATTTATCACATGTAATTTTACAAATCCTTTGAAATGCTTCTTTATGACACAATTTACTGGCATGTAATCATATAATATGCACTGAACAACATGGTTTTGTTCCTAAGCGTTCAACTGTAACCAATTTGATTAATATCACACAATTTCTTTCAGAGTGTATTGAGAATGGAACACAAGCAAATGTAACATATACCGACTTTTCCAAAGCATTTGACAGAATTGACTTGTAGCAGCCTTTGGTAATGCTAAATGGAACTCTGCGAGCTGTGCGATCTGTAAACTGTGAATAGACACCGGCCCAGTGCAGGTTTCTAGTGATGGCATCGGAGAAGCTACTCCGTGAACAGATGAAAATAAGAATAAAAATCATCCGCCCCTTTTTATTTTTATAATATTTTTTTTAACAAACTAGTAAAACATATTTATTGATAATACCACTTGTTTCTGACAATTCCCAGTACTCTGTATGTTAAAAACAAAGCATTTCCAAACATGTTTACGTGAACTCTTTTTTTATATTCAGACTATATAAAAATTAATGTAAGATACCTAGCAATTTCTCGCTCTTCCCTGGCATCTTCGTCTATTTCGGAACTGGAACTGGTACTGCTTTCTTTATGCACTGGCTTCTGAGGCTTGTGTTTATTCAAACTTTGGAGAACTTTCTCAGAAAGTCTCTCAATTCTCACATAACATTCCTTGTACAAAACATGTGTGACACTATTCGGTATCTGATTATCAGTCGCTTCCTTGGAATGACGAGTATCTCTCTTACTGTGGTCACTTTCGTCTGCCTCCAATTGACTTATTAGACTGAAAACAGTATGGAATATTGTAATAATGTAACTTGTGCTGCCAGTTTGCAGAAACATTTAGATACAATGAACAACTAACAAAAATGTCATCAGAAACATCATGCAAAATAAAATAAAATAAAATACAGCATTTCACAACAATTAAAAATATTTTTACCTAGTTGAGGAACATGATGAAAAATCTGACATATGCGCATCATCTTCTAATAAGTTTAAATAAGCCTGATGATAATCTTCTCTACTGTCTAGTTCTTTGGGACTAGTATCTTTGGTTTCGAAATTATCATCTGTAATATTTTTATCTTGGACTTTGGTAACATTATCTGCAATATTGTCTTTTTGGAGAATGGAGACATCATCAGTAACATTTTCTTCTTGGGGATTGGAAACATCGTCTGTAATATTTTCTTCTTGGAGAATGGAATTATCTGTAATATTTTTATCCTGGATTTTAGTAACATCGGCTGTAACATTTTCATCTTGGATTTTATTAACATCATCTGTAATATTTTCTTCTTGGAGAATGGAATTATCTGTAATAATTTTATCTTGGATTTTAGTAACATCGTCTGTAATATTTTCACCTTGGATTTTATTAACATCATCTGTAATATTTTCTTCTTGGAGAATGGAATTATCTGTAATATTTTTATCTTGGATTTTAGTAACATCGTCTGTAATATTTTCTTCTTGGAGAATGGAAACAACATCTGTAAGATTTTCATCTTGGATTCTGGTAACATTTTCTGTAATATTGTCTTTTTGGAAAACAGAAACATCTTCGGTAATAGTTTCTTCTTGGAGATTGGAAACATCATCTGTAATATTTCCTTCTTGTATTTTAGAGACATCATCTCTAGTACTTTCTTGATGAGATGCTGTAAGTAAAAAAAATAATGTCTAAAAAGCCTGGTAAGTAAGTAAGCCCTTGTAATGAAGGGACTTATAGATCCTTAATCTTTTGAGGATGATCTAACTACAGCCATATTAGCACCATAATAAAATAAGATATGAGGGCTGTATTGTCTTTCAACTTCCAAGAATTATAAAAATAAAATCCTTTTACATAGAAAAATGATTTTATTGTTAAAAGTTGTGTCAAGTCTTATTCATTTCTGTACAAAATCGTCGAAACAATTGAAGGTTTATGAAGTCCCCTTTAAAGAACTGTGTCACCAGCTAGGTGCAGTACATTGTCACATAAGTAAATAACGCTTTGATCCCAACTAAAGATCTCAGAAAATATTCCTAACCAAATTGGTGGCACAGTTCCTTGAAGAAGGAAGCTTGTGTCACAATATGACAAATACTTCAATTGTTTTGCTGATTTTGTAGATTTGTAGATTTGTAGATTTTGTAGGACTTTACTTACATAAATGGGTTTTATTTTTATTACTCGTAGGAAGTAAAAAAAAAACCAGCCCTCGCATATAGGAAGCTATGGCATTCAGCACATGATTAAAATAATACATGTATATCCCTTTATAATAAGTTGGTAATGAGCTATGAATTATTTTAGATTTCTTTTTTAAGATCTGTTAATTTCTGTTATCAGGTATGCTGACGTTAATGTTTAAATAAATAAATGCTATTTTTTGTTGATTCGAAGAGTTATTGGCCATTTTGCGTCTCCTCCATAATTTAGAATATAAGGCTGGTAAAGTGATTTGGCTTAATTTATTGTCAGTGACAAAATATACTGAAAAAAAATAAAGCTTACTAGGACACAATTTGTCAGCTTTATATATAGTTCGATAAACAGTATGTAATTTAGTAATACATTTGGTATGATTTCTTAAGTCCAGAAGATACAGCCGACAAAATGACATAATGGTGCAACCATTATAATTAAGCTATATAATACCAGAAAACAGTTAAATTCTTCATTGACGGCTTTTAATTTAAGGAAAATTCAAATATAAATATCAAAGGCTTGTTGGGAAGTGAAGCAGATGATGCCAAAAATAGCATATTGCATACTTAACCAATTGGTAAAAACCATAACTTCCAATACACTTTGATTATGGTAATTCAAATCTTTTATGAGAACTGCAAAATTCATTATTTGATACTAGTTATATTAAAAAGCTTTCAAACTACTAGGGTTATTATTAAATGCACCAAAAAATAATTTGAAAATTAATCAAGAAAAACAAAACATTTTTCATAAATGTTGAACAGGTCACTTATACGATTAATTTTAACTAATAAACAATTCACAATAATTCTTTGATCTTACCTTCTGCAACATCGTTTAAGTGATCACGTGTCTCAGTACCTGTGGGAAGGTACAAGTTTTGGGTTGCTTTTGCAAAATCATCAGTATCACAGTTTTGATCATTATCTTCTCGTGCAGTATTACGTATAATATCACTTTTATTAAAAATATCTAAAACTCCACTAAAATCAGTGAAGTCACAGTTTTGATCACCTTCCAGAGGTATAGTACTTTCATCTTCATCTATATCTTCTGTTTTTATGTCCTCAGGCTTCAGTGTTGGACCTTAAAGTATTTAGAAAATATTAGCACATTAAAAAACAAATTCGTGATAAGCCAATATCACTGTTTCATAAACAATAATGTTAATAAAACACCACAAGCCATTAAATACATTACCATTAGATAATACTAAGAATTAGTTTCATTCACACAAACCTGAAGTTCATTAATAATAAGACGCTTACAATGATATTTTTAAATTACTTTTTCTACTAAAATTAGAAAAATAAATATTTAATAATAATAATAATATTTAATTGTGGTTGACAAAATAAATACATCTTTATTATTATAAAATATGAAGTAAAACAGAAACTATACCTAAATTATATGCACCTACCACAAAATGGATCAAAAGACAGCATAAACGCTGTTCAAAGTTTTGGCCCAGGAAATGAAACATAATATAGAAATAAAAAAGGAAATTGAGAAGTTATGCTAAGCTATTACAACAATGTGTGAATAAAGCGAAAACGACACAATATTAAATACAATAGAAACACTACTTCAAGAGAAACACCTTATATTCCTGTTAAAAACTACCAATTCCACAACTGTTCAACTTCAAAGGGACATCAAGTGAGTAAATGTTATATGTGAAGCTACAGCAAAATATTTAATAGTATTACAATATTTTTTTTTGATAAACATCAGTTAATGTTATTGTCAGGTTATCAGTGGAAATAACTCAATGAATACTGAAAGACATTAACACTTTTCAAAGCTGCAGGCTTGAGATTTCAAATAGTTATTTGATGTAGTAGTTATTACTGGATGTGTACAAATAAAGAACTTGGTGAATTCTTAATGATAACTGAATACAGAAAAAAAGGCAAGAAACAAGATGAAATAATTCATTTATTCAGAGTGACATGGAAGTTATAATACTTCCAAATAAAGAACTATTTAAATTTAATGAAAAAACTCTACAATTCATAATATTCTGTGATGTTTAGCAAATCTGGTTTATATTCCAATTAATACAAATTTGCATCAATTACTATTTATATAATGCAAACGTAGATCATTCTAAAAATAATTTTATTTTCTATAAATCATTAAATATGTGCATATTTAGTGGTGAGCGATATGATATATGGATGCAAGGTTTATTATACCGAAATAAGCAGCAAGCCACTTTGAGCAGCAATCAGTATAAATATAATTAAATAATTACCCACATGACAATTACCTATATTACACTAGCCGATTGCTAATAATAAAATATTTACATGTAATGCTATGAGACCGCAACCAAAAATTGTAACCAGAATTAAAGTAATGCAAGCCCTCAAAGACATGCAATAAAAATAGAGATTGTATACCTATTTCTGTAGATAATTCAATGTCGTCATCTACAGTAAAAATAATAGATCGAGTTTCATTACTCGAACAATCTGGTGAACTTCCCCTGAATGGCACATATGAACTGATGGTTTTGTCTAGAACTGTGTGAATATTACAGATAGTATAGTGCTGCTTTATGTACTATTTAAAGAGTTGATTATTGTATTGATTTGGAGTTTTACAAAAGCGAATTCACATCACTTAAACATATAGTCTAAAACTAAGCTAATTTTCATTATGTTGACTCAAAAACATCTCTGCTTAATATTTATACCAAAAATTGTCATTCTCAGACAGAATACAAATTATGGTGAACTATAATAAAATTTGATTTCTAAGTGTTCCAAATGATTGCTTCTGTAATAGTTGTCTTATAAGTTCTGAAATAAGTAATATTAAAACAGAAACTATACCTAAATTATATACCCCCACCACAAAATGGACCAAAAGGCAGCATCAATGCTGTTCAAAGTTTTGGCCCATGAAACACAAAATAGAAATAAAAAAGGAAATGGAAAAGTTATGCTATGTGCGGAGAAAGCGAAAAAGACAATATTAAATACAATAGAAACACTACTTAAGAGAAACACCTAAAGTAGCAATTCTAAAACTCTTCAACTTCAATGGGACATCAAGTGAGTAAATACATATTATACGTAAAGCTACAGAGAAATATTTAATACTTTTACAATATTTATTATTTTAATAAACATTAGGTAATGCTGGTGTCAGGTTATCAGTAGAAATACCTCAATGAATACTGAAAGACATTAACACGTTTCAAAGCTGCAGATCTGAGCTTTCAAATAGTTATTTGAAGTAGTAGTTATTACTGAAGTAACTTCATTCACAGTATACGTACAAATGAAGAGCTTAGTGAACTTTTAATGATAACTGGACACAGAAAAAGGCAAACACAAAATGAAGTAATTTATTTATTCAGAGAGAAATATTTCGATTTGCTACAAAATCACAAGGAACTGTAGGCAAGATTGAAAAACAGTTTCAGGAAAAGATAAGATTCCCACCATGCGACAACTAATGAACACAAAATTAGTCAATCTTTAATAGTAAAAATTTTCAAAGTACCAAGATTATATCCTTACAAACCATAAATCCTTCAGAAAATGACCGAAGTTGATATTGATAGACAACTGTCTTGCTGTCTGATGAATCAACATTTATGTTAAAACTGGCAAAAGTTTCATCCTAAAATAAGCAAGAAGCCACTTTGAGTAGCAATGAGTATAAATATAATTAAGTAATTCTTCTAAAGAAAATATTCTTAAAGTGAACTTCCACTTTATTTTTACAATTGTAAAGCACTTTCGGCTACATGTTAGCCATCGTCAGTACAAAAATTAAAAGGAAACTAACAGTTTGACAAGTCAAAAATCAGAAACAAGCAAACTTGACTACAAACTGAAATGCAAMTCACATGCCAGTAACTCAAACAAAACATTAATTTAGATCAAACAAAGAATGTGCATGTGGGTTGCATTTCAGTTTGTAGTCAAGTTTGCTTGTTTCTGATTTCTGACTTTGTCAAACTGTTAGTTTCCTTTTAATTTTTGTACTGACGATGGCTAACATGTAGCCGAAAGCGCTTTATAATTGTAAAAATAAAGTGGAAGTTCACTTTAAGAATATTTTCTTTAGAAGAATTAATTAATAACTCCACTTAGAGAAGATGGATCAGTTTTCAATTTATAATTAAGTAAGTACCCACAAGACAATTATCTTTACTACACTAGCTAAGTGTTAATAGTAAAATATTTACATGTAATGATAAAAAAAGCTACCCAAAACTGTAACCACAATTAAAGTAATGCAAGCCATAAAAGACATGCAATAAAATTAGAGATTGTATACCTGTAGGTAATTCAATGTCGTCATCTAGAGTAAAAATAATAGAGCGAGTTTCATCACTCGAACAATCTGGTGAACTTCCCCTGAATGGAACACATGGACAAATGGTTTTGTCTAGAACTGAGTGAATATTACAGATAATATAGTGCTAATTAAAGAGTTGATTATTGCATTGATTTGAAGTTTTACAAAAGTCAACTCACATCACTTCAACATATAGTCTGAAACTAAGCTAATTTTCATTGTTTTGTTTATCGACTCTTAAAAACATATCTGCTGAATATTTATACCAAAAATTGTCACACAGCATTCAAAGAATGGTGAACTATAAATAAATTTCATTTCTAAGTGTAGCGAATAATTGCTTCTGTAATGTAATGATCAATGATTAACATCTTGCATTCATGTTTTTCTTATCTAAATTCTTTAATCGGTAGGTGGTGCACCATATGATATGATAAGCCAGTATCTTCAACAATATCCCTGATGTGTACTGGTCAATCTTGCTGTTCGATATTGTGTACTTTTTTAATAATTTAAGATTTCGATACATCCATTTGACTATGTCATAAGAAACTGCAGACACTGCAATAGTTGCCACAATGTTTTCATCAATTTGAGTTGGCGTCAGGCCCTTTTTTCTTTTAATTGATCCATTAACTAGTTGTGAAAAACATAAGCAACCACTTAGAAAAAGGTCAGGGGGTGGAGCATAGGTATCAATCCTCGTAAATGTTTGTCCTTTATGGCAGACCCAAATTTAGAAACTATACAGTATCAACTTGTCTAATGAAATAGGATTTCTGCAAGWAGGATTTTAAGCAAGCATTAACTGMAGTTATAAGWTATATGAMACAGTTCTTGGTTTATTAATTATAAGATTTTCACTTGTTGCTAAAAACCAATTGCTTAACTGTAGTAGTTAGCTTAAAATACTATTAATTCTTTTACATTCATTTTGATGGGAACTAGAAATTTACTATTTACAATTACAGAACTTTCTGTTATTGTTGTAAGATGTAACAAATCCACCTTTTGTGAACTGTAACTTTTCAGATCGGTAGMGTGGGAATAAGTAAGATTAAAAAGTATCTTGGGAGCCAATTGGTTGTTCTTTGTCTATATGCAAACAAACCAATAAGTTTTATAATAAAACACAATTGTGTATTGATTATGTAATGATAGTAAATTTCAAAATATAAAAAATGATATCTTAAGTGCTCCAAAAGTTAAATTTTATATTTCAAAATAAGAATGGTCAAAAAACATACACGTTTCCTTTACAAGTGATTATACAAAGTTACTAATTAATTCCTTAATTTCAGAAGATAAATAATGTGTTATTGGAAGATGTTTAAAATACAAAAAGAATGTATCGATATGACTTAGCTGTTGACGTTAGGAACCAAACAGCCTCACTGCGTAGCTGCCAGGAAATCAATCGTCCCGTACTCTGTTCCTTCCACCAATGCCTTTTTCTTGTGGTGTGGTTGTAAATTTTGAAAACTGTCCCAATGTAAAGAAGGTACTTCCGTTAGACTTCAGCCAAATGTTGCAAGATTTTCAATTAAGAATCTCAGGATTTTCTGATCAAGTGATCGAAATTAAAGATGCCAGCTTGCAAGCAAAACGCGAAAATTTTTCTACACATCAAGATAAGACAAAACAAAAAAGTCAGCCAAAAAGGACAGGGCAGAGATACATTAGTAAGCTACTAGATGGAGCTTGTTGTACTTTAATATTGAATTAAAATAAATGGAGCAATTTTAAATGCTACAGTCCTAATATACCGTACACTGATTACAGAAAAGGTGGCCTCAAGAATGAATTTATTATGACATGGACAATCAGATTCAGTTACATTCTGCGGTGGGTATAACTCGAATAATGAACTTCACAGCAAGTAATTAGGTAATCATCCAAAGCTCTAGTCAACCATTATTGTTTCTTTTTAACAACAAATGTATTATTCATAAGAAACAGATAGATCAAGGGAATGCTCTTGGTTCACTTCTAAAGTTTAGTTTATGTTTTAAAGTTGCGAACACTACTTACTATGGTTCCATGTTTCATTGTATTACATATTTTATTTGAACTGACTTTATTGTTGCCTATGTGTATAATGGAAATCTTAGCAAAATGCAACTACGAGCTAAATTAACACAAACAAATGAAAGCTTATGTCAAAATACAAGGACTTGCCATATTGGTAACTTTACTAATCATTCTGTTCCATTTGCTTTTCCTTACTCTTGAAATCAGCGAGACCGCAGACTTTTTAAAACAGGCAATATTTTTTTAAAATAATTACAATTGGATGATTCACTACTTAGTTAACATGATGTTTAGTGAAAGAAGTGAATCATTTAAAATTTATTTGATTGAACATTATTTCACCCTCCACATTTATCAAATGTTTACTTAACTTAAAGCTTGTATTAATGAAAAATGTGTCTATAAACATTTACCATCACAAAAGAGGCATAAAATACAAGAAATATTTACCTGGTTCATCAACTTTATCTATTACACTCAAATTATGGTGATTTGTTTCTTTATTTAATGTATAACTAGCATGATCACCAAATAAATCAGTGGTGCCTACAAAAAATGAGGCTAGGTTAAAATGTTTCCTATGCTTCCATGAATCATACTTACTAGGTTTTGTCTGAGCCGCAATGCTTACACTCTGGTTAGGTTCTGTGTTGGTACTACTGTCGCAACATTTTCTCTTCTTCAATTGGTTCACCACATCAAAAATGCTGTCTGAAAGAACAATTTGTATAAATTAGTTGCTAATAATGTTGAAGCTTAATTATGTAATACAAAACCAACAACATAAATATTATATGTGACTCCACGAATCATACTCACTAGTTTTTGTCTGAACCCCAATGCTTACATGCTGCTTTGGTTCTGTGCTAGTACCACTGTCACAAGTTCCTTTCTCATCCAATTCGTTCATCGTCTTAGAACTACTAGTGCCTAAAAGCAAATTTTGTATAAATTAATTCCTAGTGTTAATTTTGACACTAAACTAAAACATGAAATATTTAATACCATAATAACCAATCAGTAATATTTCAATTCAAACAGTCCTTGTACATAATTTACCAACTAAGCAGAGTGATTTATTTGGGCTTCCAAAATTTAAGAAAATTGGCATGGAATTTCTTTAACTGCTTATAAGTGCATTTTAAAAGCTATGGGAAAGATTCAGAATGTGGGAAAATAAGGTTCCGCATGAACTGAATGATAGACAGCAAAAAAATGTGAAATGCTGCTCAACAGTCACAATAAAAAGTCATTTTTCAACGGCACATGATAGGTGATGAAAAATGGATAAATTTTGAGAATCCTAAGCGTCCAAATGGACCATCGACAKCTACAAGACCAAATCGCTTTGGAAAAAAAGTAATGCTCTGTGTTTGGTGGGAGCAGAAGGGTATAACCTATTATGAGCTGCTAAAACCTGGTGAAACCGTTAACACTGATCGCTACCAACAGCAAACAATCGATTGAAAATGAGTATTACGTGAAAAACAACGAATATGGAAAAAGGCAATACAAGGTCATTTTGCTCCAAGATAATGCTCAATCACGCACAGCAAAACGGGTCAGGGAAACGATCGAGACGTTCAGTTGGAAAATACTATCACAAGCAGCTTATTCTCTATCTATGTACGATTATAGCTCGATAACTGGTGTGCTTCAAAAGAATTGTTTTTTTGGTGTGGCATTCATTAACTACCAGAGAGGTGGAAAAATGTATTGATAGCAATGGAGGTTATTTTGAATAAAATATTTTTTATCATTTTTAAACAACGCACATGTAATTGTTACAAACAAAATCTGGTTTCATACTTCTACACCTATGTAAGCATTCAATGTCAGAAGTTTCTTAGACATTTACCTTTACCCTCTCTAGAAACGCAACAGGGTATTATAGTTACCTGAATTTATCTGCCGTTCTTGCAAGCGAGGATTTAATATATCTATCATCTGCCTAAAAACTGCAACACATTCTGGCGGTAATTTTATATCTTCCTTCTCCATATCAGATATGAATGCTTCAGTGAAATAAATCAAGTTTATATGGGTTTTGTAAATATCTGTACATATGATGTCGCTGTATTTCTTTCGAGTCTCTAAGGTAAACTCCTCCCTTGATAGGCGCGATTTAAGTTTATTAAACCTATTCTTTGTTGTCTGTGTTATGAAGCACAACTGCTCACAGGTATCACAAAGTGTTTCTTTGCCTTTTAGGAAATCCATATCGTACTTGTTTGTCATTGTGTACAAAACAGTCCCACACGCAACATAAGTATATTTACAATCAAGCCATTGCTCGCAGAGGATGGCTACATAAACCAATACCAGCTTATGTGTTGTGATTTATGTATATATGCACACAAATAAAATGCTCAAATTAAACTTTAAAAATAACGTTCTCTCTGATGACATTATTAACGAATAACGACATAACCATAACCTCAAATGTATAGAAGACGAGTTTTCAAGCAGACAGAAACAGAGACGCCAACCACTAAAACATGAAACTCCCAAATGGGAAATACTGTTACTGTTCTACTGCTAGGAATCCCCCAGAATTGTACCTATTCTGAAACTAAAGAGAAGGGATCCTTTCTCTTTGCTGAAACTGATAATGAAACTGATAACGATGAAAACAATTAAAAATAAAATTACAACAAATCAAGAGCAGTTTTCACTGCACTAGGCAAAAATACACAATTTTAAATACATATACCAATGCATACATTAATTATTAAGAAAATACAGGAACCAACGGCCATTAAAAAAATATTTGTCAAACACATTGATAATTTTTTTAGCCTTGGAGCATTAGCGATCGGTCGAATATGTTCTCGAAAGGTGCTTTTGGGAAGTGTTCATTGTCGGTATAAAAGGGAAATCGCGAAAGCGCGGGCGAAAAGTTTGATTTGAAAGCTGTTAGAAGCAAGCAAACAAAAGCGAACCAGGTATTATAGTGTTTTATGTATTAGTGAGTGCAGCTTATTATAGTGTTCTGAATAGTGGTTTACCGAATTAATAGTGTTTTAACATAAACGTTCTGAACTGATTAGGTTTGGATTTAGTGTATTTCGGTATAAGCATGTAAATAAAGGAAGTCAAGTTAGGTACCTTTATTTTTAGAATCCGTGCACGGAACAATATTTTAACTGGGTTTTGATAATTTACTGAGGTAGTCAAAGATAAGCGTCTCTTTTGACTTAAATCGTATGATAGGTAATTATTGAACAAATAATGGAGGTTTAAATTTCTACGAATTATGAAATGCTTAAATGTGGCAGTTACCTCTATAATAATAGTGTCTGATGGTCGAACACTTGTAGTGCTTCAACCAGTGGCGTAGTCAGAAAATTAATTTGGAAGGGGCAAAGCTCCAAAAAAAAGTACAAACACAAGAAAAAACCAGAAGAGGTGTGACTTAAATTTTAATATTTAATTTGCTAAAATTTTATTATACAACAAACCAATAGTTTGCAACAAAGTACTGTTAAATGCAAAAAAGCTGCTATTCCGTTATCAAAATAATTTAGTTCCTAGGGGAAGGGGGGAGGGGGATTGTTCCTCTGCCCCCCCTAGCTACGCCACTGGCTTCAACATTTAGCAGCCATTTTCTTAGAAACCGTTACTTTAATCGCGTATTAGTGGGAATATCTTTTTTTAATGAATTAACTGAATCAGCTAAAGATTTGACTGATTTTACCAAACCTGATATAAACATATATTAAAGTTAATGCAAACAATTTCTTACACTGGAAGATATGAGAATGTCGAAAAAGCTTTTCAAGTTTTTTCAGGATATCGATGGAAGCACGGATTTAGTATAGTTTTTTTTCAATAGACCTGTCAAGAAATTTTCTGTAAGTAAGTTTTTGAATGTTTGTAAAAGGCATAGCACCTGTAAATCAACTTCTTCTATGGTAATAATTACTATGATTGAAGCATATACAAATCCACTAAAAAAGGATACATGGTAGAAGATAAAATTACACGATAAATTATGGTAATACCTATTCCTGTTTCCTACCTTATCCACATTTTGTTAATGTAAAAATATAAATGTTTTGAATTTATTTGGTAATATTTTTTGTTCTACTTTGTTGACAAACCTTTCAATGATTTTCGTATTTCATTCTGCTAAATAAGTTTAATAGTACAATGATATATGCCAAAAATTAAGTACATAGGTAATATATTACTCGAATATAGGATTTTTTGGGTAAATGAAACATTGCCAGTATTATTTATTTCCTTGTATAATTTGCGGCATCTGTGTAATATATTTCTTTAGATATATACACACAAGTGAGTTCCTGAGTGTTATCGGAGATTAACTATCATTTATAAACTCGCACACCTGTATAACTGCTTTGCAGGTGTTATCCGTATTGTAACAGCTGAATTCTATCGATTGTTATAGATTTTTTTAAATTACGTAATTTAGTTACACTTTTAAATTGTGGATCTAATTTGTTCGTTAAAATTGCTTAATGTGTAAACCTATCTCCCAACCTTACGTCACTTTGTGACTTATTATTAAATGCTATGAAACAGGTTCTAGATATAGGACAGAATATAACTTTTTGTTGCTATAGAAGTTATATTAAAGTAAGTATGGCATGTTTCCATGTTTTATTATGTCTATTTCAGAATCTCGCCAACTTTCTTCTTGCAAGTCCTTAGCTCGTACGAAAGAGTTGTTGTAGGTTCTGTTATCTGAAATGTAATTCCAACGCTGCAGTTAGATTGTCATATTTCCTCTTGTTGGCCACAGCTAGTCCAATGAAGGTCCAAGCAGAGCAATCACCAGAGCCGTAGCTTTCTCTCTATTATTCCAGTTTTTTACCTTCCCGCACAGCTGCCTCGAACTGCATCTTGTAGATCATAAACGACGTCTGACCGTCGTCTGTTGTTATGTGGACTCTTCTTCCACACCATCGACTCTCTGTTCATTCACATTCTGATGGCCTTCAGACCATCTATTTCACTTTTCAGTTGCTGTACAATTTTCATTTCCCCTTTAGTTCTATAACTTGGATCTTTATTTCTTATTGTTCTTATTTCATTTCCATCTGACCTGTTTCCATTAATTTCTTGGTTGCTCCAAGTACTGTATACATTTCTTCTTTTTTGCACGGCTCTCGGAGCTGTACTCATTTTATTTGCATAAGTTCTACTAGGTCTTCTAATTGCACATTTATGTTGGCAGATTAGCTTCTCGTCACTGACATATATGTTAACTCCCAAATGACTCCCTTGACTTTGCTTCCTCTGACTATTGGTAATGTGAGACCTTCCTAATGCCCTCCGGTTCTTCTCCTCTCCTTGTTAAATAAAGTGAAAGCTTGTTTTATTATCAAGTATGTGATGTTCAGCCGTTTTTGTTAATAGCTAATGACAACATATAAACAATTGATGTATGTGTGTCAGTTTAATCTGTATATAGATTATATTGCAAAACTGTGACTGTTTAAAAGCTGAACTCATCAGGTTATGGCCCCAGAGCTTCATTAAATATTTATCACATCAAGGTTCAGTTGTAAGCTACCACATACAACCACAGTAGAATTAAAACAAGACTCTTACTAACGTATTATATAGTTATTGCAGCTGCATAAATTCCGATATATCAATCTACCTAAATTTGATTGTGATAATCAAAAAGCGACAGACGCGTTCCTAAGGTACCACGACCCGACAAGTGATTACCACATTGTTGATGATACTGGAAATCTGTGTTGACACTTCAACACGCACCTGGACTCCAATACAGATTACGAGTAGTAGCTGGTCTTCAATCTGAACCTAGAGATAGCTCGAGATAATAAAATTTAAAAGTGTTAAAAGTTCATAATTGGTTATCAATACCGGCAGTTTGTTCTATTGCCTCGTGGTGTGATAATCTTCGAGGAMAGTGTATAGATAAACCTCGGAAACAAGAATTGCCAAAATGTCAGGTGAGAATGCAAACTTGAAATAAGTGTTAAATGAATTATCTGTTTAAAAATTGTTTGAATGTATGTATTATAGAATGTATATTCTATCTAGACCGCTAACAAGACCACCTTTATTAGGCCTTAAGAATTAGATTGAGGTACTTACCAACTTCGTCAATCTGATTCATTCAGTTCACTCTATGTTTTATTTTATTTTTATCAGTGTCTTATTTACTCAACACTCAATGATATTTGACCCAGAGAGTGGTGTCTTAGGCACTCAAAACTACAAATTCCATTTTCTGTTGACTTCCCTTTCATTTGGATCATTTCATACACTTCTGTGTATTTCCACAAAGGGTTAGACGCTCCCATTTTCGATCATTATGCTGTTAAATTGACTTATATATATGCTATGTTAATGCAAATAAGACAGACATTCAATTGCCACATACTTCATTTAAAAAAATTTTTAATGCGTCTGATGGTTTTCTAGGCACATGTGCAAAAGCAAGGATAATAACATCCAAAAATATAATCGTATGCACCAAAACTAGTATACCGAGAAAATTTTCTACTAGCTAAAAATAATTAATAATAACAGGCTCCAGGAAAAAGCTGTGTTAAAGTTATGAAATCAGTTTTGCGGCAAATCTATGTTTACTAATTCAAGACAGATTTTTTTCTAACTTTCGTATTACTGTAGCAAGCTGTTAACTCTTTAACGCACATTCGGAGTTTCGTGTATTCTAACAACAATTGTGTGTCGACATGATTAGATTGGCCGTCTTCAATAATAATATTTTCAAGATGGCTACACTCTCTGTTACCTATACCTGAAGTGTTATTTTAAATAGAACGCCCTGTACATTATTGCATTTATTGTTCTCTTACGGAATCCTAAGATAACTCTGTTGATTACACTTGTTCCTTTGTCCTTTGGGCGTTATTTGTCATTTTGTATAAAGCCGAGGTAGAAAACCACATTTGCAAAAGTAACGAAAAAAATTGAAATTTCTGAAAATAAGGAAGATAGTCAATCATCGTTTTCCCCCATACGCAGGGACTAGATAATACCATCAAAAAATATAAAGCTGTTATTTTCATTAATAATCACAGATATTAGGAGTTTCCAATTTAGATATATTCAAACATGGCCAATTTCTTTTTCTTAAACGGGACGTCGTTAAATACACAATTAAAGCTAAGTAGTATTAGTGTTAGTTTTTTAAGAAATATGAAAGACACTGGCTGTCTTCTGATATAGTGTTTTAACTTCAAAAACACAGGAAAACTTCTTGTTTCGAAATTTCTCAAAAATCTATCGTAACACATACCCACAACTTTATACCAGAAGAAAGAGAATTTCAGTTTCAACTATACCGTTCCATCTAAAAAACATAAGCTAGTTATGTGTGTTTGCATATAAATTGAGAACTTCATACATCTTTAGTTATAAATTGAAACTAAGTGAGATTAACGTTTCTTGAATAATACAATCTATTAATTTTGACTACTTATTATTTTCAGGTCTATGCAGGAAATTTATTTGTGCTGTATTGATCCATATTATGTACGTTACCACGCGTGTAGAAGGATTTTGCATAATGTATGGCCAGTGCAACAGAGATAATGAAACTGAGAAGATTCAAAACTGTTATCAAAGCAAAAGCGATGAGATGGACGCTGTACCCCTCAACGCCAGTGATGCGAATTACGCCACTGCACTGTCGGGGCTTAAACAATATTGTCCATATTATTTTTATGATGACGACGGAAATGAAAAAGGTATTTTAATTTAATAATTATAGCATTCTCCGTATTTTCTAAATAATTTCACAGCAGTTTAACCTACGTTTCGGTAAACACATTAGCAAGCGTAATAACTGAAATAGGATATTACCTAGCAAAAACGGTAAAGATATCTTGCCCATTGAAGAAATTGATACTCCTGAATGTGATTTCATTTTACGTACGAGTTCGATTTAGGAAACTGCCAAACAACTTTCATGTCTCTAAAACTGATATAATTCTTGTTCCCCGAGTGCAACCACAAATTAAGTTTAGTTTAAAAAAATGAGCATTCATATTTAGCCGAATTGGCAAAGAAAGAAGTGTGGGAACAATTTTTCATGCAGAAATTTCAAACAGTTATGGTTTTTGTAACGCAAATTCTCGACTTTAACAACATTTGTTTCATTATACCAACAACGCGGAAAAAGTGTTTGGAGTGGTTTACAAACAAGGAGAATTTTTTTTTACCCCAATAGGCGACTGAAGACTTTTGTTAGTAGACGATGGAGTGGAAATTCGTTATTTTGCATTTGCTAGAAAAAAAGCTAGTAGCGACTGATTAGCTGTACACTATACATGCAGACATCGAGAGCACCAAACAACATCATTCCAGTTGTATACGCATTATCATACCGAATCGTCAGCAGCGATATAAAAGACTATTTATCTACCCTAATTTGACAAAAAGTTCCCTTTTGGTCCCCTTTAAGAGAAATTTCAAAACTGCAACTGTCCAAGGTATTCGTGAAATATTTCCTAGTGTACGATTAAAAGGTTGCAATTGTCATCAATCAATGGAAGTATATAGAGAAAAGTAAACCAATTGGGAATGGTTTCTGTATACCGACATGATGAAGAAGAGGAAAATATGTGAAGATTCGCGCATCAATAGCTTGTTTATCTAAAGAAGCGACGGAAGAACTTTATATCATACACAAGCGTGCAAAAAGTATATAGAATTAAATAAACGAAGTTAATTAGCTTTGACTGATTACTAAAGAATAAAAATAACGATCGTTAATTTATAATATATTKGACCATGCACTAAAATCAAAATAATATTTAATTTGTAGACATTTAGGTGGCAATGCCACCTGTAACATGTCTATACCATGCTGTCTGCACCGCAACCAACTGCAGACAGATCTGTTTCGCTATCATTATAGCTCAACAATGCAGTTTAAGTGTAGTGCAGACAGTTTAGTCATCGTGTCAGTTTAATGCTGAGATCGCCATGCAAATTTCTATTTACATCATACCAAGCCTTTGGTATATAGACAACCAAACTCAGCAGCAAGCTCTGGTCAGTCCAGCTGTACGTACACATTATTATTAATCTTGTTTTATCTAACAAATTATTTTATCTGAGAAAATACTGTTTGTTATAGTTCATATAGGTCCAGTACAAGTAGTAGTAGTAAACCACATACATGAAGAATCAAACAGTTAACAGAACTTTGCCTTTTTTTCTTCCAGAACCGCAACAAGTAAACCTCTGTTGTGATGTGGACCAAGTTTTATCTATGATTGATAGTATGTCAAATACAGCTGCATTTGCTAGGTGTCCAACGTGTATTAAAAATTTAATAGGTTACATATGTGAATTTTCATGTTCACCTATTCAAGATGAATTTATGCATGACGTTATACTGAGTGATAAACTTGGCAACTTAAAGGAGGAACGTGAGTTTTGCAACTCTTAAATCCTCCTTGTGTTATCCTGCTTAAAACGTTTTAGCATATATAACACAACTGAGTGTGAATATTAGCATTGATTATATGGAAGCAACGTTTAATTCTTGCAAAGAGGTAGCGTATCCCAGTACTGGAGGTGTGGTTTTGGACGCAGCCTGTGGGGAATATACTTCTACATACTGTACTGCGGAAAGGTAAGAAATATAAAGACGTATGACAGCAACTAGTGGATTTTGAGCTTAATAATAAATAAAATAAGAATTTTTATAAACATGCTTTGAAAAATGCTTCTTAAGTTTTTATTAAATATGGCCCAAAACTAATAACCATGGGCGTACCGAAGGGGAGGCAAGGGGGGCAGCTACCCCCCCCCCCCGGACCTAGTCTGCCAATTCGGGGCCCTTCCCACTTTCCATACATTTAGCTGATTAATTAAGTACGTATTTACGAAATTGTTAATGAAGTAAAACTTATAGACAAGCGTATTTCACAATTTTCATCCAGAACTCATATTTAACCTATGCAAATTACATTAAATAAGTCGTTGTCAAACGGTTTCCCAACTTATTTTGGTCAGGTCAGATCAGGCTCAGCTCTTCTAATATGTTTTTCTGATAGGGATTGTTCAACTATGCATGATTCTGTTATGTGGAATACACAGAATCGGTCACATACTTATATTTGGCGGTAACTCCGATTTTCTTAATTCCAAATTTCAAAAAATGCAAAAATCCATCCGAACTAAGAGTTATGAAAGTCTATTTAAAGTAAGTTTTAGGAATCTAGTAGTATTATAGGCACGAATTAAAACCCGGTGTGCTGTTAAAATGCCAGTATACAAAAGACTTTTTGAAAACGGATTAAATATATTTCAGTTTATTTAAATGAGGCTTAATTTGGTTAAAATTTCGGTTAAAATATTAAGTGCTGGGTTAATTTTTACAAGCAGTGCACTGGCGGAATACGGAGGTTGGCTTAACTTAAAAAAATAATAGTTAAATGAAAAATGTGATAATCAAATAAACCCAAAGGTTCAGTCTAAATAAAAGATGGTATATTCTGTTCATATCAAAGCACGTCTTGCATAATTTTATGCAACTATCTAATTCTGATTATACACAGTACCTACTTATAATGTGTACAAAATCGGCGTCGAATATTGAGATGTAATATGCTATCATTTTAGTGATGTGTTGCGGTGTGTTCTCAAGTTCGATCTATTTAAAATATCAGATCAATGCGATCACGGTTTTTAATCCAAAATTTGCTAATATCCACGTTTAATATAAGAGAAATTCCTGTTTTGSCCCCCCCCCCTCCCCCTTAGACGAAAAGCTGGGTACGCCCATGCTAATAACGATAAATTTTTGAAACCTGCTAATATTTTAACTGTCAAATCAATTGTAAGGTATTAATTTCAGTGTTTTGTGCAAGAATGGAATAAGGTACTACTGTGTGTGAAAACAATAAAACCTTTAAACAGTTTTTTCTTTCCACGTAAAATAATGTTACATTTTTGACATTTTGAAGTAAATACACTATTATTATATTAGACTTCTTTACTAGATAGGATGATCAGATCAAATCAATACGTCATTACTGAGGTTGGGTGTTGCATAGGGCAGCGTACTGAAGCCACTATTATATCTGTTACAACTGATATACCAACATACCAACCATTGACCAAAGTAGTTTGAGAACCCTTTAAATGGAGAAATCTCCACATAGCATTCACAACCACTGTGATTCTGCGTTACAGCAAACAACCAATGTAAAATGAGTTTTCATCTACACAGAAGACTAACGTGAAAATATCGTGCCAATAACCATCAAAGTCCAGCAGTTGTCAACATGTTCACTAGTTGTCTGCTAAGAAATGAATTAATGAATACGCAATTTTAGTATTTAGAATTGCGGCCAGGAATTAATAATTTTATTGCATTTATTATTGTTTTAGGTGGTTTGAATATATGGGAGATGGAGAAGGTAATCCAATAACACCCTTCACTATTGTTTACACGCCTACAAACAGTTCTGTAACTGGAACTATTAATATGAAGACCGTTATGTGTAATGAATCTTATGATGTAAGTATTTTGTTCTCCTTTCTTGTTTAGAATAATTTTGCTGAGGTTGGCCTTCTGAAAAGTAATGTGTTTCTCAAATCCACAAAATGTAAATATGACAGTGAGTTTTGCTCGTTTCTGGCTGAATTGTGTTATAGCCTACCATCTGGAAAGAAAGTTGAGTCTCCTGTAGGATAATTTGTTCAGTACTGGTTATTATTCATTTGATGGTAATTCTAATTTCTCAATTAATTAGCTTAAATAAATATATACTAGTGTTTTTATAAGGTATGTCGGTTATTAGTAGAGCTTGAGGGATGTATATAACTTAATAAGTAAGAAAGTTACAGCCACTTTTTTCCTTGCGGCACGCCGCTTACACACTTAAAAATTGGAAGAGAAAAAGAATTATTGTATTTTACCCCCCCCCCCCCCGTTGACGATCTCGAAAATAATCATTCATTAAGGATAGAGCCTTTCAGTCGAGCTCGATGTTGTGAAAAACCACATACATAAGATTATAATTTATTCTGTCGAACGCTTTCGAATAGTCTAAGAGAACTAGTGTTGTGATGCATTTATTGTCAGTTGCTTTGATTATATCGTCTATAACAGATAGCAATGCTGTTTCGCAACTACGATTTGCCCTAAACCCTGATTGGTTTTTGGGTATGATATGAAATTTCTTTTTTCAAATATCTTGGACACTGACGAGAGAATGCTTATGGGTCGAAGGTCTTTTGGTTCGTTCGAAGCGTTTACTTTAGATAACGGAATAATATGAACAAGTTTTCAAACATTGGGATATGTCCCTGTTTAATACTAAACAACGCATTTAATACATCCTCCTCACTGACAAGAGCAAAATTGAACACGCCAGTACCGTCATGTACTGTATGTGATAGATTATGCAGTGTATTATTGTCAGGGCTATCTGTGATCGGTGTTGACGACACAAAAAACCACTAAATTAAAAAAAAAGTGGCTGTAATTTTTTTATTTATTAAGATAAATATAGAAAATATAGAAACTATGGTTTCTTAAAAAACACAAGTTTGGTCTATATTTCAAAAAGTGTTTCTAATACAAAAAAAATATTGATTGATTTGATTCTACGTAAAACCCCGGACGCTACGGGGATTCGGAAATTCGACATTTTTCAGTATTCAGCTATAACTCAAAAACTAAAAAAAATATAATCTGTTTTGCCCAGCTAATTTATCTCAGAAAAGTAGATTAGGTTCGCGACAACCGCATCCCTTTAGCTTTAATAATAATCGTGATATCCTATAAAAATTTCGAAAATGGGTCACCCTGTACAGCTAATTAATTGTTCAAACTGAAGACGCAAACACATTGCGCAACCAATTATGCAGTCAGTTATGAGTATGTCTTGCAAATTTCGTTGTTTGTACGATTGACCTTTTAAATACTCCCGGAGAAAAAAAATGGGCTTAAATCAGGCGACCTAGCTAGTATTTACTGCAAATATGCAAGATGTTAGTTACCGATATACTTTCTGTTGCTTTGATACGCAAATTTGTCGTTAGAATTTTAAATATAATAATTACTAATTAATTACTTTTATCTGAAGCAGTAGCTAAATTGAAATAGACAGCTACACTTGTTTCTTTTTTTCACTATACCGTTGTAAATTGTCAAGCTTATACTTTTATCTATCATGGCTGTGTGTTATAAAATAACGTAAAATATTTGTTATAGGAAAGTAGCCAACCCTGTAGTTGCATCGACTGCTCCTTAAGCTGCGTCAATGACCAGTTTTTAGCTTTGGAAGATGGATTTGTTATACTAATATTTAATGGATACAGTTTGATTGGCGGTATCGTGCTATTTATAGCCGGATTTGTTTCTACCGTAGTTATACTAATGAATAGTGGGAAGTTTAAAGAATTACCTGCTACTTCTGAAACGACAGTTAATAAAGAGGATGCTATACAGATCCAACGGAAGCGTTCTCTAAGTGATCGATGGAACGGCGTAATTAAAAATTTCTTCCGGAAGTGGTCTTGGTGTAAGTTAACTAACATTTTTACCTTCGTTTGAAATATTTCTTTAGCGCTTCAAAAACCTGATACGCTTAGTTTTGATTTACTTCTCGCACATGCTTTGTATTAACTAAGTATACTGAAAAACTTATGTACGATGTTCTAAAGTGATAATATCAAACGTTAATAGGGATCAGAATGTATTAAGTGACAAAAAAATCGGTCAGCCACAGTATAACATAATCAGATATCAAACAGTACAGTAGACAGCCTATGATTATATTATACAACTGAAATAGAAGCAGGAACCATGTATTTAACGAATACGTTTCCATGTTTGATATTTTGGTAATCATCTGCACGTGGTAAACAAGTGATTAGCAGCATCTACGTATAATACCTTGATTTATCACTTGATACAGGAGGCGAAATATGTTATTAGCTGATTTCTAAAAGCAAATATTTAAATTTTACTGTACGGCGTGCATATTACAATAATTGATCATAAAATTCATGCATTCTCTAGTACAATAAAAAAAAACGACCAAAGGCTGTGACACCAGGCAATACTGTGGTTATAATACGAGGCATGTTTTTTAAGTAAGTACCGTTTTGGAATTAAAAAAAGACGTGCAAAGATATCGCAATAATTTTATCTTACATGAAAGCCTGTACCTTAATCTACTTTTCTACATAATTTCCGTGAATATTGAGGCACTTGCCATAACGTGGCACCAGTTTTTTAATACCCTCCTCATAAAATTCTGCCGCCTGACTTGTTAACCACTGTATCACAAATGTTTCGACTTCGTTATCGTCTTGAAGACGCTGACCACCCAGGTGTTTCTTCAAGTGCGGGAACAAATGGTAGTCGCTGGGCACCAGATCAGGGCTGTATGGAGGATGATCTAGAGTTTCCCATTTAAAAGATTTGATGAGATCTGTGGTCCGATTAGCCACATGTGGACGGGCATTGTCATGCAGCAAAACGATACCCTTACTCAACTTGCCAAGTCTTTTGTTCTGGATTGCACGACGCAGATTGTTCAATGTCTTACAATAAGACGCTGCATTGATTGTCTCATTACGAGGCAGAAACTCCACTAGCAATAGTCCTCTTCTGTCCCAAAAAACTGTGCACATGATTTTCCGGGCAGAAATTGTTTCCTTAAACTTCACTTTTTTGGGTGATGATGAATGTCGCCATTCCATGGATTGTTGTTTCGATTCTGGTGTGACGTAGGCCACCCATGTTTCGTCACCAGTAACAATTTGGTCTAAAAAATCTTCACCTTCATTGTGGTACCGCTCAAGGAAAGTCAATGCACTGCCTAAACGTTGGGTTTTGTGCAAATCCGTCAACATTTTCGGAACCCAACGTGAACACAATTTCCGGTAATTCAAGTTCTCGGTCACAATGCGATACAAAACACTACGAGAATATTGAGGAAAGCAGTCGCACAATGATGAAATTGTAAAGCGTCTGTTTTCTCTCACCTTTTCGTTCACTTTCTGCACCAAATCTTCATTAACGACCGAAGGACGCCCACTCCGTTCTTCATCATGCACATTTATGCGGCCATCTTTAAATGCTCTCACCCATTTCCTTACCATTCCATCACTCATAATGTTTTGTCCGTAAACTTCACAGATCTCACGATGAATATCGATCGGTTTTACGCCTTTAGCACTAAGAAATCGTATAACAGCCCGTACTTCACAATCGGCGGGACTCACGATTGTCGGAGGCATCTTAAACACTCAGTAAACAACGTATACAATGAAGAATCAAACTGTAATGGCGTCAGTGCGTAGACAAGAGATGTAGGTAACCAGCGCGCATTCGCGGAACGCCGACCGTAGCGTTGCGGCGGCGGAATCGCAAAACGGTACTTACTTAAAAAACATGCCTCGTAGTATAAATTAGCAAAATATCTCCCAACGTGGAGAAGCACGTTCTACAACTATTAAGTTCAATACGAACATTTCAAAACGCATTAGGCGCACGAATTTTGTTGTCGTCTATATACATACCTACCTACACAAAATGTAAGGAGATTACACACTCCCACTGTCATCATCAAAATTTCGATGCGATCATGTTCAGTAAAATGAGGCATTGCGATTACAAATAACAAGAGCAAAATGCAGACCCCTGGCGTTTCTGTTCTTACTTAGCGATAACGATTATGGTTGTTATCCCGAAGTTCCTTGCAAGACGAAAGTTTGTTATCACACTTTTCCTAACTCAGAAGCAATAAATTGTAGAAGTGTGATACATTTTTAAAATCAGAAAGGGATATCCTTTCAATCATGTGACTCTTGACCCCTCTTCCTATTAAAAAATGCAACTTGCGCCCATATCTTGGAAATGAGAGCTGATACGGAATTGAAAAATTCCAGAAAATGCATTTCAATTACCCATCACAGTTTCAAAAAAATCGGTCGAACAGAACTTGAAATATCCTGCTGGTTCCATGCTTTGTAGCGACTCGGTATATTTATACGTGTTTAAAAATTAAAACAAGCCACATACTGATTAATTACAAATAATGTTGCAAATATCTTCTTTGCTGGCGCGCACTCTACCTTTACAAAATGCCAGCAGTTACATTTATCTAATTAAAAATTGTAAGAGCAAAGCATGTAAGAGTCTTATGCAGCATATGTAGCTTTATAAAAAACAGATATTCTGATCGTACCATCCTTCCAGTTATGGCAAAAAGAAGTACGCTTGTAATTTGCTGTTCGACGTGGATAGTTATGGCCCTTGCATATGGGGCACTCAATTTGAATGTGACAACTAACCCAGTAGAAATATGGGCAGCGCCAAACAGCAGAAGTCGACAGGAAAAGGATTTCTTCGACACACACTTCCAACCTTTCTATAGAACAGAACAGATATTTATAAAGACGGTGGGAATGTCACCTGTAAGTTAATTACAAGCTCCCTAAGTGCAAATGTTTAATTATATGTTTTCAGTTCAATTATACAAATGCCGTGGGTACATACACCATTGGACCAGCTTTTAATAAAACCTTCTTACTCAAAGTGTTCGAGCTGCAAAAGCAAATTGAACAAGTAATGATCACATCTAAAATGAAGATCTTAACTCAACTTTTTATTTTAGTTGGGACAATCCGAAGGTGTTGAGCTTGAAAACCTTTGTTACTCACCAATGGTGACAGCGTTTAGTAAAACAATGACAATCGACATGTGTAGTGTTCAGTCTTTACTGGGGTTGTTCAACAGTGACATTGAGACATTCAACTCCAGCGACAGCTATATGGATACAATAATATCGTGTTTAAAGTAGTGCCGAACTGAATTGTTTGTTTATAAAGAAATACTGGGCATATATTTTAGGAGTCCTTATAACGTGAATTGTCTGGCACCATACGGAGGACCCATTCTCCCAGGATTAGCAGTTGGTGGTGGTGAATTCGATAACTATACTGATTCAACGGGAGTTGGTATTACTATCCTCCTCAACAATTACATTGACGAAGCAGATTTGGAACCTGCACGCAAATGGGAGAGTCTGTAAGTAGCATCACCTTCAAGATGGGATGAACCTTTGGTTTGTTTGATGACTATTGTGCTTCTAACACAATAACATACAGTACAGTATCTAGCGTCTTCATTGAAGTATAAAAAATTAGTTCTATTTCGAACTGTACTAAGATAAGGTACATCCCATTCCAAACTATTTTCGACAAAATTAAATCTTTTCCGTTTTCTTCTAAAAATGCTGCGAACTTTTGGAGAGAACTTTGAGTAAACGGCATCTTAATTTTCCACCACCGAACAAGATAAACATTCAAGAGGATTTAAACGAACTTTTTTGCGTTTCGGAAATGCTAAAGTTACAAAAAAAGTTCCCAAATCAGTGAGGAGAATAATGTGATAAATACAGTGGCTTATCTGCAAAAAATGATTCGTGAAATTCTTCATCCTTTCAAAGAATATTTAAACATCATGTGCACCCTTATCCCTTTCAAAACATGGTGTCCAGGCTAATAAAATTTTGAGAATCCATCTTGATTGATTGAACGTACGGTACGTACGGTAGGCATTTCTGCTGCTCTCGGATATACCGCCGTCTTTTGMGATTTCTGACCACTGTTGTTCAATTACGTTTGATTTTACTATGATTCCCTCAACCGCTATTCTCCACGTGTAGTACGGCCGTCCTACTTTGAGCTTGTTGATGTTTATTTTCCACGCTTTTTGTAATACGAGGCATGTTTTTTAAGTAAGTACCGTTTTGGAATTAAAAAAAGACGTGCAAAGATATCGCAATAATTTTATCTTACATGAAAGCCTGTACCTTAATCTACTTTTCTACATAATTTCCGTGAATACTGAGGCACTTGTCATAACGTGGCACCAGTTTTTGAATACCCTCCTCATAAAATTCTGCCGCCTGACCTGTTGACCACTGTATCACAAATGTTTCGACTTCGTTATCGTCTTGAAGACGCTGACCACCCAGGTGTTTCTTCAAGCGCAGGAACAAATGGTAGTCGCTGGGCACCAGATCAGGGCTGTATGGAGGATGATCTAGAGTTTCCCGTTTAAAAGATTTGATGAGATCTTTGGTCCGATTAGTCACATGTCGACGGGCATTGTCATGCAGCAAAACGATACCCTTACTCAACTTGCCACGTCTTTTGTTCTGGATTGCACGACGCAGATTGTTCAATGTCTTACAATAAGACGCTGCATTGATTGTCTCATTACGAGGCAGAAACTCCACTAGCAATACTCCTTTTCTGTCCCAAAAAACTGTGCACATGATTTTACGGGCAGAAATTGTTTGCTTAAACTTCACTTTTTTGGGTGATGATGAATGTCGCCATTCCATGGATTGTTGTTTCGATTCTGGTGTGACGTAGGCCACCCATGTTTCGCCACCAGTAACAATTTGGTCTAAAAAATCTTCACCTTCATTGTGGTACCGCTCAAGGAAAGTCAATGCACTGCCTAAACGTTGGGTTTTGTGCAAATCCGTCAACATTTTTGGAACCCAACGTGAACACAATTTCCGGTAATTCAAGTTCTCGGTCACAATGCGATACAAAACACTACGAGAATATTGAGGAAAGCAGTCGCACAATGATGAAATTGTAAAGCGTCTGTTTTCTCTCACCTTTTCGTTCACTTTCTGCACCAAATCTTCATTAACGACCGAAGGACGCCCACTCCGTTCTTCATCATGCACATTTATGCGGCCTTCTTTAAATACTCTCACCCATTTCCTTACCATTCCATCACTCATAATGTGTTGTCCGTAAACTTCACAGATCTCACGATGAGTATCGATCGGTTTTACGCCTTTAGCACTAAGAAATCGTATAACAGCCCGTACTTCACAATCGGCGGGACTCACGATTGTCGGAGGCATCTTAAACACTCAGTAAACAACGTATACAATGAAGAATCAAACTGTAATGGCGTCAGTGCGTAGACAAGAGATGTAGGTAACCAGCGCGCATGCACGGAACGCCGACCGTAGCGCTGCGGCGGCGGAATCGCAAAACGGTACTTCGTTAAAAAACATGCCTCGTATATGGTTTTCTTCTCTCTCTTGAATATGTCACCAATATTTCATTACATATGTTTCTACTCTTTTTGTGATTGTCTTTCCCTCTAGGAGTTCTGTCGTCCCTCAATTTTTGGTTTCTTTGACAGCTTTGGCCAACAATTGCACTATATTTCTTTCTGCGTTTTACAAGCTTGTTCTGTTAGCTTTGGTAGTAGGATGTCATGATGGGCAGGATTACCGATGTGTATATATTTTTTAAGGTACTTCACTGCGGCTTGTGTTTCTCTACAAATTGTAGTATAGCTCTTGTCACTCTAATTTATGTTGCTAAGAATTCAAGAAGATACTCATTTCATTTCAGATATATTTTGAGAAAAAGAAACAAATAAGGAAAACCAATACTCTTGAGTAATCTGCTTGCTTTAAGAAATAAAAATTTTCAGGTTATTTTTTTTTAATATTGCATATTTAAAGGACTTACCTATTTAGGATTATTAAAAATTTATATTTGACTTTGATAATTCAGCTTGAATCTTTGGCATATATTTTCATTTTAACTATTATATGTTAAATGGCCTTCCCTTTACATAATTTGATGTACTATCAGTTACTTTTATAATGATATCTTGTGGATAGGACTGAAAATTGATATGATGAGATTGATGATAATTCTTACATTTTCAGGTTTATAGACTTTATGAAGAAATGGGACGAATCGGATAGACCAGAGTTCATGGATATAGCATACAACAGTGAGCGTTCTATAGAGGATGAAATATCACGACTTTCTGATTCTGAAGTTTCCACTGTAGTGATCAGTTATGTTGTAATGTTCGTTTACATAACAATTTCACTAGGCCGTGTTAAATCCTTTAAAACTTTACTGGTATGAAATTATCAAACCATATTTTCTGCGATTCCATACATATTATTTTTCAGTTGGAAAGTAAGATAGTCCTCGGTTTTGGAGGTATTGTAATTGTTTTGTGCTCAGTCGTATGCTCGATCGGCGTGTGCACATATTTAGGTATTTCAACGACAATGTTGACAATTGAAGTTGTTCCTTTCCTTGTATTGGCAGTTGGTGTTGATAACATTTTTATTATTGCACAAGCTGTTCAAAGAAAACAAAGGTTTGTAGAGTAAGGTAAAGAGGCAAAAATGTCCTGCATTTACGTCATTTCAGAAAAGCGGACCAATCTGTTGAAGATCACATAGCGGACGTAATGGCTGAAATTGGTCCCAGCATGTTACTGACCAGTATTTGCGAAATTGGAWGCTTCGGTATGGGAGCACTTTCTGACATGCCCGCAGTATATACCTTCGCAATTTATGCAACAATCGCCTTGCTGTTTGACTTTCTCTTTCAAATACCAGCATTTGTTGMCCTTCTMGCGATAGACGAAAATAGATACAAAGTAAGATGAAGAATCTGGTAGATGAGACTTATTGTCTTGAGTTCGTTTTAGCAAAACAGGCTGGATGTATTCTGCTGTTTCCAATTGGATGATAAGGTAGACAACGAAAATAGTTATGGCTGGATATATAAGTTTTGGTCGGAGATTTATACACCTTTTATTATGGGGTACGTACCATCTAGTTTGGTAAAATAATATTCCAAATGTAGATAAAAAAGAGTTTGCAAATTAAATATACCAAAGAAACTACTTAGAACTTTTGAAATGCGGGGGTATCGCAAACTTAAAAATTGTTGTTGGTGAAACCCGTTCTGAATAGGATGCTAAATAGGATTCTTTTAAGAGGGCGTGTACCCAAATATGCTGACGTGTCTATAGTAAAACTGCCCTATAACTGTCATACACTGAAAGAAAGGATTTGTTCGGCGTACTTCAACTTTAGTATTGTCAACAAATTCTATTTGTAGCTATAGCCTCAACTAAAAACTTTGTAAAGACAACGAATTATTTTTGTTGCGCAAAATATTTGTTATTAGAAGTAATTTGTTATTAATGGTAACAAAAACGATATTTGTTAAAAAAACTGATAATTTAATCACAGTGTGTATGTAGTAGTTACAATAACTATTTATTTTGTTGTACGGGCAAGTCATACGTATTTAAAGCAACTGATGAACTGTTAGTTCTTCCAACACTCACTATTACATGTACAGATACCTAATATTTATGGAGGCAAAAGCACAACATGTTGGTACAATAAGCTATATTTATTAATTTTTAATCTGGTTTATTTATAAATGAATACCTACTTACCACTCTTTGTTCACATTTAATTTCTGAACTGCCGCACATGCTAATTTCATTCCAAACATGGTACAGTATAATAAAACAAGACTTCATTCATGAAACATTTATTAACTGAAAGAATGTATTGCTGAAAATATAAAAACAAATATTTCTATTAACACAAAACTTTAAGTTACGTGTCCATTGGCCGTCGTGGATATCAGTAAATGTAGCGTTGTATGAACATGGACTGGAAACGGGTAAAATAAGCAAAATGGCGCCCAGAAAACAGCACAAAGTAAGAAGCATTAACTTGCTGGGAAGTAGGAAATAATATAAAGTAACAAAGTGTACCAACAATCTGGATTTTTTACTAACACGGATGAATCCAGTCTAGATCCGGATTACTGTAGCTCTACTATAGGGCATACAAGTAATTAAAAACGCTTCAATTTGAAACTACCCTCAAAACTCAAAAGAAATAACATAAAGAATTAATCATACTTACATTGAAAACCTCTAATTAGATCGGGATTCTGGAAACCCCACGTTTCCAAGACCTCCGCGTCTGATGCACCCAGTTAAAACACACTTCTTGAATATTGATAATCCTATTCTACTAACATGCAGAATAAAGCTGCACTGCACGCGTCCGTACTCATGGCAAGGTGTGCCGCTTTGCGCAAATTGGGCTGCCGATGCCGACAGAATTGCCAGTATTCTTCAGCAGTATGTCCCTCATTCCTCATACTCGGCAAAATGTCGTCCAGACTGATCAAATGCAGATTGCTACCGCTTTTACGAACACGCTAAAACCGTCATTGATGGTCGTAGCATACGATCAGATTAACATAACGAACAAAAATGCAATAAAAATAAATTCAACTTAGAGCGAGTTCTGCATGAACACATACATTATATTGTTACAACATTTAATAAATCAAATCTAGAGATATAGTTTTTGTCTTTGAAATTCAAAGTTGCCAAATACGAATTCTTTCTCCTTGGGGATGAATCGCCCAACCTGGCAACAATGAATGGCTTTAGCCGCATTTTCTGTTATTGACCTTGTGATTGGCTAGAATATGACAACAATTTTTTTTGTGTATGTAACTCATTTAATTTATTGGCTTTATCATATATATTATTTGCGGTAACAAAATTTATTTTGGTACAGGCAACAATATGATTTTAGTAAATCGACACAACAAGGAAGCAAATGTATGGTATTTATAACAAATAATTTTTTACTACAATAAATTTGTCCATAACAAACGGAACTTTGTTGTTGTTGACAATCAACTTTTTTCAGTGTATGATACACACCTGCTCAAGAAAGGAACATTATGCTCAAATTGACTGATGAAATTTAGTTAGGCAGCCACTACTAAACCCACGGTAGGGCTTGATTTTGGAAAACGTTTTCATATTGACGATACATAGGTATTTACTAACAATTGGAACTTAATGTGTTTTGATAATCCCCAAGAAACAAATCAAAATTGCGGGGCTAAAAGTAGCAGTCACAAACGTATAATACTATTATGTCTTAAAAACTGACCCAACAATTTCCGTATTCGTTTCTTAGACTTCAAATGATTCCTAAGATTTACACTATGTAGGTATATAGAAAAAAAAAACGTAGTTTAAACGTAATATATAAAAAACAACTAAACAATTAGTGCAAACAAGAAATAAAACCCGTGCTTTTACGTTCTCGATAATCATTCTGCCCAAGTCAGTTTAGGGACGCATTTGCTAACCGAAAAGTTGTGAAGATCTGTTCTCTACTGAACGTCTGCTTATCTGGAAGACAGTTAATAATATTTTCCTAATATCAAAGAAGTTGCTAATTATTAACCTAGTCCACTAACTGCAACGCTCTTATTTTACTTACTTTATAGAATCTATCCATACAACCTGGTGATATCAAACCACGATGTTTCAAGAAGCATTTGGTAAAAAACGGGGAGAACTATTTTTGCTTACAATTAATCGATTAATTAATTAATTAATTAATTAATTAATCTGATTTAGGTCTTTTTCAAACATTTTTTTGTCAATTATAAATTAAAAATTAGCCAATGAACTCATATGCCAAGCATCTCGGATTATAATTAAGATAGTTCCTGAATTTTATATTATATTTATAAAAAAAACGCATTTCGAAAGCATATATCATAAAAATCATGACAGCACGGGTAATTTTAGATTTTTGGTACCTACATTAATCATTCTAGCCATAATATTACATTGTTTATCTTCGCCATCCTAAAACAACGTCTAACAAGAACTCGCTACCTACCATGAGCTCATAACAATGTTTCTAAAGAGTAAACAGCTTCTCAAAGACCCATTATTTGCCAAAAACGTGTAAACAAAAATTTATTGAAATAAAACTAGTGTTACTGGGTAGTCTTGTTTCTACTTTAATCTAAAATTTCTTAAAAAAACATTAACGCCTTTGCATTGTGTAGTTATCTGATTTGTTTCTGTTCTAGGTTCAAAGTACGATGTGTAGTGTTATTCATATTCTTTGTGACTGCATCATCATGTATAGCTGTCATACCAACCATCAGTTTAGGACTGGATCAAGAACTATCAATGCCTGATGACAGCCATGTGTTAAAATATTTTAACGTGAGTATATTTTTACATAGTTCGCGTTCAATAAATTTCCTTTACATTAAATGCAAATTTACTGTTTTAGTGTTTCAAATTGAGTATCATGAACTACATTAATTCTATACCTATTACAACAGTATTGGGTGAAAAGCACCTATTAATTTATGTCTATACCAACAACAACTAATTTCTTGAAAAAGTTTTTCTGCTTTTTTTTATGAATTCAAAATGTAACACTCCCTTAGTGTCAACATATTTTATTAGATACTAAGATTTGGTAATTTCTATTTTCAGGGTTTCTTTTTAACAACTGTATCATTTTAAGAATTTCAACAACTTAGATGTTTAAAACAAAAAATGTTAAAAAGCACTAGCTGTTTATGAATGCTGTGGTACTGAGAATTAATTTTTAATACCTTCCTATTAGCTGGTGAACTATTAGACAGAAAAGTTAGTTATTAAACACTACAGACATAATATGTAGTAGAAGTATATCCAAGCTGTTAAACCGAAAAATGCATTTAATTATTGTCGCCAAGAAATTGTTTTATTGCATCCAATATCCGTTTCCCGACACTTCAGGTATTGAAAGTTTTACGGTATCGGTTTGCACCAAATTCTAGGCTTAAAATTAGCTACAGATATCCGACGGTGCCAGTACAAGCATATTGATTAGGTGATGACTTCTTTTTGTTTATTATAGTAATTTAATTTCGGTAGTTTATTTTCAGAATGGATAAATCATTATGCTTTAAAAAGCTTCAGATTTTATATGTAACTAGCTTACGATTTCTTTAAAAGCGTTAATGTAGGTATTTTGTTTTAGTATATGTCTGAGTTGATGACTACAGGCTCTCCTGTGTACTGGGTAACACGTGGGGATCTTAATTATACCAATTCAACAATACAAAACTATTTATGTGGCGGGGTTGGCTGCCTCACCTACTCTGTAATCACACAGCTATACACCGCATCCCAACAATCCGATATGTAAGTTTTTAAGTTGTTCTGTAGAGCAGCATTTTATTAAGGATATATTTTCTCGCAGAACTTATTTAAGCACACAAGCCACTTCATGGATTGATGACTTTAAAGACTGGAGTGAAGCCGCTGGTTGCTGTAAATACTACAACAGTAACAACTCGTTTTGTCCTCACACATATAGCAACAATATATGTTCATCATGTACTATCACCAACTATAATACGACTTGGGAAGAATATTTTGTAAAATATCTGTCATACTTTTTAAATGATGTACCAGATGTGAGCTGTGCGAAAGGAGGACGAGCAGCATATGCCGATGTGAGTAAACAGCAAAACATTTGTATAGTAATGCAACTCTCTCACCGTTATTACAACCCTGCAATAAAATTTCTCTTTCATCTCGAACAGCAGGCGGCCCCTCACAAGTTACCGCAAATAACCGAATTACCGTAAATTTAGGTCCGATTTTTGGAAGATGGCTAAGCAGGGTCGGATTATTTAAAGTTCACTACCGGTCAAACCAAAACTAGCATTCAGTCTTAGTATTTCTGTGCGCGAGACAAGAGAAGCGAGAAATGTTCCGTCCTTGGGAAAAAGCTGCTCCAAGTACCGCTCAGGATAGAGTTGCTGACGCTGACATGGAAGTGCAAATTGAAGAAAACAAGAGGAATCGTCGTTACCTTACCCAATATGCCAAAGAAATCATAAAAATGTATACAATTTTTTGATAAAAAAAGAGTGCAGTGCTCCGTTAAAAGTGACAAGTGAAATGGTTGGTGTCCCCTGTACGACTGTGAAAGATATTATTGAAAATCACGTAATTAGGAGAAATTTCTAAATATATCAAAAAAACTTTTGGAATTAGTATATGACATAAGTTATTGCGAAGAGTGGTTCAGAAAATACTTGAGGAGCATCGGTTTTCATTATAGTACATTAAACCAACGTTTGTCCATAATGGAATCAACCCGACTAAAAAGAATGAGATGGGATTATATAAACGAAATCAGAAGGTACCGCCAAGAAAATCGTAATATTGTATATTTGGATGAAACGTGGTACGACTCCCACGACTTGATAAAAAAAGTCTGACAGATGGGACAAATAACTGCGTTCTGCAAGCACCACTTCGAGAGGAAAATGAGTTATAATTCTTCATACGGGAAGAAGTGATGGATGGGTGGAAAATGGCTTATTACTGTCAGCGAAACAGATCCAAAATTGTTCTGCTGACTACCATTGCGACATGGACACTTTTGCAACTTGGTTTCAGCAGCAGTTACTGCCAGGGCTACCACCAGGATCTGTTATAGTCATGGATAACGCGAGTTATCATTCAAAATTAATGAACAAGGCGCCAACATCAGCTACAAAAAAAATAGAAATAATTGATTACATGAAAAAGAATAAAATTACAATGTCGTATGGAATAATTACCAAAAAAGATCTGTTGACAATAATAAAAAATCTCAACATACCTAAACAATATCGAGTTGATGAACTAGCGAAAGGACATGGACATATACTTAGGCGTTTGCCACCGTATTATTGCGTCCTAAACCCAATTGAATTAGTGTGGAGTACGCTTAAAAAAGGAATACGAAGAAACAATACATGTCCGCGTTTAAGTTCTGGAGTTGTAGATTTAGTGCGGAGAGAGGTAAGTAGTATAACGAAAGAACTGTGAAAAAGCTGTATTAAGCATGTTATTGAAATTGAAAATAGCTATGTATCCCCAAATTTTCAAAATTTTATAATACATGTTAATGATGATGCTAGCAGTGATTCAGAATTTGACAGTAGTGATGATGATAATAATTAATATATTTGAGTTATGTCGGTGTAAACTCGTTAGACTTTTTTGTAAAAATATAATAGACGTATGGAATTATTTTTTTGTATTTAGAGTTTTAGATAAAAAAATATATATTCTTATTATTTTCTTTTAAAATACTTGCCTTTTATTTACATATTTAGTTATATTAACCGTTAACCGCATGTTTCCAATAGTTAAAAGATTGTAAAAATATTAAAATTTATTGTTTATAATTTTCGGCTAGCATTCAACATATTCACAGGATATAAATATTACAGGAATGTTAAAAATCAAAATAAAAATATTTAGGAATGAGAGATTTTTCTTTGCATATTAAAAAATGCTCAGATGTGCACGTTGTCTAGTTAGATGACAAATTTCATTATAACTAGATATACTTTGCTTGTGCAAAATAATGTTACTACTCATCTAAAACTACGTACAATTCATTTTGAGACGTAAATAAAAACGATCGATGTAAAACCTCTTATTGATCGAGTGATTCAAAACTACTTAGAATAATATACACTACACAAACAAAAAACGAGTTTTAAAACGGCTTAAAGACGACACTGGAAATACGCAAAATCACAAAGAGAGGGTTTGATTTATGAGTGGTCGCGTGCCGTTCCAACTGTGCCTGTAAATGAAAGGTAAATAGTATTGCAGGGTTGTAAAAACCTACAGGCTGATTCATGATAAGTGACCTGTTGGAGTAGCTGAAATCATCAAAATGTCTTATAGATGCTCTATCTAAAAGAAATATTGTCAACCTTGTAAGACTTCCTGTTGCACCGGAAAATAACACATTTTTTGTTCATAAACGTTTTCATAATATGTTTAAGAACTAGACATAAGACGTGCCAATTTATGAGTTTTTATTAACTTTGCATGGATAACGTGATTTTCTTAAATAATATGCCCATATTATTTCATCATCATCCAACCTTGTTATTGATTGATTAACATTTGTACAAAATTTGTAATATGTTTTACAAGATATACCTAGATAAAAATAAATATGTATGTATTTAGTGTTTCGTAATTCAGAAGGGTTGTAAAGTAATTCTTCAGAATCTGACTCTACTTTGGGTGCTTTGAACTGTAGGACTATTTGATGGGAGTAGGTTCCATACAACTGGTCCGGTGCTGGTCTTCTTGTTTAACTTGTGCCAGCTGCATCTTGTTATTATGTGTCCTACTATTAGGACTGTTTAAAATTTCTCAAAGTTTTGTTTTAATAGCTTAAATTAAAAGCACAGACAGCTGAAGCAAAAGAAAAACAAGTTTGTGTATTTAAAAGACAGTTAAGATACATCTATAAAAGAATTAGTGAAAGAAATACCTATTCATAAATATTACTCCCGCCGCAATCAAAATATGTAAAGCTTAAAATAGTGAGAAGATGAAAGAGCTTCATTTCTGTTGAAATTCGTAATAACCAAATATCAAATATCTGATTTGCTTTATTAAGTAGGTACAGTTTTTCAAAATGAAGGCAATGCGGATATGCACATAAATGAAGTAAACGTTACTATTGTTTTATTTTAAAATTTTATGCGCGATATTTATCATTGTTTAAGGCTGCCTAGATTGTACAATTTAAATGCTATCAATTTTCAGGGGGTACGCTATTCCCTAGATGAAGAAGGAAATGCCAATATCAGTACAGCGTATGTAATGTCTTATCATACAGTTCTGAAAGGTAGTGAGGATTACTATGAAGCTTTGCGATATGCACGCATTATTGCCGATAACTTAACAGCTACCATTAACATACCGGGCGTAACGATCTTTCCATACAGGTAAGTTGAACAGAGGAAATATTTTGTGCTACACAGATTTATAAACATGGGCGTATTAACTGTTTTCTCTGACGGAGACGGAGGTTTAAGAAATAATAAAGTGTAACAGCAACCCTTAACCCTCATAGATATGCCTGTGTTTATGAGCTTCATTTACACCTACTACTAATAGCATTTTTCATATTTTTAGCGTATTCTATGTTTACTACGAGCAATATCTCACAATATGGTCAGATGCACTCGAGTCTCTTGGACTGTCACTTCTAATTGTATTAGTTGGGTCATTTATATTCACTGCCTTTAATATAGTTGCTGCAATTACCATCTTACTAACGGTACTATTGATACTCCTTCATATGGGTTGGCTTATGTACATATGGGGCATAACTTTAAACGCTGTCTCCCTCGTAAACTTAGTAATGGTTAGTTTAAAACTTGGTTTTCCGGAAAGAAGTTTACTTATATAATAAATTTATTTTAGTCTGTGGGCATAGCTGTCGAATTCTGTGGTCACATAGTACATTCGTTTGAGAAGTCAGAGAAGAACACCGCCAAAGAAAGAGCTTCAGATGCTTTATCCAATATGGGGAGCTCCGTAAGTAACAAATGAGAGAGAAATCGAACCCTTTCTAAACAAAAGTTGCTTTCAGGTTCTTTCGGGAATAACACTTACAAAGTTTTGTGGAATCATAGTTCTGGCCTTTTCAAAGTCTCAAATCTTCAGGATCTATTATTTTAGAATGTACTTAGGCATTGTTATAATAGGAGCTCTACATGGTTTAGTATTTTTACCTGTATTTCTCAGCTTTTTGGGAGTACTGCGTGCCAAATCTTAAGATCTTCATAAAAATAAAATGTTATACTATAAAAATAAATCACCATTCACCAACAAAGAAATCTAACACCGTGTACGTAACTGATTGTTTGTTATATTCTATATATAAGTCTATTTATTAAACTATTTTAAACATAATCATGCCTTTTTAACAATTCCTTTCTAAACGGTATAATGTAAAATGTACAGCTAGGTTTAAACAAAAGAATGTTCAACATACCTAGATAGGCATTATAAACTATTTCTATAAAGTGGTTATTTGCAAATTATTTTGAAAATTTTATTTCTTAAAGGGATTACGCCCGTATTCTGCTTATGGGATTCACAATGTAAACTTGACAACGAATATCTTCAAAAGTAACAAGAATTTTTAACTCATTCTTTTCTAAATTAAAGGTTTTAATGTTCAGAAGGGGCCTACTTTTTTATTTTTGCAAAATTTTATACTATTAATTTTTTAACAAATTAAAAAGAAAAAAATTAGTGATATTAAAAATCTAAAAATTGGGTAACACATTGAGAAGGTCGTATGCAAAATTTTATTTAAAAAAATGAAAAACGCGACTATTACAGCTAACGAATTATGAACATTTATTCATCTATCCCTAAGAGCTCTCTCTCTCACGTTAGCACCGAACCATTCGCAAACCCGTCGCAAAGCGTTACCGACCCGTCATAAATTTCAGCCTATTCACAAACCTGTATAAATACTAAATAGCAAAGTTGTAATAACAACTTTCAACTGACAATTGGCCACAAATCTTTTTGTGAATGTCTTGTTTGAGAAAAGTCATCAACACTATTTTGTTTTTTAATTGCCACCGGACATCGGATACTTCCCTTGCTGTTTATAATTGTTCAAATAAAAATATTAAAAATCATTAGTTTCGTACAGAAGCTAATAATTAGTTCGAGTTATTATTACCTGTATGATATATTATAATGATTATAAGGAGATTTAATGGGCTTTTGCAGGTATATACAAAATGATTCACTAACGGTAGGGAAAAGCTGTATCTTGAAAATCCCTCACACTTTCACCTTGGGGGATTTTTTTATAAAAACGTACCAGGGAAACTCACTAAAAATAGAAATATAAATTTTAGAATCTGTGTTTAATTATCTAAAAGGTTCGCTACCTCTTTTCTCTAGTTGCAATGGTAACAACACTAAAAGCAAAATAATATCGATTCTTGTAGATGCTGTATCTTCTAAACAATAATAATAATTATATAAGGGTGAATGCTTTCAGCGTCCATAATATAATATAATATTTTCTCGGAAAGATCGCTGTCGTTTTAAAACACTGAGAAAAAATTATTGATCTGACGTTTCGATTATACCTGTAATCTTTGTCAAAGACGAATTTTGAGGTTCTTCGTCTTTGATAAAGATTACAGGTGTAATCGAAATGTCAGACCAATAATTTTTTCTTAGTGTTCTAAAACGACAGCGATCCTTTCGAGAAAATATTATATAATAATAATAATAGTTAATAAACAATCGCTGCTGTCGAAAATAGTAGATTTATACATACTATACTAATTAGTTTAGTTAATAGTGTACATGGTTAGTTAGTAAACTTGGTCATCGATTGTACCTTGTCATAATTACATGATTCCTTTTGACTAATATAGCGTTTGATTTGATATATAATTATGTAGAACAAAAAAGTTTAAAAAATATTTTCATATAATGACGGTGGTACGTGTTGGAAGAAGATGATTAGAATACTAAATTTTAAGGATTACGATTTGTTCTGCAATCTCTGTGAGAGGCGAACCTAAGCTGTCTAATTTTTACGCTACGTTCGACAGAAATTTTTTTCTACGTCATCAGCACCCTCAAATTTACCGTTACGAAAGGAAGGAATCCCCTTAAACTGCCTACGAGCATTAACAAGACTGTTTGATGATTTAAAAATACTACAATGATTATTATTAAAAATAAAAGTACATTTCCAAATAAACTTGTGGTATAGGTTTATCAAGAAGACAAACAAATCAAAGAACTTGGGGCAACAAGAATCCGAAATTCTAATAATTTTTATATTCATTTTAGACTATGATGTGAAATAACTATATTTTCTTGCAGTTCTACTGTTTCACAATATACATATTTCTGTACGTCAGAGTATCTCTGTGTTTCTCTTTTTCTTACTGCTGAAGTTCTATTCGTGATTATAGATAACTGCAAAAAAAGATTACAACTTTAATCTGCAGAACTCCTTCAACACCAACAGACCCTGCTATTTTTCCTTTACGAGATCAATGAATATCCTCAAATGTTTTAGAATATAGAGCCATATCTGTTTAGCAGGGAGTATTCGAAAACACACGAGAACAAGAAACAGATAAATTGGAAATAGTGAGATCTACTTGACAAGAAAATTTGTGGACAAAATTAAACCATACATGTTATAAGAGTAAATTAGGCCGCCCGACGTCATAGCTAATTTCCGATCAAATTTTTGGAATCTGCAGTTCAAAATACATCCGCTTGTCGATTTTGAGCTAAAATTAGTTTCCACCGAAAAATCACAATTTTTGGACCTTAAAATTTTTGCACCTCCGATTTGTATAATTTCAAGCATATTTACTAATCTGGACCTCCTGAATTTCGGAATGGTATCCGTTTGTCGCTAGCTACAACGGTTCGATCTAAAAGTGGAGTAAATTAGGCCGCCCGACGTCCTAGCTCATTTCTGATTAAATTTTTGGAATCTGCAGCTCAAAGTACATCTGTGTGTCGATTTTGAGCTAAAATTAGTTTCCACCGAAAAATCACAAAACACCAAAGGCTAACCCCTTTGTTCTTTTTGGACCTTAAAATTTTTGCACCTCCGATTTGTATAATTTCAAGCATATTTACTAATCTGGACCTCCTGAATTTCGGAATGGTGGCCGTTTGTCGCTAGCTACAACGGTTCGATCTAAAAGTGGAGCAAATTAGGCCGCCCGACGTCCTAGCTCATTTCTGATTAAATTTTTGGAATCTGCAGCTCAAAATACATCTGTGTGTCGATTTTGAGCTAAAATTAGTTTCCACCGAAAAATCACAAAACACCAAAGGCTAACCACTTTGTTCTTTTTGGACCTTAAAATTTTTGCACCTCCGATTTGTATAATTTCAAGCATATTTACTAATCTGGACCTCCTGAATTTCGGAATGGTATCTGTTTGTCGCTAGCTACAACGGTTCGATCTAAAAGCGGAGTAAATTAGGCCGCCTGACGTCCTAGCTCATTTCTGATCAAATTTTTGCAATCTGCAGCTCAAAATACATCTGTGTCGATTTTGAGCTAAAATTAGTTTCCACCGAAAAATCCCAAAACATCAAAGGCTAACAACCCCTTTGTTCTTTTTGGACCTTAAAATTTTTGCACCTCCGATTGGTATAATTTCAAGCATATTTACTAATCTGGACCTCCTGAATTTCGGAATGGTATCTGTTTGTCGCTAGCTACAACGGTTCGATCTAAAAGCGGAGTAAATTAGGCCGCCTGACGTCCTAGCTCATTTCTGATCAAATTTTTGCAATCTGCAGCTCAAAATACATCTGTGTCGATTTTGAGCTAAAATTAGTTTCCACCGAAAAATCACAAAACACCAAAGGCTAACCCCTTTGTTCTTTTTGGACCTTAAAATTTTTGCACCTCCGATTTGTATAATTTCCAGCATATTTACTAATCTGGACCTCCTGAATTTCGGAATGGTATCAGTTTGTCGCTAGCTACAACGGTTCGATCTAAAAGTGGAGTAAATTAGGCCGCCCGACGTCCTAGCTCATTTCTGATTAAATTTTTGGAATCTGCAGCTCAAAGTACATCTGTGTGTCGATTTTGAGCTAAAATTAGTTTCCACCGAAAAATCACAAAACACCAAAGGCTAACCCCTTTGTTCTTTTTGGAACTTAAAATTTTTGCACCTCCGATTTGTATAATTTCAAGCATATTTACTAATCTGGACCTCCTGAATTTCGGAATGGTGGCCGTTTGTCGCTAGCTACAACGGTTCGATCTAAAAGTGGAGCAAATTAGGCCGCCCGACGTCCTAGCTCATTTCTGATTAAATTTTTGGAATCTGCAGCTCAAAATACATCTGTGTGTCGATTTTGAGCTAAAATTAGTTTCCACCGAAAAATCACAAAACACCAAAGGCTAACCACTTTGTTCTTTTTGGACCTTAAAATTTTTGCACCTCCGATTTGTATAATTTCAAGCATATTTACTAATCTGGACCTCCTGAATTTCGGAATGGTATCTGTTTGTCGCTAGCTACAACGGTTCGATCTAAAAGCGGAGTAAATTAGGCCGCCTGACGTCCTAGCTCATTTCTGATCAAATTTTTGCAATCTGCAGCTCAAAATACATCTGTGTCGATTTTGAGCTAAAATTAGTTTCCACCGAAAAATCCCAAAACATCAAAGGCTAACAACCCCTTTGTTCTTTTTGGACCTTAAAATTTTTGCACCTCCGATTTGTATAATTTCAAGCATATTTACTAATCTGGACCTCCTGAATTTCGGAATGGTATCTGTTTGTCGCTAGCTACAACGGTTCGATCTAAAAGCGGAGTAAATTAGGCCGCCTGACGTCCTAGCTCATTTCTGATCAAATTTTTGCAATCTGCAGCTCAAAATACATCTGTGTCGAGTTTGAGCTAAAATTAGTTTCCACCGAAAAATCACAAAACATCAAAGGCTAACAACCCCTTTGTTCTTTTTGAACCTTAAAATTTTTGCACCTCCGATTTGTATAATTTCAAGCATATTTACTAATCTGGACCTGAATTTCGGAATGGTATCCGTTTGTCGCTAGCTACTACGGTTCGATCTAAAAGTGGAGTAAATTAGGCCGCCCGACGTCCTAGCTCATTTCTGATTAAATTTTTGGAATCTGCAGCTCAAAGTACATCTGTGTGTCGATTTTGAGCTAAAATTAGTTTCCACTGAAAAATCACAAAACACCAAAGGCTAACCCCTTTGTTCTTTTTGGACCTTAAAATTTTTGCACCTCCGATTTGTATAATTTCAGGCATATTTACTAATCTGGACCTCCTGAATTTCGGAATGGTATCCGTTTGTCGCTAGCTACAACGGTTCGATCTAAAAGTGGAGCAAATTAGGCCGCCCGACGTTCTAGCTCATTTCTGATTAAATTTTTGGAATCTGCAGCTCAAAATACATCTGTGTGTCGATTTTGAGCTAAAATTAGTTTCCACCGAAAAATCACAAAACACCAAAGGCTAACCCCTTTGTTCTTTTTGGACCTTAAAATTTTTGCACCTCCGATTTGTATAATTTCGAGCATATTTACTAATCTGGACCTCCTGAATTTCGGAATGGTATCAGTTTGTCGCTAGCTACAACGGTTCGATCTAAAAGCGGAGTAAATTAGGCCGCCTGACGTCCTAGCTCATTTCTGATCAAATTTTTGGAATCTGCAGCTCAAAATACATCTGTGTCGATTTTGAGCTAAAATTAGTTTCCACCGAAAAATCCCAAAACATCAAAGGCTAACAACCCCTTTGTTCTTTTTGGACCTTAAAATTTTTGCACCTCCGATTGGTATAATTTCAAGCATATTTACTAATCTGGACCTCCTGAATTTCGGAATGGTATCAGTTTGTCGCTAGCTACAACGGTTCGATCTAAAAGCGGAGTAAATTAGGCCGCCCGACGTCCTAGCTCATTTCTGATTAAATTTTTGGAATCTGAAGCTCAAAATACATCTGTGTGTCGATTTTGAGCTAAAATTAGTTTCCACCGAAAAATCACAAAACACCAAAGGCTAACCCCTTTGTTCTTTTTGGACCTTAAAATTTTTGCACCTCCGATTTGTATAATTTCCAGCATATTTACTAATCTGGACCTCCTGAATTTCGGAATGGTATCAGTTTGTCGCTAGCTACAACGGTTCGATCTAAAAGTGGAGTAAATTAGGCCGCCCGACGTCCTAGCTCATTTCTGATTAAATTTTTGGAATCTGCAGCTCAAAGTACATCTGTGTGTCGATTTTGAGCTAAAATTAGTTTCCACCGAAAAATCACAAAACACCAAAGGCTAACCCCTTTGTTCTTTTTGGACCTTAAAATTTTTGCACCTCCGATTTGTATAATTTCAAGCATATTTACTAATCTGGACCTCCTGAATTTCGGAATGGTATCCGTTTGTCGCGAGCTACAACGGTTCGATCTAAAAGCGGAGCAAATTAGGCCGCCCGACGACCTAGCTCATTTCTGATTAAATTTTTGGAATCTGCAGCTCAAAATACATCTGTGTGTCGATTTTGAGCTAAAATTAGTTTCCACCGGAAAATCACAAAACACCAAAGGCTAACCCCTTTGTTCTTTTGGGACCTTAAAATTTTTGCACCTCCGATTTGTATAATTTCAAGCATATTTACTAATCTGGACCTCCTGAATTTCGGAATGGTATCCGTTTGTCGCTAGCTACAACGGTTCGATCTAAAAGTGGAGTAAATTAGGCCGCCCGACGTCCTAGCTCATTTCTGATTAAATTTTTGGAATCTGCAGCTCAAAATACATCTGTGTGTCGATTTTGAGCTAAAATTAGTTTCCACCGAAAAATCACAAAACACCAAAGGCTAACCCCTTTGTTCTTTTGGGACCTTAAAATTTTTGCACCTCCGATTTGTATAAATTCGAGCATATTTACTAATCTGGACCTCCTGAATTTCGGAATGGTATCAGTTTGTCGCTAGCTACAACGGTTCGATCTAAAAGCGGAGTAAATTAGGCCGCCTGACGTCCTAGCTCATTTCTGATCAAATTTTTGCAATCTGCAGCTCAAAATACATCTGTGTCGATTTTGAGCTAAAATTAGTTTCCACCGAAAAATCACAAAACATCAAAGGCTAACAACCCCTTTGTTCTTTTTGAACCTTAAAATTTTTGCACCTCCGATTTGTATAATTTCAAGCATATTTACTAATCTGGACCTGAATTTCGGAATGGTATCCGTTTGTCGCTAGCTACAACGGTTCGATCTAAAAGTGGAGTAAATTAGGCCGCCCGACGTCCTAGCTCATTTCTGATTAAATTTTTGGAATCTGCAGCTCGAAATACATCTGTGTGTCGATTTTGAGCTAAAATTAGTTTCCACCGAAAAATCACAAAACACCAAAGGCTAACCCCTTTGTTCATTTTGGACCTTAAAATTTTTGCACCTCCGATTTGTATAATTTCAAGCATATTTACTAATCTGGACCTGAATTTCGGAATGGTATCCGTTTGTCGCTAGCTACTACGGTTCGCTCTAAATGTGGCGTAAATTAGGCCGCCCGACGTCCTAGCTCATTTCTGATTAAATTTTTGGAATCTGCAGCTCAAAATACATCTGTGTGTCGATTTTGAGCTAAAATTAGTTTCCACCGAAAAATCACAAAACACCAAAGGCTAACCCCTTTGTTCATTTTGGACCTTAAAATTTTTGCACCTCCGATTTGTATAATTTCAAGCATATTTACTAATCTGGACCTCCTGAATTTCGGAATGGTATCTGTTTGTCGCTAGCTACAACGGTTCGATCTAAAAGCGGAGTAAATTAGGCCGCCTGACGTCCTAGCTCATTTCTGATCAAATTTTTGCAATCTGCAGCTCAAAATACATCTGTGTCGATTTTGAGCTAAAATTAGTTTCCACCGAAAAATCACAAAACATCAAAGGCTAACAACCCCTTTGTTCTTTTTGGACCTTAAAATTTTTGCACCTCCGATTTGTATAATTTCAAGCATATTTACTAATCTGGACCTCCTGAATTTCGGAATGGTATCCGTTTGTCGCTAGCTACAACGGTTCGATCTAAAAGTGGAGTAAATTAGGCCGCCCGACGTCCTAGCTCATTTCTGATTAAATTTTTGGAATCTGCAGCTCAAAGTACATCTGTGTGTCGATTTTGAGCTAAAATTAGTTTCCACCGAAAAATCACAAAACACCAAAGGCTAACCCCTTTGTTCTTTTTGGACCTTAAAATTTTTGCACCTCCGATTTGTATAATTTCAAGCATATTTACTAATCTGGACCTCCTGAATTTCGGAATGGTGGCCGTTTGTCGCTAGCTACAACGGTTCGATCTAAAAGTGGAGCAAATTAGGCCGCCCGACGTCCTAGCTCATTTCTGATTAAATTTTTGGAATCTGCAGCTCAAAATACATCTGTGTGTCGATTTTGAGCTAAAATTAGTTTCCACCGAAAAATCACAAAACACCAAAGGCTAACCACTTTGTTCTTTTTGGACCTTAAAATTTTTGCACCTCCGATTTGTATAATTTCAAGCATATTTACTAATCTGGACCTCCTGAATTTCGGAATGGTATCTGTTTGTCGCTAGCTACAACGGTTCGATCTAAAAGCGGAGTAAATTAGGCCGCCTGACGTCCTAGCTCATTTCTGATCAAATTTTTGCAATCTGCAGCTCAAAATACATCTGTGTCGATTTTGAGCTAAAATTAGTTTCCACCGAAAAATCCCAAAACATCAAAGGCTAACAACCCCTTTGTTCTTTTTGGACCTTAAAATTTTTGCACCTCCGATTGGTATAATTTCAAGCATATTTACTAATCTGGACCTCCTGAATTTCGGAATGGTATCTGTTTGTCGCTAGCTACAACGGTTCGATCTAAAAGCGGAGTAAATTAGGCCGCCTGACGTCCTAGCTCATTTCTGATCAAATTTTTGCAATCTGCAGCTCAAAATACATCTGTGTCGATTTTGAGCTAAAATTAGTTTCCACCGAAAAATCACAAAACACCAAAGGCTAACCCCTTTGTTCTTTTTGGACCTTAAAATTTTTGCACCTCCGATTTGTATAATTTCCAGCATATTTACTAATCTGGACCTCCTGAATTTCGGAATGGTATCAGTTTGTCGCTAGCTACAACGGTTCGATCTAAAAGTGGAGTAAATTAGGCCGCCCGACGTCCTAGCTCATTTCTGATTAAATTTTTGGAATCTGCAGCTCAAAGTACATCTGTGTGTCGATTTTGAGCTAAAATTAGTTTCCACCGAAAAATCACAAAACACCAAAGGCTAACCCCTTTGTTCTTTTTGGAACTTAAAATTTTTGCACCTCCGATTTGTATAATTTCAAGCATATTTACTAATCTGGACCTCCTGAATTTCGGAATGGTGGCCGTTTGTCGCTAGCTACAACGGTTCGATCTAAAAGTGGAGCAAATTAGGCCGCCCGACGTCCTAGCTCATTTCTGATTAAATTTTTGGAATCTGCAGCTCAAAATACATCTGTGTGTCGATTTTGAGCTAAAATTAGTTTCCACCGAAAAATCACAAAACACCAAAGGCTAACCACTTTGTTCTTTTTGGACCTTAAAATTTTTGCACCTCCGATTTGTATAATTTCAAGCATATTTACTAATCTGGACCTCCTGAATTTCGGAATGGTATCTGTTTGTCGCTAGCTACAACGGTTCGATCTAAAAGCGGAGTAAATTAGGCCGCCTGACGTCCTAGCTCATTTCTGATCAAATTTTTGCAATCTGCAGCTCAAAATACATCTGTGTCGATTTTGAGCTAAAATTAGTTTCCACCGAAAAATCCCAAAACATCAAAGGCTAACAACCCCTTTGTTCTTTTGGACCTTAAAATTTTTGCACCTCCGATTGGTATAATTTCAAGCATATTTACTAATCTGGACCTCCTGAATTTCGGAATGGTATCAGTTTGTCGCTAGCTACAACGGTTCGATCTAAAAGCGGAGTAAATTAGGCCGCCTGACGTCCTAGCTCATTTCTGATCAAATTTTTGCAATCTGCAGCTCAAAATACATCTGTGTCGATTTTGAGCTAAAATTAGTTTCCACCGAAAAATCCCAAAACATCAAAGGCTAACAACCCCTTTGTTCTTTTTGGACCTTAAAATTTTTGCACCTCCGATTGGTATAATTTCAAGCATATTTACTAATCTGGACCTCCTGAATTTCGGAATGGTATCTGTTTGTCGCTAGCTACAACGGTTCGATCTAAAAGCGGAGTAAATTAGGCCGCCTGACGTCCTAGCTCATTTCTGATTAAATTTTTGCAATCTGCAGCTCAAAATACATCTGTGTCGATTTTGAGCTAAAATTAGTTTCCACCGAAAAATCACAAAACACCAAAGGCTAACCCCTTTGTTCTTTTTGGACCTTAAAATTTTTGCACCTCCGATTTGTATAATTTCAAGCATATTTACTAATCTGGACCTCCTGAATTTCGGAATGGTATCCGTTTGTCGCTAGCTACAACGGTTCGATCTAAAAGTGGAGTAAATTAGGCCGCCCGACGTCCTAGCTCATTTCTGATTAAATTTTTGGAATCTGCAGCTCAAAGTACATCTGTGTGTCGATTTTGAGCTAAAATTAGTTTCCACCGAAAAATCACAAAACACCAAAGGCTAACCCCTTTGTTCTTTTTGGACCTTAAAATTTTTGCACCTCCGATTTGTATAATTTCAAGCATATTTACTAATCTGGACCTCCTGAATTTCGGAATGGTATCCGTTTGTCGCTAGCTACAACGGTTCGATCTAAAAGCGGAGCAAATTAGGCCGCCCGACGTCCTAGCTCATTTCTGATTAAATTTTTGGAATCTGCAGCTCAAAATACATCTGTGTGTCGATTTTGAGCTAAAATTAGTTTCCACCGAAAAATCACAAAACACCAAAGGCTAACCCCTTTGTTCTTTTTGGACCTTAAAATTTTTGCACCTCCGATTTGTATAATTTCAAGCATATTTACTAATCTGGACCTCCTGAATTTCGGAATGGTATCAGTTTGTCGCTAGCTACAACGGTTCGATCTAAAAGCGGAGTAAATTAGGCCGCCTGACGTCCTAGCTCATTTCTGATCAAATTTTTGGCAATCTGCAGCTCAAAATACATCTGTGTCGATTTTGAGCTAAAATTAGTTTCCACCGAAAAATCCCAAAACATCAAAGGCTAACAACCCTTTGTTCTTTTTGGACCTTAAAATTTTTGCACCTCCGATTTGTATAATTTCAAGCATATTTACTAATCTGGACCTCCTGAATTTCGGAATGGTATCTGTTTGTCGCTAGCTACAACGGTTCGATCTAAAAGCGGAGTAAATTAGGCCGCCCTGACGTCCTAGCTCATTTCTGATCAAATTTTTGCAATCTGCAGCTCAAAATACATCTGTGTCGATTTTGAGCTAAAATTAGTTTCCACCGAAAAATCACAAAACACCAAAGGCTAACCCCTTTGTTCTTTTTGGACCTTAAAATTTTTGCACCTCCGATTTGTATAATTTCAAGCATATTTACTAATCTGGACCTCCTGAATTTCGGAATGGTATCCGTTTGTCGCTAGCTACAACGGTTCGATCTAAAAGTGGAGTAAATTAGGCCGCCCGACGTCCTAGCTCATTTCTGATTAAATTTTTGGAATCTGCAGCTCAAAAGTACATCTGTGTGTCGATTTTGAGCTAAAATTAGTTTCCACCGAAAAATCACAAAACACCAAAGGCTAACCCCTTTGTTCTTTTTGGACCTTAAAATTTTTGCACCTCCGATTTGTATAATTTCAAGCATATTTACTAATCTGGACCTCCTGAATTTCGGAATGGTATCCGTTTGTCGCTAGCTACAACGGTTCGATCTAAAAGTGGAGTAAATTAGGCCGCCCGACGTCCTAGCTCATTTCTGATTAAATTTTTGGAATCTGCAGCTCAAAATACATCTGTGTGTCGATTTTGAGCTAAAATTAGTTTCCACCGAAAAAATCACAAAACACCAAAGGCTAACCCCTTTGTTCTTTTTGGACCTTAAAATTTTTGCACCTCCGATTTGTATAATTTCAAGCATATTTACTAATCTGGACCTCCTGAATTTCGGAATGGTATCTGTTTGTCGCTAGCTACAACGGTTCGATCTAAAAGCGGAGTAAATTAGGCCGCCTGACGTCCTAGCTCATTTCTGATCAAATTTTTGCAATCTGCAGCTCAAAATACATCTGTGTCGATTTTGAGCTAAAATTAGTTTCCACCGAAAAATCCCAAAACATCAAAGGCTAACAACCCCTTTGTTCTTTTTGGACCTTAAAATTTTTGCACCTCCGATTGGTATAATTTCAAGCATATTTACTAATCTGGACCTCCTGAATTTCGGAATGGTATCAGTTTGTCGCTAGCTACAACGGTTCGATCTAAAAGCGGAGTAAATTAGGCCGCCCTGACGTCCTAGCTCATTTCTGATCAAATTTTTGCAATCTGCAGCTCAAAATACATCTGTGTCGATTTTGAGCTAAAATTAGTTTCCACCGAAAAATCACAAAACACCAAAGGCTAAACCCCTTTGTTCTTTTTGGACCTTAAAATTTTTGCACCTCCGATTTGTATAATTTCAAGCATATTTACTAATCTGGACCTCCTGAATTTCGGAATGGTATCAGTTTGTCGCTAGCTACAACGGTTCGATCTAAAAGCGGAGTAAATTAGGCCGCCCGACGTCCTAGCTCATTTCTGATTAAATTTTTGGAATCTGCAGCTCAAAGTACATCTGTGTGTCGATTTTGAGCTAAAATTAGTTTCCACCGAAAAATCACAAAACACCAAAGGCTAACCCCTTTGTTCTTTTTGGACCTTAAAATTTTTGCACCTCCGATTTGTATAATTTCAAGCATATTTACTAATCTGGACCTCCTGAATTTCGGAATGGTATCCGTTTGTCGCTAGCTACAACGGTTCGATCTAAAAGCGGAGTAAATTAGGCCGCCGACGTCCTAGCTCATTTCTGATCAAATTTTTGGAATCTGCAGCTCAAAATACATCTGTGTGTCGATTTTGAGCTAAAATTAGTTTCCACCGAAAAATCACAAAACATCAAAGGCTAACCCCTTTGTTCTTTTTGGACCTTAAAATTTTTGCACCTCCGATTTGTATAATTTCAAGCATATTTACTAATCTGGACCTCCTGAATTTCGGAATGGTATCGTTTGTCGCTAGCTACAACGGTTCGATCTAAAAGGGAGTAAATTAGGCCGCCTGACGTCCTAGCTCATTTCTGATCAAATTTTTGGAATCTGCAGCTCAAAATACATCTGTGTCGATTTTGAGCTAAAATTAGTTTCCACCGAAAAATCCAAAAATCAAAGGCTAACAACCCCTTTGTTCTTTTTGGACCTTAAAATTTTTTGCACCTCCGATTTGTATAATTTCAAGCATATTTA